>CM066331.1:83406404-85806404 GCA_033807585.1 Hydrophis major | reverse complement strand
AGCCTCCTGGGCAGTTTGGAGAATCCCAAATCCCACTCCTGGCTGGACCTATCCATCCCTCCCCTCCCAGGAGTCCCAAGGCAGCCAGTTTTGGATGCAGGTAGGAGTAGGGTGCGCACGGAGGCTCACGGAGGGTGAAAAAGGACCTCCTGGAAGTTCGGGAAGGCCGGAAATGGGTCCATTTCCAGCTTCCATAGAGCCTCCGGAGCCCAGAGAAGCTGTTTTTGCCCAACCGTAGGCTTAACGAAAGCCTCTGGAGCCCGGGGAGGGGGAAAACACCCTCCACAGTGGTGCAGGAGGCCGTCTAGGTCATGCCCATCATGGCCACACCCAACCAGCATCCAGGCACAGAACCCTTTGCTAAAAGTTTTAAAGCCCACCCCTGAATCTTTCCATTCTCCATTTTCTTGTCAGAGCTGAAGAAGCTTCTTGGATGAGAAGTGAAATGTCTTCAGGAAAGTCCAGTTGCTTCCAGAAAAAGCACCTTTGGGTTCTTCAAATATGTTTCTCCAGGGAATGAACCATGAAGAGGGCTGCTCTTTTCAGGAGGTGCCAACAGAAGAAGCAAACATCCACATCCCTTCGGAAGCCTTTTCAGCTTCGAAGCCAAATAGCTTCATAAGAGTTAGGCAAGGGGGTTCTTTGCAGCCCAGATCTGGCAGGGTTTTCCCAAATCATGCCGTTATGCCCTTGTAACAATCTAACCAAGGCTTCCCTCCAAAAAATACAGGTAGTCCCCAACTTTAGTAACCAAAGTTACAACAGCATTGAAAAAAGTGACTTTTGAGCGTTTTTCACAATTATGACCATTGAAGCACCCCCCCCATAGTCACATGATCAAAATTTCAGACGCTTGGCAACTGGCTCATACTTCTGACGGTTGCAGTGTCCCGGGGTCATGTGATCATTTTTCGGGACTTACTGACAAGTAAAGTCTATGGGGAAGCCGGGTTCACTTAACAACCGTGTTATTAATTTTACAGCTTAATTTCATTTAACAACTGTGGCCAGAAAAGTGGTAAAATGGGGCAAAACTCACTTAACAACTGTCTCGCTTAGCAACAGAAATTTTGGGCTCAATTGTGGTCGTACATCGAGGACTAACTGAATTCCATCTTTAAAATAGCCCATTTTAAGTTCTGTCTTTTCTGAATATAACATTAGAATCATTGGGGGGGGGGAATCAACCGAAAAATATATTTCAAAACAGTAGAAATATCTGGGTTTTTTTGGGGGGGGGGAATGGAGAAGTCTTGTAATAAATTCATTTTGCAGTTTGGTAAAGGTTCCCCTCAAACCAGTGGTGGGATTCAAATTATTTTTACTAATGTGGCTTTGTGTGCGCGGCAGGGGAAGGAGACTGTAAACTCTCCAGCCAGAGGTGGGATTTGCCGGTTCTCCGAACTACTCAAAATATCCACTACGGTTCTCCAGAACTGGTCAGAACCTGATGAATGCCACCTCTATCTCATACATACGTGCAAGTTGTTTCCGGCTCTAGGGAGCGATGTTCATCTCCATTACAAAACCGAAAGCAAGCACTGTCCAAAGACATCTTCGTGATCCTGTGGCTGGCGTGACTAAATGCTGAAAGCACACGGAACGCTGTTCCCTTCCCACCAAAGGGGTCCCTATTTTTCTACTTGCATTTTTACATGCTTTCGAACTGCTAGGTTGGCAGAAGCTGGGACAAGAAACGGGAGCTCACTCCGTTACACAGAGCTAGGGATTCGAACCGCTGAACTACCGACCTTTCTGATCAACAAACTCAGCGTCTTACCCCCTGAGTCACCGCTTCCCCTTGCAGTTTGTTTAGTAAGGAGTATAATTTGCAATTTGTGGGCTTGATCCTTCATATTTAAAATAGATGCAGTAAAATCCATAAGACTAAACGGAATCACAGTTACTATAAATAAAATTGATTTCCATTCATCTATATTGTCTGATTTCAACTCAGCCCTTCTACATGACTTCAGTTTCACAACAGTGGAAGAGTTTGCAGTTCGCAAATGGAATAACTTACAATGTTCTTTACATTCAGGTTAGCCCCATAGAGAATCAGGAGTCGAATCATTTTATATCGATTTAATCTCACTGCATCATGCATTGGAGCATCACCTTCCTAGGAGAAGGAAGAAAAATGGATTAAGACAGTCTTGGAAGCTGACTGTCATGCACAATATTGACAATGCTCAACAAAGGATATTAACATGTTGCAAGCCAAAACTGTTATCTCGTCTAAGTGAAGAGAAGGACCAGGGGTGACATGATAGCAGTGTTCCAATATTTGGGGGGCTGTCACAGAGAAGAGAGGGACACCCTATTTTTCAAAGGACCTGAAGGCCAGATAAGGAACAATGGGTGGAAACTGACCAAGGAGAGATTCGACCTAGAAATAAGAAGAAATTTTCTTGACACTGAGAACAGTCCACCGATGGAACAGCTTGCCTTCAGAAGTTGTGGGAGCTTCATCACTGGAGGCTTTCAAGAAGAGACTGGACAGCCATTTGTCTTGAATGGTATAGGGCAGGGGTGTCAAACTTATGTCATCACATGATGTATCGTGACTTTTTCCCCCTTCGCTAAACCGGGCATGGGTATGGCCAGCATGTGACACATGTGGTCCACGGGCTGGAGTTTGACAGTTTGCTTGAGCAGGGAATTGGACCAGATCACCTACAAGGTCCCTTCCCACTCTGTTATTTTCAGTTTTTTTTTTTTTTAAAGAGGGTTATGAAATCATGGCACTGAGTTGGAATGTCTGGATAGAAGGCATCCTAAACACTGTTGCTATCCTGATAGAAACTGCCATTCCCTAAGTATCTAGAATTCCTCTAGGGAGAGAACAAGTATACAGATATAGATATGCATCATTTACTTAGCCTGCCTCACTATGCTAAATGCTCAGTGTAAACTAATATCAGCTTCATAAATTATGAGTTATTCACTAATGGCATGTAATCTAGACGAAGAGCGAAGGGAACGTTTTCTATGTCTGAAAAACAAGTTGGTTCATTAGCTTAGTTCCTGTACTATTATGGGTGTGGGGGGGTGATATGGTCTTGGGCTTGGGTCAGGCTGCAGACAGAGATATGGGCAAAAATCTTCACTTTCAGACATTCAGTCCCTTATTCAACAGATTTAGTGACATGATAGTAGGTCCATTGCTTTACAATCACAATGGCTTACAATCGCAATTCTGGCCTAAGTTATGGTTGTAAGTTTACCTGTACTAACAATGCACAGCCTTGGCATAAAATATAGAAAGTGGTTATGTCTGGTTGATGGTCACTTTTATTTATGGTACTCAGGGGACGCTATTCAGTAGTATAAGAAGCCTCTCTTCCTCTCTATTTGAGTCATTTTGGTCCACTTTTACAAGCACAAAAAGCTGCCATTGCACCAGGTGTTCAATATTGCCTCCTGATGGGCATTCTAACCCCACCTACTCTATCCGTTTCCAAGGAAGGAGAGGATATACTTACTCTGTCTTTGGCATTCAGATCTGCTTCACATGCAATGAGATGTTCTCCACATTCATACTGGCCTGTCCTCACTGCCACATGCAAAGGACTGCTGAGCAACTAATGGAAAGGAAAAAAAAAGTTCAAAAAAGCATAACTGTAGACAATAAACATGGATGGAGAAAAGAATTTCATGGAAGCAGGTTCCAGATTCACATCTTCCGTAATTCCAATTTTGGGTACAATTATCATAAAATACCTTGTCTTTGGCATTTCGGTTTATCCCTTTGTTTAAGAGGAATTTCAGGACTTCTACATTTCCACCTCGACACGTCCAATGAATAGCCGTTGATTCGAGCTACATTGGAAGAAACAAAACAACAGACCAGGAGATTACAATAAGGTAGGAATAATGAAAGCATAGACCTGCTTTTAAAATATGTAGGTTCTTGGCTGGTCCTTTTGATTGGAAAAACTTTTCAGGTTCCTAGATTAAATTAACTAAAGCCGAAAGATCTTTCAATAAAAGATCCAGATTTTTCTGGGTAGAAGCCAGCAAGTTAAGACAAAGGAGATGATCTTGGATCATGGTGGTTTCTGAATATAAACAATAATTCCTAGTGATCAAGACTTGATTAAGTTGTATTCATTTAGGAACATAAGCACAGATTTATTCCCAGTTACTCTTTCCTGTTTTGACCAAGAGCTGCAGGTAGTCCTCAATTTATGACCACAATTGAGCCCAAAAGTTATGTTGCTGTGTGAGAAATTTGTGAAGTGTTAAATTTTGCCCTGTTTTTATGATTTTTCTCGCCACATTTTCTTGTTAAGTGAATCACTGCTGTTGTTAAATTAGTAACCCGGTTGTTAAGTGAATCTGGCTTCCCCTCTGACTGGTCAGAAAGTTGCCAAAGATGATCACATGACCCCAGGTACACTGCAACCATCATAAGTGTGAGTCCATTGTCAAACATCCGAATGTAAATCATGTGACCAAAAGGGGTCCTGCAATGGTCATAAATGTAAAAAATAATAATAAGCCACCTTGTCACTGCCTTCAAACGGTCACTGCCTTCAAACGGTCACTAAGTGAACTATTATAAGTTGAGGACCCTCTGTTTTAGGTCCTAGTGATAAAACCAAATGCCTTTCTCCATCTAGTTCTCTATATAAAATATACATTTTATTATTAAAGCTGCAGCCCACCTTCGGTGCTCACTGGATACGTTCAACTCTTCTTGGATTAATTTAGTCACATAGGCAGTACGACAGAAAGCCCTGCCACTTGACCAGAAGAACATAACTTGGCACAGAGGCTGAGAAAGTCATGTGTGTATTATTGGAGCAGAAGCATACCCTTAGAAGGCAACTTATCATGAAGTCCCTTATATGAATTGTACAGCGCAGTAAACAACAGTCTCCTTCAGCAATTACATCTGAGCAGAGGCATGCATGGCTAACTGGAATAACAGGGAGTGAAGCCTTATCTGCTGGCCCCACTCCAAACAACTCACGCCCCTATTATCCTGGCTCACTTGTTCATGTCAACTGGGAAGTCAACCTTAGAGGAGGGCTTGTTGTCTACATCAAAAGTTTGCTTGATGTGATGGAGAATATGAATGAAGCAGATTCCTGGTGTGGCTTCATTCATGGTCAAGTTAATTTTAAAGACACCTCCTCCACCACCACCATATGACACAAGGAGACCAGGCATGTATGATATGAGTTGGACGTGTTAATTCTGTCTCTTCCCTTGTGTTAGCACACCCCTATTAAAATGATAATGGATAGGCAAATGACTTCTCTTTCTCATAATTCTTTCAGATGTTTTGCAGGCTTGTGAAGAACAAGGGTAAGTGCACACAGTTTCTGCTTACCATATCTTGGAGTTCAAGTTGAGCCCCAGCGGCTACTAACTTTTCCACAATTTCCAGATGTCCTTGTGAACATGCCCTGTGCAAGGCTGTACGCCTGTACTGTCAATTGGAAGACAAATAGCACAATCAATAATAAACAACTGCCTTTCTTTAATTTTTAAAGCATTATTTCTCCCTCCCTCTTTCTCCTGGTGATTTTTCTAATCTATAGCCCTCAGATTTCCTGGTGGTCATATAAGTACTAGCAGAAGTAATATTGTTTAGCTCTATGGATCAGCCTGATATTAACTAAGTATTGCCATCTAGATTGTGTATATGTAAGACACCAGCCAGAGCATAGAACAACTCAAAGAAGAAATATATCATGCCCTTGGTGGAGACAGACTCTGAGGGAGAGAAGGAACAGCCGACGGAATGGAAGTGTGGCTCTGGAGGTTGTGGAGGAGGCTGAGGAAGGGCAGAGGTCAACTGAGCAGTCAGAGGAGGACCCAGGCCCACCCCCTATCCATCCTAAGGCACGCAGGGAGGAGAGGATAAGGGAGAGACATGGTCTCCTCAGGAGGAAAGGGCCTTGATCCTCTTCATGGGCTGCAGCTGTGACAACTGAATAAGAGTTTGGACCTGCGTACTGGCAAATGCTGGAAACAAAGTGTGTAAATATCTCTAGTTTATAGTTCCTCTCTGAGTTTGGCACCCTTCCCAGTGTGTATTATTTGTGGACATCCTCCAGACCTTATCTTGCCTGGTTTGTGTTGCTTTTTTCCTTCTTCGTGTAACTGTGTGGGGGTTTTTTTTGTCTTCTGTCAAAGATATTTGGAGCTTGGAAGCAAAGTAAAAGAATAAAAGGGGCCTCCCCTGTTTTCTGTGACTGTGTTTGTTTTGTATCCCACCCTGGGTCCTCACAAAATACAACATTGGAAGATGTGGAAAGATTTGGCCCATATAATCATCAACAGGGGAAGGGGATGAGAGAGAAGGAGAGGGAGAGGCGAGGGAGGGGAGGAGGGGGAGAGAGAAAGGAAAGAAAAAATATTAAGTATTGGATGGATTCTATGGAGAAATTGCTAAGGTGCTTTTTCGAGAGGCAGCTGGACTTTCTTTGTTTTTCCTTGAAGGCATTTCACTTCTCATCTAAGAAGCTTCTTCGGTTCTGACTGAATGGTGAGGAATGGAAAGATTTTCAGTCATCTGGTCATTGGCACTTTTTCTGAGGCTACTTGAAGGTTTATCTGGGCTCTCGGGGTCACCTGAATAGTGCAAATTAGAACTGCTGAACTGCTACTGGGTGTGTAATGCTTAAGTCAGACTTTTGTTTTTCCACAGTGTTGGTGGAAGAAAGACTGGATTACACTCTAAGAAAACGACACTCTAAAACTATTTTGAAAGTTGTTGCCTCCCCTCCCAGAAAAACCTGGAAACTGGATGTAGAAAGCTTAGGATGTTTCAAAGGCAACAATTCATTGAGCTACAGCTTCTATACTAGCCTATTCTACCCTTTAAGGGGTTGGGGGGAACTGTTCAATTAGGATCAAACATATAGTACAGAAATCAGTCAAAGCTAACGTACCTCATCACAAGCATCTGGGTCTCCTTTGTCTGCTAAATACTTTTCAATCACTGGCATTTTGTTCTCCAAGGCAGCTTTTAAAAACGTGGGAACATCCACAGGTCCTGTCTGATATAGACAAGAAAGAGCTCATCATTATTGGGAGATGCCAATAAATGCAGAACAGAAAGAAATTAAAATACATTGTCGCTTGAACGTACTATAACTTCCTGCTTGGGTTCCTTCTCCACTGGAGCCCTGACCTTCTTCACTTTTTTCCTTTTCTTAAGAGTGATGATTTTTTCAAGGTCTTCCAAATTGTCAAGCTTTGTTCTTGCCTCTAGTTTCTTTTTCTTGAGCTGAACAAAAGGAATGAACAGGACAGTAAGATGGTTTGTATGTGACTGTCCCGAAATAAATATAGCAGAGGTGGATATTCAGCAGGTTCTGACCAGTTCTGGAGAACCAGTAGCAGAAAGTTTGAGTCATTCAGAGAACCGGCAAATACCACCTCTGACTGGTCCCGCCCCCATCTATTCTCTGCCTTCTGAGTCCCAGCTGATTGGCTGGGTCTTCTTTGGTTGTCCTGCACAGGAGAATGGAGCTGGAAAGCAGGTTAGTGGGGTGGGGAGGGAATGGGGATTTTGCAGTATCCTTCCCCTGCCACGCCCACCAGCCATGCCTATCAAGCCACCAAGCCACGCCCACAGAACGGGAAGTAAAATCTTTTGAATTCCACCATTGAAATATAGTATTAACATGTGACTCTCAAGGAATCTCAAGCATTACCAACCATGCTAAAAATAAAGGAAACTCTTCATCCCCAGATCTGTAGCTTTTTACTGTCCCTATCTCTCCCATACCTCATCGATGCTTCAGAGCAGTGTGTACAGCAGTTAAGTCTCATAGTGTTCAATGAGCACATTTCTCTAAAGCAGAGGTCTCCAAACTTGGCAACTTTAAGACTTGTGGACTTCAACTCCCAGAATTCTCCAGCCAGCAATTTTGGAGACCCCTTCTCTAAAGGAATCCCATGATTGCATAAGTTTTAATAGTGTCTTGACAGGTGACATTACTGAGTTTTTTATTTGTTTCTTAAGCTCAGTAGTCATGTGCTAACCTGTCCTGCTAATGTGCAGGAGTACAGAAGCCTGGCACCCTGACAAATCAGCCATCAATAAACACATAGTCATTAACAACATCTCCAGACTATGCAAAAGAGATAATCAACCATCTGAAAAAGAGAACCCCAAAAAAAAAGACTCCAGCGTCTCTCCATCAGTAATCAGCACGGGATCAGCATAGATTAACTCCAAGGTTAACATCA
The DNA here is from genome assembly GCA_033807585.1 of Hydrophis major. Lineage (NCBI taxonomy): Eukaryota > Metazoa > Chordata > Lepidosauria > Squamata > Elapidae > Hydrophis > Hydrophis major. Next base: position 85,798,190 of record CM066331.1, on the reverse strand, counting down.
GACCAACAATCAAGTAAACAATGTCCCAATCAAGAAACTGCCAAAGACTACTTCATAACATGGGAACTATTCTGTAAATGGTTAAATGACAGATATTGAGGTTAGAGGAGTGGAACTATGTGAAATATGGTTTATAAGAGAAAGAAAAATAGATGAGTAGATATTTCTGACAGTTATATAATGGAAGAGAATATAGTTTATAATATGATTGATGTTATCATATTTTTTTATATATTGCTGCAATATTTGTTTATATATGATCATAATGAAGATGATGATGTGTGTATGTGAACACCTTGGACATCTAGAGAGGACACTGCTCAACATAGAAAAGAAATGTATGATATTAAATAATAAAAAAATATTTCAACAAGAAACTGCCAAAGAGCCACCAGTAAACAGCCCAACCAAAGAATCTCTAAGACCGCCTCCACCCACATAGACAGGCAAGCTAACTGACAGCAAACAGCACTCCTTACTACTGGTAGCACTGATGATGTTACCTAGTTAGGGTAATGAAACATCTGCAAGAAAACAAGCAAGCTCAGAGAGCACCGAGGACCCCTCCGTGCAGATTTGTAACGTTATGTTATCAGTAGGTGTGCAGAGAAAATAGCCTTGAGAAGTAGAAAACAGCTACGGGCATTGTTTCTGCAAGTCCCTTTCTTCCTGAGATCTCAGTAAAGAAAATGTTGGACAAGCGGTATTGTACAATAATTATATTTGTAATTTTGAATAGTGCATCCGTACTGCTAATAATTGTATCGCTAAATACTTTGGGAGGTTTTGAATACTTGATTGAAGGGGTAAACTCACTGTATAAAAGGCTGTGATAAGATTTGAGGGAATCTAAAAGGAGAGTCGAGAGTCAGTATGATTTATTGGTTAAAGGTGTTAGGCTATAAGGCGAGAGAGACTTGTGGGGACTAATCCTGCCTTAGGCACAAAGACAGCGGAGCAGTCCTTCTCTCTCAGCCATAAGAAGAAAGCAATTCTGAAAATGCTGCTGAGAAAATTGCATGGACTTGTCCATGTTGTCATGAGGAGAGAGAGGGTGTTGGGGAGGGAGATTCTGGTAAAGATGCATTTTGAAATTAGTTGATCAAGAATCACTTCCAAAAGACAAGATGCAAAGGGGTTATTGTGCAATAACAATTATACATTGTGGAATAGGTGGTCACTTGATGTCACACTCATTAACGGCTTGTGAAAAGTCACTTGAGCTGCTACCTTGTAAGAAAGATGTGTCAGCTTGTATTTAAGGCAGAGGCAACATACTCCTAAATGGTTCTCAAGTAACTCATAAATGCATCATGTAACAGATTGTTGCCACTTACTCATCCGCAGATCTTACCTTTGAAGGACTAGCAGGAGAATTTCAGGAGCACGTTCTAGCAAATGGCTAGTTCATTTGGCTGAACCAATACATTTCTCAATTTGTTCTGCTGTCACTATTAATATGTAATGTAACACATAAAGTCCTTCATGGCACAAGGCCTGGTTACTTCAAGGATAACCTGTTTCTGAAAAAGTTTGCCTACTTGAGGGAATCTGCTCTGGGTCTTCTCATCTAAACAGTGTCATCGAACTAGAATGGAACAACTCACTGCAGCCAACTCATTGCGGCCAACTCATCACAGCCATCTTGCAGCAGCCAATTCACCACAGTCACCTCAACACGGGACAACTTGCCATGGCCAACTCACAGCGGGACAACATGCCAGGGGACAATTTCACCATCCAACTTAATTATTTAAAATAAATAAACATTATTTTAACTTTTTCCATTCACATTTTGTTTTGCACCTTCTTTGGCATTCTTTCATTCTTGATTCTATTCCATCATTTCTTTGATATTAGTGTAACTCTTGTCCAGCAGTGAGTTGGGCGTGGCGAGTTGTCTCATAACAAGTTGGCTGCAGCAAGTTGACCATGGTAAGTTGGCCTGGTGAGTTGGTCACAGCGAATTGTCATAGATCCTCATCTAGCAGCACCTAAAAGCCTACTTGATTGTCATGCCTGCCCTGAGGAAGAGCATTCCCCCTGAGTTTTACATGGCTCCCACTCTTCCTGCCTTTTAGAAGGATCTGGAGATCTAGTCCAGCACGTTAATCAGAAATGAGGTCAGAAGATGTTGTGTCCATTTAATTTGTTTCCAACTGTTCAGGGCTGTTTAAAATTCCTGCACCTCTAACACAAAGAAGTTTTACTATCTTTTAATGTCCTTTTTGAGTTGCTATTTGTTGTTTTTAATTGTATGTGCCATCCTATGTTGCATGTTAATTGGGTGTCTATGTAAATTGATTTCATACTATAAATAACTAAACAACACGAAAGCTGCATGTGTGATTCTTGCACATTCTCAGAGGGACAGTAGAATAACCTGCACAAAAATCCTGATCAGTTTTTCTCTTCTAATGATGCTTTTGGATCTAACCAGGGGGACATATCAGACCCTTTCCTATGCGTTCAAACATTATTGATTATGATTCCCATTATGGTAATTAACATTAAGTCAACAGCAATATCAGTTACATCAGTGGGATAGTTTTTTTTTTCCCAACAAATTTTTCTGTTTAAGTTCTAGGGTGATGATTTGCTTCTAACAGCTCTAGGTTCTCTCTACCTCACCATCCTGCAGATGTGTGGGGATGTAGACTTCTTGAGTTCCATTCTCTTGACTTGTGGAATGTTTTGACCCAACATGTCTAGAAGAAGCTAGTTTGAGGAAGATTGCCCTACTGTGACTTGGTTTGTTTGTTTGTTTTGTCTAAAGTTAACCGGACAATCATTTGCTATATGCCAAGAGCAGAACTACAAGCATTTGAGTTTTCTAATCTGATATCCCTTTTTAAAGGTAAGTAGATGAGAAAACAGATGACATCTATATCATCTGAGAAATGTGTTTGAATGATACTCATATGAACCAGCATCGTGTAGATTCTATGGTCAATCTTGTCTAATGCTCCATGAGTAGCAAACATTGTCCAGATTTTCAAAATAAAATTTCCTCACCTTTGTCCACCAGCTAGAATTTCCTTGAAAGAGAAATTGTGTTACATCATGGGTGCAAAGATTAGGCACTCCCCAGATTCTTAATAGCTCATCCTTTTAATTTCTTTCAAGTCTCAACTTCCTGCTTTTCTCATTATAATTAGGCTTGACTGAACAATTTTTTCCTGATCCTTAGCCTAGTAGTCCTACCAGACTATGCAGACTTGTTCTAATACAATCATAGTAGAGAACAACAGTAAATCAAAACATTGGCGATATATTCCCAGAAGATACATTAAAAACTCCTTATTTTACCTCAGCTTGCAGCTCCTTCTCTTCTTGGTAAGTCAGAGTGCGCTGTGTTACTGAGGGATCAATGACCGTCTTCAGGTCTTCTTGTTTCTCTAATCTTACTGTAGCTTCATATTCTCCATCTTTGAAGTCTTCCGGAAGGAAATCCCCTGTTTCTCTACCTTCTGTCTTTTTGCCTGTCATCTATCAAAGAAAATATGTGCCTTAAAATTAGAGTTCCAAAAGGTTGTCCCTCACAAACCAAGACCAAAACAAAAAACAAAAACCAGATTGTTGCAGAAAGAACTTGTTGATGACAACAAAAACAAAAAATCAATGTCCCAAGGTCATCATGACATACAGAGACTTGAGGAAAATGGTAAGTGAACTTATAAGAAACTATGAGCTGTACAGTATTGCAGAGAGCAACAGTATGTTTGCAATTAAGCCATTGTGGTTTTTCTTTGAAGGAGTTTCACTTCTGATCCAAGAAGCTTCTTCATATCCACAGTTGTTAAGTGAATTACTGCAGGGGCTAAGTACTCTGACTGGATGGTGGGAACCTGAAGAAGCTTCTTGGATGAGAAGCGAAATGTCTTCAAAGAAAAACAGAAAGTCCACTTGCCTCTTGAAAAAAGCACCTTTCAGACAACCATGACCTGGATGACTGAGAATCTGAAAAGAAAAACCTGAAGGAAAAGTAGGTGATATTGAGGCTTGGAAAGAGCCAGAGTGAAAAGAAGAAAAGAAAGCAAGGGGACTATCATTATTCCTTAAGAAGAGCGAGCTCAGTTCTGTTGGGAGGTAGGACAAAATAGCACTAGTTATCAAGAGACGAAGTAGTTTAACAAAAACTGTTAAGTTTTGCAGCAATCTGAGAGACAAAGTCAATGGATATAGTGAAATAGAGAAGACCAGAAGAAATCCACCTTGTAGTTCCCTCATCCACAAAGGAAAGGGCTGGAGATAGGACAGTAGATTGACTAAGGAAACTGTAGACTGATTGCTACTGTGAACCATGCATATATTGAGTTGCAACATCTGACACTCACATTAGGACTTTTGCCATTCTAGCAGCCGTGTGACCTGAGACAACAAAAGCCCAGAAGCACTGAAGGATGTCAGGGAAGAGTTTTATATATTAATATGAATTAGCCATACAATGGCTTAGCTGTGAGCAGCTGGTCATCAACTAATACCAGGAATACTACAGGTTGTGCTTGTCTTATGAACAGAGTTGAGCCCAACGTTTCTGTTGCCAAGTGAGATGTTTGTTGAGTTTTGCCCCATTTTACAACCTTTCATGCCATGGTTGTTAAGTAAATCACTGCAGGGGCTAAGTAAGTGAATCCAGCCTCCCCATGGACTTTGCTTGAAAGAAAGTTGCAAAAGGAGATCACGTGATTCCAAGACAGTGCGGCTGTCATAAATACGAGCCAGTTGGCAAGTGTCTGAATTTTGATCACGTGATATGGGGAATACTGCAATGGTTATAAGTGTGAAAAACTGTGATAAGTCACTTTTTTCAGTGCCGTTGTAACTTCAGATGGTCACTAGATGAACTGTTGTAAGTCAGGAACTACCTGTATTGTAAGATGAGTTTTTACTAATCTTTACCAATATTGACAAATGTATAATACAAAGAAGGAATGCTGAGTATTTCCCTTATTTGTTCCACCTATCACCTCCAGCAACTGTAATTACTAAAGGAAAAAAAACAGTTGAATAAGTGTGTGTGAATAAGATCATAAGTCACTTTTTTTCAGCCCTGTTGCAACTTCAAACAAGTCACTGAACAAAGTGTTGTAAATTGAGAGCTACCTGTAGTTGCCTGCAACCAAGCAATTGTTGCCCTAATGATCTGATTACTAGCCACTTCTAACTAAGCACTGGCAGAAAAGGGAATGAGCTTGAATTAGATTTAACATGTAGAGGGATGGCAATACATTGAAAGATTTGGATGCTAGTGAGCTCAGATACAGAAATCTCTTACACTGAAGGATGTGTGCCCTTAGTACATTCAATTCAATTTAAAATCAAGTCTGCAACAGTTCGCAGTATGGAGCAGCTAAAGTTAGAGGTTGCCACAGATCACTTAAATCACTGAAACAGCTCAGTGTGACTTCGATAAATTCCAATGCTTCCAGTGGGTTTTAGTCACGACTATGTTTAGCTGGATGGAGAGAAATGGTGGACAATCCATCCAAGAATGCAATAGGGCATTAAAAAAAAAACCCTACTCCCTTGTTCCCCCCTATAGACCAGGGGTGTCCAACCTTGACAACTTTAAGCCTGGAGGACTTCAACTCCCAGAATTCCCCAGCCAGTTGAAGTCCTCCAGGCTTAAAGTTGCCAAGGTTGGACACCCCTGCTATAAACTGGCAGACTCCTATGCCATCTGCTTTTGAAATCCTTTCTGGCTTAGAAAAAGAGACTTGGGGTACTGCTATTGAGAAATAGAAAAATATCCTGGGTTACACAACCTTAAGTTCGTTCACACCAGCTTTATTTGCGAGTTACTAACAAACTATATATGCATTGAAAGTATAGAAAATCCATATTTCATGAAAGAGATTTCATAAAAATCTCTTTCTGATCAAACCATGGTAGTCCATGAAAAAGACCCACTACAGTCCATCCAGTTAAATTCAATAATAATACATTCAGGAAATTACACAAGGCTTACCCATATACTTTCACTTTTTATTTTCTAGACCGAATAAACAACAATCCAGATTGTCATACCTATATTCGATGACAAATTAAGCTCAGAGTGGTACAAGCTAAAGGGTTTGCTTATTTGCCAGTATAAAAATGTTGTGCTATAATTATAGCTAAAGTGTTTGAGATAAACAACTATTTCAGAAACACTTCTATTTTCTTTCCATTCCTTCACTGTCATTTGCGGCCATTAATAACACTGTCATAAACAGCAGAGGTGACTAGAGGCCTATTAAAGCTGGGTCATTTAAGTCCTGTTTTAATTCTTTATTATGTTGTCTGGAATGGGAGTTGGAGCCAGGCTTGTGTGCCTGGCATAGTATAAGCATAGCTGAGAATACTTTGAATCACAAGGGATGTTTTAATAACTGTGAACCCATCACACTCCTACTGGTTTTGTTGTATTTTCTTGTGAACTATCTTGAAAGTCTCAACATGGCAAAAGATGGCATACAATAAATTTTGTTGACACTTAAATAAGACCAAGCTTAAAAAAAAATAGTTTGCAAGCTAAACTACAGTACAGTATATTGCTACATAAACGACTATTATTAAATGTATAACATGTACTTATACGAAAGATAGATCATTTTTTCAGAAACGATTTCACCAATAAATAACCCTTCCTCTATTGGCTTTCAAAATTTTACACATATCATCATTTCATTCATTCATCATCATCATCATCTTTAAACATAGGAGAATGTCATTATTGTCACAAAAGTTGCTAGTGATAAAAACGATGGGACATCAGCTCAGCTAAAGCCATATTCATCTGTGAAACAAAATTCAAAATTCAAATTTTCTCTCTTTGTTCTGTTTGCTTAAAAGGACCACACCCATTCCCCAAGGACATTTTCATTCCCTTAGGTACCACTTTCAATCAAAAGAAGCAATTTGGTCTTAGAGATAACTATTCCTTTGTCATGATATTCACCCCACATGCGATTGAATTGGAAGTGATGTCCACCTTTAACAAAAATTATCACACAAGGTAGTTTGATACTTACCAGATCTTCTACCAGTAGCATCATCATCATGGCTGTTGGTTGATCAAAAGCAGATGGTACAGTGGAGTATTCCTCTCAAGAAAGATGTCTTTACCGTCCAAGGCAACTTGATTGAGACATGCCAAGCTCTGTTAGTTTATATATCTTTGCAAAAACTTCTTCTGCGTGAGATAATCTTCTAACCTGGGAATCCAAACAGTTCAGCAATAGGTGTTTTCACATTCCAGGCATATTAACTAGACAGATCTAGTGTCGAGGATAGGAATTGGAAGGGGGTGTGTGGGTTGAGGGAGGGTGAGGGGAAGAGGAAAAGTCCTGCGGTGTAACGGCCCCAAATATCTGAATCAGTATGAAATACAAGAGCTTCATTCCATTGGCAGTGACTACATAGCTCAGCAATGCTATCCATGCTGGCTGTCCGGTGTCCATTAAGACAGCTGTCTGCAGATACCTCCCTTATCATAATTGGCTCCCACATGAGCAGCAGACACCAGGAGGAGAAAAAAAGAAAGACAAGGCAGCCCTCGTTTTGTGGATAAACAAAGAAGTAGGTCAACTGATGGAAAAATAATTATTTTGGTGATAGTATGTCCTACTAAGGTTTATAAATAGTTCTGTAGGGAAATATATTCATTCCCCTGCCCCCATCCCCCCCCCTCTCACACACACACTTATCATGATGTCACTTGTCTATATTTGTCAAGAATAATTTTCTGAGGGGATTATGAAGCCAGAGTGATGTCTCTGGTGCTAAAAGGACTGGGTGACATGTTAAGTTACCATCAAGATAAGAATGCAAAACTCTCGCCTGCTTTTCATTTTCTCTGGAATCTGTCACTGCTTATAAACAGGGATTAGAAGTTCTGATTTCAAGGGGCAGGAAGGTGAAACTGCAATTTAGTGGAGGTAAAGACTTCCAACGAAATTGGAAAAGACAGTAATTTTTTTAAAAACAAAAAGCTAGCTCTTGTCCAAGGTATTATGCCTTTTAATGAGGAATTTATGGTGGACGTTGGAATTTTGGCCCTAAGAAAATATAAAAGATGCAGCAAATCGATAATATCCTGATCTGATTAATTAGTCCTTACTAAAAGCCATTTCAAAGGTTTGTGTACTGGATTCTGAAACCATATTCCATCTCCAAGTGCCCTAGGCAATGTGTAGCTTAAAAAAACATCCTATCCTTAAAAAAAAAATCAAAGTATAAAATATAGATCTAATAAGCTACAGTAAAGAGAAAGAAATATCCTATCAAAATCAATAGTTGAATTAGCAGTAGGAATTTCAAATGAGTATCATCTGTATTTAGGTCCAACTTTGCTCCACTACTATGTAACATTGCTATATAAAATATTCTACTGATAGCCATTTCCTTGTCAAACATATTCTCAGGAGGAAATAAATTGAAATAGGGAGGGAGTCAGAAGATATGCTTGAAGGAGGAGCAGAGTCAAAGGCAAAAGGAGGAAATGGCATTTTATCCTTCAGAAAAATATTGGAGGACATTCCGTGGCAGAGAAACAGATGCCGGGCTAATATTACACAGGGTTAGTTAGAACATGGACATGGGCATGGCCTTAACAGAACTCACCAGCAGGGGTGAAGTCTTTTTATGGATTTACTAATTTGCAACAGAGACACAATATCAAGAAATAATGTTGATAAGTGAATAAAGGGAATTACTAAAGCTTTACAATTAGTCCTCAATATAACATTAAGAAAAGATTAATTAAACATTAACAAGGTGCAGTGCATTGAGTTAGTTTATGGTATAAAAAAGAATATAAAACTTTGAGCTTATGCCAAAATCTCTAATCTTTACGGTATTGTTAGAGGAGGAGGAGGAGGAAGAGGAGGAAGAGGAGGAGGAGGAAGAAGAAATATAAAATGTTCATGTAATTTGTGCATACATCTTCCATTTCTCTGTGTGAAGTTGAATAATATTTCTTGAATAATAATCTTTTTTTCTTAAATATGACAACTGCATATCATTTGTCATAAAAAAGCAGGAAATATGAAAAGCTCCTTTCCTGTATTGCATTGTCTGCACTGATTGATAGTTGTTCTCAGATTTTCAGACCAAGGGATGAAATCTGCAATGGAATGTTTGTCAACTATGTAGACAACATAAGCTAGTTGAGATTGTTAATGCTTTAGAAAGTAGAAACAAAATTCAAGAATATTTGATAAGTTAAGGAAATTAGCTGAATGTTCCTTGATTTAAACTCATGGAAACAAATGCAAAGATATAGGTTAGTAATAATACTTCTGAAATTGAGCTTCCGCGTGGCTTCGGGGCAGCAGGAATTCGCGACCGTCTGCGATTCCTGTTGTGCTTGCCACCAAGGTGCCCCCGATCCAAATGGATCCGGGGGATATGGCTGCCCTGTAGAGGCAGCCGAAGAGAGAGGGGAGCCGGACAGGGGGTTGGGGGTGTTGCGGACCCCCTCCTCGTCCGGAAAAACCCCTTTTACCTGAGGTGATGGAGCGGCGGTCAGTAATGGCTGCCACGAAGAAGCCTGCAACTGGGTAAGATTGTGCTGGAGGAAGCAGGAAAAGTGAAAATGCTGGTTGAGCCGGGTTAATCAACATCTCTCAAACTCTCTGGAACTGAATTGTTTGAATTGCTGGAGGATACATTGTATCCCTAAGAAGACCGGAAAGCGGCGGAGAAAGCTGTTAAAGGGAAACGTGTTTTTTTTTCTACACTCTCCCACCCCATAGAAACAGCAGATGAAGATTTGAAATTTATTTAGGCATTGAAGGTGAATTATTTTGAAAGTTAAAGCCAAGGGACAAAAGGCTCTTTGGACATTGGACTTAATAATTTAAGAAATTGGAAAACCCTTATTGGAGGTATGGATTTCTGATCATTTAAAAATTGTTGTTGCAAGTGGGAAGGGAGAGGAAAAAAATTGGAGCAGAAGTTGAAAAAGGAGAAGATTGCCTAGAATTCTAAAGAAAGATATATGGTAATTGGACCTCTTTGATTAAACAGTAACCCCAGAAAGAGAAGTAGAAGAAGGAAAAAAAAGCATTAACTTTTGGAATCTTTTTTGAATTATGTTTGATTAAAAATACTTGGGTGGTTGTTTTGGGAAAAGTATCTCTTTTTATGATGGCATCGCTTGTGGACGAATTAAAAACTGAATATCAAAAATATAAAAAGGAAGAACAAGATGGAAAAGATACTTTTGGCGCTTTATTTCAATTTTTAGAAATGACGTTATGCACTTATGAAAAGTTGACTACGCAGCAGAACGACTGGGACAAAGAAGAAGAGGAAGAAGAAGCCATCTTTGATGAACAATGGGTTTTTTCTGGGGAGGAGGAGAAAGAGGATAAGAAAAGGGGGATTTTAAGGTTTGAAAAAACAACCCAAAAAGAGAAAAATGAGATGCAAGGTGGATGCAAGGTTAGAAAACAACAGAAAGGGAGTAAGAAAAGGGAGGAGGAGAGACAAAGGGGTAAAAAGAGCAAGGAGAAGAATAAGCAAGAGAGAAAGGGGGGGAGGAGAAGCCTTAATGGTGGGAAGCAAGATTTAAAGAAAAAAAGTTTATTTAGAGACAATGGGTGAATCTAATTGAAAAAAAAAAGGGATTCTAGAAGGTACATAAGATTGGGTCTTTATATGTGTATTTAGAGTAAAATGCTTAAGATATAAATGAGTATTAATATATACGATTAGTTGTTTTTTTTTTAATGATATGTGTAGTGGTTATATAGGATTTTATTTAGTTATTGCTGGGTCTTTACCTTTTTTATAAAATTTATTGTGTAATTTTAGAATGTACTAAACAGAATCCCAAGATAAATTAAGTGTTATATGAAGTAATTTTAAGTTAGGACAATGAGTTAAAGGCGTCACTCCAATCAGTGTATAGGAGAAGTATATTAAAAGAAAAAAGATGAATGGATAGTTGGAAATAGAACAGACAAAGAATGATATTGAAAATGATAATAAGATATGGAAGGATATATAAAGTGAATATGATGTTTGAATTTGTGTCTGTGTGAAGAGTTTCAACCCGGGATCAAGCAGCCTTCAGAAAAGATGTTTTAGGTTGTTTTTTTTTTTCTATGTTCTGTGTTTTGTATGTTTATGAAAGGCAATAAAATTTTAATAAGCAAGAAATATAATTTGGATAAAAGGAGAAGTCTGGATAAGATATGAAGTTAAATAGATAATGTAAATATTGATATTACAATTTGGAATTATTTTGTATGTTCTATTGGCTTTCTTCTTTCATTTTTTTTTTTTTTTAAGAAAAGAATTTTCAAGTTGTTATGCCTGGATTATTTGTGTATTGTTTTTGTAAAATTAATAAAATTTGTTATATTAAAGAATACTTCTGAAATCAATTTTAAATTGTAATTGATTGAAAAATCAATACATGATAAATCATTCTTTTAGGTTCAGCCAATAAAAATAGTAACACTGGTTTTCAAATCAAATAAATAACTGTATCCATAATACACTGGTTAAGCCCCACTTCAAATATAGTGACCTGCCCGAAACATCACATTTAAGAGCCAGGGAAAGTAAATATGGCCCATTAAAGGCATTGAGGATGGCTAGGGACTGGAAACTGAAGTCCTTTGAAGTCAAAACGAAGAGGTTCAATGTTTTGCCTTGAGAAAAGATGGCTGGGGTCAGGGAAAGAGTATTTACTTGTTTATTTGACTCATATGTCTGCGTAGCTCATGAAAGCGTGGTTCAGTACTTAATAGAGTGTTACATGGAAGAAGACCATGATTTGTTTCAGAGGACAAGATATGGAATAACATATTTTGAAAGTCTGGTAATAATATGAGCAATTTGATAAGAGAACCAATTTCCCAGGAAGGATGGCAGGTTTCCTCCTGGAAATGTTTAAGTAGAAGGTGGATGATCATTTTTGGAAGATACTTTAATTTGGATTCCTGCAATGGTCAGAAGGCTGGCCATAATGGCTTCTTTTTGATACTATGTTTCTTATCTTACTTCAGTTATTTGTGAGATAGAAATTTTAAAAAGTGTTAAGTTCTGTGCATGGGTGCAAGGATGGAGACGAGCCAGTGAAACAGTGAACTTCAAACTCTTTATTTACATGTGAAACAGCTCAGCTCAATGGCCACGATGGGCCCCTTTATATAGGCAACTCTTAACTTATTTAATCAATGAAAACACAGGGAGCGCTAGCTCCATTAACCAATGGGAGAGGCTCGTTAATAGCCAATCAGATTCTCCTGAACGGACCAATCCGATGTCGCTATTATCGGCCAATCAGAAGTGCAGGGACAGAACCCTGCACTTTGCTTCAAACTCTTAATGATCTTTATTAAGTATTTATTGATTCACAATACCCCTTCCCCCCGGGTTCCGTTTAAGGGGTGCGGTCACGTAGTCTTTGAAGTAGGCAGGTTGTTTCAATTGTCTATTAGATTTTCGTTGTCCTCCCGGTATTTGGCTACAGTCTCGTTGGGGTAGGATGTTATCTGGTGAAGAGGGTGCCTCCCGTTCTTCATTCGAATTTTCATCATCGCTACTGCTCTCGGCATCTCTTTGAGGTGAGGCCACCCCCATTCTGGATCCATCACGTGCTGCCTCTGAGCGGTCATTACTACCGCTTAAACTTTTTGCTGCTTCGAATTCAGCTTCCTCGCTATCTCCTCCCCCCTCGGTTTGGAAATCAGGGGGCTCGGAGATCCCCGACTGTAGCCTTGAACGCAGCTGATCAATATGGCGCTTCCAAATTCTATCATCATGACATTTCACGTGATACGATCTAGGGCCGGTTACTTGTATTATAGTTGCCTTGACCCACAACGGATCGCCCGAAAAGTTCCTAGCGAAAACCAAATCACCTACCTGGAAGTTGCGACATTTCCCACTGGAACCCTGTGGTTTTTCAGGTTCATATGATGGATGTAGACGGTCGAAGTGGGAGCAGAGCTTCCGTCCCATTAATAACTCGGCGGGAGTTTTATTGGTGACGCTGTGCAGGGTGATATGCTACAAAAGGAGTATCCAGTTGATCTTGTCTTCTACATCGCCATAGTCCATTTTATGCAAGGTTTTCTTGACGAATTGTACCATGCGCTCGGCCCTTCCGTTGACCGCAGGATGCGCTGGCGAAGTCAGCGCATGGCGAATACCGCGGTCCGCCAGGTACTGTTCGAAGGACAGCGCGGTAAATTGAGGCCTGTTGTCGGATACCAGAACATCTGGCAATCCGTGTGTCGCAAAGAGTCTGTCTAGTTTCCTGATGACTGATTCGGTCGTTGTATTCCTCATTTCATGGATTTCAAGCCAGTTCGAGTAGGCATCCACCGTTAATAAGAATGTATGTCCCTTGGTAGGACCCACAAAGTCCAGATGAATACGGGACCATGGTCCCCTTGGTGTTTCCCATTCAGTTGGGGTTGCTTTCGGCGGGGCATTACTTCCTTCCTGGCATTTGTGATAGGCTTTTACCATGTCTCTATCTGCTTGTCAATACCCGGCCACCACGTGTAGCTTCGTGTGACAACTTTCATACACACGATGCCGGGGTGGCCATTGTGCAAGGTCCTTAGTATCGCTGGTCACAACTGCTCTGGGATGACAACTCTATCACCCCAGATAATGCAGCCCTTTTGAGAAAATAGTTCCATTTGCCGATTTTTGAATGGGGCATAGTCGTCAGGTATTTGGTCCAACGGCCATCCCCGCTCAACCCAACTGAGCACTCGTGCTAAAATGAGGTCGCGTTTCGTTTCCATCGCGATATCTCGGGCTGTTAATGGCGGTGTTTGAAGTGTCTCGATCTGCAGTGTTGTGACCGTTGGAGCAGGGTATCAATGGTCTCTGGAAGAGGTGCACGGCTCAATGCGTCGGCTTGGGGAATGGCCTTCCCCGGGCGATGTTGCAACTTGTAATTGTATGCCACCAAGAATTCTGACCAGCGGGTCATTCTGGGAGATAATATATATGGTGTTGGCCTATCTCCCGTGATTATTCCCAGCAACGGTTTGTGGTCAGTCACTATGATAAATGCTCGGCCATACACATATTCATGAAATCTCTTAATCGCGGATACTATAGCAAGGGCCCCCTTGTCAATTTGACTGTAGTTGCGTTCTGTTTTTGATAACGTCTTTGAGAAATAGGCAACAGGGGCTTCATTACCATTTGGCAAAACGTGGCTTAAAATGGCGCCCACTCCGAATGGGGATGCATCACACGTGATCGTTAAAGGCAAAGTCTCGTTATACTGCATCAGAACAGCATCAGAAGTCAATAAATTTTTTACATGTCAAAACGCCTGTTCTTCTCTGTGTCCCCATACCCAGGTTGCTTTTTTGTCCAATAAACGATGTAGGGATTCAGCTATGGTTGCTTTGTGAGGCAGGAAAATGTTATAAAAATTGATAAGGCCCAGAAAAGCCTGGAGGTCGGCCTTGTTCCGGGGTTTTGGGGCGTTCTTGATTGCCCTGAGTTTGTTATCGGTGGGGTGAATGCCTTGACTATCAATTAAATATCCTAAAAATTCTACACGATCCGTACATAAATAACACTTGTTCTTTTTAACTTTGAGACCTGAGTCTTTAAATCTCTGGAGAACCAACCTCAGGCGTTCTTTTAGTATTTTCTGAGTTGCGGCTGCCATTAACACATCATCAAAATATGGGACAACACCTTTTATCCCTTGTAATAGCCTTTCCATTAAGCTTTGAAAGATTCCTGGGGCTACGCTCATTCAGAACTGGAGTCGGTTACATTTAAACGCACCTCAGTGCGTAACGATTGTTTGGGCCTCTGCCGTTTTTTTTTCAACAGGCAGTTGTTGGTATGCCTGGGCTAGATCTAGTTTAGTGAAGACTTTTCCGCCCCCTGGGAATGGAGGAGGTGCTGCACCACCAGTACTGGGTAAGCGTTTTGTTGAAGGGCGTGGTTCAGAGTGGCTCGGTAGTCCCCACAAATTCTTATCGATCCATCTGGCTTGATGGGTGTTACGATTGGGGTTTCCCAGGGAGAGTGATCGGTTGGTTCTAACACACCCTGAGCTATTAATTTATCAAGCTGCTCCTCAATCTTTGGTTTAAGGGCAAATGGAACTCTATGAGGCTTAAGGCGGATGGGAGCTATTTCGGGATTGAGGTTAAACGATATCGGGGTGCCCTTGTACTTGCCTAATTTTTCTGCGAAGACGTCCTGGAATTCATGGACGAGGTCTTCTTCCCAATCGCTGCTGCAGGTTCAGTGAATGCCGGCTACTTCAATTCCGAGTGGAGCGAACCATTGGAGGCCTAACAAACTAGGCCGATCCTTGTCGATTACAGTCAGGGGTAGAAATGCTGTACGGTTCTTAAACGATACCCGTACTCGGCTGGATCCAACGACCGGGATTCGATTTCCTTGATAGTCCTTGAGTATGAGCCTTTGGAACCGGAGGTCTTGCCTATGGATAGTGGGGATGAGCTGCTTGAGAGTCTTCCAGGAAACCATCGAGAGGGACGATCCTGAATCGACTTCCATCAGGCAGGGCTGGTTTTCGATGGCCACTTTCACTCGGATCTTTTTGGCATCCAGAGATGAGGTGTGACCGATCGTGATCATTTGGTGAGCTTCTTCTTGCTTCGTTGGGTGGCTTAGGGTTTTGTTTCTGTAGGAGTGGTTGTTCCATTGGTGGTTCATGGGTTCTCGCTTCACGGGACGACTTCCCGCCGGTTGGTGATAGTTAGCCCCCCTTGAGGGCTGGCTGGGTCCTGGCTTGCTTCTACAGACCCGACCTATATGGCCTCTTTTCCCGCACACATGGCAGAGCGCGTTGAGGAATTTGCATTCTGACCAGGGGTGGCTAATGTCGCCCTTCACCATTAATTTACTCTGAGTGCCTGGTGCATCTAATCCCAGAATGATTCGGTCTCTTAGGGCTTCTTCTAAGTCAGTAAACTCGCATAGGCCTCCCAGATCCCGGAGATCCGCGATGAAATCAGCAACACTTTTGCCCTTCCGCTGACTTCTCTGATAGAATTCATGCCTTCTCATGAGCGTTGGCACGGTCGCTGCGTAGTGAGCCCTCAGCAATGGTTCGAGGACGTCCCAGTCCATAGACTTTACTTCTGCCGGTTTTGCTAGTGCCTTGGCCATCTTGAATACGGTTGGCTCGCAATGAGTTAGGTAGTGGCATCCTTCAAATTGTTGGTTTCCAGAAACATCTGGAAGCGATCCATATCTGAGTCCCAGTCTTCTTGTGCCGGGTCGAATGGAGCGGGTGGTATGATGCTGCCGGACATAGTTCCGCCATTGGTGCATTCAACTACGTGCTCAGTTATGGTTCTTCGTTGTTTAGTAAACTCTGATGTCTCCACATCCCATCCTCGTTACCCTGCACTTTGCTTCAAGCTCTTAATGATCTTTATTAAGTATTTATTGATTCACAACAAAAAACAATCAATATAATCCACTTTGTTATATCTTCTAGCTCAGGGGTGTCAAACTCAAGGCTCGTGGGCCAGACCCAGTGCTTAAAACTGGCCTGTGGGGCAGACCTGGAAATAGCAAAGGACTAGCCTGCAGTGCCTCTGGCAGCCAAAACAGGGCGTGGGGGGCACGCATACCCCCCATCCCATTTTTGGTCTGGATGGCCTCCTGCAGCACTCTGCCAGCCAAAATGAGGCATGGGGACTGTATGAGTCCCTGCACCCCGTTTTGGCCAGGAAATGGGGCACGGGAGCATATGTGGCTCCCTCGCACCCCATTTTGGCTGGCAGAGTACTATAAGAAGCCTTCCCGGCTGAAAACAGGGTACAGTGGGCACACACGACCCCTCCATGCCCCATTTCGGCTGGCTGGAGGCATCCATCCCATCTCCCCATCCTGGCTGGCCTGCAGAGAAGTACAGTGCTGATCTGGCCAGTGGTGGTATTCATTTTTTCTTTACTACCAATTCTGTGGGTGTGGCTTGCTGGGAGTGGCAGGGGAAGGATACTGCAAAATCTCAATTCCCTCCCCACCCAAGTAACCTGCTTTTCAGCTCCGTTCTCTTGTGCAGGCAACAAAAGAAATCCCAGCTGATCACCTGGGACTTGGAAGGCAGAGATTAGATGGGGACAGGACCAGTCAGAGGTGGCATTTGCCGGTTCTCCAAACTACTCAAAATTTCCACTACCGGTTCTCCAGAACTGGTCAGAACCTGATTAATACCACCTCTGGATCCAGCCCTTGAAGGAATCCAGTTTGATACCAGAGGTGGTATTCAGCAGGTTCTGACTAGTTCTGGAGAACTGGTAGTGGAGATTTTGAGTAATTCGGAGCACCAGCAAATATCCCCTCTGACTGGCCCCACCCCCATCTATTCTCTGTCTTCCGAATCCCAGCTGATCAGCTAGGTCTTCTTTTGTTGCCCTGCACAGGAGAACGGAGCTGGAAAGCAGGTTAGTGGGATGGGGAGGGAATGGGATTTTGCAGCATTCTTTCCCTGCCACACCACACCAAGCCATGCCATGCCCACCAAGCTACGCCCACAGAACCGGTAGTAAAAAAAAAAAAAATGAATCCCACCACTGTTCTAGCCAAATGTTGAACAATGTCCAAGGGATAACTAAAATTCATTGAATGACAATGAAAGTATTTATTCAAGAAAAACTTTAAAATTAAAATTTCATAGACTCCATAATAGTTTAAAATGTTCTCCATTGATTGTATCATTGATTACTCTATTAAGTAAACTTCCTGCTAATCCTTTTCAGAAATCTTTGTCAACTTGCAGTTCTCAAGACATTTTCAAAAGGCTGATTAGTAAGTTCTTTTTTTCCTTCTGCATCAACAGCAACTGTTTGCTGATCCTCAAAACATTCAGACAACCACATTTCCCTTAAATTCACAGAACCCAGAAATACTAATCTATTATATGTTCAATCATCAGAATGAATATATTGCTGGGTTTGTTTTTATAGACATTCAGCTAGGAAGGAAGATTATGGGAGTATTTGTTTTGTTTCTGTCTCTTTCTCTTCGTAATTATTTTGTTGTGGTTAATTTGGAAATCCATTATGTTTATTATATCACATTGGCCTTAATTCAAGACAACTTAATATGTATAACTTCAGAATTAAAAAAAAATAAGAGGCAAAAATGTATGTTTATAAAGTATTTTTGTTTCCCGTATGAAAAACCCATTACCAAAGCACCTTTCATATACCAAAAGACTAAAACATTTACAAAACTAACATACTAAAAATGTTGAAACAATTCCAAATTTTTGTAATCACTCACAGTCCAAACAAAAAAACTGTAAAATAGATTAGAATAGTAAAACTATTCCAGAAAAGGCTTGGGGGAAGTTTGGTTAACTGTAGGAGTTTGTTTAAATGTACATTATATTTTGTTATTCAATTAGTCAGCTGGCAGGATTTGCAAATGTCTTATTTTTAGATGGAATTAGGAATTTCAGATTAATGATACTATGGGCCAAACCAGACGATCCCAATCAAACCAAGAGACTGGCCAATGACCAAGAAAATAGTCAGAATGGCCATGTTTGGTTCAGTAGTGGGATTCAATTTTTTTTACTACCAGTTCTGTGGGCATGGCTTGGTAAGCATGGCTTGGTGGGCGTGGCAGAGGAAGGCTATTGCAAAATCCCCATTCCCTTCCCACCCCACTAACCTGCTTTCCAGCTCTGTTCTCCTGTGCAGGGCAACAAAAGAAGACCCAGCTGATCAGCTGGGACCCGGGAGGCAGAGAATAGATGGTTGGGGTGGGACCAGGAGAACAGAGCTGGAAAGCAGGTTAGTGGAGTGGAGAGGGAATGGGGATTTTACAAGATCCTTCCCTGCCATGGCCACCAAGCCACGCCCACAGAACCGGTAGTAAAAAATTTTGAATCCCACCACTGCCTTGACCTATAGCACCAGGGAAACTCAACCTCATCTCCACCTTTAGCCATGAAAATTCTCTCTTGGGGCTTGTTAACATCTCTATGTTTCTCATCCTGCCCTACCTCATAGAGAAATGGGAGAAGATATCCCTATATCTATATACACTTATATGATCCTGAATGAAATGGGATAGAAATCTAACCACTAAATAAACAAATATATTCATAAACAAATGGCTAGTTTTATGATGAGGACTGCTCTTTTGCTTCCCTATTAGAATGTACTGTATTTCTTTTTAAAAGATGAATTTAGAGCCCGTGGACATCAACTTGGCTTTTTATACCTAGTGCAAGGTTAGCTCCAAGGAAACATGGGTGGATTGTCTCTTGGTGGAGCAGGGCTGACATTCTCAGCTGCTGCAGAGGGGCAGAGCTTTGCCTGAAGTGACACGCTAGCCTGCTTTTCAGAAATCTCCTAGATCTGTTAACACTTTAATGAACTTTAAAGATGGAGACAGATAATGCTTCAACTTGATGCTATTGGTGGATTAAGTATTTCTCAATGAGGCAGTATCAAGCCTCACAAGCATCACAAACATGACAAGAACCAAACACTGTGGAGAGAGGACATAAGATATGTCCTTTTAGAGTAAATATTTTGAGTCACACAACTAGATAATTTGACGGGGGGGGGAAGGTCTTGTAAACAATTTGAGGGAGGGAGATGACTTTCACACTAGCTATCTGATTTGAATTTGAATTTGATTTACATTAACAGGCTTTTTAGATTATAAACACCACTTCAATTTGGAGACAGAAAGTTTACAAAATTTTTATTTACTTATTTTTAGATTTAACTCTTGCCTGCCTCCCCATAATAGCACACAAATTATAAAATCACAATCTCCCCATAATAAAACATAAATTACAGTAGAAATAAACCTATTGTATTATAATTAAAACTAAAAAAAATGGTAGATCTGATTTACCTCATCATTATAGATATCATCACTTATTATTTGTCATCAAGTCAAATAATACAATAAGAAAGAAATTCCTACATCGCTTACATTTAAAGGTAAAAGTTCCCCCTCGCACAAATGTGCTTGTCGTTTCCAGCTCTAGAGGGTGATGCTCATCTCTGTTACAAAGCAGAAGAGCCAGCGCTGTTCAAAGATATCTCCATGGTCATGTGGCCGGCATGACTAAACGCTGAAAGTGCATGGAATGCTGTTATCTTACCACAAAAGCGGCTCCTATTTTTCTACTTGCATTTTTACATGCTTTCGAACTGCTAGGTTGGCAGAAGCTAGGACAAGTAACGGGAGCTCACTCCATTATGTGGCGCTAGGGATTCAAACTGCTGAACTGCTGACCTTTCTGTTCGACAAGTTCAGCGTCTTAGCCACTGAGCCATTTGCCTCCCCTGGCCTCCCCTACCTGAATGTTCAATTTCCACCTGAATATAGCAATAGCACTTTGACTTATAGACTGCTTCACAATGCTTTATGGCCCTAAGCGGTTTACAATGTCAACATATTGCCCTCCAACAATTTGGGTCCTCATTTTACCAACCTAAGAAGGATGCAAGGCTGAGTCAGCCCTGAGCTGGTTTAGAGAATGAATTTACTTAAAAACAGAAGGCAAGACATTAATCTTGGCTTCCCAAGGCCAGACATTCTAGAGTCTGGGAAATGCCATTCTCCTGTTACCAAAAGGTTCCCAGTGATAGTGTCTTGTATGTCATTGGTGTCATTGCACCAATGAGAAGAATTATATCCTTCATATAATTTGGATAAAGACTTAATGATGCAAGAAATGTCACATGCCTTCCCTTGCCTTCTCCAGTACCGGTGCTCTAGCTTATGTTCAAGTTTGTGGGGTACAAGTTGCCAAGCCAAGTTGAAACTGCATCATCTGTGCATATCTCCAGGAGGAAAAGGAAGAGTGAGAACCTTCCTTCAAAATAAATGCAACGCTATCAACCCTGAACATGATTCAGCATCTTTTGAGAGAATGCTGAGTTTGTCTATAGTACTCAATACTGTATGCTCAAGCCGATAAGATAAATGATTAACAATACCAATTTATAGTTATATAAATAGTATCATATTATATATCCTATCACATATCATCATCATAAAATGCATTACATAGCATCCGGGGACATGCAGCTAAAATTGAACCCAAGCAAAACAGAGTTATCATTTCTGCACTGAGCTTCTTGGCAGATTCTTGTCTTCTTGATGGGAGAATTTTGGGATCCTCCCATCAATTGATTCAGGGAGAGACCATGGCAGGGAGTCCTTTGTTCAGCTTCCATTGGTGAGCTAGTTGAAGCATTACCTGAGGAGACTTTGCCACAGTAGTTCACATGAAAACATACGAAGAATGGTAACAGGAACTGGGCATGGCTAGTCTAGTGAAGAGAAGGACCAGGGGAGACAATATTAGGTGTTCCAATATTTGATGGGCTGCCACAGAGAGGAAGGGGTCTAAAGCACCTGTAGGCCAGACAAGAAATAATGGATGGAAACTGATCAAGGAGAGATTCAACCTGGAAATAAGGAGAAATTTTCTGACAGTGAGAACAATCAACCAATGGAACAGCTTGCCTTCGGAAGTTGTGGGAGCTTCATCACTGGAGGCTTTCAAGAAGAGATTGGGCTGCCATTTGTCAGAAATATTGTAGGGTCTCCTGCGTGGGCAGGGGGTTGGACTAGATGACCTACAAGGCCCCTTCCAACACTATTATCTGTATATATGGAAACCATTTATCACCCCTTGCAATGCACATGGGCCTGTCTTCCAAGACCATCGGGAAACTGCAATTGGTATAGCAGCAGAATCTCGTTTGATAGCTACACAGGTTCTGTGTTGGTTTCCAATGGGCTTCCAAATGCAGTTCAAAGTTTACCACTTTGTACAGCCCTTCCTGGATTGGCATCCAGGGCTGCATTCTTTAGCCAGACTCTTAACAGTCTGTCCTGGGAAAAGTTAGAGTTGTTTCCAACTTCTTTGAAGGGAAAAGGTTTGAAGTTTAGACAGAGTGCTTCTCGGCAGCAGGATCTGCTCTTTGAAATGAATAACTGGTCCTCTCTTTGATTTGTCCTCTCTTTGATTTCTTCAATATTTTGCTATGCTTCTAGTTGGCTTTTTTATTATTAGTTTTTTCACTGACTTGTTTACTGTGGACATTTTATTATTTTATTTCCTGTGGCTGTTTTATTGTTGGGCATATTATGATTTTATTAACCAATATTATGTTATTAACCAATCCCTGGAATTTTACTGAATCTTGTAAAACAGATAAATGTGTGAGCGAGGTTGAGGATCCAAAGTTGTCAGAATACAGTACTGCAGGCTACTTCTGCTGACTGCCAGCTGCTTACAGTTTGGCAGTTCAAATCTCACCAAGCTCAAGGTTGACTCAGCCTTCCGTCCTTCCGAGGTGAGTAAAATGAGGACCCAAATTGTTGGGGGCAATGGGCTGACTCCGTAAACTGCTTAGAGAGGGCTGTAAAGCACTGTGAAATGGTATATAAGTCTAAGCGCTAGTGCTATTATGTCAGTCTTTTCTGAAGAAAGGTAGATATTGTACTCATTGCAGTTATCCCAACAGCTTAGTTTCCACTGAAACATTCTCACTAATGCAAAATCAGCTGGTGAAGCATTTTTATGTAATCCCTTAAAAGTCCTTTAGATTTTAAATAAGTTTAGACTTTTGGAGCTTGCCTGATAGCTGTGGGTTAAGGAGATAGGAGGAGGAGGAGGAGGAGGAGGAGGAGGAGGAGGAGGAGGAGGAGGAGGAGGAGGAGGAGGAGGTGGTGGTGGTATGGGTTCTATGACAGCTGAAGCAAGTGCAACCACCATTTTTCTGAATCCCTTTTGTTATGTTCTGCGCGTGGCGCAATAAGCGGAGACGAGTCGACGAACAGTGAACTTCAACTCTTTATTTAACATGGTGCAACAGCTCTCTGAATGGCCACAACAGCCCCCTTTATATAAGCAAGCTCTTGGGTATTTAGCCAATGAAAACGCAGGAATGTTAGCTCTTTTTAACCAATGAGAAGGGCTCGTTAATAGCCAATCAGATTCTCCTGAACGGACCAATCCGATATCGCTATTATCGGCCAATCAGAAGTGCAGGGCCAGAACCTTGCACTTTAAGGTTTCAACAAACTTTATTCTAGCACTTTTATTAATTCACAACACCCCTTCCCCCTGGGTTCTGTTTAAGGGGTGCGGTAACGTAGTCTTTGAGGTAGGCAGGTTGTTTTGATTGTCTATTTGATTTACGCTGTCCTCCCGGTATTTGTCTAGAGTCTTGTTGGGGTAGGACCTTATCTGGTGAACAGGATGCCTCTGATTCTGTATCTAAACTTCCATTACCACTAATGTCCTCGATATCCCTTTGAGGCGAGTTAACCCCTGTCCCCGCTCCTTCTTCTGAGTGGTCATTTCTTCCACTTGTGCTTTCTGCCGTTCCAAACTCAGCCTTCTCGGCGTCTCCTCCCCCCTCAGTTTGGAAATCACCGGAATCGCAGACCCCAGACTGCAGCCTTGAACGCAGCTGATCAATATGGTGCTTCCATATTCTATCGTCACGACATTTCACTCGGTACGATCTGCGTCCGGTTACTTGGATTACAGTTGCCTCGACCCACAATGGGTCGCCATAAAAGTTTCTCGCAAAAACCAAGTCGCCTACCTGGAAATTACGGTATTTCTCGCTGGATCCGTGTGATTTTTCAGGTTCGTACGATGGGTGTAGTCGGTCCAGGTGGGAGCGGAGTTTCCATCCCATCAATAACTCAGCGGAAGTTTTGTTCATGACGCTGTGTAGAGTGATGTGCTGCAAAAGGAGTATCCAGTTAATCTTGTCTTCGATATCGCCATAGCCCATTTTATGTAGAGTTCTTTTGACGAATTGTACCATGTGCTTGGCCCTCCCATTAGCCACAGGATGCGCCGCTGAAGTTAGCGCATGGCGAATACCGCGGTCCGCCAGATACTGTTCAAAAGAAAGTGCAGTAAACTGGGGCCCGTTGTTGGATACCAGAACGTCCGGTAATCCGTGTGTTGCAAATAATATGTCCAATTTCCTGATGACTGATTCGGTTGTTGTATTTTTCATCTCATGGATTTCGAGCCAGTTCGAGTAGGCATCCACTGTTAATAAAAATGTGTGTCCATTTGTAGGCCTCACAAAGTCCAGATGAATACGGGACCATGGTCCCCTGGGTGTTTCCCATTCTGTTGGGGTTGCTTTTGGTGGGGCGTTGCTGACTTCTTGGCATTTGAGACAAGTCTTTACCCAGGCTTCAATCTGCTTGTCTATGCCCGGCCACCACGCATAGCTTCGTGCGAGTGCTTTCATGCGCACGATGCTGGGCTGGCCATCGTGCAAGGTTCTCAGTACCGCTCGCTGTAACCGCTCTGGGACAACGACTCTATTGCTCCAAATGATGCAGCCCTTCTGGGAAAACAGTTCCATCTGTTTACTTTTGAAAGGAGCGTAGTTGTCAGGGATTTGGTCCAATGGCCATCCACGTTCTACCCAGCTGAGGACACATGCTAAAATGGGATCGTGTTTAGTTTCAATCGCGATATTGCGAGCTGTCAGCGGCGGTTTTTGGACTGTCTTGATCTGCAGTGTTGTGACGGTCGGAGCAGGGTCGTCAACGGTTTCTGGAAGCGGTGCACAGCTTAATGCGTCAGCGTGGGGAATGCCTTTCCCTGGGTGGTGTTGCAGCTTATAATTATAGGCAGCCAAGAATTCTGACCAGCGGGTCATTCTGGGAGATAATATATAAGGGGTTGGTTTATCTCCCGCTATTATTCCCAGTAAGGGTTTGTGGTCATTTATTATCGTGAAAGCTTGCCCATAAATATATTCATGAAATTGTTTAACAGCAGATACAATAGCAAGAGCTTCCTTATTGATTTGACTGTAATTGCATTCTGCTTTTGACAGCGTTTTTGAAAAGTAGGCAACAGGGGCTTCACTTCCGTTTGGTAAAACGTGGCTCAAAATGGTGCCCACTCCGAAGGGTGATGCATCACAAGTAACCGTTAAAGGCAAAGTCTCATTATACTGCATCAAAACAGCGTCGGAGGTCAATAAGTTTTTCCTTTTCGAAATGCCTGTTCCTCTCGGTGCCCCCAAACCCAGGTTGCTTTTTTGTCTAATAAACAATGTAGGGGTTCGGCTACGGTTGCCTTGTGAGGCAGGAAGACATTATAAAAATTGATAAGGCCTAGGAACGCTTGGAGATCCACCTTATTTCGGGGTCTTGGGGCGTTTTTGATTGCCCTGTTTGCTATCGGTGGGGTGAATGCCTTGTTTATCTATTAAATATCCTAAAAATTCTACTCGATCAGTACATAGTTGACACTTGTTTTTCGTAACTTTGAGACCCGAGTCTTTAAATCTCTGAAGAACCAACCCCAGGCGTTCCCTTAGTATTTCTTGAGTCGGAGCAGCAATTAAAATGTCATCAAAATAGGGGACAATGCCTTTTATCCCTTGTAATAGTCTTTCCATTAAACTTTGAAAGATTCCCAGGGCCACACTTACTCTGAATTGGAGTCGGTTACATTTAAACGCACCTCGGTGCATAACGATTGTTTGAGCCTCTGCCGTTTTTCTGTCTACAGGCAGTTGTTGGTATGCCTGGGCTAGATCTAGTTTAGCGAAGACTTTTCTGCCCCCCAGGGAATGGAAAAGGTGTTGCACCACCGGTACCGGGTAAGCGTTTTGCTGCAGGGCGTGATTCAGGGTGGCTCGGTAGTCCCCACAAATTCTTAACGATCCATCCGGTTTGATGGGTGTCATGATTGGGGTTTCCCAGGGAGAATGGTCGGTTGGTTCTAACACCCCCTGGGCTATTAATTTATCAAGCTGCTTGTCAATCTTTGATTTAAGGGTGAATGGGACTCTACGAGGCTTAAGGCAGATGGGAGCAATTTCGGGGTTGAGGTTAAATGATATTGGGGTCCCCTTGTACTCGCCTAGTTTGCAAAGATGTCCTGGAATTCTTGGACGAGAGCCTTTTCCCAGTCGTTGCTGCTGGTTCGGTGAATGCCAGCTACTTCAATTCCAAGTGGAGCAAACCATTGGAGGCCTAACAAGCTAGGCCGATCCCTGTCGACTACAGTCAAGGATAGAGATGCAGTACAATTTTTAAATGAGACACGGACTTGGCTGGATCCAACAACTGGAATTCGATTTCCTTGATAATCTTTTAGTATGATTCTTTGGAATCGGAGGTCTTGTCACCGAACAGTAGGGATGAGTTGCTTGAGGGTCTTCCAGGAAGCCATCGAGAGGGATGATCCTGAATTGACTTCCATAGTACAAGGCTGGGTTTCGATAGCCACCTTCACCCGGATCTTCTTGGCGTCCAGTGATGAGGCGTGACCAATTGTAATAGTTTGGTGTGCCTCTTCTCCCTTTGTTGAGTGGTTTAGGGGTTTGTTTCTGTAGAAGTGGTTGTTCCATTGGTGGTTCACGGGTTCTCACTTTGCAGGACAGTTTCCTGTAGAGTGGCGATAGTTAGCCCCCCTCGGGGTTTGGCTGGGTCCTTGCTTGCTTCTACAGATCTGTCCAATGTGGCCTCTTTTCCCACACACATGGCAGAGCGTGTCGAGGAATTTGCAGTCTGATCGGGGGTGGTTTGCCCCACAACCAGCGCATTGGTACTGCGATTTCTGGCGTTGGTCTCGTTCAGACTGGAGCCGGTTGACCTCTTCTTCATCACTTTCTGATGACGATTCGAGGTCCTCATGGTGGGCTGTCGTTGCCGGTTCTTCTAAGTGAGGTGAAACTTCGCTGGTGAGTTGGCGAAGTGGAGCGTGGGTGTGGCACATTCGGGCAGCCGACTTCCTGGTTGCTTCTGTTGCAGTAGCATCAGCGATGGCATCTGTAAGGCTAATGTCGCCTTTCACCATCAGCTTACTCTGCACGCCTGGTGAATCTAATCCCAGAACTATTTGGTCTCTCAGGGCTTCTTCAAGGTCAGCAAACCCGCATAGGCCTCCTAGATTCCGGAGATCCGCGATAAAATCTGCAACGCTTTCGCCCTTCCACTGATCTCTCTGGTAAAATTCATGCCTTCTCACGAGTGTTGGTACGGTCAGTGCATAGTGGGCCCTTAGCAGGGGCTCGCGGACGTCCCAGTCCATGGACTTCACTTCTGCCAGTTTCGCTAGTGCTTTGGCCATCTTGAGTACGGTTGGCCTGCAATGAGTTAGGAATACCACCCGTTTCTTTCCGGTAGTGGCATCCTTCAAATTGTTGGTCTCCAGAAACATCTGGAAGCGATCCATATATGAGTCCCAGTCTTCTTGTGCCGGGTCGAATGGAGCAGGTGGTATGATGCTGCTGGACATGGTTCCGCCATTGATGCGTTTCAGCCACGTGCTCTGTTATCGCTCTGTCGTGTTCAGTCAGCTCTAACATCTCCACATCCCATCCTCGTCGCCAGTGTTATGTTCTGCGCGTGGCGCAATAAGCGGAGATAAGTCGACGAACAGTGAACTTCAACTCTTTATTTAACATGGTGCAACAGCTCTCTGAACGGCCACAATAGCCCCCTTTATATGGGCAAGCTCTTGGGTATTTAGCCAATGAAAACGCAGGAACGTTAGCTCTTTTTAACCAATGAGAAAGGCTCATTAATAGCCAATCAGATTCTCCTGAACGGACCAATCCGATATCGCTATTATAGGCCAATCAGAAGTGCAGGGCCAGAACCCTGCACTTTGCTTTAAGGTTTCAACAAACTTTATTCTTGCACTTTTATTAATTCACAACACCTTTTTCCACTTCAGATTTGAACGGTTTCACATTAACAACCATGAAAACACATCATCTGGCACACATCTGTTTAGAGCATCTGTTTCTTCTTGCATCAGATCCTTGAAATAGAGATGGATCACTTGAAGTTGCATCATTTTCTGTTGGCTTTTAAAAAACAAGTAACCAAGATTTGTGTGTGTCTCTTTCTGCCATATCTTTAAGAATCCTTTTATCTGAATGTTATTATAATAGCTAATTAACTAATCAAACTAATGTGTAATAAAGTACAAATGGGAGGAATATAGTTTAACATATGGTGCAAACCCAGCCACCATTTTAACACGCTGTGCAAACCAGGCCACCACATGAAGACATAATATGGCTTATTTGTTAGTTCATGTTATAGAAACATCCACATTCTGTTTTATTAACTAAATACAAGGTTTAATGTTCCACAAGGTTTGGACACTATTAAAAGCACAAAAGGGGAGTTAGTTTTAAAAAATAGTTATAAAGCAGAGGCAGGAGGTGACAGTCATTAATCCAGCCCTACCATTAGACAGCTGCTTTACCAAAGGCCACACGGCTATGTCTGGACTGCAAAGATGCAGTCTAGGGGCAGCAAAGAGGCATTCCATATTCTAAGTCGTTGCTACCATCTATTGATCATCTGCATTTTTACAGTCCAGCTAATTGCCCTACAAAGGATTATCAAATTGTCAGCTGCGTAATTTATTACTATTGCACTTTTTCCCCTGCAGTGGAGAGATACATGAACTTTATTTGGCTAATATGCCAGAAAAAGGTGATTGGATGACTGATCTCAAATGCCTATTGTGGCTGATATTTATCTGTCTGACTCTCCCTGACTAGGTTCTTATGACAGCCAAATGAGAATCATGAGCATTGTGGAAGAGGATAAGAAACATCACAAATTGTGTTCATAATATCAACAAAATTGTCAAGCAATTTGTAGGGATACAACATGGTCTGTAAATGATGAAGCAAGAGAGAAATAAGAACAGCAATATTTGCTCTATCAACCAACCTGGGGGAAAAAAGGTGCATTATTTCCTATGGAAACATTTTATTCACATTCGGTGCATACAAATGACAATGTATTCAGCCCAGAAGAAAACAAGATGATAATGCTGCCACCTGAATTAATCTCAGGTAGGTTGCTATGAAACCACCAGGTAAACATAAACAGCACCCAGGAAGAGAAAATTACAAACAGAAGCTGTTGGTAGAGTGGAGCATTTAATGGTCACAGGTTCTGCTAGAACATTGCTTTTGCAAGCATCTAATGTTGGCCTAATACAATAGACAACAACCTGCTCCATAGCTGCAAAACTTGGTGGCTTTCCATCTTGTCGGCTAATTCAGAGGATATTGTTTATGAGAACAGAACTTGTTTGAACAGGTATTAAATTTTTATGAGCATGCATCAAAATTACATTTTTTATTTAATATATTTTTTCAAAATTACATTAAAACACTTAACAAAAGTAATGTATCAAAACTATACTAATATATTCATTGAAAGGGCAGTGGGCAGGAATTATTTATTTGATGTTCACAGAGGGAAAAATGAGCTGAGGAAATAGATCTTCAACAGCATCAAAAAATCGTAGCAGCCAACATCACCAGAATTTCATGGAGGAGGATATTCAAGAGCAATGTTTCTCAACTTTACCAACTTTATGATTTGTAGACTTCAACTTCCATCACTCTCCTGGAGCATTTTATAACTGATACAATAATTATCATTCAACTATGTCAAAACAGAAAAGAACCCACCAATTTCTCAGTTATCACAGTAAGAAAAGTCTGTAGGATTCTTGAAAAGGACCTGGAGCCTCATGCATCATAGATGGCACACCCAGATGTTTACACAGATGTCTGGGCAAGATCTACAGGACATGTACAACATCCAAGAGTATAGTTGGACAGCACATTCTCATTCTACATGCCTGTTGATTTTCAACACTCACAATAATGCTTGACCAGAACTCTGAAATAATCCAAATTACAGCTTTTGGTTCTTCTTTCTGAAATGCATAAATTCCTGGTGCATAGCTTTTCTCACAGCACCAGACAGGAACAATGTGGAAGCAATCCAAAGGAACTGTGAATACAGAAAGATTAGGGTCCCTTATCTTCATCACATTCCATAATGTCACAAGCACTCACGCTAATGTGTGAGAAGGTCAACAAACACCCTTGTCATCACAAATAAGGAAGGGATTAATATTTACATATGCAGCATTAAGATTATACAGTCTGATATACCCATGAGCAATTATCTGTCAATTTATTAAACACTTCCAGAATTAGAGCATATTTGCCAAATATTATAGTACTATAATGTATATAGTAGAATGTGTCATATACCACAGTCAGTTAAGCTACTGAAACTATTAAAAATTAAGCTCCTAAAAATGAAGTTGTACAGTTGTAATTTCAGGAATGTTCCAATCTCGGATGGCAAACCTCAGATAAAGAATGTTTCCAAGCAAATACAACTCAGGTAAACAAAGTCACTAATCTAAAGGAGGATTAGAGAGAGGAAGTAAACATACGTTAGACTTTAACTAGAGATAATTAATTGTATTAATTACTGTTTAGACTGTGCTAAACAGTAACGAAAGTTAAGCAGTAACCAAAGTTAACCAGTGATGGAGGATAACTAAAAATGTGTATAAATGCAAGAATAATCTCCAATAAAGATCATCATGATTCAGTTGCTCATGATCAAACAACTTGACTGCCTCGTCATTACAAGTGGAGTCCGAACAGGGACCCTCTTACTTCATCCAGCAAGGATTTGGTGCACTTTCAACCCTTTGTGTTTTCTTCAACCTTTTGGTTTCTGTAAGTATGGGGTCTTCGCTTTCTGAGGAACAAAGGAAGCATGTAGATGAATTAGGCTATTTGTTAAAGAAAAATAATACCGAGGTACCAGAGAGAAATCTCTTAAGGCTGGTCCAGGAGATTGCAGCTCAGTGCCTATGGTACCCAGAAAAGGGGTCTTTAAAATTAACTGATTGGGAACATATTGGGAAAACATTGCATACTGAACCTTGAGCAAAAATAGAAGTTTTGCATGTGTGGCATTTATGTAGGCATGCAATTGAAAAATTTGGTCACAATGAACTTTCTCTTTTAACACTTCCACCTTCACGTTATACTAATGCTGTCATTTGTCCCCCTTCTTCACCTGAATATATGTCTTCAATTTCCTCAGCTCCTGCAGATACAGGGCAAAAGCCTCCTGACTCTATTGTTCAGTCTTCTTTTCAGAAAATGGTAGAGACTTGTAAAAGGGATGCCTCTGTCTCAGGAACAGAACTTGCAGAATTACTGTCTGTTTGTCCAGTACAATATCGTCCTGGTCAGGGGTCACAGCTTGGACTGCAAGTAGCAGAATGGGAGGGTCTGCCTTATCAGATCTTAAGAGAGTTTAAAAAGGCAGTTGCAGATTATGGGATTAGTGGTAATTTTACAAGAGGACTTGTAGAAGGAATAAAAAATGGTTATACAATGATCCCTGAAGACTGGAAGCAAATATTACTTTACTCCTCCAGCACTCTCTCTCACTCCTCCCCAGCCACAGCCGGTAGCGCTGGGATTGATTTAATCACTCAAGAGGAAATTGAGCTTAAATTTCCCATGGAAGTTAAAATAGTTCCATCTCAATTTAAAGGTCCTCTTCCTTTGGGATTAGCTGGCTTAATTTTGCCTCGTTCTTCTGCACACAAAAAGGGCTATTTTGTTGTGCCTGGAGTAATAGATTCAGATTACACTGGTATCCTTGTGATTCAGATTTGGGTGAATCTTCCTCAAGTTTTTCCTTGTAATTCTTCTGTTGCTCAATTGCTTCTTCTTCCATATGAAAATCCATCTCCTGGTATAGGTAATCATGGGGATGCAAGATTTGGATCAACTTCTTTATCTGTAGGATAAGAACAGAATATGGTAAAACTGAGGAAAATAGGAATACATACAATGAGAACCAAATACAAGATAAGTAGTATTGAGTTGCTGCTGAATATAACAATTAATAAATACAAGTAATCTAAATCTCACCACCCATCATCTCTCACCAAGAAAGGGATATAAATAATGAAGGTGTATTGCACAAGCAGTTGTAGAAACTGCAGCAGCTTGAGACTGGCTCCCAAGAACATTGCCTGGTTAGAATAAGAGTTGCAGTTTTGTGTAAGATTGCAGATATAGAGCTATAGTAAAGTCAGTAAATAGTGCAACCATACAAAACCATCAGCAAGAGTATGGAGGAATTTGTAAAATATGCAGTGATGACAGAACATCTAGCTGGCAGATCTCACCTCTCTTTTCTGGTTTAAATTAATGTGTTAAATGTTTCTCTGCAGCCCCCATGACTAGCAGTCTATCAAAACAGCATTGAATTTTCCCGCCAATGCAACAGGAGACTGTGAGTTCTAGTCCCATCTTAGGTATGAAATTAGCTGAGTGACAATTGCTCTCTTTCAGCTCAATTCACATTGCAGGGTTGTTCTTGTGGAAAAACAAGAGGAGAAAGGATGTGTGTTCAATCACCTTGAATTATATAAAGTAATAAAGGCAGGATAAAAAAAATCTAATCAATAAATCAAGATATTTATTTATTTATTTGATTTGTCAATTGCTTACAAAATAATAGGTATAAGTATAAACATGAGTAAGAACACAGAAAATACAATTAAATGGGGACAATAGGACAGGGATGGGAGGCACGATGGTGCACTTATGCACGCCCCTTAGATATGCCTACATAAGGTTTGAAAAATATTATGGAAAACTCTAGACAAGGATTTTGTAGCAATTGCCTCTAGAGAAGAGATTTTCGATTTCTCAGCCCAGACCAAATGGCCTTTGACAGTTTTGACCAATAGCCAGAAGAGAGAGGATATGCCTGCGAGGTATGGCCAGGAGGAGCTGAGCAGAACTTAATGGCTACTTCAGCATGCCAGGTTGCAACCATAACAACAACAAAATTGTGCTGGAAGAAAAGGAGGAACTCCATTCTAGACTCTCATGAGTTCCTAACCACAGCCCAGAGATACTTCAATAGCCATAGGGGAGTGTGTCATATCATCATTATCAGATACATCACCCTCCAGCCAGAAGTGGGATTCAAACTTTTTTACTTCCAGTTCTGTGAGCATGGCTTGGTGGGCATGGCAGGGGAAGGATACTGTAAAATCTCCATTCCCTTTTTACTCCTTGGGGAAGGTTACCACCAGTTCTCCGAACTGCTCAAAATTTCCGCTATTGGTTCTTCAGAACTGGTCAGAACCTGCTGAATACCACCTCTGCCTCAAGCCAACAAACTGTTCCATTTATAGTAGAAATACAGGAGAAGCCACCAGGTTTCCTACTTTCCATCTCCTTCTGTTCCTTTTATGTACCTAAAAGGGTTAAAGCTGGAACAACCAAAAGTCCCTTCCTTTGAACTCTCCATTGGTAATTACCACAATATTATTTCCAATAAGTTGTTATTCTTAATTGTTGTTGTTTTTGGCCCTTTTATCTCTTCCTCTCTGGTTCATGTTTTGCTTTCCTTTTATCTGGTATTGGCTTATATACTTTTTGAAGTTTTGCTGATACTTATGTTGGAAGAAATATTGATCTGGTTCAGTTTTCAAGTGGAGAGAAAGACACTGGAAACATCCCCCGTATTATCCTTTCCTATAGAATAATCCCATTATCAGAATAATAATTTTAAACTCTCTAATACGTCTTCTGAGATCCTACTAAAAACACTAATTTGATGACCAGAGCCATCTTGTGGTCTGTGTGCAGCCTGGTCTTGTTTTAGGGGAATATTCTTATTTGATTTATTTGCATTTGCTATATTCTGTGATCTGAACAGCTCTGTGATTTATCTTCTAAAATACTGAATGTTTGCATTTTACACTCTAAGTTAAAAGGAGGGTTAATTTTAGTTTTATGTTTTAATTTTAGCTTTAAATAATAACAAGGTTATCATTTCTCTTCTGGGATTTGTCAATTTTCTTCCATGAAGATGGCGGGAAAGACAAAACATCTTTACACTATATGGATATGTAGTAGCACTAAAGCAATTGTTTCAATATTTAATTTTTGATCTTTTAATTGTCAATAAGGCAATTTTGTGGTATAAGAACCCTATTTCTTTTAATACTGGTTTAGGATGCAGATACTCCATGAAGAAAATAGGCAGAGTCAGCAGGAAATACCTGTTGTTGTTAGCCAGCAGCAGATGCAGATGGCTGAGGAGAGCAAGGACTCAGATGAGGGGCCAGGACCATCAGGGAGTGGACTGCTGCCTTCAGAGATTGTGGGGGCTGGCAGCAATGATGAGGAGGTTCCCGAGGAGCCTGTGCCAAGTGCATGTGCACGAAGGATTACTCAGAGGAAAGAACAATTACAGCAGCACAGGCAACTCAGGAGTAAGGCTGCAAGGTAATGGCCCTCCCTCAAGAGGATAAAAGCCACGTTTGAAAAAGTATTCTTTGAAGAAGGCAAGGAAGCTCTGAAGCTCAACTTGTGGACATCTTAATTTGTGTTTGGAGAATCTTGTAAATTAGTTCTTATCTCTGGGTTTTTGGCAGCATTGACGAACACCTTGGTAAGGCTCTTTCTTGTTGGGGCTAATTAGTGGAAAGCAGCCTTTTATCTGTAAAGGAACAGAATTTGTTATTAAACCTTAAAAGGTGGGGCGTGCCGCCTTTGTCTGTGTTTGCTCTTTGGGAACCCGATTGGGTCAGAACAATACCAAGCATCTGTCCTAAATCAGGAGTGGGCTAGAGTGTGAAGACCCAAAGGACTTCTGAGAAGTTTGAGATCTCCACCTTTCTACCTTATAGGTTCAGCCATTCATTACACTGCTGTTGCCCCCCCGCCCGCCTGCCACCCTCTTATCCAAAATACAGGGCTGCCAACCTTGAGTGATAGTTCGGAGTGAGACACTGCGAGGGAGCGAGGGGGGGATGGTGTGGAAGGGGGGTGTCCCCCCTTCCACGGTAGGGAGCTTTGACAATTTTACATTTTAAATGGTGCAATCTGATGCATACTTTAGTCATGATTTGGACATATACATACATACATACATGCAAGCAGCACCAATGTACTTGAACCGGATTTGTAAGATATTAATAATGCAGTTCACTGACCATGAATAATTGAAGTTCCTGACTTGTAACTGCAGTATTCTACCTCAACTGACTTTATTAGCTTAGTGATGTACTATAGACCACTATAGGATGAATTCAATGTGCAACAAAAAGACAAAAACCCGAAACAACTACAGAGATAATGCAAATACATCAATGGGTATTCTTCTTTCTGTATCAAATACCATACTACATGCCAATATCAAATGCTATAGTCTCAGTCTTTAATTATATACTAACTTGTTGACTGAAATAGGGGTTCATAATTTCAGACATGTATAAACTAAACATTTAATCGAATAATGAGTGCTTCATATAAATATACATATTGTTAACTGTAAAACTCATCTACTGTATTCTGAAGCTTGAGCACAGTGAGGAAACAGTATATTATTTATTGGGTAAGTTTAGATTCTGAACTTAATGGTCTTACTGCTCTTTGGATGGTAAATTGTGTTAAGATTAGAATATGTTCTAGTTGAGTCAGGGCTATCCCAATTTGGGGCTGAGAAGCCTACTGGCATCAAAAAAAGTCCTTATTGAGTCCTTATCTAAGGGTTTGAAAATATGATAATAATGTAGTACAGTCCTGTCGATCTGGTGCATGGAGACCTAGGATTTAAACTCAAAGGAGAAAGAGGAAAAAGTGATTCCTTCATCCACTGCCAGAGATGTAATCCTGTCAGTCCTCCAACCTTTCTATTAAGTATTTTGCAAAAAAGCTGCCCAGCCCCTTTATAGATCAGCCTGGCGCGCTTCTCGCCTTGCTGGTTTGGGAAGACTCTTTTGGATCAGCTAAAAGAGAGCATAAGGCGTGTAAAGGGGTGGTAATAATAATTATAATAATAATAAAATTTAAAATAATAATAATTTTATTCAGAGTTGTGTTGGATCTCTTTTTTTTGGGGGGGGGGGTTCCCATTCTTTCTTGGTGTTCTTTCTGTCCTTTTTGCTTTTTTAAATGGTCTTTCTCCCCTGGGTCAGAAATCCAGCCAGAGAAAATAAAGAAACATCTTTGGTGGTTAAATGGAAGCCACTCCGTTGGCTTTGCTTACCATTGTTATTACTGGCCGAGGCTGTAAAGAGGCTTTGCCAGCCCCCTCGTGTCCTTCTTTGGAAAGCCTAGGGCAGCTGGCTTGTCCCAGAGGACATTGCAGAGAGGGAGAGGGCGGGGCAAAGTGGCTGCGAGCGCCCCGGGCGGCGAAGAAGCCTCCTGCTCTTCGCTTTCCTGAAGTGATTTGCTAATGATCGGCATCGTGACAGTTACGGGACGCCGGCAGAAGGATTAAGGCGGGAAAAGAGGCGGTGGGGTGGCTGGGCAGGGCGGGGTGGCTGGGCAGGGCGGGGCGGCGCTGGGAGCTCATCCTTCTCCTAAGCTAAGGGGAATATTCGGAATATAATCAGAGAATGTAGGGATATTTTTGTACATTCCATGATTTTGGGGGTTTAGCGTGAGATTTTGTTTATCAGAGTGAGACAGTCAAAATTGATTGAATTGCGTGAGTCTCACGCTGATTGCGTGAGAGTTGGCAGCCCTGAAAATATTATTTTAAACCAGAAGAGACAGCTGGGTTCTGCCAATTCTATTTTGCCAATTTTGTCACCAATAAGTACTCTACAGCTTCTATTTTCTCTCTACTGCATTTTGGTACCACATTGCTCCAAAACAACTCGGGAATGCTTACAATCAAACAGAAAACATGGTACAAATAAGTAAACAAAATGGCAACTGGCCACTCAATATAAAGATGTACAAAAAACCTGCTGCATTTGGCCTAATGGAAATTTCCAAGTGGTTTTCAAGGAGACCACATTAGAATAGTTGAGCTATGAGATGATTAGGGCATGAGTAATTGTGTAAAAGGGCTCCTAGTCCAGGAAAGAATGCGACTGTCACACAGAAAGTTCTCACTTGGCTACAGCTGCTCCTTGTTTTTCAAATAGGAGTAGTCAATCCAAGAAAGACTTTTCAGATTGCACACCATTCTTGAAAAGAAGTGCAGCCCCCCCCTCCCCCAAAATTAAAGATGAAAAATTCTTAGATCCCAGGGGATGGGGTAGAGCAAGAGTCTTCCAACCTGGCAGGTTTAAGACTTGTGGACTTCCAGCTCTCAGAATTCCTGAGCTAACATGACTGGAGGAGGAATTCTGGGAGTTGAAGTCCACAAGTCTTCAAGCTGTCAAGTTTGAAGACCCCTGGGATAGAGAATTAACACCCACAGCCACTTACCAGAATTAAATCAGAGCTGGTTTCCCCCCAACCAGACCCATACTAGTATGGGACAGGATAGGCTGGCTTAGAGTTGAAATATCTAATTGGCTATCATTGCCATACCGATGATACTGAATCTGGAATGGGTGGATATAATGGGTATGACTTCACGGGTCAAGACAAAGAGATGCAACCAAGAGAATGGTCAGATAAAAGGCAGCTGAGCCTGCAGCAGAAGTGTGGGTGGGGCAAGATGCTCAGAAGGGACCTTCCCCAGCTTTGGGGCTGCAAAGGAGATGTGGGAACACTCTCAAGATTTCATTCATGTATTTTTGCAATAAAGTACATTTATATCTTCTGTTCATGTTTCCTGTCCAATCTATAACAGAAGACTGACATCAGTCTTGCAAGTCTGAAAGTACACCTCTCCGTCTAGGTCTTGGACATACTTTAATGGCTTCTTAAATTCTTCAAAATAGTGAACTATTGGAAGCTTCTACTCTCTGAAACATTTAAGCAGATGTTAGAACAATTGGGAAGTTGCTCCTAATATATCTTCACATATGACTGCATATGCAGGCACTTCATGTTTGATTATGTAGCTTTAATATCCCTTGAAATGAAGAACACCTGCAACGTATGATTACCTCTCCCAATGTTGCAACATCCACTTCTTTGATTAAGTCCTTTCTAATGGTTAGAGCAGGGGTTCCCAACCTGGGAGTGCGAGACGATATTCCAGGGGGTGCGAGAAAAGTCCAGGTAAATAATAGGATATTGGCTATATGTTGGCATTTTTATTTATTATGCAGTGGATTAACTTTGTTTTCATTTTAGAGTTAAGTATCGTTATTTAGTGGCCATCACATACATAGCTGAAAAGATTCAATCCTACCATATATTTAACGCATTCAATAGTTCCTAAAGTCTAAATTTCAGGGGGTGCGAGGTTTGAGTCAAATTTCTTTAGGGGTGCGGGGCAAAAAAAAAGGTTGAGAACCACCCAACCACCCCAGTATCAACTTAAGAAAAGTTGGTTCACTTGTGCTGGCCATCACTTTCTGAGGAGCAAATTATCACCAAGTTAGCTAAGTAATTTCCTAGCAGGACTACACTTGATAGAGTCTGCAGATGACGGCACAAAATAATTTTTTCTTTCACTATCCCTTCAGGCCTCTTTCAAAAATATCCAGTTCGATTTTGGAGGCATCTTAAGAGTCTCGGCAGCGCAGTGGTAGTACTGCAGGCTACTTCTGCTGCCTGTGCAATTTGGCAGATCGAATCCCACCAGGCTCAAGGTTGACTCAGCCTTCCATCCTTCTGAGGTGGGTAAAATGAAGACCCAAATTGTTGGGAGCAATATGCTGACTCTGTAAACCGCTTTGTGAGGGCTGTAAAGCACTATAAAGTGGTTTATAAGTTTAAGTGCTATTGCTATTCTATCTATATCTTTTCCTTGATTAGGCAAGCAATAATGGGTGCCAACAATAATAATGCATTTATTCATTCCTTCACTTAGCTGGATGCTTTTTACAGTTTTGCCAAGTTCATTTACTTGGATTTCTGAGCATATAATGCAACTTCTCTATCCTTTCTATTGCTTCTGTTCCTTTTTGAACAAATTCTATTCTTTAGCTGCTACTGTATATTCCAATCATGACAGTCATTTCCCTCAGGTTTCCATTATAGCTATACAATCATGTTTGTTTTCTTGTGCTAAGGGTTCAAACCAATTTTGTTTATTCAGTGAATTTATGTGTAGATGATAAAGACTTATGATTTGTATGAGAGCATGTTCTTTCAGATTTTTTCACCAAGTAATTTAATAGGTCCCCTTACAGCTATATTTTCACATACTTCTATAACATGTACATTTTTACCTTAGGTCCTTACTTCAGAGTTTTTTCTTTAATTCTCACAAGATTTAGTTTTAAGGCTTCTCAATCAAGCTTACTGTGCTTCAGCCAAACACATTTGTATTAGTCTTTGTGAGATGTAACCCTATTTTGTCGCTTGTGGTTCATCATGAAATGAGAAATCAGATCTTGAACCTACCACATTGTTCAGAGTCAGACATTCCCTTCCAAAACTCTCCATTCTTTTTTCATTTTTCTTCTTTCTCCTGAAGTTTTACAACTGTGTCTTCTGCCAGGCCAGACAGTTATTTCGGAATTCCAGCAGGACGGAACATCTCTTCTGTCCCTTGCTTTTGACTTCACTGTAAATAATGGAAGTATCAAGCTCTAATCGTAGGAGAAACCAGAACATACTATATATTATTTTAAAGCAGTTTTTATCCAACCTGGCACCTTTCCAGCATGTTAGGATGGCAATTGCAGGAATGCCCAGGGCAAATCCAACTAGGCTGGGGAAAAATTCCAATGTCGGTGATGGAAGCCATATTTTACTGAGAAGCTTTGAAGCTGCCACATTTTTGTGCCTAGGAATTTGGGAGGGGGGATTTCATAGAGAGGAGGATGATTAGACTCAACAGCATTTGTTCTATATTAGCATACTTGGAATGCCCTTGTCTGATTGGTTCAGACAGACTGCACTGTGATTGGTTGAAGGAATGACTGTGATTGGCTCACTATGAATCAACCGCGATTGGCCAAGCTGATCGCAGGAAATTCAAAGAGCTGTCATTGGATGCGAGCCACGGGCAATCCCTATAAGAAGGGCTGCCGCAGCTCCGAGGTCTGGCACAAATCTATACATTGAATAAAGAGCTGAAAAGTCACACTGGTCTCGAGTCTCATTTCCCATGATCCAACAGCATTCTTCTCAAAAGTCAAGGGCAGGTTACCCTGCACCTGGAGAGGACTGTCTGGAGGAATGTCTCCAGTTGGAATGATAGTTGATTGGACCTGTGATGGACTCGTGGGTGCAGGGGATAGGTTTTGATTTTTCAATTGGGAAGGGAAAACCTGGAACTTTCAAATTCAGGTTTTTCCAGATGTGCCAATATGACTTATTTAATACATTTTTACTTGGATAAACTTTGTTTCTGCATGCTGAATGAAATGGGGAGTTTCGTTGGAATGTTGACATCCAATTAATTCCCGCAATTATTGTTGGACT
Organism: Hydrophis major; assembly: GCA_033807585.1. NCBI lineage: Eukaryota > Metazoa > Chordata > Lepidosauria > Squamata > Elapidae > Hydrophis > Hydrophis major. Next base: position 85,758,054 of record CM066331.1, on the reverse strand, counting down.
ATTAATGTTCATCTACAGTTTTCAAGGAGCTATGAAGGCCATTTGGGCTGATTGCATCTAACACCTTGTTATAACAATAGATAATAACGCTGAGACAAAAACATTGAGAGTCCCACAGTCTCCTCACAAGAAGCAGGTGTCCAGAGCATTTGTGGGTGATCTCCCATCCTCCCCTTGTCCAGAGAGGGACTAACGAACCATCTACGCACTGGATCTTTGGTTTTTGCTGCAGTCATTATCTTCATCTTTGTCAGAGATATGTTTAGTTTGCCACACCTTCCCTGGAACTTGCATTAGCCACGTGGTGCAGTGGTTAGAGTACAGTACTGCAGGCTACTTCTGCTGACTTTTGGCTGCCTGCAATTTGGCAGTTCAAATCTCACCAGGCTCAAGGTTGACTCAGCTTTCCATTCTTCCAAATTGTTGGTGGAAATATGCTGACCTTGTAAACTGCTTAGAGAGGGTTGTAAAGCACTGTAAATCAGTATATAAGTCTGAGTGCTAGTGCTATTATGGCAGTCTTTTCTAAAGAAAGGAAGATACTGTCCTCACTGCAGTTATCCCAACAGCTTAGTTTCCACTGGAACATTCTCACTAACCAAAAATATCAGCTGGTGAAGCCTTCTGATGTAATCCCTTAAAAGTCCCTTAGATTTTTTTTTAAGGATGCTGCATCTGCTTGGATTGAATGAATGCTCTTGATTTCAGTGTCAAAAATAATTCTTGTTAGGTTTCCTCATTTGCAATGTCACAATTAATGCCTTCTCAGTCTTTCCACTTTTACTGGTGCCACTTAGCCTTTAGAGATCAGCTGTCTGCCAGCAAAAAGAAAGTATTTAAAGCACTAAATTAAGCATTGCACATTTTTGTAATGGGCAGGGAAATAAGCCCATTCCCCTGCCATCCCGCCAATGTTTAATCAGAACACTTGCTACAGAATTCTTTCATACCGTCCAATAAATTTCAAGACAAACTTCATCCATATGCTTCTATGTGAGAATACAATCTACCTAACTGCATCAAAGCATGTTGGAAAATATTCTAGAAATTATATAAGATATAAAGTGTGTTCATAAGATTGGAGATATTCTATTTCTAGACACCGTTGTACTGTTGCCATTTATAATCGACAAAATATTACTGGAACAGAATGCACATCCTATCAATTCTGCTCTTCTCTGGAATGTAGTATATACTGCTTCTGAATTTCAAGATTTTGTTTTCTTACTATTATTGAGAGCTATTGGGAGATTTATCAGCCTGGAATTTGATTAATCCTATTTATTTACAGATGGGCCACCCCACATTTTCATCAACCTGGAGGAAATTTACAAAAATTAGAAAGTTCTGCATCAACTTCAATTAACATCATAGAGTTGCCTCAGGTGACCATGTTTTTATTTATTTATTCATGTTATTTATTCTTCAGAACTATCAACAAAAGGGATTGTGTCTTATGCTAATTGAAAGTGCTTCCAGACAGAAATAGCATTACAAATGTGTAGCAGCCTATTTTTGTTTTTAATCTTAAGAGGTGACCTCAGAAAGTAGAAGAAAGTTGGGAGTAAGATCATATATAAAGAAGATAAATAGAGGTCCCCATTGATTTTGCTTGTCAGTAACTGGCTGGGAAAGTTTACAAATGGCAGTCACACATAACCCCAGGATGCAGCAATCATCATAAATACATTCTGGTTGTCAAGTATCCCAATTTTCATCATGTGACCATGAGGATGTTTTGATGGTCGTAGGTGCAAGGACTAGGTGTGAGTTGCTTTTTTCAGGGCCCTTTAATTTCAAACAGTTATTAAATGAATGGTTGTAACAATACAACTATCTGTATTGTATCTCTGTAAGTGTAAGCAACAACTATCTGTATTGTATCTATCTGTATTACATATGCTCTGTAGTTTGTTTTATATTTTTTTTCTTTTTTGTATGTAAGGGAAAATTTAAAAGAAAAACAAAGAAGGGGAAGAAAGGATGGCAATTGTTGGGTGAACAAGGGTGGCTAACACTTTCCCTTTAAGACAGGGGTGTCAAACTCGATTCCATTGAGGGCCACATCAGGGTTGTGTTTGACCTTGGGGCGCCCACAGTGGGCATGACCGCCTTGATGTCACTCATGTCGGGGGTGCCTGTGGAGGCCCGAGTGCTCTGTCAATGAAAAAGGGCTCCATTTTCAGCTGCAATGGCTTCCTGCACCCCTCTGCCAGTGAAAACGAATCTTGGGGGGTGCACTTGGCACCTCCAGGCCCTGTTTTCACTGGCAGAGGGCTGTAGGAGGCTGTTGTGGCCGAAAACGGCCCATGGGCCTTGAATTTGATACTCCTGCTTTAAGGAAAACAATCAGATCTGGGTGCAATTGATGAGTCCAACCTCTAGATGGCAGCAAAGAAATAGACATTTTTCATGGGGAACTGAACATTGGAGATGCTGCTAAGCCTGAAACAAATTCTACTGGGTCTGCCAGTATGTCTGCAAGGGGATGATGAAAGCCTGGCATGTTTTTTTTTAATGCATGTCAGTTCCATCACACTATCACAGCTGTCATCTTGTCTTTTTTCTCCATACCCACAGATGCCCTGCCTTCTATGGTTTAAAGCAGGGGTCTCCAACCTTGGCAACTTTATGACTTGTGGACTTCAATTGAAAGCCCCCCCCCTCACAATTTCATAAATAAATAGAACAATATACGACAGTACAATGCCTTAGTGGAGCAAAAACTAAATTCTAAATAGTTCTGATCAATGGCTGGATTCAAAAACTTTTACTACCGGTTCTGTAGGCATGGCTTGGTGGGTTTGGTGAGGCTTGGTGGGCGTGACTGGTGGGCATGGCAGGGGAAGGATACTGCAAAATCTCCATTCCCTCCCCACTCCTGGGGGAAGGTTACTATAAAAACCCATTCCCTCCCCACCCCACTAACCTGCTTTCCAGCTCCCTTCTCCTATGCAGGGCAGTAAAAGAAGACCCAGCCAATCAACTGGGACTCAGGAGGAAGAGAATAGATGGGGTGGGGCCAGCCAGAGGTGGCATTTGATGGTTCTCCAAACTACTCAAAATTTCTGCTACCGGTTCTCCAGAACTGGTCAGAACCTGTGAATACCACCTCTGGTTCTGATCAACATCAGGGTTACAATAACGGACCTGCAAAAATATAGAACAGATGATTCTATATTGTATATAATATGTCCCACATATTGGCAAAAATAATCAGAAAATAAAATACAGGCTGAATAGTCAAGACCTTGTTGATGATCCAAACTCTATCAAGGATCTTGATTCATCTGTAATGACCTAAGTGCTAGAGCCCACTGTAACTACATAGCCAAAAAGGCGTTAAGAGTTGTTAACCTAATCTTACGTAGCTTTTTCTCTGGTAATATTACACTACTAACTAGAGCATACAAAACATTTGCTAGACCGATACTCGAATACAGCTCATCGGTCTGGAACCCACATTACGCATCTGATATTAAAACAGTTGAAAAAGTCCAGAAATATTTCACCAGAAGAGTTCTCTACTCCTCTACTCATTGCAGAATACCTTATGCCACCAGACTCGAAATTCTAGACCTAGAAAACCTACAACTACACTGCTTTTGGTCCGATCTAAGTATAGTATATAAAATCATACATTGCAATGTCCTACCTGTCAATGAACCATAACAACACAAGAGCAGACAATAGATACAAACTCAAGGTTAATAGCACCAAAACTTGATTGAAGGAAATATGACTTCAGCAACAGAGTGGTCAATGTCTGGAATATTCGACCTGACTCTGTGGTTTTTTTCCCCAAACCTCAAAAACTTTAACTTTAGATTGTCTACTATTGACCTCACCCCTTTCCTAAGAGGTCTGTAGGGGGCGTGCATAAGTGCACCAACATGCCTACCGTCCTTGTCCTATTGTTTCTTTTATATCTTTTTTTTTTCTTATATGTATCCATGTGTTCATAACTATGTTTTACTTATACCTATTATCTTGTAAGCAATTGACAAATAAAAAAATTAAAAATAAAATAAAATAAATAAAATGATCACTAGGATCATTTTTTTCTCTCTGTTTCTTTGCTGCCATCTAGCGGTTGTTTGGATCTTTTTTAAATCCCAGGTGTGTCTAGATCATGGCTGCTCCCAAAAGTGCAAGAGTTTTCAAGAGGCAACTAGATTTTTTAATTTTTCTTTCTTTTGATTTTTCTTTGAAAACAAACTCATCAGGACTAGATTCAGCAGTCCATCTGCATTTAAAAGACAAAGTCTACTCTTTTGAAGATAGAAAAGTCCACATTTTGAACAGAGAGGATCTGTGGTTTGAAAAAGGGGTCAAAGAGGCCATCTATGTCAAAAGAGGGGGAGGGATGGATACAACATCATCTATCTCCAATCTACAACACAATCCTTTTGTGATGATCCGGGGCATGGCACAAAGGCAACATAATCAGATAATCAGTAGGAATCCCTTTTTTTAGCTCCAACTTTCCCCCAATGTCCTGGTTACCTTCTGGCTGGAGAAGAACTCTCCCAGGAACAACCTTTGGCTGCAGAGAATCAAGTCCAAAATGTGGTCAACAAAAACTGTAACTATAAGTCCAGTCAAGGCAAAATGAAGTAATTAGTGAAGTAATTAGCAAGGCAGGAGCAAGAATTCCAAACATGAAGGCACAGCAATAACTCAACATGGTGGGGAAGACACTAGGAACACAGATAAGCAAAATCAACACAAAATAACTCACGTTTGCTCCCAGCAACTGCCACACTCAGCATGCATTTCTTTTAAACTCTCTTCCCAGCTATGGCTAATGAAGGGGATCAGGGCCCTTTCCTCTCCCATAAGCCATGCAACCCATGTTGCTCTGTTCTCCATTCCTCCCTGCGTGCCCTCAGATGAAGAGCGGGTGGGCCTGGGTCTTCCTCTGAGCTGCCTCTCCCTTGTACTATGTCTCCTCTGCTCTGCCCAGCTGGATTTTGCCCTTCCCCAGTTTCTTCCACAGCCAATGGAGCCACACTCCCACTCCCTGTCAGCTGTTCAACTTCCTGCTCGGATTCAGACTCCGACAGGGGCATGACACCTTTGAACAGTTCCAGAAAGGCTCCACATCAACTTGTACTACTCAGATAAACCTCCAGGTAGCCTCAACGGTTCTCTGAAAGAATGCAAATGACCAATGCAAATGACCAATGATTCTCTGAAAGAATGCAGTTGATATATTTATACTCCTTGCAATATCTGCAAGGAGTATAAATTCATCCATTCCCCACCATCCAATCAGAGCTGAAGAAATTTCTTGGATGAGAAACAAAACATCTTCAAAGGACAAATCAGAAACTCCCGCAGCCTCTTGAAAAAGCATCAAGTCATTGAGCTAAAAATCACCCAGCCATCCTGGAGAAAAATAAACACATTTAAATTAGCGTGCATTCAGTCGAAGACTATTTTCCAGCTGCTAGTCCTTGGCTTACAACAGTTCATTTTGTGACCATTTGAAGTTACCGCGGCACTGAAAAAAGTGACTTATGACTGTTTTTCACACTTTACGACCGTTGCACATCGCCATGTCATGTGATCAAAATTAAGATGCCTGGTTACTGACTCCTATTTATGATGGTTGCATTGTCCTAGGATAATGTGATCCCCTTTTGCAACCTTCTGGCAAGCCAAGTCAATGGGGAAACCAGATTCACTTAACCAGGTTACTAACAATAACTGCAAAGATTCACTCTCAAGAAAGGTCACAAAAGTGGGGCAAAACCCACTTAACAGTTTTCTCACTTGGCAACATAAATTCTGGGCTGAATGGTAGTCATAAGTCAAGGATTATCTGTAGAATGAAAGGATTTGACTGAGCAAACTAAAGCAATTATCAAACCATAGTCTTCCTTTCTCCCTCTCTCTTTTCTTTTACTCTCATTTTGTCTTATAAACCTGCCCATACATACAGAATACAAATACTTTATCCTTCAAAATGCTCCCAGATGCAGCTGTTGGGGATTCATAATAGATATCTGATTGCTAAAACTTATATGCTGTTTACAGGGTTGGCTTTCGTGTCACCCAGGGACAATCCTGCCCTCCGCATATCTGCCACAGTGTGAACTTTCTGTGTGCTTTGGGAAGGTGATGTCTGCTTCTTTGTGATAAGAAACTGAGATGGATCTCTTTTAAGATCTTCACGTTAGTTATTTTAGGTGTACCACTATGGGCATGTTTAAAAATAGTAGACTTGAAATTTCAAACTGGAAGTTAAATTTGGATTCGGAGTAGAAGTTTCTTTTGACTGCCAAGATTTGAAAGATTTGGATTCTTGATTCTTTTGTTTTCTGAATATGAAACATCATAATCTCTCAATTTCTAAAACAGAATTCAACTTATTTTCAGTTATTGTTTACCGACAGCCATTAAACACTAATGTCTCAGCTGACAAATACAATTGGCCTTTCTGTGATAGCTGAGTGACCTTTATACTGCACGAGTCAAAAAGAGGGCTATGAAAATATTTACAGACCCCTCACATCCCGGATATAAACTGTTTCAACTCCTTCCCTCAAAACTACGCTATAGAGCACTGCACACCAGAACAACTAGACACAAGAACAGTTTTTTCTGTGAACACCATCATTCTGCTAAACAAACAATTCCCTCAACACTGTCCAACTATTTACAAAATGTGCACTGCTATTACTATTAATCTTCTCATCACTCCTTATCACCCATCCCCTCCCACTTGTGACTGTATGACTGTAAGTTTGTTGTTTGTATCCTTACAATTTTTATTCACTGTTTCCTAGTATGATTTGATTGTTTATTGTACCCTATGACTATTATTAAGTGTTGCACCTGATGATTCTTAACTCTTGACGAATGTATCTTTTCTTTTATGTATACTGAGAACATTTGCACCAAGACAAATTCCTTGTGTGTCCAAACACACTTGGCCAATAAAAGAATTCTAATTCTATTTCTAATGAAGAAAATGAAGACCTGATGAATCTTAGAGTTGAAGAAATGAAGAGCCATAAAAACAGTGACTTGGATCATGTATCAGTGTTTCTCAACCTCCGCCATTTTAAGATGTGTGGACTTTAACTCCCAGAATTCCCCAGCCCACAGAATTCTAGTGGTTGAAGTCCACACATCTTAAAATGGCGAAGGTTGAGAAACCACTGGTGTAGGCTTCTGACAAATTAGAAAGAGAAATTGATGCTGGAGAGAAATTCTGAAAACACCTTGGACTTCAAGAACAAATCATTCACTGCTAGAGAATTTCTTAAAGGCACAAATATTTATTTATTTATATTTATTTATTAAATTTGATTTGTCAATTGCTTACAAGATAATAGGTATAAGTATATACATAGTTATGAATACATGAAATGGGTACATATAAGAAAAATAAAAGAAACAATAGGACAGGGACGGTAGAAAGTAAAACATTTAGACACATAATGTGAAAGTAAAAGTCATTGAAAAACATTCCACTGTTAGGGAAAATCAAAGACAATAAACAAGAGAACAACTAAAGAACATGACAACCAGTTGCCATCACTGGTGACACAAACATAATCTTATCTAAGATCACAAAAAAGTAGTTCTTGACAGACAATCCGGGCAAAACAAATTTTGCCAGGCTGTGAAGAGTCTAACTAAATGAATTATTGAACAACAAGGAAATAAATATGCAGAAATCTTGAGAACTGGCATCAGAGGACAATGAACAGATATAACCTGAGAAATTAATGTTTGTTGACACGGCAGTAGCACTACATTCAGCTTAGTTCGGGTATTGTCCCACGTCATAGTAGTTGTGCTTTTAAAGTTGTAGCAACGTTTCGGCAGAATCTCATCTGCCATCATCAGGCTTCTGTATAGTGTTCATCTGTGAGTCAGACTTTTACAGTGGTTTCAGATTTTCAGCCTGGGTTGCCCCAAATTTAAATCTGAAACCACTGTAAAAGTCTGACTCTCAGATGAACACTATACAGAAGCCTGATGATGGCAGATGAGATTCTGCCGAAACGTTGCTACAACTTTAAAAGCACAACTACAACGACGTGGAAAAATACCCGAACAAAGCTGAATGCCATATATATATATATATATATATATATATATATATATATATATATATATATGTATATGTATATGTATATGTATATGTATATGTATATGTATATGTATATGTATATGTATATGTATATGTATATATATGTATATATATGTTTTCTTAAGTTTTCGCAGGTACTTACATGTCTGGCATTCAGCTTTGTTTGTCATAGTAGTGGTGCTTTTAAAGTTCTAAACACAGACAAACACTATACAGAAGCCTGATGATGGCAGATGAGATTCTGCTGAAATGTTGCTATAACTTTAAAAGCACCACTACTATGACGTGGGAAAATACTCGAACAAAGCTGAATGCCAGACATATATATATATATATATATATATATATATATATATATATATATGTATGTGTATGTGTATGTGTATGTGTATGTGTATGTGTATGTGTATGTATATGTATATGTATATGTATATGTATATGTATATGTATATATATATATATATATATATATATATATATGGATAAAAACTTGACGTGCTACTGCTGTGTCAACAGACATTATTTTATATATATACATATATATATGTATATGTATTTATGTATATACATAAATACACACATATGTATGTATATATGTGTGTATGTTTATGTATTCTCAGTGCTAAGGCCAAGATTTGATGACTATGTGATGAGCTACATGATCGAAGGAACTGATAATGTATTTTAACTTAGATTATGGAACCATTTTTTTGACCTTCTTCAAGATCACTTTCAAGGAAGGCCAGAATTACTTCACTTTTGCTATTACAATGGGTATCACCAGATGGTACCCCATCAAAATTTCACCAAAGCATATTCTTAATATTCAGAGTTCTAATTTTTTTATTTGTTTCCCTTGAGGTCTGTTTTTAAGGAAGATATTCATAAAGGAAGGTCAAATTGGTGTTGTGGTTAAGATACCAGGCTACATAAAAAGGAGCTCATATATTCTAATGCAGGGGTCTCCAACCTTGGCCACTTTAAGATTTGTGGACTTCAACTCCCAGAGATCCTTAGCCAGCAAAGCTGTTCTCGTGCAGCCTTAGGCATGAAGCCAGGGAGAAGAATGGAACAGCTTAATTCACTAGCAATCCTTGGTTTTTATCTGATATCCTAGATAAATTTTTAAATGCAATACCAAGATATTTTCTGTCATGTGAAGGGACTGTCCCAGTCCACTGTATAGTTTACAGGCTAATAGAAATGCGGGATAGCTAATATTCTAAAATATACTCTGAGCTCTTTGTCTACATTTTAAACAGCACAAAAACATGAATAAAACTAATAATTCTCATAACTGCTACCTCTTTCTGGTCTTGCTTTCTTGTTAAGCTATGCTTTCCCCTTCCAAAAGTTTATAGACTGAGCTGTGTGGTCCTTATATTGACAATTATTATGTTTAGTTATTTATAAGATGGATATGGCCCCCATATAATCACATGCAGTGGTGGAATTCAAATTTTACTACTGGTTCTGTGGGCATGGCTTGGTGGGCGTGGCAGGGGAAGGATACTGCAAAATCCCATTCCCTTCCCACCCCACTAACCTGCTCTCCAGCTCTGTTCTCCTGTGCAGGGCAACAAAAGTAGACCCAGCCTATCAGCTGGGACTCGGGAGGCAGAGAATAGATGAGGGCGGGGCCAGTCAGAGGTGGTATTTGTTGGTTCTCCGAACTACTCAAAATTTCTGCTACCAGTTCTCCAGAACTGGTCAGAACCTGTTGAATTCCACCTCTGATCACATGGCCTTGCATTCCTGATGATGGCTTTGTTCTTCTAACTTGATAACTAGCACGAAAAAGAAACTCCCTTCAAAATTTCTTATGTTTAGTCTTTGGACCAAAGAACTCAATCATCTCACAGTGATATAATTCTTTCCAAATGAAATTCCAGGTTTCAGTCTAGATGGGAAGACCTTGGGCCAGATGGTGTTCTTTGAAAGGATGATGAGAAGCTGCACCAGAGCCAAATATATTATCTGATCAAGCAGTTCTTAGCAGCTCAGTTTATTTATTGATGTCAGAAGCAATTTGGCAGACTGATGGATCTTAAGTAAACACAAGGAAGACCCTGTGATCCAAAGCACTGCACAGCTGATAAAAGGCCAAATTGAAAGTGACTGATGCAGAGGTGTTTGTTCAAGCACAGAGCCTCCCACCCATATCATCTACATCAGATAAGAAGTTATTTCCCTGCGTTTTTTAGGAGATATGAGCTCTTTGTTCCTGTACTAATACTTCCCAATTTTTTTCCCCTTGCAAGTGGCACTCAGCTAAAGTGATAAACCCCTTAGGGACAGATGGCAAGTATTTAAATTGAAGAATTTTTACATACACTTTGCATCCACCTGTGACTTCTCTTCTAAAAAAAGATTCCTCCCTTATTTGTTCTATTAGTATCAGAACACAATGTTCAATTATTGCATTTTTAATTAATAACGCTGTGGATTTTTTTAAAGGCAAAAGCTAAAGTTCCTTTAAACAAGCAAAATCAGTATTAAATGTCTTTCAATGGGTGTATGTACACAAACACACAAACACACATACATATACACACACTATATCAGAGGTGGTATTCAGCAGGTTCTGACCAGTTCTGGAGAACCAGTAGCAGAAATTTTGATTAGTTTGGAGAACCGGCAAATACCACCTCTGACTGGAGATTTTACAGTTTCCTTCCCCTGCCACACCCACCAATCCATGCCAATAGAACCGGTACTTTTTAAATAGTAAAATTTTTTGAATCCCTAACCCTAACCCTAACTTTTTAAATAGTAAAAAAAATTGAATCCCTAACTCTAACTCTAACCCTAACCCTAATCTAACCCTAAAAACCTAAGCCTAACCTGAACCCGAACCCGAACCCTAAACCCGAACCCTAAACCCGAACCCTAACCCTAACACTTACCTTAACCCCAACCCTAACCCTAACCTAACCTAACCTAACCCTAGCCCCAACCTAACCCTAACCTAACCTAACCTAACCCTAACCCTAACCTAACCTAACCCTAGCCCTAGCCCTAGCCCTAGCCCTAGCCCTAACCCTAACCCCTGCACTATATCTATATCGTCTATCTCTATCATCTATCCATCCATCTATCTATACACACACGCACATTATCCAGGGGGCACTGAACTAGTCAGCTGGAAAGCTGACAGTCCGTGTTCCAGACCTGATTGCTGCACAAACAGGTGAGTTCCCATTACTCACTCCAGCTCCTGCCAACCTAGCAGTTTGAAAGCCTGCAAATGCGACTAGATAAATAGGTACCACTTCAGTGGGAAGGTAACAGTGTTCTGTGCACTCAGCGTATAGCCATGCTGGCCACACAAACATTGAAATGTCTTCAAACAATGTTAGCTCCCTTGGCTAAGAAACTGAGATGAGCTCCGCCCTCTAGAATCAGAAACGACTGGATAGGGAAAATCTTTACCTTTACCTGCTAATCTAGACCTATCTTAGTCCAGATATTTTTAATATGTGAAATAAAGCCCTCTGAAGGAGTTCATCCCATGCAGAGGTTAGATTAAAATGAATTGGCTGGAGAAGAGGCAGAGGGGCAGCTGCATTAAGGAACAGGAAGATCTTAGCCATGGTTTATTCATTGACTAAGCCAGAATCAAACAGCATGCTAAACTCTAAACCAGAATGGCTGGGTTGATATATTCAGCCTGTATTTCTCAACCTTGGCAACTTATGTGGACTTCAATTCCCACTCTGGCTTTGCTCTACTTTCTCAAAATGCCACCGTTTTGCACATTCTTTCTTTCTGTCTGTCTGTCTGTCTATCTATCTATCTATCTATCTATCTATCTATCTATCTATCTATCATCTATCTATCTATCTATCTATCTATCTATCTATCTATCTATCTATCTATCCATCCATCCATCCATCCATCCATCCATCCATCCATACAAAATGTCTGTTTGTCTGCCTGCCTTCCTGCCTACCTAACTACCTGCCGGCCTACCTGTCTTTCTGTCTACTTACCTAGCTACCTACCAATATAGATCTATCTACCTACTTATCTACCAATCTACTTACCTACCTACCTACCTACCTATCCATACATTCATCCAAAAGTTCTGCCTGTCTCCCTATCTACCTATCTATCAACCAATCAATCTATCTACCTACCTATCTACCTGTCTCTCTCTGTCTGTCTGTCTGTCTTTCTATCCATCCATCCATCTATCCATGTTTGAAGCGCCATTCCCGCAGGCACATTGGGTAAGTAGAGCAAAGCCTGTCTGAGAGGGAGGGAGGGAGGGAAGGGGAGGGGGGAGAGAGAGAGAGAGATACACCTGATGCATCAGATTGAAATTAGGCCTAGTTTAGACTGAGGCCTTTTTCCACATTGAAACACCTTTGCCAGCATCTTTGCCAGCACATTGAAACCTCGTTGGCTTCTATTAAAGGTCAAAACATGGCCAGGACTATCAGGAAGCTCTCACATTTTGTTCAGGCTTTAAACAGGATCCATTGGACCAGATCTCCACCCTAAAAATTACTTTTCCCCAATGAATTATAGTGCCAATTCTGAAGAAGGCAAAACCAAAATGTGCTGGTAAATTACAAGGAGAACACAGACACACAGACACAGACACACTCCCTTCTAACCCTGCTGGAGCAGGTGATAGGACTAGAATAGATATCTCATTATCTTTCTCCTCCCTCCCTCACTCCTTCTTTATTTCTTTTTCTTTCTGTCCCTTCCTTCCACCACCTCCTTTCTTTGTCCCTTTTTCTTTCTTTCCCTTTTCTCTTTCTTTTCTTCCTTCTCTCTCTCTCTCTCTCTCTTTTCTTTCTCTCTCTTTCCCTCTCTCAGGCTCACCCCATTAACTTGACTTGCTTGGGCAGGTCCCTCCAGTGCAGTGGGCTCAATGGGGTGGACCTGCGGGGCCAGCACCTAGAACGCGGCAGTGTCGGCATGTTTGAAAAGTAGAGCAAAGCCAAAGGTTGGTAATTTTTGCTGCAAATAATCACAAAAGCCTCTGGGTTGTGCACAAGAAGGGACACACATGTCAATGCAATTCAGCAACATAAAATAATGAGATACAAATAAAACAAATCGACAAGAATTGACAAAGCATCTCTGAATAGATTTTATTCACTGCTAGAATCTAATCAGAGATGCTTTGTCGATTCTAGTGCAATGACCTGCTCCAGCAGGGTTAGAAGGGAGTGTGTGTGTGTGTGTATGTGCATAGCTGTCAAAACTCCAAAAACAGGTCAAGTATCTCTGGGGAGGCCAGTCATAAATTAGAATACTTGCTAAACAACCGGCCATTAAGTGAGGACCATTCGTATTTGGTTTGCCAGTCACCTGGCCACGCCCACCCAGTCATATGACCACCAAATCACACTTACCCCATCATGTGACCAGCAAGCCACACCTACCCAGTCAAGTGACCAGCAAGCCACACCCTCAAATTAGGCCACACCCACAGAAATTTGAATCCCACCCCTGGGTGGGGGGCACTGAGGATGAGTTTGTAGCACCAAGGGGACGGTGGACTGAAAAAGTTTGGGAACCACTGCTTTAAATGAAGGTGAAGTACATGGAATCAATAATAAAGACTATTAAATAAATATTAAATAAAGACTATTAAATAAAGAAGTAGGCATTTCCCTATGTTACAATATTCAAATATATTCATTTTGCTATGAGCTTATTAGGACAAATGAGGATAAGTGATTTCATTATGCATGCATACACATAAATTAAATTGCTCCAAAGAAGAAACATATGCTACAATTTGAGAAAATCCCATAACAAATTACACTCAGTGAAAATATCTAACCAAAACAATTACCACCATGGAGACCAATAGATGCTCACTCAGCATTCCAAAATAGTTGAAGGATATTCTAGTTTTCCAAAATAACCTCCACCGTGTATGTGCACAATTTTTTTCCAGAATGTTCATTGGTGCGATATCTATTTTTGCAGATCATTCCTAACCAATTATCTTGATGCAGTCAGTGATGTAATTGAATGATTTAGAAAGAAAGAAAGAAAGAAAGAAAGAAAGAAAGAAAGAAAGAAAGAAAGAAAGAAAGAAAGAAAGAAGGAAGGAAGGAAGGAAGGAAGGAAGGAAGGAAGGAAGGAAGGAAGGAAGGAAGGAAGGAAGGAAGGAAGGCGGACAGGCCACACACACACACACACAAAGCTTTTTTAAAAAATACCTTGTCTTAGCCATATGGGCTTCCATTGACAATATGAGAGGGTATCATTGAGAAAATAGCTTTACTATCTTATTAGCTATTTGTGAGAACCAGATTATCCAAAGTTTTAGAATTAAATCCCTAATCTAGTACCTTTAGAAGTATTGAGATTACAAATTCCCCCAATTCTTGACATCAGAGCTAACTATAATCGTGAAGACTTTCATCCCAACAGATCACAAAGTAGGCAGCAAATGCCAGTTTTCCTTACACATCTCTATAAAAAAGAAAAATGCTTTAGCGCCCTATAATTATAATACGATTGAAAATAAATAACACATATCTTTCAGGCATGAAAGACAAGATCAACATCTGAAGGTTCAATTAAACTGATTTATTGCTAAACAGCCTATGAACAGGAAGCTTCTCAACTAATGTTTAGCACATGATTGCAGTAAATAAGGAACCACAGAATTCAAGAATGGTTGGACTTAATCAGCTTGTGGCTACATAGAGATTCTAAGCTGATCCCTCTTTTAACTCTCCCCCTCAGGTTGTGACACTCCCTCCTCTACAATATCACTATATTTATCACTGTTGTTTCTCAGCATAGGAAAGCACTTAAATTGTGATGTATGAAGAAAGTATGATTTAAATTTAAATAAAGAGTTTAAATAAAGCTCAAGATTTAAAGAGTCTTGAGCTGAAAAATAATCTGGGTGCCTATTCTAGTCTGTCTCACCACAAGGAGTGTAATATACACTGGGCACAAGTATTGTTCCTATTTCTTTTATAACAATTTTATTAAAGATTAAAACTTTAGGATCCAATCTGGGTCGGTCAGTGGGACCAGAGGTTTTTGTCTTCCAAGCTTTCAGATTCGTGCTGGACCTCCTTTTTAAGGAACTTTTCTCTAGCAGAACACATATATTCGTCTTCATGTATAAGATTAAAATTAAAGTAATCTTTTCAGTCAGGGGTGTCGAACTCAAGGCCCAGGGGATGGATCTAACGCATGGGTGCTTAGATCTGATTCATGTGGCCGACCAACAAAGGACCGACCCGTGGTGCCTCTCCAGAGGGTTTCAGGAGGCCGTTGCAGCTGAAAATTGACCTTGCAAGGGTCTTGTGCAGCCTTCCTGAGCTCTGTTTTTGCAGGCAGAGGGTTATAAGAAGCTGTCGCAGTCGAAAATGGAGCTCGGGAGGCCATTTTTGCTGGCAGAGCACTTGGGCCCCACAGGTGCCCTCGACACGAGTGATGTCAACCTGGCCATGCCCACCCTGGGCACACTCCTCCACCTCCCCCAAGGTCAAATACAACCCTGATGTGACCATCAATGAAATCAAGTTGTTTTAGGTTTTACCTGTTTTAGGTAAACGGTAAAAAACTAATCCAAACTGAAAAAAGGAAGAAGAAAAAAGAAAGTGAAAAGAAAGAAAAATAAGACTATGGTAAACAAAAAGAAAATAAATATTTTCATAAGTATAAACAATTTTGGTAATGTTAGAAGAAAATCCTGGGTTCAAAACTAGGCTGCAGCGGAAGCATTTTTTTTTTTTTTTTGAGAGTGTAACATGAAATATGGCACTTGCAGGTTGCAATCAAGTTACAGCGATTATTTTTAATTTTCTTTTCTGATTCCTCTCTATGGTTGTTGTTTTCTTTGTTGTTGTTAATCTGTCTCAGAACTTCCAGAACATTAACCCACAGAGGTTTTTTGGAACTTCAAAGTTAATTAAGCAATTAAGCCACTATCAACATTCAGGAGTTTCCAAGGTGTTTGATTTCCACCTCCACCATGATTACAGAATAGTTTTGACAAAAAGATGGTGGAATTAATAGTGCAAAACACATGGTGACACATGTACAATAATCCATTTTTATAAAATCCTTAGGCTTCAATCTTCAAAATCTTACAGCAGCGTATTTCTTATTTTTATGATGTCATGAAACTTTCTATGCTTTTCCTCAAAGGATCCTGTGAAAAGAAAAGATCTCAGAAGAATCACATGTTGCAATATTATATGAGCAAGTCAGTAGATAGTGACAGCTCTCAATGGTCCTCCATCCTAAAACCACAGGTTTCACCTATCCCCAAATTGTCAGCAACATATTTACATTGTTTGATGCGAGCTTTCCCATTGCCTTGTAATGAGCAGTGTTCTTCATGATCTGCCACAGTGGTGGTATGCTACCGGTCAGGGGTGGGATTCAAATTTTTTAACAACCGGTTCTGTGGGCGTAGCTTGGTGGTCATGTGACTGGGTGGACAGGGCTTGGTGGTCATGTTATTGGCTGGATGTGGCCAACTCAATATCACTCACATCAAGGCATGCATTTTGTCGTCTGGCCTGTCATGACTGGGGGGATGCTGCAACAGTCGTAAGTGTGAAAAAGGGTCATAAGTCACTTTATTCAGTGCCATTGTAACTTTGAATGGTCACTCCATACAAGCAAAATACCAGCAAAGGAGGGGAAAAAAAACCCTAGAGATGTTCCTGAGACAGGAAGTCTAGTCCTGCCGAGAATGTAATAAGGGTTAATGGAGAGTCAGTTTCTATA
The DNA here is from genome assembly GCA_033807585.1 of Hydrophis major. NCBI lineage: Eukaryota > Metazoa > Chordata > Lepidosauria > Squamata > Elapidae > Hydrophis > Hydrophis major. Next base: position 85,741,211 of record CM066331.1, on the reverse strand, counting down.
AGCAACACCAGAATGTTTCCTTCCTGCCTTCCTTACAGGATTAGGCCAGTAATTTCTTCTAACAACCGGTTCTCCGAACTGCTTAGAATGTTAACAACCGGTTCTAACGAATCGGTGCAAACTGGTAGAATCCCACCCCTGCTACCGGTTCAGCCCAGTTCTGCCCAGCTAGTAGCGTTGATGAGCAATGGAGACTGAACCAATTCTCTCTGCTGCTCTGCTGTTGGGCCCACTTGCCCGCCTGGGCTTCCATACTCATCTTTATCTTCTGCGTTTGAAGAGCAGCTTCTTTGTGCGGCACAAAAGAGTGCAGTACGGCAGCTGCTGAAGCAGCTGGAAGAGTGCAGGCTTGCAGGAGGTAAGTTGGAACACCTCTGCACCTGCGCAAAGTGCATATTTGGCGTGCATGTGCATGCAAAGTGTGTGCACGCCCACAAAGCACGCCCACCAAGCCCACACCCACCAAACTGGCGGTAAAAGTGTTTGAATGCCACCACTGATCTGACATGACAGGACTTCCTCTCTGATATGGGGAGGAGGGTCCAAAAACCAGTACCTAGCCAACTCCCACACGGTACTTAATTTCATCATCCCCCTCCTGGTGGTTCTTTTTACAGCAAAGGTAAAAATTACACCAAAACTGGTTTTTCGATATCAAATGCATGCAAAATGGTTCAAAAAGGTAATGGTGTTTGAAGATGCCATGGAGAACCCAAAGGTGCTTTTTCAAGAGGCAACTGGACTTTCTGGTTTTTCTTTGAGGACGTTTCCCTTCTCATCCAAGAAGCTTCTTCAGCTCTGACTGGGAATAGAAGAATTTGTACTCCTTGCAGATAGCTAGTCATTTGCATTCTTTTACCAGGTTGTTAAGGTCACCTGGAGATTTATCTGTGTCATCAGAGTCACCTGAGTGGTGCAAATTGATGTGGAGCCAGGGGTAGGATGCTACCAGTTCTGCCCGGCTCTATAGAACCGGTAGCTCTGAAGAGCAGCAGACATTGAACCAGTTCTGTGTTTGCTGCTGTTTGGCCCACTGCCCACCCATCTGGGCTCTTACCTGTCCTTTATTGCCTGCTTTTTCAACCTCAGCTGCTTGGTGAAACATAGCTGAGGTTGAAAAAGCAGGAAAAAAGAGGCTTTTCAAACACTGTGCATCTGTGCACAGCGTTTTTCAGCTGTCCAGGTGGCACAGCTTAAGGTTTTCTACATGCGCATGCAGCGTAAAACGTAATGACCGAACCAGTAGTAACGCTGGTTGAATCCCACCCCTGTGTGGAACCTTCTTGGAACTGTTGAAAGGACTTTGTTGTAGACTGGAGATAGATCATGTCATAGTCTCCCCCCCCCCGTCCCCATCCCCCGTTGAGAGAGGGGTGTTCAATTTTCACATATAATTGGCCTCTTTTGACCTTTCTTTCAAACAAGCGGTCTTCTCTGTCCAAAATGTGGACTTTGCTGCCTTCAAACGAGTGCCCTGTGTTTCTTTTAAATGCAGATGGACTGCTGAATCTAATTCTGATGTGTTTGTTCTCCTATGTTGTGTCATGCACTTATGAAGTGGTTGTTAAGTGAAAAAGCACCTTTGCGACAACCATGGCCTGGATGACTGAGAATCTCCATAGACATGCCATGGAGAACTGAAGGAGAATCAGGTAAAAACCCTCACTAATGGAAAACTATTGTTGTATCTTCAGCTTTAACATTATCTCTTGTATCACAGAGGAGATGGCAGTGAATCTGGACCGGCAAGAAGAACAATCAGCAGTTCTAATCCATGACAGGAGAAGATAATGGCTCATATGGTGAGGCCCCCTACTTATATAGGAAGTCATAAATTGACCAAGGTTACAGATTAATGCTTTTCTCCAGTGGCCGGATTAAATGTCACTTTAAAGTAGAAAGAAACAAATCACCCTGTAGCAAACTCAGAGACATGGAGAAAATTTATAAAGCTACTAAAAGGAGAACTGGTGTCATAAGTTGTTGAATCCCTGGAAAGGTCTCTGAAATGAGAAAGATGAGAGAGAAATGAATAGTTAGCTTTAGTCAAACCATTGCTTCCCAGACTCAGCTACTAATGTTTTAATATGGGATTAATAAATCCCAACGTACCAACCACATGATTAGTTTCTACAGTATAAGGAGCTTAATCTAATGTATTTGTCATGAAGGCAACTTCAATTGTGATTGATGACATCTGGGAAAAATCATTTGCAGGATAGAAATCTAAACAGTTAGTCAAATGACCAATAATACAGATGACATAATATGTGTGTAGGTACACATTTGGAGACTGCTTTATATAGTGACAATACTGTTATGACAGTGATGAAAAAGTACCTTTATGACCAATCCTCACATTTATGACCTTTACAAATTTGTAAAAAAAAAAAAAAAGCTGAAAAAAGTCCATAAGCACAGTTGCCATTTCACTTAGTGATCATCTTGCTAAGTGAAATTTGGCCACTGAACAAAATATGTATGACATAAAAGTTTTTGTGACAGTATATTCTTCAAATGTAAAGTTATTTTGTTCCATTTTTTAAAAAAGAAATGGTAGGATTGGATAAATTCATATTTTCAGTATCAATAAATCTAATGAAATTTCATCTGCATGGGCCAGATTTAATGGGAACGTTCTTTAGAAACCACATTGAATCTACCTGCTGTGGATGAAGAAGCATTTAAAAACAAAACAAAACAAGACCTCTCTCTGTACCAGCAACAAGGATGAATAGATTACAGATCCAAATTCAGACCTTTAATATCCAAAGATTAAAACTATAGTTGCAGAAAAGATGAATGCAGCAGTTCTGCTTTTGGGGCACTGTGGTGGCAGTGGTTAGAGTGCAGCACTGCATACTACTTCTGCTGACTGCCGGCTGCCTGCAATTTGGCAAATTCAAATCTCACCAGGCTCAAGGTTGACTCAGACTTCCATCCTTTTGGGGTTAGTAAAATGGGGCCCCAGGTTGTTGGGAGCAATATGCTGACTCTGTAAACCGCTTCAAGGGGGCTATAAAAGCACTGTGAAGCTGTATATAAGTCTAAGTGCTATTGCTATTGCTATTTTTCTTACATTCAGATCGAAAAACAAAAGTTTTCTGGTTTCAGGAAAAAAAGCCAATCTTGTGAAAATGTGGCCAATTCCTATCAAAAGCTGACCTGAGCAAATTTTCATCCCTTATAATCTTCCATCCCCTTCCATAATCCAAGTGATTTTTTTTTTTTGCTGTCTTGAAAAGGAAATGCAAGTGCTGATCATCGTATTATTTTTCCAGTCCCAACTAAATGCTTCAGTTCATAACTGATTTGTGTGTTTACTTCATATATACACTTACTATACTTTTAAGCATTGAATCAAAGAGAAAAGCAAAGATGCTGGGTTTAGCACTCTTGTAAAAGTTGCTCCCCTTTCCCAGGCAACTGCTTCTCCCTTTGCCATTGTGAGCCGCAGGCAGGAGCAAGGTGTGACCTATGGTTAAATCTGCATCTTTCCTTGGTGGATCTTTGCAAAATGTATTGTCCAAGACATTTCTTATAAATCCAGTCAAGCTGTCCAGACTCAAGTACAATTCCAGTCAGTCTGGGACATAGAGTAATCCTATTCATAGGGATGCAGTTCAACTCTTTTTAATAACTATCAGCTGTTTTACATTTGTGGGTGATTCATTAAAATGGACCCTGGAAAAGATTACTTAGACTTAGTTAAAAAGAATCATTGAGCAAACTCTGCCTGGGCAAATATGCAAAATATATGTGGATATAGTTCCTTATGTAACTGTTTGTAAGTATCCCTGCCAGAAAGATTCGCTGCTGAGTTTTGCATGAGAGACAGAGACAGAGACAGAGAGATACAGAGACAGAGAGAGAGAGAGAGAACGGAGGGAAGCAGGCAGGGAGGGGGGAAATAAAATTCAATGTAGGGCAAAAAAAAACCATAAGGAAAAGAAATACTCATTTTTAAAAAGTCAACATAGCAAACAACCCTGAAGAAATGAGAAAATATGCTTGGCAATGTCATCTTGGTTTGGGTTCTTTTGTTTTACTTGCAAATTCTCTCTTGGTAGGCAGATGTTATTATTAATCCTTTCCTCCCCATGATGCCAACAAGGTCAGGATGGAATAATGCAGAACAAATAAAATGAGTGACGCACACCTTTCGCTTCAAGAGACGGTTGGCAGGGCCTGAATTTGCCCATCGATTTTTAAAAGGACCAATTTCCATAGCAACAGCAAGATCTGTGAAATGTTATGAATGCCTTGTGTACAGGGTTCTTGCTTAGCTAAAAAAAGCAAGGGAAAAGAGATGAGAATATGAGCTGTAATCTTCAAATAGTACAACTATAAAAGGAAACCAGTTTGAGAAATTGCATTTATTTATGCCAGGGTAAAAAATGTGCCCAAAACTGATCAGGGGAAAAATAAATATATTCCTTTCCTGATTTAAATGTTTTCCTTCCTGTATATTGCCTTAAGTCCACAGTTCTAGGTTATGTTGATTTTACTTTGCCAAACCAAATATCTTTTAAGAAGATTTGTCAATAGCAGAGACAGTAAAAGAAGGGTAAGGAGACAAAAATGAAAAAGAGGAATCTAGAACAAAAAAAATCCCATGTAAAAGTCCAGAAATGGCCCAAATGTGTACAAGTATACAAAGAATTGTATTTTCTCCATTTGTAAACAACAACAAAACCCTTAGGAACAGCAACATTTAGCTGAAATAAGGAAGAAAAGAGCTGAAGAAGGCAGGATATTTTCTAAAATAATGCCATTTCAAATAGAAATAATAGTGCAGAACATTAAATTTAGTACAATAAACCCTTTCATGGCCTTCTATCCATTTCAGAGATGCCTTTAAACAATAAAAACAAGCAGCTTAACATAACATAATGGATAGAAAATACACTGGTTTTAAATGAGAATTGTTAGGGATTTAGTGGACCCTTCCCCAAATTGAGTGTTTTGAAGATATTAGACTTTAATTATCATCACTGGTGATGCTGGTTAAGGGGTCTGGGAGTTGCGATTCATACAATTGTAGGGTAGGGAAGGTTGGCTTAGTGTGATAAAGGAACCCATCCATCATGGTTTAATGTTTTGCATGTAGTTTACCATTCCTTGTTTATAAAACCCCAGCATTTTATTAAAGCTTGGAAAGAAACACAGGCTGAGGGAAAGCAAGCAATGTGAATACACTCAGGGAGCAGAAAGTTAGTAGGAATGTGAACTCTGCTCTCCTTATTCCAAATGACTCAACTATATTATAGAGCAGTGTTTCTCAACTTTCACAATGTGAAGGTGCGTGGACTTCAATTCCCAGAAATCCTCAGCCAGCAGGCTGGAGGACTTCTGGGAATTGAAGTTCATGCATCTTCACATTATCAAGGTTGAGATACACTGCTATAGAGATACAATACTTTTGTGACTGCTTCTAATTCTTTCTCCTTCCTGTGAGTTGGTCTTAACAGTATAAGCTCCTTCAGTTTGGATGTTTCCCTTTAATTTCTCAATGCTATGTAAAGTGGGATCAGTGCTAGTGAGGAGAAGAAGGAGGAGGAGGAGGAGGAGGAGAAAGGGAAGAAGAAGGAGGAGAAGGAGGGGAGAGGGAGGAGGAAGAGGGGAAGGAGGAGGAGGGGAAGAGGGAGCGGGAGGAGGAGGAGGAGGAGGAGAAGGAGGGGAGAGGGAGGAGGAGGAGGGGAAGGAGGAGGAGGGGGAGAGGGAGCGGGAGGAGGAGGAGGAGGGGAAGGGGAAGGAGGAGGAGGGGGAGAGAGAGCGGGAGGAGGAGGAGGAGGAGGGGAGAGGGAGAGGGAGGAGGAGGAGGAGAAGGAGGGGAGAGGGGAAGTAGGAGGAGGAGGAGAAAGGGAAGAAGGAGGAGGAGGAGGAGGAGGGGAGAGGGAGAGGGAGGAGGAGGAGGAGGAGGGGAAGGAGGAGGAGGAAGGGGAGAGGGAGAGGGAGAATGAGAAAGGGAAGGAGGAGGAGGGGGAGGAGGGGAGAGGGAGAGGGGGGAGGAGGAGGAGGGGAAGAAGGAGGAGGGGGAGAGGGAGCGGGAGGAGGAGAAGGAGAATGGAAAACTTGTAATTGTCTGAGTAAGAATAAGGTGATTGAGGAGGAGGTGGAAGAGGAGAAGGAAGAGAAGAAGGAGGAGGAGGAGGAGGAGGAGGAGGAGAGGAGGAGGAGGAGGAGGAGGAGAAGAGGAAGAGGAGGAGAAGAAGAGGAGGAGGAGGAGGAGGGGAGGAGGAGGAGGAGGAGGAGGAGGAGGAGGAGGAGGAGAAGAAGAAGAAGAAGAAGAAGAAGAAGAAGAAGAAGAAGAAGAAGAAGAAGAAGAAGAAGAAGAAGAAGAAGAAGAAGAAGAAGAAGAAGAAGAAGAAGAAGAAGAAGAAGAAGAAGAAGAAGAAGAAGAAGAAGAAGAAGAAGAAAATAATTGCAACTTAAGTGTGTAAAATATCAAAATACCAAGTTGGGAGAAAGTGTTGCTTCAGGACAAGTGTTGCTTTATGAGCTGCCTAGGCTTGTGTTTCATAATGTGGGTATAAATGTAAGCATTTTAAATATAAATGCATACATTTATTTCCTCCTTCCACTTTTGCCCCCAAAAGTTGCTCTGTATGACTCCCATGCTCAATTTGACAATTTAAAGTTTTATTTCTTCCATCTTCTATTCAAAGTCCTTTAAGAGTAATAATGCAGGTGATTCAATATTCCAAAATAGCCTAATAATTTTTTCTGCCTTTATCCCATTCAGGTTTTGCAAACACTATTCCCAAAGAAAATCAATTTTTTTCGTGGAGAAGGCTTAGTATTTATCTCCCTTCACAGACATAAAATTTCACTCAGGTCCTTCAACTCTCCCAACCCACTTTTTGGAAATGTGCCAAGTCCGTAAAATGATATGCCAAAATGAATGACTTACTGATGAATCTTATGAGTATGCCAGGTGGTATTGTCAATGGAGACACTGAAAGATGAATGAAAAGTGAGCATTCAACCCATAATAAAAATCCTTTTACTGCAGCAATAAAGAAGTTTACGTTTTTTCACCTACCTTTTAAGACAGTAATAAAAATGACAGGGCTCGGCCCTGAAAACAAACAAAAAACAAAAAATTGACTAAATTGTCTGGTCTTCTGGAAAATGAAGAAATCAGGGGATGCAGTGAAAATACTGCTACCAAAAAAAAAAAAAGCATTCCACAATGAAGATGGAGCAATCTGCATTTTATTCCAAGAGTTTCTAAGTTTCTGATGACAAATAATCATTCCTAGACCTCAGAGGTAAAGCTTTTCCCACCCAGTCATGTACGACTCTAAGGAATGGTGCCCATCTCTATTTCTTTACCAAGAGAGCCAGTGTGGTCTGAAGACATTTCAGGGTCATGTGGCCAGTATAACTATATGCCAAGGTACACAGAGCACTGCTACCTTAACACCAAGGTGGTACCTATTTATCTGCTCTCATTTGCATGCTTTCGAATTGCTAGATGGGCAGGAACTGAAGCAAGTAACAGGAGCTCGCCCCATTGCATGGTGCTCAGGTCTCGAACTTGGACTGTCAGCTTTCCAGCTGACAAGCTCCTGCTGAGCCAGCAGGGGGTGATAGTAGGTCTCCTTGAAAGTGAGTTTTCTTGAAAAAAAATCTTTCTTCCATTCCAGTTGTTCTTCTTTCTCTTGTGGTTTTTCAAAATTATCTTGTCAATTAGGAGTTGATCTTTTATCCCTCTGCTGTTTGGATGGTTTTTTTTCTGTTCAGGTGGAATGGGCTTATTTTCAAGTAGATGCTGCTGGACTCCATCAGCTATTACACGCCACTTAGCAATTTTAAAGTTCAAGTAAGCAGGTAATTGATTTATAGATCCTTTCATTGGATCTTTAATTATCAAGTAGATTTTGCCAGATGTTAATCAATCTACAATTTCAATTCTTTGCAGTATGTTGTTAAGCTGCTTAGCAATGAGTAGGGATAGACTAGCCAGATGTTTCAACCCCAAAAGCCACGCAGTACATCTTCGCTTGATGCTGGCCAATTCTTAACCTTCCTTGTCTTTTTATCCACCATTTCTATAGTTTCTACAAGTTCTTTCATTTCAGCTCCTTTTTCCCCCAGACTTCTCCACCTTCTTAATCCAAGCTGCATTCTTGTATTTCTGAGCCCAGAACTGCACTATTTCTTTTTTGTCAGATGAAATGCCATCTGAAATGGACTCTCCAAATATACATATATGAGATGTTGCAATGGAGTTAGGGATGACTGAAGAGAAAAAGGGAAAGGACACAAGGAAACCAGATGGGAGAGAACATTTGATTCCAGCAAGGACTTTCACCAAAACTTTGTTTCTCATGCAGATCCCATTCATATGAACACGCCATACATTCATTCACGTTCCCCGGCCTCCACTTACAATACAATTTGTCCAACTTCTGCTGGATTGTTAGCGTCCAATTAGTGATGCTATTTCATCTTACAGCTTGCAGGGATCATCGTACTGTTCCTTAATTACTTTAGAAATTGGTACAGAGCATTCCTTCTACCAAAATGAAATTAGCCTCCATAATTATCACACTTTTTTTTTTTCAAAAAAGAAAGTTTGGGATTTAGATGAAAAAGTGGAATGCTAAAGTAAAAAATTATTCTGGACATTATAGATGCCAGCAAATTCACAAGTAATGTGAACTGCTGATTAATGGATGCACACATATTGGCAAAATGGGAAAAATATGACTTTGAACAGTAACATTTCTAATTTAAAAGAAAAAGGAAATATATTGATCTAAAAATTCCACTAATTTTCTAGATGATTGAAAATCTCTCAGTTTTGTATAATGTTATTCAAGGTTTAAATAACTGAATGGATAAATCTGTTGATTGCAGCTCTAGTTTTTCATTTCTCCATGTGTGCATTTAGTTTATCCTATTAAAACAAAATCACACACAAACACACACACACACACATATATACAGGCACACACATATAATATCATACATGTATCTCCAAAATTTTGTTTTTAATTTTTCTTAAAATTGTAATCCTAAATGTGCTTTAATATACCGGTATGTGTGTGTATCTGTACACACACACACACACACACACACATCTTTTTCAATATCTACACTGTTAATTTCATTGCTGAACCGAATTGCAGAATTCAGAGACCTTCCAGTTGTAAAGAATAATTGTGCTTTGATTTGTGCATTGCTTTGAACATGCAAAATTAAATATGAATGAAACAAATTTCTCTTGCATCTGTTGTTAGCTATGAAAATAGGATGTTTGGGATATATTTGATCTTCTAATGTCATGCCAATCTTTCTGACCTGCTTCCATCCTTTGGTTTCACTGCAGTTAATCTGAATGCTTAGAGTTGTGTCTCATCAATTTCCCTCCCAAAAGGAGGAGAGGAAGAAGAAAGAGTAGGGCACATTATGATTCACATCAAATGGAATCAGAGGGCATTGACAGCCAGTTGACACCCCCAAGGGTGATGTCCAACTGCAGGAGGTCACACTGAATAAACATTGAATAAACACAATGAATAAACCAAAGATATTTGACTGATATCAATTACTCACTTCCAACCTCATGGGTCATCTCCCAAATCTGCAAAATAGAAGTGATAGTATGTACTGAAAATGCTCATAGTTGATAAACTGGATGCAGCAAGTCAGCTATCCCAGACTCTTGAGAAAGAACAATTAGGGACTTTCAATTCTCATAGCCTCAATAAAGGAACACAGCATATAAACAATTAATGTTGAAGTTGTAGTACAAGATCCACTCAATTAACCTGCGTATTTGTTCTTGGTAAATTCCATGTGACTTATCTACAATGCCCTTCATATCAATCAAAGCGAGTCACCTGATCTTTTAATATCCAAATTAAATTTAGGTAGGTAGGAATGTCTAAGGAAAGGAAGGTTTTTGATCTCTTTTATGAGATCAATGGACCAATCGCGGGAGATTCCTAGCGAGCCAATCGGCGCGGCTCGCCTGACCAATCGGAGAGCCCCGCGCTTTGGCCAATCAAAGCGCGGGGATCTCGAGTATGTTAATTAAGGACAGAACACCCCTCCCCTCTTGGTTCAGTCCTTACGTTGCATAGTCACATAGGTAGGCGGGGCTCCGTCTGGGCCTACTTGACCTGCGCAACTCAGTTGTAGGCTGGATCCCGGCCGGTTCGGTCGGGAGCTCTGTTGCTCCTGCTGCCGTCGTGGGAACCGGCTGGTCGATCGGGCCGGTTCGTTCTCCGTAGCTCCCTCCTGGGCCTTCCGGGTTGGTTGAGCTGCGGGTTTCGCCGCTCCCGCTCGGTCTTTCTGGGTCGGTCGAACTGGCCTGGCTGTTTCTTCCTGGCGAGGGGTCGTGATGGCTGCTTTCTGGTGAGTACTGCTGGTTTATTCTTCTTTGGTTTTGGTCCCCTGGGTATTCCCTCCCCCCTTGGTTTGTGTTGTGGGGGTTGGTTTCGCCTGTTTGTGCGTCGGTGGTTTGTTGGTTGGTAGTCCTCGACCTTAGTTGGTCGATGTGGCGTTACCACGCTCGTCCGTCTGCTGTTTGTAGCCGGTACGAGTGTGGGCCTGTTGTTTGTGTGATGACGGCTGGAATCCATAGTGGGTCTCCCGTCAGGTTTTTTGCATATACGGGGTCGCCGGGTGCGAAGGTTCGGTGTTTGCTGTTTGAGTCTGGGGGCCTCTCCGGGTTATACGTGGGGTGTAACCTGTCGAGTGGGGACCTTAGTTTCCTGCCCATTAATAGTTCGGCTGGGCTTTTATTGGTTGTGGTATTTGGGGTTATGTGTTGGATGAAGAGTAGTTTGTTTATTTTCTCCTGGATCTCCCCGTGGTCTATTTTCCGGATGGTCTTTTTAGTGAATTGGACCATCCGTTCCGCCCTACCGTTCGCCGCCGGGTGCGCCGGTGCTGTCAGCGCGTGGTGGATGCCCCTTTCCGCTAGGAATTTTTCGAATTCCAGCGAGGTGAACTGGGGCCCGTTGTCGGAAACGACGACGTCTGGGAGGCCGTGCGTTGCAAAGAGTTTGCAGAGTTCCTTGATCACGGCCTCCGTGGTTGTCGTCTTCATGTTGCTTACCTCCAGCCAGTTGGAGTAAGCGTCAACTGTTATGAGGAAGGTGTGTCCTTTTGTGGGCCCGGTGAAGTCTATATGGATCCTAGACCAAGGTCCCCTTGGGGTTTCCCACTCTAGGACGGGTGCTGTGGGTGGGCTTGGCCTAGTTTCCTGGCATCGTTGGCACCTAGCTACCCAGGCCTCTATTTGTTTGTCCATCCCTGGCCACCAAGCGTAACTTCTGGCCAGGGCTTTAGTCCTAATGATGCCAGGGTGCCCCTCGTGTAGCAGTTCCAGAACCTTTCCCTGTAGCTTTTCCGGAATGACCACCCTATCCCCCTATAGTATGCACCCTTTTAATAAAGAGAGTTCCGTTTGGCAGTTTCGGAATGTTTTGACGGACTCGTTGTTGTCCCTTTCCGGCCACCCTTTCTCCACCCAATGCAACACCCGCGCCAGACGTTTGTCTTTATTAGTTTCTCGGGCAATGTCTGACGCGGTTATGGGCAGGTTGGGTAGAGTCTCTATGCTGAGGGTGGTCGTCATGGGTGCTGGGTCGGTGTCGGGTTCCGGTAGCGGCGAGCGGCTTAAGGCGTCTGCATGGGAGATCGTCTTACCCGGTCTGTGTATGAGTTCGTAGTTGTAGGCTGCCAGGAACTCGGACCACCTTGTCATTCAGGGAGACAGAATGTTCGGGGTGGCCCGGTTTCCTGCAAGGATTCCCAGCAGTGGCTTGTGATCCGTTATGATGGTGAAAGTCCGGCCGTAGAGATACTCATGGAATTGTTTTACGGCGGCAACAATAGCCAGAGCCTCTTTGTCCAGTTGGCTATAGTTCCGCTCCGGTTTGGTGAGGGTCCTTGAAAAGAATGCGATGGGCGCTTCTTTTCTGTCGGGAAGGGTATGGCTGAGGACAGCGCCGACGCCGAAGGGTGATGCGTCGCATGTGACGGCCAGAGGTAGGGTCTCGTTGAATTGTATAAGGACGGCGTCCGAGGTGAGGAGGTCCTTCGTTCTTTGGAAGGCGGCTTGCTCGCGTTTCCCCCAAGTCCAGGTCGCCGCCTTGTCCAGGAGCCCATGCAAGGGCTCCGCCGCCGTCGCCTTTTGGGGTAGGAAAACATTGTAAAAGTTCAGTAACCCCAAGAATGCCTGTAGTTCCGTCTTTGACTTGGGTGTGGGGGCTTCTTTGATGGCCTTGATTTTTTTGTTTGTGGGGTGAATGCTGTGACGGTCTAGGAGGTAGCCTAGGAATTCTACTCGTTCCGTGCATAGCTGGCATTTCTCCCTCTTGACTTTTAGTCCGGTCTATTTAAATTTGGTTAGGACCTCCCTTAGTCGACCCTCTAGTTCGGCTTGGTTGGCTGCCGACACTAGGACGTCGTCGAAGTAAGGTACCACCCCCTTGATGCCTTGCAATAGTCTCTCCATTAGGCTTTGGAATATGCCCGGTGCCACGCTGACTCCGAATTGGAGTCGATTGCATTTGAATGCCCCCCGGTGGGTGACTATGGTCTGCGCTTCTGCCGTTTTCTCGTCGACCGGCAACTGTTGGTATGCCTGGGCGAGGTCGAGCTTGGTGAAAACCTTGCCCCCTCCCAGTGAGTGCAGTAGGTGTTGCATTACTGGGACGGGGTAAGCGCTTTGTTGCAGCGCGCCATTTAGGGTGGCCTTATAGTCCCCACAGATCCTCACCGACCCATTGGGCTTGATCGGGGTGACTATGGGGGTCTCCCACCGGGCGTGGTCTATGGGCTGTAGAACCCCTTGTTTGATGAGCTTGTCAATTTGCTCGTCTATCTTGGGTTTCAGTGCGAATGGCACCCGCCTTGGTTTCAGGCGTTTTGGGGCGACGTTAGGGTCTAGGTCAAAAGATATAAGGGGACCTCGGTACTTGCCTAGGTTTCCGTCGAAGACCTCTTGGAACTCCCGGGCCAGTTGCTGCTCCCAGCTGTCGTCGGTGACGTGGTCGACTCCCGTGAGTGCGATGTCGAGCGGGGCGAACCGTTGCAGTCCCAGTAGGCTTGGGCGGTCGCGGTCAACAATTGTCAGGGGAAGTCTTTCGGTGCGCCCCTTATAAGTGATGTTGAAGTGTTTGGTTCCGACTACCGGGATGCGGTTTCCCTGGTAGTCTTTTACAATGAGTCTCTGGCTGTCTACGTTCCTCCTTTGGAGGGTAGGCACCAAGCGCTTTATTTCATGCCATGCAATCATGGAGAGGTAGGACCCCGGAGTCCACCTCCATTTTGCATGGCTGGCCCTCGATGCCTACCTCCACGTGGACCTTCCAGGCGTCGTTGGTGATGGGGTGGCTGATGGTGACCATCTGGTGGGTCTCCTCTCTCCGCCGGTTGTCACCGCCTTGCAAGGATCGTCCGTTCCGGTCCCATCGGTTGTCCGAGGGGCGATCTCTGGTCCGGGGTGGTGTGCTTTCTCTCCTCCGGTCGTTCTGGTCCCATCGTGCCGGGCTGCGATTTTTCTTCAGGCGGCAGACACGGGCGATGTGTCCCTTCTTGTCGCAATGCCGGCAGATCGATTCGAAAAACCAGCATTCTGACCTGGGGTGGTCGCCGTCGCAACCGGCACAGTTGGTCCTCGACTTACGACCTCGCCGGCTTCGTGGGTCGCGGCCTGTCTGGAGGTGATGGATGTCCTCCTCATCATCGGATGTGCCCAATGTCGAGTGGAACTCACCTTCGTGGGTGGTCATCTTGGGTTGGGGCTCGGTCGACCTCGCCGGGTTGTTGTTTCCGCTGCAGTCCCCCGTGTTCGGTCTGCGCATGCGGTCGGCGGAAGTTCGGGTTGCTTCGGCGGCTGCGGCTGTGATGAGGGTGTCTGCTAGGCTGATGTTGCCCTTGGCCATCAGCCGGCTCTGGAGGACGGGGTCCCACAAACCGAGCACAATCCGGTCTCGCAGGGCGTAGTTTAGGTTGTCGAATTCACAAAGCCCCCCTAGACGCTGCAGCTCGGCGATGAAGTCGCTGAAACTCTCCCCCGACCTCTGGTCCCGCCGGTAGAACTCGTTGCGCCGGATCAGGATGGGTACCTCTGGAGCGTAGTGCCGCCGAAGTATGGGTTCGAGGACATCCCAGTCCATCGCGGTCGCATCGGCGGGTTTGGCGAGCGCCTTGGCCATCTTGAAGACCTCGGTCCCACAGTGGGTCAGGAAGACGGCGCGCTTCATGGGGCCGGTGGCGTCCTTCAAGCCGCTGCACTCGAGGTACATGCGGAATCGGTCAGAGAACGATTCCCAGTCCTCGGTGGCGGGGTTGAAGGGTGCGGGTGGTGCAATTTTCGCCATCGTGGTGGTTCGTCTGGCTTCCGTCGGACACGTGGTTCGGTTCAGGGTCTGGATCCCACCTTCGTCACCAGTGTTGTGTCCGCGAAATGATGCCAGGAGTCGGTGACTTTAGTGCAAGCTCTTTATTTGTAAGTTGGAACCGAACTGGCGAAAGGAAAAAAGCCCGCGGCTTTTATTCCTTTCGCTGCGGCGGCCGCGGCCAATGGCACCACTTTGAATCTCCCGCGATCCGAATGGACCAATCGCGGGAGATTCCTAGCGAGCCAATCGGCGCGGCTCACCTGACCAATCGGAGAGCCCCGCGCTTTGGCCAATCAAAGCGCGGGGATCTCGAGTATGTTAATTAAGGACAGAACAGTAGATAAAAAGAAAATCTGAACTTCATCAAGAACATCTAACTTTAGTGAGTTAATTGGAGTTAGTTGGAATTTTATTGGTCTGAAAGTTAACTTTAAAGTATGTATTGTAAGAGGAGGTTTAAAAAAGATGTATTAGAAGGTTTTAATTTTAGAAATGGTTTTTTAAAAAAGCTTAATGCTTTAAAATGGATGGAAGAAAAAAATTCCCTTTAAGGTTAAAGAATCTGAAAGAATACAATGAATTTTGTTAATATAAATGATGATGAAATGGCTGTCTTCATGATACCTAGACTTACTGTCTCAGAAGGAGGTTTTTTTTTCCTTTGCTGGTACTTTCTTAAAGGGGAAGGGTTGTTTTAAGCTTTTTACACTGCTGTTGGGAGGAAATACTCTCGTTGCAGTTAGCACTTTGAAGAAATAATTGAATAATGAAGCAGAGCTGCCAGAAAGAAGCTTTTAATGACAAGGAACCAAGATGAGTGACATTCAGCAAGGCTTCTTGGCTAGCTAGAAAATTGACATTAAAATGTGAGTTTACATACCCTTTTTGAGTTTTGGTCTAAAACTGGTGACCATTCAAAGTTACAATGGCACTGAAAAAAGTGACATGACCATTTTTCACACTTACAACCATTGCAGCATCCCCACTGTCATGAGATGCCAGGCAAGAAGCGTCCCTTGATGTGAGTAATGTTGAGTTGGCCATGCCCATGCAATCACATGACCAGTAAGCCACACCCACCAACTAAGCCATGCCCACAGAACCGGTTGTTAAAAAAAATGAATCCTACCCCTGCTCTAACTATAGATGGATAGGGACTAAATTGGAAAATGTTAAGCACGGTTTTAAAATTAAAGTAAGAAACATCAATAGCTTACACCACACTGATGGCATACTCTGATAGATAAAAATGCAAATGAACTGCAAGCTCTAATAATGAAAGTTGAGGAACCCAGTGAGAAAGTGAAACTAAGATTAAATACCCAGAGCAAACTGATGACAGGCAAATCAACCAGCCTTAGAATTTACAATATGCGGTAGATATTGAAGTGGTAGATATGCTCTGCCTTTTAAGATCAGTATCCACAGTGAAAGAACTAGCAGGCAATAAACATACCACAAACACTTGATAGGGTAGCAATAAAAGTTTTGGAAAAGATATTACAATGTTGTAGTGCATCCGTACCTAAAAAGATCAGAACTGTGCAGGCAATTGTTATACCCATAGTCATTAAAACTGAACTTAGAAGAAGCAGGATAGAAAAAGTAGTGGTATTTTTATGCTTGGAAAAAAACTCAAATATATAGTAATCTCTGAAGATAAGAGGATCTGTTATGATGTCCTCCATCTCTTCCTATTGCTCATCAAGCTTTTAGCGATGAAGTGACTGGTTTATATTCCTAAATCATGTATATATTACCTGAGCCTATCTATGCATCAGTATTGAAATGATTCAGTTCAATATGAACAATATGAAGTCTAATATACATGTCCGAGGATAATATTGCAGGTTTCAAGCTGGGTTGGTTACTGGGACCAGAGCAGGGGTGAACTTCAACCATCTCAGCCCACCTTGGGTAGGGATGACTTGAATCAGTAAAAAATATCACCCCTGGTTGCTATTTACTATTATACCAAGCATACCAAGCCATGCCTACAGAGCCAGTAGGGAAAAAAAATTGAATTTCACCCTTGGACTAGAGGTTTTGTCTTGCAAGCTTTCAGAGTTGTGCTGGAGGTAATCTCCAAGGAACTCCTCTCCAGCAGAGTGTGTGATGTTCTGTGTGTGGCAGCACAAGCAAACAACAGCCAATAACTTAATAGCCATCAACAACACACTCCAATCAACGTCTAAGAAGCCATATACAACAGGCACCAAGTAAATACCATACAGAAAACAGCACACACTCTGCCAGAGAGAAATTCCCTGATGATGGACTTCAGCACGAATCTGACCAAACCTCTATTCCCAGTGACCGACCCACATTGGATCCTGTAATATGAAGTGTGTTGGGTTCATAGTTGGAACCCTTTGCCATTTGTTGAATAAGTAATTCCTTGAAAATCCTGCAGAGGGCACTGATGCATATTCTGAGCTTAACGCAATGTTGAAAATCATCAGCATTGCTCTCTATCTTAATCAGATTAATTTGTAATTTGTTTCATGAGTAAGACAGATTTCCTTTTGCATTCCATTTAATATTAATAGCAGACTGTGTGACAGGATCCGATATGATTTCAGCCAAAAAAAAAATATCTTCCCAAAGTGGAAATGAGGAACTTATCTTGGCTAGTTCACATAGAAACAAAAACAGAACTATAACTGAGGATCGAGGACATTGTAAACACCACAGATTTGATGGTATAATTGTAGAGCATCAAGAGTTACTTTGGGTTACTCATGGAGAAAAAAAGATCAGTGGTGGGATTCAATTCTTTTACTACTGGTTCTGTGGGCGTGGTTTGGTGGGCGTGGCAGGGGAAGGATGCTGTAAAATCTCCAGTCAGAGGTGGGATTTGCCGATTCTCCAAACTACTCAAAATTTCCACTACCGGTTCTCCAGAAATGGTCAGAACCTGCTGAATACCACCTCTGGGGGAGAATTAGAATATATCAAAACTATGAAGTCACAAAGCCCCCTCTGATAGACAGAAAATAAACTTTAGCTTATTAACCTTCTCAGTCCTAACTCTTGCATGAGCATCAGCATATTCCATTGGATAAAAGAATCAAAGACTATTTCCTGAAATGTCTCAACCAAAATATTGATGTGTGCATGCATGTACTTTCAAATCAATATTGATCATGGTGACTGCCTGGATTAGTTCCTGAAGTTTTCTTGTCAAGATTTCAGAAATGTTTTTCATTGTTTTCTTCCTAGGGTTAAGAGAGAATGACTGGCGGTGGCATAAGGTTGCTCAACTGGCTTTGTTGCTAAGGTGGAATCAGAACTCACGGTCTCCCAGTTTCTAGCCTGGTACCTTAATTACTACACCAAATGGGCTCTCAACTGAAAATATGCCTTGGGAATACTATTCATTTAAAGTACTATTTCCAAGGCAGTTACCTTCAAATCAACATTTTCTACTCTTACACAGATAATTCGCTATACTATGAAGTGTTTCATAAACTCAGGAGCTTTGTACTTTATTTCAAAAGGAAACATCGAGCCAATTGGATCTTTTCTTAATTTTTTGCCTTTTTAAAACTTCATTCTTATGAAATAAAAATACATATTCATTTGTTGGTTCAAAGCATGCAATTTTCTGTCTATTACATCGGTATTGATATACTTTCCTTATTCATTTACAAAGCATTATCATATTTGACAATATAGATTTAACTCTATATGAGTAAAGGGCAACCGAACTTCAAAAGAACAGTCCTTATTTAATATTTTTGGAATATTAACACCACATTAGGACTTGAATTTGGTGAGAAGCTTATAAAACTTTTTGCTGGTTCTTTTATGCCCCAAAGAAACCATTTGAAAGGATGAAAGTCAGATTTACTGTACAAAGGAGAAATCAAAACCATATACTGTAATTCCTCAATTTAATAAACTAATTGTAGCACATTGTAATCTAGAATTTTAGGAGGGAAGGACTCTTTTTTAGAGCAGAGATCCCCAACCTTGGCAACTTTAAGACATCTTCTCAAAAGTTCTTTTATTTTGGATAGTAAACTGGCACAACTGGGGAATACCGAATCCAAAAGTTTTGGGCTTCCTTGGAATAAGTAAAAACTACAAATCCATCCCCTGCGCCCATCATCACATCACATGCCCCAATCACCAACTTGAGACTTCCCCTCACTTATGTGCAAAATGACATGACCTTGAATTAGAAAAAGAATGTAATTATGTCTAACTACATATACTCCAAGAAATTCCCCCCTCCCTTTTTCCCAGATTCAAAATGTAGCAGCGTGGGAGCATCTGATATCAATATGGCTTCTAAAGCTGATACAAATGGTTGTTAAGCAAATCCAGCTTGCCTCATTGACTTTGCTGTTGGAGCTTGGATGAAAATATTGTGATCCTGGGATTCTCCAATGGCCTTAAATGCATATCAGTTGCCAATTTTTGACCACTTGTCTGTGGAAATGCTGCAACAATTGTTATGTGCAAGCACATAAGTTATGTTCATCATGGTTTTCAGTGCCACGGTAACTTTGAATGGTCACTTAATGAATGGTTGTAAATCGAAGACTCCCTGTATGCAAAACATCAAAATGGGTTAACTTGCAGCATCTGGTTCCAATGCTACCAGAGGTGTTTCAATCTCAAAACAGAAAGTGCTAATCCTTAAACAGAGGTTAGGACAACCTGCTTCAAGGACCAGAATATTTCTCTCAACAGAATGGTTGTTCTAGAAGTGGATTTTTGGCTCTCATAGACTAACCCAGTTCACTTCTTACAATATCTAAATGAGCCTAACTAGTTTTAGAATTATCAGAATGCCAAATTGCATAATATTTCTATTTGCATTTTAGGGAATTAGCACTGCAAGCATCCATTCGTTACTCTGACAATGGCAGGGAAAAGTCTAAAATGCTGTTATGATCACTTAAAAATGAGACGCCCACAAATCAGAGGTGGTATTCAGCAGGTTCTGACAGGTTCTGGAGAACAGTAGCAGAAATTTTGAATAGTTCAGAGAACGGCAAATACCACCTCTGCTCCTAAGTCCCAGCTGATTGGCTGGGTCTTCTTTGGTTGCCCTGCACAGGAAAATGGAGCTGGAAAGCAGGTTAGTGGGATGAGGAGGGAATGGGATTTTGCAGTAACCTTCCACCAGGAGTGGGAGGGAGTGCGGATTTTGCAGTATCCTTCCCCTGCCACAGCCACCAAGCCATGCCCATAGAACCAGTAGTAAAAAAAAATTGAATCCCATCACTGCCACAAATTACAAAGAGGAGAAACAACACATGCTTCTGGGTTGGCCTATTGTAGAACAGAGGATTGCAATTGTTAGCCAGACAAAGGTGCAACGTTTACTTCATTTTAACCCCAATCACAATGGTCTTATAGTAGAGTCTGAATGACAGACTCTGCAGGGACATCTCTGGTTTAGGTAAGATTTAAATGTCCAGATCCAGATTTTTGTGGTTGGGGAGTGGAGTGTTTCAATGTCTTGCCTCTAAGGGCTGCTTCATTTGATCAATGACTTTAAATTTAATAAGTAAACAAGCCAAGAAATCAGGTTGCTAAAAATCAACCATTTTACCACCATCTGACATAATGCGGGAGGCGGGAGCCTCAAAAATAAGTTTGAGCACTAGAATATCTATGTTCTGACACATCTCCCCAAACACGACAAACCCTCTGAAGTTAACTCAAATATTCCTTTATTAGGAATATCAGCTGCCCTGGTAAAAAGTTTCTCTCTCACCACAGGCTAACAAGTCCATCTGGCTGGAATAGTTGTCTGCCACACCTCTTTATCTCTGGTAAATTATAACCAGAGCTACAGGGGCTTTGCTAGCAGGGTGGCTCCTCCTTCCCAAGGATTGGCCCAAGGACTTCCACTGCTCTCCTCTTCTCTGCCTTTTGCGCATCTGTGCATCAGGCACTGGACCCAACTGTTCCTGCTCTTTGTAATGAGCCACCTCCAGACCTGGCGGTTGTTGTCTCTCCATCTGAGGGCCCAGGATCCACCTCTGTCTCTCTCTCCATCTCTCTCTCTCTCTCTCTGCCAGCTCCGTTCCCTCTTCCCCTTGGGAGTTCTCAGGTTCTCTTGATGCTGAGCCTGACTCCCATTCCTCCTCCTCCTCTGATTCGACTGTTGGAGGGGCTGGCGCCAGGGATGGGATTTAAATTTTTTAACAACCGGTTCTGTGGGCGTGGCTTAGGTTGTGCACGTGGCTTGGTGGTCATGTGACTGGGTGGACAGGGCTTGGTGCTCATGTTATTGGCTGGGTGTAGCCAACTCAATATCACTCACATCGAGGCACGCATCTCCTCGCCTGGCCTCTCGTGACCGGGGGGATGCTGCAACAGTCGTAAGTGTGAAAAAGGGTCATAAGTCACTTTTTTCAGTGCCATTGTAACTTTGAATGGTCACTCCACATAAGGAAAGTACCAGCAAAGGAGGGGAAAATAACTCCAGAGAAGTTCCTGAAACAGGAAGTCTAGTCCTGCCAAGAATGTAATAAGGGTTAACGGAGAGTCAGTTTCTATAAGCAACACCAGAATGTTTCCTTCCTGCCTTCCTTACAGGATTAGGCCAGTAATTTCTTCTAACAACCGGTACTCCGAACTGCTTAGAATGTTAACAACTGGTTCCAGCAAATAGGTGTGAACTGGTAGAATCCCACCCCTGATGCTATCATATTTGGAGGGTGCCACTTTTAGAAGTGCTTCCTCTATTTTTATATCCACCCCACATAATCAAGAAAGAGAAATAACTCCCAATAACAGAGATGTATTATTGCAAGAAAAGCATCAATGTTTATGGTTGGCATGTAATTTTTGTCCTGGAATGGAATTTTAATGCTATTGCTGTGGATATCACTATCAATAGTTAACATCACATACTTCACCATTCTGCTTTTATCTTGCATTACCCTGTTTTAAATGTAGGATTGAATATTCTGTTTTAGTATTTATTTGGGTATGCTGGCTTTTGAGGGTTAGCTGTTCTTCTCCATCTTTCTATGGCTTGAAGGACAATGTGGTACTCATGTTGGTCTCCAGCCCTATAAAGCTGTATATTAGGAGCCCTGGTGATGCAGTGATTAAAATGCAGTATTGCAGGCTGACTGCCCCCAGCCTAGAGTTCGATCCTGGCAGAGCTCAAGGTTGACTTGGCCTTCCATCTTTCTGAGGTTGGTAAAATGATGACCGAGATCAGGGTGTTAAAACTCGCCGTGTCACATTGCTGTCACGTGATGTATTGCAACATTTCCCCCCTTCATGGAGTTGGGATGGGCGTGGCCTGCTCATGACACATCTGGCCCCTGGGCTGCCAGTTTGACATCCCTGACCTAGATTGTTGGGGGCAATATTCTGATATTATAAAGTTACCAGAGAGTGCTGTAAATGTATATAAATCTAAGATCTGTCTATCTATCTATCTATCTATCTATCTATCTATCTATCTATCTATCATCTATCATCTATCTATATTTGTTAATGATAAGGTATGGTGAAAGTTGCGGTCCATGTTATCTAGAGGTCCATTATTCTCTACTGAAAAATGTCTATTTAGTGGTAACTCCTATTGAGCTCAATGAGATTTCTGAGAAGATATTTTATGAAGAAGAATGCACTTCCCCTCTTATTTCTTAAAAAATGCTGTATTTCATAATAAAGCATTCCTTCCCATGTTGCAATCAAAGCATCCTATTACACTATCTTACCTATACTTAATACCCATGTGATTGATTTCTTTTAAAAAAAAGAAACTGTGTGAGGATCCATTGTGTTGGGGCAATATGCCGGCTCTGTAAACCACTTACAGGGGGCTGTAAAAGCACCATGAAGTGGCATATAAGTCTTAAGGGCTATTGCTATTAAAATGGCTGTTTATCCAGTGCTTTTCAAGATAACTTGGCATGCAAGAATTAGTGAGAGAAGCTTTTCCTGGGAAAAAAGTAGCTGAGAAACCAGAACTTGTTTAATTTCTGCACTGCAGCTTCTAAAAACCCTATGAGCCAGGCCAATAGAGGATGCCAAGCCAAATAGCTCTTAAAGGGAAAGCCAGGTTTGTTTTCAAAACATCTGGGAAGGGTCTAAGAGTACATGGTTGAAACAGCATGGAATTCATGTCCTTTATAAACAGTGCTGTTAATTCACAAAAACTCTTAAATCAACAGCTTCTGAAACATTCCTAGGGAGTTTGAGCTTTTGGATAAATACTCCAAGGGGAGATGTTTAAGCAGTTTGTTTACCTTGTGTTTAGCTACAGATACACTAGCCAGAATTAACACCTTTAAATTCCATTAACTAAATGGAAAAATTATGCACGCACTTAACTTTTAAACTTTTAACTGACTTTGCTCCTTTCATTAATTATATATTTCCTTTACGATGAAAATGCTGCTTTCTTTCTCTTTTCAGCATCCAAATTCTCCTGTAAAAGTTGAAATGAAAATGAAGTTCCATTGTGAAGTCCAAAATATTTTAAAGTACTTTGCTGTTTAGTATCCATCTTCTTTTGTGTGAGATACTTCTAAATACAGACAGAACTTGAGATGTTTTTATGAAAAGTAATGTTTATTGTAGCATTTTTAAATGAAGAAATTTTTTTTTTGCAAGGGACCAAGGAGAAGTTATATTTATGATCTCACTTCATTTATTTAACCAAATAAACCTCCCATTCCTAGACTCTGTCATTTATTCTCAGATAATACTTTCCTATGAATCCCGGACTCTAAAATGTTGATTCATTGTGGTTCCATATAGATTTCCATGGTGCACAAAGCATAGAAGAATTCAATTGGCTAGATTATTATTTTTATAATTATAATAGTTTTATTTCCTTCATGGATGGTTTACTGGTTTTTTTTTTTAAAATTAAATGTAAAAAGAATCTATAATTATTTCAGGTGGAAAGAACTACCTGAATCAGTTATATTGCAAGTAAATATTTATTAGACTTTCACTGATATACAAATATTGTATGATGGAGATTTTACCAATAATAA
The DNA here is from genome assembly GCA_033807585.1 of Hydrophis major. Classification (NCBI taxonomy): domain Eukaryota; kingdom Metazoa; phylum Chordata; class Lepidosauria; order Squamata; family Elapidae; genus Hydrophis; species Hydrophis major. Next base: position 85,717,849 of record CM066331.1, on the reverse strand, counting down.
ATAGTACAATAGATAAAATTGCTATTTTGTCAAATAATACTGATTTGATTGCTCAAGTATCATAATTCTTAGATAAGACTTGGACTTGGTGGAGTATAGTTGTTAAATCCTTAATTTTATTTCAGTTTCTTGTTGCCTTCTAGTAGTAGATAGATGAAGAACATATAAATCAGCATTTCTCAGCTTTAATAACTTTAATACAAGTGAACTTCAATTCCCAAAATTCCTTGTCTAGCTTGGTCGCTGGGGAACTCTGGAAATTCCATATATCTTAAAGTTTCCAAAGTTGAGAAACACTGATATGGATTAAACATTATATTTGCAACATTACTTTATTTTCATCCTTTAATTGGGCATATGGGATTGTCTTGGACAATCACTATATTCAGCATTGAATATTTCTGCCCAACAGTCTTCTACATGATGGCTCTATCCTAAATCTAGCCACCTGCCTTTATAACTATATACGCCACAGCATCTGAAGTTCTCCATTCTTCTGGTGGATTTTTTGACCACTCATTGCAATTCTGCTGCAACTTTCATAGTTTCTCTTAATCTGAGAATCTTAATCTTATTTCAGAACCAAGACTGAGATGACTCCAAACAGAGCCAGGCGAAGGAAAGGGGAAGGCATTTTCTCAAATTATGCATGGGCTTGGTGGAAAACATTTTGGGGCTGTATCTGATTCACAGCTGTAAATTCCCCTTCCCTTTTATCACTATTTCCACATATTTGTAATCCTATGAAATGACAGCTAACCTCTCGTGCATTAGCTAATCCTGACATGATAAAGGCGAATCCAGAACAACCATTTATATACCACCAATTAACAAGGATATGTAAAATGTTCCTATGTTAATGTGTAAATGCACGGGAACTTTTCACTTTCATTTTTATTGCATCATCTTGTTTTGTGACTGATTCTTGATTTTATTGTTGTTTGTTACTTTCTGTTTATACTTTCTGTTTGTTTGACCATGGATGTTTTAAATTAAACGTACATAAGTTGCCAAAAGTCATTCTGATTGCAGTGGGGTAGAAAAATGTGTTAAATTGGCTAGAAACAAGCCAAATTCTATATATCAGAGGTGCAATGGTGGGATTCAAAGATTTTTATCATTGGTTCGGTGGGTGTGGCTGGTGGACACGGGTGTGCCAAATGCACACTTTACGCAGGTGCAGAGGCGTTCCAACTTACCTCTTGCAAACCTGCACTCCCCCTGTTGCTTTAGCAACTGCCGCACAGCACTCTACTGTGCCGCACAAAGAAGCTATGCTTCAAAAGCAAGGAATAAAGGTGAATATGGGAGTGTGGGTGGGCCCAACAGCAGAATGGTAGAGAGAACCAGTTCAATCTCCGCTGCTCATTGGTGCTACCAGTTCGTCTGAACTGGGCCGAACCGGTAGAATAACACCACTGCAGAGGTGGCATTCAGCAGGTTCTGACCAGTTCTGGAGAACTGATGGTGGACATTTTGAGTAGTTCGGAGAGTCAGCAAATCCCACCTCTGACTGCAGATTTTACAGTATCCTTCCCCTGCCACACTCACCAAGCCACGCCCACGGAACTGGTAGTAACAATTTTTGAATCCCACCACTGCTATATATCAGCAATTTGAGGAAAAATTACAGCCCAGGATCTGTTTGTCTGTTCATCTGCCATCCGAAGGATGTCAAATTGGCAGCCCGCAGGCCAGATGCAGCCCGCACAAGGCACACCCACCCTGGCTCTGCAAAGGCAAAAAATATTGCGATATGTCATGTGACGTCACGTGACATGGTCGAGTTTGACACCTGTGGAACACTAAGTACTGATATTCAATTTCAAAGCTTCGATTTTCCTTTTGTATCTTTTTTAAAAAACAGAATTTATTTAAAATCTCTCTGGACAGATTACTGTTCTCATACACTTCTTCTGTAATAGAGAACTAAGAGTCATCCACGGCAAAGCTAACTTGATTTTGCAGCCATGGAATTTATGACTACCAACAGAGAGCCTAAAGTACAAGGCTAATCTATTTGGCAACTGCCTAATTTAATGCTAAGTATACCATATGTTACAATATTATTGGGAGAAGGGAATATTCAGAATATTTACTGAGCAATCAAGTACAATGGATGAACTAAGCAACTTGAGAGAAACAAAATCCTCTGCGGAATTCCTAAGGAAGAAATACAACAGCTAAACCATAAACAATGGTTTACAAACCACAATGGATAGGTTCATGCACATGCTAAGCCAAAATCAAAGAAACCACTCATTTGCAGGGCTCCCACTATTCTAGTTTCTCATGACTTCGGAAATAGTTTGAGACTGACTCACAACTGTCTTAATGGACATGAACCTCAAAAGTGTACAGAACACCCAATGAGGTCATGAATGTATCCTTTAGTAGTCTTCAATTAGCCAATGGACACAAAAGCCAGCACCCATTCTTTATCCACATTCTTAATGGATACGGTATTTGGCCTTTGGAACTGCAAAAGAAAAGAAAAAAACAATTCTCCATTGAAGATGCATGTTTGAAACCTGGCTCTAATGCAAATCCTGCTGAACCGTGGCTGAGTTGGAAACAGACCCAGGTGCCAAACAGAGAACATGGTTAAAGAACTAGCAATATAGGGCACAAATTCTGAGATTTACATGATATTATTTTGGTGTAACATGCAACTTAGTTTTTTTTTTTCCAAACTCTGGGGAACAACAGTATATAATCAAATATGTACGTTACATATATACACACATATATATCTGTTATACACAGTCAAGCTATTTTGAGTTCAAAAGAAGCCTCAAAATGAAGTGATTTGCTCAAAAAAGTGAAAAGTTGAAAATAAAGGGTTGATATGCTGCCTTCACCTCCTTGGGGAACTATCTACTACAAAATGTAATTCAAGTGCAAACTCAAGCAGAAAGTTGTGATTTTTTTTAAAAAATTGCCTTTTCCAGAAAACCAGTTTAACCTAGTGAGGAGTTATCAAATTAACTCTTGCAATCGAACTGGCCTATTTGCAAACTTTTGGATCTGCTGCCATCTCTCCCTTTTCTCCAGATTTTTTAAAAAATGATTGTGTGTGTGTCATTGCTGTCTTACACTCAAGTAGTTTCGTCAAATATCTTCCTTTTTCATTCTTACTCGGTCCATTGTTGCTTAATCCTCCTTCAGTTCATTTGTCTAACTTTTCACTCCTGTCCTTCCCATCCCTTTCTTTTCTTTCAGATTGCAATATCTTTATTGAATTCTGATTCCCCCCCACACACACACACATTTATTTAAAGACAGTGATTTTAGGCATACAGGAAGTCCTCTAGTTGCAAGCACAATTAAACAACTTTTGCCTCAATGTATGACTTTTCTTGCCACAGTTGTTAAGTGAATCACTGCAGTTGTTAAGTTAGTCACATGGTTGTTAAGTAAATCTGGCTTCCCCCCTTGATTTTTTGGTCAGAGAGTCACAAAAGGTAATAACATGATCCTGGAACACTGCAACCATCATGTGATGACCCAGAGTGTAACACAAACGTAACAAAATCCAAAATGTAAATAAATGTCCTTTCATGACTCCAACTTGGCCCCACTATTCAATAATTCTCAGTTAGAGATAAAATGTATTCAAAAATAGTCTTCAAAAGAAAGCAATACAGTCTGAACTTAATGAGCAGACAGAGGTGAAATGAAAAACTAAAACAAACTACAATGAAGGAATTTCCACAACGGACCAGGATAAGTAATTACCAACTTCAAGGAGGTAACAAGGCACAGTCTGTTGGAAGGACGCCAACCAAGATAACATATGCTTTGCTTCTGGCAACGCTGTTTTAACCATCTCTCTTATATACTATTCTCCCCAGCTGCAACCAATGAGGGAGATCATGGCTGCTTCCTTTCTCGTAAGCCAAGTTGTTTCCTCCATTCATCCCTGCGTGTCCTAGGATGAAGAAGGGATGGGCCTGGTTCTTCCTCTGACTGCCCAGCCGGCCTCTGCCCCTTTCCAGCCTCTTCTACAACCTCCGGAGCCACACCTTCACTCCCTGTCGGCTGTTCCTCCTTTACCTCAGAGTCCAACTCTAACAAGGACATGACACATCATAACTATGAGTCAGTTGTCAAGGATCTGAATTTTGATCTTGTGATTGTGGGATGCTGTGGTGGTTTCCTGCTTGAGCAAGGGCTAGAAGACCTCCAAGATCCCTTTAGTAATTTAATTTGAAGTTACAGTGGCACTGAAAAAGTGACTTATGACCATTTTTCACTCTTATGACCATTGCAGCGTCTCCGTGGTCACATGATTTACATTCAGATACTTGACAACTGGTTCATAGTTATGAAGCATTGTCCCAGAGGGTCATGTGATCATATTTTGCAATCTTCTGACCATCAAAGTCAATGGAGGAGACTCACTTAAACATTAGTAACCGTGTTACTAATTTAGCAACTGCAGTGATTCTCTTAACAAACGTGGAAAGAAAAATTGTAAAATGGAGCAAAACTCACTTAACACATTTCTTTACTTAGCACTGTAAATTCTGGGCTCAATTGTGGTCTTAAATCAAGGCCTACCCGTAGATAACCTAGAAGTCCTGTTCATCAGAACAGCCTTAAATTTCAAGCACTTTAGATTTTTCTTCAGAGAAGAATTCCAGGTCAACATGCTGCAAATCTGCAGTATAACAGATAACATTGCCATTGGTGCTAGAAAAATAAATTAATAAAAAACATAAATAGTCACTTGTTTTGTGAGATAGATGGCGATGTAAATTTGAAAAATAAATAAACATGAAATTAATTGTTGACTTGTGGCTAAGGATATGATAGGAATTGCTCATCTGCATGGCTTATGTACAGAAACCATTGTTGCAGACAGAAATGAAGGAGGTTTCCTTTGATAGAGGTGTGTCGTTTAAATCTCTACTGGGGAGAATTGCTTTTTGAAGCCCTGTGTAACCCAGAGGTGTATAAATTCAAATTTCTTTCTTCCTGACCGGCTTCAGAATATGTCAGTTCTTATAGCAACCCTAACTGTCATAGCACAATGTCTTACTGTCACTAGATTAGATATCATGTATCCAGTCTTAATTGAATTTTGTCTTCAATAATCAACATATGCACAGGTCCTGTTCAAACAAGGTGAAAAAAAAAGCTTTGATGTCCCTAGCTTTTTATTAATATTTGTTTTGTTAAAATATCAAACTGAATCAATATATTTTTATCTTCCCTGTCAGACATAAAATACAAAACGTGAAGCGTGCATGTTAAACAACACAGCAGCATTAGAAACTTAAGTATGGTGTTTTTTTCCCTCTAGTCAGTATTTAAGAAAGCAGCACGAAATCAGCAGAACCCCTTGTCTCTCTCAAAATAAACCTGTCACTGTTCTTTTTTTTCTGCTTTGTATTTTTATTCAAATTGGATTGCATGGAAGCTTTTTCAAATCATCTTTTGACTAAGGATGTGGTGGAGGGGAAAGGGTATTGCTTTGTATTTTGATAGAAAGCAATTTCACACCAAATCCCAAATTAAAATCCCAAACTGGAATCCATTTATTCTTTGGTTTACACAGCTGTCTAAATGCCGTGATGCAATTATAAGATCAAAAAAGGCACAACAGACATGGGCGAATTTTCATACTGAAAGTTTTATTTGCAGATGAGAAGGAAAAGAAACTTCTACCTTTCTAAAAAAAAAACATTTTAAAAAACAAAACATGCCTTGTTTTCATTGCTATGAGCTAATAACTGAAGACTAGCATACAGACCATATCTGGTCTCTGTGAAGAACAGAAAATAAACAGAAGTCACAACATTATGTGTTGTCTCATAAGGAGAATTAGCTTGCTGGCTAAAGAATTCGAGGACTTGATGTCTACCCATCTTTAAAATACCATTCAAAAATACTGGATTGGAATAAGATTAATTGAAGAAAATACAACAATCCTTTAACAGAACGGCCTATAGTAGTGACACCTCTCTGTCTCTCTACCCCTCTCTCTCCTTCTGCCTCTCTCCATTTAAGATTTACTTTCAAATTGAATATAAAATACATTATTTAACAATGATTTCTGATTCAACATTTTTTACAGTTTGGGATTTGGAGTGATATTTTTCTTTTAACTTAAATTCAATGACTGCTTTTTTTCTAAAGTTGAACTGTCTAACTATTCTGATGTGGGTTCCTGAAGTATCTTCATCAATATACATACACAATATGCCATGATTTCTAACATGCACATAGCCTTTAGAATACTTTTCCATTAGTAGTCTTTTTTGTTGTCCTTTTCAAATCTACTTCAACCTGTATATTCTTTTCTTTTCTTTTACAAACAGATGAAGATGTTCACTCATTGCCCACAATCCTAGTCATGTGTTCCCTTTATGAACAATATGTTGGGTAAATGTGAGACAGTTTAGTAAAAGGCTTCTTTGACAGCTATCCTTCCGCAAAAGGAAATGTTTGTGTGTGTGTATATGTAAATTATTATGAAGCATTGATTTTTCAAACTGCTTCAACAAATTATTCTTGTTGGTGTGCAGCAAAGTGAGAACAAACATAAAAACAACAATGAACTAATCAGACAGGCCCCATTGGAGTGAGCATGGTGTCAGCTTTACCAGGTAGACCAGACAGGAAACATGATCACATAAGCTAATTCTACTTTAGTGTAAAGCTACATTAGTAGAATCTTGCAAGTCTGAAAATACGAACTTCCTGCCGTCTCCTTTACAGCCTGATAAAACTAAGAGAGAGTCCCTCCTGGGCCTCTTGCTATGCCCACTATGAAGCTGGGGGCTATGCTGTCTCTTATCTAGCCATCTCTCTTATCAGACCATTCCAGAAGAAGCATCTCTTCATTTGATCTCCCAAGGTTATTCACATTAACCATTATACATAGTTGTCTCAAAGGTGATTTTTCAAAAAAGCAGCTGGACTATGTTTTTTCCTTTGAAGGAGAAGACAACGTTTTGTTTCTCAACCAAGAAGCTTCATTAATTTTGTCTAGATGGTGGGAAGTAATCCTTCCATTCCCTCATCCCTTCACCCTCCACCCCAGCAGCCAGCCAGAACTGATGAAGCTTTTTGGATGAGAAGCAAAACGTCGCCTTCTCCCTCAAGGGAACAAAAACCATAATTCTGTTGCCTTTTGAAAAAACACCTTTGAAACAACCATGACCTGGATGACTGAGAATCACCATAGACATTACACATGGTCATTCAGTTGAGTCAAAAGGAATGACAAAATAAAGCCATTTTTACTGCTTTGTGGAATGCAGGACGGAAAAGGGAAACAATCATTTCAAACTGTGTATAGGCAAGATGATATTTGATCTACCTCAATGCTATGCAGCGTGCAACCTGATAGATAATTCCTACATTTCAAATTGTACTACTGGAACTCTAAAATTGATGGTTGCACAAGCCACCATTTTTACATAAAATGACTCATAAGTACAATTCATGTAAAATGATTCATCAATATCCTGGTGACTACTGTACAAGTTTGTCCAGAGTCATACATTTGAATAGGCAAAGTGTAGAGGTGATGCCCTTTCTTATTCTTAATGCCTACATAACCACTAAGACTTTCTCTCCCCATGACTTTAGAGGCACATTATATATAGCTGCAGAAGTTATGCAGATAACTTAATTATACAGTCTTAGAATTTATACTGCAAATTTGAATATTAGCAAATGAAAATCTGATCATGGTTGATGAACATTTTATTGGCAAAACTATTGTGAAAAAGTACTGATTTAGGGCTTTCTATATAGCTTTGTGACAATACTGTTGGGTTAAAAAGTGCTTTGAATTCAAAGATCAAAAAGGTGATTTAGAACATATGGGGATGTTAGATCAGCAGGTTTCAGAGGAAAACCTTTCTGTCATTACAAAATTAGCAATGATAGCGTTATCTCCTGGTAGTGGGATCTTTTTTGTTAAGTTCACTTCTCCCTATTTCTTTCTTTCTTTCTTTTTTTGTAAATTTTATTTGAGTTTTCACATAAAAAAAATACAAATAAAACATCTTTTTTGAAAGTAGCGTAATCCTGGGTTACATTTCTTCGTACAGACACAAATTCAATTTCATGCTCATTTTTATGTTCTATTCCATATCTTATTATTGTTTTACATTTTCTACATAGCTTCTCCCCTCTTTTAATTTTCTCAATTTTATTTTAATTATCTTGTCTCAATTCAAATAATTATATTTATATTTTTTTTCTGTCCTGTTTCAATTTCCTATTATCTTTTCTCATTAAACAAAGTTTCTCCTACAGTTGCTGATTGGAGTATGACACCTTTATATCTTTCAATTTTATCCATTTAACTCTTATTTAAGCTTTAATATATACCTTAAAGTTATAACATTCAATATAATACATAACTTCCATTCGGATTCTGCTTGGTACATTCTTAAAATACACACTATATTCTTAAAAAAAATATTATAAATATATGTAATTAAAACAACACATTCCATTCAATTCAATTCTATCATTAATGTTCATATTCATTAAAACCTTAACTTCTTTAACATTACTTTTCAATTAAATATCATACTTCTACGGGAACAGTTATAAGCTTTCCATAATTAATTCCCCCCCCTTCACTTATATTTTAGAAAACATTAACTAATTAAAATGTTCCCATCCCTTCCTAATTCAATTCTCTCATTTATTTTATTAACAAACATTTCACTAGATTACAGTAACTATTTTATCCCTCATTTTAATCATACATTGTTTCCAATTTTCTAAAATTATTTATATTACTAATATAACAATACAATCTTATGTACCTTTATAGAATCCCTTTTTCAGTTAAATTTTCACCCATATCTCTAAATAGGCCCTGTTTCTCTACATCTTGTTTCTGTCCTTTCTAACTTCTTTTCCTTTCCTTCTTCTCTCTCCCCTTTTTATTAGCAATGATAGCATTATCTCCTGGTAGTGGGGATCTTTTTTGTTAGGTTCACTTCTCCCTATTTCTTAATGAACACCAGAATAATCCAGGAAAATAATCAGATTACTTAAATATTTTGCTTCTTCCTAAATGCAGTATCTAATAACATCTCCAATTTATCATAGTTACTTGGAAAGTTCTTAGATTTCTTCCCCAATCATGAATTCCCTATTCTAGCAAAACCATGATCCATTTTTTGAAAATCATGCTTCAGTATTTCAGACTTTTCACATGTTGTGTTTAAATGTGTATATGGGGTTATCCTTGAAGACTTCTGAAGGTAATGGAGAGATTGACATCTTTATCAGGGTCCAGTTCCTTCACCAGAATCACAAAGAGCATTTCCATATCAGTAATTTATGTTATTATCCAACTATTACTGTGGTGGCATGTCATTTATCAATATTTGTCATTTATTAAATATAATCATGTCATTTATTATATTTATATTTCTGTGGTGATAATTTCATGCACAACTATTATGACTTGGCATAAATGTTGATTTTACCTTGTGAATCCATCTTCCTTGGTTTAGTTGAATAATTTAACAGGGGACCAAGCAATATGGGACTATCCAGATTGTTCAGGTTTCAGCACAATCAGCTTCAGCCATCTTGGCCGTTAGCAAAGAATTATGGAAATTATAACTCCAATTTTCTGGAAAACACCTCTTAATAATTATCTCCTGCCCTATGATATTCTAAGGTGAGAGATCCTAAGAGTCTTAATACAACCATCTCTGTATAACCCTTGATTCTTCACCCCTGCTTAGGAGCAGCCCTCCTGCAGAGTTTGACAGAGCAAGACAGCAAGGTTATAAATAGATTGGATCCAGAGGTGGTATTCAGCAGGTTCTGACCAGTACTGGAGAAGCGGTAGCGGAAATTTTGAGTAGTTCAGAGAACTGGCCAATTCCACCTCTGACCGGCCCCACCCCCATCTATTCTCTGTCTCCAAGTCCCAGCTGATCGGCTGGGTCTTCTTTTGTTGCCCTGCACAGCTGGAAAGCAGGTTAGTGGGGTGGGGAGGGAATGGGATTTTGCAGTAACCTTCCTCCAGGAGTCAGAAGGAAATGGAGATTTTACAGTATCCTTCTCCTGCCACACCCACCAAGCCACACCCAAGAACTGGTAGTAAAAAAAATTCAATCCCACCACTGATTGGATCTACAGTATGCCTGGTGATTAACTATGGCTTATTTAAGCATTCTTTCTTAAAGACATCTCATTTGGATGGTTCACCCAACATGCTAAGTCACAAACTTGGGCTAATATTAGCATGATATACAACCCCAGCCACAGATACAGGTGGTCCTCGATTTACAACAATTTGTTTAGTGACCATTTGAAGTTAAACCAGCACTAAAAAAAGTGTCTTACGACTGTTTACCACACTTATGACCATTGCAGCATTCCCATGGTCACGTGATCAAAGTTCAGGTGCCTGGCAACCAACTCATATTTATGAAAGTTGCAGTGTCCCAGGGTCATGTGATCCCTTTTTGCGACCTTCTGAAAAGCAAAGTCAAGGGGAAGCCAGATTCACGTCACAACCCTGTGACTAAATCAGGGGTCAGCAACCCACAGCTCTGGAGCCACATGTGGCTCTTTCATCACTCTGCTGGTTGTCTCCGTAATTGATAGGGCTTTCAGTTAGGACAGGTAGAGGAAAGTGGATGCCATGCTAGGAGGAGACTCTATGGTAGGGGAACCGGACTTCCGGTGGGCTCTAGAATTGAGTGGGGGGGACGAGTTAGGACCTTTGTGGCTCTTTGAATGATTAGGGCTGTCAACCCCTGGACTAAATTAACTGCAATGATTGACTTCACAAATGTGGCAAGAAAAGTCATAAAATGGGGGCAAACTTCATTTAACAGATGTCTCACTTAGTAACAGAAATGTTGGGCTCAATTGTAGTCATCGGCGAAGGACTACCTGTACTTTTGTTTGCTACTAATAGAATTCAGTTGCTGGTTGAATAGCAACATTTGCTATTAATAGAATTCAACCCAAGTCAGAACCAGCCATGAAAGCTGAGAAGATGATGCTGAGCCAAACAACTAGCTTTCAGCTCAGTCAAATTCTTCTATTTTTGCAGTGGAGGGTAGAGTTTTAAGTATACGCCCTTGGATTGGTGGAAAAGAATAGGACATAACCCAATCAGTGTTACATTTGTTTTCCTGTGAGTTCTGCCAAAGTTTTGACCTACGTAATATGGTGAAATGTTTTTATCATTTTGTCTTAAATGTGTTCCAAATATCCCATGACTTTGAGACTTTGAAACATAGGTAGATGCAGTTTCGATCATGCAGATAAAATAAAATAACATTTGGCAGGGTGGGGGGGTGGGGGAACCAGTAAGTAGAATGCAGGAGCATGAGATAAAGATAAGAACAGGAAGCAGCATGCAAGAATGTAGAAAGAAGAAGGAAGATGAAGATATCTCTGTGACTTATTAAAGTTATTCCATTTGGAGATGTGGTTTTTTTTTTTTTTTTAATGTGCAAAAGCATTGAAGTGCTTTACTAAAAATTACAACATAGAAACACATTAACAAATTCATACAATCAGATCTGGAAATATAACAACACAAAGAGGAAACAGAATTACAGTACATGTATAACACAAGACAAATACATGGAATTCATTAGAAAATATTGTAATAAATAATTCATGAATTTTAGTGCAATTGATTTATGCATAAATAGAACTAATTGCCGAGATATCAGTTATTAACAAAATCTGTAAAAAATCAAGGCAGCCACAGAGTTTTATTAAATTACTGCAGCAACGAAAATACTGCAATTTAAAACAAAAACAAAACACAAGATGTGGTTTTTAATTGATGCTGTCAGATTGGTGTTTTTTTTTTTAATTAAATGACCATGAGTAGCTTTCATTCACAAAGTTTGTGAGAGGAAGTTGAGAAATAATGAATATCCTCATTATTTCATATTGGCTTCAAAGATCTGTGACATCTGCCATTTATGAAGAAATTGGTGGGTTGTGGTCTAGTCTTTAAAGTGTTGCAATGCCATTCTTTCTTGCAATTCCGTTTGTTCGTTTTTCTAGCCAGAACTTTTGCAGTAGTAAGCTGAAACCTTTTTACTAATAAGTGGCTCAGGAATTTGAAGAGCAAATGATTTCTTATAGGGGTAAGCTTTAATAACTTTGCATAGGGCTCAGTTCTTTGTTGCTCCTGCTGCTGGTGTTATTATTCATTATATTATAGGTTGCTAAGGAGCATGGTGGCTCGCGTTATGGGCTGGAGCAGGGGTGTGATTCTACCAGTTTGGACCCGTTCTGCAGAACCGGTTGTGATAATTCTGAGCAGTTTGGAGAACCAGCAAATTTGCCCCTGGCTAGCCTCACCCCTCCCCACCTGCCCTTCCCCGTCCAGTCAGTCCTTATTGCGCATGTGTGACATCGCTGACTGCATTTCTTTTTTTCCCCTCCCGATGATTACCTGTGCCAGGATCCCCCTCGCTGTCTAGTTGCTTTGCCCAGGAGGCTTCCCTGAGGCCCAGGAGGATAAAAGGGGAGCAGGGAGAGCAGGGGATACTGCGCAGCCTCCCCCCTGCTCCATTTTTTTGCCTTCCTGGGCCCCAGGGAAGCTTTCTGGGAGCAAAAACGCCCCCCCCCCCGGAGGATTTCCTGAAGCCCGGGACTCAAAATAAATGGGGGGTGGTATGCTGCAAAAAAAGAAAAGAAAAGAAAAAAAGAAGCCATGCCCACCAATCACATGGACACACCCACCTAGCCACGCCCACAGAACCAGTTGTCCGAAAAATGAATCCCACCCCTGGAGAGTATGTCAGATCCAAAAAGAGTTGTATTCCCAAGCCATCTGAATGGCAAATGGTTGGAGAAAGTTGAGTTGAGACCAGCAACGTAGAAAAAAAACAAAAAAACAGATGAAAATAAGTTTGCTAAAAATCAAGGATTAGCCAGAAGTGTATAATGTCTGTTGGGTAGGTAGTTGTATTGAATGATGAAACAGACTGTTGATGGTTGAAATGTCTTTGAACAGACTGTTGATTGATTGTTTGATGGCAGTCTGTGGGATAAAAGTATTATTTATCAAAAGATAAAGGAGCAGTATTTGGTAAACAAATAATTGTACATTTCCAAGCAGCAATGGAAAACAAAGGAGAAACGAGGAGGCAGGGATGCCATTCTTTGTCTTTTAATAGAAATGCTTTTCCAATCCGAGCAATAGCAACTGAAGGAAGGGAAAAAGTGGGGTGGTGAAAATGATAGGTAAGTTACAGAGAGAAAAAATGTGCCCTGACAGTTGTTTCAATCTGGATTTGCTTTTATTTAAAAAAATAAAGGGAAAGAATTCACAAAACAGTATGACTGAAAATACAGATTTAAATCTTGTACCAATCCAGGAATATAAGGACTGGCTAAGCCATTAAGGAGCTTTGTACAAGGAGGCATTTTTACTGGGAAATGCTCTTGTTAAAAACTTGATGTAAAATCTTACCACCACTTTGAATAGGTTCTTGGCTTATCTTGGGCTCATATTCAGGTAGTGAAAAATTCCATTTTCTTTCACAGTTTTATAGAATATGCTGTGTAATTAAAAAGCCCTTTGGAGAAGGTAATTTTCCCAGTCAGGGAGGTTCTCTATCACTTGAAATCCTTAGGTCTAGTCTGCCAGTCACATATTATCTTGTGGCCAAATCCACCTTCTTGACTACCATAATAATAGTTGAAGGCTCCATCCATTATATCAATAGGATTACCCTGAAGTATTTGGGGGAAGGAGTCGTGGGGACAATATATGGATTTAGGACCTAAATTTTAGGTCTATCAGGCAACTTTAAGACTTGTGGACTTCAACTCCCAGAATTCTCCAGCCAGCATTGAGCTAAACAATCTCAAAGGAATTTCACAGCCTGGAGTTTCACTCTCCTGCAGATCATCAGATACCGGCAGGTTTAGGACCAGTCTTTAACCATGCTCCCACCTCCCCATCCACCCCAAACCTAGCACCTAGGGTAGCACAAGTTATATAAAGGATGAATTTCCAATTCCTGATCCATTTTGCATCAAATGCCTCGAGATGGGCAAGATCCATTTCAGGGACACACAGAGAGACACAGATGCCACCTCTCAAATTTTGGCCCCAGGCTGCATTTCTTCAAATAGTCCTCGGGGACAAAATCCTCCACAATAAGCTTCCTGTCTAGTGCTGGGGGAAGAGGCAGTTTGGCAGGGCTCTTCAAACTTGACAGCTTTAAAGACTTGTGGACTTCAACTCCCAGAATTCCTCCTCCAGTCCTGTTGTCTCAGGAATTCTGGGAGTTGAAGTCCACAGGTCTTAAACTCGCCAAGTTTGAAGACCCTTGGTGTACTGGTTAAGGCATCCGGCTAAGAAACTAGGAGATCCCAAGTTCTAGTCCCACTTTAGGCACAAAAGCAGCTGGGTGACCTTGAGGTAGTCATGTTCTTCTCAGCCCTAGGAAGCAGCAGGCAATGCAAGCCACTTCCAAAATCTTGCCAAGAAAATTGCAGGGACCAGTCCGGGCAGTCTCCAGAGCCAACACTGACGCGAAAACAGACATTACCTCCCTAAACTCCACACATTCCTACTTTGATCGGTGTACTTGGAGCTGACTCTCTAGAGTCCTCTGTCCTTTCACTGCTCTGCGGGGACCTTTCCCATGGGTAAGACTACAACGATAGAGTCCCGTCCTAGTTTTTCCCTTCTTAGGAACCCAACACCTTTCTATGGAGCCGCCGAATTGAAGAACTTCCGCCGCTATTAAAGGCACCGGAGGGGGGGGGGGGGGAGAAACAGGACTTCTGAGGGCATCAAGCAGCGTCGCCGCGCCTTCATCGAGCTTTAGGGAGCATGCGTCGGGGGCTACGCACATGCTCCTTGCTCCAGCGTCCTGGTAGCGTGTGCGCGGCTGGACCAGGAAGGGTAAAAAAAAAAAAAAGAGGGGGGTTGTGAATGTCTCGCGGGCGGAGTGGTGGGGGGGGGGGGGAGGGAGAGTTGAGCTTGGACCATCGGTGACGCGCCTGCGCGGGGCTGCGTTCGCTGGCGGGCCCGCTGGAAGCCATTGGCTCCTCGGCTGGTGCGCAGAAGGAGCTTCTGGGAGCCGAAGTCCCATCAGCGGGGCAAAGTTGTCCGCAGCCCCCTTTCCCTAAAGTGGGGGAGGTGGGAGGGCTCCGAGCGACGGCCGCGCCATGGCCGTGCGAGACGAGAGGGCGGGCAGCGAAAGGCTGTGCCCCAGTTTTGTGTCCAATCAGAGAATGGAATTGTGCGTTGCACCGAGCAGGGCAGCAATGCGTAAACAAGAAGCTCTGGGAAAGTCCTCCGCTTGCTTTCTCTCTCTCTCTCTCTCTCTCTCCCTTCCCCCCCCCCCCTCGCGCACCGCTCCTTCCACTCCGCGGCGCGAGCCTTCCTCCTCTCAGGCTCGCGACGTCGTCCTCCTCCTCTTCCTCCCTCCCTCCTTCGCTCCGCTCCTTCTCCCCCCCCCCATCCCCTCCCCGGCAGGAACTCCTGTCAGCCGAACGGCAGCACCTCTTCGCTCCCCCGGCACCATCCACAGGAGTCCGGCGGCTGCTCTCGGGGCGTTTCGGGGAGGGGAGGGGAAAATCCAAGGTAAGGGAACCTTCTTGCCCCGGCTCTTCCCGGAGGAAAGTTGAGGGAAGGGGAGAGAGAGAGAGAGAGAGAAGGGCGCCTGGCAAAGGGCAGAGGGGAAGGGGGAGCGACTCACTCCCCTCACCCCACCCCGTCAGAACAAGTTGCGGGAAGGCAGCGTCTCTATCCGCTCCGGCCACTTCGCGCCTTGTTGACCCGGGAACTGCCGCTTGTCAGCCGCCTTTCCCAAGGACCGGCGAAGAGAGTTAATAACTTCTTCTTTGGCCCCCTCCACACACACACACACACACCCCTCCCTCCCGCGCGCTTAATTCGGAGTGACTCCCAAATAGGCTCAGCCGGGCTGACATTTCCCGAGGGGAGGGGGGGTTAGGAGACCCGAAGAGACCCTTCGGCGAGGTTGGCTGTAAAGGGGAACCGAGGGCGACCAAGCAACCCCCCCCCACACACACACACCCAGTGGGGGCCGAGGGCGGCCTGGCGTTGTTGCGTCGCTTTTTCCATTCCGGATTTTTCTAGCCCAGCAAGCCACCCGTCGGTCGGCGTCAGTCGGGGGTTTTTTGTGGTTTTTTTTTTTCCTCTTCCCCCCCCCCCTCCCCGCCAAAAAAAAGAGCGAAGGGCGGCTGGTCTCTTGAGGGAAGCATCTGCTCCTCTCTCCGTCCTGAAGGCGGCTTCCTTGACTTTGGGGTTTGCTTGGGAGCCCGTGGGTTACATTATGTAAGGTGGTCAACAAGAGGAGGAGCGGCGCAAGTTGGGACTGGGCGGAGAGAGAAGAGAACCCGGATTCCTCTCTCTCTCTCTCTCTTTTCCTCGGGTGCGATGTTTCTGGCCCTGCTCAGCCGGAGGAGGAAACCTCTGCACACGCGCAGTCAAAAATCCCCAAAAGTGAAACTGGCCAGCCGATCGGGCGTGCACCTGACTTGGCAGGTGCAGCCCGAATCCAAAGGGAGGATTAAACAAAAAAAACAGGTTCGGGGTTCAAATGTCACCTACGGACTCAGGTGTATTACCACCTGTCTTTTGGGGGGGGCACGTGGGTTTTCTACCCCTTTCCTCTTCCCCCCCCCCCGATGCTTTCGTCATTGAGGAAAATAAGAGGCAAATCGATATCGGGGAGCCGTGGGTGGAGTTAAAAGAACTCAGGGGCCGTATCGAATCCTGCCGGTTGTGGATAAAGGGATTTGTGGATTAGAACCCACGTGTGTTTTGCTTGTTAATTCGGCCTCAAAAGGATGACTTGAATGGATGAATCATCAGTTCCCTGGAAGAGTGACTCACTTCTGCTTCCCGCGCCCGCGAGCGTTGCATGCTTTAGTTTAGAGATGAGCTTTTCCCATCTCGGATCGAAGTAGTAGAGGGTTAGCATCGTAGTGCAGAAGAGAAACAAACTTTTTTTTTTTAAAAAAAGCTACTTTTTTGGTGTCCATTCCAACACATTTCATTGGGAGCCAAACTGTCTTTTTGGTTTTTGGATTTTGTCTTGGCATGTTTAGAATAGAACAGAACAGAATAGAATAGAGAAAGAATAGAATAGAATAGAGAAAGAATAGGATAGAATAGGATAGGGAAAGAATAGAATAGAGAAAGAAGAATAGGATAAGATAGGGAAAGAATAGAATAGAATAGAGAAAGAATAGAATAGAATAGGGAAAGAATAGAATAGAGAAAGAATAGAATAGAATAGGGAAAGAATAGAGTAGAATAGAATAGAATAGGGAAAGAATAGAATATATTTATTGTCATTGCATTCCATGAATACAATGAAATTTGAAAGCTACTCCAGCACAGTGCCCCAAACACCACATCACAATCACACTAGAGTATTTAAAAATTAAAATAATAATAATAATAGAACTAAATCACAAATGCACTGTTTGATTCAAGACAATCCCTGCCTTGAAAAAGAAACTGTTTCTCATCTGTTCTCATTTTAAAACACCTGCAATGCCTCCCTGAATGGTAACAGTTCAAAATACGAATGTCAAGGATGAGAACGGTCTGTGGAGATTTTTAGTGTTCTAGAGAGGAGTTTGGTCAAATTATGTTATGACTAAATGAGGTGTATCTTGTGTCAAGATGGCATTCGGGTAGTTTGCAATTAGTGGAAGCTTTGATCTTTATTCAGGAACATCAGCTGTTTTTTTGTGCCTTAGGGAAAAGGAGAGAGATATAAAATGATGAAATGTACATTTATTTCTCTAACATATTAAGGCGTTCCCTTTGGTTTCCTTTACAGAGGTTAATTTTGTTGTGAATTTTAAGACGTGGCATTTGAGCTTGTTGAAGTTATATAATGTACATTTAATTTAAATACAAAGCAACAGCCACCAATGACCCTTCATCAAGTTCTGTTGTCCTGCTCTTTTAGAAGAGATTCACAATAACAATTTTAGTATGGAGATGCCACCATACTAAACAATAGTAGTAGTATGGACCGCAGCATAACATAATGGAATAGCCAGTTTTTATGCTTAGATATTCAGGGTTTGAAACATTCATAGTAAGAGGATATGCAATCATTTAAGGTTGTATTAAAACATGTTTTTTTGATATGCATGACTGCAGTGTACTTCACTGTACAAACAAAAACATTTTATTCATTTATTGTTTTGTTCGGAGCCTTAATGTTGAAATCATTGCCTTTTTATGCTTAGTTTAATGGACTGAAGAAAGCTCATCAGCTGTGTTGATGGACTCATCCCAATTAAATTTAAGTTATAATTACAAACCTAAACATTGTGCTATTGGAGGAAGTCATCCTGAATTCAGTTAAATTTAGCTGTATAGCCATTTTCACACTATTGATTTATAGTATTTTATACCATTATCTAATCATTGGCTGAATGCCCACTATAAAACAGCATAAATCATTGGTGTGGAAATAGTCTAAAAAACATGCACATGTTAAGACCCACTGAGATTTCTGGGGAAAGTTAGTCACAAATAGATAAGTCAGCACTAATTTTAGTACAGTACTAAGTTTAATTTGCTATAGATTGCATTTTGGTATGCCATAGTTCCTAGAAAATATGAGCTACAAAACTTGGTGGGGTTTGGTTTTTTGAGTTAATATGAAGTTATATAATGAATTTATAATTTTATAACTTCACTAAATATTGGTGAAGTTCAAAAATTTAGGAATTTGTATTGAATATTTCAGAAAGAATTTGCTATGATATATGAGAATAACATACCTTGCTTGAACCAAATAAGTCTGGATCTTGTAAATTATGTGGACAGAAGATTATTTGGGAATCCCCTGTTTCATTATGAAAGAAAATGAAGTGTAGATGAGATAAGCCAACTTAATCAAATAAAAGTTACTTTGTCCCAAGAATATATAGCAAGTACAATATAAATTTATATTTCTGGTGTTGGTACATTTTATTTCTAATGAAAATAGGAAAATTAACTTTTATGTTCTCTGAACTTTCTTCAGGGCACAATAAAGCACTAATCAGTATGAATAAATCCTGCAGGGATCTTTCTCCTGGAACTTTTGTTGTCTGTTTCTGTCTGTTATTTTATCTCTGAAAGGACTCTCTAATGAGATGTCTGGCATGCCTTTGCAAAGTGTTAACTGTGCAAAAGTGTTAGGCAGTTGTGCAAAATTGCTGCAAATTAAAATGCTTTCAGAAATAGAAGTGTTAATAGTTTATTTTTATCAATTAACAAAATGGAAAGTAAATGAAGAGAAATCCAAATCAAATCAATATTTGGTTTGGCCACCCTTTTCCTTTAAAACAGCATCAATTCTTACACTTGTACAAAGTCAGGGATTTTGTAGAATTAGAGTCAGGTGTATGATTAGCCAATTATACCAAGCAAGTGCTAATGATAATTAGTTTCATATGTAAGTTGAAACTAATCATAAACAGAAACAGCTGCCTAGGAGACTTAAAACTGATTCAGGAACATCCAAACTCTGCTATTAGGGTGAGGTTGTGGAAGACTGTTTCATATCACAGGTCACATACCGTGGCAAAACTGGAACAAGACACAAGGTAGTCAATCATACAGCATCAGCAAAGTCTCTCCCAGGCAAAGATTTCAAAGACTGGGATTTCAAGGTGTGTTGTTCAAGTTCCTTTGAAGAAGCACAGAAAAACAGGCAACATTGAGGACTTAGATGCAGGGATCAGTCAAGGAAATCTAATGATGAAAGACACATCTCTTTGACATTGGAAGATGTCCAGCAGTTCCATCAGCACAGAACTGGCAGAAACCAGTAAGACCCAAGTATTCCCGTCTACTATCTAGAGAAGTCTGCCCAGAAGTGATTTCATGGAAGAATTGCAACAAAAAAGCCATACCTCTTGATGTGGAAACAAGGCTAAGTAATTCAACTATGTATGAAAACATAGGAACTGATGTGCAGAAAAATGACAGCAGGTGATCTGGATTTGATGGGTCAAAATCTGAAATATTTGGCTATACTGGTAGCAGGAAGCAGTTTGTTCATCCAAGGTCTGGAGAGCAGTACAATAATGAGTGTCTGCAGGCAACAATGAAGCATGGAGATTCCTTGTAAGTTTGGGCCTGAATTTCTGCAAATGGAGTTGGAGATTTGATCAGGATCAGTGATGTCCTCAATGCTGAGAAATACAGGCAGATACTTATCCATCATTCAGGGAAGCATGTGATTGGCCCAAAATATATTCTGCAGCAGGACAATGGCACCAAACATACCAATGTTATTAAGACACACTCTGCTAAAGAGAAGTTCCTTGAACTTTTCTTGAGCATGGGCTCCATCATGAGTCCAAAAACTCAGAAGACTGGTCTGATCCTGGTGACCAACCCTGATTGGATCCTGCAATATTATCATGAAACACCTATATTTGCCTTCATTCATCATTAAGAACTACCTTCAGTGTAAAGAATAACAAGAAGGTCCTGGAAATGATGGTTTGGCCCCCACAGACCCTGATAACATCACAAAATCTGTTCAGGATTACATGAAGAGACAGAAGGATTTGAGGCAGCCTACATCCACAGAAGATCTGTGGTTCTCCAACATGTTTGGAACAACCTTGAAGGAACCTTGCCAAGTTCTTTCAAAAACTGTTGCAAGTGTACCTAAAAGAATTGATACTGTTTTAAAGGCAAAGGGTGATCATCCCAAATATTGATTTGAATATTGATCTTCTGTTTATTTACTTTCCATTTTAATAATTGATAAAAATAAAAAATCAACACTTCTATTTCTGGAAGCATTCTTAATTTACAATATTTTTGCACAACTTCCAAATATTTTTTCACAGTGTTGTAGGTCTGCTGTGATGTAATACAATTTTTGATAAACATTTGATGGCTGAATTACAGGTATAGGGCTGAGAACTGCAAAGTATGTGTATAGGTATAGCAACATTTTGAGTGTGGATTTTTGGGTACATTCTTTATTTTTAAATCATGATAGAATGTTTCCTACTTCAAAATAGAAGAAAACTGTGTTTCAGCAAAGATCCAGGAGCTGCAGAATGGCTAAAAAGAATAACAAGAATAAATATCCAGCATGCAGCATTCATTAACAAAGCAAGAATACGGAATAGTAGGCAAAATAAATTGAAGGCAAGAGATCAGAGGAAATTTAATTTGAATGTAATTTCTACTGGTACATTTTATTAAACTTTACTATGACTTTCTAATCTTACAAATCATCCTTGCTTCAACCATATTCATATACTCTATCATAGGTTGCCTATGCTCGTTAAATTTCTTACCTATCTTTATGAGGACTTCAAAAACTCCATTCTTGTACAAGCTGGTTAAACTATCAGCTCTGTCTAATATATTCAGATCTTATTCAGATCCTATAAGAACTCCTGAGATACAGTAACTAATGAATTTTGTGATTTAGAAAGCATTTACGCAACATAAATACTGATATATACAGGTGAAACTTGAATAATTAGAATATTGTGCAAGAATTCATTTATTTCAGTAATGCAATTTAAAAGGTGAAACTAATATATGAGATAGACTCATTACATGCAAAGCAAGATAGTTCAAGCTGTGATTTGTCATAATTGAGATGATTATGGCTTACAGCTTATGAAAACCCCAAATCCATAATCTCAGAAAATTAGAATATTACATCAATAAAACAAGGATTGTCCATAAAACAATATTGGACCTCTGAAAAGTATAAGCATGCATATGTTCTCAGTACTTGGTTTGGGCCCCTTTTGCAGCAATGACTGCCTCAATGCGGCGTGGCATGGAAGCTATCAGCCTGTGGCACTTCTGAGGTATTATGGAAGACCAGGATGCTTCAATAGTGGCCTTCAGCTCTTCTGCATTGTTCGGTCTCATGTCTCTCACCTTTCTCTTGCCAATGCCCCATAGATTCTCTATGGGGTTCAAGTCAGGTGAGTTTGCTGGCCAATCAAGCATAGTAATCATTGAACCAGGTTTTGGTGCTTTTGGCAGTGTGGGCAGGTGCCAAGTCCTGCTGGAAAATGAAGTCAGCATCCCCATATAGCTCATCTGCGGAAGGAAGCATGAAGTGCTCCAAAATCTCCTGGTAAACAGCTGCATTGACCCTGGACTTCATGAAGTACAGTGGACCAATACCAGCAGATGACATGGCTCCCCAAATCAACACAGACTAGAAACTTCACACTGGACTTCAAGCATCGTGCAGTGTGCGCCTTGATGCACTGATTCCAGCCTCAGTCCACTCCTTGAGAAAGTCCCCAATACTTTTGAATGGCCTTTTCCTGACAATCCTCTCCAGGCTGCGGTAATCCCTGCTGCTTGTGCACCTTTTTCTTCCACACTTTTCCCTTCCACATAACTTTCTATTAATGTGCTTTAATAATAGCACTTTGGAACATCCAACTTCTTTTGCAATTACCTTTTGAGGCTTTCCCTCCTTATGGAGGGTGTCAATTATGGTTTTCTGCACAACTGTCAGGTCAGCAATCTTTCCCATGATTGTGCTTCCTATTGAAGCAGACTGAGAGATCATTTAAAGGCTCAGGAACCCTTTGCAGGTGTTATGGCTTTATTGGTTGATTAGAGTGGGACACTTTGAGCCTAGAATATTGAACCTTTTCACAATATTCTCATTTTCTGAGATTGTGGATTTGGGGTTTTCATGAGCTGTAAACCATAATCATCTCAAATTATGACAAATCACTGCTTGACCTATCTTACTTTGCATGTAATGAGTCTATCTCATATATTAGTTTTACATTTTAAGTTGCATTACTGAAATAACTGAGTTTTTGCACAATATTCTAATATTTTGAGTTTCACCTATGTGTGTGTGTGTGTGTGTATATATATATTTGTGTGTGTGTGTGTGTGTGTGTGTGTGTGTGTGTGTTTTCATAGATTTTCACGGGTACAAGTATGTAGGTCTAAATGTGTTTGTGTCTTTTCCCATGTAAGATTAAGAGTATCTTGGTGACGTTTCGGCAGAATCTGTATAGGTAAGTCTAGGTGTGTTCTGTATATGTAGGTCTACATATATATGTAGGTCTAGGTGTGTTTGGGTCTTTTCCCGTGTAGATTAAGAGTACATGGGAAAAGACCCGATCACACCTAGACCTACATACCTGTACCCATGAAAATCTACGAATATATGTATGTATGTATATGTTTTCTTAAGTTTTCGCGGGTACTTACATGTATGGCATTCAGCTTTGTTCGGGTATTTTCCCACGTCATTGTAGTTGTGCTTTTAAAGTTGTAGCAACATTTCAGCAGAATTTCATCTGCCATCATCAGGCTTCTGTATAATGTTCATCTGTGAGTCAGACTTTTACAGTGGTTAGTTAACCACTAACTAACAATAATGCTTTTTTATCCATGCTTATTCTCATTATAGGCTAAAGTATGGGTACATGTTTAAAGACTCATTGTTACTGTAACTTTGAACTACAATAACTAATTTGCATATTCACAGCTTTCTTGGGTTCTGATCAGGATATTTGTTTCTGCCATTTGCAGAGGGGAAGTTGTAGCGCAAAATATAGAATACAGAAATATAAGTAGCAGTATTTGGTTCTTACAGGTTTAGATACAAATTCATCATATGGAAATATTACTAAATATGAAACTTTGAAGACTTCTACCTGACTTTCATATTGGCTATTATCTTTCCCATCTTCTCATTTCTCATCTTTTCTCATCTTCTCAACTTTCCTACTATCTTCTCCTATTGGTATCTTATGATTTATCACTTGTAGTTTGTATCATGATTTTAACTATGATTTATGACCTATCACTTTGTTGTTGTATGCGTGTACACTGAGAGCTTATACACCAATTCCTTGACTGTCCATCACACTCGGCCAATAAAATTTATTCTATTCTATTCTATTCTATTCTATTCTATTCTATTCTATTATCCTATTCTTTTTTGTCTTTCTAATTAAATATATTTATTGCTGCAATTTATATTCAATTTTGAAAAGGCTCTAAATGGCTTATAATTAATACAAATAATACAAAATAAAATGGACAGATAAAAATTCACAAACCTCCCAACCAATAACAGTATTAAATCTTCCTGTCCACTAAGGCACCAAGGAAAATAGTCATGACAACAGTTTGCCTACCAGAAGAAGACAACAATAGCATATTTATCAATCCTCAAGAGGCTTTCCTGAATACCAGCAATTGGTGGGACTTTTCATTATCCCATAAGAGTGAGAATGCCTGGAGGGTTACTCTTGTCAGGGAAAAATGGTTTTATGAAAAGAAACAGGAGTATGACTCAAAGTATTTGCTCATAGGAACCAGGAAAGCATTAACCAGGCAAGAAGATAGATGTTGGGTGAAATCTGTGGCTGCTGCATATAAAGAATCATTACATGCAGGAAAAGAGGAACCAGTAAAAAGAGTTGGGGAGAGAATTGAGAAGAAAAGAATGTTCACACATGAGCTGTGAACAGAACAAAAAGGGAAAACAGAATATTTTTCTAGTTATACTACTGTATGGCAAAGACAAAAGGAAACTGAGATAAAGGTACAATGTTCAGAGAAATATGACAAAATTGGAGGGAAACTGGAATGTATTAAAACATAGAGATAAGAAAGCCTCAGGAAAATTCCTTATCCCTTGGTAGACCAGGGAGATAAGATAGACAAGTCCTTATCCCTTGGTAGGCAAGACAAGTATTGCAAAAGTTCATTCCTATAAATCGGGGTGTCAAACTTGATTTCAGTGAGGGCCACATCAGGGTTGTGTTTGACCTTGGAGGGGGGACTGGGGGGTGGCCAGGATGGGCAAGGCTGGGATGGGCATGGCCAGGGTGGGTGTGATCAGCTTGAAGTCATTCATTGAGGCTCTGTTTTTGACTGACAGACTCCAGCCCTCTGCTAGTGAAAACTGAGCCCTGGGAGGCTGCTTGGGACCTGTCTGGGCTCCATTTTCAGCTGCGACAGCCTCCCTGGGCTTCATTTTCTCTGACAGTTCTCATGGCCAAAAACAGAGCTGGGGCCAGCTGTGCTCAGCTCCTCCAAGCTCCATTTTTGCTGGCAGAGGGCTGCAGGAGGCTGTGGCGGCTGAAATTGGAGCCTAGGATGGCCATGCACGGCTCTCCCGAGCTTCGTTTTTGCTTGCAGAGATACCGCGGGCAAGTCCTTCACTGTTTTCAGGGCAGTCCCATGGCCTTGAGTTTGACACCACCTTAACAAAATGCAAGCCATTGACTATGAATGGTCTCTGGAAGCTTCTGTTCCTAGTTCATCAAAATTCCAACCCTAAAGTTATGTTTTATATTTTGTGCAATTTTGAATTATTATATGCCACAATCTAGTGCTTATGAGAGCACTAAATTGTTATGGTATTCATATACTATGAAAAAATAAAATATGTTTATTTTGTGTGTGCGTATGTGTATGTATATGCATATATGTATATGTGTGGGCTGCAAATAAATTTAACAAATAAATAATGATAGTGACAGCATGTTATTTTTTTCATCAGTTTTCAAGATGCTAGGGATACAAATACAGTTGAAGTATTTAATCTAGAATACTCTTTGTTTACAACTTCATGATATTTCTTTATCAGATATTATTATTACATAATTGTGTCTTTGAATGGTTGCTAAATGAGGTAGTCAGTAAGTGAGGTCTAACTTAAAAGTGACCACTTGCTTTATATTGTGCCAATATTTAGGTTATGTGGATTTTATTTATAGGTAGTCCTTGACTTATGACCACAATTTATCCCAAAATTTCTGAAGCTATGAAACAGTTCTTAAGTGAATTTTGCCCCATTTCACAACCATTTTTGACGGAGTTGTGAATCGCTACAGTTATTAAGTTAGTAACATGGTTGTTAACTTTGTCAGAAGGTCGCAAACGGAGATCACATGACCCTGGGACACTGCAATGGTCATAAATAGGAGACAGTTGCCAAGTGTTTGAATTTTGATTACATGACCCTGGGGATGCTGCAATGATTTCCTGTTTGAGCAGGGGATTGGACTAGAAGATCTCCAAGGTCCCTTGCAATTCTGTTATTCCGTTAAAAACTTAGTTAACTTCAAACAGTCACTAAATGAACTGTTATAACTCAAGGACTACCTGTATTCTCTGGGTGGTTCCCAATCAACAATATCCAATTTATATTGCATATTAGCCTGAAATAAGGAATTGTCCAAAAGCTTGTTTTCCTATACATTTCTTAAACTCTGTTGCAGTAATTTTTATCAATAAGTAATTTTCAGAAGTAAATGAAGGCAATGCCCAGCATGTGCACATGCACGCTTTATGTTTCTTTATCTATTTGTTTTAAAAATGTAAAGGCAGATTTTTTCTTAAGAATGGCACCTTTACTTTTTTTATAAAAACAATGAAGTGCTTTTATCACAAAGGTTAGTCAAAAGTGGCAAGAAAAAGATATAAGAAGAAATGTAATTAATTATTCCAAATAAATAACATTCTATCTTTTATTCTCACAATGATCATCTAGATCCTACAGAAATCTCATAAGCAGGTCACAAAAGTAGCATCTTCTGTAATTGACATCAAGAGACCTGTTGCCTCCAATACTATTATCCACAAGTAACCTTAATCTCCTCTTCTAAGCAGTTTAAATTGGTGGTTTAGTATATTCTGGAAATAACAAAAAATATGCTATGTGAAGAAGAGCTTTTTAAATTTGAATTTCTATAATTTCAATTCAGTGGATGATCTGAGATTCTTAATTATTTTTTCTATATGATACATATATGTACTGTGCATATCTTAATCATACAACCCTTAATTGTCTTTTCTTCTTCAGCATAAAAGCTGTCTAATCATTGTAGCCTTCACGATAATAATATGAGTTGCTGAAGCTGTTTGATCATTTTGAATGAATTTTTCTGCCCTTTTTTTTGGCTCTTCGGTATGTTTTGAGATATAATTATCAGAACTGTTCACAGTTTTAAATACAGCTCTAATCACTCCCATAAAATGTATTGTCTTGTCTCCAAGACATTATTCTACCGTGTCTTTACATTCTTGGATACATCATACTACAAAACAAGAGAATATAGTTATTTCAGTGTGCCCCAGAACATACTGGATTATATAGGAGAAAATACAAATCTTAAATATATGAGCTTTTAAAATGCATGGGATGTAACAGCTTTTATAAAAATTTCCTGTCCAGTTGACTTACATCTTTGTATACTATTATCACTTTTACTGTAATAAATAGGTCAGCACAAATCCCCCCCCCCCATCACCCCAAAAGTTGACTGAAAGAAATAAATTTTTCAGGAAAAAAGTGTTTCTTTTTCCCATTACAACTGTTGATCATTAATATATATGAACCGATTTCTTAAAATTGAGAAGTACTTGAGTATCTATTTCTGTATCACATTCCTCTTAAAACATTCTACCATTACCTTTTAAAGGCTTAGTTTCAATTCCTGCTGTAGTCTATAACTCTAGAGGAAAAAGAAAGAAAGATCACACGAAAGCTGCACATATAGTAAGAACATGTCTAAATACCATCTTAAGACAAACCAAAGAATGAAACTGAGGCAGAAAGGATACAGTAGAGAATGGAATGAGGGAGGATGAGACAGAGCTAACGATCCTAATAACTCCAGGTTGCCGACAAGCAGTCCCTTCCATACAGGCTCTTTCAGTTTTATTCCAGTAAAACTGACCCGATGCCAGGTCTCAAATGGTATTGTCTAAAAAATGTCTTTAAATGGAATTGTACATAGCAGTATTACTTACATATTGGGTTCTCTTATTTTTAAATATTTTTCACAATCTCTTTTTTATACTTAAGAGGATGAGAATGAAAATGTTTTGTGAGGAGGAGTTTCTTATTGACCATTGCTGGATTTGAGACAACCAAATATTCAAGGTACAATAAAAAAACATAAATACAGCTTGCATTTGCTCTAGAATCTAGTTGGACAGAAATTCAATATTTTATTGTGAAAGTGTTCTACAATCTAGAGATCTACTAAAATCTTATGTAAAGAACACATAAAACTTTTCATTATTTCAGTCAGCTTTTATTCTTTTGCCATTATATCTATTTTAATTTCCATACTTAGTTTAATTAATTAGTTTTTGGATGGCATGGATTTTCAGTGCAATAAATAAACATGTACAGAAATCTCCAGGATTAGGACAATATGTTACTGTTTCTTGCTTGTAGAGAGGGGATGATAAAAGGAAGGTCTTTGTTATTGAAGGTTTTGTTATTGCAAAACATTTTGTTATCTTTAATGTTCCCAGAATCATTAGTCTGATTTACCCACAGATTTGCTAATTCCTCCTGGTGGTCATATCTGAGTTCCATGTTGATTTTTATATCAGATAATAAAATTGTATCACCAGTGAAAGTCAGAAAAAAAATCACTCAGCAAAAGGGAAATTCCACAATCAGGGCTAAATTGAAATAAAAATAACATATCGTACACTGGCCTAGTGCGTATGTGGAAGGTGTATAATTAGTAAGTATGAAGAAAATATTATCAGTGTTTAGCAAAGCAACAACAGCAATGAAAGTAGCCTCTGGTCTCTGCTTTAAGTAGGCATTCTAGTCACTCCATAAAAAATGATGCACAGGTTTCTGTCTTTATGATTTTTATTAGTTTTCAAAGAAGTTGCTTTTTTGTGGGAAAGAAAAAAATAGGTTAAAAGGTTTCCTTAGATTAAAGATTCATACACTACGCTATTTGTGCCAGTTACAACAGCTTCAAATACCTGAGACAGGAAAGCTTGGAACTATTATTCATTAACGGTGAAACTACAGTACTGTGGAGATTCCATCCACTTTCTTTATTAGAAACAAGGGATTGCCTCATTGTTTGAAGCACACCTTGAACTTTTTTATATACTGTGTGGAACATTTTCACATGTTGGAGCAAGCAGAACTTGCCCAAGAAGCCTTTTGCTTTAGGTATGGGGTGCAACCTATGTTGTCAGTTGTATGCAAAAAATATGCCAATGTAATTCAGGAATATGAGTTCACACTAGGAATAATTCACAGAAAGAGTTCAGATTCCATTTTGTATCTGTACATATGTGATTCCAGAATAAGTATGTTTTTGAAAAGTGAGCTGCATCAAAAAATAAAACTACAAGGGAAAATCATCACTACTGTACAGTAACAGTTTGGGCTGGGTTTGTTCAAAGTAAAACATACTTGCATGCTTGCAGTAATACTGTGCAGGATGTAGCTCAATCCTACTAGGATCATGAAGACAATCAGTTCAACAGGTTTCCTGTATAATGCAACTTATATTATGTTATTCTAAGCAGCCCAAGAGTACCAGTTTGGTATGGTGGTTAAGGCATCATTCTGGAAACTGGAAAATAGTGAGTTCTAGTCCCACTTGAAGCACAAAACCCACTGGATGACCTTGGGCCAGTCACTTTCAACCCTAAAAAGGAGGGAATGGCAATCCTATGGAAAAACTTTGCAAAAAAAACCCTGCAGGGACTTTTCTAGGCAGTCTCTGAAAATCAGACACGGTTGAAAGGAAAGGAAAAAAACCACATCAGGTAACACCTAATCAGGATAATAATTGGTTATATATGGATGAGTTCAACATTTTTTCAAGACCTTCTGATATATAAAGCACTAGAGAAATGTTCTTAATGATGGGGTATGTGTGTGTATTGGTGCATTTAAACACTATTATAAAGACTTGGAAGCCCAACAAGATAAGTCTGCTTTTCCTAAGAACATTTTCTTTGAGCAGTCAAGCTCCTCTTTTCAAAGCAGTGAGATATCTACATCAGAGTGGGTATTCAGGTTCTGACCAGTTCTGGAGAACTGGTATGGAAATTTTGAGTAGTTCTGAGAACCAGAAAATATCACTTCCGACTGGCCCCGCCCCCATCTATTCTCTGCCTCCTGAGTCCCAGCTGATTGGCTGAGTCTTCTTTTGTTGCCCTGAACTGGAGAATGGAGCTGGAAAGCAGGTTAGTGGGGTGGGGAGATTTTACAGTAACCTTCCCCCAGGAGTGGTGTAGAAATGGAGATTTTACAGTATCCTTCCCCTTGCCAAGATCACCAAGCCACGCCCACCAAGCCATGCCGTGCTCACAGTACCGGTAGTAAAAAATTTGAATCCCACCACTGATCTATATATAACTGTCCCCAAACTCTGAAGGGCACTAATTTTAGCACACAGCAATGCACTTCCCACACCAGTTTTACAGGACCAGTATAAAAAATTCCATATGAGTTGAAACTGCACCCCTGTGGACAAGGGGCTATTGAAACTACAGCTCATGACCTATTATACTGTAACTTCTATAAGGACTCTGATAAAATACCCAAGAAACATTGATATTTTTTATGTGCAATTGCTATTATCAGAGCACTACGATGAAGTTTCTTTGAACGTAGTTAAATGTTATATTGTTTACAAAATTAGGCAGATTTTGACTATTACCAACAATCTACTACAATCTAATTGTAACATTTTTTATTATTATTTGATGTCTCTTATTTATAGTGCTGGTCTGTGACATAATCAGAATTATTATTAAGGACTCTGAAAAGTAGGATACTGTTTCTAAACCCATGGACTGATATTTATTTGCATGTAACTGAAACTGAAATACCCTATTCTATTTGGAAACAATGTATGAGTTTCTTTACTGTGAATGTATGAGAGGATGTATTTATTTTACTCCACTGTAGCATATAAAATTATTCAGATTCACCTATCCCATTGTGTTAAAATAATTACATAAAATGGTATTTGAATGTCATTATGAAACATTAAGCTATTGTTGTTTGTAGAATTTCTATTTGTCTTCCTTCTCCTGCCTACTAGCATTTCATCCGGAGCTGCACAGTATCTTATGGTGCCACACACTATATCTAAAATAACTATGGATAGTCTAGTGAGAAAGACAAGAGTTTGCAGGGCATCACTTTAATTGAAGTGTTTGAGCCAACTTCTAATTTCTGGATTTAGACAGGGTTAACCTAAACTTAGATGCAAAAATCTAGAACATTGGATAGCAGGAAAAAAATGTTCTGTATCTGCTGGCTGCTATTAATTTTGTTATCACCCAAATATGGGAGCTCTACCTGAAAAGAAAAGAAAGAAGCTGAGTTGTAGAACAGTGGTACATTGATATTCCCACAATTACGAAAGAACCTTTTGGGGATTGAATCTGCAATGTCCCCAAAGAAAGATATTCAGACATGGAAACTCACTGGGACCAGTTATTCTGTCCCAATCCATCTATTTCTCAGGTTTCTTCTGGTGGGGAAAAATCAGAGGAGGAATCCTATGTGTGCTATCTTGATCTCCTAAATGAAAGGTGGATATATGTCTGATTAATAATAATGGTCAGTAACAGTTTAGTTTTGATGTATTTCTGAACCACAGTTCAAATACAATCAAACTCAGGACAATGTTTTTCAAACCCGGTAACTTTAAAATATGTGGACTTCAACACCCAGAATTCCCCAGCCATAATACATCTTAAGAGTTGCCAGCTTTTGAAGTACACTCCTCTGGCAGCTTCTTGTAATCCATATATCTTATGTTGAGCATATTTGTAACGTGGTCAACTTGTATAGTAGGAAATTCTACTGCTGTGGTGGAGTATTATAACAACTCCTAAACCTCTGCCAGTTTCAGGCTTGGTAGAACAGTAATATCTCACAGTTGAAAAACAGAAATAGTTGTGTTTATCTGTTTTCAGCTACCTAAAATTAGTTTCTCTTTTCCCTTGAATCCAATGGACTGAATATACAGTATTTAGCCATTGAAACATTGTATAGACCTCCTGGTCACAGAGAAAAAAATTCTTACTAGTGGAAGATTTATCAAAGTTAGGGTTTGGCATTGAACTTGTTTAGTTTTACACCAAATGAAAAGTATAATCATAAGCCAGTGGACAGTGAGCATCTAAAAGTGTACTACTAGATCCAGGGGTCAAAAATTTGGATAACTACTAGATGACAGCAAGGAGAGGCAGAAAACTAGCTCTGCTGCTTTTTTGTAGTCATACATCCCGGATTGATAGTTCTAACTTGGTTCTTTAGCTTCTATTTAATCTGCAAAACAATGTTGAGGATCAAGTAGATCCTTTAATGTTTCACTAGCCAAAATAATTATTTGCTTTATGTTTTACTTTCCATTTTTGTTTCTTTACAAAAACAAAAATTTCATTTGTATTTTCAGATGGCAAAACTCACAGCTGTTGCAGTTTGTGCCACCATTTTAAATGTAGTAAAATAACTGCTTGTGTAAATTTTGCTTTTATCTATTCAATTGTAATCTATTCAGGCACTATTTTTTTCTGTGAAAAAAGAAAAAAAAGGCCACTACAATATTTCATTCATCTCAAACACACAAGGAAAGGACTCAGCAATTCAGCTCAAAATACTGTAAGGCTTAAAAGTTGATGCTGAAACATAAGGAAGTTGTGTAACTTTTAAAATTACCTTGAAACCTGTACCACATACAGATAATATTACATGTTGACCATTACAAATATGTTTAAAATATGGAATGCTGTTTCTTTCCACTCTGTAAGCAGCCCTTTAGCATCCTAGTTTGTTTCAAGCTGTTGTATGATCATATGATTATCATACGATATGAGCCACAGTGGTGCAGTGGTTAGAGTGCAGTACTGCAGGCTACTTCTGCTGCCTGTCAGCTGCCTGCAATTTGCTAGTTCAAATCTCATCAGGCTCAAAGTTGATTCAGCCTTCCATCCTTCCGAGGTAGGTAAAATGAGGACCCAAATTGTTGGGGGCAATATGTTGACTCTGTAAACCACTTAGAGGGGCTATAAAAGCACTGTGAAGTGGTATATCAGTCTAAGTGCTATTGCTATTATGAAATGTAGTAAGCAATCAAATATCCTCTAAATCAGTGTTTCTCAAGCTCTGCAACTTTAAAATATGTAGACTTCAACTACTAGAAGACTGGCTGGGGGATTCTAGGTGTTGAAATCCACGTATCTTAAAAGTTATTGAGCTTGAGAAAAACTGTTGTAGATATTTGGAATTCTCCTCCATGCTGCGAGAGAGCCCAGGATGGGTTGAACTCCTTCCTATGACATCATTTAGCTGAGTCTGTACTAAGATATAAAAGCCAGCCCCCGGGAGAGACCCCAGCTTTTGACTCAGCTCCTATCAGTCAGTAGCTGTATCTCTGAAAGCGTTCTGTTAGTTAGCACTCACCAGCGATCTTCAGTACCTTTTTTCCTCGCTTCAAGCAGCTCCCAGGGTAGCTACTCTTCCAGGAGAGCAGGGCTCTCTCTCCTGCAACGTTGGAAGCAGCGTTGCCAGAGCGCTGTTCAGACAAGTTGGGCAACGTCTGTAGACCTCCCCCACACCTGCGGTTTGAGTGGTCATAAAAAGCAATCAGCAAACCAATAACAGCGTCAGCCAGCTGAGGTTCTGTAGATAGCACTCACCAGCGATCTTCAGTACCTTTTTTCCTCGCTTCAGCAGCTTCCAGGATCTGGAGAGCTGCTCTTCCTGGCTTCAGTTCCATTCACGGGCGATAAGATTTTTGGCGATGCTCTGGAACCTTATCTCATTGAAACCAGAGATAAACATAAGATTCTCTTTTCCTCTGGGAAGAGAGACGACTATCTCCCAGCCCCTTATCGCCCTCCTGCCTTTTGAGTGGAGACCTCATCCCGCTTCCCCCAGTGTCAGAGTCCATACTCCCAATGCCGAGACCAACATGCGGAAACATCTGGCAGGCAACAACCCTCTACTAGTAAACAGCACTTTTGGGGGGGGGGTCATTCCTTCCGTTGCTCTAAGTAATCCCTTGTTCTCCCCACCCATCGGAGGTCGCCTGGCCTTCTTTGCCTCCAAATGGGAGGAGTCAATGACGGATGCCTGCATGCTCTGCACTATTAGGTCAGGGTTACAATTGGACTTCCTAATGCCACCCCCAAAAGGAGGAAAAAGAAAAAAATGTGCAATCCTTACCTTGAGTTGGAACACGAGCTGGAACTGGAAGATGAGATTAACAGCGGGGGAGGGAAATCCACCCCAGGGTGGCTTGCTGACATTGGTGGAAAAGTCGGTCCCATATTCCAGAGCTGCAGTAGTCACAAAACTGGCCCAAGACTGGTCATCCCAGAGCAGCTCCTCCAGTCCATGGCAGGCTGGTGCACCAAGATGAGGAGCAGCTGCTCCGGGATGACTAAAAGGCCAGTCCTGTGACCACTGCAGCTCTGGAATATGGGACCAACTTTCCCATCAACATCAGCAAGCCACCATCAGTCAAAATTCATATTCTGCGGGATTTAAAATTATGAGTTTGGTGGTCCCTGAGGTTCAAAAGTTTGGTGACCCTTGCTTTAGAAATCAAGTGGCCATCTCCAGAACATAAATTAATATCCAATTCAATTTAATTCCAGTGAAAACAAAACTTTTCAATCAAGTTTAAATCTTTCAAAAATTCTATAATAATTAAATCAATCACAAGCAAATCCTTCACTTACTAGTTGTTTTCTAGTCTTTATCTTAAATATCTAAGTGTAAAAGTAAATATATAGAAATCCCAATTAGAAAAATGCAGAGTATTAAGAAAGGTCCTTTGCAATCCAAGGGAACCCAAACAGCACCTTTCTTGGAATCTTTAAAGCAGCTGTGTCTTTTGCCAGGCTCACACAGCTGCTTCCGAAGCTGCTTCCTCTGGTCTTTGTTATGAAGCATTTCTTTCAAATATTTGTATCAAATGCATTACTACAAAATGACAATTTCCAGCCCAGAATTGGAAACACTAAAAATGCAATCCTCCAAAAGTCTGCTTTTTATAGTTACACACAACTGCTTTTGCAAAATACTCTTAATAGTTGTTTTAATTTTTATTGCCTGCAAAATAAAATTAGTAATAAAAACCAGGGAAATATAAGGAGTAGGCAATATTGTTGAATGACTGTACCTATGATTCCTACCAAACAAAATGTTTTTCATATTGCAGTTGTGGTAAAACCAGATGTTTTCATCAGAAGTGGCATAATTTCATCTTTGACTTGGGGAATGAATAACATATATATTAAAATCTTCTTATCTTCCTTAAAATGAAAGGAAAAAAAATATCCTCCCTTAATTTCTTAATAGCAAATTATTGAAAACCTAGGGAGGGGCAGTGTTCTCAGACCAGCCTACAATATCAAACAAAGTTGTTGAGGGGGAAATAGGAGGAGGGAGTACTATACGCATCACTTTGAGATACTGACAAAAAGGGAAATTCTGTTTCAAATGAATAATTATTCTGTATAGTTTACTCACTGGTTGATTTTTATCAATTAAAATTGTGTTTTAATAAAAATTTGATTGATATGCCATCAAGTCCTTTTC
Organism: Hydrophis major; assembly: GCA_033807585.1. Taxonomy (NCBI): domain Eukaryota; kingdom Metazoa; phylum Chordata; class Lepidosauria; order Squamata; family Elapidae; genus Hydrophis; species Hydrophis major. Next base: position 85,682,483 of record CM066331.1, on the reverse strand, counting down.
AATTTCTATCAGCTGTATAGATAGATTTTCTCCATTATGATCTAATCTGTTCTTTCATGTTTCCCAAGGATACCTGCGGTGAATCTATCCGCCGCCCTCCTCCTCCTCCTCCTCCTCCTCCTCCTCCTCCTCCTCCTCCTCCTCCTCCTCCTCCTCCTCCTCCTCCTCCTCCTCCTCCTCCTCCTCCTCCTCCTCCTCCTTTCTTTCCTTCCATCTCCTTTCCCAGTATTAGAACATTGTCCAGAGATATGGGTCTTTGTATATAATATGTTCTACGTAGAATAATTTGAGCCTGGTCATTTGTGTCTCAAGTGGGAATACTGGGTTGATTTGTTCAGTGAAAGATCATATAAATAATTATCTTTAAATAAGCATTTGGGGCTGATTGATGGAATGGTTGCTTAGATTGTCAGAAGAACTACCAGTCTCCTTTCCTGTAAAACAATCCTCTCTTCTTTGATCCCCTCTTTAACTGCCTCTCATATCTTTCAATTCTTTTTCTATCTCCAAATTATCTTAACTTTTTTTGTGCTTTCTGGATAAGGAAGATCTTTTGCTAGAATGACAAAGGAGATTGTTTGCATCTCTTTTGCAGATAATGGACAACCTTTTTGGCAAAAGTGGGGGAGGATGCTTTTTGTAGATTTTAGTTCTGCATTTAACACAATTCTTCCACATAGTGTCTAAACTTATGGATCTTGGACTTTCTTATTCCATCTGCCTTTGAATTTTGGATTTCCCATCTGGCTGCTCTCAGAGGGTCAGAGTACCGTATATACTCGAGTATAAGTCGACCCGAATATAAGCCGAGGCACCTAATTTAACCACAAAAAACTGGGAAAACTTATTGACTCGAGTATAAGCCGAGGGTGGGAAATGCAGCAGCTACTGGTAAATTTCAAAAATAAAAATAGATACCAATAAAAACTTTCACTAGGACAGTTGAGGATAAGTTTGATGTTCACAATTTCCTCTTTGAAAGAGACCAGTAAATAGGGAACAAGAAGATGAAGAAAAAGAAGTGTGTTTTTTCACACTTTTCACACTGCAGTGAACAAAAATGGCATCATAAGAACAGGCTTATTCTCGGTCCAAAGGTTTGTTTCTGATTTCTTCCCTGATTTAAGGGAAATTTGGGAAATGATCTCACTATCATGAAAGGTTTAATTGATTCACTAACCCAAAAGATGATGATGATGACAGTGGTAGGCAGGAGTCACTCTCTCCCTTGCAAGAAAAAAGCAAGAGCCGTTCTTATGATCTCTCCCTCTCTCTCTCTCTCCCCCGTAATACAGTCAAGCCCTTTCCAGCACGCGCGATCTGCCTTCGCCATTTTGCCCCTTGCAAATGCAAAATCCTGGGGGTTTTGCATTTGCAAGGTGCAAAGCGGTGGGGGCGGATCCCACGTGCTGGAAAGGGCTTGACTGTATTACGGGGAGAGAGAGAGAGGGGGGGGGAGATATCATAAGAACGGCTCTTGCTTTTTTCTTGCAAGGGAGAGAGTGACTCCTGCCTCCCACTGTCATCAACATCTTCTTTTGGGTTAGTGAATCAATTAATTTGGGAAATGATCTCACTATCAGAAAACAACACGAGCCGCCACCACCACCTCCTCCTCCCCCTCTTCCTGAGTGGACTGAAAGCAGCTGGAGCTGAGGAAACGAAGCTGAGTGGAGTCGAAGCAACCTCGGCTCGCATTGTTTTCTCAGCCTAGAGAAAGGGGAAGGGGGCTCATCTGGACCAAGGGTGAGTTTCCCCCTCAGTTTCCCCTGAAGGATCTTCCGTCGCTTTTGCCTTCTCCCTACATCTTCCCTCTGTTAAAATCCCCCCCCACACACACAAACACTTATTTTCGGTCGGATAGATTTCGTGTCTGAGCATTCTCACATGGCGGTGGGTCTTTCCCCCCCCTAAAAACAGTTAAAAAAAGAAAAAACAATATATCCTCAAGCAAGAACTTTTCTGCTTCCGATTACCCCCATGCTTAAAAGTTGCAAAGGAAACACGGAAGCAGGGAAGCGGCTGCCCAGCTTCGGAGCTCCACACCATTTTTTTTTCAGAGGGGAATCTGACTCGAGTATAAGCCGAGGGGTTTTTTTTCAGCACAAAAAATGTGCTGAAAAACTCGGCTTATACTCGAGTATATACGGTAGGTAATCATACCTCTTCAGCCCTTATTCTTAACACTGGTATACCACAGGGTTGTGCATTGAGTCCCTTACTCTATCCTCTTTATGTGATAACTACATTCCCACTCACACTAGTTATACTATTACTAAATTTGCAGATGATACAACAGTGGTGGGACTCATCTCCAGGGGGAGATGAGGTAGACCAGTTGCTTTTATGGTGTGGAGACAATAATTTGGTCCTTAACACCAATAAGACCAAGGAGCTTATAGTGGACTATAGAAGGAATAGGCCAGACATCCAGCCCTTGCTTATCAATGGAGACCCAGTGGAGCAACTGGCCAGTTTTAAGTTTCTGGGTGTTATCCTAAAAGAGGACCTCACCTGGGGTACCCACATTGCAGCTCTGGTCAAAAGGGCCCAGCAGAGATTATACTACTTGAGGCTTCTCAGAAAACAACAACTGAATGAAAAACTGCTGGTGACCTTCTAGCGCTGCACCTTAGAGAACTTTAAACATATTGCATCTCTGTATGGTTTGCCAATTGTACAGTAGCAGATAGGAAAGCACTCCAGAGGATTAACGTCATTGCCCAGAAGATCACTGGTTGCCCTCTCCTTTCTTTGGAAGAGCTTTATAGCTCCCGCTGCCTTAAGGAAGTTCAAAACAAATTCTCAAAGATCCATCTCATCCCGGTTACCCTTTTTTGAATTATTACCATCTGGCAGATGGTACAGGACAATAAAAACAAGGACAAATAGGCTGAAAAGCAGCTTCTATCCCAGGGCAGTAACTATATTGAATTCTGCTGTATAGTGCAATATTAATGCAATATCGGGTTTTCAATTCAATTGTATAGAAATGTAAAGGATGTATGTTTGTGTTTTATAGTTATAATGTACACTGAAGATGCCATTTAATTTCATTGTACAAGTTGCAATGACAATAAACTAAACTAAACTAAACAAAACTAAAAGGGGCAATTTGAAGTGAAGAGGTCAGGACTGAGTAACTGTCATTGTGTGAAAGCTTGTGTTCTTTGGATTATAATGGCATACATTTAGGGCCATTGTTAATATAATCGTTTTAGTTAAGATGCTAAAGGCAATTTTGTTGCCTCAAATCTGTTTTGAGCTGCTAATTAATTCAGCTCCCATTCATAAAATGCTGTCATTTTTATCATTGTCACCCATCTTAATGATAGCATAATGAAAATAAAACTAATCTTACAAAAAGTTTTAGTAATCTTGGTGGCACTTTCTACATATCTAAAACCCTACTTATATTTTGATTTGCATTTGTGTTGACCTCTCCCTCTACCAACTCCTTGCCAGATCAACTCTCCAAGGACTTCATATTTTGTTGACCCATGGTTCCCAATTAGGTGCTCTTCCCAAACATTAGAGCTACTCCCACCAGTCCCAGGTGACCTTGTCAGGGTGAGAAATGATAGAAGCTGAAATTCAACCTCTGGTGGTCTGAATCTAAATACTTGGCTGTTGTTTATCAGCATTATGTACATTCAGGACTGATAGGTGGAATTGAAGAACCCTGAGATTAAGGGGATGGGAACAGGCTTGTTCTTCTGAGACTTGGTTTAGTGGGGGGTGGCTGCCTCTCTGCCAAAGAAGGCTTAGGAGGGGAGAGGTTGCATGTCGTCTTCTTTCCCTGCTGAGGCTGGTGATAACTGCCAGGTAGGAGCTGGGGAGCAATAGGTCACATTCCTGGTCTTGGATCATAAGTGACTGTGGAAGATGGGAACTCTTCCAGGTGAGGGGCTACCTATGGACGGCTCAAGAAGGGAACGTACAATTTCCCCCTCCAGAATCTCTTGCAAACTCCTCTCTTTTTGCTGCTGTGGTTTTCAGCAGTCTGGGGTAGGAAAGAGGTAAGCAGGACTGCAATGTGGGCTTCCCTCTACATCCTTTTTTCTGGTCCTCTTTCTGGTCCATCTTTCACTACAAACCCTTTCAGGCAGCATTCTTCCTGTTTTAATGAGCAGGAAAAGGTTGAGGAGGTGGGGGAAGCATAACCAATTCCTCTCTGGTATGTGCCTCTCATTTCCTGGAATTTATTTGTTTCCTTGGCTTGTTTGTTTCAGGGCTGAAAGATGTCTAACTCTAAAAAGAAAATGGAGTTTGGCATTGTCACCCCTTGAGAAGTGAGATCCTGCTCCAATGCTGGGAGACGCCCAGCTGCAGCCAGCAGCACCTCAGCTCCCGTGATCCCAAATCTTTTGCCTTCCAAATCCACGTCTCAAGTCTGATCACTTTATTCTGCCTGCTCGTACCACAAATGGCTACTCAGAGAAAGCACTCTGTGAAAGATTTCAACCCACATATCACCTGCTGCATCTGTAAAGGGTATTTGATCAAGCCAACTACCGTCACCGAGTGCCTCCATACTTGTAAGTAGGGATTTGTGAGGCATCCTTTTTTCCCTCCTATTTTAATTAATGCAAATTAATTAATGCTTTTGCAGTTGTGAGATTAAGTCTCATAGTTTAGAAGCCATTAATGTTTAATATTTACTAGAACATATTTCAATATACATTGCCTACCACATACAAGATATGCTTGAATTATTAATTAATAGTAAGGAGTTGGAAACCATGAAGGGAGTTTTAATAGTAGGATTGTAGTTTTATTTATCTATTTATTTTTATCCTACATTTATTTGTTTTGTTGTTTATTATAGTTTTATCCTATTTTTATTATTTTATAAGTAACTCAAAGCAGTGAACATATGCGTATAATGCTGCTTCCTCTTCTTATTTTCCCCACATAACAGTGGGGTGGATTGGGCTGAGAGTTTGGCCCAAAATTACCGCAGCTGGCTGTCATGGCTTTCATACCTGTTTTTTAGCCTGGTACTTTAACCAGTAGAACAAACATATGATTGCAAGAGATATAGAGTATCTGCCTGGATCCAGATGTTCTAGGAATCAGAGTCCTTTCAGCAGAAAATGGAATGTGGGAGACATACAGTAAATGAAAAGGGTACATTTGCAAGTATTTAAAAAATATATCTTCCTCACATATTAACAACAGCCATTGTAAGACACATAGGTGTTCAGAATACCTCCTTCTCCTCCAAGGATATTAGATGAAAGCATGAGATACAGTATTTTAACTCTATAAAAATAGACATAATAATTACATAAACTGTACAGTGCTAAATCAAGCATAATTCTTTCATAACTTGTTTTGACAGTCTTCAATATCTTAAAACTTCATTGCCAGAATGGTCTTGAATCTTCAAGCTCAAGTATTTGGGTTGTCAAATAACATGTAGAAAATCAGTATATATTTCTAGAAGAACTTGGAATATTAGATCTCCTTAAAAAAATCAGTAGTTTGCAATTATTATTTACATATTTTCCTAAAACACATCTTATCTGATTTTGCAGTCTGCAAGAGTTGTATTGTGCAACACTTTGAAGACAGCAATGATTGCCCCAGATGTGGCAATCAAGTACATGAGACCAATCCATTAGAAATGTTACGGTAAGGGGTTATTTAATAAATGTAATAAATTATTTAATAAATTATTTCAAAGGAAAACAGTTCATCAACAGTGTTTTGAAATGGTATAAGAAAAAAATATATCTATGCTGAAATTCCAAATTACCAACATTTTAGATAATTGAAAATAATAGAATAGTTTTGTCACTTTAACAAAATGTTAGTCATTGAATCTTGTTAATCAGTTATAATTAAAGTTTACAAGACACATTTTAAATTAGTTTCAAATATTACAAAATGATCTGCCTTGTTTCAATCAACTCAGTTTCAGTTTTACAGCTTAAATCATCAACTTCCCAGGTTTAAATATCGCCAACCAATTTTCAGTTATACTGGAAAAATTTCTTTCTTTACACCATCTAAATATTTTTGTACATTTGTTTTGCAACTATAGTAAGATACGGTTCCATAATATGATACGTACCCAATTTTTTCACCTTCTCTTCTTTCTCAACCCTGAAGCTACTTCCCACCTCCCTAGTTTTTTGATGGCTTATTTTCTTTATATGAACTTAAACATTACTGGATATCAGCACATATAATAAATGGTTTTCTCTTCCTTCCCATCCATCATGCTTCAGATGTCCAAATGTCATGAGCAGCAGGAAAGCAAATATCTTCCTACACTCTCTAGCAATCTATTGAACAACTGACTGACACACATTTATACTGCAGGGTTCCCCAGAATTATGGTTCACTGACAGGGGACTATACCACTACAAGACATATAATCTTTTTTTTAAGCAAAGAAAACTTGGTAGGAAGCATCACGGACAATAAATACAAAAGTTCTAAACAATATGCTCATTATAGAAAAGAATGAAATTTCTAGGAAGAGAGTAGATAGTGATGTGGAATGATGGGAAACTACAGTAACATGGTAATGGCTGCTGCTCTGTGTTTTTCCTTGGTTGAAGAGGTTAAAGAAAAAAGAAGTTATTTTTTTTTTAGAAAAACAATTTAATCTCCCAAAATAACAAATACAATGCAAGGAAACACTAAGTATATAACCAGTTGACACCACAGTAATGCTTTAAAACTTTACTAGACAATTTGCGCCTCGCTGCTGCTAGCTGAATGAGTGCAAAGTCCAGAAGGAGCAGGAAAGGATGAGCATACAGCCCTCCTATCTTCCCTACAGGTTTCTGTAACCTACAGGTTTCTGTGAAGTGTAGTCAGAAGGAGTGGTGGAGCTGAAGTGGCCACAACTTTTCCAAATTTCATTCCCACAAGTCATGGGTCATAGCATTCTAAATTAACCCATTTGAATTATTTTGGTTCAATAATTGTTGTACCTTCCAATTTCACCCAATTGAAGGTTACAAAACTATATATATATAGTTTTCAGTATCAATAATTGTAGCTAATTTTTAATTAGACTAAGAGTTGTATCTTTTGAGATCTTACGGATTTCCAAAAATACAAATGAATGTTTTCTTGTTGAAGAACTATGCTAGTCTAAGATACAAAGAATTTTGTGTGTGTGTGTGTGTGAGAGAGAGAGAGAGAGTGCATGTGTATAATTTTATTCAGAAAAGATAAGTATTAAAAATGGAAAAATTACATATAAAATTAAATACTTGGCTTTGCGATTATATGCTGCATCAAAGCATCATACCTCTTGATCTTTTTCTTTGTTCATGTCCTACTATTACTATTTTCTCTCTGTCTGAGAAAAATTAATAATTTGTGTTATGCATGGCTATCTATACGAAATAGCCATGGAGTCAGTTATATAAATATCTTCTCAAAATCTCTAAGTATCTTATTATTTTAAATCTTTTTGTGTCTTATTATTTTTCTAGTCCAAGGTGATGGCAGTAGCAGCAGCAGGGAAAGAAGTGTTAGAATATAAACTGATGAATCAGGGATTAATTCATTAAGAACTTGTTTATGAATTCATTTATAAACTTGTTCTTGTACGCAGCTGACATCTGTATCCTATTTTTACATTTTGATCCCCATTTGTTCTTCAGTAATTTTAAGAATATAGATACTCTCGGCATTAATTTAAATAGTGTAGATCAACAATTACAACATACACCAAGATGTCTGCTCATCGTACTTGTAAACATATTTATAAATAGCTAATATCATTACCCAACTGTGGATACAATTTAGTGTCACTACAATAAATGGCAATTCAAACAATTTCATGAGCTTCCAATTCTGACTATCTTAAAGCAAGTCTATTAGTTCTAACTTAGTAAGATAACAAGACAGATATGTTTCTGGATGGGGTTTTTTATGTATGTGCTGTGTTGGTAGACTACTTCTCTTCAGAAGAATATTTGAGTTCTTTCCAATTCTACTTTTTAGCCGAATATCTCAGATCAACATAGTCCACAAAAGAGCAAGGATTAACTCAGAATTAATTTAAGATTCAAAATTACATTCAAAATTACAGAGCAAACAATAGAGCTCCATTAGCTTTATCGAATCAAAAATCAAATTACAAATATTGCTATCTTATGGAGTATATGTCTTCCCTACAGAACAGTCATGGAGTTTGTAATCACTTTCAGAACATTTTCTCAAAAAGAAATTGAAAATAGATTTAGAATAGCTGTATTATTTCCCATTGAAGTTCTATAATGTAGGCTTGTAATATCTGTTAACTTATGAATATATACATATTAAGTATTTTGTGTTGTTGATTTTTTTTTTCTTTTCAAGGCTGGACAATACTTTAGAAGAAATTATATTTAAGCTGGTTCCAGGACTTCGAGAGAGTATGTTTTTTGCTCCTCTTAACAAGATTATTTATTTTTGAAATCCTGTTGCATTATTAATTTGAGTTACAAATTTGTTTTTTGTTTTTTGTTTTGTTGCTGAAAACTAGAAGAATTGCACCGTGAAGCTGAATTCTGGAAGAAAAACAAACCTATAGACAACGGAGAAGGTATTTACATTTATTTCACAATGTAGCATTTTAATTTCCAACATATTAAAATGTCAGAAACTGTAGTATTTTTCACTTGAATTTGTTAATAAATGCCAATATGTACATCTTACTGAAGGAACAAGCCATCCATCATCAGTGCCTCTATTTTATATAATTTAAATTTTAAATAATTAGGTGTCATAAACTGCATTACTGATTTCAAGTGCTTCTTCAGAACTTTTTCTGCCTCACCTAAGTTTGAAAAGCAGAAGTAGAATTTCTCTGCTAAATCTCTCAGAGAAGTTTCTTGTAGAAAGCTGCACAGCAAGAGGAATAGAAAACAGCTGCTCCAAGCAGAATGGAACTCTCTTGGCACTGCTTCAATGAGATACATTGAAAATGGTTTCAAGAAAACTTAACCTAGATTGCAATCTTAGCTTGTTACTTTCTACATTGCTATATATATCTATGCACTTTTTTGTTTCAGAAGAAAATTCAAATTCTGAAAATCCTAAAGATGGTGAAAATGGAGATGAAAACCAAGAAGATAAAGACTATCACAGGAGTGACCCACAGATTGCTATTTGTCTGGATTGTTTACGTAACAATGGGCAGTCTGGTGATAATGTAGTAAAAGTGAGTTTTGAACTCTTTATGCGTATCTATGGAGATTCTCAGTCATCCAGGTCATGGTTGTTCCAAAGGTGCTTTTTCAAGAGGCAACTGGACTTTTTCTGTTTTTTCTTTGAAGACATTTCACTTCTCATCCAATAAACTTTTTCAGCTTCAACTGAAGAAGCTTCTTGGATGAGAAGCAAAAACACAGAAAGTCCAGTTGCCTCTTGAAAAGGTACCCTTATAATTATAAAGTATTAATTAGTAGAATGATGCAAAGTAAATAAAGTATTAATTAGTAGAATGATGCAAAGTAAATAGATATGATATAAACAAGTAAGGGTTATTTGAATGCTGATTTTCAATAATTAAATAGAACTCTGAACTAATTCCTTATTTTTTTCTGCAGTTCCCATACCTGGGTCTTTATTCCACTGTTTAAATGAGCTAATTTTAAAGTTCTAAATATAATTAAAAGTTAAGAAACTCTGATTCTCTTTCACTGAAGTCAGTACTGCTGAACATTATAATACAATAATATTTGCAGGACCTCAAATTCTGCTCCTTTGGATTAAAAGAAAAATATATTTGATTAACAGAGGAAGAATTAGTATCTTGCTCCCAAATGCTTTTTCTATGTTACTTAAAAGATTAATGGGATATATATTTTGTCATATAACAAATATTAAATAGTTTTCATTAGAAATTAAATAATAAATAATGTATTAAAGAAGTCATTACATTCAATAAATTTAATCTGTATAAAATAATTCTTGTATGTCAGCTGAAGATATTATATATTCTAGCATTGGCTAGAATTCAAACTAGTTTAGTGTAGTGGTTAAGGAACCAGGCTAGAAACTGGGGGATCATGAGTTCTAGTCCTGCTTTAGCCATGAATACTGGCTGGGTGTTGGGCCAGTCATCCTCTTTCAGCCCAACCCACCACCTCACTCACAGCTTTGTTGTGGGGAAAATAAGTGGAAGAAGGTGTGTTGGATACTTCACAGTCTTGAGATGTTTGTAAACAATAATAAAGAAAAGGTACATATAAATAAATAAATAAAATGGGTAGGTTGTCAGATTATGTAGGTAGCATTTGGAGTACAAGCAATGCAGATTTTAATATATAAGTTTACAGTTTTTGTCTCTTTCTTTAGGGGTTGATGAAGAAATTCATCCGGTGTTCTACACGAGTAACTGTAGGAACCATCAAGAAATTTCTAAGTTTAAAATTAAAACTTCCAAGTTCTTATGAGGTATGATGTTCTATCATTCCAAAATAGTAGACCCTGTGCTTTGACTAAGTGAATTTAAACGACCATAACTTTAGCTACCAAAACCATTTTTCCTTGCATTGCAAATATGGAATGTCATATAGTACATTAATAATAGTTTTCTTTTGTGAAGTGTTCATTAATAATTGTTTTCCTTAGTGAAGTGTTCATGAGACTTATTCCAATATAAATTGGCATTCAGTTTCACTTTTACATGTCATAATCCAATTTAAAAGGAATAGACTATTAGGAGAACATTTTATAAATTGCTTCCAGATCAGATCACAGTACAAATTCATCTGATCACAATACAAATCAGACAAACACTATACAGAAGCCTGATGATGGCAGTTGAGATTCTGCTGAAATGTTGCTACAACTTTAAAAGCACAACTATAATGACGTGGGAAAATACCCGAACAATTTTGCAGGTTTTGTTAAAGGCCATGCTTGAACCCCTGGACAATTATTGCTACAGTGCTGAACTAGATGGCAAAAATAGTATAACATCATTTTTTTAAATTTTCTTATGCCAAATAAGACTTTAGTTTTTCTCCTTTCCTCATGCAGAAGATATACTGCATATAAAACAGCACAAGATAATTTCCTAATTTTCATATTCATCTTGCCATTTAAAAAATACAAGTATATAACTCTTCTATCCTTTTAAAACATCCAATGATTTCATATAAAGGCCAAATGATTCCCAAAATAAATGGGGGGGGGGGGGAACCAGGCAAATTTATTTAACCAGCTGTAATGGATGTTCTACTTTCTAAGCACTTTATTTTAAGAAGCTTCTTTAGATGGAAAAAACAGTTTATGTTTGGGAATAATAACTAAAATCTATGTAAGTAACTAAAAGTCATTTTGTTTGCATTCTTCTTGTTCATTAAGTAACCACCTTGCATAAGAATAATCAAGCTGTGGTAGGCTTCTAATCTTCTTTTCCTCTTATATATTAATGATTCTCTTTTAGGAAAGATGAACATAGCTCTAAGCATGTTTTATAAGTAACTGTTTTTTGTTTTAAAGCTGGATGTACTATGCAATGGGGAAATCATGGGGAAGGATCATACTATGGAATTCATCTACATGACAAGATGGAGACTACGAGGCGAAAATGTAAATGAAATAAGGAAATAAGTTTTTAATGCTTTTAGTTTATATGGTATCTATATTAATTATAGGGCTGTTAGCTATATATTATTAATTATATTCCTTTTAAATAGCAATAGCAATAGACTTATATACTGATTCACAGTGCTTTACAGCCCTCTCTAAGCGGTTTACAGAGTCATATTGCCCCCAACAATCTGGGTCCTCATTTTACTGACCTTGGAAAGATTAGAAGGCTGAGACAACCTTGAGCCGGTCAGAATCAAACTCCTGGAGCGAGCAGTGAGTTAGCCCTGCAGTACTGCATTCTAACCACTGCGCCACTGTGGCTCATAAAAAGCTGTGTGTGAGAGAGAAAGGGGGTGGAGAGGGGGAGAGGGAGAAGTGTCCTGTGTCTTTTTAGCATCACAGTCTTTTGGACACAGAGCTCCGATGGTACTAGGTTCTGCTGGAGCCACTCTCCAAGCTTAGGAATCACAGCTCTGAGTGCTTCTTCCACCACTGGGATCACAGAAATAGATCACCAAAAAGCACAGTGTTTGGCAAGGTTTCTTTACTTTTTCTCTTTTTTTGCTTTTCAAAACTGATGGGTAACTGTTCTTCCCATTATCAGCGGGCAACAGATGAGATAGATAGAAGAAGTGGAGTTAGTAATTGCCAGAATTTTCCTAGGGTGGTGAGAATTAAGAAGATAGAGGTAATCTTCTTGTCAAACAACTTAGTCTATTTTCATAAAGGGAAGTTGGCTGATACATAACTAAAATTAGGTAGAAAATGGAACAACTATTTCATCAAATTCAGAGATCTATAAGTCAGACAAGGCTAGGATTTGTTGTGTCTCTGTTATTTGAATTCAGGAATATCTTTACCTTAAACAGATGGGTAAAGCATATAATATTCTTAGCAGGTTTAATATAAATATAAAAGGACTTACAGGAAGAGCATCAACCTTAATGATATCTCCAATTAAAGGTCAGAGAGCAAGTAGTGAAACTCAGGAGAACTGATAAAAGAGGCAATGGCAGTCTAACTGACCAATAATTTAGTTTTGTTAGTTTTTAATTTTATCTTTCCTCCAAGACCAGTGGAAAATGTTCAATATTTTGATATGCACTGCTGATTTCCAATAGCTAAAGTGCATGACTTCTAGCCTGCTATACCATCATGGTATATAATATGTGACAGTTAATTCAAACCATCATGCTTGCATAGACACAGAAGCCATTGATGTCGTATTGTAATTGTTATTTCTTGCTGAAAAAGAAGACAAAAATGAAATCCTGTTGAGGATTTTTGCTTTTCAAGATTTTGATGGGAAACTGTTCTTCTGGATACCAGTTCAGATAGACAGAAGGAGTCAGTAAATGCCAGAATTTTCCTAAGGCAGTGAGAATTACAAAGAAATCCTCAACCTTGAAGCTTTGGAATGATGTTCCTTTGAATAGCAAGAAGGCAATAAAAAAGTCTGATGCTAAGCTTTTACAGAACCAAAAACTGGAAAAACAATTGGAGGGGAAGATGTGCTAAAAGAGAGAAGGAACTATTTCAAATTCCTTGTGGCTGTTCCAACCACATTGTCCTTCCTCACTGGAAGTATTCTTAAAAACCTCAATTTTTGAGAGGAAAACTGCCATTTTAAGCTTGAAATGAGGTCATCTGAAGATAAGAATAGAGAAGGACAGAAGCAGAACGGTATAAGAAAACTCATGGTGAGGTTGTAATGACTGTTTTCAGCTCAAAACAATCTGAATTTGAAATGTGGGACATATCTCTACTAAATAACATTTATTTTTCTAAAAACCTACTCCTTTAAATAGCATCCAAGTGCATGAAATTTACAAATGTACAGTTTCAAAAATATGAATTGTAGATAGTACATTGGCATGTACTATGAAGAAACTCCACATATTATTTTGGAAAATGACCCAGATAAATTGAAAAAAATTAATAACAAGAATCAAATTAACTTTGGGGTACAAAAACCAACTTCTTAAATTTCTGAAAATGTCATCTTAACACAGTATTATAACTATAGATATAGATGTCAGAACAATTGTACTAGAAAGATAAAATACTCAAGTATACAAAATTTATTGTCTGGTCTAGTGTTTCATGACAGCAGTTCTATAATATGGATATATGTAGGACAGTTACATATTTCTATATCTGCTAATTTATTTTCTCCTTTAGTTAAACTATAGTTTAACTCTCTTCAATGCATTTTGTATGCTTAATAACTATTTACATTTTATCCATGCTTTTGAATATTTAATGAATCAAAGAAAGTTGGACAGTCTACAAGATAATAATTCCCATTATCTAACATGGAATAGGAGTACTCTTTGGAACTCCAAATATTGCTGTTACTGAAAACCATTTAAAAATACATCTGTTTAAAAGTTGCATAATTCTGCATTATAACAATTGTTACAAATTAGCTAGAAATAGACGATTACCATTTTTATGAGACCTATTCTTTTACTGAATTCACAATTGGTGTAATTAATGTTAATTAAATTTGTTTGCATAATTTTTCCTACAAAATTCCTGGCAATATAAAGATTCAATTTTTTTTTTGCAAATCTTATTGTTAACCTCTTTCTGTCTCCCTTTCCCTCACTGCTATTCTTATTTTTATTAAGCTGTGTTTTTTTAATACTTTGCTGCCTTAAATCATTCTTATAAGTCAGGAATACTTTAATTCAAATGAGAAGGAAAATTTCCAATATCCACCCAGCCATCCACCTCCAATTATATCTAGAAGATAATTGTATTTAGAGCAGGGGTCGCCAGTCTTTTGGACCTCAGAGACCACCAAACTCATAATTTTAAATCCCACAGATCAGAGACTCTGGGAAAATCCAAAAAAAAGTCTTCAGGAAAATTCCCCACCCCGTTTTCCTACCCGTTTTCCTTCAATCATTCTTTATTTGGGATCACAGGATACTGTCTCTACCTCAGTTCTCAGGGGAGGGGAGAGAGAGAGAGACTTTTGGCTTCATGCAAGGAAAGCAGCAGAAGCAGCAGAAGTCTTTCTTTCTCTTGTCCAAACTCTGCCAGAAATGAGTCTTTGTGAGATTTGTTGTGCCAGTGCAGCCTCTTGGAGCAGGATGCCTTGCAGGGTCCCAAAGACTCATTTCTGGCGGAGTTTGGGGGAGAGAAAGAAAGACTTTGGCTGCTTTCCTTGCGTGACCAGCCAAGGCACATAGGTAGAGTGGGGCAAGTTCCCCGCTCCCCTTTCCCCCCTCCCCTTTCCCCCCTCCCCTCAGTACCTCATGTCGTTTGCAATGCAAGCAATACAAGCCTTGTGTTCCCGTGGGCCATGTGGGAAGTGCAGCCTGGATTAATTGTTTGGGGGGATGATTTGGGGGTGACATTTCTCTGCGGATCACCAAAATTTTCTTGTGGACCACCAGTGGTTCCCCGGCCCATTGGTTGGCAACCACTGTTTTAGAGGATCCATGGGGTTTTTTTGTAGCCAGAATTGGGAGAACAAGAAAGCTACACATTGAAGAGATGGAGATGGATATATATGGCAACAAGAAGGGCATCTGGCCAGTAAACACTAAGCTCCATTCAGTTATCCCGAGTCCACCCCAATGTAAGGAATTACAGGGTCATTAAAAATAGATTCTTTAAAAAAATTCTGGCAGCCGCATAACTCATGTCTTACTGGTTAGAAAATTACATTCTTGAATATGCAACTATTTTTAAATGACTGATGATCAATGTTCAGTTGTGGATGCCTCTTATCTGATCAGAAAATCATCTCCTTCGCAGTTTCGGTGTCAGAACTGCTCCTCATCACAAGTCTGCTCACAGGATGGCTCTTTTTATCAGGTAAGAGGCACTCCCTGACTGTACACATTGTAGTCATTAAGACAATATCCTTTCAAATTCAGTTTAGGTGGGAGCTGAATATGTCGTTCATTTTCTGCTGGACTAAGTTCTTTAGACTAAATTTAATTATAAAGATTGAAGCCTTGGGTTTTTGTCCGAATGTTTACCTAGATTTTTTTAAAAAACAATTGCATGGGACAAGCTATATTTATTTATTTATATCTTGTGTAGCATACTGTAGGCTCTTTATGGACTCCAAATTATAAAAAACAATTTTGTAAATCAGTTTGAAATAAAGATAAGTATGGTATGTTGTAATATTACAATGATTTAGTTCATATTTTCTATGCTGTTGATTAATTGTAGCCTTACAGTAAGGTATCATAGGATACCATGTACATGAATATTAACTCAGGTAAAATTATGGTTAATTGCAAGTTGACAGTCTTATTTTTTGTAAAGTAATCAGGCTTAATGCTGTCAATTATTGCCTTCTTTGAAACTTTGCTAACTTTAGCAATATTCTTTGCAACTCCATTTATATTATCATGACATCATAATGCAATAATAGAATAATCACTGAAATTATTTTGTGTCTACAAGCATGGGACATTAGGATTCATGAATAGTGCTATAGATATTTTGGGAAATGAATATGATAGAAAATTGGTAACCACTATCTTAGTTGAATATTTGGTTTCATAGTTTGGGGCTTCAAGGGATAGGAAGCTTAGGATTTTAAAGTTATTTTTATGAAATATTAGAATTGTACTGCAAAATATTATGTTCTATATAATAATTGTACTTTCAAAGAAGGAGAGTAAGTCCACAATGCCATAAAGTATGCACCTTTGTCATAATGGGTTTCCACCCTTAAGCATTCATAGTGTGCTTCAATTTTATCCTTCCCCTCCTTTACAGAGCTCCATTTTACTTTGCTCCTCTATTTTATATAATCAGGTGTATATAGAATAAGTCACCCTTCCATGGGAGAAATTGAAAAAGCATTATGATCTCTTTATGGTGAGATTGTAAAATGCAGTGTTATATCCAGCATTAGAATAAATTTGTTTGAGCAAGGTCTATTACACATTGCCATCTGAGCTAGTCATGTGAGTGTTTTCTAGTAAAGAAAATAATAGAGTTCTTTGCACTTAAGTGCAGGAAGTACAGCCATAATTCACGTAAACGGACAGTTGCGTTGGGGAAAATGCATATCGCTGCTTTGAAATGTCCCTGTATTTTCAGATTATATCCCTAAGGATTGTCATAAGGGAGATATAACTGTGCAAATGTTGTTACAGAACATTTCTCATCATCCCTCAACATTGTGAACAGTAGCTGGAAATGATCAGAATTGGACTTTAGCAACAAGTTACACATACTTGATAATTAGGATGAAAAAGATCTGGCCCTAGTACACGGTTAACAAACACTGTTCAGGAATTAATCTTCTATGGCAGTGTTTTTCAAACTTGGCTGCTTGAAGATGTGTGGATTTTAACTCCCAGAATTCCACAGCCAGCAAGAGTTGAAGTCCACACATTTTCAAGCCCCCTAGGTTGAAAAATACTGTAATCCAAGTATTTTTACATTTTTCCTTGGCTTTCTGGGACTTTTGCAGCTGCGTCATAGGCATCTGCAAGGGAAGGTAGATCAAAGAAATGTCACACATACTTTACATGCTTGTGTCTGATGCTGAGATGCAAGTATGGGAGACTGGGGTTTGTTATCATGATGGTTCCTGACATTATCTTTGCATCATCACAGTGTATAACAGGTGAAGTATGGTCTGTTTGGGAATTTTAAAGAGAATACTCTTAAATGAAGATTAGGCCCAATCAGAACAACTAGTGGAGATTGCTTATTTTTTTATGAACAGAGTATAACACTTACCTCAGTGCCCAGCATACTGTTACTGTGAGGACAATTATTACAAGTAGTAAATTATTACAGTCCTGGATACCACTTCTTAGCTATCTTGTTTATATTCTTTTGTTTAATTTTTAAAATTGATAGTTTCTTCCTATTTAATAATGGTACTCTATGTATCCATAGAGAGAATTAGAATAACTTCAATACTGAAAACAACAGGTTTGGGGACAACTTGCCCCCCCACCCCTTATAGATGGTGATTGCTTTCTTTATCCTGTCCAGCAATTCTTCTGAGGATAATGAAGAAGTACTTAGGAAGAAAAGTGCTGGTGAATTCAGATTGTTGAGAACATGGCCAATTTATTTTTCATTTTGAGAATATTGATTGGTTTATTGATGAGCCAGGTGGACGGGAGAGTTTAACTTATACAGCTCTTACCCTTGTATTATTTTGTTCTTCTTAACATTGATGAGGAAGGACTTACTGACTAACTTCTGTTGAATCGTTAAGTCATTACACTGCTTGTTTATTTATGTTCTACCTGCTATTATTGTTTCTGTTCTGTTTTCATTGTGGTTTTAGTCTTATCCCATGGTACTCCAGTATCGACCCAGAATTGACTTCAGTTAAACCAAAGGGCCAGATTCTACTGAGATTAAACCTGCACTATGTTGTTTACCCATCGACAGATTGCACAATGAATGGATGTGCCTGGATTGGGGGGGGAGGGGGGGAACCACTCGAATTTCAACCTGCGAATATGGACTTCTCTTCAGCTGATCAATTACTTTGTCTCTGCTGTTAGAGTAAACCAAGTGCCATTCTACAACTGAAACATTCATGATATATTTGTGGCATCAAAGACTGTAAATTATAGCCAAATCATTAAATGTATAGTCCAGAGTCAGAATCTCTCGAATATTTGCTTTTCCTGATAGAAAACTTAAATGGTTCCATAACACCGATTACATTAGAAAAAATAGTTGTCTTCTATTTCTCTTGTGGTATCATTGGATTTTTCCCCACATGTACTGTTTTACTGAAGAAAAAGTTGTTTAAAAGTACTGTATGAAAGGTTAAAAACTATACCTTTAAATATTTTGTATATAATACATGTTTCAGAAACGTGGTTATTTTACTCATTCAGATTCTCATAGAATCTGATGTAGTTCACTCATTAATATACAGTGATCATTTAGCAGTATCTGAAGAGTTAGATTTTGTATCAAAGGAGTTGAAAACAATCCAGACTGAATTGAACTTGACTAGTACAATATCAAATGGTCTCCTTCAATAATACACAAAAAGTTTTGATTTGGACTAATAGCACATTGTTACATGTGCAGCAGGTAAAATAAGAGTTTTTAAAATAAGAGATATATTTAAATTTTATTGTAATTTAACTAAAAAGAAAAACTATCGTGAAAACTTTATTCTCAAAGTGTGGCTTATATTTTTAATTGCTGCTTTCCCTTTGAAATTTGGTAATAATACCAGAAAGTTGTGGGTTGAAATTGGTGGTCTTAAATGTGTTGGATTACATCCACTGAAATGGCATTTGCTTTGGTATTCTTTAAACATATTCAGTAATATGCATCAGTACATTATAAAATGAGCCGGTTAATTGCATCACAGCCCAGTCTAGGTTTACCAGGACTCTTACTGTTGTTATGAAATGGGTTATCAAGTATGAAATTCAAGTAAATTTGAATGGTTACAAAGCTATCTGACCAAAACTACTGGATGTTCAGGGTGTTTGGTTTTTTTCATAACAGTAGTGTTCAAAAATATTAAATGGTTGCCTTAGGTATTATATGTGAATTCTTTCTTGTTCAATAATGTTGTGCTATGGATATTACTGCAGAAATCACAATGTATTGTATACTGTTTTTTTCTCGTCTTCCATTACTTTTTTGCAGTTAAAAACAAAGGTAACAGTCAAATTTAACTATTTGTATAATTTTTAATAAACATCATTCTTTATATAGTAAATTACATACCATAAGACAAGTAATTCACTCTAGAAAACTAGTTTTGGAAACTAAGCTCGAATTCTGTATGCCTTCCTTGTAATACAGCGGTCTTGTAAGTAAAAGCATATAAAGTAGATCATTATTTCTAGGGGGAAAACATTCTATTTGCACCAGGTCAAATCCCACACTAATTGACCTGGTTCTAAAGTTCTAGTCCAGAGTAATCAGCTGTACATAGATTAAAATACTGTGTGATGCTTGTTATGCTTGGGGCCAGCACTTTCTGACAAATATAGAGAATTCTCAGATAAATGTTAAATCATCTGTTAAATGTTCTCAGCTCATTGAAAAAGTATCATTTGTACATGCTTTTTTTGTTGGATGCAATAGGTTGGATCCAAATGCCAGTTTCAGCTCTTGCCTAGGGGACTTTTTTTTCTTTTTTAAATATTTAAATGTGCCCTATGGCATACCAAAACAATATTTTTGCTGTTCCCTTCCATTTTCAAAGCAGCTGATACATTGCTTTCGAAGCTACTTTTAAATATACAAAACTTTGGGCCCATGGAACTCATTCTGTGAATCTTAGTCAGAATTTTGTATATTCTGATTGGGTTTATCCATTGTGCTTTGTCATCACAAAGTTTGTTTGGTTTTGGCTTAGCTTATGCTGTGAACTCATGTGGTTTGCAAACTATGATTGATGGCTTTGACGACATATTAACCCAGCCAGTTATAATTTATCCAATAAATCAATCATGCCATAACACCGAAGAAGTCAGATCTAGTTGGGGGCCTGATTACATAAAGTTGTACATAAAGCTCTTTCAGTCTTCAGTTTAATATGTATATAATGACAACAGATTTCTTAATGCATTCAGTGTCTTAAGAATGGCTTTGAATATTCCCTTCAAGCAAGGGGTAAATATGTATGTGTGTGTGATTTGTGGGTTTTGTTCCATAATTCTGAATAACACCCAAAGCTGCAATTCCCATATTCCTGGGACAAATGACTATGAACCTAGAAGTATGTATGTCTCCCAAATGGAGAGGATACATGGGGCATTACTTTCTACTTTATCCCAAACCCTAGGAAATGGATGCATAGTTCAAATTTTCAGGGCTTTTGGGTGAATCTAAATTTGCCTGCTTCTGGGACATCTTATCAATATAGATCAGTCCTACATAATGCCTTTATCACTTTTTTTCTGGTATTTTTTGCAATTAATTGAAAGATCTTCCACTAGTGCTGAGCAAACATAGCTAACTCATCAGCAGTGAGACTTATCTGTCCCAATACTAAGAGGAAGCATCTAGTCTTTTTCTCATGTCAGCACTCTATCAGTCAGAGCATTGTTAAAATTAAACATTCATGCAACTGTAAAAGCATTCTTGATTTACAATTAAGTATGTGCACAATGTCTGTTTCAGGTTTCCTCTGCAGAATGAGTAATTATTGCTTTATCTTGTCTCATTAGAAGAAATGTAATATTCCATGGGTTAATTCCAAATGATCTGTGTTACATTTCCAATCTCCTATTTCTTATTATACTGTAGAGGACTGAAGCGTTTTGTCCTAATCTGCCAAAATATTTTCTGCTGTACCTAGCAGGGATTTTGCCTTTTGCTATACAAAGGACCCTATGAAAACAAATGTTTGTGCTCTGAGTAAAAAGAAAAACTTTCAACAACAATTCAATGAATTTTCAGATTTCAGAACCAGCTTATTTCATTATTTCATTGTTGTAATATTATTTAGCCGTGATTAGTAAAAAAATTTCCAATTGAGTTGAGGGGGAAAAGCATATAAAAGTCCAAGATATGATTTCTCAGCTGTGAAGCCTTAAAATATTTCTTGCACATCTAACCTCCTTGTGGCCTAAAAATTTGCATTTCTGATACAGGTGCATTGTACCTCTACACTGTAGATGTTTTTTGTCAAAATTCACATCATGTTAATATAGTGATAGAGAATCTGAGCATTTCCTTGTAAACATGAAGACAGGCTTTTATTTAGCCACTGAACCAAAAATCCTAATACGCTTTTACTCTACAATAATTTTTCAAAAAGCGACACTAAGGAAATGAAATTATCCATTGAAAGCAATAAAACAAAATTTAGTTGGGGAGTAGGTTCCCTTTTCATCAGTATCCTATTCACTTTAGATGCTTGTGAATGTGGCATGTGTGCTCAGGCTTATTTCGAAATACGTCTTTTTCTCTGAACAAGAGGAAACTGCAGGAGGGTATTACAGCAGGGGTGTCAATTTCAATTTCATTAAGGGCCACATCAGATTGTGTTTGACCTCGGGGGCTGGGTGGGTGTGGCCAACTCGAACCCAAAGCTAACCTTCTCTCAGCCAGTCCTTGAATATTGAGACACACCCAACCACATCCAGGCCTATATGCAGTTATAGTTCTGGCCACGCCTAACTTACTATCTCTAAATGCTATTAACCCTATAACATGTCTACATCCCTAACCTATTCTGACCCTCACTAACTGATCCCCACCTGGTTCCACTTTCACCATGTCTTAACTTAATGCTTAATTACCACCTATATGTGCCCCAACCCCAACAATATACACCACATCAAGACATGAAAGAAACTATTCCCAGCCCCGCAGTTGCGTCAGAATCCATCCTGCAGCTCACAGCTCTGCTGACTCATTCTACAGTAACCTTTAACATTATCAGCTAGCACACAAGCAGCAATACAGATCCGGCGTCAGCAAAGCTAAGGTAATATTCTCCACTGCCACCTGACTTGCTGCGAGGTGTGTTCAGAGCTGAAGGGCTCCATAGCGAACTCAGAGCCCAACAGGTGAGCGTGGCCAGCTCAACATCCTGCAGCCCTCTGCCAGCAAAAATGGAGCTCAGAAGGCTGTCTCGAACTCCATTTTCACTGGCAGAGGTACCGCGAGTCAGTCCTTTGCTGTTTCCAGGATAGCCCCACAAGCCAGATCTAACCACCCTGCAGGCCAGATCTAGCCCATGGGCCTTGAGTTTGACACCCCTGGTCTACAGGGTATCAATGACTTGTGTGGCATGATGACATAATCATGAGGTGACTTTACCTACTAACATCATATGCCATGAGGCCATTGATAAAAGTTGCATGACCACATCATTTATCCAGTGATGTTTAGGTGTCACTGTGACTCATAATATACACTGCTGCTATGAAATACTGCAGTTCAGGGGAAAGGCTAAATCTTTTTAGGTAGAAAAGTCTCAAAATAATTGGCATCTTCAGCTAAAATAATGAGTTGTATTTGGAAGTATAGATAATTTCCTACAGTATGTAGAGATAGTACTGAGTTAGATTGTACTGATAGTACTACTGTAAAACATTTTAATATACAGTACTTTGAAAGAGAATATGTTTGCTATATTGAAGCAAATGGCTTTATTTAAATGGCTTTATGTTACAGTTCAGTTTTATCTATCTGTAAAAACACAAAGGTAATACTTTTTTTTTTGCTTTTGTTAATGATAGTTTAGCTAGCTAGCTAGCTGTAATACACTTTCCAGTTACCTTTACAAGTAATCTGCCATTTTTAATGGAAGCTCATCTCAAATTCTTACATGGTGCAATTATTTTAAATAAACTATGGAAATCTATAGAATATTAAAATATTCAGTTCTCCAAGAGAAAGTTGATGCTTGCCATTATTTACATGGAATGTACTATGAAGGCTTTACGGGAAGAAAAATATTCTGATTATTTTTGAGTTACTAAAACAAAGTAGATTGAATATGCAGGGGGATCCACTGATTTTGTATGTGTGATAAGCAGATTGTAATAATATAAAAGAAAAATTTGCAAAATATCTAACGTTCTTTTAAAAAATTACCAAAAGTTACTTGCTTCAAAAATATTTTTCCTTCCTTCCTTCCTTCCTTCCTTCCTTCCTTCCTTCCTTCCTTCCTTCCTTCCTTCCTTCCTTCCTTCCTTGTTCTTTTTTTTCTCCTTCTCTCTCTCTTACTCTCTCTGTCTTTCTCACTTTCTTTCTCTCTTTTTCTTTCTTTCACATTTTTATTTTCTGAATTGTTGGTTTGAAATTTGAGTTTCCTTAGAATTGATATTGCTAATCTTTTTTTAAGGTCTAACTTTATAGAAATAACTTATATTTTTATTAAAATATTTATATGAATTGAAAGTAAATGCTCTGTTAGAATCTTCCTAAGCTGCAAAACATGCTAGTTATAAATACTGGAATTATGACCCATAATATCATGAAAACACCAGATTGGAGAAGGCTGATTATTAATCAGCCTCTGGTTCTCAGTGACGTTTTCTAGCTTGGGGGAGGGGGGTGCAGAGGAGCCATTTTCAAAGTAATTGTGAGTAACAACCCCCCCCCCCAGCTCAGGAAACAGGAAGTACAAATTTCAGATTTCTGTTTTTATTGCTGTTGGTTGTAATTTATTTAGCCACTGAACCAAAAATCCAATACGTTCTTACTCTACAAAGCACAAAACTGAGCAAATTATTAGCCTTTTAAAATAATTATGGTTTCATGATAACCTACTTAACATAAGTGATAAAATATTAGCATTTGTTTTGCAGATTTTTACTATGTGTTATCTTAAAACTAATGCAATGTTGGGTACTAATTTTTTCCCAAAGTAATTTAATGGAAAACCTTTAAGAACACAGCTTTTAATATTTCCTTCTAAAAGTATCTAAAAAGTATACTTTGCTAGATTTGAGAACCATAAAATATCAATAGGCCTTTTCAGTTTTTAACAATCATCCTTTTAAAAATGAAGAAATGATGCTATGCTTTAAAAAAAATAATCCAGGTAACTTCTGGAAAATAAAATTGGAAATAAAATATGCATAACTTCGTGGGGTTAAAAACATACCTAAGACTGTCTTTATAAGTTCCAAAAAATGACAAAAAGTATGACACGTGTAGTAATTCTCTTTATACTTCTTTGATTATCACTATAAAAACTTCCAATATTTACATCTTAATGCACAATATTCCATTGCTATCTCTCTTTTTTTTAAGTCGGAAATATTTTACAGAGGGGTTTTTTTTGGTCAAGATTAGTAATACCTTATTAAGAAACCTTTTTGTGGTTCTAAAGGTTAGATTTTGAATATTCAAATTGAAGTGAAAAAGGGTCATTATTAATGACTTGGTGTCTCCTACTTGTTAAAATATATGTATTTTTATAAAAGAAATGCACTTGTAAATATTCAATCAACCTATGTTTTGTTTTGGGGAAAAATTTTGCTGCTTAGGCAATTACCTAGAAATGGTATTGCTTTGTTATTAATGACAATTTCATTCTGTTTCTGTCTAAATAGTTACAGCTGAGCTAGATGCATTTTATATATGGACTTAACCCAAATATGTCTTGAGCATGCCACAAGAGTTTCTCATTAAATTCACCTGAAGGCAGAATATATATTGGTGCCGTGTGTTCATCTTCTATATTAGCTTGGTGGTGTCTTATAATTTCTATTTTTAGTATTGTGACATAACAAGTTCATTACGAGAGCTGCAATCCAGAATAATCGCAGCAAAAGATATTTTCAGTTGTGCAGACTCTAAAAGGGTTGTCAGATTTTGAAATGAAAAACACTAGAAGTGAAGGTCCAGAAGAAGGACTTAGAACAGGCATGGTAAAAAGAGAAAATCAAGGAGATTGATCACCGAAATGTTATCACCAGTGCCCTGAATTCTATCACAAGCCCTCTATTGTGGGGTACTTTTACAACTGAACACTAAGCAAATATAGATGGCCTTTTCTAGAGCCCAATTCCATGCCTTCAGTTCTACTGGAAGGAAAATTGCATGGGACTCCTTATTCCCAGACACTTTGCAAAAATTTTAATTAGTTGTGCTGTTTTATTGTCCTATTTCCCCGCTTCCCTCGTAATTAATTGCTGTATTAAACTATTTCTCTTTTTACTGTACTCTTTTATTGTAGAAGCTGGTCAGATATTGCAATAAAGATATTTGATATAACATGATAGAGCAGAATTTTTAAAAAAGATACTCAGCATGGTCGATCCATTGCCCATACATTCATAAGTCTGCTATTATGGTTGATTGCATAGTCAGCCAGATGCTCAGACTGAATTTGGCATTTTTGTCTACCTGTCAAGTTCTTGCCAATTATATTATATTCATTATGTACTGATTGTAAACCTTCTGTTCTTCAGACTGCACTGATTGCTAATATCAAGAATATCTATAGCATAAGCCATAGAAACCCCACCCCTTATATCTAACTATATGGGGCAACATGCCTCTAGCTCATTGGATAAAATTTATAAAAATTAAATCAGACAAATTGTAAACATAATTTGCTATTTAGCATCATATTGCTACATTTTGAAAGCAATATATGCATTGACATCTAACCTGCAACCTATGACAAACATTTTTCTGGCCCTTTTATTTTCTGTATATTTTGTGCTGTAAAAATTATTTAGATCATGTGAAAAAATACTCATTTGTCATGGCTTGAAAGGAATATGTATGTTGGGAACAGGTATACTAAGATATCTTCATATGAACCGTAGAAACTCAAAAAGACTTCCGTATCAGAATTGTAATTTTTCATGCAACACTGATTATAATTCAATTTGATTTCATTTAATCTTTGCCCATTCTTATTTTTTCTGAAGTTGAATATCTAGGTCTAAATGCAAAAGACCACATGGGCTTTTCAGAACTTCCTACTACAGAGCCCTGGAGGCTATGTTCCGACTGAGGGTTAGAAACATTGCAGACAAGAAAATACAAATGCAAGGACTACCAAGCCAAGGAGTTATGTGTGATGATTATTTGATGAGTCTTCCTAGTCTATTTTATGTGATGCATTGAATAACTTAGTAGGTAATTTTTTTGTACAGATATGGAATTCTATTATTTTAGAAATGCAGATGTTGAGGCTTAAATCTAAAAACAGAAAGGAGAAACAGAAGATGTTGAAGAATTGGGAAATGAGCCATTAGAAAAAACACACTTTGATTTAGCGATGCAAAGAGATGTATTTGTAAACATGAACATATGAGACAACCAATTAAGCTAACAGAAGTAGATATAGTTCATAACCACTGAACTTAGTGTAGAGTTCATGAAAAAGGGAAGCTACTGTTAATTAAGCTCAACATCTGGTGATTTTATGGACATTTCCAGGCAGTTTTTAAGCCTAAAATATAGAACACTGCAATTCACTGTAGCAGTGTACAGTAAGTACATGATTATATGAAGAACATTCAAACATGTATTGCTCTGATTCACAGATTATTGTTATCTGATTTATTTCCTTCATTCAGGAGCCCAAAATAGAGTACAGGGTACCTTCCTGTTTTTTCCAACAATAACCCTGCGAGATATGATGGGTTGGGAGAGTGTGAGTGACATAAAATCACCCAAGGATCTTCTGTGATTAAGGCTGGAGTAGAAGTTTGCTCTTTCAGTCTTAACACCACGCTGGCTCTCCAGCATTTCTTACTGAGCATTAATGGTTTTCCAAATCATGTCACAAAGTCAGTAGAATCAGTTTTCTTTCCTGCATTTTCATAAACATTCTTGATTTGCCCGGTTGATTGATCTTGGCTGTAACATCTACCAAATAATGTATCATGAAGAAACCAAGTCCTTTTAGGCAAAATGCTCCATCTACTGGCCAATTTATTGAGGTTTCACTCATTTTTTGGTTCTGTCTTGATGTAATCTCTACAGAAGGCAAGTTTGTTCTTTAATATTTTTGAGGGTGTACCTTGAAGAAACCACTGCAGGGCTTTTGCAGTCCACGGAGGTGTTCTGTTTCCTGTGGGGATAGCTTCTGACAACATCTGTCTTTTGATTCTCAAACTCAGCTTCACCGTTTTAGTTTATTCTGAAAGCAGGGCTTGTACAGTACCTGAAATTTACATGCACATATAGATATGCACAAGATTCAGGATTTGGAATTTCCCATTTTATGATGTATCCATTTGCACACAAGTTTTCACCTTGTCCGTCCATTTTGCTTAGGATGTAGGCCTACCCACCTGTCAGCATGAAGGGACTACTGGAGAAGGATTTTGAGTGCATATTTATCCACAATAGGGGCACACCTGCCATGTGGAAAAGCTTTTGATTGAAGATTTACATTCCAGCATGTTCACAGCCATATCACCTCAAGTTGTCATTAACTATCCTATCTAGGGAAATTCACCAACATTTTTACAACCAGCCATTCCAGGAGGAATGAGGGAAGAATGCTGCCAAGTTATAACAGTTTGAAAGGTAAGGGTAGATCTGAAGAATTCCACATTCATTTAAATATGGTTTGAGTGCCAAAGATTAGAAATCTATGTTCTGGAAAACTTCTTGGTATGAACCCTGTGCATTTATTAATAAAGCTATGCATATATATGTGTGTGTGTCTACAAGTCTAATTTGTACAATAATTCTGTGTTCCACAACAGGTTCATATTTCCTTTTATTTGTCCTAACATTAATTCAAGAAAAAGTAAATGTATTGCCACCTTGCTTAGATAAGCCACCCAATTGTTAAGTCTGGAAAATACATAGGGCCCTTCTTTTCCATGTGAAACAGGGCTTGCCTGTTTCTACTTAGCTTCCAGTTGGTGATAATTCAGCATTGGACAAAACATATGAGAATCATAAGTAGTTCTCCCACATATCTATATATTTCTAAAACTCTTGTCCATTTGGTGCTTTGTAAGCTTCAGTTAGGCAAACTACTGTATCATAGGGCAAAACCCTATCAACGGAGATAGTTCAAATGGACTAACTTACAAAATACGAGGATCAGGGGTGGGATTCTACAGGTTCTCACCTATTCACTAGAACTGGTTGTGAACTTTCTAAGCATTTTGGAGAACAGGTTGTTGGAAGAAATCTCCTTTTGTTTTTTTCCACCCTTCTTACATTCTTGGCAGTATGCCTAGACTTACTGTCTCAGAAGGAGGTTTTTTTCCTTTGCTGGTACTTTCTTAAAGGGGAAGGGTTGTTTTAAGCTTTTTACACTACTGTTGGAGGAAATACTCCCATTGGAGTTAGCACTTTGAAGAAATAATTGAATAATGAAGCAGAGCTACCAGAAAGAAACTTTTAATGACAAGGAACCAAGATGAGTGACATTCAGCAAGGCTTCTTGGCTAGCTAGAAAATTGACATTGAAACATGAGTTTACATACCCTTTTTGAGTTTTGGTCTAAAACTGGTGACCATTCAAAGTTACAATGGCATTGAAAAAAGTGACTTATGACCATTTTTCACACTTACGACTGTTGCAGCATCCCCACTGTCATGAGATGCCAGGCGAGAAGCGCCCCTTGATGTGAGTAATGTTGAGTTGGCCACACCAGTCACCCAGTCACATGACTAGCAAGCCACGCCCACCAACTAAGCCACACCCACAGAACCGGTTGTTAAAAAATTGAATCCCACCCTGACCAGGATCCATTACTCCCAGGAAATGAAATTTGGGCATTTTTTTGCTGGTTCAGCACTGCTGCGCTGCTACTGAGGAGGAGAAAGGAATGGAAGGAAGGAAGGAAGGAAGGATTCTAACATTCACTGCCAGCTTCTCATGAGGATACTCAATAGGGAAGCCAAAAGCACCTCAGAAGTTACTCCTGCTTCCACTGATTTTTTTTGCCTGTGGTCATTCTGCTTCTCTGTTTAGGTAAGGAAATGTCTCTTAAAATAATGATGCAATGGGTCACTGGGTATGTAGTTTCTTTTAAAGCTCACTGGTCATTCTTCCCCCCACAGCTCTAACTTTACACATTGTTATTACATGTTTTAATTGAGAGAATAAGAGCCCTATTGTATAAATAATTCTGAAAAGTTGAGGACAAACATTTTTGTATATTAGGCTATTTCCTCTGTTATTTTAATGGGACTGGTACCAACCTTTTTATGAATTATGAGTGCAGAAGGATCCTTTCCAAATGACATCACTGAAAGCTTGCCGTTACAATGAGGCATTCATAACACAGCATGCCAGCACATGTATAAGTCAAAGTGAAATTATGAAATCATATTTTTTTTTCCATAAAAAGGAACATTCCGTGCCAGAACAGAAAGTATACAGCTACTGCTCAGACCGATATTATCATTTATTCATAACAGAAAAGAGAAAATAAATAAAAGACTGTATAAAAAGTTTGTGCTTTTTAAAAAGAAAATATTTGGGAAAATAGTAAAAACAGTTACATCTTTTAGGAGCTTTCTCATCAACTGCTATCATCTCTTAACTGGATATGCAAGAAATAAATCTTGGATCTTCAATTTGGAAATACAAGGTTTACAGTCCTATCAATTGCTCTGGGACCTATAGTCAGATACCCTGATATTTTTGGACTATAACTCCCATTGTCCGATACTTGCTGAGGCCCCTGCTGGCAAGGGGATTCTGAGAGCTGAAGCCCACAAGTTTTAAAGTTGCCAAGGTTGGACCTCTACTCTCCAAATTCCAACAAGAATTTTATAACAAATTGATGCTTAGCTTCTCTGTTCTCAGATTGCCGGGTCTTCCAACAAGTAGAGGTAGTGTTGCTTGTTGCTTCTTCTAAATTAACCAATATATGAAGAAATGCGGCTTTTTATTCAATAGGATGGTTTCCAGGAAAGGGCATGGAATTATTTCCTTCAGAAAAGTCCCATTCATTCCATGGCAGGAGCTGTATGTCATATTAATACATAAAGCAATTCATTTGGATTCGGCTTAGGATGTGAGAAACAAATTATTGTAATTTATTTTTCAAGCCGTGCTTAAAATAATTCCTGGTTTAGCTAAATCATGAATTCTACCACTGTGGTTTCTGAACCATGGTTATGTCTTATAATTACTTACGAACTATGACTAGCTAAGGAAGCCATGATTAAAACACAGCTTCTTGGAAAGCATAAACCTGCTAATATTTCTTTTGAGAACATTGAAAAGGCAAATAAAAATAACAATGAACCAATGCCTGAACTGAAGTACTAAATTTTAAAAAGCAGAAGCCCATCGTACCTCAACTGCTTTAAGGAAGCATTGTTGAGGTATTTCACACATAAATTCCAAAGAGCAGCAGTATATTATAGAATAGCAGATTTATAGAGGAAAAAAATTGCTGAAGTTCCACTTGTCAGTCTCCACACTTCATTCCAACACCCATAATCACAGAATAGTGGAGAACATATGGAGAGGCATATGCACATTACTGGAGCTGTAAATCTTAAGGCCTCTGTTCTGCTGCTGATACATGAAGTAATGTCCATCATTGCTCCCTGTGGAGAGATGAGTGTCAGAACTGTTTGGCAGAGATAGGAAAACAATGCAAAATTGTTTGCAGTTATCTACTAAATGATGCAAGTGATTAATTATTGAAAAGCCATTTGAAATCTGTATTGATAATCAACACACATTACTATGATCCTTTTTTATTCTACATTATACTATATATAATGTTTCTGATTTGATTGCAAAATTTTCTTCGGAACAGATGGAGCACAAAATCTAGCATTCAGCTGCAATTCTTTAGAACAGCCACATACAGAATTGCACATAGATACTTCATGTGTGTCTGTGTGTATCTCAAAACACCTGGGATCAAATCTGAACATTTCTGTTCTGTACCTTCATTTGCATTCTTGAAACCCCGCGTTTTGATTGGTCAAAGCGTGGGGTGATCTGATTGGGTTAGCGAGCCGCGCTGATTGGCCCGCTGAGAATCTCCCGCGATTGGCGGATAAGAATTGCGGGAGATTCAAAGCGGTGCCATTGGCCGCGGCCACCGCAGCTTGAGAATAAAAAGCCACAAGTTTTCCCTTGGAGCCAGATCGATTCCGGGGACCAAATAAAGAGCTAAAACCACAGTCACTGCCTCTTGGCCTCCTTGCCGAACGGACACAACACTGGCGACGAAGGTGGGATACCAAGGCTGAACCCCATCGAGCGCGTGTCCGCCGGAAGCAAGACCGACGAGATGGCCAGCATCACTCCGCCTGCACCCTTCAACCCTGCTAGCGAGGACTGGGAATCCTACACGGACAGATTCCTCATGTTCCTCGAATACAGCAACATGAAGGACGCCACCGGGCCAAAAAGACGAGCCGTTTTCCTGACACACTGCGGGCCCGCAGTGTTCAAAATGGCGAAAGCCCTCGCGAAACCCGCCGACGTCAAAGCGATGGACTGGGACGACCTCGAGCCCTTGCTCTGCAACCACTACGCCCCCGCCGTGCCCACCCTCATCAGGCAGCATGATTTCTACCGGCGGGACCAGAGACCGGGTGAAAGCATCAGTGACTTTGTTGCCAAGTTGCGGAACCTAGGAGGCATGTGCGGATTCTCCGACATGGACGAGGCCCTATGGGACCAAGTCGTGCTCGGACTTCGGGATCCAGTCCTCCAGAGCCAACTGATGGCCAAAGGCGACATCGCCCTCGCCGACACCATCGCTGAAGCCACTGCAGCCGAGGCTACCCGGAAGTCGGAGAACCGCATGTGGAGATCGGACGCCGGGGACCACACCGCGACCACCGATTTGGGATGGGCGACCGAGGCCCAACTGGAAGCAAGTCACTGTGAGACCACCACCAACCATGGTGAATTCCACTCCGCCTCCGACACCTCAGACGAGAAGGAGGAAATCCACTGGCTCCAGGCGGGACGCGACCAGCGCAGTCAGCTGGGTCGTAAGTCGGGGACGGCGTGTGCCGGTTGTGGAGGCGACCACCCGAGATTGGAGTGCCGTTTCTTCGACGCAGTCTGCTGGCACTGCGACAAAAAGGGCCACATCACCCGCGTCTGCCGACTAAAGAAAGCCTGCAGCCTCAGACGGCAGGACCACAGCGAGTGGAGACGGGACAGTACATCCCCCAGAGCCAGAGATTGCCCAGCCGACAGCCGATAGGACCGGAGTGGGCGAACCCGACGAGGCGGAGAGACCCAGTGGAAGGAGGAAACCCACCAGATGGTCATCATTGGCCACGCATCAACCACCGACGCCCGAAAAGTCTACGTGGAGGTAGGCATCGAAGGCAAGCCATGCAGGATGGAGGTGGATTCCGGGTCCTACCTCTCCATGGTCACCTGGCAAGAAATCAAATGCTTGGTGCCTACCATCCACAAGAAGGGACTGGAGAACCAGAGACTAATCATCAAAGACTACCAGGGAAAACGCATCCCGGTAGTCGGAACCGGACAATTCGAAGTAACATTTAAGGGCCGCACGGAAAAGCTTCCTCTAACAATCGTGGACTGAGACTGGCTCAGCCTTTTGGGACTGCAATGGTTCGCGCTGCTCGGCATCGAAATCACGGGCATCAACCACATCGCTGAGACCGATTGGGAGCAGCAACTGGCACGGGACTTCCAGGAAGTGTTCAACAGCACCCTAGGCAAGTACCGAGGGCCCCCCATCTCCTTCAGCCTAGACCCTAACATTCCCCTGAGATGCCTAAAACCACGGCGGATACCTTTTGCACTCCGGCCAAAAATTGACGAGCAAATTGACAAGCTCGTCAAGCAAGGGGTCCTACAACCAATTGATCATGCCCAGTGGGAGACCCCCATAGTCACCCCAGTCAAGCCTGATGGGTCGGTGAGAATCTGCGGTGACTATAAGGCCACCCTAAATTGCACCTTGCAACAAAGCGCCTACCCCATCCCAGTAGTGCAGCACCTTCTACACTCACTGGGGGGAGGCAAGGTTTTTGCGAAGCTCGACCAAGCATACCAACAGCTGTCGGTCGACGCAGAAACCGCGGAGGCGCAAACCATAGTCACCCACCGGGGAGCTTTCCGATGTAACCGACTCCAGTTTGGAGTCAGCGTGGCACCTGGAATTTTCCAGAGCTTCATGGAGAGACTCTTGCAGAGCATCAAGGGGGTGGTGCCCTACTTCGACGATGTGCTGGTATCGGCAACCAACCAGCGAGAACTAGAGGGTCGGCTAAGGGAGGTGTTAACCAAATTCAAGGAAATTGGGCTAAAATTGAAGAGGGAAAAGGGCCAACTTTACACAGAGTGGGTCGAGTTCCTGGGATACCTCCTAGACCGGCACGGCATCCACCCCACCGAAACTAAAATCAGAGCGATTAAGGAGGCTCCCACACCCAGGACTAAAACAGAACTGCAGGTGTTTCTGGGACTGCTTAATTTTTACAATGTTTTCCTGCCCCAGAAGGCGACCGCGGTGGAGCCTTTGCATAGGCTCTTGGACAAGGCGGCTACCTGAACTTGGGGAAAACGCGAGGAAGCCGCTTTCAGGAGAACCAAGGACCTGCTCACCTCGGATGCCGTCCTCATCCAATACAATGAGACCCTACCACTCGCCGTCACATGCGACGCCTCACCCTTCGGCGTCAGCGCCATCCTCAGCCACACAATCCCAGATGGAAGAGAAGCGCCCATCGCCTTCTTCTCCAGGACACTCACCAAACCGGAGCGGAACTATAGACAGCTGGACAAGGAGGCCCTAGCCATCGTCGCAGCAATGAAGAGGTTCCACGAGTACTTCTACGGCCGCACCTTCACAAACATCACGGACCACAAGCCATTGCTGGGCATCCTGGCAGGAAACCGGGCCACCCCGAACATTTTATCTCCCAGGATGACAAGGTAGTCCGAATTCCTTGCCGCCTACAGCTACCAGCTCACACACCGACCCGGTAAGACTATTACACATGCAGATGCTTTGAGCCGCTCACTGCTACCCGACCTAGACACCAACCCAGCACCCACAACGAGTACCCTCAGCATAGAGACTCTGCCCAATCTACCCATAACCGCGTCAGACATTGCCCGAGAAACCAATAAAGACAAACGTCTGGTGCGGGTGTTACATTGGGTAGAGAAAGGGTGGCCGGAAAAGGACAACGACGAAATATTCAAAACATTCCAGAACCAGCAAACGGAACTTTCACTGCAAAAAGGGTGTGTACTATGGGGGGATAGGGTGGTTATCCCGGAAAAACTGCAAGGGAAGGTATTGGGGTTGTTACACGAGGGGCATCCGGGCATAGTTAGAACAAAAGCCCTGGCCAGAAGTTACGCTTGGTGGCCAGGGATGGATAAGCAAATCGAGGCCTGGGTGGCAAGGTGTCAATGCTGCCAAGAAACCAGACCGAGCCCTCCTGCGGCACCGATCCTGGAATGGGAAACCTCCAGGGGACCCTGGTCTAGGGTCCACATAGACTTTGCCGGGCCCATCAAGGGACATACATTCCTAGTAACCGTAGATGCTCACTCCAACTGGCTGGAGGTAAGCAACATGAAATCCACCACCACAGAGGCCGTAACCAAGGAATTTTGCAAACTATTCGCAACCCACGGCCTCCCGGATGTCATCGTGTTGGACAACGGGCCCCAATTCACCTCACTGGAATTTGAAAAATTCCTAGTGGAACGGGGCATACGACACACACTGACAGCTCCGGCGCATCTGGCGGCGAATGGAAGGGGGGAACGGATGGTTCAATTCACGAAAAAAACCATCCAGAAAATCGAACACGGGGAAATCCAAGACAAAATAAATAAAATGCTTTTTATCCAACATATAACCCCGAACACAACAATGAACAAAAGCCCGGCAGAGCTACTGATGGGGAGGAAAATAAGGTCCCCACTCGACAGACTGCACCTCACATACAACCCAGGAAAAACCCCAAACTCCTCCAGCAAGCACCGGTCTTTTGCGCCAGGCGACGCCGTCTACACAAAAATCCTAACCGGAGACCCACTATGGGTACCAGCAACCATAACCCAACTGATAGGTCCCCACTCGTACCGGCTGCAAACAACCAAAGGACGAGTGTGGAAACGCCACATCGATCAAATAAGATCGAGAACGGCCACAAGAAACACAAACGACACGCAACCAGACACAGAAAATCCCCCTAACACAAGCCAAGAGGGGAGGGAATACCCCGGGAACCAAAACCCAGAAGAAAACCAACCATACTCACCAGCAAGCAGCCAGCTCGAAGCCTCACCAGGGAGAAGCAGCCAGGCCAGCTCGACCAGCCCAGAAAGACCAGGCGGGAGCAGCGAGAACCGCAGCTCAACCAGCCCGGGTAGACCGGGAGGGAGCTGTGACAAGCGGCCCGGCAAGGCCTACCAGGCGGTTCCATCGACGAGGCCGAGAAACACAGAGAACCCGACCAAACCGGCCAGGAGCCAACCAACGACTGACCTGCGCAGGTCCAGTAGGCAAGTACGGAGCCCCGCCTACTTACGGGACTACGTTACGTAGGACCAAACCAAGTGGGGAGGGGTGTTCTGTACCTTCATTTGCATTCTTGAAACCCCGCGTTTTGATTGATCAAAGCGCGGGATGATCTGATTGGGTTAGCGAGCTGCGCTGATTGGCCCGCTGAGAATCTCCCGCGATTGGCGGATAAGAATTGTGGGAGATTCAAAGCGGTGCCATTGGCCGCGGCCGCCGCAGCTTGAGAATAAAAAGCCGCAAGTTTTCTCTTGGAGCCAGATCGGTTCCGGGGACCTAATAAAGAGCTGAAACCACAGTCACTGTCCCCTGGTCTCCTTGCCGAACGGACACGACAATTTCACAGTCCCTTTAAGCAAATTTTGTCAGTGAAAAGTCAAAAGGGCTCTGATCCACACCTGAGCCCTAATATTCTGTTAATCCTAAAGAGTGCAACTTCATAATTGTCCTAGTTTCATCCCCCTGATACATGACATTTGCCCACATTTAGTAAACTGGTCTATCACAAGATGTTATTTTAAGAAATAAAGCATTGATTTTGTTGCTGCAATCAGTTCCCCCAGTTTTAGCCACTTTGAGAGGATACATTTGCTGTATAATTTGAAATAACAGTGAAATTAAATGACTAGTTGTTATTTAAATGCTTTTTTGTGGGGCAGGTGGGCTAGGTTTGATATAACAAGATAAAACATCCAAACGCATCATGCAAATGCTTTAAAATGTCTATGTTATGACATTAAATTATTAAAACAGAAACAACATTTGTAATGCAAATAACCTATTTGGAATTAATGAATCTGCACGATATTGGGATCAAACAAATATCCTAGAGTAGATTTCCACAAACCCAGGTCCTGCTATTCTTTGAAACCAATTCCCATAAGTTCCAGCCAGCAATCCCATAAGATATGGGGTTATTATTTTATATACTCCACACACACACTTTTCTCCAAAAGCTTAAAGCAGCTTATGCAAAGGTATCTTTTCACCTCTATCCCAACAACAACTCTGTAAAGTACAGGGACCCAGAGTGACTGGCCAAAATCAGCCAATGATCATTCATTTGAACCATTCCACAACACTGCATTTTCTTATTTAAAATTTAATACACTACACGGGAAAAGTTCCACCTTGGGAAAGGCTGTCCTAAAGAATAATTTTTAAAAACATTATTTTTTTGTCTTCCATTTTAACTCCAGATATCATTCAGAAAGCTACTGTGATGACTGTTGTGATGAAGCTTCTTCAACTTCTTATCCCCCAAATGCCACCATCTAAGATAATGATTTTCTTATATTTCTTTATTAAATTTATATGCCACCCATCTCACTATCAAAGTGAATTCTGGTGGGTTATAAGACCATGAAAGCAAGAATATAAAACAAAAACATAAGACTTAACAGGGATAAAACTAGGAACCAAGTAGTACAGAAATGGCATCTTCTATCTTAGTCTGCCAGCCACCTCCAATGTAGAACATCAGGGCTCCAAGCCAATCAGAAGACCCAGGTTTGAGAAGACCAAGAGGTTGGGGCAGGTCTCCCCTCCAACAGCAACAGTATTTCAAAAGATGGATGAATGGTACGATTTGTTTTTCTATCCAAAATCCTGGAGACCAGTCACAATGGACATCTGCCTGGTTTAAATATAATGGTCATTTGCACACAGATTTCTATTCTAGGTTTGAGGTTATGGATATCTACATATTGCTTTGTTATAATCTCCAGCATTCCAGGAAGGAAGGGATGAGGGAGGGAGGGAGTTTTAACAAGGTGAGGGGATGATTACTATTAAATAATACATGTGTAGGATGAAAAGCTATACATCCTATCTATGAAACCTTGAGAAATCTTAAAGACAAGACACAAATATTGGACTCAAATCTCAGAAAATATATGATTACATAAAATATTATGTTATGAAAAATTCATTCAAAATCTACTGAGAAACAGCCTTAACAGTTGACATAGTTAATCTCACCTATTCAAATCTGGAGTGTTGTAAAATGAATGGTCAAGGACAAACCTATTATTCAAATTACAAAGGCTTTATTGAAAGGATATTCTTCTATCGGTATATATATTTTATTTTTTAAAAAAACTATTGTGTGGCTAAAATGTTGAATGCAAAACCTAATAAACAGCATTCGTTTGATAAAAATGTCATGCTTGTCTAACTCAATATTACTTTTCTTTATGCTGATGTGCACCAGCTATTGAAAAGATCTAGATTCTGAATTAGCTACAGTTTTGGTGTGGACGGCCTCCTGCTAGTGAAAATGGAGTCCAGGTGGGCACGGGCATGACCCCCAAACCCCATTTTCAGTCTGGATGGCCTGCAGCCCTCTGCCAGCGCACACGGACACCCCCCCCAGCTCCATTTTCACTAGCAGACTCACTGCAGGCCAGCTCTAAGCACCCCACCACAGGCCTTGAGTTTCACACCCCCACTTTAGCTGGTAGGATAGGATTCCTTATTCGAATTCTTTGTTATGGGAGAAACTTCTAAGGATTGCCAAGGATTCAGATTTTCATTATTAATTGCAAATGGAAAGCTGATCCTGTTCCCCTATTGTGCTAATGCAGTTCTTGATCCACATTACTTCATACAGAAGTTATTCGGACTATGTAACTGATATTAGGCTTATTAGGCTTAAAACAGACTTATCCAGCTCTGGTTTTCCAGTTTCCAACCAGATTGGGAGTCTCACATCCCGCCTCTTTCATTAAACTGCTTTGTGAAGCTGGAAGATATACACCTAAAAATAATAGCATGAAATGGATATAGCTCTTTGTTACCAGAAATGTTTCATATCGTGGAACAGTGGCTTCACAGCGACGGTGAGGGATTTTTGCATCACTCTGATGCACAATCTGTCTGCATCTGGCTAAACTTATTCTTCAGCCTTCTATAACATTCAATTGCTGATTAGTTCTTCATTCCTCTTCCCTATGTAGAAATGGCTGAAGGGTTATTGTTGTTTCTTAAACCTGAAGTTAGAAACTAAATCAAGGAAGCATGGGATTACATTGGTCTACTAGGAGAAAGCCTCAGAAATGAAAGAAACTTAATTTTACCAGAATTGGGTCAGTAATAATATTAAGTTCTGAGGATTAATTGGCTTCAGTTTCCAAGATACAGCTTCAGATCAAAATTGCATCCAAATAATTCTAAATTATGATGATATTCCATAACTTTTCTGCAAAATGTGATATTGCAATGTGAATGGTGCCACACCAACCACTATAAATTTTTCTTTTTATTGATACCAATAACATAACTTCCCATTTGTTTATTGGTTTTTCATGTAACATTTTCATGCTTTTTGCATGCAAAACTGACAAGCTCTAGCATCAGATTATACAACAAGGTTCCATCTTTATTCGATATCTAAACTGCACTTTTTGGCTTTTCTCTTGTGACCTGCAATAGGATCATCCCTAGTTTTGTAGTTTTTATATAGTTTTATCTTTTTAATAATTGTAAGCTGCCCAGAGTTGCCTTGCGGTAAGATGGGCGGCCAATAAATTTAATTAATAAATAATAACAAAATATCACACTTTACAGCGTACCATGAATTATATGCAGTGTTTTCCTGAATCTGAGCATTTAAACATACAGGTGAAATTCAAAAAAATAGAATATTATGCAAA
This sequence comes from Hydrophis major, assembly GCA_033807585.1. Taxonomy (NCBI): domain Eukaryota; kingdom Metazoa; phylum Chordata; class Lepidosauria; order Squamata; family Elapidae; genus Hydrophis; species Hydrophis major. The sequence goes on along the minus strand of CM066331.1, from coordinate 85,643,383 downwards.
AGTTCATTTATTTCAGTAATGCAACTTAAAAGGTGAACCTAATATATGAGATAGACTTATTACATGCAAAGCAAGATAGTTCAAGCCATGATTTGTCATAATTGAGATGATGATGGCTTACAGCTTATGAAAACTCCAAATCCACAATCTCAGAAAATTAGAATATAATATGCAATCAATAAAACAAGGATTGTACAAAGAACAATATCGGACCTCTGCAAAGTATAAGCATGCAGATGTACTCAGTACTTGGTTTGGGCCCCTTTTGCAGCAATGACTGCCTCAATGCGGTGTGGCATGGAAGCTATCAGCCTGTGGCACTGCTGAGATGTTATGGAAGACCAGGATGCTCCAATAGTGGCCTTCAGCTCTTCTGCATTGTTCGGTCTCATGTCTCTCATCTTTCTCTTGGCAATGCCCCATAGATTCTCTATGGGGTTCAGGTCAGGCAAGTTTGCTGGCCAATCAAGCACAGTAATCCCACGGTCATTGAACCAGGTTTTGGTGCTTTTGGCAGTGTGGGCAGGTGCCAAGTCCTGCTGGAAAATAAAGTCAGCATCCCCATAAAGCTTGTCTGCAGAAGGAAGCATGAAGTGCTCCAAAATCTCCTGGTAGACAACTGCATTGACCCTGGACTTCATGAAGTACAGTGGACCAATACCAGCAGATGACATGGCTCCCCAAATCAACACAGATTGTGGAAACTTTACACTGGACTTCAAGCATCTTGCAGTATGTGCCTCTCCATTCTTCCTCCAGACTCTGGGTCCTTGGTTTCCAAATGAGATGCAAAAGTTGCTCTCATCAGTAAAGAGGATTTGGGACCACTGAGCAACAGACCAGTTCTTTTTTTCTTTAGCCCAGGTAAGACGCTTCTTACATTGTTTGTTGTTCAGGAGCAGCTTGACAAGAGGAATGCGACATTTGAAGTCCATGTCCAGGATCTGTCTGTGTGTGGTGGCTCTTGATGCACTGACTCCAGCCTCAGTCCACTCCTTGTGAAACTCCCCAACCCTTTTGAATGGCCTTTTCCTGACAATCCTCTCCAGGCTGCAGTCATCCCTGCTGCTTGTGCACCTTTTTCTTCCACACTTTTCCCTTCCACATAACTTTCAATTAATGTGCTTTAATAATAGCACTTTGGAACATCCAACTTCATTTGCAATTACCTTTTGAGGCTTTCCCTCCTTATGGAGGGTGTCAGTGAAGGTTTTCTGCACAACTGTCAGGTCAGCCGTCTTTCCCATGATTGTGCTTCCTACTGAACCAGACTGAGAGACCATTTAAAGGCTCAGGAACCCTTTGCAGGTGTTATGGCTTAATTAGCTGATTAGAGTGGGACACTTTGAGCCTAGAATATTGAACCTTTTCACAATATTCTAATTTTCTGAGATTGTGGATTTGGGGTTTTCATGAACTGTAAGCCATAATCATCTCAATTATGACATATCATGGCTTGAACTATCTTGCTTTGCATGTAATGACTCTATGCCATATATTAGTTTCATCTTTTAAGTTGCAATACTGAAATAAATGAACTTTTGCACGATATTCTAATATTTTGAGTTTCATCTGTACATACTATTACTTTATACATCTACCACAGCGGTGTCAAACTGCTGGCCCATGGGCCAGATGTATCACATACAGGCCATGTCCACTCCAGCTCTGCAAAGGGGGGAGGGGAAAACGTCATGAAATGTCATGTGACAGCAACAATATGGGTGGATTTGTTGGAGCCCTGACAGCTGCAAATTTTACACCCATGATCTACAGTATAAAGTGACAGTATGCATGTTTCTCACCCTTCTAAGCAAGCTGAAGTTCTCCCTTAGGGCCTAAGAAGGATAAGCTGCTCACTGCAGATAGCCTTAAGAATTTGGCCTGATAATCACCAGAAATCATGTGATAATAAATAAGTTTCTGATGAAACTCTAGAATTTTGATGAACTCTAGCTGATTCATTCTTTTGGCGCACTACCTAACAATGAGCAAGGTGAGATACTAAAAAAATTAACGAATTTATTACAGATCCACTGAACAACTCGTATAGCAGTAGAATATTTGACTGAATTAGTGACAATATCCCTGCAAAAGGGCTGCAAGAAATAATCTCTAGAAATGCTTCCAGACAACAACAATATCTGCAACACCAATAATAAATGCAACAGAAATATGGACTATAATAAAAGTGAGGCAAATAAAAAGAGTATGGTTTCTAAAGTTTGTTTGTAAAATGCTATAGATCAGTTGAAGGGAAAACAGAAACAAAATATTTATCTATGCTATTTTAGTGGGGGGGGTTTCTTCTCCCTCCCCCAAAGGTTTATATATATTTCCTATCATAAAAATAACTCAATTGTCAATTTTTTATTAATGTTATATTGACTGTTAACTGTATAATTTTAGTAATTTTCTTGGTGCACTTATTGATATCTCCTAGAATTATATCTTTGTTTAAAATAAATACTAAAATAATAAATAGCAATAGCACTGCGCTTAATACCATTTCACAGTGCTTTTACAGCCCTCTCGAAGTGGTTTACAGAGCCACCATATCACTATGTCACCCCCACCCTAATCATTGAAATTTATTTTTATTTATTTATTTTATTTTGTCAAGCGATTATAAGATAATAGGTATAAGTATAAACATAGTTATGAATACATGAAATAGACACATATAAGAAAAATAAAAAGAAACAATAGGACAGGGACGGTAGGCACATTGGTGCACTTATGCACGCCCCCTACAGACCTCTTAGGAAAGGGATGAAGTCATTAGTAGACAGTCTCAGGTTAAAGTTTTTTGGGTTTGGGGAAGAAACCACAGAGTCAGGTAGAGTATTCCAGACATTGAAATAGATTGTTATCCCGATCTAAATCTTGAGGTAGATTGTTATCCCGATCTAAATCTTGCCTAATGAAAGAAGGAAATTCTATTTCAGCAGCAGAATAATAAATCCAACTTCTTGCTATCTTCACGAGTGAAGATGAATCATACGAATGAATCATCATAAGGACCAGTTCTTAAAAATGAACTGGCCTCAGTGCTATAGCAGAGAGATCAGAAGATTAAGGCCATAGTGTGATTTTGTAAACTTTGTTCCTATTCAAGCCACAACAAACAAAAATTAACCTATTCAACTACTGCAGACAGTGGTGAGATTCAAATATTTTACTACCAATTCTGTGGGTGTGGTTTGTGGGCATGGAGTGGCTTGGTGTGTGTGGCAGGGGAAGTGTTATGTACTGAGCATGGGCGTGAAGAATGGAGACAAGCCGGTAAGTGAACTTCAAACTCTTTATTTTCATAGTGAAACAGCTCTGCTCAAAGGCTGCAACGGGCCTCCTTATATAGGCAACTTTATTAGATATTTAACCAATGAAAACCAGGGAGTGCTAACTCTGTTAACCAATAGGAGAAGCTCGTTAATCAGATTCACCTGAACGGACTAATCTGATGCTGCCATTAACGGCCAATCAGAAGTGCAGGGTCAGAACCCTACACTTAACTTCAAGCTCTTGATAACTTTATTAACACATTTATTCATTTACAACACCCCTTCCCTCCGGGTTCCGTTTACGGGGTGCGGTTACGTAGTCCTTAAGGTAGGCCGGTTGTTTTGTTAGTCTATTTGACTTTCGTTGTGCACCCGGTATTTGGCTGCAATCTTGTTGAGGTAGAACGTTGTCTGGTGAAAGGGGTGCCTCTAACTCTGAGTTCGAATTCCCGTTGTCACCAACATCTTCGGTATCCCCATTAGGCGAACTCACTCCCATCCCTGATTCTTCTGCATGTGTTTCCATTTCGCTGTCATTTCTTTCATTAAAGCTTTCTGCTATTTCAAGTTCATCTTCCTCCGTATCTCCTCCCCCCTCAGTTTGGATATCAGGGGACTCAGAGATCCCTGACTGCAGCCTCGATCATAGCTGATCAATATGGCGCTTCCATAATCTATTATCACGACATTCCACGAGGTACGATCTCGGGCCGGTTACTATAGTCACCTCGACCCACAACGGATCACCTGAAAAGTTTTTAGCAAATACCAAGTCGCCTACCTGAAAGGTACGGCATCGCCCGCTGGATCCGTGTGGTTTCTCAGGTTTGTACGATGGGTATAGCCGGTCAAGGTGGGAGCGGAGCTTCCTCCCCATTAGCAACTCGGTGGCAGTTTTGTTGATGACGCTGTGCAGAGTGATATGTTGCAAAAGGAGTATGCGGTTTATTTTTTCTTCAATATTGTCATAGTCCATTTTGTGTAGCGTTTTCTTGACGAATTGTACCATGCGCTCGGCCCTTCCGTTGGCCGCAGGATGTGCCGGCGAAGTCAGCACATGGTGAATACCACGGTCTGCCAAGTACTGTTCAAAGGACAACGCGGTAAATTGGGGTCCATTATCAGATACCAGAACGTCTGGTAATCCATGTGTTGTAAATAGTCTGTCCAATTTCTTGATGACCGCTTCAGTTGTATTCCTCATTTCGTGGATTTCAAGCCAGTTCGAGTAGGCATCCACTGTTAACAGGAAGTTGTGGCCTTTGGTAGGTCCCGCAAAGTCCAGATGAATACGGGACCAGGGTCCCCGAGGTGTTTCCCATTCGGTTGGGATTGCTTTCGGTGGGGCGTTGCTTACTTCCTGGCATTTGTGACAAGCTTTGACCTATGTCTCGATCTGCTTGTCGATGCCCGGCCACCATGCATAGCTATGTGCGACGGCTTTCATGCGCACGATGCCGGGGTGGCCATCATGCAAGGTTCTTAGTACCGCTCATTGTAGCCGCTCTGGGACAATGACTCTATCTCCCCAGATAATGCAGACCTTCTGTGAAAACCATTCTGTTTGTCGGCTCTTGAATGGGGCGTAGTCATCAGGTATCTGGTCCAATGGCCATCCGCGCTCGACCCAACTAAGGACTCGTGCTAAGGCAGGGTCGCGTTTTGTCTCTATCGCGATATCTCAGGCTGTTAATGGCGGTGTTCGAAGTGTCTCGATCTGTAACATTGTTACTGTCGGTGCGGGGTCATCAATGGTTTCTGGGAGTGGCGCTCAGCTTAAGGCATCGGCGTGGGGAATGGCTTCCCCCGGGCGGTGTTGCAGCCGATAATTATAGGCAGTCAAGAATTCTGACCAGCGAGTCATTCTGGGGGATAATATATAAGGGGTTGGCCTATCTCCCGCTATTATTCCCAGCAAAGGTTTGTGGTCAGTCACTATGGTGAAGGCTCGGCCTTACACATACTCATGAAATCTCTTGACAGCAGACACAACAGCAAGGGCTTCTTTATCAATCTGACTGTAATTGCATTCTGCTTTTGAAAGTGTCTTTGAGAAATAGGCAACAGGGGCTTCGCTACCGTTTGGCAAAACGTGGCTCAAAATGGCGCCCACTCCGAAAGGCAATGCATCACACGTGATTGTTAATGGCAAAGTCTCATTGTACTGCATTAGTACAGCGTCAGAAGTCAATAATTTTTTAACATTTCTAAATGCCTGCTCTTCTTTATGTTCCCATAGCCAGATTGCTTTTTTGTCCAATAGACGATGTAGGGGTTCAGCTACGGTTGCTTTGTGCGGCAGGAAAACGTTATAAAAATTGATAAGGCCTAGAAACGCCTGGAGGTCGGCCTTATTTCGGGGTTTTGGGGCATTCTTGATTGCCCTCAGCTTGCTATCGGTAGGGTGAATGCTGTGACTGTCAATTAAATACCCTAAAAATTCGACACGATCCGTACACAGTTTATGCTTGTTTTTCTTCACTTTAAGGCCTGTGTCTTTGAATCTCTGGAGAACCAACTTCAGGCGATCCGGTAAAATTTTTGGGGTAGGAGCAGTGATTAACACATCATCAAAATATGGGACAATGCCTTTTATCCCCTATAATAGTCTTTCCATCAGACTTTGAAATAGTCCCGGGGCTACGCTCACTCCGAATTGGAGCTGGTTACACTTAAAGGCACCTCAGTGCGTAATGATTGTCTGTGCCTCTGCTGTTTTTTTGTCTATCGGCAGTTGTTGGTATGTCTGAGCTAAGTCTAGTTTAGCGAAGACTTTTCCACCCCCCAGGGAATGGAGGAGGTGCTGCACCACCAGTACTGGATATGCGTTTTGTTGAAGGCGTGGTTCAGGGTGGCTCGGTAGTCCCCACAAATTCTTATTGAGCCATCCGGCTTGATGGGCATAACAATTGGGGTTTCCCAGGGGGAGTGATCGGTGGGTTCTAACACATCCTGGGCTATCAATTTATCAAGCTGCTCGTCAATCTTTGGTTTAAGGGCAAAGGGAACTCGACGAGGCTTAAGGCGGATGGGAGCTATTTCAGGATTGAGGTTAAATGATATCGGGGTCCCCTTGTACTCGCCTAGTTTTTCTGCGAAGACATCCTTGAATTCTTGGACAAGGTCCTCTTCCCAGTTGCTGCTGCTGATTCGGTGAATGCCTGCCACTTCAATTCCAAGTGGAGCGAACCATTGGAGGCCTAAAAGGCTAGGCCGGTCCTTGTCGATCACAGTCAGGGGTAAGAATGCTGTGCGGTTCTTGAACGATACCCGGACTCAACTGGATCCTACGACTGGAATCCGATTCCCTTGATAGTCTTTGAGTATGAGTTTTTGGAATCAGAGGTCTTGTCGCCAGACAGTAGGGATGAGTTGCTTGAGGGTCTTCCAGGAAACCATCAAGAGGTATCCTGAGTCGACTTCCATCAGGCAGGGCTGGTTTTCGATGGCCACTTTAACTCGGATCTTCTTGGCATCCAGAGAGGAGGCGTGACCGATCGTGATAGTTTGGTGAGCCTCTTCTCACTTCGTGGGGCGGTTTAAGGTTTTGTTTCTGTAGGAGTGGTTGTTCCATTGGTGGTTCACTGGTTCTCGCCTTACAGGATGGTTTCCTGTCGATTGGCGATAGTTAGCCCCCTTCAAGGGCTGGCTGGGTCCCATTTGGCTTCTACAAACCCGTCCGATATGGCCTCGTTTCCCACACACATGGCAGAGCGTGTCGAGAAATTTGCATTCTGATCGGGGGTGGCTTGCCCCACAACCAGCGCATTGGTACTGAGCTTTCTGGTGTTGGTCCCGTTCGGACCGAAGTCGATGGACCTCTTTTTCGTCGCTGTCTGACGACGAAGAGAGGTCCTCGTGGTGGGCTGTTAATAGCTGCCCATCTGACAGGTGCAATTTTGTGGGTCAGTTGGTGAACCGGGCCGCGGTTTCAGCGCATTCGGACCGCCGACTTCCGGGTTGCTTCTGCTGCAGTAGCTTCAGCGATGGCATCTTTAAGGCTAATATCACCTTTCGCCATTAGCTTACTCTGCGTGTACGGTGATTCTAATCTCAGAATTACTCGATCTCTCAGGGCTCCTTCGAGGTCGGCAAACCCACATAGGCCACCCAGATTCTGGAGATCAGCTATAAAATCAGCAACACTTTTGCCCTTCTGTTGACTTCTCTGGTAAAATTCATGTCGTCTAACGATCCGTGCATAGTGGGCTCTCAGTACGGGTTCGAGGATGTCCCAGTCCATAGACTTTACTTCTGCTGGTTTTGCTAGTGCCTTGGCCATCTTGAATACGGTCGGCCCACAATGCGTTAGGAATACCGCCCGTTTCTTCCCGGTAGTGGCATCCTTCAAATTGTTGGTTTCCAAGAACATTTGGAAACGATCCATATAGGAGTCCCAGTCTTCTTGCGCTGGGTCGAATGGAGCGGGTGGTATGACGCCGCCAGACATGGTTCCGCCATTGTGCGTTTCAGCCACGTGCTCGGTTATCGTCCTTCGTTGTTCAGTCAGCTTTGACGTCTCCACATCCCACCTCGTCGCCAGTGTTATGTACTGAGTGTGGGCATGAAGAATGGAGACAAGCTGGTAACAGTGAACTTCAAACTCTTTATTTTCATAGTGAAACAGCTCAGCTCAAAGGTTGCAACGGGCCTCCTTATATAGGCAACTTTATTAGATATTTAACCAATGAAAACCAGGGAGTGCTAACTCCATTAACCAATAGGAGAGGCTCGTTAATGGCCAATCAGATTCACCTGAACGGACCAATCTGATGCTGCCATTAACGGCCAATCAGAAGTGCAGGGTCAGAACCCTACACTTAACTTCAAGCTCTTGATAACTTTATTAACACATTTATTCATTCACAACAGGAAGGATTTCCATTCCCCCCCTACTCCCATTCCTTCCCCACCAGAGGTGATATTCAACAGGTTCTGACCAGTTCTGGAGAACCAGTAGCAGAAATTTTAAGTAGCTCAGAGAACCAGCAAATACCACCCCTGGATATTTTACAGTATCCTCCCCCGCCATGCCCACCAAGCCACGCCTACAGAACCGGTAGTAAAATATTTGAATCCTACCACTGCTCCTCACCCCATTAACTTGCTTTCCAGCTCCGTTCTCCTGTGCAGGGCAATAAAAGAAGACCCAGCCAATCAGCTGGGACTCGGGAGGCAGAGAATAGATGGAGGCGGGGCCAGTCAGAGGTGGGATTCACAGGTTCTCCGAACTACTCAAACTTTCCGCTACCAGTTCTCCAGAATTAGTCAGAACCTGCTGAATACCACCTCTGTCTGCAGGGGTGTCAAACTCGTCATCACATGACATATCATGACTTTTTTCCCCTTCGCTAAACCGGGAATGGGAATGGCCAGTGAATGACACATCGGGCCCATGGGCTGCAAGTTTGACACCTCTGATCTACTGTAATTCAACTGTTTCATCATTAAATCTGCTTCAGTAGCTCCTTTGTTCAAGAACAGTTATCTTAAAGTCAGGGAGAGAGGCCCTTGCTGGTTCTTAAGCTTTCAGTAAATACAATACTTGGTGTAACTTTGTAGCAGTAATTTCATCCCTTAACAAAGAGGGTTACTAAATGAAGATGCTGTTCATGTTTTGAAACACGATGAGCCCTCTTAAACAATGTTAGACTTGTTCTAAACCTTAGTATATCCTCATTGTTTCCATGAATGGAAAACTTCTGTTTCAAAGCTGTTTGCTCTCCCTGAAACTGACCAGCCATGAAAAATTGAAACTGGAAACAGCTTGGACAGACAGTTGGGTCTATTGTTAGTTAACTAGGTCACTTTCACCCCAGATCATTTCATTTGGACTATGCATGGCAGGAAGGAAGGAAAAGAAAAAGAACAGAGCTGCAAACAGTCAAAACGGCCCAGGTCAATCTTGGATGGATTTTACAGTAGAATTGGCTGGTTGAGAGTTCATCATCTAGAAGTATCCAGTCTGTTGTGATCTCTAGACTTATACAACACAGCCCCAATTTCATATTGGTTCAATTTCCTTTTGTTTCAGGCCTATGAGCCAGAAGATCCTTCTATGCATTACTGTACATCAGGGGTCTCCAACCTTGGCCCCTGGAAGCCTGGCGGACTTCAACTCCCAGAATTCCACAGCCAGCTTTGCTGGCTGTGGAACTCTGGGAGTTGAAGTCCGCCAGGCTTCCAGGAGCCAAGGTTGGAGACCCCTGCTGTACATGTACAGGAATCTGTTCCAGCACCTCTAATAGTTTGTTTTGCACTAACAGTTTTCAAATCTTTTCCTAGTGCTATGGTTTATCCTTCTAGGGACAAAACTGATGTTTTGGGATATTAAAAAAAAAAAAAAGGTAAAAGAAATCCCAACCCAAATTCCTTCTGCTTTCTGACAATGTAAACTTTGAATTTTGCACTATTTTGCACAACATCTTATAAATCACATTCTTGCTATTAGGATCTGCCTCTTCCAGCAATTCATTTGTACAAGAGTCTCTTCTTGGCCAACACTCTATAAGCTCAAGTTTGGGTACTTTGGGTGGATGGGAGAGAAACATGCTGGGATTTGCTTAATGTTTTAAAGAGACAAAGTGGAAAGATACAAACATTACAAGATGCTTTGACACAGGCAAAATTCTTGTCTATTGATTTTACTAATGAAGCTACATGCACCTAGACATATGTGGCCAGCAAATTTGATCTTGCCATTATCAAAATTATTGCCAGATCAGCAGTTTAGCACCTAGAAGCAATCATATTAAGTAAGTACAGTGGGAAGAAAAAATGAAGTCAGAAGTCCTTCCTTGTCATCCTCTCTGATTTCCCAGCTTCATTTTTCTCCCCTTGGCCACATACTTCCTCTCTAAAAAACAGACTCAAAGGTGTTTTTTCAACAGGCAACTGGACTTTCTGGTTTTTATTTGAAGATGTTTTGCTCCTCATCCAACAGCTTCCTGGATGAGAAGTGAAATGTCTTCAGAGAAAAACTAGAAAGTCCAGTTGTCTCTAGAAAAAAAACACCTTTGGGACAACTATGATCTGGATGACGGAGAATCTCCTTAGACATTTAGACCAAAAACAGACTTTTCTTTAGCTATGCCATCTCAGCCACTTTTTGGTTCAGTAGAGAATTAATAGAGAATTAATAATTGTTCCAGTTCAAAGTTGTAACCAATAAACAAAAAATTTCAAATGATGTATTCTGCTCTAAACCATACACAATCTCACTTATTGTGCCCCATGAATATCCAGAAATGCAAAAATGGCACCATGGACAGCGATTATGGGAAGGAATGGCGTTGCCACTGCTCAGATCCATTGATGTGAAGGATCTGACCTTGAGAATGGGAAAGAATGAATAAGGACGACCTTTTGGGAAATATTAGTCCTAGAAAAGCATGAGAAAGAAACTCAAACTCAACATGTCTTGATGTTATTTGGCATAAAACAGAGGAGAGAAAAACCCTTTAGATTCTATTGATCTTCCTTCTAAACCAATAAAGAGCATTCCTGGAATCCTTTCCATGCTGACAACTGGAAAGTATGGGGGACAGTTACAAAACACCATGGCTATCTGTGCTGTAGTCACTCTGAAGCTGCAGCTGAGCCATAAACTAATGTTTTCAGCTGCAGAAGACCTCTTTAGGAACCACATTCAAATGCTGAAGACAACATTAAGAACCTGGGAGAGATGGGAGGATGTCAAAATCGATCCTTGGTCAAGGAATCCTCCATGTATGTAAGGGAGCTTTGTGTCACCTGTACATGATTACAATGGCCTTCAAGGTTTATGCAGAGAAAGAGCTAAGATTGAAAGCCATCTTTGCAGCCAATGATCCTCCTGCCTTCCTCTCATTCTTACCAACAACATTTCCCTAATAAAAAATGGGGGTGTCCCAAATGTTTATGATACATTGTTTACTGATGTGTTTATTTGTTTCTTCTTTAAAGGCAAGTATCTCACAAAGTGCCACGCATCAATCCCAATGAATGAAATGGTTCTATTTTGGGGTTCGCAATCTCCAGAACCACCATACTGGGAGAGAATTAAGACTATTCAACCAGACAAATGATTAAGGATGGCCAATCATTCTGGCATTTCCACTCCCATGATTCTACAGTTCGACTGGAACCAGTCTTCCCAATTCAGAGCTCTTATTTGAATGGCCAATTGTAGTTCTTGTACCTTTGGCCAATGGGTGGAGATGGGGTAGGCGAGTAGGAGCTGACTGACAGTCTTCAGGGAAGACTGAAGCAAGCTGCCTGCCATTGGAGCCTTGGTGGCAGAATAATTAAAGTGCAGCATTGCAGGCAAACTCTGCCCACAGCCTGGATTTCGATCCTGATGGGATTCAAGGTTAACTCAGCCTTCTATCCTTCGGAGATTGGTAAAATGAAGATCCAGATTGTCGAAGGCAATATGCTGACATTGCAAACTACTCAGAGAGTGCTGTAAAGCACAATGGGGTGGTATTTAAGCTAAATCCTATTGCTACTGCTATTTGTCCTGGGAGAGAAAGGACTCTCCTTGGTCCAGTACGCCTTGGTCCCTCAACGCCAAACTCAATTGTACATGTCCTCCTCCTGTAATACTGGATCAGGATGTCTTTCTGGAAGTTGATTTTTATCTGCTTATCTGCGATATCTATTTATTCTGTAATACCAGAGCAACAGGTTGTTCTATTATATGTAGCTTGATTACAAAAATTTAGTCTCTGTTACAGAAAAAATTTCACCACTGTGATTGTACCAATTGTGGGGAACCAACATCCATACCAAATGTTGCTGAATTACAGCATTTCTCACCATCAGTCATGGTGGTTGGGGATTTGTTAAATAATAGTTCAGCAATTGCTGGAAAATCAACACACTCATCTGTGTGTTCTTTTATTAGGACAATAAACTGCAAATAACACACATTTCTAATTTGAAATATGTAGTCAGATCAGTATTGGGAATTGATCCCCACTGGTGATGCAAAATCAGATTATGACTTTGTCACAGACCAGTTTATCTAAAAAGAACTTGGATGTTCAGGGAATAGCATTTGTTTGCAAAACAGAACTTGCATTCGTTTCTCCACATTTTCATTTTTAGCACACACCCATTTCTGGGAAGTGTTGGACTAATCTTGAACTAATAATAGCTCATCCTTCTTTTGGAGCCAGGTTTTCTGCAAGAATATTTTTTTTCTGAATCCCACTTAAATAGAATTTTAAAAAAATCAACTATAAAACTCCCACCAAATTTGGAAATGTATTCCTCAAGCAGGAAACAGTTGCAGTTCTGGGATTTGCTTTCTGTACAGTCCTTTTCTGACTTTTCTTTTCGGAAGGGCATGCCACAATTTCTCCTTCATTGAGCATTTTAAACCACACAGCAAAGAAGTTACACCCATCATTTCCTCTAACAATGGCAAAAGAGAAAGCAATGGTTTGCCTATTTAGCATATCTAGGTCCCTGCTGTAATTGTTTCTATCTATTCTTTTTTTCCCCTATATTGAGCCATTCAATAAGAAAGAACTGCATCTACCGCTCATGAAATTCATCAGTAAAAGGATGATCAGCATTTTTGGCATCCAGAAGCTGCAAAACAACATTTATTCTGGTACCTGAAACCAGTGATTATAGCAGTAATGTGACGAAAAGCAGAATTTTGGGCTATTTTGAATATGATAGTATAAAAATATAAAAAAGAAAAAGATGAAAAAACAAGAAGGAAATTGTAATTTGGTATAGTGGTTCAGGAGAATGTGAGTTCTAGTCCTGCTTAGGCAGAAAGTTGGCTGGATGTCTGGGCCAGTCACTCTCTTTCACCCAACCCAACAGTGGTGTTGCTGTGGGTAAAATGGGAAGAGTAAGGTGTGTTTTGAATCTTCACCACATTGAGTTACTTGTAAAGTAATAAAGGCAGGATGCTAATCTAATAAACAAGGAAACAAATTTCCTTCTATTGAGGAATTGCCATCTTACTCTTTCATCTCCCACTTTAATCCTTTCTACTCTCCAAATTCATAAATCAGTTCAGTCTTCTTTCAACAACAAGTCCATATAAGGCTTCCAGCCTTTTAAAAAAAAAAAAAAAATCCTTTTTTCTCTCTCTCTGATCAAACTGGTCAGCTTAGCCAATTCTGTAAAGTTTATAATTGAACCTTTATTATAGATAATTCATTATTTTTCCATCTTTGAATATGGACTTTTTCCCTCACAGGGAGAGGCAATTTTCAATTCCTAGGTATATTAAGCCTATATATACCGTATATACTCGAGTATAAGTCGACCCGAATATAAGCCGAGGCACCTAATTTAACCACAAAAAACTGGGAAAAACTTATTGACTCGAGTATAAGCCGAGGGTGGGAAATGCAGCAGCTACTGGTAAATTTCAAAAATAAAAATAGATACCAATAAAAACTTTCACTAGGACAGTTGAGAATAAGTTTGATGTTCACAATTTCCTCTTTGAAAGAGACCAGTAAATAGGGAACAAGAAGATGAAGAAAAAGAAATGTGTTTTTTCACACTTTTCACACTGCAATGAACAAAAATGGCATTATAGGAACAGGCTTATTCTCAGTCCAAAGGTTTGTTTCTGATTTCTTCCCTGATTTAAGGGAAATTTGGGAAACGATCTCACTATCATGAAAGGTTTAATTGATTCACTAACCCAAAAGATGATGATGATGACAGTGGTAGGCAGGAGTCACTCTCTCCCTTGCAAGAAAAAAGCAAGAGCCATTCTTATGATCTCTCCCTCTCTCTCTCTCTCCCCGTAATACAGTCAAGCCCTTTCCAGCACGCGCGATCTGCCTTCGCCACTTTGCACCTTGCAAATGCAAAATCCTGAGCGACCTTGGCTCGCATTGTTTTCTCAGCCTAGAGAAAGGGGAAGGGGGCTCATCTGGACCAAGGGTGAGTCTCCCCCTCAGTTTCCCCTGAAGGATCTTCCGTCGCTTTTGCCTTCTCCCTACATCTTCCCTCTGTTAAAATCCCCCCCCACACACACACACACTTATTTTCGGTTGGATAGATTTCGTGTCTGCGCATTCTCACATGGCGGTGGGTCTTCCCCCCAAAAAAAACAGTTAAAAAAAGAAAAAACAATATATCCTCAAGCAAGAACTTTTCTGCTTCCGATTACCCCCATGCTTAAAAGTTGCAAAGGAAACATGGAAGCAGGGAAGCGGCTGCCCAGCTTCGGAGCTCCACACCATTTTTTTTTCAGAGGGGAATCTGACTCGAGTATAAGCCGAGGGGGTTTTTTTTCAGCACAAAAAATGTGCTGAAAAACTCGGCTTATACTCGAGTATATACGGTAAGCCTCAGCAAACCTATTTTACTTTCAGTTGACCTGTTCTGACCCAGCTTCCCAAATACGACAAACCGTCTGAGGTGAACTCAAAAGATTCCTTTATTAGGAATGCCAGCAGCCCCAGCAAAAAGTTTTTCTTGCAGGCTAACAAGTCTGGCCCGCTGGAAGATGAATAGTTGTCTGCCCACATCTATTCATCTCTGCCTTTTATCCCCAGAGCTAGAATGGGGCCTAGCTAGCAGTGGTGGCTCTTCCTTCCCCAGGATCAGTCCAGGGCTTTCCACTGCTCTCCTCTTCTTTGCCTTCTGCGTAGCCACGCGTCAGGCCCTGGACCCAACTGTTCCTCCTTTCTTCATCAACCACCTCCAGACCTGAGCGCTCTTCATCTGAGGGCTGATGGATGGCCCAAGATTCCTCCCTCCCTCTCTCTCTCCCAGCTCTATTCCCTCTTCCTCCGCTGCTGAAGGGGCCAGTGGCCGACAGACCACAACATGACCATAGCCTATACATCACTGTTGTAACAGCATAATTTCCAAATGTCTCAGAAACTCACAAAAAAGTGCTTGGAGATACATGCCCTGGGCTGTAAACGACTTATCTAAAAGTGCTTAACATTGCAAAAAGCCTAATTCTGCCATCAGGTTCTCTTCCTCTCCTTCTTCCTTTCCTCTTGAAGGACATTATTTAAAAAAAGAAAATCATGTTCCTGTTTACACACACTCATGTGGTCCTCATTATCAACCTTTATCCCGAGCTGTGTTCTGGCCAAAGCATGCTTACACACTGGCTGGAAAACACCTCCTAAGATACTCTCTTATCAAGTTGGGTTGTGTACAAGAATTTATTCATGACCAGCCAATTTATGAATTCTCATTTCCAATCTGATGCATCAGCACTAGGGAAACTGAAACTCCAGTTTAGGTGCATAACACGTTTGGGTCAACCAGTCATAGAACTTCCAGTCCAAAGAGCCTGTGCTACCATACTGTCTTGACTTCTATAGCACACAAAGTTGTACATCAAATATCCCATGTGTAGTGTGTAGGAAAGTAGCATCTTTAAAATTAACCTAACACATCCCTTTCCGATTTGGTGTTCATGAAATCTCCCCTGCACCAATCCTTGCTGTTCCTCTGTTGTTCATAATCAGCACTTAATATTCAGGAGTATACTATTTTACCTCCCTGCTCTGATGACATTCAGGTAACTATTCAATACCTGGCTATTTTCCCAGACTCTGGGACAGGATGAAGGTTGAACCCCTGCTGGATGAGTTTTATTTGGTTATGTTTTTGAAGATCAGTTCATGAATGTCTGTAACATGCTTTGTGTTGTTTACTTTTGAGTTGTCTATAGTTGTTGAGAGTTGGAAAGTCTATGAAATGATGAATAAATACATAAATGACCAGTAAAACACATAAAATCTCCGGTCCTTAAAAAAAAATCAGAATAAACACTCCATAAATTAGGCTTTAAGCCGGGAAAGTTGGCAGGAAAGCTGTTGATCATTCTCAGCCAGCTATCCACCAGCCAGCACTCCTAGAATAAGAGGCGTTGCGACCCACTGGATTTGGGATTCTTACTGGTGTGAAAAATCCACATGCCAGAACTGTTAAATTGAGACAGCTACATGTGAAGGTTCCAAAGAAAGGTGGGGAAGTTCTTCCAATGTTGCCAACGGCCCCTTCTATAGAACAATGCAAAGGAGATACAACAAAGAGAACATGAATAGGCACCCTGCACACTGTTTCCGCTTGCCAACTAATCAGTTGGCCCACAACAAATGGGTCACTGCTTACTTGTTGCCATTAAGACTCTTCCTCAGAGCTGTTAGGATGGTGGCTACAACCATGCACTCTGTTCACAAGACGGTGTTCAAAAAAGTCAAGATGGCAGCCATGGTCCTGCAATCAATCACATGTTTGTGGTCACCTTTGAACTTTTTTTGAACCTCCTCCTAACAGGCATCCCTGCTCCACACCAAGCAAAGTTGCATGGAACACACCAAGCCAGTGGTGGGATTCAATTTTTTTTTACTACCGGTTCTGTGGGCATGGTTTGGTGGGTGTGGCATGGCTTGGTGGGCATGGCAGGGGAAGGTTACTGCAAAATTCCCATTCCCATTCCCTCCCCAACCCTCCAACCTGCTTTCCAGCTCCGTTCTCCTGTGCAGGGCAACAAAAGAAGATCCAGCTGATCAGCTGGGACTCAATGGGAGGCAGAGAATAGATGGGGGTGGGGCCAATCAGAGGTGGTATTTGCTGGTTCTCCAAACTACTCAAAATTTCCATTACCAGTTCTCCAGAACTGGTCAGAACCTGCTGAATACCCACTTCTGACACCAGCCATAACTCTATAGTAAGTCCTGCCTTCTATCTACCTAGATCTTCTCAGTTCCACAGAGAAGCAGCATCTTTGTGTGGATGAAAAACAGTGGTGGGAGGGAGAGGAATAAATGAAAATATGTCCATGTATGTACACCAGCATACAAACACATGCAACCAGTTTTCTAATTCATCAACCAGGGTTGACCTCAAATCCAAAACCTTCTAGTAATACATTAGGTCGCTATTGCCGATAATTGCCTTGATCTGGATGACTTGCAGATATCAATCATGTTCTGCCCTTGGTTGACTTTACTTTATGTTTCAAGCCCCACTTCCATCATGGAAGCGACTAAAGTCTGACTGGGTGGATTATCTCACCTGGTTTTTGTCGAAGCCATTTTTGTCAACCTCTTCCCCCTGACCAGCATGAAAGAATTTAAATTGGATTCTGACAGACTTGATGTCCCAGGGAGAATGGCCTGGTAGGTTTTTAGGATTTAGATTTTTATTCCACTTTTGTTTTCATATACAACTCAAAAGGCAAGAACATACCTACTGCTGAATACCACCTCTGTTTTACAGTCAACATTGCAGTGCTGGCTGGAGAAAGTACTTAAAGAGACAGTTTAAAAACACCACATGTGCTGACCGTTTTCTGGACAGCCTGTTCTCTCACAATCACTTCCTCCCTGCATTACTTCCCCAGAAACCTCCTCCTTCTGAAGGAAAGAAAGATTAAACATTTGCTCTATAATAAAAATAAGGAAACCTGAATAGCTCCATGGAGATAAAAGAGAAAAGTTAGCTTGGTGGGCCTTTGGGTTGGAATAATTCCAAAATTGAAAAAACACACAGTAGTATAGTCCAAGACGGAATATATTTCGGGGGCGATTGTTTAACCCCCTTGTTCACCCGCGGAGTACAATAAGGCAAATGTTAAAAACGTTAAAACCGTCATAAAAACCGTCATAAAACCAAGGATGACCGCTGCTCCCGTTCTTTTAATCCAATTGGCTTATTAAGATTAAGCCAGTGACCGGTCGTCACGTAGCTGACTCCTCCTCGTCGCTGAGACGCGGTTTGGTCCGTTGACGCTGCCCCCTAGTTAGCCTTAATTGGGCTATTAGGGGCTTCCAAATTGCGCTTAAGTGAGCGGCGTCAGCTCGATTACACACATTGTCCGTTGCGGCAATTAGTAATTGCTCGCTTACTCGTCATTCCCGAAAGTTATTTTGGTGTCTCAGCAACACCGCAGGCTGACTAAAGTTTACAGCATGACCCGTTGACAAGGCATGCGCGGCAATAGCCGAAGAGGACTGTAACTGTTCATGCTCTGCCGCTGAATTGACCGTTTTTTGGCTTAGTCTTCGGTGTTCATCACACCTGGTAGCTAACGCCCTCGATGTCTCTCCGATGTACGAAACTCGGCATTCTGAACAGAAAATTTGGTAGACCACGTCTTCCGTCATAGTAGCGGGTTGTCTGTCCTTAAGATGTGTTAACTGTGATCCAAGTTTGTTTGGTGCTGAGAACACCACACGGATCCCAACCCGGTTCATAATGCGTCGTATGGCTTCACTTGTATTGTGTTCATAGGGGATGACGATGGTCTTGGGGCGGTCTTGTTGACGCTGACTAGAGTCATCTGCTTGAGTATTCAGTCGGCGCTAGGAGAATTATCTTCAGAAGAAGCTGACATAGTACGAACCCAGGTCGCAGGGGTACTCCATAGAAGGACAAAAAGCGGGTCGAACTTAACTAAGGAGGAATGGAAGGCGTTGAAGGAATTGCGTACTGACGATTCCATTGTCATCATGAGAGCTGACAAAGGAAACTGTACAGTGGTAATGGATAAAAGTGACTACACCAATAAGATGAAACAGCACCTTTCTGAAGGCCCGTATGAAAAAGTCGAGAAAAAACCGGCGTCTACGGTGATGAACGGTTTAAAAAAGGATGCTTGTCAGGCGCTCTTCCGGTTGAAGTCAAAACTTGGAGAGAACGTTTGGTTCCGCATAAAACCTAAGAACAATAGATGCCCAAGAATCTATGGACTTCCAAAAATACACAAACAAAACGCCCCACTCAGACCCATCGTTGACTTCATCGGGTCACCGACATATGGGTTGGCGAAGTTCTTGTCAACGCTGCTGACCCCACTTGTAGGTAAAACGGAGCACCATGTCAAAAACTCAAAACATTTCGTCGATTTGTTGAGCGGGGTGGAGATGACAGAGGAGGACGGTATGGTCAGCTACGATGTGACGGCGTTATTCACAAATGTACCCATTAACAAAACCCTAGAAGTCATCTCATCTCGACTAGAAGAGGACCCCACGCTGCCCCAAAGAACGGCACTGGAAGTTATTGATATTGTCTCGTTGGTACGGTTGTGTGTTAATGCAACGTTCTTCACCTTTAGCGAGGAATTGTACAGACAAACAGATGGCTTACCAATGGGCTCACCAATCTCAGCAATTCTAGCCAATGTGTTCATGGAGCATTTTGAAAAAAAGGCGTTGCAGAGCTTTACCCGTCCCCCAAAAGTCTGGCTACGTTATGTTGATGACACCTTTGTAATTTTACGTAACCCGGACAGAGATTCCTTCCTGGACCACCTTAATTCATGCGAACAATCGGTAAAGTTTACCTGCGAAGGGGAGTCAGAGGAGCACACCCTTCCCTTCCTGGATTGTCTTGTGAAAAAGGCGGGCTCGGGGCGATTAACAACGACAGTTTTTAAAAAGCCGACTCACACAGACCACTATTTAAATTACGAGTCTGGCCACAGTGTGAAAGTTAAACTGGGCATCGCAAACTCCCTGTTCACAAGAGCGTCACGTCTATGCACCGAAGAGGCTGACCGCAAGGCTGAAGAACGAGAAATCATCTCAACGCTGCAGAAAAACGGTTACCCTAGGCGGCTCCTAATTAAACAAGCCAAAAGAGTGCACCTGAAGGAGACGGCGCCCCGACTGAATACTCAAGCAGATGACTCTAGTCAGCGTCAACAAGACCGCCCCAAGACCATCGTCATCCCCTATGAACACAATACAAGTGAAGCCATACGACGCATTATGAACCGGGTTGGGATCCGTGTGGTGTTCTCAGCACCAAACAAACTTGGATCACAGTTAACACATCTTAAGGACAGACAACCCGCTACTATGACGGAAGACGTGGTCTACCAAATTTTCTGTTCAGAATGCCGAGTTTCGTACATCGGAGAGACATCGAGGGCGTTAGCTACCAGGTGTGATGAACACCGAAGACTAAGCCAAAAAACGGTCAATTCAGCGGCAGAGCATGAACAGTTACAGTCCTCTTCGGCTATTGCCGCGCATGCCTTGTCAACGGGTCATGCTGTAAACTTTAGTCAGCCTGCGGTGTTGCTGAGACACCAAAATAACTTTCGGGAACGACGAGTAAGCGAGCAATTACTAATTGCCGCAACGGACAATGTGTGTAATCGAGCTGACGCCGCTCACTTAAGCGCAATTTGGAAGCCCCTAATAGCCCAATTAAGGCTAACTAGGGGGCAGCGTCAACGGACCAAACCGCGTCTCAGCGACGAGGAGGAGTCAGCTACGTGACGACCGGTCACTGGCTTAATCTTAATAAGCCAATTGGATTAAAAGAACGGGAGCAGCGGTCATCCTTGGTTTTATGACGGTTTTTATGACGGTTTTAACGTTTTTAACATTTGCCTTATTGTACTCCGCGGGTGAACAAGGGGGTTAAACAATCGCCCCCGAAATATATTCCGTCTTGGACTATACTACTGTGTGTTTTTTCAATTTTGGAATTATTCCAACCCATGGATTCAAACTCCACAGTCACAAGTTTTTTCTCTCGTTTGGTGGGCCTTTCACTATTACCAAGACACCATATGCCTTTGAATTGGTAGAAAACTATATCACCATGAAATTTGCTCATTGCTGCAGGACACCTGATATTCCTCTATGATAAGCAGAGGTGGTTGGTATTCAGCAGGTTCTGACCAGTTCTGGGGAACCGGCAGCAGAAATTTTGAGTAGTTTGGAGAACTGGCAAATAGCCACCTCTGATTGGAGATTTTACAGTATCCTTCCCCTGCCACACCCACCAAGCCACGCCCACAGAACCGGTAGCAAACAAATTTGAATCCCACCACTGTGACAAAGTCTCAAACTTTTTAGTAGCTAATGCTACTTTTAACACAAACAAGGGAGCAAATATTTGTTGATACTAAGGCAGGTAAGGAACATTTAAGCCTGTTTAATTCATGGACTGGGTATAAGATGAAGGAAATATCACAGGATCCGAAAGTAACATTTGTTTATGCCTTAGTTTGATGTGACCCAGCCTTGTCACCGTAGCTGTAATTTAATATAAAAAAGACTCTAAAACTTACTATCTGTAATTCAAGAGACTATTCCGTTATGATTATGGAGTTATCCTTATAGTTATGACTGTTCCGACTTTTATTAGGAAAAAAAGAGAAGTGTTTGACTCCCCAGGTGTATAAGGCTGCTATTTATGGTGGCAGCAATTTAGTTCCACACAATTAAAGACATGTTTACTTTGATCAGAAAGAAGACATGGTCAAAGGCAGACCAAAAAAATGAATCCATTGCATTATGGCACTAAGCAGAAGTTGATTAATTTGTCTTAACTGACAAATATGCAGACAGCATCTCTCTCTCCTTCTTCCAAGTAGAGTTCCCTGTTCCTGACCCATAAATCACATCCACACATGCTATGAGTTATATAATAATCTGCACTTCTATAACTGTCTGGTTTGGTTCTGCAACCCAAAAAGACAAACACAGACTTCAGAGAGTAATTAGGACTGCAGAAAGAACAATTACTACCAACCTGCCTTCCATTGAGGACCTGTATACCGCACAAGTCAAAAAGAGGGCTGTGAAAATATTTACAAACCCTTTACATCCTGGATATAAACTGTTTCAACTCCTACCCTCAAAACAATGCTATGGAGCATTGCGCACCAGAACAACTAGACACAAGGACAGTTTTTCCCCGAACGCCATCACTCTGCTAAACAAATAATTCCCTCAACACTGTCCAACTATTTACAAAGTCTGCACTACTACTACTATTAATCTTCTCATCACTCCTTATCACCCATCCCCTTCCATTTGTGACTGTATGACTGTAACTTTGTGTATCCTTACAATTTATATTGACTGTTTCCTAGTATGATTTGATTGCTTATTGTTCCCTATGACTATTGTTAAGTGTTGTACCTGATGATTCTTGACAAATGTATCTTTTCTTTTATGTACACTGAGAGCATTTGCACCAAGACAAATTCATTGTATGTCCAATCACACTTGGCCAATAAAGAATTCTATCTTCTATCTAGAGGGAATGAAGCAATATTTACAGGCTTAGACTTTAGACTGTACTGAAAATATTTTGAATATAATGAATGTTATATACTATGTATGTATACAAAGGAATCCTACTTCTTTTAGAATGTATTTATCTACATGTTGCTATACCACTCCAATCAATGGGAAGCAAACCCAGCAAAATAGAAATAATTATTGCAAAAGAAGGTGGCACACAAACAAATGATTCAAGTTGAATGTATGTTGGAATAATAATATGGTTTTAAATGCCATCTGGAATGCAAGAAGGGAGGAGGTGAATGGACCTGCAGGTGGACTTTCTTGCAGGGTATGGAGAAGATGGAGAAGGGCTACTCCTAGCCCACCCACCTACCCCAGCCCACCCACTTCTCCAGGAGCAGAGTTTCCCAGCATACTTTCTCTAAATGCTTTGACCGATGGGCAGATTCGATTCTCCCCAGAGGAGTGCCTTAAATGCATTGCACCTGTCAGATCCCTAAGGTAATATTGCCATTCAATTGGGAGAAGGGGGGACCTTGAATGTTATTCTTTCTTATTACCTCTGACAACTGCTATTTTATCACCTTTATTCTAGCACCTGAGTGCCCTGAGATTTTCTCACCTTTGGGGGAATGTATTAAGGGGGAGGGCCATGTGGGTTGTTTCACTCTGAAAGACAGGCAGAAGATGACTCTGGGAATGCCTGCTTATCTGGTTCTCAGGACAGGCCATTACAATAACATCTTCACACCTGAGGATTGGCTGAATCCACATCGGACTGGAGGGAGGGGTTTCTAATGTCTTAATTCTAAGTCTGCTTTGCCTTTGATCTGTTTTCACTTCTGTTCAATAAAAGGTTCCTTCTGAAATATTCAGTTTCAAGAGTTCTTATTTTCTTGAGTTTGAGGGAGGCAGGTCCTTACACAGCACCCTCAAGGACTTCAAAGGTAATACACTTCAAATTAAGCCTGAAAGCCTGAAGAGACCAGGGCAGTGATCTCAGAATGGGTGTTAATCTGTAAGTGTGGGATGATCCAGCCAACAGTCTGGCCCACAATTCTGGACCAGATGTAGCTTGCAAATTTCAAAAGCAGAAGTGCCTTGTAACAGTCACCATTGCCAAGGCATTGTGGTGCATGCTAACTGGACTTCAGCAACCCTGACCACGACTTCCATTTGCTGCTTGCACAGGTGAAGTCACTGAATCCTTGGAAGAGGCCATTCAGAGTAAGGGCCAGGAATTCATGTTACTGGATTTACCCTGGTGTTTAATAACGACAGATAACCCAGCCTTTGAATGATTTAATCTGATCTTTTCTACCCTTGCAAACTTTGGCAGCTTCCAGACATAGGATTTCCACGGCATCTTTGGCACAGCCTGGGGTGATAATTCCAGGCATCCTAATGACAGCTTATCCAAAAACAATGAATAACCTCTCCCAGGGAGGGTCTGTATTAGAAACAGAATAAGGAGAAGACAGCCTACAGAAATCCCACCCTCAAATAATCACGACTTTGACCAGTTTTTCCATCCTCACCCCCACACTACCAGTACTTTGAACTGGGATTGCTCACTCAGGTATCAGACTGGAAGGTTCAGCTATAAACTTAAGATCACGATGTGGCAAAAATGAACGTAAGCAGAGGCTTTGAAGAACAAAATATAACTTTTATTGATCAATAAAAGGGTAAGACCTCTTCTCTCATACCCACAGATATGTGAGGAAAGTTACAAAGCATATAGGTGAAAGTAACTCTTCTTATACCTTAAGATTCTTTTAGAAGTAGAGTAATTGCATTGTAAAACACTCTAAGTTAGATTTACATCTTTCCTGCAACAACACAAATGTCCTCCTGGCACTTGTTTATCTTTCAGCATTCTTTCTCCTATTGTCTGTTAATCGATCACAATTGACCATTTAAGAGGGCTATTAACAGCACACTTCGAAAGGTATATATTGCTCCTGATGTAGGGAGTGACGTTCCCAGGGAGTACATTCCATTCAGATTGATTTAGATAGGATAATCATGTATCTTCATATGAGAGAGATGTAACTAATTGCGGGCTAGTTTTACAACACAAAGGTTAGAGAAATATTTTTCACAACAGCAAGATAAGAAATGCCTATAGAGATAAATACTTCTATATACATAGGAAAACAACTGCATAACATCAAGATAAAACATGCTTATAGAGTAACTCTCTACTCTCTCTCTATTTTTTATTTCTTTCCTTTATTTATTACCCTAACAAGACCAAGGCCAGATACGAGTTCTCTAACTGAATCCACAAAGTTATCCAGTATGTCCGCAGGCATTTTATTCCCTAAGAGTGTCTGTTCGTAAAAGAGAGAAATGGGAAGTGACTGAACCTGCACAAAACAAAATGTTGGGTTGGATTAGACACAAGAATAGTTTTTCCCCGAAAGCCATCACTCTGCTAAATAAATAATTCCCTCAACATTGTCCAACTATTTACAAAGTCTGCACTACTATTACTATTAATCTTCTCATCACTCCTTATCACCCATCCCCTCCCACTTGTGACTGTATGACTATAACTTTGTCGCTTCTATCCTTACGATTTATACTGAGTGTTTCCTAGTATGATTTGATTGCTTATTGTACCCTATGACTTTTATTAAGTGTTGTACCTTAATGATTCTTGACAAATTTTTCTTTTATGTACTGAGAGTATTTGCACCAAGACAAATTCCTTGTGTGTCCAACCACACTTGGACAATAAAGAATTCAATTTAATTCAATTTGATAAGTCATGTTTGTATTTTTGTCTGTATTGCCCAATGTTTAAATATGGAATCATCTCCAGCACAGCCAGGAATGGGACTTAAATCACTCTTCTCCAACCTGATGCCTTCCAGACCTGCTGGAATGACTGAGTAACTCCTAGAATTTCTAGTCCTTTGTCGCCACTGGAAATGTTGGAGCTCACAATGCCAACAAAACTAGAGTGGGGAGGGTAAGGGCTGCCTCAGATGGGCTTCCTAGTTATTCTTTTAATAAATAAGAGTTGCCTCGAAGTTGAGCAGCACACAGATCCAATCCAATAAATAAATAAATAAAATAAAACGGTAGAAAGCCTGAGTGATGGCAGGTCAGTGTACACATACATTCAACAGCATGCTTGTCACAAGAGATGACTAATGATCTCCCAAGTGACAGCCTTGTCCAATGTTTATCTGTTGAAAGTTTCAGATCTCACCGAACTGAAAGCTGATTGCCAAATTGTCAGCGCTTGTGCAAACAACTTCAGGGCATGTTTAAAAATAGCAGTTTGCAGGACATGAAATGCATATATGATGCCACCTTTTGTGGGAAAGAGGTCTGAAGATGATTCAGATACCTAACATTGGATAGTGCCGGGTCTTATGAACTCACATCATGAGAACTAATAATAAATCCTCAAACCTTCACCCTTTTGTGGTAATTTATGAACATTGAGCTCATGCTTCTTTTTTTCTTCTTTTGAATGAGGCAAGAAGCTTCTCTGAATTCATCATAATACCTTCCGGAAGGGATGAACATAGAGACAAAGCTGTGGCCAAATTGCAAGCACGTATAGAAACGATATTTTGTGTAGTACTTGGGAAATGCTGCCAATCTTTTTTGTAAAAAAATTGCACCAAGCCAAAATAACAACGAAAAAAATGCTCATAATTATTTCAATCAATGTCTAATTTACACTTGAGAACTTAAGAAAAGGAGTGTCCAAACTTGGTGACTTTAAGACCTGTGGACTTCAGCTCCCAGAATTTCCCCAGCCAAGCAATCCTGGAAATCTTAAAATCGGACAAGTTCGGAC
This sequence comes from Hydrophis major, assembly GCA_033807585.1. Lineage (NCBI taxonomy): Eukaryota > Metazoa > Chordata > Lepidosauria > Squamata > Elapidae > Hydrophis > Hydrophis major. Next base: position 85,617,287 of record CM066331.1, on the reverse strand, counting down.
ACCCCTGCTTTAAAATGAACAGCTTTATACCTGTATTTTAGAAGCTATTCTATTGTGCTTCAGAGTACAAGGAGAGTTTTATCATAAAACAAAAATAGAACAATAGAAAAACTTTCCTAGCTGACTCTTCTATACCCTGGATTACCAGCAAAAGCTAGACTGCTATTAGTCAGGCTAAGTGCTCTAACAATGTTGTAATCCTTCTAATTTCCAGTAAATGATCTTTAGTCCCTCCACTCATACCTTCTTCAAGATATCAGGAAGAAAGTAGAAGATAGAAGGAAAGAGAAAAAAGGCGGCTTCAGAACTTTCCTCAGAGCTTAACAAGGTTTGAGTCAGTCTCAATACATAAGAGATATCAAATATAACTATGCCATTTTATACATAGGGAAGATTTTAATTTCAAAATCCCATATAAAGCTGATGAAAACAATTCTAAAGATCTTTTAAAATTCCCAAGAAAACAAGAGAGGTCAACAATCACCTATACAGAATCCCCAATAAAGTCGCTACAGTCAACTTGGATAAACCAATTAGAAATACTGGTAAAAGGTTAACCTCAAATTACAGAAAAAATATCTTTCCACCTAAGAAACACATTTAAAGTTATTTTCCCAAGCTCTACTTCCCTCTCCCCTTCTCATTTTTCCTCCTTTCTCTTTCTTTAGACACAGATGCGAGCATTGTAATCACTTACCAAACTTCAAATGCTCAGTTTTATAGACTCTTCTTTAGATAAGTAACGTGTTTAACCGAGTGCGCTCTTAGACTTTATGCATTTGGTTTACTTAAAGAACAAAGTGGAGAAGCTTCATGGTTGCCTAAGGGAATGGAACATATAAGTAAGTGACATGTAAACCCAAAACATCATAGGAAATGTCAGTGTGGTTTTGATGGCAACATCTCCTAAAGAAGAGATGATTGATGGGCTCAGGCTGGCTAATCACTTGAAACCTAAAGAGTATTCCAGAGTATTGGATAATTAACAGTATGGAACCCACAGTGAGAATGGAGAGGAACTAAAGTATATAAATAATGTATACACCAGGGGTGCAATGGCTCATGTGGTTTAGAATGGATTGTCACAATCTGCAAGCCTATGTTTGAGACCCAAGTGCTGCAGTGAGACAGGGTAAGCGCCTGTCATTTGCTCCAGCTCCTGCTGACCTAGCAGTTCAAAAGCATGCAAATACAAGTAGATCAATAAATACATTTTGGTGGACTCAAAAAATGGGGACGTGAAAGGAACCCTCAACTGGATGTCCCTCAGGCAACAGTGATATCACCAATTAATCCTTCAACCTGGAAGAACCTTGTTGCTTCCAACTCTTGTTGCTTCCAACATGATGTCCTATACCAGGGGCCCCCAAACTTGGCAACTTTAAGACTATGCTGACTGAAGAATTCTTTTTTTTTTTTGAAAAAGATTTTATTTTATTAATTTTCTATAAACAAACAAGACAAACAAAACATAAAAACATCAACTCTTTTATGTACATCCAGTGTGTCAGTTGGTTCATCATTTTTGTGCATTCATTCTGTAGTCTCAATTACAATTATGTTACATAACAACTCATATTGGCAATCCAAACTAATATATCCTAATATCACTAAAAAAAAAAAGTTTTTGACTATATTTTTAATCATTCATGCTTTATGAGCTAACAATACTTTAAACCAGTTTACTCAATAACAAATCATATAATCATATCAAATCAATCCTAAAAAACCCTTTATAAATATAATGTTGAATAACAAAATAATAGCAAAATAGCAAAATAAAGATATTCCTTACTGTCTAGCATTCTAAATATTCTATTATCGTATTTTATCATCTAACCATTGATAAAAAAGATCCCAAATTTCATAAAATTGTTTATCCTCTTGCTCTCTAATTTCAAATGTCAATCTACTCATCTCAGCACATTCCAATATTTTCTTAATAATTTCTTCCTGTAATGGTATTTTCTCATTCTTCCAATTTTTAGCAAATACAATCCTAGCCGCTGTTAATACATTTACAATCAGGTACTTCAAATCTTTACTATATATCAGGTAAAATTCCCAATAAGAAGATCTCTGGTTTCAAGTCTATGTGTTTCTTTGTCATTTTTTCCAACCACATGCGAATTATAGTCCAATATTTTCTAGCGTCCTCACAAGTCCACCACATATGGTAATACGAGCTGGGTATCTGATGACATTTCCAGCATTTTTCAGATTTGTTCTTAAACATTCTTGCTATTCTTGTCGGGGGAAAGTGCCACCTGTAAAACATCTTATACAAGTTTTCTTTATATGCTGTTGACATTGTCATTTTATAATTTTGAGACCACAATTTCTGCCATTCCTCGAGATCAATCCCATATCCAAAATTCTTCCCCCAAACAATCATAGTTTCTTTGACTTGTTCTTCCTCGAATTTCATTCCCAGTAAATAACCATATAATTTTTTAATCACCTTCTCATCAGTACCCATCAAGATCTTATCTAAATCAGTCTGCTTATCATAGAATCCCTCCGTTTTAGAATCTTCATCATACCTTGAATGTATTTGCGCATATGAAAACCAATTCATCCTTATACCTTGTTCCTCTAAGTTTTGTATCGATTTAAGTTCACCCTTTTCATCCAAGAGTTCCCCATATCTAACTGTTCGTTCTTCTTATAAATTATAGAATAGGAAAATGCTTCAATAGTCGATAACCAAACTGGAATTTTCAAATAACATTGTCTTTTTATCTTCTCCCAGTTTAACCACAAAGACTCCCGCATATAATGTCTTCTAAAATAACCCTGTGTTTTAGTTCCCTTATACCATAAAAAAGCATGCCAGCCCAACAGCAAATCATGCCCTTCTAATGTCAACAACCTATGCTTTCTTAATGTTATCCATTCTTTGACCCACATCAAATTTGCAGCTTGATAATATAATTCCCAATTAGGCAGGCCAAAACCTCCTCTAATTCTAGTGTCTTGCAAAAGCTTTAGCTTTATTCTCGCTTTTTTACCTTGCCATATAAACTTCAACATGATTTTATTTAAATCTTCAAAATAGTCTTTTCCAAGCCTAATTGGTATTGTTTGGAACAAAAATAAAATTCTAGGTAAAATATTCATCTTGATTGTTGAAATTCTCCCTATTAATGACAATTGCAAGTTTTCCCATTTCTTCAAATCTGTAGCTATCTGTTGGTTGAGTTTAATATAATTATTCTCTTTTAATGTGCTACATCTTGCTGTCAAATATATCCCCAGATACTTAACCTTATTTGTAATTTGAATTTTCAAAAGATCTGCCAGTTCTTCTCTTTGTCTTAATAGCATGTTCTTTGTCAAAAACTTTGTTTTATCTTTATTTATTTTCAGACCAGCCATCTCACCTTATGTCTCTATCTTTTCCAATAACCTTGGAGCTGTTTCTAACGGATCTTCCAGAATAAAAGCTAAATCATCAGCAAAAGCTTGTAGTTTAAATTCTTCCTTCTTAATTTTCATTCCTTTTATTTACAGAATGCTAATTTACCAAAGATACCTAAAGGGACTGAAGAAATGTTAGAAAGCAATATAACAATGATGGAATTAAATGAAGCATTTAAGAGACAAAACAATGGGAAAGCACCGGGTCCAGATGGGCTTCCGGCAGAATTCTATAAAACATTTCAAGAATCATTGAGTATCCCATTGTTAGAAGTCATGAATGAAGTTATGTTAAAGAAGATGATACCCAAAACATGGTCAGAGGCTTATATCGCACTTATTCCAAAAGAAGAGGCTGACCCACTGCAAATTAAGAACTACAGACCCATCTCCTTATTGAATGCAGACTATAAAATCTTTGCTTCAATTTTAGCAGAAAGACTTAAAAAATATTTAAATAATTTTATTTACCCAGATCAAAATGGATTTCTGCCAAAGAGACAAATCAGAGAAAATATGAGAGTAATCTTGGATACTTTGGAATACTATGAGGCTCATCCTGAAAAGCAAATGGCTTTGATATTTTTAGATGCTCAAAAGGCTTTTGACAACGTGAATTGGAGATTTATGTTATTAATATTGGAACAGATAGGTTTTGCTAAAAAATTTATTCAAGCAATCGAAGCCATATATTATAAACAGACAGCAAAGGTAATGATGGAGGGGGAACTTACAGATTTTATTAATATAAGAAAAGGCACAAGACAAGGGTGTCCCCTATCCCCTTTGCTATTTGTGTTGACCTTGGAAGTGTTGAATAGAAATATTAGGGATGATAAAAGCATAAAAGGAATGAAAATTAAGAAGGAAGAATTTAAACTGACTGAAGAATTCTGAAGAATTCCACAAGTCTTAAAGTTGCCAAGTTTGGGGACCTCTGTCCTATACCTTGAACTCCAGATTTGGTATCACAATTTCCTGGGTTGTCCTCCAACTATTTCCTAATACTGTGTAGGAACTTTGTGATGCTAGCTGATCATGCTAGCTGATAATTGTAACACGATGGAAATCTATTCTTACTTGAGTTGTCCTTCTTGCCTCATCCTTTTTCATTTATTTATTGTATCATTATAAAGTGTACTCTCAAGAGCAGGAATATTTCTAAACCACTTTTAAATCCTTTTTTTTTAACTAGCAAGCTTACATGTCTTGAAATAAATATTCATATTTCAATCAGTAGGTTCATGGCAAGGTTCTTAGACTGGAGACTTCAGTGATGTATTATTTTCAGATAATGTTACAAAACTAATAAATCAACAAGGATGTCCAAAGGTGAATTTTAAATCAAGAAAAGCTCCTGCAGGTGAGACAAATCTACACCCCCTGCAAATCACAGCTCCTCTTAGGGTAACAACCAGCCTTAGTCTAAGACAGAGGTGTCAAAGTGGTGGCCTGTGGGCGAGATGCATCATGCACAGGCCAAACCCACTCCAGCTTCACGAATGGGAAAAATGTAGCGAAATGTCATGTGACGGCAATGTGACTCTGCGACTTTGATGCCCGTGGTCCAAGAGATAAACCAAACTTTTTACAAAAGGCCATTTGTCCATTTAGATCAATCAATTATGTGCCAAAATCATAGCAATTGGAGAACCAACTTAGTGTAGTGGCTAAGATGCTGATCTAAAAACCAGCAGATTGTGAGTTCTAGTCCTGGCTTAGGTATAAATACTGGCTGAGTGACTTTGGGCCAGTCACTCTCTCTCAGCCTAAGCCACCCCGCAGGGTTGTTGTTGCAGGGAAAATAGGAGACAGGAGTAAAATGTTCTTACTTATAAAGTAATAAAAATGGGATAAAAATTTAATATTAGGGACAGTGTGAGGTGATGCTATGAATATGCTATAAATCGCTATTGGAAAATGCATACTCATCTGGATTGCAGTTGAAACCAGTGTATTTAATGGAGAGGGAGAGAGAGTTTTGTAAAAAAAAAAATTTTTTTTACAAAAGGGGAAAAAAAATGAGGGTTACAATCTGAAAATAATCTTATTGTATAAAATCAAATTGCAGATGATGTATTTCATATGGAAATGGATATCCACATCTGTATAAATACATATGGATGCATTTCCACGGATAAGAATGTACATGCATTTTCATTTATATTTGTGTTCTTTATCACTGAACCCAGCATGAATGAGTAGTATCTGATGGACAACCCACACCATGTGATTTTACAATGAAATGAATTTTAGAAAAGAATGTAGATATATCATCAGAATAACTTGCCTGGGCCTGGTTTCATCCTTTCCAGAGTTCTCCCTCAACCAAGGTACAGGAGCCAGAGACACCAACAGAGGCACCAACAGAGCATGGAATCGAAAAGGAATTTCAAGAAGGTATCTGTAAATGCATGATTGAAGATCCACTCTTTATCTCCATGCCTTTCTGATCCCCCCCCCCCCCCGATAGCAATAAACAGCACTCAGGCCCGTACCTAGTTTATATTTCCCAATCAGAGCTTAATTTATTTCATCAGTGCTTTTACAGAAACATACAAAGAGTGGGTGACAGCTTTATTTCCATAAGCAATTATCCTGATGTATCTAGAAATCCTGATAGAATTACAATTCTCCAGTGCATATACTCAAGTGTTTAAACATATGCACCTGTCATTCACACTTTACATATTTGCTGCGGGAAGAATCATTATCCTATAAATCGGAGACCCTGCCCACTGTTGAATTTTAAGAAAGCCCCAGAATTATTCTACATGTACCACAGCACATGTAAGAGTAGGGCTTTGAAAGTCAGCAGCAAAACAATTTAGCCCTCTTGCACTCATGTAGCATTTCAGAAACATTCTGCCATTAGATATATTGTAGTCATTAAAAGTTGATTTCATGTTTTCAGTGTATTCCTTCATAATGAAGCCGTTCTGAAATTACATTTGTGCTCAGTTTGAAGAGGTCTGTCCTGACGGGCAAAAGTTTTTCAGGAAGCAAAAGTTTTGAAAACATTGTTGTCCAAATCTTCAAGAAATCCCAAGGCTGTGGGCTGGCCTGGGAAGCAAAGCATCATTCCGGAAGAAAGCACGAGTGTACTAATTCTGCACTTTTCCAAAGTAAATGGCATGAGCATGAGCATAACTTCACCAAGACTCCAATTCAATTCAGGGAGACTTGAAATCTAACACTGTACAGTATAGGCAATTTCTTGCTGAGGCATCAGGGTCCAACCATTCTTTGTCTCTGCACAACTTTGGCCAAATTGTTATACAAACCCTTTAGCATCAACTTTAACAAATAACTGATAATCAGAGTAGGAAGGAACCTTATAGTTCATCTAGCCCAACCCCCTGCCTAAGCAGGAGACCCTACACCATTTCTGACAAATGGCAGTCCAGTCTCTTCTTGAAGGTCTCAAGTGATGGCGCTCCCACAACTTCCGAAGGCAAAGCTGTTCCATTGGTTGATTATTCTCACTGTCAGAAAGTTTCTCCTTATTTCCAAGTTAAATCTCCCCTTGTTCAGTTTCCATCCATTATTCCTTGTCTGGCCTACAGGTGCTTTAGAAAATAGCTTGACCCCTTCCTATACGTCAAATATTGGAAGACCTCTATCATGTCTCCCTTGGTCCTTCTCTTTACTAAACTAGCCAAGCCCAGTTCCTGCAAGCGTTCGTTGTATGTTTTAGCCTCCAGTCCCCTAATCATCCTGGTTGCTCTTCTCTGTAATTTTTCTAGAGTCTCAACATATTTTTTTATAACGTGGTGAACAAAACTGGATGCAGTACTCTAGGTGTGGTCTTACTAAGACGGCTACCTTACTTTGGTCTCTTCAAATCACATTTTCTTATAATTGGTACGCAACACAATCTTGATGAAAATTAATGTCAGTTTAAAGTCAGTGTTGCAAAGGAAAAAAATTGCCATGCATAGCAAAACAAACAAATAATTGTAATTAAAAAAAGCAAGGGGACCATGTTTCAGGGTGAGAACTGAATTTGTGGTAACAAACGAAATGTTTCTTTAGTTTTGAAAAGCTTTTGTTAAACCCTATTTGTATTTTAAAAAAAAAGCTGACTGATACCAATTGATTAAATGCCATATTTTGTATTGTGTGTCTAAATTTCCATATGTTTGTATCTTTTTTCTTCTTCTTTGAAATCATTTTCAACAAGATATGGCTTGGGTGGCACAAGAGCTTATTCTGTTACTAGATTAAATAAACAGCATTTATCTATTCCAGAACAGCAGGAGGCTGAAGAACACAAGGATACTCAAACCTTCTGCATAGCCCATTAATTTAAACTCTTCTTTTCAAAATAGACTTCCAAAATTTAGATTAGAGTCTTAGCCAATTCATTATCATAGACAAGAAAAAGGACCAAGTACAATTTTATATCTGTCTACTTCAGAATAAGCAGATTTCATTCCTAGGTGAATGAGTATAAGAAGAATGTTTAGATCTTGAAAATAACCTCGTAGATTATGAAGGAGCCAAGCTTTGTTCTCCATAGGATTGAAGCCTATCTTTCTACTAATTTTCTAACTCTACCACCGGATTCAGAAAGTGCTGCACTGATTACTTCCCAGTTTTCTTGCATTCTTATCATTTGTGAGGAAAATGGCACATTTTTTTGCAAGCAAATGAATAAGTTCATATTTCAGTTCTTTAGAACTGAAGACATTAGTGGACGCTGTCATGACCAAGTCTGCTGTGTAGACTGTGTAGACTTTCAAAATGTCCATTAGAACAACAAAAGTTATTGGGTATGTCTAGTCATAGTGAAAAGAAGGACTAAGGGTGACATATGATAGCAATATTCCAGGGTTTGAGAGGCTGCCTCAAATACTGGAGTGAGGACATGGACCATGTTTCCACAGCCAAGAGCAATGAGTGACTTTTGGAGAGAGTGGAGATGGATGGAGGGGGAATTTAAGTGGGAAGAGTCATCTCATGCATAGAGTATGTGCTTGGGCTTGACTTTTGACGGATGGGGGCTGAGTCATTAATTTGAACTGTTGGAAGTTATAACTGTTGAGAGAAAAATCCTTCTGGGTTCAGTTCCAAGTGGAAAAAAAGATACTGGGAACATGGAGGCTGTTTAGAAGATTTAATGGTGGACAGGAAGACCACATGCCTTGAAGCTCCAGAGTGAAAAGGAAGGATGATCACATGCTTCAAGGTGAAGGAAGAGATCAAGAAAGGGCTGAGGTGCTGAGAGTGCCTGGGTTTTATAACCTTTGTTAATATTTGAATTGAAGCTTGTTTCTAATTGGTTGTCAGACTCCCATGGGGCCATGCAGGGGCAACTCTGTTGGCTGTTCTGAGTTCCAGGCTTGGTTGAGCCTTGCTGGATAATGATGCACTGAAAAGGGCTTTTGGCAATTGCTATAGCTTTACCTGGAGATCTTTGTTATGAAAGGTATTCTGGCCCAGGCCTTAATGGCCCACTCATTAACAAAGGTGGGGATGAGTTTCTGCTTCTGAGGTGAGTTTCTGCTTCTGAGTTTCTACTCTTTTGAGGGGAAATATTCTGCCTTTTTAATATTTCCTAGGTTATATACTTTCTACAGAAGTTAAAACACACCCCTCCCCTAGGGAAATGAAATTCTTTAGGATATATTTAAAAGGGCAGGATATTTCCCCTAAAAGAGAAGTAGAAACTCAGAGAGGCAGAAACCCACCTTTGTCAATGGGCCATTAAGGCCTGAGCCAGTCTATTCTACATTACTTAAGATCTATCTGCTCCAGCCACAATAGGAATTGTCCAAAGCCCTTTCATTACATCATCATCCAGCAAGGCTCAACCAAGCCTGGGACTCAGGACGGCCTACAGCAGTGGTTGCCAACTGGTGGACCGGGGACCACTGATGGTCAATGAGAAAAATTTGGTGGTCCGCAGAGAACACCCCCCCCCACCAAAGCAATTAATCCAGGTTGCACGGAACACAAGATTGTGTTGTCCACATGGCCCGTGGGAACACAAGGCTTGTGTTGCTTGAATTGCAAACAATATGAAGTAGTGAGGGGAGGGGGGGAACTTGCTTCACTCACCTGGCCACCAGGCTGCTTCTTTCTTCTTCTGCTTTTGGCTGCACACAAGGAAAGCAGCGAAAGTCTTTCTTTTTCTCCCCCAAACTCCACCAAAAATGAGTCTTTGAGACCCTGCAACGCATCCTGCCAGTGCAACAAGTCTCACAAGGACTCATTTCTGCCGGAGTTTGGGGGAGAGAAAGAAAGACTTCTGCTGCTTCTGTTGCTTTCCTTGCATGAAGCCAAAAGTCTTTCTCTCTCTCTCTTCCCCTGAGAACAGAGCTGGAGATTGTTAAGTTCTGCACATGGGTGCAAGGAACGGAGACGAGGCAGTGAACAGTGAATTTCAACTCTTTATTAATCATACTGAACAGAGCAATCAACTAGGCCAGCAGCAGCCCTTTTATAGGGTTGGCTGCTGTCCTATTAGCCAATGAGAAACATGGAAGTGTTAAACCCTTGAACCAATGAGAGTTGGCCCGTTAACAGCCAATCAGATTTCCCAGAAAGGACCAATCCGATGTCGCTATTATTGGCCAATCAGAAGTGCAGGATTAGAACCCTGCTTTTTACTTAAGGTTGTTAAAACTTTATTAAACGCCTTTATTAGTTCATAACAGAGATTGTATCCTGTGATCCCAAAATAAAGAATGATTGATCAGTAGGAAAACAGGTTGGGGAATTTTCCTGCAGACTTTTTGGGGGATTTTCCCAGGGTCTCTGGTCCGCAGGATTTAAAATTATGCGTTTGGTGGTCCCTGAGGTCCAAAAGGTTGGCGGTCCCTGGCTTACAGAGTTGCCCCTGCGTGGCTCTGTGGGAGTCTGACAACCAATCAGAAAACAAGTTCAAATTCCAATCTCAACAGAGGACATTTCTGCCCTTTTTCTTCACCCAGGAGCTGCAAGGCATGTGATCCTGTTCATCAATAAACCTTCTTTCCAAGCAACTTTCATGAATCCAGTGTCTTTTTCCCCACTTGGAACTGAACCTAGAAGGATATTTCTTCCAACAGAACAAAGTCACGTTAATACCATTGTGATATTATAGGTCTTCTATTATAGCTTCGTTCAACTCAAAAGAGCAGAAACCTGTGCTATTGGCTTTCAGCAGTCATAGTCAGAAGAGGCTCTGCGAGATGTCACCAGATTGACTGAACTGGAATTAAAAGGTTTTAATCCTGAATGGAGCTAGATGTGGCTGAGGCATTAGGGCAGAAACCATATGTTTAATTTTGTCTTCGGCACAAAACCAGACAAGTACTCTTGAGGCGGTCACACTCTCTTTCTCAAGCATAAGAAGAAGACAATGGCAAACTACACACACAAGCTCACACACAAAATTTTCATTGGGTATGTATTCATAGTGTGGGAAGTCCAGTTATTTTTTATATATCTAGAACATTCATAATGGTTGCCCATCTTAAATAAATAATTCTGAATGGATAAGACCCAAAGCACAAAAATAAGCAAGTATTTCCTTTACCAGTTTAAATCAAAAGAAATATATCAGCTTCTAATGTTGACATCTGTGGTCTTTCCCAGGAATCTAAACAATTATTAAAATCAGCATTCTGAACAGCACAGTTTTATTACAAGCTGCAATTGCTATAACAATCTGCCATTCAAAAATAATCAACCTGTGATAATGAAGCCTAAAGATATAAAACTATCCATCCTATTCTTTTTGTTCTATAGAATTTTGTTAGCTTTTAAGTCAGGTTTTTGGAAAAGATGTGATGCGCCTTCCTCTTTTGCAACCTTAGTGGCGCAAGAAAAAAAATATTTCCAAAAAAGGAAGCAAAGCAAAGAAAGCAAGAATGGCCTGAAATGTTACATTTCCATTCATGCAAAGGGCTCTTTCTGATGGGAGAACTGTCAACTTATCTATTATACAGTATAGAACCTAATTACACCTGTGTGTTTGGGTGAGGTTTATAAGTTTTCTTCATTTTATACTGTTGGAAGAAATATCTGTCTGGTTCAGTTCCAAGCTGGGGGGAAAACACTGGAAATAACATGGAGGCTGATTGGAAAGATGTTTTATTGAACAGAACCACAAAGACAGTTCTGGGTCAGCTGAACAAAATGGTTGAGTGATGGATTTTTATCGGTTTCTGTGACTTTGAGGTTTTAGCTGTTCAGGGAGGGATGCAATGAATGTACTTGTGTTCGTCCTGTGTTGGATCTTGGATGAGGGCTGCTTTCTAATCCTACCATTGTGCCAAGGGGTTTCAAAATATCCTGTCTTGAATGGATTTCTGCCTGCAGGATTTGCTTTGCTTATGAATAGAGCTATCTAGATACCTGTCTTCCTCTTTCAATAAGCTCTTTATCAATTAAGTGCTGGCTATTAAAAAAAGACTTGGGCACTGCTTCCTGCTTCTAAAAACATGTTTCTCCATTTCTCTTTAGGGAAATACAATATTCTTCCTTTTTAATATTCCCCAAAATATTTCATTCTTCTGGGAGGGTGGCTTCCCACAATACCTACCTATAATTTGCACTTTTCAGTAATTGTAATTAGAGGGGACCCTGAGGGCATTGAAAAGGACTCTGGTAATCCAAGTGGCAACTTTAATAAGACCATAGAAATGTGCCCTCCCTTGTTTGAATGTATTGTGGGAAGCTAATCCTAGGCCTGGTTCAAATATTTATTTGAAACATTACATGGTTAATGGCTTAGGATGTTATATGAAATTGTCGTTCAAACCAGCTTTTTGTGCTTAACCAAAGCATAGCTTGTAATAATAAGTAAACTCGATCTCAAACTTCTTTAATCCAGTTAGAAAGTTTGCAGGATTTGTTCTTCAAGTTGACATTTTTGCCTGTTTCATCGATGTTATTTACTTAAACGCAGGTCAGTAGCTCGTAATCATTCTCGATTAAACAAATGTAAACTATTTATAATTCACAAATAAACATGCATTATGTATTGCAGTAAAAATAGACCTTTATATGGTGATGATGTTAACACATAGTACCTGTGACTCATTTCTAAATATAGATCACTTTTCATTAGAGAAAGGAAGGCAAAGAATTTAAGCCCAGAATTTAAGCCTTTGGCACCCTTTGCTCGCCTTTACATTTTCAAATCTAAGTTGTCAATGCTTACTCTTCTCCTGCAGCCACTGACCTCTGGTCTTTCTGCACTGCATGGGATAGCGTTCCTTATTTCAACACACCCTACACGAAGTATTTTTAGCAACACACATTTACACTCCTCAGATGGGAATCAGAAGTAAGTAATAACTCATTCTGGAAGTATTATGTCTAACTATTCACATCCAATTGCATTTATATTATGCCCTTTCAATTTTCTTTGACAAATATGAAGGCAGAAATGTTGCTCGTAAAAGTAAGCCTGATTAATCATGCACAATTCAACAGTAATAGGCTCAAAATGTACACTGCAACTGTTTTCCTTTCTAGCACACAACTGTATTTTTCTGGACAGGCAGATATCAGCCTATCACTTATCAGATTAACAAAAGCTACCCAAGAGCTCTGTCAAAATCCAATGTATGCTTTTCTTTTCTTTCTAAATTTATCCCCTTGGTTACAACAGAAAGTCATTGTTTTGCTTTAACTGCACTGGGTCTTTTTGTCCTAGGAACTGCCTGGTCTATTTTTCCCTAAAAGAGTCAGAGATTAAATGTTATTACTCACCATTTAGCTCTCAGGAGCTTTCTGAACTAAATAGGAAAAGTGGCACTGATCAAAATAAGAGAATAAGAATAACAAAACAACAGAGTTGGAAAGGACCTTGGAGGTCTTCTAGTCCAATGGTAGCCAAACAGCAGGCTGGGGACCACTGGTGATCCATGAGAAAATTTTGGTGGTCCACAGAAAAATGCCACCCCCAAAGCAATTAATCCAGGTTGTGGGGGAACACAAGGCTGCGCTGCCCAGTGTCGCTTGCATTGCAAACAATGCCAAGGTACTGAGGGGACGGGGGAAAGGGCAGAGGGGGGAACTTGCCCCACTTGCCCCACATGCCTCACCTGGCCACCGGGCTGCTTCTTTCTTCTGCTTTTGGCTGCACGCCAGGAAAGCCACAAAAGCTTCTTTCTCTCCCCCAAACTCCACCAGAAATGAGTCTTTGGGACCCTGCAAGTCCTCCTGCTCCAAGAGGCTGCATCGGTGCAACAAGTAAGACTCATTTCTGGCAGAGTTTGAGAGAGAGAAAGAAAGACTTCTGCTGCTTCTGCTGCTTTCCTTGCATGAAGCCAAAAGTCTCTTTCTCTCTCTCTCTCTCCCTCATCCCAAGAACTGAGCTGGAGACAGTATCCTGCGATCCCAAATAAAGAATGATCCATCGATAGAAAAACGGGATGGGGAATTTCCCTGCAGACTTTTTTGGGGATTTTCCCAGGGTTTCTGGCCTGCGGGATTTAAAATTATGAGTTTGATGGTCTCTGAGGTCCAAAAGGTTGGCGACTCTTCTTCTAGTCCAATCCTCTGCTCAAGCAGGAAACTCTATATCATTTCAGACAAAGGGTTTGCCCAATCTTTTCTTAAAAACTTTCTGTTGCCCCCCACAACTGTTGGAAGTAAGCCTAGCTAGCTCGAGATTCACAGGGTCTCCGTTTCCAGACTGTCCATTAATTGCAGTGGTTGTTCAGTCCCAAGAAGGCTGGAAATCTGGTAAGATATTCAGATCATGAATAACAATAAATATTCAAGGCATTCCAAAAGCATGGTCTCCTGTGTAATCCTTACAAAAGTATTTCCAAGTATGTTGCAATCACACAGAACCTGCCTGAGAATTCTGGGAAATGTAGTCCCAGAACCTCTGGAAGACACCAGACTAGAGAAGTCTGCTATAGGTTGTCCATGTACATTAGGTTGGATGAGGCAAAACCTCAGTCAATAAAAGCTGGGCATGAAAGCAGAGATATTGATATGCTGTGTGTCATTGCCTTTATCTCTCAAGCTAAGCACAGATTGTCAAATGCAGCAAAGTATTCTCTTTAACACAAAAGATTCAGCTGACCATCTGATGGGCTTTATTCATTAAAAGGGAGCAGGGTGAGATACAAAGGCCAAACAAGGATGAAGACTTTCAGTTACATCAACAGACACCTAGTTCCTAAAGCATGGGATGAAATGGCCCACTTTAATCTTGAAATGGTCAAAGCACTATTCCAAGTAGCGTGTCTGGATTTTGTATGAAATTAGAATAATAACAGAGTTGGGAGAAACCTTGAAGGTCTTCTAGTCCAAACCACTGTTTGGGCAGGAAACCCTATATTGGACAAATGGTTGTCCAATCTCTTCTTTAAAATTTCCCATGTTGGAGCATTCACAACTTCGGGAGGCAAATTGTTCCACTGAATAATTGTTCTTAACCGTCAGGGAATTTCTCCTTAGTTCTAGGTTGCTTCTGTCCTTGATTAGTTTCCACCCATTTTTTCTTCTCCTGCCCTCAGGTGCTTTGGAGAATTGCTTGACTCCTTTGTGGCAGCCCCTGAGATATTGGAACTGTTGTGTATGCAATAAGATTAATAAAGTGTGAGCTTGGAGTAAGTGCAGGGTTGTGGCCCTGCACTTCTGATTGGCTGTTAAGCGGCCGGACCGGATTGGCCTGTTCCGGGGAATCCGATTGGCCCTTAACAGAGAGTTCTTATTGGTTATAAGAGCTAGCGTTCCTAGCTCATTATTGGTTAAACGTTACAGGGTTTGCCTATATAAGGTGGGTTTTACTGCTGTTGAATCGTATAAGTCATATGTAAATAAAGAGCTGAAGTTCACCGTTCAGAGGCTTGTCTCCATTCTTTCTCGCCCATGCTCAAAACTTAACACTGGCAACGAGGATGGGATATGGAGATATCTGAACCAACGAAACTTCGAAGAACACCGAGCACGTGACAGATGATGCCAACAATGGAACCATGTCCGGTGGCATCGTACCACCCGCTCCGTTCGATCCAACCCAAGAAGACTGGGAGTCTTACATGGATCGTTTCCAAATGTTCCTAGAGACGAACAACTTAAAGGACGCCACAGCCGGGAAGAAACGGGCGGTGTTCCTAACGCATTGCGGTCCAACCGTATTTAAGATGGCTAAAGCACTAGCCAAACCCCGAGAAGTGAAGGCCATGGATTGGGATGACCTCGAACCTATCCTGCAAGACCACTACGCCCCGACCGTGCCTATGCTCGTGAGATGCCATGAGTTTTATCAAATAAGCCAGTGAAAGGGAGAAAGCGTGGCCGACTTCATAGCAGATCTCCGAAATTTGGGAGGCCTCTGCGGATTCACCGATCTAGAAGAAGCACTAAGAGATATTTCTTCCAACATTACCAAGGCATTATAAAGTGGTATTAATATTTCACGTGACCTTGATTCTATCCCTCTATTAATGCAGCCTACAACTGTGTTGGCTTTTTTGTCAGCTGCAACACACTTAGTGGCTCATATTTAAGTGATTGTCCACTAGGACTCCAAGATCCCTGTGACACTTACTGCTATTGAGCGAGGTACCACCTATATACTGTACCTGTGCATTTAGTTTTTCTTGCCCAAACGTAGAACCTTACTATTTTCATCATTCAATTTCATTTTGTTAGATTGCGCCCAATGTTCAAGTCTGTCAAGTTTCTTCTGTATATTAAGCCTATTTTCTGGAGTGTAGGCTACTCCTGGCAGCTTGGTGTTGTCTGCAAATGTGATGAATCCTCCATCTATCCCCTCCTCCAAATCATTGATGAAGATGTTGAAGAGTACTGAGCCCAAAACAGCCTTGGGGTATCCCACTGCATATTCCCTCCATGTAGATGCAGTTCCATTGAGGACTACACCTTGAGTGCAGTTGGTCAGCCAGTTATGAATCCATCTGGTGGAGATGCTGTCTAACCCACATTTTTCTGTCTTATCAAGTAATAGGTTGTAATCTGCTTTATCAAATGCTTTACTAAAGTCCAAGTAAATTATATCCACAGCATTCCTCTGGTCACTAAGTTTGGCTCCATGTCCAGTTTCTAATAAACTGGAATAGTTAGGTAATAAACATATCAGGAGCTAGAAAACCAAGTTTTACAAGGATCTAGTCAGGCTTCACCTTCAGAAGAAGAGATGGAAGTGGAAAAGGGCAACAATCATCACACCAAAGAGTACATTCGCTTGTTGCCTATTTTCCCAGAAAGGAGACATAGAATAATATAAATCAGAATAAGACAAACATGGGTTGAATATTAGGAAAACCTTGCAAACTGGTTATACCAGGCTTGGGGTGGAATAAATTATCTGGAGAAGGGAACAGGTCATTTTCCACCAGTTTAAGCAGAGACCAGAGACATTATGAGAAAGCTTCAAGTTTGGGTGTGTGCAATGAGCTGATTATGTGGTTTCAACAACAACAACAAAAAAAAGGAAAGCATCATATTTGTGCTAAGTAGCAAAATATCTTGGACTGACCCTGAGTCAGTTTTCTTATTCTGAGAAGCTGGAAACAATACTGAGGAAAAAAAATTGCATGCTTAAAGACAATGAGTGAATTTACAGCAGAGATGATATTCAAACCAGGGCTGTCTCACATGGGCCTGATGGGCAGACAAGCATAGGGGCCCCATACTAATCTGTGTATGTTAACCCTTCAATGCACCTTGTATCATATAAATACAGTATATTTTACATATATTATGCAAATATATGTTTAATTTTGTCGACCATTGACATTTTTATTCCTGTGAGCAGTTGTCATATGGGCCCCAGAACACTGCTTTGCCCCGGGCCCATAATGCTGTTAAGACCTGATTCAAACCAGGGACTCTATTTCACTGAATCTGTATCTCTGAGCCATTCTGCTATGTCATTTCATATGTATCTGAGTGTGTGTATATTTCTGAAATGTATGTTCCTACTTTTTGATTATTAAAAATAAATGCAAACCACGTGATTCCCCTTGCTTGTTAAAGACATCTGGAATACCACTTTCTTCTTATAGTTTTCTCAACATGGCTTGTTAAGTAACCGCATGGAGCATATGGCAGAATTATACATATCTCTTTTAAACATATGACTGCTGTGTTAAGTACAGAGAAACCAGCTGCACATATTAAACTGTCTGGTAAGCTAAACAGAGAGCCAATGTGGCATAACGGTTAAGATGTTAAAGCAGGAATGAGAAGATTGAACAAAAGGGGATACAAATCTAATCAATCCATAAACATATTGGCCCAGATAATAAGCTTAAATTCCTTGGACACTTCAACTAAAAAAAGGATATCAGTCTGGGAAATAGAGATTTTGCTGGTGACTCAGATGAATCCAAGGCTTTTTACTACACAGTATTATGGAACACTGGTATATCTCATTTTATTGGGGTTCATTTTTATTACATGTCACAAATATTGCATTTTTTTTACAACACTCTCCACCAGCAAAAAGATTATGACTCGATGAAGGCTCAGATGATGGTTAGCATTTTTAGCATTCTAGTATTTTTTAAATTAAAGTGCATGTACTGGATATTTTTTTAGACATAATTTTATTTTATTTTTATTTATTTTATTTTATTTGGTTTGTCAATTGCTTACAAGATAATAGGTATAAGTAAAAACATAGTTATGAATACATGGATACATACAAGAAAAATAAAAGAAACAATAGGACAGGGACTGTAGGCACGTTGGTGCACTTATGCATGCCCCCTACAGACCTCTTAGGAAAGGGGTGAGGTCAATAGTAAAAAGTCTAAGGTTAAAGTTTTGGGGGTTTGGGGAAGAAACCACAGAGTCAGGTAGAGTATTCCAAACATTGACCACTCTGTTGCTGAAGTCGTATTTCCTGCAATCAAGTTTGGTTCACCTTTAGTTTGTATCTATTGTGTGCTCTTGTATTGTTATGATTGAAGCTGAAGTATAATTGTGAATGTGAATTGTGAATGTATAAAGTTTTCATAAAGCGTGAGCTTGGAGTAAAGTGCAGGGTTCTGGCCCTGCACTTCTGATTGGTTGTTAAACGGCCGGATCGGATTGGCCCGCTCCGGGGAATCCGATTGGCCCTTAACAGAGAGTTCCTATTGGTTATGAGAGCTAGCGCTCCTCGTTGGTTATTGGTTAATAGTTACGGGGTTTTCCTATATAAGGCGGGTTAAAACTGCTATAGAAGCTAGAAGTCACTATGTAAATAAAGAGCTGAAGTTCACTGTTCAGAGGCTTGTCTCCATTCTTTCTCGCCCATGCTCCAAACTTAACAGTATTCATTGACAGGTAGGACATTGCAATGTATGATTTTATATACTATACTTAGATGAGACTGAAGGTAGTGTAGTTCTAGATTTTCTAGGTCTAGAATTTCAAGTCTGGTGGCATAAGGTATTCTATAAGGAGTAGAGGATTGGAGAACTCTTCTTGTGAAATATTTCTGGACTTTCTCAACTGTGTTAATATCAGATACGTAATGTGGGTTCCAGACTGATGAGCTGTATTTGAGTATTTGTCTAGCAATAGTTAGTGTAATATTACCAGAGAAAAAGCTATGTAAGATTAGGTTAACAACTAATAATAATGCTATCACACGCTTAGTAGATTGCTATATAGTGTAAACATAACTTTTAGAAGTACTGGAAAACCAAAGCATTCATATGACTTGCTTAATTTTGATATTCACCTATATTGCAGTGGTCTGGAAACAATTCCAATATCTTTGAGATATGCCTGAATACTAATGTTTGATAGGTGGATCAAGAGAATGAATGATGATTGCAAATTCTGACTTCATCCTATACTTTCATTCACTAATCTAACCATATCATTCACCATCCCTACTGCCAAGTAGACAAGCTGCCTCATTTTGATCTTTGCTGCTCTCACAGCAAAAGAGTGAACTTTGATGATGAATTGGACGATTAGGAAAATGCCAAATTTTGGACCTCTTTTAACGACCCCATAATCCCTTGCTGGGTGGAGTCTGGGCAACTGAATAGAGTTAGCAGAGTGTTTAATGGCCGGATGCCCTTCCTGTCACCAATGTGGAATTTTGTTCAGCATTTTCTCATTGTGCCCAGAGAAAGGAATATCTGTCTCGATCTAGGATCGAACTCACAGCCTAATGATTGTGAGGTGAGAGTTCCTCCTCTAGGTCACTGCACCACTCCAACTTCTGTATTTTTATGATTGGACTATTTGGTATAAAGGCCATATTTTGCTTTGTCCGTATCAATAAGCTTCTGTGGCTCTCTCATGTCACTGAACCTGCCAACCTCTCCTCCCTCATCACTGAGGAAGCCAAGACTAATTATAATAAATCAAGACTAATTATAAGACCCTGAGAGCCGTTCTGCCCGTTGTTCAACATCACCCTTCCAAGTACTGTACATTGATTTATTTTCTGTACAGGAAGGGACAACACCTCTTCAATTAAATGAGGCCAACTAAGATGCTTGCTTTAATCAAGAAAGCCTTAATTACAGGGACAAATAAATTAGTCTGTTGATTTTCGAGTTCTGCAGGCACAGTCTACCTTTCTCAAAGCAAACATTGTACTTCTCTTTTTAATCTCTCCCTAAAGCAATAATTCTGAGAGGTGGGTACGTTTGAAAAATAGCAACTACCCCATTCAATGAACTTTCATGGCTGAGGGAACACTTGAACCTGAGTATCCCTGAGTCTAAACCAGGGGTTCTCAAACTTGGCAACTTTAAGGCTTGTGGACTTCAACCCCCATAGCTGGCATTCTGGGAGTTGAAGTCCACAAGTCTTAAAGCTGCCATGTTTGGGAACCCCTGGTCTAACCTAACTTTTCACCACTCATACTATCTCTAAATCGTCATTATCAATACAATTGTTGAAAATTAAAATGTATCTCAGGAACCAGGAAGTAAAAACATCTTTGTGGTTTTTAAGAGCATACGAGTTTGTTTTTTTCTAAGGAGATTCACCTAATGGCAAGCGTGAGTGATACCTTCTCATTTCAGCTAAAGTCTTTTTTTTATTTTTGTCCTAGCCTCTTCATCAATTCAATTGTTTTATCTAATGTTTATGTTTTTCTTCTTCCTTGAACTGTATTTTGTACAGGTGGATAATTCACTGAGTGACTTAGCTTAATTGGATGCCCTGGAGAACATTGGATAAGAGCTTTGTCATAGAGAAACAGTGCTGATAGTCCTTGGCTTATGACTTGTCACAGCAGTGGTGAGATTCAAATTTTTTTTACTACCAGTTCTGTGGGTGTGGCTTGGTGGGCATGGCAGGGGAAGGATACTGTAAAATCTCCCTTCCCTTCCCACCCCTTTAACCTGCTTTCCAGCTCCATTCTCCTGTGCAGGGCAACAGAAGAAGACCCAGCCTCCTGGGACTCAGGAGGCAGAGAATAGATGTGGGAAGGGCCAGTCAGAGGTGGGATTTGCTGGTTCTCTGAACTACTCAAAATTTCCGCTATTGGTTCTCCAGAACTGGTCAGAACCTGATGAATATCACCTCTGTGTCACAGGGTTTAAAGTTACATGGATCTCTCCAGGGTTATTTACATCCCAGTTCCGAAGTTCTGGTAGCTACCCTTCCCTGACCGCATTTCAGGCATTTAGCAACTGGCCCACATTTAAAGCCATTTGCTGGGTCCTGCGGTCACATGACCATGCTTAATTACATTCTTGCCCAAAACTGGCATTTTTAGTAAAACCAGCCCTTGGTGAACAATTGCTTTGGCTAATGACTACCACATTCACTTCACAGTCATGATTGCTGCACAAAAAGGTTGAAAAATTGGGTCAGTCATGTGGATGACCTCTTTTATGTCTGTCACAATTTACAACCTTCATGAGCAGGTTCCATTACTGTCCTAAGTTGAGGACTACCTGTATCAGTGGTGGGGTTCAAATATTTTTACTTCCGGTTCTGTGGGCGTGGCTTGGGGGGCGTGGCAGGGGAAGGATACTGGAAAATCTCCAGTCAGAGGTGGGATTTGCCAGTTCTCTAAACTACTCAAAATTTCTCCAGAACTGGTCAGAACCTGCTGAATACCACCTCTGACTGTATGATCAATGATTGCACTAAGATGACAGTAAAAAAGTATTGTAGTGCAGAGTCCTTGGTGCTTTCTAAGCTTGCTTATTTTCTTGCAGATGTTTCATTACCCAAACTAGGTAACAGCATCAGTGCTAGTGATGTCACCTAGTTTGGGTAATGAAACATCTACAAGGAAATAAGGAAGCTCAGAGAACACCAAGGACCCTCCATTTCAACCCTGACCTACAAATATTCTCCTTTATCAGTATTATAGTAGTTTGAAGAACATTGTTCTAAACTAATCTAGTCTAAACAAATAAGCACACATCTACTCCTGCTGACATCTCCCCGAGAATTAAGCCTGCTTTTATATTCTCTGTCCTATCATATTAAAATATAGCTTTAAAAAACTCAGAATGCTAGCTTAATTCTGTCATTTTCTACTTCATCTCTTATGCAAAATACTTTGGGCTTTTCTGAACAGAAAAGTAACATAGAAATTTAAAGGAAATAAACGATGCAGAGAAGTCACCTGCCTATCTCCAATCAAAACTGACAATCAACTGATGATTCTGATGAACAAGTTCACTCGGTTGAGCAAACCGAACCATGATGACAACATTCATTTTCTACAGATTGTTTCCAAGGTGAGCAAAAGGGCCACATTCCTCAATTGTTGAGGCAAATGCCTTGAGTGGGAAAATGTCTCATTAACTTGCTCTTATAGATGCACACCAACGCTAACAACTCCCACTTTGTTCACTTGATTGCTGGTAAGTAGTCAAGCATCTGATAGATGCTAAGGCTAGATGGTCTTTTAATAGCTGATCATCTATTTTAGGGATTTGGACTGTAATACATGCCAGAATCAGGAAGTAAACTTCAGAAAGGAAAAGTGTGCAGAGAAACAAACATCAAGAGGTGGGGCAATTTTAATTTCAAGAATCCAAGTAAGAGAGAACTTTAGGTAGGACAGTGTATAAACAGCCTGGTAAAACAGCCTACTTAATTGGCTAGTAGAGTAATTGAAAGAAGCGGACATTTCTTGATATTTCCAAGATAGGAGAAATTATACAATATTAGCATACTCCGAAACCCTCGCAACTGATTGGTCCGGACAGGCGAAGACCTGAATGGTCGAAGGCTCGGCCGTGATTGGAGCGCTAGGAATCTAGCGCAATTGGCTGTGCCAAACGCAGGAGATTCAAAGCGCTGCCATTGGACGCCGAGCCGCGAGCCAGCCCTATATGAAGGGCTGCCGTGGCTCGCATTCCCAGACTATTCTCATCCCTAATAAAGAGCTGAAATCACTTGAATGGTCTTGTTAGATCCACCTCAGATCTAACACTGGCAATGAGGGTGGGATCGTGAGACAAGGAGACCATCCAGCACGTGGCAAGGTGGCACGCAGCAGCAAGCAGAATGGCCGGAATCAACTCACCACCCGCTCCCTTCAACCCTGCTACCGAGGACTGGGAATCCTATACCGATAGGTTCCAGATGTCCCTCGAGAGTAGCAATCTGCCAACGGTCACAAGAAACGAGCCGTATTTCTCACACACTGCGGGGCCGCAGTGTTTAAAATGGCCAAAGCCCTGGCCAAACCAGCGGATGTCAAGATGATGGAGTGGGGCGATCTCGAGCCCCTGCTGCAGAACCACTACACCCCCGTTGTGCCCATCCTTATCCGGCGGCACGAGTTCTACAAGCGGGGGTCAACGCGAGGGCGAGGGGCTTGGTGATTTCATAGCAGCACTACGAGACTTGGGCAGTCTGTGCGAGTTCGGTAACCTGGACGAGGCACTGCGAGACCACGTCGTCCTAGGACTCCGAGACTCCGTCCTCCAGAGCTGCATCATGGCAAAGGGGAACATCTCCCTCACCGATGCCGTCACTGAGGCCACAGCAGCTGAAGCGGCCAAGAAATCAGCGGTTCGGATGCGGCAATCGAGCATCATGCCACGACCGACGGCCGGAGAAACAACATCAAACCCCCAGAGGTGACCAGAAACCGACCATCGAGACACAACCACGCACCACAGCAACATCGATTCCTTCTCAGAAACCGAGGAGGAGGGGGAGGAAATCCACTGTCTCCAATCAGCGCGGGAGCCACGGGGGCCCCGAGGTCGTAAGTCGAGGTTCCAGTATGCCAGCTGTGGCGGCGATCACCCCCGGGCAGACTGCCGTTTCCTCAACGTCATTTGCCGGCATTGCGAGAAACGGGGGCACATCGCCAAGGTATGCTGGAACAAAAGACACTACAGCCCGCGACGACAAGAAGGCAGCCCTCGACAGAGAGAGAGCACCCCCCCAGAAACCGTGATCGCCAGATGGAGAATCGATGGAGCCGAGAAGGTTAGAACAGGCGACTCCACGAGACAAGACAAAGGGAGGAGACACACCAAACCGTTGTCATTGGCCACTCCTCCACAAGCGACGCCAGGAAGGTATATGTGACGATGGGAATAGAAGACCAACCATGCGAAATGGAGGTGGACTCCGGGTCCTACCTCTCCCTGGTCTCCTGGCACACACTCAAGCGTATGGTTCCCGCCATCTGCCACCATGAACTGGAGGACCAAACACTAACCCTCAAAGACTACCAGGGGAACCGAATCCCTGTAGTCGGCAGGGGCCATTTTAAGGTCACCTTCAAGGGCCACAGAAAAGTGCTACCCCTGATGATGTTTTTATGTTATGTCCTATGTTTTATGTGTTTGTGTTGTAAAATATTTATAAAACTTGTATTAAAAAAAAGTGCTACCCCTGATGATTGTTGACCAAGATCGCCCGAGCATGTTGGGACTCCAGTGGTTCGCACCCCTGGGCATCGAAGTAACAGGCATACACCACATCGGAGAGGCAGACTGGGAAGCAGCACTCATGAGGGACTTCCGGGAAGTCCTCGACGACCATTTAGGCAAGTACCGGGGGTTGTGCCCTACTTTGACGATGTCTTGGTGCCCGCGAAAAATGAGAAACAACTAGAGGCCAGGTTGAGGGAGGTACTGCAGAAATTCAGAGACTCGGAACTTAAAGTCAAGAAAGGGAAGTGTCAGCTACGGGCCGAAAGGGTCGAATTTCTAGGGTACCTCCTAGACAAACAAGGGATTCACCCCACAGAAAAGAAACTGAGAGCCATAAGGGAAGCACCGCGACCAAAAGACAAAACGGAATTACAGGCTTTCTTGGGACTGTTAAACTTTTACAATGTCTTCCTACCTCAAAAGGCGACCGTGGCGGAACCGCTACATAGGCTGTTAAATAAAACAGCCACCTGGACCTGGGGAGCACGGGAGAGCGCCTTCAACAACACAAAGAACCTGCTAACGTCCGACATGGTACTAATCCAGTACAGCGAGACCCTGCCATTGACGGTAACTTGCGATGCGTCGCCATTTGGGATCGGCGCCATCCTCAGCCAGCAGCTACCAGAGGGAGGGAAGCACTTTCTCATCAAGGACATTTTCAAAGCCAGAGCGGAACTACAGCCAGCTCAACAAAGAGGCCCTAGCAGTCGTCGCCGGCGTCAAGAAATTTCACGAATACCTTTACAGTAGAACTTTTACAATCATCACGGATCACAAACCGCTGCTAGGAATCCTGGCGGGAAACAGGGCCACACCGAACATTCTATCGCCAAGAATGACAAGGTGGTCCGAATTCCTAGCAGCATACAACTACCAGTTGATACACCGACCCGGCAAGGACATCGCCCATGCAGACGTCCTGAGCCGGTCACCCTTACCGGACCGGGAAGACGACCCGGCACCCACAACAGAGGTACTCCAAATAGAGACAATATCCAACCCACTCGTGACCGTGCCAGACATTGCCAGAGAAACAAATAAAGACAAACGGCTGGCGCAAGTCTTGAGCTGGGTGGGAAACGGGTGGCCGGAAGGGGACATAGACGAACTATTCAGACCCTTCTGGAACAGACAAACTGAACTCTTTATCGAAAAGGGCTGCATGCTTTGGGGGGACAGAGTGGTAATTCCGGAAAAATTACAGGAAAAGGTATTGGGAATGTTGCATGAGGGGCACCTGGGGATGGTTAAGATGAAAAGCCTGGCCAGAAGCTACACATGGTGGTCAGGAATGGATAAACAGATCAAAACCTGGGTTGCCAAATGTAAACAATGCCAAGAATCCAGACCCAATCCGCCCCAACCCAAGAATGGGAAAAACCAAGAGGTCCATGGTCTGGGATTCATATAGACTTTGCAGGGCCAACCAAGGGACACATGTACCTTATTACAGTAGATGCCTACTCCAACTGGTTGGAGGTAAGCACCATGAAGTCAACCACGACGGAGGCGGTAATAAGGAAGCTGAATAAACTTTTCACTACACACGGCGTGCTAGACGTAATAGTGTCAGACAACGGGCCCCAGTTCACCGCACTAGCATTTGAACAATTTCTGGCAGGCCAAGGGATACGCCATGCATTAACCGCACCACAAACCTGGCGGCGAATGGGTGAGCGGAACGCATGGTCCAATACACCAAGAAGGCCATCCAGAAAATAGAAACAGCCAATATACAGGACAAAATCAATAAAATGCTCCTCATTCAACACATTACACCTAGCGCAGCCACAAATAAAAGGCCGGCGGAACTAATGATGGGCAGGAAACTACGTTCAACACGAGACAGAATGCACCCAACATATAACCCAGACAAACCCCCAGACTCCTCCAGCAAACACAGAAAATTTAATGTAGGGGACCTAGTATATGCCAAAAATCTCACAGGAGAACCACTCTGGGTGTCAGCAACAATCACCCAGATAATTGGGCCCCTATCATACTGATTGGAAACAAGCGACAGGAAAAACTGGAAACGGCACATAAATCAACTTAGGTCAAGAATAGCTGTCACCACCAGCCAGACACCCGAACAAGAAACTAGAAAGGGGGGGGAATCGGCGAGCAATAGAGAAAGAACCAAAGGGAACCAACTAACACAAGCAGAACACCCCCCACCTAGAATAGATAAACCAATAAACCGATGCTACTCACCTGTAGGCAGGACCAATGGAACACAAAACCCTGGAATCTTCACCTGGAAGGAGCAGCCAAACCAGCTCACCCGGCCTGGAAAAACCTGGCGGGAGCAGAAGCGGCAGCTCAACCAGCCCAGGTAGACTGGGAGGGAGCTACCAAGAAAGGCCCAGCTCAACGTTCCAGGCGGTTCCATCCCAAGGAACCGGAGTGACAGAGAAGGCATCTGAACCAGTCAACGACCACACCAGAACTGAACCACGCAGGTCAAGTAGGCAGGGGAGAAGCCCTGCCTACCTACGTGACTATATCACTACGCACCGCTGGACGAAACCAAGAGGGGAGGGGTGCACGATATTAGCATACTCCGAAACCCTCGCAACTTATTGGTCCGGACAGGCGAAGACCTGATTGGTTGAAGGCTCGGCTGTGATTGGAGCGCTAGGAATCTACCGCAATTGGCTGTGCCGATTGCGGGAGATTCAAAGCGCTGCCATTGGCCGCTGAGCCACGAGCCAACCCTATATGAAGGCTGCCACGGCTCGCATTCCCAGACTATTCTCATCCCTTATTAAGAGCTGAAATCACTTGAATGGTCTCGCGTCTCTGTCGAACCAATCCACCTCAGATCTAACAGAAATTATCTGACATTTTCCAACAGAATGGAGGGTTTTTTTTTCCCCTCTTCATGTTTTCCTCCTTTTCCCCCTTAATTCTAAGAGGTGGTTGCTCTCACAGCCTGATTACTGTTTTGCATCCTTCTCAGGGCGCCGAGAATAAAGCTGTAACATTGTGGAAGGGAATGGGTGAATATCATCACTCTCTCAACTAAATAAATAATAATCTGTCACCATGGGTTGAGAAATCATCAATATAAGGATGATATTCGGTTCAACCCCTCTACACAAGGTGAGTGAAGTGGACCCTGCCATCTTGCAGTGCCTGGAGGCTGTAGAAATCTGGATGAGGGACAATAGACTTCAGTTTTAATCCTGGCAAGGCTGAGTAGCTTTGGGGTGCAGGGAGCCTCAAGATCCAAGTGTTTGTCATCCTTACTTGTGAACGGGGTTGCATTACCCATTCAGACTCAGTTTGCAACCTAGGGGTCCTCCTGGACTCACATCTCCTGCTGAGAGAGACTAGGAGAGTTTTTACATAGTGTGTTGATCCAAGGCAGTCCTGCAGCTGGCAGTTCAAATCACCCCTTTATTGCTCCAAATTTCCCCAAACGCTCCCACGTTTTCAGCAAGTCCTAGAGCAAAGTGATCACACACACACACACACATAACTCCAGCACACCACTGTGAGCATAATGACTGCAAAGCAAGAAATCCAGCTGGGCAAGTCAAGGAGTCCAGGAAACAAAGAAGCAAGGCAATCAGATGAGGAAAAAATGCAAGGAATCCAGAAATGTTCAAATGTTGGCAACGGCACTCAACACTCCACGAATTCAGCGTTTGTTCCTGACAAATCCCCCTCCCCACAGCGTCCTCTTAAGTTTCTTGTGAAGAGGGCGCTCTCCTCCCAAGTCGTTGGGTCAGTCTGCGCTGTTCTTGCCTTCTCTCTACTCCCCTTGCTCAAGGATCAGGAGGATGTGTCCTTGCTCATCGCCTGAGCTCTGTCTCTCATGTTCACTGCTTAGCATCTCTTGGTCATCCCGCTCTTCTTCCTCCCTGCCCACAAGCCATCCCAATTCTGGAAGGCCCTGGCCTGACTGGGCCTGCTCTTTCCCACCTTCCTCCATGGCCAATGACACCACCTCCTCAATCTCCATCAGCTCCAGTTCCAACTCGTCTTCCTCCGCATATTCAGGCTCCGACGGGGGCATGACACACAGCTTGTACAACAGCTATGATCTTTCCTGGATCATGACTCCTTGCACTCAATTACTCAAGCCATGGTCATCTCTTGTCTGGGCTACTGAAATGCGCCATTCAGAGGCTTCAGTCCAAAGTGGCGAGAGCAGTCTTTGAAGCCCCTAGGATGGTCAATATTGCAGCTCTGCTCCATGAACTTCACTGGCTACTGGTTTGCTTTGAGTGTGGTTCAAGGTGTTGATCATGATTTTTAAAGCCCTTAATGGCATAGGTTCAGGCTACCTGATGAACCATTTCATCCCACTAGGATAAGTCTGTCCTACTTATGTTGGCAGGCAGGGCCTCCTTTGGATCTCGGAGGTCAAAGGATTCCAACTTTCAGGATCCAGAAGAGCTTTTTCTCCTACAGCACTTGCTCTTTGGAGCATCCTACCCATTAAGATTCTCCCCTACCCTCCTATCCTTCTGCAAGAGCTGAAGACATAGCTCTGCTGGTCAGATTGAGGACCAGATGGGGAGTTCCAACTGGAGGTGGCTGCTGGGTTGATGGCAAATTCCTCACTCCTCCCCCTTGCTCTCCATCATCCCCTCTTTTTGTTATCATATTGATATATTCTTGGTGTGTTCTTTTTCATTGTTTATTTTATTGTTCTTTATTTTGCTTCTGTTCACACTCTTTTCATTTCTTCCTGTTTGTTGTTGTAAGCTATCTAGAGTAGCCCTATGGGGAGATAGGCAGCAAATACATTTTAATAATAAATAATAAATAAAATGAATTCTTTTCATTATGTCATTGATTTTGTTGCCTAAAGTAAATGGGAGATGTATTCTAACAACCTCTAGAAGACACAAATTCCTCTCTTCTGGAAATTTCTCGTGCTTTACTGAAGTCTACAAATTTATCTACGAAATGCTTACTGATCTTCATATTAATTAAATACTAACTAATGTGGCAGCTAGCCCAGAAGACTCCACATTAAGGTACCATCTTCATTGTTTATATAACCTTTTGCTGCAAATGTTTTGATTATTTCTGGAAGCAAATAGGCCAATACCTAATATAACTTCTATTTATTTTACTGGTTTTACTCATCTTGAACTTGCAGGTCTATTGGCTGAGATTACAGATTTTTCTTGTTCTGCATCAGAACTAATAGGATGGATTTGTGAGTAGGAAGTTCGAAGGAAATGCTTAACGGCAAAGCTTTGGCAGGATGTTAACCGTGCAGCAGCCCACTTTAGAGGAACCAGATGCTCTGAGAGTGGGAAGAGAGGAAGGAAATATGGAAATGACGGATATGAGAAGGCAAGAGAGTCATTGACAGCAGAAAATGAGAGGAAGAAGGGATACCGCTCGAAGGAAACCTAGAAGAGAAAAACCGAGGAATGGAATCGAAAGTGAGAGAAGTGCAGTTAAATGAAAAGAACCAAAGGAAATAATAGAAAGAGGAGCAAAGAGGAACAGCAAATATATTATTATCATATTGTTTACTCCATATTCCTGAATGAGAACAAATATCTGTCAAGTAATGAGTTAGAGCAGTGATTATCAACCTTTGCTTCACCATCCACCCCATTTAAATACCTTCCACTTATACAATCAAACTTGGGTGACATAATGGATGCAAACCTTCAACTTAATCTTTCAGTGCCAAAAAAGCATTTTAAAACTAATGGTATTTGGATATATAAGGAGGGTATGTGTCTTCTGCAACTCTAAATGTTGCAGGCCGTAAGTGTTGCTTATAACCGTAGCCACAAGCTATTTGAAAAGTTGTTATAAATAGAACTTTTAAACTCACATTGAATAGCAATGACATAACCACTTCACACATAGCAACTTGCGGGGGGGGGGGGGGGTAGGGGATGGGAAAGAATCCTGCTGAATATTGCCTGATTGTGATCTCAAATTGCAGAGATTGTAGTCTTATGTACAATCATGTTAGTGAAAGAGCCACTGAACCCATGTGAAGATTCAAAGAAGGCAGAGAAGTTGCTTGAAAGAAAGAGACAAAGAGAAGTTTGTTTGTTTTTAAAGAAATAGGGATGTAAAACAAAACACAGCACAAATAGATGGATATATGGTTCAGGACAGTCCTATCCACAAGTTAGATGCATGCAGTCCTCAACCCTCAGCAAAAAAAAAAAATTGCTTATAACCTTGATCACAGTTTTATGTCACATTTACAAGAGTAATCCTCTAGACGCATTTGTTGAAAAATGCATTTTCTGTCACCCAGTGACGTGAGTGGAGTTTCTGTAGCACAGTTCCAGCAAACTGTAGTCTATGACTGCCACTTGATGGCATGAAGAAGAATAGAATCCTGTTATCTGAAGGGTTAGTTCTGTGCTTGACCTTTTTTTCCAAAACCATACAAAATTAAATATATCCATCTGTGATTCTTTTAAGAAGTTGCAGAATTTCATTAATTCACATTTTCTTTTTTAAATTCATACAAAGTATTTGGATTTAGACATCTTTGCCATGTAAAAAATAAACCAAAGTAATATGTAAAAAAGTTTTGGATCAGTATTTCCATATTCTCTCACTCACTCACTCACTCTCTCACACACACACACAAACAGAGAGAGAGAGAGAGAGAGAGAGAGAGAATGTCCCTCTCTTCCCAGGAAATATTTACATCATCAAAGATCATTTTTTAAAAAAACTGTTTCACCTGGTGTTTTGATTTCTTTTGATAACGACAATCCTAACCAATTAAGGGTTCAATTAAGTCTTCATAATGAGTCTTTCAGGCATCCCAGTCTTAACTTTGTTGGGAAAGTTTCCTTCTGAACTCCCAGAGCCAAAAACTGGTGTTGATATTTTGGATCTGCCTCTTGTCAATCAATCCTTTAAAATATCTGATGAGTTGCAAAAATGGTTTGGATTTCCTAAAACTAGTTGATTCAATAATTGAATCAGCTTGGAGCTGAACTCCTAAATTATTAATATTACTAGGGAAGGATTTGAAAGTTCCCAAATTTACAATAAACAATTGAAAGGTATTTGTTAAGACAGATATAGGAAGCTAGCCGGAAACTTGAACAAATAATAATAAATCGATAGGCAAGGTTTTATAGCCTGCTATGTAACATCAACATTATGGGGCGGGGAGGTTCAAGGGAGGGGAGATTGAACAGCATATACCCAAGGCACAAATGTCATTCCAACTGCCTAATTAAAGCAAGCAGGCACACACATCAGGCAGTAACAATCTAGGAAGATGCGGGAATTATTGTCATCATCATCGTCGTGTTTTGGCTGTTTAATACTAAATCATTGAGAAAGTCAAACAATTACAAAAACAAATAAATATGCTCCGTTGATTATAGAAAGGCCTTCAATTGTATAGGTAGTCCTTGACTTACGACCACAATTGAGCGCAACATTTCTTTGTTAAGTGAGACATTTGTTAAGCGAGTTTCCCCCATTTTGTTTGCCACAGTTGTTAAGTGAATAACCGTAGTTGATTAGTTAGTAACCTGATTGTTAAGTGAATCTGGCTTCCTCATTGACTTTGCTTGTCAGATGGTCGCAAAAGAGGATTACAGGACCTTGGGACATATCAACGGTCATAACTATGAGTCAGTTGCCAAGCATCTGAATTGTGATCACATGATCATGGGGTTGCTGCAAAGATTGAACTGTGAAAAAGGGTCACAAGTCACTTTTTTCAGTGCCGTCGTAACTTCAAACGGTCATTAAGCGAACTGTTGTAAGTCAAGGACTACCTCTATCGACGAGATCAAGTCATGGAATATCTTTAGGAAAATGGGAATACCAAAACCTCTTATTGTCCTCATGCAAAACTTATGTATAAGAAAACCACAATCTGGGAGAATATGGTGAAGCTCTAGTTTCATCAACAGAAGTGGGGAAAGGCTATATACTCTCCCTTATTTATTCAACGAACAGGCTGAATAAATTTAGGGAGGCAAGATTGGAAGATTAACATAGTTTTAAAATTTGGGGAAAGAAACATTAATGTCCCGTGCTTTGTTGATAACATTCCTCTGTTAGTTAAAAATGCAAATAATCTACAAGCATTAGTAATGATGGTTACGGAGCACAGTGAAAAAAAACAGGACTAAAATTAAATATAAAGAAGACCAACAGGTATA
Source organism: Hydrophis major (assembly GCA_033807585.1). Taxonomy (NCBI): domain Eukaryota; kingdom Metazoa; phylum Chordata; class Lepidosauria; order Squamata; family Elapidae; genus Hydrophis; species Hydrophis major. The sequence continues at coordinate 85,584,925 of CM066331.1, read as the reverse complement.
GCAACCAACTTTAGAACTGACAGTGAAGATATTGAAGTTGGGGACAGTTTCTCCCTTTTAGTATCAATTATCAATATTAAAGGAGTCAACAATTAAAAAATATTCCCACTTAATAAAGGTAAAGGTTCCCCTCGCACATACGTGCTAGTTGTTTCCAACTCTAGGGAGCAGTGCTCATCTCCGTTACAAAGCCGAAGAGCCAGCACTGTCCGAAGACGTCTCCATGGTCATGTGGCCGGCATGACTAAATGCCGAAGGTGCATGGAACGCTGTTACTTAATAGATAGCAGTAAAGGCTTTGGAAAAGATATATCAATGCAGTGACATGTGTCTTTGCCAGTGACTTCAACTTGCAAACATCACAATCATACAAGCTATGTGAAAGCGTATGGAAGCCAAAGTTGAACTTTGAAGCAGCAGGATAAATGAATGTTTTTTTTTGAATGTTGATATTGGAAAAGACTCCTGAAAATATCATGAATGGCCAAGAAAACAAACAAACGATAATTATGGGAAGACCATAAATCTTTAGAAAAGTGTATAATGCTGAGATCGATGGAAGAAAAGAGAAGAGGATGATCAGCAGCAGATTGAAGAACCTGATTTTCTCTCTCATATGTTTGACATTCATTCTATGATTGCACAATTTTGTTTCAATATTATCAATATGGCCAAACAGAGAAGAGAAATATGAGTTAAAAATACCAATGTATGTTTCAATTATACACTGAAGAAATCAGAATCTGTCGAAGTATAAAAATTCTGGATGGGCATGGTCTATGACTGAAATATGGTTTTATTATGATGGAAAGCCACATACACAATTTCATATCCTACATTGAAAACATGCCTTCAGTGTATACTTATAAATTATTATTTTATCATTGTAGCGACATAATTTATTCAACATTAGTGTGTAGTCAAGATTTTACCTGGTTTAAAAACTGGGATGTTTGTTTCATGTACATCTATGACGGTACCTATTATTATGTCTTTTCTGTCTATTTCTGTTTGTGTTGCTGCATTTTTTCTTGCATTTTATTAATATGTATATAGTTCCTGCAATTTTTTCTAAAACATAAAAATCCACATAACAATCTATGTTTAATGGTTAAACGGTATTCCAAGTATGAGTGGAAGGTGCTGGCAGATCACTTATACCATTTATTACTCGCTGACCCAGGGTCATAGAAAAACTCTACATCACAGTAACTGTAATTTGGCTGTGTCATCCTATCACTAAAGATAGCTCAATGAAGACCACCTGTCTTGAATTAATTATATGGCTGGTATTGGTCAATCCAAATCCACAAGGCGAAAGCTATTACCTCATACAATATAGAACCACCATTTTAGAATATTATAATGTCATTTTGGCAAAGCATGATATAAAGAATTATGTCAGGATTTTTATGAGGAATGTTGAACAGTCAAGGGGGAGGCGGGCTGAACATAAAATATAGAACACAGAATAACAGAGTTGGAAGGGAGATTGGAGGTCATCTAGTTGAATCCCCTGCTCAAGGAGGAAAGTCTATACCAGGGGTCACTCTGGAGGCCCATGGGCTGGATGCATCACATGCAAGCCATGCCTGGGTAGTTCAGTGAAAGGGAAAAAAAAACCCATTTTGATACCGTCATGTGATGGCAATTTGATGCGGTGAGTTTGACACCTGAGATCTATACCATTTCAGACAAATGACTGTCCAATCTGTTCTTGAAAGCTCCCAGTGATGGGGCATCCACAATTTCTGATGCAAGGCACTGGTGGATTGTTCTCATCATAGGAAGTTTCTCCTTATTCTAGGTTGCTTCTCTCCTTTATTAGTCTCCATTTATTGGTTCTTGTTTTGCCTTCTGGTGCTTTGGAAAATAGTTTGCCCCCCCTCATCTTTGTAGAGCTCCTCAAATACTGCTATCATATCTTCTATAGGTATACCCAATTCCTGCAACAGTTCTTCACATGTTTTAACCTCCAGCACCTTAATCATCTTCATTGATCTTCTCTGCACTCTTTCCAAAGTCTCAATATCTTTTCTATATTGTGCTGATCAAAACTGGACGCAGTATTCCAAGTATGGCCATACTAAGACCTTGTAAATATATCATCCATCAGAACTTCTCGTACTGGCAGTGGCAATGGTGATCACTGACTTCAAAATAACAGATACAGCTTGGTAATCAAAGCCCTGCTTCTTTTGGATGTGTCACATGCAGTGCATGCATGTAAAAAGGCACATGGCTTCTATTGCCTGCTCAGCGCGGTGGCTCAGCAGTTAAGCTGGAAAGCCGACAGCCCAGGTTTGAGACCTGAGCACCATATGACAGGGTGAGCTCCTGTCCTCAGCCCAGCTCCTGCCAACCTAGCAGTTTGAAAGCACGAAAATGCAAATAGATAAATAGGTACCACTTTGGTGGGAAGGTAAGTGCTCCATGATGTCATGCTGGCCACAGGTTGGTAGAAATGTCTTTGGAGGGTGGCTCAATGACCTTGAAACAGAGATGAGCACCCTATAGTCCAGGGGTGGGATCCGACAGAGTTAACTACCAGTTTGGTCATTTACGAGGTTGGGTGATTTATGATGTGCTTCCCTGCACGCTGCCAGTGTGCGTCTGTCTCCTCTGACGGTCCTAGATGATGACGTGGACCTCGAGACAACAGTCAGCTCTTTCAACATAGCAGTGATAGAGACCGCTAATGAGGTCCTGGGGAAACACCAACGTCCCAAAAAACCGTGGGTCACAAGTGAACTCCTAGGTCTATGTAACAAAAGACGGGAACTAAAGAAAAAGAAAAGCGATCCAGATGGAGCTCAGAAGTGCAGGGAAGCTAACAACAAAGTAAAAAAGGGGATGAAAAAGGCAAAGGAAAATTGGATAGAGGACCAGTGTAAAGACATCGAGGAAAACTTGAAGAGAAATAACACCAAGAAAGCATACCAAATAGTTAAAAGCCTCACCACACAGAAACAAGGGAGACCCTCGAGCATACAGAGCAAATCAGGCAAAACACTCACTGGGGAAAGAGAGGTGATGGACAGATGGACAGAATACTGCGCTGAATTGTACAACCATCAGCACAATGGAGACACTACAGTATTGCAGGGCCCACGGACAAGTCCAGATGATGCCTGCCATCCAATACTACGTGAGGAAGTCGAAGCAGCAATAAAGGCACTTAAACAAGGGAAGTCAGCGGGAATTGACAACATACCTGCAGAACTGATTCAGGAAGGAGGAGAGGCAGTGATCACCATCCTCACTGTCATCTGCAACAAGATCTGGACCACTGGAGTATGGCCAGTCCCCTGGACTCAATCATTAAATCATAACCCTGCCCAAGAAGGGGAATCTTCAGATGTGCCAGAATTATCGTACCATCAGCTTAATCAGCCACCCAAGCAAAGTCATGCTAAAAATCATTCTTAACAGACTGAAACCACAAGCAGAGACTATCATTGCAGAAGAACAAGCGGGTTTCAGAGCAGGATGGAGCACTATTGAGCAAATATTCAACTTGAGAGTGATCTGTGAGAAATATCTCCAACACCAACAGGACTTATACCACGTTTTCGTTGATTTCAAAAAGGCTTTCGACAGGGTGTGGCATGCAGCCTTGTGGTCTACCATGAGGAAATATAACATCAACGATAACCTTGTCAGAGTGATAGAACAACTTTATGAGAAAGCCACAAGCGCCGTCCTCCTGAACGGCAGCAAAGGTAACTGGTTCCGGACGAGTGTAGGAGTGCGTCAAGGATGTTTGCTTTCCCCCACACTGTTTAATGTATTCCTCGAACGGATCATGGAAGATGCCTTGGAAGACCACGAAGGCACAGTTTCCATCGGTGGTAGAACCATCACCAACCTGCGATTCGCAGATGACATCGATGGCCTGGCAGGAAATGAGGATGAACTATTGAGCCTTGTCCAACACTTAGATAAGGCGGCTTCAGCGTACGGCATGGAGATCAATGCCGAGAAAACCAAGCTGATGACGAACAGTACCCAAGGTATCTCCTCAGACATCAGAGTCAGCGGAACACCCCTAGAGACAGTAAAAAATTTCAAATATCTTGGGTCCATCATTTCCGATGAAGGCTCAAAACCAGAAGTAATGGCAAGGATAGCACAAACAACAGCTGCGCTTTCGAAGCTCCAAACTATTTAGAAAGATAAGAACATCAGTCTGCGCTCAAGGATCCACCTAATGCGCTCCCTCGCAATATCAATCTTTTTATATGCCTGCGAAACCTGGACACTCAATGCGGATTTACAAAGAAGAATCCTTGCAACAGAAATGAGATGCTACCGAAAGATCCTTGGCATCCACTACACAGACCATGTGACAAATGAAGAGGTCTTAAATAAAATACAACAGGCAATAGGACCACACGACAACCTTCTTACTGTCGTCAAGAAACGGAAATTGAGATGGTACGGACACGTGTCTCGCTCTACTGGCCTCGCAAAGACCATCATGCAAGGGACGGTAAGAGGAAGCCGCAAACGGGGAAGACAACGAAGGAGATGGGAGGATGATATCCATGATTGGACAGGCTTGAACCTGGCAGCATCCCAGAGAGCAGTGGAGGACAGAGACGGATGGAGAAGCGTGGTGGTTAAATCTTCGCAGGCGCCCCAACGACCTCAAAAGAGGTCACGGGATAGGTGAGGTGGTGAGAGTGATTTATGATGTGCTTCCCTGCACGCTGCCAGTGTGCGTCTGTAAATTGTCACCAGCATGCTGCATGCAGAGAAGCAGCCTTTCAAAAAGCCCTTTTTTCCTGCTTTTTTTTAACTGCAGCTGTGCCTCGCATGGCAACTGAAGTTAAGAAATCAGGAAATAAAGATCAGATAAGAGCCCAGGTGGGTGGGTGGGCTGCTCTTCAGAGCTACCAGTTCTACAGAGGTGGACAGAACTAGTAGAAACTCACCCCTGCCATAGTTGTCACTGACTAGTGGAATAAAATCCATAGGGACTCCTTTACTTTTATTTTCTACTGTTTGGTAATAATAATCATTCTGAAGCCAATGACTATTGCTGCAGATTCCCCTAATTGTGTTTCTGTGGAACTTAAATGTTCCATGGTAACAGCTGGAACCAAAACAAGCTTCTTGAACTATAGTGTATTGTCCTGGCAAGAACAGAAGCTGAACTATTGTGTAAATATGGAACAGATGTCTACAACCTGCAAAGATGCTAGCCAAGATCTCAAAACCAAAGATCTTCTGAAAAAGTAGGCAGAAAACTACCTACTTCATGAAGCACCAGTGCTTAAAATAACTGAAGCAAAACATTCCATTTTGTCCCCATATTAGTGCAAAAGTCTGGAACATGGGATGCTTTGTTCTGAACTAAAAAATGTGAAATCTGTAATTTCTAATTATAGCCAAAACTTATTCATGCTTTTTTGGGGTTGAAATGACTAACAGTTTATCTATCTGGACAGTTTTCATTTAATCTGGAATGTTCTTTGCCACCCTAACTTGATATGAGCAGAATGAGAGCAAGTCTTACAGATATCCAGCATTATATAACAGAGGCATTTTAAATAAGTTTTCACTGTGCTTTTTATTGCAATATTTTTTTACTGAAGACCTTTTTCTTATAGGTTTTCTTATTCACAAAAACATATTATAGAAACGATAATTAAATATAAATGGTTAATTTATGGTGACACTGAAATTTTCTCAGATTTCAAAATAAAAAGATTTTATTTCATATACATGTCAATGATTTTATTATATACATTAGAAAGATTTCAAGTAGATAAAAGGACTTTATCTTGAATATTGTAAAATGGATTTGAAACAGAACTATGTACAAATGATGCACACATTATTGCTAAAATGTATAAAATTTTTATGTATGATAAAATGGGCTGAAATTTTGATTGTAATGTACAAATGGAACAATGGGAGATATTTGGATGAAAGAATGAAATTCACATTGTTATAATCCTTAAATAGAACTTTTATAAAGTTATGTATTGTTATTTCCCCCAGGAAAAATTGCCTAGGGCATAAAGATACTTTGATTTTCAAAGCTGACACCAGTTAGCATGAAACAACTGAAAGAAGCCATACAAGATCTGAAACTATATAGTTAGGTAGCCCATAGATTGGACATCATTGTATCATCATAATCACTTCAAATGTAAACAAGTCCTTTGACACCCAAAGCGGTAAAAGAGGAAGGAATATTGGGAACAAGAGGGAACCTTTTGTGTTTGGTGGATATGTATGAAAGTTAAAACATTTTGCATTTAAATACATATTTTAATTCAGAAGTGTCTATGGAGATTCGCAGTCATCCAGGTCATGGTTGTCTCAAAGGTGTTTTTTCAAGAGGCAACTGGACTTTCTGGTTTTACTTTGAAGATGTTTCGCTTCTTATCCAAGAAGCTTCTTCAGCTCTGACTGGATGGTGAGGAATGTAACCTAGTCTGTATTGGTTTACAAAGCACTGTTACAAAATGTAACAGTACTTTTTCCATCCCCCCCCATTCAGTCAGAGCTGAAGAAGCTTCTTAGTTAAGAAGCAAAATGCCTTCAAAGAAAAAACCATAAAGTCCAGTTGCCTCTTTAAAAAGCACCTTTGGGATTTAATTCAGAAGAACTTCAAGATTAATATTCAACAGAAGCCACATATGTTGCTTTGAGGCTGAGTGAATTTGATAAATGACTTTGATTATTAGAAAATAGTAAATAGAAAAAAAAACAATGTTGTAATCTTAGAATAAGTCAATTTAAATGTACGCGTACAACTTGTAACAGGAAACTGGAAATATTTTCTTTATATTTTTACTTCTTTCTGCACTTTTGGCTTCATTCTTCTTTAACCTTTTTTCTTAACTTTTTTCTTTCTCTTCTCTTGATTTTTTTTAAAATCTTTATAGCTTAAAAAGTCTGTTATTAAGAAAATAAATGTTTACTTCTATTAACTGCACAGCACAGCTATTGGATTTGAGGTGAAACTGCAGTTTTCAACTTGCATTCCCTTACAAAAACGAACTTATTTGGTAACTGTTAAAGATGTGCTAACATTTAAAATATGCTACACAGTATTTGCCATTTTAAGCGTCTTCCGTTTTGTAAAAAGTGAACCCCATAAAACCCAATTAAAATATTTATATACTTTCATAAGAGGCCTCAAAAGGTATCTATCTATCTATCGATCGATCGATAGATAGATATAAAAATAATAAAAGTACATTCGCTAGCCTTAAAAAAAAACCGGCACCGCTCCAATAAACCATGTTCAATGGGACGGTCAGAATCAGATCCGAAGGGGATCATCCAGGAGACCGCAAAGCCATGCACAAAACTCTTCCAATTTCGTTGCAGTCATCTAGTGGCCGTCCGGATTTTCGCAGCCCTCGTGCACGCAAAGCCAAAACAGGTCCCTGCTAAAACCTAAAAGGAGAGGAGAAAGAAAGATGAAGAGAAAGGCAGAAGGACAACCGACGACCTTTCGGCTTCACCCTGCTTAGGAACCGCGCATCCTCCCCGCTCGAACTAGCAACCTGTCGTCCGCCTTCGCTATGCGTGACGTCAAACAGTGCTATTCAAAATAATATTTTTTTAAAAAAAATGCTCTGAATTGCGGCAGTTACGTAATGAGAACTCCCTTCTCTCGCTCTTACTCGGGAAGCCTCCCCGACAATACGGAGTTTTCGTAACCGGGGGCGAGAGACTCCTTCTCCCACACACCCGACCCTTCCAAGTAGGCAGGCTTGCCTCCCAGAACAACATGGTGGGCTGGGTTTGGGAAGCCTAGTGAAGCGGGAAAGGGTGGGGGAAGTGCGGACGGAAGGAGGTCGCGGGCGAGAGGAACCGCCGCAGTCTGGCAATTCGACTGACGGGTCCTCCTTCCTGACAGCCCGGTGGGGAAGCGATGAGGGAGGGCGGCAGGCGCTCGCCGCCACCGCTGCCACGTCTCGCCTCTCCCTTTGCTGTTTGGACCAGCGCGGGGCTGCTTGGAGCAACCCGCGAAAAAAAAAAAAAAAAGCCCGATCCGATCCGGGCAGGGAGCAGTTCGTCAGGCCCTCTTTAAACTGCGGAGGAGAGAGAGAGAGAAAGAGAGGCGCTGAGGGAATCTCCGCGGCGCTCATCTTAGAGCGGTTGGGACGGAGCGTCGTTGCTCCTCTCGGGCGCTTTTGGCGGGACAGGGAAGAAGCAGCAAGCGCAGATTGGAGCTCCCTTTTTTTTTTTTTTTTTTTGGCGGGAGGGGTGAGGAGAGAAGGATAAGATAAGGGAGGGGGCGTTAAAACCCCGCTCCAGTGGCGGCAGCCGCCGCCGCCTCCGGGCGAGTGCGGAAGGTTGCCTGAGGTAACCGCGGGCGAGGGAGGCGGAGGCGAACTGGGCAGAGCGGAGCCGGGGTGAGGAGGGGATGGCAGGCAGCCCCAGAGCCGGCTGACGGGAAGAGACAAGAGAAAAGAGACCGAGAGGGAAAGAAACGAGGACTTGGAGGGAGCCATGGCGCTTCCCAACCCGCCGCCTGCCCTTGTCGCCGCCGCCGCTGCAATGGTCGACAAACGCCCCATGCTGGGTTGCGACGTAAAACAGGAAAGCGTGGATCCCCCTCCGGCGGAGGAGAAGGGATCCCAGCCACCGGAAGAAGGGATGGCAGCTGCGGAGGAGGAGGAAGAAGAAGAAAGGAAACTTGGCGTGGGAGAAGGCGAGGAACTGCTTCCTCACCTGCCTGAACCGAGGTCGGCTTCTGGGGTAAGGATCGGACCCAGCTCCAAGAAGGGACCGGCGTAGGAGGCTTCCCTCTTTCGGAGATGCCGCCCTGTCCCAACGGGACTGCATGCATAAATACATTATTTGATGGGGTGGATTTTTTTTACCCTGTTTAAGGGCAATTGGGGTTTGGGGGATTGAAACTAAGCATGTTTATTAACCCTTACCATGAATCGAGTATGATAACATATTCACCCATAAAGTGGCCATAATACGGGGAGAGAAAAATTTTTTTTCCTGACAAGCCAATGGGGCCAAGTTGGGTATTTTGCTTGGCAAAGAATTCAGTCTTTCCTTAGATTTGGATCTCCTGGTCTCTTGCCTTAGTTTTCCAGTCCCTTCAGCTGTCATTAGAAACTAAGTATTCCATCTAAGCAGAGGGAGCAAAGCAAACTCAATTTTTTTTAAAAGGTTGTGGATGAGACTAGCTTGAGTACCTCTTCTGTGATATTTATTTGGATTTTTCTTATTCATTATTTTTTTTCTCCTATGGATAAATATCAAGGAAAAGTTACCGAGAAGGATTGGAGCAGGAAGTAAGTTTGCAGGAACAACTTCAAAAACCTAGTTGTCATCAAAACTGCTAAATAAGTCTTGGATATTAAATTTAATAGGCACCCCATTTATTCCTGATACAGAGCACATAATTATTCCCATCACATCTCCAACAAACAAATGTAACCCAATTCTGCAAGTTTATCTAAATTAGTTCATAGTACCAAACACAGAAGACTGCTACAAAACAAATGTTTGCATAAATAACTTATAATTTAGGTCTTCTTGTGCAATCTGGTGTCTTCCAGATTTGTGAGTTGAGAACTATCATCTGCCAGTCACCATGGAGAGTACCAGGCTAGTGATAGTTCCCTAATATGATGGTGTTAAGTTTATAATATTCCACATTGCTTCCTTCAAAATTAAGCTAGCCTATTAACAAATCAATGACCTTTTTGAACTTGCTTTTTGTTGTTTTAATGAAGAGGGAAGAAGGTTATGCAAGAAGGAAACTATCTTCTAGAACTACTGTATGTTGCATCATGTATTAGTCTGATAGTATATTTGTTTACTTCCCATGGGAAGATGCATGCCTGTCATGAAAAACAGCAGGGGAAGTATTACTGCTCTAAAAAAAGTTGAACATAGGCTGTTATTTTCCACCATAGTCACTTGTTCTAGTCACTTGTTTCCAGCCACCTCCCCCTCTTCTCAATAAACTCATGTACTGGATGATCCCTTAAGGGTCATTTAGAGACAAAACAGTTCAGCTGAAGATATGAGGAATAACAGTACCAAAGTACTGTTATATTTGAAACTACAAAAAACAATTTCCATTTTTGATTTTTTTTCTGAATTACTAGGAAAAAAGCCAAGAATACAAATCAGCAAATATATAAATTTAAAAATACCTGCATTTTTAAAAATAATTTCTCCAAGTCAACTAGTCTCTTGCCCAATTACCTCCTTTCTTACAAAAGCTGCCTAGTTACAGCTACAGCAGAAATAGAAAATTGGAGGGATGCTTTGTTAGTCCTGCCTATTTCCACTTCCATCTAATTTATTCTGAGAAGAAATAGGAATTCCAACTGCTCAGCTTTACCTCAGTATAATAAGTGTCTGCTGCTCACTGAGGCTTGGATTTAGAAGTGTATTTTTCCTGTTTGCAGTGGTATTTTTGCTTGGAAAATATCAACAAGCCCTTGTAGTCTTATTTTGAATAGGAATAGAATTCCAGGTTACTTCGTTTCATCTCCACAACTGCTTCTTTGACACCAAGCATCTGCTACCTTTCAAAAGCTATATTTCACCCATAACAAAAAAAAAAAGGTTAATAAAATTAAGAATTATAGTAAGAATTATAGTAAGAAACAAGGCAGGAGTTTCCTTATAACTGATGAATCTAGGCACAAGTTGTACTTTGAACACTTATCATATCAGGACAAAATAGTTACACATGGTATACATCTGTAATTTAAAATAATTTAGTTGATAGACTTAATCTTAACATATAATTTTAATTTCTCAGCTATATTAGCTCCTTCAGATTAATTTAAATAAGGTGTATAAGATTTTAAGAGTAACTTTTACAAAAGAAATGAAGAATTAGAACTGTTTACTTATGAATTAAACTGGTAATCCATAAATCTTTATTAGTTATGAACCATTGGACATTTACACTGTCTTGAGTATGGTATACAACAGAGGCAGAAAGGGAATAGAAGCCTATGTATTCAATACTATTATATATATTAGACTTGTTCCTTTAGTACTGTCACGTACTCCACAGTGGAAAAAACACTCATACTATAGTGGGGGAAAGCATTCATCCTATATCCAATGTTAAATGATTAAAAAACCCTTAAGAACATGAAATGATTTGAAGTAGAGATCTTCACTAACAGTGTCATAGTCGCTCATATTCAATTCATTGTCCTGAATATTATAAGCATAGCATAATGGAAAAAAGTCTTCAATTATCAGTAGCTTAATATGGTGCTATATTACTAAGAACAAATAGTTTCTTTACAACAGATGGGAGGTAGAAAGGCATTTTGAACATGTATTTGCAAACTATTTGCCAGTTCTAACTAGCACAGAAATAAAAGGGAAAAAAACTTCATATTTTAATGGTTGAATTAGTTCATGTGTGAGGTTGAATGTTTAAAACAACTATCTTCCTTTTTTCTGGATTTGTTTGTGAGCTGCTTTCTACTTTAAAGTTTTCTCTCAGAAAAATACTCAGTTTGCTATCTGGAAAGGCAGCACAAGAAGAAAATCACTAGTTATTATTTCATCAAATACTGAACATCCTCAGAAGAACTAATATTTCTAATTAACACTGAATCAATTACTGGTATACTGTGTTTAGAAAATCCCTGAATTTAAAAATGTAGACAAAAGTATAGATTTTTCTGATTTCTGTCTTTATTTTCTTATTTTATATTACTTTATATTAGGCTTATCTTTCTTGTTAAAACTTTAAATAACATTAAAGCATAATTCATGTCAAGATAATACAGTTGACTTATAACTACTTCAGTGACAAAGTTAATGCACCATTCCAAATTCCAGTATCAAAATCAAATATCAGAGACTAATATAAACTTCAATAAACCTAGAATACATGTAAAAAAGAACGTTCTTTGAATGTGGTCAAATGTAAAATTCTAAAGGCCAGTTCTGAAAATACATCAAGTCCAGTTCATGTGAGAAATTATGTATTTTTCCATATTATTTTGGTAGTCACTATTGATATAGTTGAAACAGTTGCAGAATTGCATAAATGGAATTTCATTTACAGTATTTGCTTCAATATCATGGGATTTCAACAGTTTCAGATAGATGCTTATCACTACACAAGCACATTTGATTAGAATACTTTCTGGTTAGTAAACTACAGGCCACATCTAAGACTGCAATGGGAGGTTTATTGGTTTATTCTAAACTACTGTTAATTCAGCGGTCCAGCAGAGAATTTAAAGACATCCAGTATGAAAAATTGTGAAAGAAGGGATCCCATCAAAGCTGGTAGTATTGTTCCATCATTAACATTATGAAGAATCAGTCAGCTCTGTTTTCACTAAGAAAGCCAGATAATTTAATTTAAAGAATCTTAATTTTGAAGGGAAGAGTACCTGTTGGTGAGGCAAAGTAATAAATTAGCAAACAGAAATTGTTTATTTTTCTCTTCATCACAGCAGAGAAATGGCTACATGACTTTTGATAAGAATGCAATTAATAGTTTTGACAGGACTGTTCTAGTTAAATAGTATGGCAGAATGCACCTAGTAGAAGTGGTGGGAAGAATAAGTCCAGACTGATCAGAATAATAGAAACAACCATGACAATGATAATGGTAATAGTAGCAATGCAACATCTTCAATCCTATTCTGACATTTTTGCACATATGAAAGATTCCAGATTGACCTTCTCTCCAATAGTAAAAAAGGAAAGGTAGGGAATAATTTCTTCTGTGAGCCCATTCTCTGCCTTATTTAGATGAAAATAGTATTTTACCAATATCAGCACAGAAACTAATAGTGTATATTTGATAACAATCATTCGTTTACTGCTGATTCAAAGTCATGACAGCGTTGAAAAACTTATGATCTGTGCTCAAATTTACAAATTGCACCACCTCCAGAGCCACATAATAACAATTTGTGTTCTCATCTACACCAGTTGCAGCATCCTGTGGTGATGTGGTTACAATTCCTGATTTTCCCAGCTGTCTTCTGACAAGTAAAGTCAGTGGGGAAAGCTGAATTCACTTAATGACCAGAGTAAAAATTGTAGTAAAAACAGATGTGATGGCTTAACAATTGCTTAGTGATCGAAGATCTGGCTCTAATTGTAGTTGTAAGTCAAGGACTACCTGTATTGACCAGTCTTATTTAAATGCCATCAATTTGATTTACTGCATATTTCAATTTTTATACTGCTTTTCATTTTGCAAATCATATATAAAATACATAAAACTGAAGTCAGTATTCACTTCTTCATAAAATGCTCAGAAATGAATTTGTAACATCAGGAGACATGACATATCAATTGTAAGAGAAGTCTATTGAAATACTCATCCATACTAAATTTATTTTCTTGAATGGTTTGAGTAGAATTATCAAAAACAGAAACCATAAAATGTGTAAAAATTACAACCATGTTAAATAAATGCTTCAGCTTATCTAGGGAGAGGAACAGATGGAGATTCAAGAACACAATGATATTTTGGTAATAAGCGTCAATGCTTATAAAACATTAAATAAATATAGAAAAAGGAAGTATTGCATCTCATTTACTTCAAATAATTTTTAAAATTCTAAAAATGAAAAAATATTAATTCCACTACTTTGGCATTCTGCAAGTGGGAGTACTAATTCAAACAAGTATGATACATGTAGTCCTCAATGGCCATTATGGTTGTAAATCATCCCAGTCACAAAGGGAGTCACCCCATGACTGATCTGATTTTACAGCCTTTTTTGTGGCAGTCATTAAGTGAACACCATGGTAATAATAATGACCTTCTGGGGTTAAAAAAAAAACATAGTAGTCATGAAGCAAGTCCATTGTTCACTATGAGTCATTTTTGCCAAAAACTGCAAAAAGTTCTCTGCAGAAATGTTGTAAAACGTGGTAAATGCTAGATGCTGCAAACAACTATAAATGCAGGACCATTGCCAAGAGTTTAACGTCATCACGTGACCATTGGGGGGAACGCCCTTTGGAACTTCAGAACTGTGTAATAAGTAGCCCAGGAGAGATTCATCATAACTTCAAATGATCACTGTGACCAATCGTAAGTCAAGGACTACCTGTAGGCTTGTAGGGGAGCACAGAAAAAGTGTGGACTGTTGTGCTAATTAGATTATAACTGAGGTGGTTTCAAGGTGTTACTGCACATTCAAAATTGGTACCGCACTGCACTCCACCTTTCTGCTTTTGTCTCTACTACTGTAATTTTAGTTCCCATTCAAGCTGCTTATAGAATCTGAACAGCATTTAGTATTAAAAATATATTGTTCATTCATAATTACTCCACTTTCCTCTCTCACACTTTAGCTTCTGTCATTTTTTCCCCTTTAGAGTGAAGGCTGAAATAACAGTACTCAGACAGAGCATTATGGACTCCTCTCGAGCTTTTTGAAGAAATTTACATTTTTAGCACATGACATGTAATTGGGGTTTTTTTTATTCAAAAACAACATTTATTTATAATGGAGTCTTTTGGGAATATTCACATATTTTTTTCTGGCATATCGAGCCTTCAGATAGCTTACTGCTTGTAAGTATCCTATACATTTTCACATTTTCTTGATACATGAACTTTAGCATTACCAGATCAAAACCCCAGACAATCTTGTATAGTCTTGGCAGCAATCTAGTAGTCATCTGGATTTGTGCAGTCCATAGCTGGTAATACTAAAATTATGTAAAATTATTTCAAAGTTGAAAATGTTCATTTAAAATTTAATTTTGGAGAGGGGAGAAAATGTAAGGCAAGCTTTTACTTCTATTTCATAACCTATAAATAAATATGGATAAAAAAGCCACTACATTCTCTTTGAAGACAGATCTACATTCAGAGGTGGTATTCAGCAGGTTCTGACCAGTTCTGGAGAACCAGTAACGGAAATTTTGAGTAGTTCAGAGAACCAGCAAATACCACCTCTGACTGGCCCTGCCCCCTTCTATTCTCTGCCTCCCAAGTCCCAGCTGATCGGCTGGGTCTTCTTTGGTTGCTCTGCACAGGAGAACGGAGCTGGAAAGCAGGTAAAGGTGAGGAGGGAATGGGGATTTTGCAGTAACCTTCCTCTGCTACGCCCATCAAGCCACACCATGCCCACTAAGCCACACCCACAGAACCGGTAGTAAAAAAAAATTTTTATCCCACCATTGTCTACAGTCCTCCATGGAAATCTCATTTGATTTGGTCTGCAGCCATCCATTCTCTGGAAGGGTAAAGGGACTAATAATTGAAATTTTGTCTTTCCAAAAATTATTGCTTTTTATTTTTAAGTGTCCATAACAAAAAATTTATTATAATATGAGGCAGAAAGGAGCTTTTTTATGAGAAAAAAAACCCAGCCTTGAACAGAGAAAAGAGCCTGTGGCATACTGATTAAACTACTAGATTAGCACAGGTAGACCCAGGTTCAAGCCATCCTCAGCCACAGAAGCCTACTTAGTGACTTTGAGCCAGTTATTCTCAATCCAATATCACAATCCTACATCAGAAGAACATTGTTGTCAATAAAGTAGAGGGAGATAAATAAAGTAAAGTAAATTGCCTTAAGCAAAAGGAAAGACTGGTATGACTCTTAACAAATAAAACTAACTGTTGCAACTTGGAAATATTAATATGTGTCTGAATTGTTTCAATTTTATCCATCTCTGAAAAAACTTTAAAAGTCCCCCCGCCCCCATACTTGGAGTGGGGCTATATAAAGAGCCTTACAATTAGATTTCCAGCTCAGAAAGTATCAAAGAGTGAGGGATAATTTGAATACCATAATCTGATAAAGACTGCCAAATGTCATACAAATTGGTGCAAGAAATATATTCCCTACTTTCTAGATTACTTAAGTCTCCACAATTTTCTATATTTTGCAACAAAAGAATATGACACACAACAAAGCTAGACTGTGAGTAAGTGAATTGTGTCAAATACAGTATGCTTGGAAATATGCTTAGAGGAATTTTCCTGTCACTGTTTTCCTTGTTTAATATAGCATCTGTTTACCATGCCCAGAAATCCTTTGAC
This sequence comes from Hydrophis major, assembly GCA_033807585.1. Taxonomy (NCBI): domain Eukaryota; kingdom Metazoa; phylum Chordata; class Lepidosauria; order Squamata; family Elapidae; genus Hydrophis; species Hydrophis major. The sequence goes on along the minus strand of CM066331.1, from coordinate 85,568,916 downwards.
CTTGCAATTTGAATACAACTACCATCTATCAATTTCCTTAACTCCAACATACACACACCTCATTGACAGGAATAAAAAATAGAAGATCAGGAATAGTGCTTACCAAGATTGGGAATTAGGAAGGAAAATGGGAAGAATGGATTGACTTTGCTTATCAGAAGGTTGCAAAAGGTGACCATATGACTCCAGGATACTGCAACCATCGTAAATATGAGTCAGTTGCCAAGCATCTGAATTTGGATCACGTGACCATGGGGTTGCTGCAACAGTCATAAATGAGAAAAACGATCATAAGCCACTTTTTTCAATGCCATTGTAATTTTGAATGGTCACTAAACAAATTTAGGTTGAAGTTGAAGACTACCTGATGGGGTTCCATATGATGGAATCCATATGAATATTCTGTAAAGAAACAAAGAACATGGTACGGGAAATGAGACAACTGGAAAATTGGATAAATGTATTGATGGATGTTAGAATGTGTGTGAAAATAGTAATGTATATTCATATAGCTTTCTGTTCATCCTTCACAGTTTTAACATCTATTCAAAAGGCTGCAGACAGAGCAACCTATTACAACTGTCTTTCCATTATTTTTCCTGTCACACGATTATATGAGAAATTCTGAAAAACTTGTCTAAAAACGTATACATCTTTTTGACAGGTAGCATGTTATTCTGCCTTTCCATCATTCATTATTTCATTCAGTGGAATTTATATGCCATTCCAATTGAGGAGGTCTCCTAGCAGCTTACATTTATTTCTTACAGTAATAGAATTAAAATTAGTCTCCTCTCCACCCCATCTCACATTAAAGCAACCTTCATCATGCATTCTAGTTTTCGATTTATGTCAAGTAACAACACAGCCCTGGCTCCACATTCATTTTGAAATCAATCAGCATTAAATATGTAGCACTGACTTACATTTGAATTTTCATTCATCAATGAAATATAGATTTTTTTTCTGTATTGCATTCCAAGTTGTACTACTTTTAAATATGGAAGTTTTTAATGTGTTCCTTTTTTCTAAACCATTGCCACTGCGTTGCTAATAAGAAAAGTAATGTTCTATGAACTGGAACCCTGTCAAAGTTCATCGTCAAGCACTTTGTTTATTTTTCCTAATTTCAGGGAATGGAGAGAGGACACAAAAATGATATTTCTCCTTTCAGCAGTTTCATTTCAACCATCAGCCAAAAGAAGGAAGATTCTGTAAATGAAAATTCACCTGAACAACTAGTTATTACTGATATAAAAAATGGTGAGAAAATATAAGATTTAATTTTTAATCATTTCTAGCTGAAGGGGGTACTTGACATTTGAAGATGTTCTTTTTATTTGTGTTATGAAATGCTTTCAGTACTTTTTGTAGAACTCTCTTTGTGTGAAGTATTAACATGATACAGCACAGTAAGAAATAATCTTCTAGTAAGTAGTTATAACAGCTCAGTAGGGACTGTAGAATGCAGTAACTGAAATGAATTTTAACACAGATAGTGCTCAGTTTGCACATGTTAATGAATAGTAATAACAGTAACCTGCCACCTGCTTAATTATGTTTTCAAACAGTATTTGTTCTTCCAAGGGTTTTACAAAACTTTTGATTGCAAAAAAGATTTCATAATAGTGTGTTTAGGAAAGACTTTTTAAAGTTACATATAATAATAACTGGAGTTGAATCTGTCTTTATAAACAGAAGAATTATGAATGAATAAGCAATCATGAGAATATGCAAAATATTAGAACTTTATAGTATTTCATATTTTATTATTTTTGGCCCTTTTACAAAGTGGTTTCTGATTCTTATCCTTCACATACCCTCATTTAAAGGATTTAACATTTTATTAAATAGGAACTTTAGCTGAACAGGCTAAATGTGTGAAGCAAAATGTAATAATCAAAGCAAGTATGAAAAAGCAGAGTTGCATCATGACATTGTGAAACATGTTTCAGCCATATGGATGCCTATGTTTGACTACAGGATAAAAATGATCAGAATTCTATATTTGAGGTTGAACATCAAAATTGCCTCTGTCAGGACCATGCACTTATAATAAAATGAGTTATCTCAGAATCTCTTGAGGGATGTAGGAGAAAAAAGAGTCTTAACGTTTATTACAAGTTACAAGTAATTTAAATATATATATGAACTTATCACAAAGTTAAGGGCTGGAATTAAACATACAATTTTCCTATTTATAAAGAGAATTAGAAAAAAATGAGTTTTCACTACACAAAATCTGTTTTTTAAAGATAGCTGTCCTTCAATCATCTTGCATTTTACCAGTTTTCCAGGTACCTTAGCTGTTTTTGTCAGTAATGTATAGAAATCAAATAATCAGAGTTGGCAGCTACAGGTAGTCCTCGATTTATGACCATTTATAACATTCAACATTATGATGCCCTTGGAAAAAGTGACTTCTGGCATGTACTCACATTTATGGCCATCACATCATCCCCATGATCACATGATCATAATTCAGGCATCTGGCAACTGACTTGCATGTATGACCAGTTGCAGCATCCTACGGTGTTGTGATTATGATTTGCAGCCTATTTTTTTGATTTCAGGAAAAGAATGCACATTGGGGAATCTGGATTGCTTAACAATTTAAAATTGGGTTTGACTCAAATTATAACCACTACATCTTATGACAGAAATTACTGTCCGTTGTAGCTATGAATCAAGGATTACCTGTACAGACTCTACTTTGCTATAATAGGTTTTTACATTGTATATATACAAATATTTATTTTTTCCTAACTTCTTAACCCATCTACAACTTTTTGCAGTCTTTCAGTTAACAGTACAAAGGAGTCTAGAAATTCAGAGCCATACCTTACAACTGATAAGCACTGAAAATTTAGTAACTAGCTCGGAGAGAAATATGTGTTTGATCCCAGTCTAGCACTTGCCATCTTGTAATTTCATTTTCTGGAATTATTGGAGCTAATACTTTTAACAACCAAATTGTATATTTAAAATGTGGTTCTATGGTTTGCTCATTCTTGGGTGTCACAGATGGAAATGTACACCTCACTACGCTATGCATGCTTCTCGGTTGAAAGGAGGACGATATAGCCATCACTCTTCACACTGCTCTGACTCATCTGGAACAGTGAGAGGGCTATGTGAGGATGCTTTTTCTGGATTTTAGTTCTGCATTTAACACAATTCTTCCACATAGACTAGTATCTAAACTTATGGACCTTGGGCTTTCTTATTCCATCTGCCTTTGGATTATGGATTTCCTATTTGGCCGCTCTCAGAGGGTCAAATGAGGTAATCATACCTCTTCAGCCCTTATTCTTAACACTGGTGCAGCACAGGGTTGCATATTGAGTCCCTTACTTTATCCTCTTTATGTGCATGACTCCATTCCCACTCACACTAGTTATACTATTACTAAATTTGCAGATGATATAACAGTGGTAGAACTTATCTCGGGGTGGGTGGGTAGATGAGTCTGCCTATGGAAAGGAGGTGGACCTGTTGCTTTCAAGGTGTGGAGACAATAATTTGGTCCTTAATACCAATAAGACCAAGGAGCTTATAATGGGCTATAGAAGGAATAGATCAGACATCCAGCCCTTGCTTATCAATGGAGACCCAGTGGAGCAAGTGACCAGTTTAAGTTTCTGGGTGTTGTTCTAAAAGAGGTCCTGACCTGGGGCATTCACATTGCAGCACTGGTCAAAAGGGCCCAGCAGAGATTATATTACCTGAGACTTCTCAGGAAATAATAACTGAACGAAAAAGTTCTGGTAACCTACCACTGCACTATAGAGAGTATTTTAACTTAATGCACCTCTCTATTGTTTGCCAATTGCACAGTGGCAGATAGGAAAGCACTCCAGAGGGTTAATGTCATTGCCCAGAGGATCATTGGTTGCCCTCTCCCTTCTTTGGAAGAGCTTTATAGCTCCCGCTGCCTTAAGAAAGTTCAAAACATTCTCAAAGATCGATCTCATCCTGGGAACCCATTTTTTGAACTATTACCACCTGGCAGATGGTACAGAACAATAAAAACGAGGACAAACAGGCTGAAAGCAGCTTCTATCCCAGAGCAGTAACTATATTGAATTCTACTTTATTGTGTAATATTAATGCAGTATCAGTGGTTTTCAATTCAATTATATAGAATGTGAAGAATGTGTGTTTTTGTTTTATTTTTATAGTTTTCTTAAGTATAATGTACACTGAAGATAGCATTTAATTTCATTGTACAAGGTGATCATTAAATCAGATTTGGCATTCATTTGCAACTCTTGTATTTCTCTTGAGCTATTTCCTAAAGCATTTTGTTTTATAATGTTTAGAATCTGAAGTGTGTATTCCATATGATACCTGAATTTGAAGAACTTTTAATTTTATTCCTTGAAAAGAATGACATGATCAAAACTGAGTTCAGCTTGATATCAAATTCTACAGAAATTAAATTTTCCTGACTTTGAATTCTATAAGGAATTATGACTAGTTTAAAATTGGGGGTGGTTGCATATTATTCCTCTCTTTTAGTTCTTACTTACATATAAATAGTTCAATTAGATTTCCAGACAACTGAATTCTAAATTATATTGTCTTCTTTATGTAAGAAGTTATCTTTTCTGCAATGCCAATAAAATTATTAGAACATTTATAAGATCATTTGTGAATATATTATTTTAAATCAATAGTATTATTCTTATAATGGCTTTTTAACTGAGAATATATGTTTATGTGAACTGTTTATTATGTAAAGATGCTGGTTTTCTTCCTCAGCAGAGTTCTAAATGCATTTCAGGGAAGTTCTGGAATGAAAAAGAATTAAGAGGCAGCTTAGAGACTAGGATTGGAAGCAACATCCCCTATTAAGTATCTTTCCAGGATCAGAAGTAAAAATTTAATATTTACTCAAGGTTGCACTATTTTGGATAGCCATTTTCATGTGCTATTTACCTGAGCATTGTAATACTGATTTTTTTTTGTTTGTTTCATTTTTCTCTTATTTTTAAATTAGCAAAAGAACAGTCACTTGGCCTTGGTGTTAGGCAAAAGCAGCGTACCTCAGTGGATATACTTCCAGTAGAAATGAAAGTTTCAATCCCATTGGAACCCTCCTGTCTCACCCAAACAAAAACTATGAAAGAGTTTTGGTAAGCAGTGTCGCTACATATTTGATATACAACTAAGTTCAACTTATCAGTGTATGGTCTGCTTAAGGTAATTATTGTTATTTTACTTGGTAAGGACTTTGTGAGTAATAGACCAATTATCGCAGAAATTACTGTAGTAATTTCTGTAATTACTGTAGTAATTTAAAAATATTATGTAAAATTTCTGACTAAACCAGTGCTTACTTTTTCACTTAGGCCTAGAGGGTTTTTTTTTAAATACTGTACATATTCATATAGGCTTGTGCTGAAGAAAGGTGTTGCAAAGTCATTTTTTCTCAAGGATAAACATGTCTAGTTCCCTTAATTTCTTCTCATGAGACATTTCTTCTTATTCTTCTTAACTTCTGCACCTGTTTTGTTTCCTCTGAATCTTTTATAAAAACAAGTGCCCAGAAACTCAAAATAAGGATTCATCAATACAGAATGCTGCCTAGTAGAACTATTTATTTATGTATGTCCTGCCTTTATTAGTTTTACAAATAACTCAAGGCAGCGAACATACCAAATACAATTTTCTTTTCCTAGTTTCCCCAAAACAAGAGAGAGTCACCCCAGCTGGCTTTCATGGATACAGCAGGACTTGAAATCACAGTCTCCCGCTTTCTAGCCTGGTGCCTTAACCACTAGATCAAATTGGCTTTCTGTGGTTTGCAAACTAAACTTCTGTTGATACAAATCAAAATTGCATCTGCCTTTTAGCAATCATGTTGGGCTGCTAACTCATATCAGCAAGATGATCATCTATTGTTCCCATGTGGATACCTGGAGTAATATCTTCACAGTTATTTAATCTCATCCCTACAAGATAGTAAGCTTCATAAGTCAGTTAATCTTACCAAACATTCATTTTTTATCACAGTAGGAAAACTTCAACCATTGTTTCTCTCCACTGTGTCCTTTGCAGATAACTGTTGCATCCATTCTGTTCTTCAGGGCTTTTGCAGTTGCTGTTACTAGAGTCGCTTATTCTTTTTCTGGAGACTTGCAGTCTTCTGCAAAGTCCTAAAAGCTATTATGGAGCTTCAGGGCTGAAGAATATGTATTTACATATCTTGTTTCTGGTCATTTCTGGTCATTGAAATCCACTGGGTTGACTCCTTTCTTTGATTCTCTTATGAAGAGTGGCTTTCTCTGACAGTTTCAGTTGCAGAGCTTCATTTGTTTGGCTTTAAAATCCGTTCTCTATCTGCTATAACCACAAAAGCTTATATTTGCTACAAATCTATGCAAAAACACATCACAAGTACTGTAACTCATAATAACATCATGATCATGTCAATTTATCTTCATCTTAACTTCTTAACACTAGAAAGGTTTTTATTTATTTTTGCCCCCACCTCAAGCTCTCAGATTAGCCAAGAATTCACTATCATCTTAGAGGAAAAGTTTCCCAGATTCTTGAACTCCATTGACAAATTATTTTTAGTTTTTGCTTAGTGAACATTTCATGCTGCAATATTTTCTGGAGCCTGTTCTTACCAAGAAGTAATAATTCACAATAAGCAATGCAGAGTTTTCTGGCTATGCACCTTGTAGGAAAACTGCTGATCATAATCCTTCAAACCCATAATCAGCTTCTGTTTGCTCCTCTATCTAATACTAAGGCTTTCTCTTCTGTTTGTTGTTCCTGGTGATTTGTTTTGAGCAAATTATTTGGAAAGTATTTTATGTTATTCAGCGTTAATCAGAAATAGATAGAAGTCTTTGAGGTTAAGCCTTTCTTTTTATTAATGTTATATACATGTAATAATGCTTATTTTCATTTTAATATATATAGATATTCAATAAGAGATTAATTTATAACATGTTGAATTTTGGACTTTCTTAGGGATGACATAGAAAAAGCTAAGTTAACAGGAGACTGGAAGGAAATCTATGATTTTTATTCAAAAACATTTGATTCTTTTCCAGAAGTTAACACTGCATTTAAGGTAAAATTGGCAATACTTTCACTGTTTTTTCTTTTCTCTTCCAGTTTGTGACTTAAAAACAGGAATTACCAATAGTGTAAAATATATGTTACCGGTTATAATATTGTGTAATTAAAACAAAAAAACAAAAATAGAAGATGGGTAGCTTAAAGAAAAAATGGTTAAAAAACCCCAATGCTATGAAATGCATTATTTTTGTATTGGTTCAAAGTCATTTTCTCAATTGAGGCTTTGTGTTTTTTAAAATGTTTATTTTGTAAAAGTATGAAAACCACAACTGTATCTGTAAATAAATAAAAACCAGAAAGTATGAACTCCAGAAATAAAAAATACAGGTGGAATATATTCATAATACAAACTGAAAGATTAGCATTGTCAGAGCCACAATATACATCTATTCAGGAGGCAAGAATCTTAACCTTGCCATTGTCCCCCACCATATTTCCAGATAATCAAACTTAAGGAATTAGTAGAAGTCTCGGGAGACTTCCTGCTTAACCAATAGGTAGAAATTTTGACTGGTGGGACATCACCCTGAACTGGTCCACTTCAAAAACTGGTCACCCAGTTTCTGAAGTGCACCAGTTGCAGTTCTACCTGGACCTTACACATCTCAGTAACTTACATATCAAGCAAGACTATTGCAACATGCTTTATGTGGGACTCTTTAGAGACAACCCTGAATTTTGTACAGCAGTAGAACTGACTGTTCAGTTCCACCACGGCAAGGGACACCCATTTTGAGATTATTGCTATAGATTTCCAGGCAAAATTCAAAGTGCTTGTCATTATACTTAAAGCCCTTCATGGCTCAGCACTAGATTATGTCAGGCAACCCTAACCAGAATGGAATCTGCCTCCCCAAAATGATGATCAAATAAAGAGTCCACTGGAATCCCATCTGTCATCTGAAGTATGTGATATGGGCAAGATGGCAGGCGTTCTTGGTAGTAACCACCAATTTAGGACAACCATTCTTCCCAGAAACACCCATAACTCCCACTCTTCTGTCTTTTCACAAACACTGCAATTTTATTTCATCGTACGTTTGGCCGTAGCTGAATTGAGGTGCTATGATGCTGTTGTCCTTTTGTTTTTTCAAGGTAAACTTTATTATCGTCATTATTATATTAGTTTTTGTTTTAAGTGTATTGTTTGCTGCCTAAAATTCCATTAAATGAATAAAAACATTTAATCATAATTTTAAAAAATAAATATTATTCCAAGAATTATAGTTGCAACACAAGTTGAAAATACATTTAGAGAAGGTTATCTCATGTTTATTGTTTTAATTTGCAGAAATATATCGAAACTCCTTTTAATTCCATTGAAGATTGTGGAATTGATGCTAAATATGTTAATGCAGTTTATGATACCTTACCTCAAGCTGTAAGTCAGCTCTTCTTTCTTCTTTGTAATCTTGTGCAGAATACTATAATGATATCGTTATATTACAGTTCAATTTTTTCCAGTTATTCCTATATATATTGGGTAGCTTCTGGGTTTATTTAGTTGTTATAACTGTCAATATTTCTAATGTACACTTTAATAATTTCCAGAATTTACAATCTCTTTGAATTTGCCTAATTTGTTTTTCAATTATAACTAAAAAGATGGTTGTATGATGCTGTAAACAGCAGATTTTTTAAAAAGAAATATGGGTATTAAATCTAAACTTAGGGTATACACATAAGTACTACATGAATGTCCCCACTTGGTCTGAAACATCTTTTTTGCCTTTGAAATAATCACTGCAGAACAATATAAATAATAAATGCTAATTTTTAATACATTGTAATGTAATGTTATTTTCAAAAATACATTATTTAAATTAGTTGCATAATTTAATCTGTCCACATAAACCTGAACTGAACCATGAAATAAGTTTACATGGGAAAGATAGTGATAATATGAATTTGAACATACATTCATTTTAAACAGAACAGATCTAAATAACTTTTCAACTGTCCTAAATAACAACTGTACAGCATTGTATCATGGCTAACACAGCTAAATAATATTTTCAAACTGAAATGTTTCTGAATTTTAATTAATTTCCACACCCCAAAATTGTTATAGAAACTACTGTCATTAGTTGCACACTATTTATCTGTGAGGGCTGGAAGAAATATTGCTTGCTTTTGGGTCCATGAAATTCTGCATAAATGGACAGAGATACAGATGATTTGCTTGATGTTGAGATAAAATCATTTCTGTAAAAAAATGCATGGGAAAATGAAAGCTTATCATCTCTTAGAAGGGATTATATGTTTTATGTGTTTATTTTAAAAAGAACTGTACATGCTAATTCACAATGCTTTGTGAATTCTCTCTCTCTTTCAGCTTCTTTTTAAATACTCACCTGATCAATGTTGCATGGTCAGCAGTTCAAAAGGAGATGCAAAATAGAGAAGAGAAAAATACTACGTTGATATAAAATATTGAATGAAAATATCAACTGTTGGCTTAAGTTATTTGCTAGCACAAAAGAACAGAAAGAAAAACTTTCTATATGCAAGAATAAAAATCACATATATGATATATAATTACTAATATAGAAACAGTGCACTAGTATATATTGAAGAATTTCTGAGAAGACAGTATAAATCACACACTATCTTCTTCAGCACCAAATTATTGTTCATAAGTTAGAGACTGAAAGTTAATTGCATCCGTTTTTACAATGCTCTCTGTCCTTTGAGGGGAAAATAATGGAAATAAGAAAGCAGGGAGAGAAGAGAGATTTCTAGCACATATAAATACAAAGTAGGCAAAGTGGGAGGCAGGCACACATACGCAGAGACATGTGGTGTGCGGGGGGGGGTCATGCATGCATATGCAGGGAGGGAGGTGTAGCACGCACATTACATTATGGGTGCAGGCACGCACATGCACGCACTTTCAGCACACAACTACGAAAAGGTGAGCCATCACTGATATAGGATATATAAAAATCTAGAAAGATGATAATTACTTTGAGAGGAAGATGCTAAAGGGATCAACAAACACATTGTTGATTTACAGCAATTTATCTGCCTACATAAGAGTGGAAAAATTTTGAGTAGTCACTGCCATCCAGCTTCAAAAGTAGATACTATAATTAGAATGTAACATTCGAAATTATTCTCTTGGTACATTAAATACTTTAGTGATTTATAAATATGAGGAACATTTAAAAGTAAAATTCCACTAACAATTGTTTACTCCTTAAGGGCATGTAGAAAGCTATGATTATTTTAAAATTGTAATATTTAATAGCTCAGTAAGTACAATTCAGAGAAATCATGGAACAAGTACAAGTACAATTCATCTATATCATGGAGCAAAGTAAAATATATGACTAAACGTGCAGGGGTTGTGCTTCCCATTGCTCACATGCCATTAACTTAAATGTCATTTAGTCTTATATGCTCTAGCTTTGCCACCAAAAATATGAACAGTCTGAAAAAAACTTCTGTAAATTCTGAAAAGAGAAATTACCCTCTTTTTCCATCAGAGAAAAATACACCATTTCCTTTAGTCATAACTTTCAGCCGTATGATTTAGATTAGAATGTTATTGGTTATGCTGGAATTAAATGATACCATAATGAAATTGGTGTCTTACAATTAAATATTTTTCCTAAAATAAATCTACAAATGGAAAATAGACATTTTGTAATGTTTTAGACACAAAGGGATCCATTACAATAAAAACTGTATCTTCTAAAAACTGGAATCTATCATCTATCTATCTATCTGTCTATCTATCATCTATGTACCTACTGACCTATCTACCTATCTTTATACATAAACAAATGTGTGTGTGTAAATATATATTGTCATAATTATCAATCTCAGACCTAACATTTGAAAATTGCCGTATGTATTTAAACAATTATATGAACATATAGCAATTTCTTACTGACAATAGAAAGTGGTCAAAATTGCTTGTTCCTATGCTATGATAGATCCCAGAAAATTGATTGCTCTACTGTATAAAAGCAAATATCAGTTTATATCTCTATAAAGAAAGGAAAAGACCCGGGGGTGGAGGAGGCTGAACTCAATGAGTTTTAAATAGAAAAATTGGAACTTAGAAAAAAGATCACCAATTAGTGATTTTGAAAAAAGTTACATTTTGAGATTTCTTTTACATTTCAGAATTATGCTTTAAAAATATATTGCATTTTATGTAAATGTTTCTAAGTTCTCATTTTTATAATTGTGATCTGAGCATTTAGTGATAATAATTGTTTCAATTGTGTTATTGATAAAAAATTATCTGGATTATTTCACTCCTTTTTCATTTGTTCTAGCCTCAAGATATCCAGAAGTGTGTCCTAAAAGGAATAATTAATGGTTTATTGCATGAATGTAAAGGGTAAATACAACTAACTTTTATATATGTCTATAAGATATGATATTTTAATTTCTACAGAAATTGAATTTTAAATACATAACTTATTAGACATAAGAGCCAGTTTAATGCAGTGGTGAAGGTGCTGACCTAAAAACCAGGAGATTGTGAGTTCTACAGAATCTCACTTTAGGCATGAAAGCCATCTAGGTGTCTTTGGGCCAGTTACTCTCTCGGTAAAACCCACCTCATGGGATTGCTGTGGGGACAAGAAGGAAGGAATGAGTTGAATTGAATAGTTACATTGTTGATCTTACATTTTTTGCAATAAGTCTATTAGCTGATATAAATATTAGGTCTCTGTACAAAATTGTGTCATATTTCTATTCTCTGCATTTCACAGTTTATAAGCTTATTAATATATAATTTTAACATGAGTTTGATAAATAAAAACTCACGTGAACAAATGGAAAACATTTTCCCTTTTTGATGAAAAACCTCATTCTATTTTATAGCTCCAAAGTGTTACATATAACGAGGGATAATTTTGTAACATAATCAGAGAGTATTAACGTTTATGTGGTATGCCTTTATATTTATTCTTAAATTAAATAACTACATCATTTATGCACAGGTCTAGCTAATATAAAAGAGCTGTAATTCCACTTAGAGTTGAGCGTGCATTTACATATTTAGGTTGTGCCTTTCATTTTTCACTTATTCATGTTCTTTCAGACCACAAACAAAAGATGATCTCAGAGCATATTTTGTTCTTCTACAGGTAAGAAGGGACCAAAGTATTTATTCAGGGGTCTTTGTATGCCATCTCCTGTTGCAAATCATGTTATTTTACCTAGCGCTCATTATGCCAGTCCTTGTCAAGCTCTGGGGAAATCAGGAGATTCAGGCAGTTCAAATGAATATAAGATTTATTGCAAGCTTAAGCTCTGTACAAGAATCTGAGCTACTAATGGTCAGGGGAAATTAGTGGGAAGTAGGAATAGAGAGAAATTCAAGATGGCTGGACTTAGATCGCTTGTGGGCACACAGGGACTCATGACTGATGACATGTTTGACCCCTCCCTTGAGTTCAGCCTGGTCATCTCCTACAGTCTGTGGCTTGGTGGGCATGGCCATGTGACTGTGCATGACTTTTTTTTTTTTGCTTTTTTGCACCCCCCATCCATTTATTGGGCCTTCTGGCCCCAAAAAAGAAAAGCCTCTGGGGGGGCATTTTGCTCCTAGAAAGTATAACCCAACTGTGGATTTTTTTTGCTTCCTCTGAGGTTCAGGAAGAAAAAAAAACAGAGCGTGGGAGGGGCACATAGCACCCCTCCATGCTCCATTTTGGGACCTTCCTGGTCTCAGAAGAGCCTCTTGGGGGGGGGCGTTTTTGCTCCTAGAAGGCTCCTCTGAGGCTTAGGAAGGAAAAAAATGGAGGGGGGCTGAGCCTCTCCTTCCATTTTTTGCCTTCCTGGGTCTCAGCAAGGGGAATCCCAGCATAGCTGACCTTAAGGGACCAGCATCAGGCAGGGTGAGCGAGCATCGGGCAGGTGGGGCAAGCCAGCAGCGACCAGGCAACTGGGTCGGGGGCGTGGCCAGCCAGAATTTACTACTGGTTCGGCGACCCACACCAAATCCTTGCTACTGGTTTGCCCAATCCGATGCGAACCAGCTGAATACCACCACTGCTTTGCATCTTTATAGCACTTATGCACAAAGAGAATTCTAACAATAATGAGCATCAAATGCAAGAAAAGATTAGTCTCACTGTTTGAAACAACATGTATTCATATTTATTTGTGTGTGATAATTTATGGTTGCAGTTAGCACTTCAGTGTAACTGCCAGAGTGAAATTTATTGAAGGGAGCTTTTATCTTGACTGAATTTTGTTCAGGTACAAAACAAACTGTCTGGCACTGCTGTGTTTACACAGTTATTGCTCTAATGTAATAGTGTACTTCTGAAATCAATGAATTGGCTTAATGTATGATTTTATCCCAGTGATACAATTCGAACAAGGATAGCCTCATCTTATTATGTTTCTAGCTTAACTCCATCATAACTCAACAGCACTGTTAGGTAAGGTTGCTTGTATATCAATTAATCACTGACAGAATCATTACAGTACTCCATCTATTTTCAATACAAAGGAAAAGGCAGCCTTTTTACTTTAGGGGTGTTGTACGGTTACTTCACTAAATTGAACTCGTTGATGAAGCCACCAGGAGTTGGAGGAAATATTACTTTTTAAAAAACCATAAAACAATCCATGTGTTACTCTATAATGAGAAAAATCCACAGTTGGGTTATACTTTATCAGAACCAATCAAAATAACTTAAACTTATTTCAGTAATATTATAATTTGGAGACAGATAGTTTATTTTGATTTTTGTACAATATACTAATGAAGTGTTTTTAATCTTTTTCAGAATCCTCTATTTAGTAACACAACAACATATGTTATTTTTGCTCACTTGCTAAGACAGATTGCTGCCTTACCCGAAGATGATCATCACTATCTAATTCACTGGTTGAAGAAGTAAGGCTATTTTCTGTTGTTTAAAATTATGAGTTTTATGTTTTCAGTTCTTCTAGGTGGTTATTATTTATCCATGGTAGTCAAAATACCCTGAAGTACTCACACTATTGAAGAAAATATTGCTAAGATTCCATGAATTCTGCTTTATATCAATTAAACTTTATTCATTATTACAACAAAAAATACCCTGAGTGACTTTGACTTTCTCAAAGTATTGGACAAGGAAATTCTGTGCCTAAACCAAAATGTGAAACCCACTGATTCCAATGACATAAATTCATCAATTCATAGTTACAGTTATCTAGTTACAACTACATGCTAAATTAGCAACAATAGGTTAGAAAAAGTAACTTATTTTTCATGGAAAGGGTTAATAGTTCTGCTGAATACATTTTTTCTAGAATATTTATTTTTCACGTGATTGTTTTGTAGAAACATTTTGTGGATTGTTATTAAGAATAAGAACTATGAATTCTATTAGGACTCCTGCTATTATAAAAACAATATTACTATGTTTTATAGGATGTCACAGAAGCGAATCAAGCAAATTATAGGTAGAATCATACAATTTATTTCTTTGCGTCTCTTTCCGGCAAAACCTGAAGATTTGCCTCCTATGGAGAAGTGTACCTGGTGGATTCCATCAGCAACCAAAGTTTTGTCTTTATTTAGTAAGTTTAGATGCAATTAATTTTTTCTGAATTCTCATAGCTATAAGGCATTAAATCATCACAAATTATGTCAGTATAAAATTAGTCTTTTTCTCTTCAAACCAACATATTACATAATAGCAGAAAACATTTCAACAGAACATGTATGTATAGTCTGTATATGGTGCAGTATTTTATAATTATTTTTAGACACTTTTAAGAGAAAATATTTAAAGGTTTCCACATTATAATAGTAGTAACATTTTAATGGCTTGGAGCAGTGCTCACCAACCAGAGGGCTGGGGACCACTGGTGGTCCGCAAGAAAATTCACCCCCAAAGCACCCTCCTCAAAGCAATCAATCCAAGCTGCATGGGAACAAAAGGCTGTGCCACCCCATGGCCCGTGGGAACACAAGGCTTGCATCACTTGCATTGTGAACAGCACAAAGTGGTGAGGGGAGGGGGCAACTTGCCCCACTTGCCCACACACCTCGCCTGGCTACCGGGCTGCTTCTTTCTGCTTCTTCTGCTTTTGGCTGCATGCAAGCAAAGCAGCAAAAGTCTTTCTTTCTGCCCCCCAAACTCCACCAGAAATGAGTCGTTGGGACCCTGCAAGGCATCCTGCTCCAAGAGGCTGCACTAGCGCAACAAGTCTCACAAAGACTCATTTCTGGCAGAGTTTGGGGAGAGAAAGAAAGACTTCTGCTGCTTTCCTTGCATGAAGCCAAAAGTCTCTCTCCCTCTCTGCCAAGAACAGCTAGAGACGGAATCCTGTGATCCCAAATAAAGGATGATCGATTGGTACGAAAATGGGAGGGGGGATTTTCCCAGGGTCCCTGAGGTCCAAAAGGTTGGCGACCCCTGGCTTGGAGGACTTGTGATTACAACTATTATAAAGAATGCCATTGTAAATTAATATATTACAGCAATGATCTGTTTCAGTTATCTAAGAATATAAATATGAGACTGTTACTTTAAAAAATGCTGCAGTAGCTTAAGTATTTATCTTTTCTAACTTACTAACTTATTAATTATTAATTGCATACAGTAGTCCCCAACTTACAACCATTCGTTTAGTGACTGTTTGAAGCTACAACATTGCAATATCCCCATGATCAAAAATCAATGTTTGACAATTAGAATATATTTCTGACAATTGCAGTGTCCCAGGGTCATGGCATCATTATTTGTAAGCTTCTCATCTGGCTTCCAATAAGCAAAGTAAATATAGAAAATGCTTAACAGGTATGGCAAAAAAAGGTCATAAAATGAGGCCACTTCTCCTAACAATTGTCTTGTTTAACAACAGAAATGTTGGGCTCAGTTGTGATTATAAATCAAGGACTACTTGTATGTTACCACCAAAAACTATGTAACTACGGTTTCTGATTCCACTCATACTTTTAAAAGTCTAAACTTATCCCTTTTGTTACAGAATATTGTTGCATGAAAGAATATTATTGGTTTTTTTTTTTATAAATATGAATTTCATTGTTTTAAACAAGGTTGTCAAACATTATTACTAATAACTAAATATGTCATTGCAGATGCTTCAAATAGTCTAGGTAATCCTTCTCTTATTCCATATACGGATTTTTATAATTCTACGCTAGATCATATTGATCTCATGGAAGATTATCATAATTGGCAGTGTTATGGAAATTCTCATAGGTAAGGGATTATTTAATAGTAATTTTTATTTGTAAAATAGTTATCTTAAAATACTTTATTAGTGATACACAGGTTATCAACCTGCACCAGATTATAATTTCCTTACAATTTTTCTTTAGTTTTTAGTTCATAACAAATTCAATGTGCCATTTTCTGATAGCTAAAGTGTTCTTTTTTTTGAAAATAAATTGCATATCCATTCAAAACAAAACTGTAAATGTTTTTTCAGTATTCAGAATCAGTTTATTCTTAGTATTTGGCACAATCTGAACAATTTTGAAATACAAATGATATTTTTTTTTCAAAACAACTTTCCAAGAAGCTTAGTGTAAAAGCAATATAGCCTTTCTTACTATTTCATATTTTCATCTTTTTGTATGTAGCTCTCTAAACATTGAAAGGAGAGAATTAAATGTTAACAATCATTTAATGTTCTTAAAACTTTAAAGTGCTGTGTGGAATGTAAAAAGTATTTCAGTTTTTGAGTAGATGTTAGTTGAAGATCAAATATCTAGGATCATTTTTGTGTCTCATTTATAGCTGTTATAGCTGCCTGTAATGCCATTAAGGCTGACTTATTCCATATATGTTCTTCTATCAGTAGCCCCTTAAGTGCTCTTTATTAATCATATTAAGGGTGGGCTTCGAAAATTTTAGCAACTAGTTATCTGCCCAGTTGCTGGTTGGGTGTGGCCTAGTCGCCTCCTCCACCATCTGGGGGGGGCGTTTTCACCCTCCCCAGGCTACAGAGGCTTTCCTCGAGCCTCTGGGAGGGTGAGAACAGTCTCCCCAGGCTACGGAGGCTGGAAAAGGACCATTTCTGGTCTTTTGGAGCTTCTGGGATGCCCATTTTTCACCCTCCCTAAGCCTCCATGCCTTGTACTTACCTGGTATCCAAAATGGGCTCCATGGAGACTCCTGGGAGGGGCCAGCCAAGTGTGGGATTTGCCAGTTTGCCAAACCAGCAATTAAAAATGCTAAAATTAGCTATCGGTTCTCCCGAACCGGGGCAAACCAGTAGCAGCCCACACCTGGTCATATCAAGTTATTCTTTAGGATCTAGATTTTCTCTATCTAAATAGCTTAATATGTCCTGGACTACATCATTTATATTTTTCAATGACCATAATTCTGAAACATCAGTCAGATATATATGGGAGGTACTATAGCAATAGCACTTAGACTTATATACCACTTCACGGTGCTTTACAGCCCTCTCTAAGTGGTTTACAGAGTCAGCATATTGCCTCCAACAATCTGGGTCCTCATTTTACCCACCTCAGAAGGATGGAAGGCTGAGTCAACCTTAAGCTGGTGAGACCCAAACTGCTGGCAACCAGTGATCAGCAGAAGTAGCCTGCAATACTGCATTCTAATCACTGCGCCATGGTGGCTCTTATTTATTTATTTATTTGTTTGTTTATTTGTTTGTTTGTTTATTTATTTATTTATTTATTTATTTATGTCAATTGCTTACAAGACAATAGGTATAAGTAAAAACATAGTTATGAATACATGGATACATATAAGAAAAATAAAATAAATAAAAGAAACAATAGAACAGGGATGGTAGGCACATTGGTGCGCTTATGCATGCCCCCTACAGACCTCTTAGGAAAGGGGTGAGGTCAATAGTAGACAGTTTAAGGTTAAAGTTTTTGGGGTTTGGGGAAGAAACCACAGAGTCAGGAAGAGTATTCCAGACATTGACCACTCTGTTGCTGAAGTCATATTTCCTGCAATCGAGTTTGGTGCAGTTAACCTTGAGTTTTTATCTATTGTTTGCTCTTGTGTTGTTATGGTTGAAGCTGAAGTATTCATTGACAGGTAGGACATTGCAATGTATGATTTGATATACTATACTTAGATCAGACTGAAGATGGTATAATTCCAGGTTTTCTAGGTCTAGAATTTCAAGTCTGGTGGCATAAGGTATTCTGCAGCGAGTAGAGGAGTGGAGAACTCTTCTTGTGAAATATTTCTGGACTTTCTCAACTGTGTTAATATCAGATATGTAATGTGGGTTCCAGACTGATGAGCTGTATTCGAGTATTGGTCTAGCAAATGTTTTGTATGCTCTAGTTATTAGTGTAATATTACCAGAGAAAAAGCTACGCATAAGATTAGGTTAACAACTCTTAACGCCTTTTTGGCTATGTAGTTACAGTGGGCTCTAGCACTTAGGTCATTAGAGATAAGTACTCCAAGATCCTTGACAGAGTTTGGATCATCAACAAGGTCTTAACTATTCAGCCTGTATTTTATTTTCTGATTATTTTTTTTGCCAATATGTAGGACAGAGCATTTATTTGTTGAGATTTGAAGTTGCCATTTGTTTGACCATTCTGATACATAGTCAAGGTTTTTTTGAAGGGTAGCAGTATTGTCTGTGGTATTGAATAGCTTTACATCATCAGTGAAGAGAACGCAGTTGCTCTTGATATGATCACAGAGGTCATTTATGTAGAGTATGAAAAGAGTTGGTCCTAGAACACTGCCTTGGGGGACACCACTGTTGACTGGTACAGAATTTGATAGGACGCTCCCAATTTTGACCATTTGTTGTATGTTTGACAGGAATGGTTCTATCCAGTTATGCAGGTGTCCAGAGATACTTTAAGATTTTAGTTTTAGGAGTAGTTTATCGTGTACCACTGAATCAAAGGCTTTACAGAAGTCTATGTAGATTGTGTCTATTGCTTTGCCCTGATCGAGTTGTGTAGTCCATATGTTTTTGCAGTGTAAGAGTGCAGAGTACATGATAGTTTTTTCCTGAAACCAAATTGTTTATTAGAGAGTAGGTTGTTTGTTTCTAAGTGGAGGATAATGGGTTGGTTAATAATTGATTCCATGACTTTACAGGTGATGCAGCATAAAGAGATTGGTCTGTAATTTTCAACTAGGCTGGGGTCTCCCTTTTTGAAGATGGGGATGACCATGGCTTGTGACCATAGTTTTGGCAAGGAGCTGGTCCTGAAAGATTTTTCAAAGATTATGCTTAGAGGTTCGGTTATGGCAGTGGATAGTTTTTTTAAGAAGTAGGCACATGTTCTGTCCGGTCCAATAGATAGAGATGGCTTTAGATTGCATAGTGCTTTTTCAACATTGTCTTCTGTAAAATCGATATGTATTAGATCATTGTAGTTGTCTGTGGTTCGACTAGGAAATACTGGGCATGATCCATTGCTGTTTACAAATACTGAGCCAAAGAATGTGTTAAAGAGGTTGGCTTTTATAGTGTTGTTGTTGCAGTCTTTACCATTAGGTCCTTTCAGGGGTGGGATGAACCTTGAGACTTTAAGTTTGTTGTTTACAAAATTGTAGAAAGCGCGAGTAGAATTGATGCATAGGTTTTCTTCTTGTTTAATGTGATAATTGGTGCATTCAGTTTGTATCTGGTGGTATAAATTTTTGCTGGAGAAAAACTGGTTTAATCATTATTTTTCATCTTAGTTGTCCAGAATATCAATATTCATTTAAGGGAGATTTTATTTTTTGTATAATTTGTACAGTTATGTTCTGTAAGAGGAGGGGGACAAAGATTGCCTGGATCTCTTTCATAATTATTAAGTGTTTCTTTGGCTCATAGGTAAACGTATAGAGATTCCCCATTTTTTTCTTCATGGCTTTTAGCACGTTTCAGTGGTTTTTCAATAGGTTATAAGTAACTTGCCTCTAACTAGTGTTATTTCAAGTTTCCAAAGTGCAAATGAAGATAAACAGGCAGAGAAATAAGCTGTAGAGGATTAGCAATAAAAAGATTTCCCATGAAAATGAAATGAAATTCTACTTCTCTCAATAAATACAGCACTGGAAATTTGTGTCCCTTGAATTAGCTAAACATGTATACATTATGAACCGCTAAGCAGTTAATTTCTTTTGTAAGTTACTTTTTTAACACGGGTAATCCTCAACTTAAAATCTTCAAACAACAGTTCATTTGCAATGAACAATGTAAACAGTTACAATGTCACTGAAAAAAGTGGCATGATTGTTTTTCACACTTACGACCATTGTAGCATCCCCATAGTCACATGATCAAAATTTTGATGCTTGGCAACTAACTCATATTTATGATAGTTGCAGTGTACCAAGGTCATGTGATCACCTTTTGTGACCTTCCAATATGCAAAATCAATGGGCAAGCCAGGTTCAATTTAAAACAACTATGCTACTAAACAACTGCAGTGATTCACTTAGCAGCTATGGGAATAAATGTCATAAAATGGGGCAAAACTCACTTAACTGTCTTGCTTAGTGACAGAATCAATTAGCAATTGTAATCATAAGTTGAGGATTACCTATATTTACCTACAGTAATTCGATTTATTTTCTTTATATATTATTTCCATTAGTTTCTTTCAATGTAAATAGACACACAAACATGTAATATTTTGTCATTTAGGTTTTCCTTCTGTCAATATCCATTCATTATTTCTATAGCAGCAAAAAAAGTTATAATTCAAAAGGATTCAGAACAACAAATGATAAATATTGCACGGGTAAGCATTATTTATTAAATAAATTATGTATTAAAATTGAAATGCCATTTTAGATACTTTATATTTAGTCTCTTATTTTTAAGTATATTTAGACTTCTGATATGATACAGCTTAAGTTATGCTTTGTTAACTGCAGAGTCACTCGGAGTTGGGCAACATATACATTTAATAAATCATTATCTACAAAAATGTATTTTGAATGGTTTACTCTCTGTATGGGAACTCTTCCAGGTATCTTGCAATTTGAAATAATATCTGCTGCTTATTTGCTGGCCTTATTCCTACTAAAGCCAACAAGTATGATGAAACACTTGTAATATCAAAGAGGAAATATATTTATCTAAAACAATTATGGAACAAACTGTAAAGGATTATGTTCTTTTTAAATGCCAGGGTGGGATGACTTTACATTTGCTAGAATTGTACTTTTACTTGTACAGATAGATGTAACTATTCTTCACTTCAGTGTCCCTCTTTCCTACAGTGTATTATAAGATATGTGGTCATAAGGATTGTAAGGAGGAGTTAATTTCTAGCAAATTCTGAAAGCTAAGTGTGGAGCATATTTTTAATTTCTGTATCAGTGCTATAATAGCTGTCAAAACTATCCACAGAAGAAAGATGCCTATGTCACTGAATGCCTACATTTATAGTTATTTGGCAATACTTACATTTCTATATAGAAAATTATTCCAATCAAATCCTATCACTTAATATTGTATTTGATATATCTTTTCTTTATATTTTGTTAACTATATAGATTTGATAGAATGTTAACAATCCATAATTAAGGTCAGGTAGAAACATATATAATTGGCATTAATATTAGATGTTTAGGTTGTAAAAATTAGTTTATAGTATCATAGTATCTTTCATAATTCATAGAGGGCAATATATGAACATTATTTTTTTCCTTCCACAACCTCTTTGGATTTGGAACAGCAAAGTCTTGTCGATAAAGTGTCTCGGAGGCAGAGACCTGATATGAATATGCTATTCCTAAATGTGAAAGTGAGAAGAATGCACCTAGTTAGTGATTCATTGGATGAGGTATGCAAAATGGTTTCTGTAAAAACTGTTAAAAGAAACAGTCTGATGGGTTCAGATTGATATCCTTGCCATATCCAAGTCATAAATCATTTTGATTTGTCCACAGTTCCTCATTCAGATATAATGATCAACTATGCTGTGGTTAGTCCAGAAATCTTTATTTCTGGCATTTAAGGACAGAAACGGTTGGGATCTGACAGGGTTAACTACCGGTTCGGTGATTTACAATGTGCTTCCCTGCACGCTGCGTGTGTGTGTAGATCTTTGTCAGCTTGCTGCCTGGACAACTGAGCAGCGCTGCATGCAAGGAAGCAGGATTTGAAAAGGCACTTTAGTCCTGGTTTTTCAACTGCAGCTGTGCCTCGCACAGCAGCTGAGGTTGAAAAATCAGGAAATAATGGTCAGGTAAGAGCCTGGGAGGGCAGGTGGGCCAAAACAGCAGCAGACATAAAACCGGTTCTATGTCTGCTGCTCTTCAGAACTACCGATTCTACAGAGCCAGACAGAACTAGTAGAATCCCACCCCTGGACAGAAAGTAAATGATGGAGAAGAGACCATCTAAATCACAAGGTCATAGAACCCAAAGGGCACTTCAGGATCTGAACTCTCCAAATGCAGAGTTCCAAATTAAAGCATCCTCAGGAAATGGCTGTCTAGTCTCTGGTTGAGCAGATCCAAGGTAGGGAAAATCATTACCTTTCCTGGGAATTGTTCCACTCTCTTTCAATCACTTTCTTTATTAGGATTTTTATCTTAAAATTCAGTCAAAACCTGCCTTCCAATAATATTATGTTACATACACGAAATAACAGAGAACAAGCTTTTTTTTTTTTGCATTATATTTTTTCAAGTACTTGATGAGCGCATATATACCGATGTTATCTTTTCTTAAAAGTTAAACATACCCGATTCCATTATTCTCTTTGTAAGGCTTACTTTTCAATCTATTAAACATCTATTCCAGTTTCTCTGCATATTTTTTACAATTTATGTAAAAGAGGTGGCATATGACCTGTGCTGAACAAAGTAAAACTGTTATTTCTACTAATAGAAATAGAAAGTGTGTAGAAAGGTTAATGAGACACCTAATAGTTGAACCTTCTAAGACAGAAATTTGCTTTTCTTTACATTTGAGTGTTAGTTTGTATTATAAATGTTGCATTTATATTCCCTGTTCTCCAAAATAATGTTCAAATAGCATTAGTATCTTCTTTCATTTTATAACATGATAAAATTTAAATGTTCACCTTTTTTTTTTAATAGCTCACAAGGAAGCAAGCGGATTTAAAAAAGAAATTAAAAGTTACATTTGTAGGAGAAGCTGGTCTTGACATGGGTGGCCTTACAAAGGAATGGTTTCTTCTTCTAATTAGGCAAATTTTTCAGCCAGACTATGGTGAGTGTTTAAGTTCTACTTAATATTTAACTAAGTAAGATGAAAATTAATGAATCCAAACTTCTTTGTTTGTGATGAAGTTTTAAACAAAGAGTTTTAGGTCACATAATAGCTTGTCAATCTATTGCACACTTGGATCATTTGTAGTATGCTTGCCATGTATTCACCCAATAACAGAGCCTTTTAGTGTCATATAAAGGATATCAGATTCTCTTCCTGAGTAGAGAACTAATTGAACTAATCTCTCCTCAATTAATATGCAAGTTAAAAGAAATTAAGAAATTCAGGTGGGGGTATCTAAAGTATGAAATAGTATTAATGGGTAATTCTTCTTTGAAATGTTTTAAAACATTGTTATCACTATACCTATAATCATCATGGTATGCTTTACATTTAAGGAAATATATAAACTATATTTTATATATTAAATATTAACGTTACATTTCAATTGTTTTGTTAACTATTTTACAAAACTGATATAAATAAAAATGAAATTAGAATACGTTTTATTTTCTCCATCTGACCTTCCAGTTGTTATATTTCAGTGTTTGAAATAAAACCAATAAAATGCAATTTGTGAATAGATAAATTATTCTCTTGCTGTAATGCTTGAACATCTTTGAGAGATGAGAATGAAAATTGTAGACATAGTTCACAGTATCTTTTGAGAACAATAATAGCATTTTATTTTTAAAACATGCATTCTCTCTTACAGGGATGTTTACATACCACAAAGATTCTCACTGTCATTGGTTTAGTAGTTTGAACTGTGATAATTACTCTGAATTCCGATTGGTTGGAGCTGTATCCTTTTCTGTCCACTAGAAGGTGCTGTATACACAGCTGATACCCCATAACAAGATTCTTTGCATTTTTAATGTATTTTTTATTTTTTTTATTTTCATAGCATTCATTTGACTATATTTATAAACTTTGAACAGTGGAGATGAACAGTAGTTATGATGAAAAGATTATTTTCATATTTGACAGAATAGTTCAAATATGAAAGTAAATAATTTATTTCAAGAGAATTAGTTGCTGTCACAACTCGCCCATTATTAATAAAGGAACATTGTTACCATTGGCACAAATTAATAGGTTCAATAGAAGAGTTCTGGATTCAGTATAGAGATGATGGCCAGATTCTAGGCCAGTGATGGCTAACCTTTTTGTCGTCATGTGCTGAAAGTACACATGCACATGCACACATATGCCTGCACCCATAATGCAATGCAGGTGCTCACCCACGCTCATCTGTCCCCTGCGCATGCACACACGCCCCCATGTTCCCCCGTCCTCTGTGCATGCACACACATCTCCCACATGTGCCCCCTCCGATGCATGCATGGCAGATACCCAAAAATCAGCTGGCTGGTGGGAGGCATGCGCAGTGGAACTGAGCGGGGGTGACGGCTCGTGTGCGGCAGAGATGGCTCTGCGTGCCACTTCCAGCATGCGTCCATAGGTTTGCTATCATTGTTCTAGACCAAATACTTTAAAAACTTTTGCAGAAATTGAGGATTATAGAACTAATACATATTAGGTAGTCCTCATTTAGCAGCTACAATTGGGACCACCAATTCTGTCATTAAGCAGAGCAGTCACTTATTGAATCTGCAACTGTGCTTATGATCTTACTTCAAATTTCCTTTGTTTTACAGACCTGTGAAGGTTGTACATGAGAGGATTGATCACAAAGTTACTTTTTCATCACTGTTGCAACTGCAAAAGTCATTAAACGAGGCAGTCGCTCAATGAGCCCTATATATATCTTTGCTTGAAATATCTCTAAGAGTGCAAAAATAAGTATCATATGTTTAAATCTCATTTTAAAAAATTATTATTTCACATACAAAAAAGGAGGCAACCCTCTTCAGTGCCACATACTGACTTGTAATGATGGGGACTGAACTTGATCATAAAAAATAAAACCTCACTGAGGAGGAATTTTTTTGAATAAAATTTAAATGTGGATGGTTATAATGCTGAGATGTCAATATAATAGCCAAAATGTATTTTTAAAGCAGTTGTTTAAGTATAATAGATTACACATGTGTTTGTGTGTGCCTTTGAGTCAATCTTGGCTCCTGGAAAGTGTCTGGACAAGCCTCTGCAGTTTTCTTGGTAGCATTTTCAAAATGGTTTTGCCATTGCCTTTTTTAGAAGAAATGTGACTGGTTCAAAGTCGTGCAGCTGTGCCTAAAGTGGGACTAGAACTCACAGTCTCCCTGTTTCTAATGTTATAATCACTATACCAAACTGGCCCATAGATTATATATCTGCATTTACAAAGTATTTTTTTTTAATATTCTAATTATGAGTAATTTTTTCTCCCATAAAAATGCCTATCCACGTAAGCAGATAATCTTTAATAGAATTATTTTGGAGCATGTCAATATCCTAAAACAGTTACTTATCTTTATTTTCCAACCACTGATCAATTAAAGAATCCCATCAACTGCTTGAAAAGGTACCTTTCAAAAATTTTATCTATTTGTTACATGTTTATGCTGCCCATCTCATTGTCAAGCAACTCTGGGCAGCTTACCACATCATAAAACAGCAATACAAAACAATTAGAATATTAAACATTGAAAACATCAATCATTAAAAGTTAACAAAAAACTGGATAAGAAAAAAAAATACATAAACAGGGTGGAAGTGGGATCTTTTTCTTAACCACCTTCAGAGTGGGCCCCAAGCCAATCAGCAGATCTAGGTTTTCAGGCCTTTTCTGAAGGCAAGAGGGTGGAGGCATATCTCACCTCAAGCAGCACAGTGTTCCAGAGGGCGGGAAACACGGCAGAAAAGGCTATTTTTTCTAGACCCCACCAATTAAAATTCCTTTCCTGACTGGGTCCATAGCATGTTCCTTCTGCCAAAGCAGGCTCATTGGGGTGAGACGGATCCTCAGGTTTTAAAGGTAAGAACCCACACCTTGAATTAGATGTGGAAGCAAATTGGCAACCAATGCAGTTTGTGCAACATTGGTGTTACATGGACCATCCAAGGGGGTCCTAAAACTACGCAATTGCATTCTGTGGCACTTACAGCTTTTTTTAATGCTCTTCACGGATAATCCCATATGCAGAGCACATTGCAGTAGTCCAAACACGAGATGACCAGAGCATGAATGACTGAGCACATTTTTCAGCTTTATTTATAGTTTCTTTATTCCATTTACATTTTAAGCTTTATTTACTCTGTTTTTAGCCATTTTGCAGTTATTATATTTTCAGTGAATGACTGTAGTTTTAATAAGAATCTTCAGAATCTGAAATACAGCTTTTGTTATTATGTATGACATAACTTTTCTGGTCAGAATATCTAATAATATCTGCATATCTGAAGTGGCTCATCATAAAAAATAATTGTATCATACAATAATTTTGTTTACGTTAACATCTCTGTAATTTTTTTTTATACTGAACATAACTATTTCTCTGGAATTTCAATTAAGAAAAAAATCTGGAATAGATTTTTTTTAAAAAATGTTCCTGTTTCCATCTTAAGATGGTTACAAGATGATGGGTTGGTAGGTTGCCATTTTACAAACTCATAGTTAAATAATTTTACACTTCTGGGATTATTTTTTGAAAATAATTGCTATGCTACGATAGAATTCCATGGTCTACAAATAAGCTTGTTGGTGGATTATTTGTTATAGAAATTATATCATGTTTAGATGCAGTGTCAGTATTCTAAATATGTAATATTTTTATCACCCCTGTTTAATATGTGTATTAAGTCATTAGAACATTAGCAAAACTGATAGTGTGCCCTAAAATGAGAGTTTGATTTTAAACTTAACATTCATCATCCAGCTTATGGGACTAGCTGTCTATAATAGTATCACACTGGATATTCGATTTCCACTGTGCTGCTACAAAAAATTACTTAGTCCTCCCATTGTACCATGTGACCTGAATACACCTGTAGGAATTGGTAATGTTACTATTGATGACCTGTGTCGGGTTATGCCGGTAGGTATAAGAGTTATTTTGAAATGCCAACTTTTTTTTTCAGTACAATATTGGTGGTTTGAGTGCATAATTTCAGATTGTGTTTATAGAGCAGAAAATACTATTTGTACTTTATAAAATCCCGTTTATCATGAGTAGATTCATACATTATTATTATTATTATTATTTTTAAAACAAATTTTATTAATTTTACAAAGAACACAAACAAAACTAAAAGATCTTTTCTGAAGGTTGTCTGATCCCGGGTTGAAACTCTTCGCACAGACACAAATTCAAACATCATATTCACTTTATATATCCTTCCATATCTTATTATCATTTTCTTTTTTATATTATATATATATACCATTTTTATCAATTTTATATAAACAATGCACAAGGCATAACAGCTTATAAGTTCTTTTCTAAGAAAAAATAATAAAAGAAGAAAACCAATAGAACATAACAATCCCAAATTATAGTATCAATACTTTGTCTATTTAACTTCATATCTTATCCCAACTTCTCCTTTTCATCCAAATTATTTCTTATTAATTAAAAAAATATACAACATCCAAAAAAAAAAGCATAACAAAACCTTTATATATCCTTTCATATCTTATTACCATTTTCAATAATATTCTTTGTCTGTTCTATTTCCAACTATCCATTCATCTTTTTTTCTTTTATTATACTTCTCCTATACACCAATTGGAGTAACGTCTATAATTCATTACCCTAACTTAAAAGTACTTCATATAACAATTTTTCTTGGGATTCTGTTTAAAAGATTCTAAAATTACACAATGAATTTTATACTCTAAATACACATATAAAAAACACAATCTTATGTACCCTCCAGAATCCCTCTTTTATCCTAAATTAAATTCACCCATTGTCTCTGAATAAACTTTTTTTCTTTAGATCTTGCTTCCCCCCATTGAGGCTTCTCCTCCCCCCTTTTCTCTCTTGCTTATTCTTCTCCTTGCCCTTTTTACCCCTTTGTCTTTCCTGCTCCCTTTTCTTACTCCTTTTCCTTTGCTTTCTAACCTTGCCTCCACCTTTCCGCTCATTTTTCTCTTCTTTGGTTGTTTTTATAATTCTTAAAATCCCCTTTTTCTTATCCTTTTTCTCCTCCTCCCCGGAAAGAACCCGCGTGGCTTCGGGGCAGCAGGAATTCGCGACAGCTCGCGATTCTTGCTGTGCTAGCTGCCGAGGTACCCCCGATCCAGATGGGTCAGGGGGATATGGCTGCCCTGTAGGGACAGCTGAAGAGAGAGGGGAGTCGGACAGGGGGTTGGGGGTGTCGCAGACCCCCTCCTCCTCCGGAAAAACCCCTTTTTCCCAAGGCGGTGGAGCGGCGGTCAGCAATGCCCGCCACGAAGAAGCCAGCAACCGGGTAAGATTGCGCTGGAGGAAGTAAGAAGAGTGAAAGTGCTGTCTGAGCCGGGTCAAGTAACATCTTTCAAATTTGTTGGAACTGAGCTGTTTGAATTGCTGGAGGATATATTGTATCCCTAAGAAGATCGAAAGCGGCGGAGAAGCTGTTAAAGGGAACTTTTTTTTTTCTTCACTCTCCCACCCCATGGAAACAGCAGAAATGTTTGGACATATTGGACATTGAAAGTGAATTGTTTTGAGAGTTGAAGCTAAGGGACAAAAGGATTTTTGGACATTGAAAAACTTAAGAAATTGGAAAACCCTTGTTGGAGGTATGGATTTCTGATTATTTAAAATTGATATTGCAAGTGGGAAGGGAGAGGAAAAAAAAATTGGAGCAGAAGCTGAAAAAGGAGGAGATTGCCTAGAATCCCAAAGAAAGGTATATGGTAATTGGACCTCTTTGATTAAACATTAACCCCAGAAAGAGAAAGAGAAGAAGGAAGAAAAGTATTAACTTTTGGAACTTTTTTTTTGAATTGTTTTTGATTAAAAATACTTGTGGTTGTTTTGGGAAAAGTTTCTCTTTTCATAATGGCATCGCTTGTGGATGAACTAAAGACTGAATATCAAAAATATAAAAAGGAAGATACTTTGGGCGCTTTGTTTCAATTCTTAGAAATGGCGTTATGTACTTATGAAAAGTTGACTACGCAGCAGAAGGACTGGGACAAAGAAGAAGAAGAAGCCATCTTTGATGAGTAGATTCATACATTATTATAACACTATAAAGCCCAGAAATAGCATATATTTTGCATCAGTCATAACAGTTAATGTTTTACCTCTGCTTTGTGTGTGTTGGTGTTATACTTGTTATATATGTTATGTATATTGTTAGCCATATCTGCAAAGTTTTTAGTTTTAAATCAAATAGCCATTTCTATTTCTGGTACATGATTAAAATTATTCATTTTAATAAATATAGCACTACTGTAAATAAGCACAAACGCAATCTTTGAAAAACAAACTCTGTTGTAAGTTACTTTAGGATACATTGTACTCAAATACCATTCACATGAACAATTACCCTAATGTTCATAACTGACACATATTTATAAAGGAGAATATTTATAGCTCAAGGCTGACATGAGAGGTGGTCCTTGGTGCTCTCTGAGCTTTGCTTGTTTTCTTGCAGACGTTTCATTACCCAACTACATTACTTAACTACCTACATCCAATTTGAGGGACATGTTTATCAACAAATGAAAGGGACACCTATGGGATCACCTCTTTCAGGGCTTATAGCAAAGGTTGTCATGCAACATTTAAGCCATAGCACTTCCTCAAATACAACTGAAAATATCGATCAGATATGTACATGACACCTTCACCATAATAAAATTAGAGAACACCCACAGAACCATCAATAACATTTTTAAAGGAATCCAATTTACTAGAGAAGAAGAAAACAACAACTCACTACCGCTCTTGGACATCCTGATCAGCAGAGACTACAAAGGCAAACTAGAAGCACAAGTCTACAGAAAAACCCATACTAACCAGGTGCCCCACTACTAAAACAACCCACCCTCCCACAAGAGAAGTTGCCTAAGGACTTTATTTAGACAAGTCTAAACACACTGCAGTAATCCGGAACAGCATGAAAAGGAAATAGAGCATCTATACAACATATTCCAATAAAACAGATATCCATGCAACTTTATCAAAAAGTCCTTGATCACTCAATCCAATACAGCACAACTAACACAAACCCTTAAATAGAATTACACTGCCATATATCAAGAATATCTCAGAAACCACCAATAGCCTACTACAACTTCATGGTATCAACATAACATACACGCCAACTGAAGCCTTCAAAATATCCTAAGCAGACCAAAAACCCCAAAACCCCAGAAGAAAAAACAAATCATGTACAACATACAATGTAAGGATTGCAACAACTACTACATAGGATAAAAAGCCAGAAGACTGGCAGAACACATCCACAAACATCAACTAGCAGTCAGAAGACATAAAAAATCTTTAATTTCACAACATATAGACAGACTTAACCATAGTTTCATTTGGAAAAATGTGACCATCCTAGAACAAGCTAAGTCCAAAAATACCAGGGGATTTCTAGTAGCCTGGCACTCTAGCAAATCAGCCAATAGACATATTGACATTAATAGCAATATCACTTAGACTTATATACTGCTTCACCGTGCTTTACAGCCCTCTCCAAGCAGATTACAGAGTCCTGCATATTGCCCCCAACAATCTGGGTCCTCATTTTACCCACCTTGGAAGGATGGAAAGCTGAGTCAACCTTGAGCCTGGTGAGATTGCAAAATCGCAGGCCGGCAGCAAAAGTTGCCTTCAGTACTACACTGTAACCACTGCACCACCACAGCTCCAACAACATCTACAGAATTTGCAAAAGAGACTGTCATCCACAACCAGCCCAAAAAGGAACAAAAAGACCCAATACCTCTGCACCAGCAATCAGCACCCAGATCACATAGATTAACTTAAAAGTTAACATCAGACCAACAATCAAGTAAACAATACCCTAATCAAGAAACTGTCAAAGAAGCCAACAGCAAACAGCCCAACCAAAGAATCTCCAGGACCACCCCCACCAACACAGGACTAGTCACCAGAATATAACCTGACAGCAAACCATACTTCTCACTAACACTGATGATGGTTTGGGTAATGAAACGTCTGCAAGAAAACAAGCAAGCTCAGAGACCATGAGGATCCCTCATGACACATATTTTATCTAGAAATGTCTTCAAATGATTACCAGTATACAATATTTGCAACTGAACCATGAACAAGTTACAATTCTAAACTATTTTTTTCATGGTGAGGAAGTGTCAGGCAATTTAAAATTCTGTGATGCTCAGTTGATGATAGCTCTTTCACACATGTAAGTAATCATCTGATAGTTTGCAGAAATTGAACTAATATGTTATGATAATAAAAATATGGGCTTTTTCCCTTTCAGCCCAATTCCTGGAGAGGAACTATGAGCACCTTCAGTAATAGGAGATACATAATTCTACTCTTACAGATTAGGGGGCCTCCTTTGGTAATCAGTTGCACTGGCTCTGAATAAACTCAAGAAATCTGGTGCCTCCAGGACTATACAGTAGTCATTTTAATTGCCTACTAAATTGTCAAAACACAGTATTCTAAATTGCTGATCACATATAAGTAACAATATAAAAACAGCATTAAAAAATGTGGCCATGAAAGAGTCCACTCTGATTGCCATGTACATGTATAGTTTCAACATAAAATCTTTCTTAAGGTAATGTCACAAAATCTAACCATTTTTGTTTTTGGAGGAACTGAACAAATACCAAAGATCTACTTTCAGTATTTTAGGTATCAGAAACAACATTTAGTAATCCTCTCCAAGAGGCTTTATCATCCACCACAGAAAAAAACATTTGTCATTGAGCACATAATATGCAATTAGAATGATTCGGAATGAAAGGGTTGCCAGTAGTCCACTCCACTACTGTATTTACAGAAAATGTTTAGAGCTAGCAATTATGTGCTACAAAACTCTGAACAATCACTAAATGGCAGCAATCAGATATTGAATACACTCATTTCTTACTTTCATCAAATGGCAGTCTCGGTCTAAAGCAGTCTAGATCTATAGCCTAGCATTCTTAAAATTGTGGGATGGCAGCATTTAAATATGGTGTGCCAAACAAATAAATTAACCATTCTTGATTTTAATAAAAATGCTGCATTTTTAAAGCTTCACAGGAGAAATCCTATTCTAATGCTTTATGAAAGCAATTAGGTCTGGACTGCAAAAACCTTGATTGTCAATACATGGCAGTAAAGTTTAGTTTTCCATATGTCTTTGTTGATGTCTAGTGGTTATCAGGAATTTGTGCAGCCCAGATCTTGTATCCTCAAAGAAGCATTTGTTATTAAAATAAGGACTTTAGAGAGAGTTCATTTTAAAAAATAAAACAATGGAAATGTATTTAAACAGGTAATTTGGAACAGAGGTATTTTAATTGGGAATTTTTTTATCCCCCTATGATGATCAAGGAAACTACAGGTGAAACTTGAAAAATTAGAGTTGTGCAAAAGTTCATTTATTTCAGTAATGCAACTTAAAAGGTGAACCTAATATATGAGATAGACTCATTACATGCAAAGCAAGCTAGGTCAAGCCATGATTTGTCATAATTGAGATGGGCTTATGTAAGCCCATAATTGGGCTTACAGCTCATGAAAACCCCAAATCCACAATCTCAGAAAATTAGAATATTGTGAAAAGGTGCAATATTCTAGGCTCAAAGTGTCCCTCTCTAATCAACTAATTAAGCCATAACACCTGCAAAGGGTTCCTGAGCCTTTAAATAGTGTCTCAGTCTGGTTCAGTAGGAAGCACTAATCATGGGAAAGACTGCTGGCCTGACAGTTGTGCAAAAACCCATCATTGACACCCTCCATAAGGAGGGAAAGCCTCAAAAGGTAATTGCAAAAGAAGTTGGATGTTCCCAAAGTGCTGTATAAAAGCACATTAATAGGCAGTTATGTGGAAGGAAAAAGTGTGGAAGAAAAAGGTGCACAAGCAGCAGGGATGACCGCAGCCTGGAGAGGATTGTTAGGCAAAGGCCATTCAAAAGTGTTGGGGACTTTCACAAGGAGTGGACTGAGGCTGGAGTCCATGCATCAAGAGCCACCACACATAGACGGATCCTGGACATGGGCTTCAAATGTCATATTCCTCTTGTCAAGCCACTCCTGAATAACAAACGCCAGAAACGTCTTATGTGGGCTAAAGAAAAACAGAATGGCCTGTTGCTCAGTGGTCCAAGGTCCTCTTCTGATGAGAGCAACTTTTGCATCTCATTTGGAAACCAAGGACCCAGAGTCTGGAGGAAGAATGGAAAGGCACACACTGCGAGATTCTTGGAATCCAGTGTGAAGTTTCCACAGCCTGTGTTAATTTGGGGAGCCATGTCATCTGCTGGTGTTGGTCCACTATGCTTCATTAAGTCCAGGGTCAACACAGCCATCTACCAGGAGATTTTAGAGCACTTCATGCTTCCTTCTGCAGACAAGCTTTATGGGGATGCTGACTTCATTTTCCAGCAGGACTTGGCACCTGCCCACACTGCCAAAAGCACCAAACCCTGGTTCAATAACCGTGGGATTACTGTGCTTGATTGGCCAGCAAACTCGCCTGACCTGAACCCCATAAAGAATCTATGGGGCATTGCCAAGAGAAAGATGAGAGACATGAGACCGAACAATGTAGAAGAGCTGAAGGCCACTATTGAAGCATCCTGGTCTTCCATAACACCTCAACAATGCCACAGGCTCCATGCCATTCTGCATTGAGGCAGTCATTGCTGCAAAAGGGGCCCAAACCAAGTACTGAGTACATCTGCATGCTTATACTTTTCAGAGGTCCGATATTGTTCTATGTACAATCCTTGTTTTATTGATTGCATGTAATATTCTAATTTTCTGAGATTGTGGATTTGGGGTTTTCATGAGCTGTTAGCCATCATCATCTCAATTATGACAAATCATAGCTTGAACTATCTTGCTTTGCATGTAATGAGTCTATCTCATATATTAGTTTCACCTTTTAAGTTGCATTACTGAAATAAATGAACTTTTGCACGATATTCTAATTTTTCAAGTTTCACCTGTATGTGCATGGGTTAATGTTCAAAACCTCCCAGAGTCGCTGGGAGCTAAATTTAATACATTATGGTTCATCACATCACCAGCCAGATGTTTGGACTGGATTTGGCATTTTTACCTAACAGGCAAGTCCTTCTCAAGGAGAAATAGGTGAGATGTTTTATGTAGTTTTACTTGGAACAGCATACATCCTGCGATGATGCCTTTCATACCATCAAACAATGGGTATTATCTCATTTTCTCTATTTAGTACTAGTTGTGTAGGAAACACTAAATATACAGTAAGTTTCCATTTTTTTTACTTTTAAAAAACATTGATTCAGAAAGTAAAAATGGATGGCCTTAATTAACCCATTTCAAAAGGAAAAGGAGCAATGTAAATATTTGCTGCAGTAAGAGTGTCATTTGGTATCTCATATGAAATGCTTGTGGCTACTCAGGTGATCTCCTACATAACATTTCTAAGATTGATAAGGAAAGAGGACATTCTGTATATTTTAATTTTCAAAAACTTTTCTTACAGGAGTTAGCTCATGGATTAAATGAGCTGCTATCCTATGAAGGGAATGTTGAAGAAGACTTTTATTCAACCTTCCAGGTATCATAGTTAAATCAGAATGTTTGAGTTGGAAGGAATCTAACTGGTTATAACTATATAATTATATATTATCTAATCTAGCGCCCTTGCTAAATTCTGGGACCCATTAAATTGTTCCCTCCATTATACATTATTGTAAATTATATTGTTGTTTTGGAAAATACTCCTCTATCATTTCTGACAACAGCAGCATTTAACTAGCTTAAGAACAAAGAATGGGAATTGAAAACTGTCATTCAAATATATTCCCATTGTCCAAAATTCTATATTATCCAAATCTAATTTTTTCCATCTTCCTAAACAATTCATAACAATTATTTAGAATATTTTGGCTATTAAGCTTTCTTTTCAGCTTCTTGCTTTCTTGTTTTATCCTTTCTTCATTGCAGCTAGGAACTAGTTCAGCAAGTCAGCCAAAATTATTTCGTGATTTCAGAATTTATTTCTGTCTGGTTGGCTGCATTCAGTTTTTAATCATCCCATCTTTCACTAAGCTCTTGAAAGGCATTTTTGCCTCTACATAATGTCCATGCACAGCTCAGATCACCTTTTCCATGAAATGTTAGTGTAAATACCATTTTAAGAACTGAAAAATAATTGGAGCTACAGTGAAGGAACACCTTGTTTATGTGTAAATGAGTTTTAATTTCTCTTAGAATTAATAGAAATGTACACATTTACCGAATCTCATATGATCTGACTAAAAGGCAGATCATATTCTGACAGAAATTCTGAACAAAAGATTTTTTTTTTTTGTAGGTAGGTACAAGTGGTCCTTGACTTACAACCATTCCGTTAGTGTTCCGTTGAAGTTACAATGGCATTGAAAAAGTGACTTACGACTGTTTTTCACACTTCTGATCGTTGTACCATCTCTGTGATCATGTGATCAAAATGTGGGTGTTTGGCAACATGCATGTATTTATAATGGTTCCAGTGCCCTTGGGTCACGTGATCCCCTTTTGCAACCTTCTGACAAGGAAAATCAGCAGGGAAGCCAGATTCACTTAACGTGTTACTAACTTAACAACTGCAGAGATTGACATAACTATGGCAAGAAAGGTTGTAAAATGGGGCAAAACTCACTTAATAACTATCATGCTTAGCAATGGGAATTTGGAGACTCAGTTCTGATTGTAAATCAAGGACTACCTGTATTACATTTATATCCTACTTTTTCTTAAGAAGCTCAAGAGACACTATGCTTGGTGTACTCTGACTGCTTTTAACCCCCCAGCAACATTGTGAGGGGGGAAATAATATTGGCCATAATAATTAGCAGATTTAATTTCCAATGAGGTATTCCAATCTTCCAATCTGTCACTGCATCTCACTAGAATATCTTGTCTTATCAGGTTTTTCAAGAGGAATTTGGTGTCATAAAGTGTTATGACTTAAAACCTGGTGGTGATAAAATACCAGTTACTAATGAAAATAGAAAAGGTATAGTATAATATATAGAAATCATTTGAATTAATTTGAGCTATTTTCAAAATTAAATCTGATAAGAATGCATTAATTTTAAGTACTGATTATTAGAGTTTCAAATCCACTGCAGCAAACACCCAGGATTAATAGCGACTAAAAGAAAATATGTTTCTTTTTCAGAGTATGTGCAGCTTTATGTAGACTTTCTTCTCAATAAATCAATCTACAAACAGTTTGCTGCATTTTATTATGGATTTCACAGTGTCTGTGCTTCCTATGCATTGATGGTAAGAATAAAAAAATATTGAACAGAAAAGTAGAATGCTTTATACTTTGGAGAATACCTATGCGTACATATAGTCCTTGACTTATGACTGGTCGCTTAGCGACCATTCAACGTTACAAAGGACACCCCGCTCCCTGAAGGTACTTAGTCTGGTTCTGAAGTTCTGACAGAAGGGGAAGTTAGTATACAGTAGTTCGTAACTGAATGTTCAGTTTAGGAAATTCTGGTTAAATTACTGCTATAAGAAAGATATGTTTACAGGGGGGGAAATGAAAAGCTTGTCATTTTGTAAAATATGACATTTTTTCAGTGTAGATGTTTCTTACTTTTGCTCTAACCAGAACAATTACCAAAAGAAAACAAATTGGTGATTAATAATTAAAATCTATTTATATAACTAAGAAACATAAGATTGTATTTAAGTCTTTAGCAGTGATTGTAATTAAATTAGTTTAAATCTAGCATACTGGAGTGTAAAGCTACTGGTAAGATTGCACTGAAGAAATTTTGATTATAAGCAACTTTGAATTTGACAAATATTTGTATCTTTGTTTAATTAATAATTATTTTATTCATTTCACCTGACTTTATATCCAGTGTTATAAAATTTTATATTTAGCCTGAACCTTAATTTAATAATAATTTTTGCTGATGTTATCTATATTTTCCTCATTTTCCCTATAATGTTTCCTTTTGTTAAGCCTGAAATGAAAGATTAAGAAAGCTCAAAAACTACAAAGGAAAAATATTTACCAATTTATACAATTCATTTTATTTTGCAGCTGCTTCGTCCTGAAGAAGTTGAAATTCTGGTATGTGGAAGTCCTGAGTTGGATATGCATGCTCTCCAGAAACACACACAGTATGATGGCTATCAGAAAACTGATCTTACTATCCGGTATTTTTTTTTTTACTCTTTAATCGAAAATATAGAAACTGATTCTGAGTTGGAACTAACACTGTTTTATATAAAATTTAGGAATTTCTGGGAAGTAGTACTCGAATTTCCTCTTGAACTTCAGAAGAAGCTCCTTCATTTTGCTACAGGAAGTGACAGGGTACCCGTAGGAGGAATGGGAGACCTCAGTTTTAAAATTTCAAAGAGTGAAGCATCCACAAACTGGTAAAAACTTTGGCTTATACTGTTATTGTTCTGGCTTGTAATCAGACATTACAGAATGGAATTAATGCATGTAAGCCAGTGAGTGACTCATTGAAACTGTTGCTTGCTTACCTCCTATCTGGACATCTAAAAGTAGATGGTTGCTTCTTTAAATGGCCCAGGCGACAGGTCACATTAACAAAACTGTTTGTCAGGAATTCACTAAAAATAAATGAAAGCAAAAAGAACATTCAAGGGCCAGGACTCAATCCATTCTACTCCTCTTTCCTACTCAGTCCTTCCACAAAAGCGGATTGAGACTGCCATCCCCCTTTTTCTCCACCACGAAATCAAAAATAGGATCAGCAGCATCTCAGCAAATGTGACGATGCCAAAATGTTGACATGGGCAGGTTACCCCAAAAATGGCATGATTACGCTTCTACAAGTATCTGCCTGATGCAAGTCTAAAAGTTTCAGGACTGCATATTGATGAAATCATGCACATCTTGTCCTTTGCTCACCAATGCAATTGACCATGATTAGGTGATCCATCATAATATTTAGCTACTCCCTGGTACCAGATGGGTTGAAGTAAAATTATACTGAACTGCTAAACATTGTACACTTCAAAGCTATCAATTGCTGGTAAAGAAATTTTACTTCTCTATTCTTCGAACATTCTTCCTTTGTTGTAATGGAGGGGGTCACTTTGAATTCAAATGAATAGAGCCATCTTATTTGCAGTATAGCATACATATTTGTGCATGTTCCATGCTGGATTAGAGCCATGTTTTAATATAGTCATATAAATTATTTCTTATTTAATATGCATATCTTCTTTTGCTTATTTTAGGTTACCTATTGCCCATACTTGCTTCAACCAGCTCTGCCTGCCCCCATACAAGACGAAAAAGGAACTGAAGCAAAAGTTGACAATTGGGATCTCAAATGCAGAAGGCTTTGGTTTAGAATAAGACAACTTTTAATAAGCATAGCAGATGTAGCACCTGCTTTCTACTGTGCCTTTAAAGCTTCTTATGTTTCAATCTCTCAATACTGTGATAGTCTTATTTAGAACTGCGTGAACGTTGTTGTTTTTTAAGGAGTGCACTCTTTTTTCTGTATAGAAATATGTTTAGTCTTCCTTATAGAAATTTTGTATAAAAGTCTTAATCTTTGCAATATTTGATAGACCCTGTCAGAACTATCAAATATATGATGCTATACAGTCATCTAATTTAAGAGAGACAACGATCAAGAATTAATCTCTTATCTCCTCAAATTGTTTGCACTACAGGGATGAGGTTCAGAGTAAATTATTATTTCCTCACAATTGATATAGTTCATATACAGTATATTCCACTGCTAAGTGCAATATAAAAATTGTAATCTGCATGATCAGTTAAGCCCATTTTCAATTAATAACAAACTGTAACGGTTATTTATCTGAGACAAATTGAAACAAATAATGTTTTAAAAATAGATTAAATATTATTTTGCTTTTCCTTTTCAGAGTAAATTATTAATTTAAGATCATGTAAATAATTGCCCATGGGCCAATATGTTTTTGATAATACCATTTACAGATAAAGATTTATTTTTACAGGGTTTCCAATGTTAAATATTCCAGATTTTTACAACTGAACAGAATTGATTGTATAAGAATGCAAAGACTGCTATCTTACCATTTTAAATTTATCTAAATTTAATGGACCAACTGTAAGTTTTAAATTGCATGTATATGATACCAGATTGATAGATTTGGCTATTACGTGTTTGTAATTCCAATTTAAACAAGAAGATTGAATGTTTAATGATAACAAATTGAATTTGTTATTTGATTAAAAACAAGTCACTTTGGCACAACGAAAAAGTAGTTTTAATATTTTTAAATTATGCATCTTCACATTACTAACACCATATTTCTTACACAAGATTTAAAATAAACTAAGCAACTTTTTGTATAAAAATGAATGTAATTAAGTTATAGTAAATACTCTAGCTTTTATTTTATTTCTTACCTTGGAGTGTGATAGCTAATAGCCAAAATGGCTCTTAAAGTTGTGATTCATTTCCAAAGTTGTTGCTACAATCTTCTCCAAGTACCACAGGCTAGAGCCCAGCATTATCTCCAGGATATTCTTTTCATGAATATATTTGGATGACAACTGCTGAAAATAGAAGCGGGAATAGGAGCTGTGGTGGCACAGAGGCACGAATGCAGTATTGCAGGCTCAGTGGTTTACACTGTGTCAGCGTATAGCCCCCAACAATCTGGATCCTCATTTTATTGATCACAGAAGAATGGAAGGCTGAATCAACCTTGAGCTGGTCAGAATCAAACTCCTGGCTGTGAGCAGTGTTTGCCTGCAATAGTGCCTTCTAACCACTACACCACTATGGCTCCTTTTGCTTCTTTCTCTGGGAATTTGTACAAGTCAATAGTTTGGGCAAAAAGGAAATCTTATTACTTATTCCTTTTTCTGCAAGTACTTTGTTTTATGCAACTTATCAGCTTTATAATGGTTTCAAGATTATTTTGTTGTGCATGGTTGTGCCTGCTAATATTTACTGATTTGGGAGATTTATTAGTAGCAAAGACCATACTTGGCAAAAATCAATGTTTAAATAATATCTCACCTCTTTAATATGACAATTATCCAACAGTAGACTCCAGCTATTGCTGCAGAAAATGAGAAGATTACCAAGTGGTTAAATTAAATCAGAATTCAACAGAACAGATGTGCTGCTTGTGGTTGGAGAATAGTAAGAAGAAAATGTAGGCAGAGTTTATGGCCTGGAGTGCCAAAGCAGGAAACTGAATAATCCAGTCTAGATGTCAGAACATACTGTGGAAATTGTCAAGAAGAGAAGAGAAGCCAAAGCCAAGGAGAAAATTCTCTGGAAGGAGCCTAAAGAGTTTCAGAGAGTGGTTGAATGATAGAGCAGTATTGCAGTATTAAAATGACATTGAAGATAGAAACAGACACAGAGAAAGTTTTCCAAAAAAAAGTGTGTTTTTTTTTTCAGAAGGAAATTAAAATAACTATGGAGATTCTCGATCATCCAGATCTTGGTAGCCTCAAAGGTGCTTTTTTCAAAAGACAAGTTGACTATGTTTTTTTCTGAAGGAAAAAAGATGCTTTGCTTCATCATTTCAGGTGGGGTGTAATGGAAGGATTAATTCTGATAATCCTTCCATTCCCCCCAACCCCCGCCCATTGATCATCCTGTCAGAACTAATCCTTCCATCCCCCCCATCATCCAGCTAGAACTGATGAAGCTTCTTGGATGAGAAGCAAAACAACTTCAAGGAAAAAAACATAGTCCAGTTGTCTTTTGAAAAAGTACTTTTGAGTCAAGGGGAGGTTTCAGCCTCAAACTGGTACATTAAAGGATGGCCATGGACAAATTGTCACTCATTCATAGATCAAGCAAAATGGAAGGAATATATTGAAATTCTGTGCAATAGGGAAGTCAACATCCAAAATACCTTGAAAAATATTTGTTATTTACAAGAGCCTATAATATTAGAAGGTGAAGTAGGTCAGAGTACTGGTCATTATCGAGATAGAAAGCTACAGAAATTAATATCTACAAAAATATGGCCAGCCAGAAATTAAAAATTGTAGCTAAGCTAGGCCACAAAAAGTGGTAGATGCGAACAGTTTGGAAAAGCTTAATCTGCATACCAACATCAAAGAAAGAATTAAGACAGTCTGCAAACCTACGCAACATCCTTAATGTCAAATGCTACCAAAATAATGCTCAGGATCATCTAAGGCAGATTAGATTAAAAGAAAAAGAAATACCAGATGGTCAGGCTGGTTTTAGAAAAGACCAAGGAATAAAAGACATTATTACTGATACACAGTAGATAACTGAGAAAGTTTTTTTTAAAAAATAACCCATTCTATAAATCTGTGAGGCAGATGAGCATTCCCAAAATATGATAAATAAGAAAATAAAAATAAGTCAGTATGTACTCCATTGATTAGAGAAAGTAATTCATTTGTGTCAACCATGTCAATTTTTAGAATATATTTAGGAATCTGGCATTCCCAGAACATCTCATTGCCTTCAGGAAAAACCTATACAGGATAGGAACATTCAAAGTGGCAAGTCAAATTAACTCAAGTAGGAAAACAAGTTTACCAGATACTCTCACATAATTTATTCAATTTAAATGCTTAATATATATTGAGGAATACTGGGTTGGAAAAAGGCAAGAATGCAAAAAATCAGGAGAAAAAACATCAATAACCTGCACTTAGAAATAATAATGAAGATACTACAATGGTGGATAGTCTCCACCTCTTAGGAGCAACTGTGAACCATAAAGGAACCCAAAGTCAATAAATGCCACAAACTAGCACTTGGTGAGATAGTAACAATGGCCTTGGAAAAAAATATTCATATGCTGTGAGATGTCTATGCCTGCAAAGATTAGAATGTTGTAGGGAATTGATTTCTTTGTAATGCTCTATCAATGCCAAAGTTGGTGCCAGGTGCATAAGATCAGTTCCATGTGTGAAGGTCCAATTAAACTGATGTATTGCCAAAAAACTTATACGCAGGAATATTCTCTACTAACAGCATCTGCTTATAATTTGATAAGCATCTAAGGTATTCAATGGAGTTGGACTCCATTTGTGGCTGTGTTGCAGCTGTAGGCTAATCCATCTTTTAATTATGTCACTAGGTTCTGC
The DNA here is from genome assembly GCA_033807585.1 of Hydrophis major. Taxonomy (NCBI): domain Eukaryota; kingdom Metazoa; phylum Chordata; class Lepidosauria; order Squamata; family Elapidae; genus Hydrophis; species Hydrophis major. Next base: position 85,526,505 of record CM066331.1, on the reverse strand, counting down.
CACTCTTTCTTCTACAGTTGAGCTTTGAAGAAATAGGGTAGAAAAGGTATTTATGTGTTTGAATTTTGATGTAAGAGAAGATTCTGGAGAATAATGCCATGTCTAGCCAAAACTACAAAGACATAAATCATAGAACAAATCAGAGTTCTCATTCAAGACACAAGTGACCAGGTTCAAATTAGACAGGTGCTCAGACAGTGAAAGAGAAAAAAAAGGACCAGCAGCAAAATGGATGGACTCAATCCACAACTGAGAGGCCTGAAGAGCAAGTTTAGGGATAGATAAACTGGGAGAAACTCTAATGTTGGTCAACAGCAACTTGATGGCTCATAAGAAAGCAAACAAAATAAGGAGAAACTGCATTAAAAATTAAGAGTTCTATCTTTTCTGCTTTTCCTTCCCTTTCCCTCCATCATACAAAATTTGAAGCGTGCACAATTTTTTTTCTTAACAATCAATCCCAAGCCATATTCGAAGAGCTCTGATACTGCAGTGTTAAATATTTTCTTAATTCATGTAGTATTATAGGGGAAATTTCAATTGTGGTTTGCCATTGCCTTCTATCTAGTATGACTTGAGTCCAGATCACCCAGTTGGCTTCTAAGCCAAAAGGAAGGCTTTGAACTCTGATCTCCCTATTAGGAACTTGCAACTGTCATCCATTTCCCACCCATAATATTCCTGTATTGATTGTTTTCCAATCTTTGGTAGAAATTGTTGGTTATATTTAGGCATGGTGATTCCATAAAAAACTTCCATCAAGTTACTATATTTGTTTCATATGAGAAGGTGAAAGTCCAAATACAACTAGGCAGAAAATGACTTCCAACTCTTCTCTGCAAGGAGAGCTGAAGATGATTTAGGGACTATCTGACACCCACAAGAAACTTTAATTGCTTCATTTTTCCATCATGCCATGATTTATGCATGCATTTATTTTTGCTACTATGATCTTCAAGCCAATGAAACTTAATTCTTTCCAGCATTAGCTGCAAAGCTGGGTCATTTTGACCCATATCTGTTATGAAAGGGTTTGGAATGTCCAAACTTGGCACTTGTCCAGCTGCCACTAAGTCTTCAAATGACTGCAAGATGTAAAAGAGCCCACAACACTCCCCTGTCTGCCATCCCACCCAGGATATTTTTGTAAGAATTGTATGAACTGTTTTTTTTTTTAAAAAAAAAATCCTGAGCATTAAACATGACACCTTCTGATCTATGCAGAGATTGTATCTTCCTGATTAATGAGACACAGCTGAACTGAACAGTAGCTGGCTGACTGCCTAGCACTGAATAAATAATTCTATTAATATTTATTCGTACCACCATACGAATAATCTGCATGGATATCTGCAGGCGAGAGCTAGCACCATTAAAGACAGGATTCCTGTCTTAGTTTCCCCCTTTCTACAAAGAGCATCATACTAATATTTCTGTCTAGCTCCGCTGACAACTCTGACTTCCAGCAGCTAGGCCAACAGTTGAACAGGGGTAGAAGGGAGCTGGGCTGTATTCTCTGGCCAGTGGCCAGCCCTGTGCAGCTCTCTCAAGATTCTTTTCAAAAATTTAAAGATCAAAGTTGGTATTGCTTTTGTAAATCACTGGGGAAATTCTGTGGAAGGGCTGCATATAGACAACCTAACGAACAAAATATAGAGATCTAGACCAATACAAAATTGTTAGGCTGCAATTATAGCCTAACCCTTCCAAGTAGTCTAATAGCACATTTATCATTCCGCAGAGCCTTTGTTCCACTGCCAGAAAGAGCAACATGTAAAGGAACAATATACTGAGTTCCTCTAGCACACAAGTGCAGTTTCAGAGTTTCAGGAGTGTAGGTAGGGTGGAGGGAGATGGTTGCTTGGAGCAACTTAACAAGTCTGTGATCTTGTCTCCAAGCCTAACTTTGGCATAACTAAGAAAAGAGAAAATATTGGCATGAATTCCACCCTCTAAGTCATTTCAGACCACCATATGCTCCAGATTAAGGGTTCTTCTTCAATGCTCCTTTATTCTAAGTTTCTTGAAAGATAGTTGGGCTTGTCTATTGCAATGACACAGAAAGAATCTTGTGACACTTTTTACGGAAACATATTGAACATGTGGGTTGTAGTGCATGAAAATGTTTGCCTTTAAAAAAAATATGGAACATGTTCTTGTCACCAAACTCTTAGGCCAATTAAGTTGCTCCCCCCTTTTCTTTCTTATAATTTTGATGTTGTATTATATTGTAAATACTGTACTGTTGTGCGTATGCTTTTACTGCTACATAGTCCAACATAATGAAGTAAAAAAAGAAAAGCAATGCTAAACCACAACAGTGCACAATACTTTGATATGTCTGTACTGACAAGCAACAGCATTTAGTTAACATTGTTAATTGAATAACTAGCAAAATCATGGGAAGAACGGAGAAATTCCCTATCAAATAAGGAATATATTCAAACTACAACTGGTCACACTAACCATGTTATGAGAATTAGTTTGGGGTAGTGGTTACAGTACCAGGGTAGAAACCAGAAGGCCATAAATTCTAATACCATCTTGAGCACAAAGCCAGCTGGGGAACTCTGGGCCAGTCATTCTCTCCCAGCCCTAAAAAAAAAATGCAATGGCCCTTCTGAAATCTTGCCAAGAAAATGGCAGAGACCTGTCAACCCCAGAAAAAACACCTCACATTATGAGGTGTTGTGTATGAACCTCCTCAACATGTTTGGGTGTACAAATCAAGTAAATACATATAGTATGAAATTAGGGTGGAAAACTAGCTCAAAATTGCAAGACTGAAATCCTGCCATCCCATGAAAGGTTGAATTGCTGAGTGCTTCTATTAAGAATCCACAGAATAATAATTTTTTTTCTAGATTATATCATTCTATTTCAGTCCCAAACTTTTCCTTTTCTCCTACAACACAATTAATCCAAAATTAAGATAATCAGACTAATTCTTTAATGAGATATTTTGATAGTTTGACATTATGAATTTCCCCCCCTAAAGGCATCTTAGGAATCAAGTTTTTCTGAGTCTATGGATACTAAATATGGGAATATTGCTATTTGGGCCACTAAAAGATCTTCACTCTAATAAAGATTATACTAATAATATATCCCTTTTTATTCAGAATAATATTGAGATAATTCTTTATTAAACTAAATGTTGTTTATTAAATTAAATGCTGTTCATCCTCAATTCATTGAGATATGAAGGGAAATTCCAGTTTCCATTTAAGACTGATGGCATTTTACAACATATTCTTCCTCTAATATAGATCTCTTTTACAACATATTCTTTTACAACATATTCTTCCTCTAATATAGATCTCACTCTAAATTGGCAGAGAAAACAAGAGCACAAGGATGTATGGAGGTACTCTCACTAGGGAAAAAGTCTCCAAAGTAGCAGATTTGCGTACCATCAATTCCCACTGAAGTTTAGATTACAAACTTTAATTTACTTTTGACTATTTTAGATCCATGTGTAGTTTGCTGTTCAAAATTTATTGACATCTTCATGGCTAAAGTCTCCATTTTGCTCTGAGAAGGATGTCAGAAAGAATAAAGAGCTCTTCAGATTAAAACAATAGAAAATTTAAAATATATGGAAATACTATCCTAAGCTCCAGGAAACCAGCCAGTTTAGATCTTAGCAAAAAAAAAAGATTCATTTATGAAAAGTCTTCATGAAAAATAAATCAGTTGATTAAAACAGCACCAGGAATGCCTCGGAATCATGGAACCATCCAATTTTGAATCTAAATTTTGAACCATCCATCTTGAATCTAAGATTAGGGGTGTCTAACCTTGGCAACTTTAAGGCTTGTCAACTTCAGCTCCCAGAATTCCCCAGTCATCCAGGTGATTCACTTAACAACTGTGATGATCTGCTTAACAACCATGGCAAAAAGGTAATAAGGTATGATATGATTCACTTAATGACCACATTGCTTAGCAATGGAAGTTCCAATCCCAATTGTGGTCATAGATCAAGGATTACCCATAATCATTTCCCTCAGGTTTTGGTTACTAATAAAAAACATTAAATAGGATTGTACCAAGAGCAAGGCTTTATGGCATGTCACTCAACCCCTTGGATTATATAAAGAACTCCTGACATTCAATCTCTGAATACTGTTTTCAAGTCAGAAAGTCACTCAGTGAGAATTGTCACTTCATTCAGCCCACATTTCATTAATTTCCTAATCAAGATGTCACCAGAGTCCTTTGTCAAGTTCAGTCAGCTCCATATGCACATCCATTTTTAATTTTCCTACATTGCATCTTTCCTCAGGCTCTTCAAAAAAAATTTTTTTTTCAACCAAATTGTTTTGGCTCCAGGATTCTTCATAATACAGTTCACTCCCATTCAATGGCCCCATCATCACCCACCATCACCCATCAACAATTCTTTGAGATGTTAATACAAGGCATCATACCACCCACTTACAAAATAATTCTGAGGTGAAAAGAATGAGAGCCAGAAGGTTCAAAATAAGGATGAGGTAAAAAGTATGAGATGCCAGGAGGTGGTCTGTGCTCACCATAAATGTCGGTATTTCTATATCCCACAAGGAAATAAAGTCATTCCCCTTGATAGGACACAATTATCTCTATTCTGATTTCTCTGGTTCTTGTCTCCCTGACACTTGGCTTTATTTTTCATACTGGCCTGAGAACAATAGCCTTTCTACTCCTTTAGAAAAACTATTGAATGTCAATCTTTTTCCCAACTCAATTCTTACTATTGCATTTGGAATATAGTGGTCTTTTCTCTGTTCCAAACTGTTGATATGCAAAACAAACACTCTTCTTTCTTTAAAATATTTACAGTAGAATTCATTTGTATCCTTTAATTAATTTGTATCCTTGGTCACTATTTGAGCATGGCACATTTCTCAAAAAAGCTCCCAGGCATGTTTGTTTGGACTCATGTACATGAAAAGAACATGAAAATACTATTAGATCCAAGATTAACATTAGACCAAAAATCAAGAAACAAATAATACCCCAATCAAGGAACTGCCAAACAAAGCAAACAGCAAACAACAGCCCAATCAGTGAACCAATAAAGCCACTCTTACACTGACAGAAAAGATTCAAAAAAGATTCCTCTAGCATATAAAATGAGAGCAAACCCCATTCCCCTATTAGCACTGATTATGTTACCTAGTTTGGTCATGAAATGTCTGCAAGAAAACAACAATTTGTTGGGAGAGGCTGAACAATCAAAACCATTGCAGTGTTCCAGCTCCACTTCATAACCAGCTGAATTTGAGTCCAAATTAAACCAAAGCAATTTAGAAAGCACTAAAGAAGGAAAATAAAAAGGCAAAGAACACTCCATTTTTATTTAATCTCTATTATTGTTCAACCCATAAGGTGTTTCGAATGGTGAACACCTCTGGGGTGGCATACTCCAGCAGCTGAACAGGATCGTTCCATAATTTTTTAAAAAATACAAATCTTCAGAAAAGATTCCTCTTTTCCTATTCTGAAAGTAATGGCTCTTCCAACTATCAGGGAATAGAATGCCTTTTATTCATAAGCCAAATCCTAAATGTGTTCCATTATAGTTTAACTCACTTGAAATTCCTGCCCATTTAGTCAATAAATTAATTATTCATGTATTCAGTTAAAACCATTACATTCATCAACTTGAGAATTCTTCAATAGGCTGACAGACTTAATTGAATATAGAAACTGTTATGTATGTAAATAGTTGAATAAAGGCAAGCTTGGGGTAAAGTGCAGGGTTCTGGCCCTGCACTTCTGATTGGGTGTTAGGCGGCTAGATCGGATTGGTTGGGTTCTGAGAATCTGATTGGCCCTTAACGAAGGACTCTTATTGGTTCTGGAGCTAGCGTTTTACAGCCCCCTATTGGTTATTTCACATTAGAATTGCCTATATAAGGCAGAGTTGTTGTTATACAAGTTAGAAGTCACTATGCAATAAAGAGCTGAAAGTTCACCAACTAAGACTGTCTCCATTCATTCTACCCATGCCTGAATCTATAACACTGGCGACGAGGGTGGGATTTGGAGACATCTGATCTTAAGGAACTTGGAAAAAAAACAGAGCACATGTCAAAACGGCGCCACCAACGGAAGCCATGTCCGGCGGCATCGTACCACCCGCTCTGTTCGATCCAAACCAAGAGGATTGGGAATCCTACATGGATCGCTTTCAGATGTTCCTCGAAACGAACAACCTGAAGGACGCCACACCAGCCAAGAAGCGGGCGCTGTTCCTGACGTACTGCGGCCCGGCTGTCTTTAAAATGGCAAAAGCACTCGCGAAGCCTCGAGAAGTGAAAGCAATAAGCTGGGACGACCTCGAACCTCTCCTGAGAGACCATTACGCGCCAACCGTACCCACACTCGTGAGACGCCATGAGTTCTATCAACGAAGCCAACGAAAAGGAGAGAGTGTGGCTGACTTCGTGGCAGACCTCCGACACTTAGGAGGCCTCTGCGGGTTTGCAGACTTAGATGAAGCATTGAGAGACCGCCTAATTCTGGGATTAGATGCACTAAGCGTGCAGAGCAAGCTGATGGTGAAGGGAGACATCGGCCTTGTTGATGCCATTGCCGAAGCCACTGCCGCTGAGGCGACCAAAAAGTCCGCGGCGCAACTACGGCGAAGCCGAAACCCAACAAACCCACCGACAGGCGACATCTCACCCAGCTCAGAAGGGCAGTTGGCGACAACGCATTATGAGGACCTCTCTTCGTCGTCAGACAGCAACGAAGGAGGGGTCCATCGACTGCGGTCCGACCGGGACCCTCATCCTAAAACCTCACGCCCTTGCGCTGGCTGCGGGGCAAACCATCCCAGGGCAGACTGCAAATTCCGCGACGCACTCTGCCATGAGTGCGGGAAACGAGGCCACATCGGTCGAGTCTGTCGCAGTTTACCGGGACCAAACCCAGCCTCAAAGGGAACCAACTTTCGCCAATCGGCAGGAAACCGTCCTGTAAGGCGAGACCCAGCAAACCACTCCTACAGATATCGAGTGTTGCAGAAAGAAGAGGCTCACCATACTATCACTATAGGTCAGGCCTATAGTGGACGCTAAGAAGATTCGAGTTACAGTAACCATAGAGAACCAACCCTGCCACATGGAGGTCGATTCGGGATCGTCCCTCTCGATGGTGTCGTGGAAGACATAAAAGCAGCTGATTCCTATCATCCAACGCCAAGACCTTCGAATGCAACGCCTTATCCTTAAAGATTACCAAGGGAATCGGATCCCTGTGGTTGGGTCTTGTCGAGTCCGCGTCTCATTTAAAAAGCATACGGCATACTTACCTCTAACGATCATCGATAGGGACAGGCCTAGTTTGTTGGGCCTCCAATGGTTTGCGCCACTCGGCATCGAAGTAGCCGGCGTGAACCGAGTCGGTGATTGCGAGTGGGAGGAGGATCTTATGTCTGAATTCAGCGATGTCTTCGCAGATCATCTGGGCAAGTATAAGGGGACCCCAATTTCATTCAGCCTCGACCCTAAGGTCGCCCCGATCTGTTTAAAGCCCCGTCGAGTTCCGTTCGCCCTTAAGATAGATGAACAACTTGACAAACTAATTCAACAAGGTTTACTGCAACCCATTGATCATTCCCCATGGGAAACTCCTATTGTAACCCCCATTAAACCAGATGGGTCAATCCGAATCTGTGGGGACTACCGGGCCACTCTAAACCACGCCCTCCAGCAGAACGCGTATCCAGTGCCGGTGGTGCAGCACCTCCTTCATTCTCTGGGAGGCGGAAAGGTTTTTGCTAAGTTAGATTTAGCTCAAGCCTATCAACAATTGCCCGTGGACGATAAAACAGCCCAAGCTCAAACAATAGTAACGCACAGAGGTGCTTTTAAATGTACCCAATTGCAATTCGGGGTAAGTGTAGCCCCGGGAATATTCCAATGTTTAATGGAACGATTGTTGCAGGGAATCAAGGGCGTGGTTCCGTATTTTGATGACGTATTGATTGCAGCCCCTAGTAAAAAAATTCTGCAGAATCGTTTAAAATGTGTTCTTAAAAAATTCCAAGAAGCGGGATTGAAAGTAAAAAGGGATAAATGTCATCTGCATACTGACAGTGTTGAATTTCTAGGTTATCGCATTGATAGTCAGGGTATTCACCCAACTGAGAGTAAATTAAGGGTGATTAAAAATGCTCCCAGACCTCGTAACAAAACTGATCTTCAAGCATTTTTAGGCCTTATCAATTTCTACAATGTGTTTTTACCGCATAAGGCAACTGTGGCTGAACCATTGCACTGGTTATTAGATAAGAAAGCATTGTGGGTTTGGGGTTACCAAGAAGAAAAAGCGTTTAGAAATGTAAAAGATTTACTTACATCTGATTCTGTACTTATGCAATATAATGAAACATTACCATTGGTTATAACTTGTGATGCCTCACCGTTTGGGGTGGGCGCTATTTTGAGCCATATGCTGCCTAATGGAAATGAGGCTCCCGTTGCATACTTTTTGAAGACTCTCTCCCAGGCAGAATGTAACTTTGGACAAATAGACAAGGAGGCTCTTGCAATTGTGTCAGCCATAAAAAAATTCCATAAGTATGTATATGGAAGGACATTTACAATTGTAACTGACCACAAACCTTTACTGGGGATAATCGCTGGGGACAAACCAACCCCCTATATATTGTCCCCAAGAATGACTCAATGGTCAGAGTTCCTAGCTGCTTATAATTATCGATTGTTACATCACCCGGGGAAAGCCATTCCCCACGCCGATGCACTCAGCAGAGCACCGCTACCAGAGACCCTCGACGATCCGGCACCAACAGTATCGGCGTTACAAATCGAAACGCTCAACTCGCCTCCTATGACCACTCGAGATATCGTGAGGGAGACCAGACGAGACCACACCCTAGCTCGAGTCCTAGGCTGGGTAGAGCGTGGATGGCCATTGGACCAGATCCCAGATGACTTCGCGCCATTTAAAACAAGACAGACTGAACTTTTTTCACAAAAAGGCTGCGTCATCTGGGGCGATAGAGTCATCGTCCCAGAACGACTCCAAAAGACGCTGTTACAAATCTTGCACGATGGACATCCCGGGATCGTGCGAATGAAAGCACTCACACGGAGCTACGCTTGGTGGCCAGGCATGGACCGACACATCGAGCAATGGGTCAAGGCCTGCACCAAGTGCCAACAAAACAGCAACGCACCGCCAAAAGCTGCACCGACCGAATGGGAGACGCCACGTGGACCCTGGTCCAGAATCCACCTGGATTTCGCAGGGCCGATCAAAGGACAGACATTGTTGTTGACTGTCGATGCATACTCTAATTGGTTAGAAATTCATCGAATGGCCAATACAACCTCCGAGGCAATCATTAAAGTCCTCAATAGACTCTTTGCAACTCATGGATTGCCGGACGTCCTGGTGTCCGATAACGGACCACAGTTTACAGCGCTAATGTTTGAACAGTACCTTGCTGATAACGGCATCCGCCATGCGCTCCCCTCGCCGGCGCATCCTGCTACCAACGGCCGAGCAGAACGCATGGTACAATTTGTAAAAAAGACTTTACAAAAGGTGGACTATGACAATCTTGACAAAAAAATAAACCGCATTCTACTTCTACAACACATCACTCTGCACAACGAAACTGGCAGAACTCCCGCAGAACTTCTCATGGGGCGAAAACTCCATTCCCGCCTTGACCGACTGCACCCTGCTTACGAGCCAGAGAAGCCTCCAGGATCCAGCGGACGCTACCGTACCTTCAAGGTAGGCGACCCTGTTTATGCAAAAAATTTATCGGGCGACCCAGTTTGGATTGAAGCAACGGTAATACGCGAGACTGGGCCCAGATCCTATATTGTAAAATGTATTGATGAGAGACTATAGAAAAGACATATTGACCAATTACGGTCACGACTCATAACGGCCAGCCAACAACTTCCCAACGACCAAACTGAGGGGGGGGGAAGGAACAGAAGAAGACGACATGCCAGGAAAACTGTTCCAAGAAAGCGATGAATCAAGTGAAACCCAGGAAATGGAGCAGGAAGAAGGATCGTATGCTCCAAGGGAAATCACACCAGAACGAGAAGCCGAGCCACTACAAAACAACACCCTACTTCAACGGGACTGCACGCAGCCAGTCCAAAGAAAATCTGACAGACCCAAGAGACAACCGTCCTATTTAAAGGACTACATAGTCACAAATTAATTGTGGAGCCAGGGGGAAGGGGTGTTATGTATGTAAATAGTTGAATAAAGGCAAGCTTGGGGTAAAGTGCAGGGTTCTGGCCCTGCACTTCTGATTGGGTGTTAGGCGGCTAGATCGGATTGGTTGGGTTCTGAGAATCTGATTGGCCCTTAACGAAGGACTCTTATTGGTTCTGGAGCTAGCGTTTTACAGCTTCCTATTGGTTATTTCACATTAGAATTGCCTATATAAGGCAGAGTTGTTGTTATACAAGTTAGAAGTCACTATGCAATAAAGAGCTGAAAGTTCACCAACTAAGACTGTCTCCATTCATTCTACTCATGCCTGAATCTATAACAGAAACTATTACAGTACTTTCTTTTCTTTACCACAAGCATCTTTATTACCTTCCAAATTTTATAAGGGAAACAATCCAATTTCATTTTTTAATCTTGTGAATTTATATAATTCTTTCACAATGAAATTTAATCGATCATATTCAGTGAGAAGACCTTAGGAATGAAAATCCATATTTCAAAGATTATTTGCCATCAAGTCGTGGCTGACTCTTAGCAGCCACACAGGTAGACTTTTTTCCCATGTCAATCTGTTTCTAACCTGGTCCTTCAGGACTTACAATGATGGATTCATCATCACTGCAATTCAGTGCATTCACCTTTCTGCTAGTTGTCTTTTCTTTCCTTCCACCTTTCCCAGCATCCAAGCCTTCTCCAAAAAACTTTGTCTTCTCATCATATACATTGTGATGACCCGGGGCATGGCACAAAGGCAACACACTCAAATAAACAATAAGAGACCCTTTATTATCCCCAACTTTGCCCCTAATGTCCAGGTTACCTTTGGCTGGAGAAAAACTCTCCCAGGAACAGCCTTTAATTGTGGAAAATTCAGTCCAAAGCAAGGTACATACAAACTATAACTAAAAATCCAAACAAACCTAGCTGAAGTAATTAACTTGACAGGACAGGAAAAGGAATTTCAGACTTGAAAGCATGGCAAAACTCACACAGTTGGGAAGTCACCAGGAACACAGATAAGCCACGATGATACAAGATAACTTCATGTTTGCTCCCAACAACTTGCTGTATGCAGCTTCCTCTTTTATACAATGTGTTCCCAGCTGCAGCTAATGAAGAGAATCAGGTCCCTTTCCTCCCCTGTAAGCCACACAACCCATGTTGCTCCCTTCTCTGTTCCTCCCTGAATGCCCTAGGATGAAGAGGGCGTGGGCCTGGGTCTTCCTCTGAATTCCCTCTCCCTTGTTCTTCCTCTTCCCTACTCTGCCCAGATGGATTTTACCCTTCCCCAGTTTCTTCCACATCCAACGGAGCCACACTTCCACTCCCTGTCAGCTGTTCGGCCTCCCCCTCTGAGTCAGATTCCAACAGGGGCATGACATACAGATAGTCCTCAGCTTACGACCACAATTGAGCCCAAAATTTATGTTAAGTTGTTAAACGAGTTTTGCCCCATTTTGCGACTTTTCTCACTATATTCGTTAAGTGAATCACTGCCATTCTTAAATTAGTAACGTGGTTGTTAAGTGAGTCTGGTTCCCTCATCGATTTGCTTCTCAGAAGTTTGCAAAAGTGACCCTGGGTTCATAAATTTTCATAAATGTCATAAATGGGAGTCAGTTGCCAAGCATCTGAATGTAAATCATGTGACCATGGGGAATGCCACAATGTTGATAAGTGTGAAAAATGATCACGAGTCACTTTTTTCGGTGTCATTGTAACTTCAAATGGTCACTAAGTGAACCACTATAAGTTGAGGACTACTTGTATTCAAAGAAGGATCATTTAAGATTGATCATTTGTGCCTCAGGTTTGCGTTGATATGTTTCCTGATCTTTTTTGTTTGTTTTCTTGGTTGTCCACAGTATTCTCAGGAGCCTTCTCCAATGCCAAAATACAAAAGCATCTGCATGGTACTTTTCCTATGCTGCTTCTTCAAACTCCAAAATCAATATCTTGCTTTTCTAAGTATAAAATGGGAACAGTCAACATTCTAGTCAGTCAAAAATGTCTGTGCTGATGCTGTCCATCATCTTGATTGCTATGGACATATCTATAAAGGGCTCGATTCATGTCCCAAGTAGACTTGCAGCCACATCTGGTAACTGCCTAAGTGAGCTGAGCAATGGGAAAATAGTGAGGCCACCCTTCATCCCACTTTTCTGTTTCTTCCTTATCTTCAGAGAAAAGCATCATTTTCTCAGTGGCCAGACATTATCTACTGGGAAGTAAAATATTTTGAGGATACTTGCTCACTGACATCCTGAATCAACAAATTGTTGATGGTTAAGTATTTCATTAAGCACTAAGGAAGGGTAACTGAGGGTTACAAATGGGTATTGGAGAAAGGGGGTCCAAAAATTGCAAAAAGTAGTTTGACAAGACTGATAATCAACAGATATAAACAATGCAGAAACTTTTCAAATGAAAAGATTTTTGTAGCCAGTGATTTCCACCATGTCAAGTTTTCCGTCTCTTGGACTTTGAAAAAAGGAGGGATACTACATCAAGATCTGGAGAAGTACATTAACCTTATCGTGATAAGGTAAAGGTATAAATCCAAATCATGTTCAAATTTCTACCAATTCACTTCTGATAAGACTGTCTGTTCCATGGATTAAGATGAAATGGTATAAAACCAAATCATGTTCAAATTTCTACCAATTCACTTCTGATAAGACTGTCTGTTCCATGGATTAAGATGAAATGGTATAAAACCAAATCATGTTCAAATTTCTACCGATTCACTTCTGTTGAAGAGGTTCGGAAACTATGTGATTTGTGCTATTCATGCTTTCTCTCTTTACCCATATTGCTTGAAGACAGAGAGATTTTACATCTCTTGTTTTAAGCAATGTTTTCTTTGGCATGGAAACAGTTTAGAAAGTACATAGGCACCGTAACAAAGAAATGATAAGGCAATGCCTAATTAATATAATTCCAGGTCTGGGTTTCGATCTTAAACAGCTATGCACTGACTTCAGCAAAATTGCTTCAAGCAAAATGCAACTCCTACAATTTCTGTTTATTTTCTTTGAAAAACTAGCTATGTGCAGCTGCCAGAGATTATTGGCTCATTTACAATATAGTCCCCTTTTTCTCTAAGTTTGGTATTGTAGATATTTTAAAGATACCAGTAATTTACTTTGGCTTTTACATGATTGCTTTCTCCCAAGCAACCTAGTTTCAACAACTTGTAACTGCATGTATTTGGTTTATGAAATGCTAGCTTTATTCTTAATCTGTCTTGTTGCCACATCCTATATTACACCAAAAAAATAAATTAACTCATTGTCCAGCTTCACTGGGAAAATAACACTCACAAGTAATAAGTCCATATGGGTTTTTTTGGCAACATGAAGCAAATACTTTCCATAATCAGCATGAACTGAAAATAAAATATTAGTTCCATCAAAGGTCAGTGTAGCGAAATTTTATCCAGCAAAAATCCATTCCTCTCATCAATTGCTTATTTAATGTTTACTCAGATGTCATTCTTATTTAACAGAATAATCTTCCACATCACTAATTAATTCCTCTCTGCAACCCACTACCTTCTTTTCTTGTTCTGCTTTGAGGAGTTCAGTAAGATTAGAGAAAATATAATTACCCTTTAATTTCAATTACTTCTGACTGATGAGACAGGAGAAAATGTTGAGTTTGCTTTCACAGAAATCATAAGAGCAAAACTGAGATTAATTGCATTTTGTTTTAATAAATAAAAATGAGCTCTTCTTTCTTCTTCCAATACAGATAAAAGCTTTTGAACAAAGGAAGGTGAAGGCAACAGGGCTTGTTCAGACTTCAAACATAAGCAGAGAGGAAAAAACCCGAGAAGCTGTTCTTGTCTGTCTCTGTTCTGGGAAAAAGAAGAAATAAGAAGGGAGAAATAAGAAAAATGTAGAAATAAATATAACTACATTAATTTCTCTTCATGTGCATGTGTTCCCTGAAGAATTGATATCTCTGACAGTAAGCTCCCTAAAAGGTTAGAAAGGAGGGAGAATGTTCACCAAAATTCAAGTGAACAATTGTTGTTGTTGTTGTTTTTGCCATGTGCAATCATTCTGTGTCATCACACAATAATGGCTCAGTCGATATTGTACTTATATCTGATCTTTTCAACTCTTCCTACTTCTCCATAATTACAATACTATGTGATTTGATCACATTATGTGTATATTTTACCCTTTATGTGTATAAACAATTAGTGTCAATATGCTTCTTACCACCATGATTGTTCCTAGAAGATTTCCTTCTGGAGAAGAGCTGAATCCAGAATTCAAAGAGAGGCAGGTGGCTTCGAAAGACCCAGGAGCTGATTTCAGCCTTCAATGGGAATCATTTTTGGACCCTCATTTGAGATATAGGAAACTTTACACCTGATTCAGATAACAGATAATCAGAGTTGGAAGGGACCGTGTAGGTCATCTAGTCCAACCCCCTGCCCAAGTGGGAGACCCTAGACCATTTCTGACAAATGGCAGTCAACTCTCTTCTTGAAAGCCTCAAGTGATGGAGCTCCCACAACTTCCGAAGGCAAAGCTGTTCCATTGGTTGATCTCACTATCAGAAAGTTTCTCCTTATTTCCAGGTTAAATCTCTCCTTGTTCAGTTTCCATCCATTATTCCTTGTCTGGCCTTCAGACGCTTTAGAAAATAGCTTGACTCCTTCCTCTCTGTGGCAGCCCGTCAAATATTGGAAGACTGCTATCCTGTCTCCTCTGGTCCTTCTCTTTACTAGACTAGCCAAGCCCAGTTCCTGTAACCATTCTTCATATGTCTTAGTCTCCAGTCCCCTTATCATCTTGGTTGTTCTTCTCTGTACTTTTTCTACAGTCTCAACATCTTTTTTATAATGTGGTGATTCTGAAGATGGTTTGAGTCATTGCCCATGTTAAGTTCTGCACATGGGCGCAAGGAACGGAGACGAGACAGTGAACAGTGAACTTCAACTCTTTATGAATCATTCTGAACAGAGCAAAAACCTAGGGCAGCAGCAGCCCTTTTATAGGGCAAGCTGCTGATCTAGTAACCAATGAGAAATGTGGAGTGTTAATCCCTTTAACCAATGAGAGTGGCTCGTTAACAGCCAATCAGATTCTCCTGAACGGACCAATCCGATATCACTATTATCGGCCAATCAGAAGTGCAGCATTAGAACCCTGCTATTTCTAAAGGTTTGATAAAACTTTATTTAAGCGTTTTATTAGTTCATAACAGCCCAATCTTAGAATCCAGTTGGCAGAAGATGCTGATGCTGATAGCAATAGCACTTAGACTTATATACCACTTTACAGTGCTTCACAGCCCTCTCTAAGCAGTTACAGAGTCAGCATATTGTCCCCAACAATCTGGCTCCTCATTTTATCCACCTCAGAAGGATAGAAGGCTGAGTCAACCTTGAGCTGGTGAGACTCAAACTGCCAAACTGCTTCTTAACACTGTGCCATCAAGGCTCATGATCAAGCTAAGAACTGTCCATATAAGAAATAAAAAGTCAGATTCTTTGAGTAATGGACTGCTGTACATAGGAATTATTCCCCACAAAAATGAACAGGGCAATCAAATCAGTGGTGGGATTCAAAAAATTTACTACCGGTTCTGTGGGCATGGCTTGGTGGGCAGACAGAGATGATATTTGCCGGTTCTCCGAACTACTCAAAAATTTTGCTACTGGTTCTCTAGAACTGGTCAGAACCTGCTGAATACCACCACTGCACCACATATGTGTTGGGGAAAAAACAGATGTTTGTTAGGGACCAGCAAAGAATGAGTTTGTTGTCATCATCTAAATGTTTGTACCAAAAACTACAATAGTAGCTCTCTAATGGAGTCAGGCAGCCCCATTCCTCATTATCAAACAATTCCTCCATAACCTGCTGCTATACTTCTTGATAAATAATAAGAGAGGAGAAGCTACAGACAAGGAGCTCTTATACTAAAGCACCCAAGTTCCAAAAAACATCGATACTGATTTGTCAGTCTATACTGAAGTTTTTAATATTAAAATATCACTACAGGTAAGTTTGAAGAAGACTGCAGTTTGCAGGCAATATATAGGCAAATTTTGAGGAATATTTCCATGCTACCGGCAATACGAGTGGAAGGGGATCAATGAGCCTCTAGCCTATCAGAGGGTTTCTCAAAGTTGAGAATCATTCACTCAATTTAAAAATAAAAGGCATGTTTCTAAAGAAAAGCTATTTCTCTGGTCTTCATAATGCAAATGCATAGTTTTAAAATTCCATTTCAACTATACATAATTTTTAAAAACCAAGTTCTACTTGTAGCTCTGGTCAACTCTTCTTTCCCAGGCAGGATGGCAGCAGTAATACAAAGGAACTTTCTGACAATGAGCCAGGAGCTATGACTTCCTGGATTATTGGTGTGTGTGTGTGTGTGTGTGTGTGTGTGTTGCAAAATCCAGACCAATGTCAGGGATGGAAAAGAGAAATAGGAAAAAATAAAAACCTTCTTTACTGGTCCCTAGTGGCCCCCTTGCACAATAACTCTGGAAAACTCACCAACACCAACACCAACACCAACACCAACACCAACACCAACACCAATACCAACACCAACACCAACACCAACACCAACACCAACACCAACACCAACACCAACACTCAGATAGATCAGGATAAGGCAATCCCCATGTAATCATTTCCATGGCTGATTCCTCTAGGCCTCAAGGTCCTTCAGACAGATAACAAGTGCCTTGGACCTTGCACAAAAACACGGAAACTGATTTTTGGCACAGGGTAATAGAAATTCCTCATGAAATTCCTCGGGAAGTTAATCAGAGGAAAACAGCAGCCATCTAGCACTATGCCTGAACTCTGTACAGTATGACAAGCTCCAGCTACAGAAAGTCTCCTTTTGTATGTAAGTATGTGAATCTCCTTTCCTTTCCTTATCACTTCCATGGGCACAAACCTTCACTGATACATTGCTAATATTTCAGCAAACACAAGCTGCCCCTCCTCTTTGAGAACACATGGTCACAATCCAATAAAACAAACTCAAACAGTACTCAACTTCTGGCCATTGACCGCAACGAAGGATTTGACTGGATGTCAACATTATTCACATAGCAGATGTTTGGGTAGCAGAAATCAGCCTAAAAATTGTAGAGCCAGTTTGGTACCATGATTAAGGTGCCAAGCTATAAATTGGGAGGCTGTGAGAGTTTAAGTCCCACTTTAAGCAAAAAGCCAACTGGGTAACTTTGGGCCAGCCACGTCCTCTCCTCTCCTCTCAGTAAGAGGCACTGGCAAATCACTTCTGAAATCTTGCCAAGAAAACTGCAAAGTTCATGTAGTCATCAGGAGTTGATACTGAGTTACTCCTGCCCCCCCCCCCCATGGTAATCATGCCATATATAGATACCCTAAAAACTTTCTTAAGACTTTGACTAGAAATTAAAAGCATGCTCTCATATCATGTATGGAAGAGGGAGAAGTGTACCCCAAACTTATACAACAAATACTGGAACTGACTTGGTAGGCAGTATAACTGGACAGAATGAGCTGCAAAATTGGAATTTAAGCTTTTATATAACATTCCTTGTTCTGTGCCAAGTAACAAAGCACTGTTATAAATTTTACTTCTGCCCAGACATTGCAAAGCACTGGGGGAGAGGAATTAAGAGTCAAAAGATGTTTTCTCACAGATTTTTGGCCCACAGCCATAAAAGACTATCCTTCCTGTAAACCAATGACTTTACCCTTTCCTAGGAACTTCTCAGCATGTTCTTCTTTCACCTCTGCTTCTTTAAAAAAATGTCAGTTACCACAGTCATGAGTTGGAAGCTCTTCAACCAGTTACCCAGTTAGACCTGAGGTAAATGATTTCACAAAGAAGCTTCGCAAAACATGGGAACTGATGAAGCTTGGAAGGAATGCAAATGAATGATGTGTTTGAGAAGTGAAGTAAATGGGCAGCAAAACTTTTAAAGTGTTGTAAGGAGCGTCTGAGTTCAGGATTAGACAACGCTATAAGTAATTTAAAGCCCAGTATGGGCTCAGCTGAGCTGTGGCAATAATTGGGTTGTCAGTTTATCGGGGGAGGGGGGTGTATTAAGATTCTCACATTGAGGAAATCAGTAATAAGAGACACATTTATTTGACAACTTAGATAGATTCTATTATCTTTCTACAGAATCCAGTCAAAAAGAATAATGGATATAATTTCCAAATTATATTCTCATTTATCCCCAGATGAACATTAAATGTCTGGTATCATTAACAAACTCTGACAAAAAAAAAATCTCCCCAAAATATTCTTCCATCTCTGTAATTTAATATTTATTGGTAAAAATATGCTATATGAACAAAAGCCCAAGACTGAAGAATTGTGCATGAATGTAGGTTATCTATAAAAGCATAGCCTAGATATGGACAAGACCTCACTGAACTGAAGTGTAGGAGTGCCCATTATGTTGGCCCATTCCACTCAGTCAGCCAATTAGCCGCAGCCAACTCCCCATGGACAATTCACCATGGGACAAGAGTTACACTAATATCAAAGAGGTAGTGGGATACAATCATTAAAGAAAGGATGTCAAAGGAGAGACAAAATGAAATCTGAATGCCAAAAATTAAAATATTTTTAAAACTATTTTCAATAATTAAATTGAATTGTTGAATTGTTCTGCAGCAAGTTATCCTGTGGCAAGCTGGCCATGGGGAGTTGTCCCATAACGAGTTTACTATGGAAAGTTGGCTGTGACATGTTGTCCAATTCCAGGTTCAGGACTCGGTCAATTAAAGGATTTAGACAAGTGGGCTCCAGGAAGACAACCTTCTCAGCGGTTTCTCCTGCTCTTTGGACTGTTCTTACAATAGAACCCCTGGCTGAAGGAAAGGGGGGGAGGGCTTTAGGAGCAGTAAAGAGATAGACCAGCTTATAATCTGTTGGAGGAGGACGCGCCCAAAGTCCAACCCTTAGAGCTATATGTGCTGTTTCCCAAGGGAAGGCAGACAGGCAAGATTTGTCTAATATAGGTGATCAAAAATAAAATATTGACTTAGGCCTATCCATGAGTAGTGCTGATTGCTTGCACCTAGCAATTCTCTCCCCAGACATGACATAAGCCCCCCTTTTCTCAGCCTTTCAAAAATGTCTGCAGATCTGGCTCTGCTGATTTGCCTGGGGCCCACAGAGGAGCACTTCCCAGCCATGGAGCTGGAAAGCAACCAGAAACCCATCCCCTGCCTTTATAATTTTAATTATTTGATTCTTCTTCTAATGTCTTCTATTATAATATTCATGCATACCTTTTGTCTTTTTGTTTTGAGCATGGGTGCAAGGATGGAGACGAGCCAGTGAAACAGTGAACTTCAAACTCTTTATTTACATGTTAAAAAGCTTAACCGATGGCCACGATGGGCCCCTTTATATAGGCAACTCTTAACTTATTTAACCAATGAAAACACAGGGAGCGCTAGCTCCATTAACCAATGGAAGAGGCTCGTTAATAGCCAATCAGATTCTCCTGAACGGACCAATCCGATGTTGCTATTATAGGCCAATCAGAAGTGCAGGGCCTGAAGCCTGCACTTTACTTCAAGCTCTTAATGATCTTTATTAAGTATTTATTGATTCACAACACCCCTTCCCCCCGGGTTCCGTTTAAGGGGTGCGGTCACGTAGTCTTTGAGGTAGGCCGGTTGTTTCGATTGTATATCAGATTTTCGTTGTCCTCCTGGTATTTGGCTACAGTCTTGTTGGGGTAGGACATTATCTGGAGAAAAAAGTGCCTCCCATTCCGCATTTGAATTTTCATCATCGCTACTGCTTTCGGCATCTCCATGAGGCGAGGCCACCCCCATTCCGGTTCCATCATGTGCTGCCTCTGAGCAGTCATTACTAGCGCTTAAACTTTCTGCCTCTTCGAATTCAGCTTCCTCGCTATCTCCTCCCCCCTTGGTTTGGAAATCAGGGGGCTCGGCGATCCCCGACTGTAGCCTTGATTGCAGTTGATCAATGTGCCGTTTCCAAATTCTATTGTCGTGGCATCTTACATGGTACGATCTAGGGCCAGTTACTTGTACTATAGTTGCCTCGACCCACAATGGATCTCACGAAAAGTTCCTTGCGAAAACTAAATCGCCTACCTGGAAATTGCGACATTTCCCGCTAGAACCGTGTGGCTTTTCAAGTTCATATGCTGCATGTAGGCGGTCGAGGTGGGAGCGAGCTTCTGTCCCATTAATAACTCGGTGGGAGTTTTATTGGTGACGCTGTGCAGAGTGATATGCTGTAAAAGGAGTATCTGGTTAATCTTGTCTTCTATGTCACCATAGTCCATCTTATGCAAGGTTTTCTTGACAAATTGTACCATGCGCTCGGCCCTTCCATTGGCCGCAGGATGCGCTGGCGAAGTTAGCGCATGTCGGATACCGCGGTCCGCCAGGTACTGTTCGAAGGACAACATGGTAAATTGAGGCCCGTTGTCGGATACCAGAATGTCTGGTAATCCGTGTGTCGCAAAGAGTCTGTCCAGTTTTCTGATGACTGCTTCGGTCGTTGTATTCCTCATTTCATGGATTTCAAGCCAGTTTGAGTAGGCATCCACCGTCAGTAAGAATGTGTGTCCCTTAGTAGGACCCGCAAAGTCCAGATGAATGCGGGACCATGGTCCCCTCAGCGTTTCCCATTCGGTTGGGGTTGCTTTCGGTGGGGCATTGCTTACTTCTTGGCATTTGCGACAGGCTTTTACCCATGTCTCTATCTGCTTGTCAATACCAGGCCACCACGCGTAGCTTTGTGCGAGGGCTTTCATACGCACGATGCCAGGGTGGTCATCGTGCAAGGTCCTTAGTATTGCTGGTCGCAACCGCTCTGGGACGACGACTCTATCACCCCAGATAATGCAGCCCTTTTGAGAAAATAGTTCCATTTGTCGATTTTTGAATGGGGTGTAGTCGTCAGATATTTGGTCTAACGGCCATCCCCGCTCGACCCAACTGAGGACTCGTGCTAAAATGGGGTCGCGTTTCATCTCCATTGCGATATCCCGGGCCATTAATGGCAGCGTTTGAAGTGTCTCGATCTGCAGCGTTGTGACCGTTGGAGCGGGGTCATCAATAGTCTCTGGAAGAGGTGCACAGCTCAATGCGTCGGCGTGGGGAATGGCCTTCCCTGGGCGATGTTGTAATTTGTAATTGTATGCCGCCAAAAATTCTGACCAGCGGGTCATTCTGGAAGATAATATATACGGTGTTGGCCTATCTCCTGCGATTAGTCCCAGCAAAGGTTTGTGGTCAGTCACTATGGTAAATGCTCGGCCATACACATATTCATGAAATCTCTTAACTGCGGACACTATAGCAAGGGCCTCCTTGTCAAGTTGACTATAGTTGCGTTCTGTTTTTGATAATGTCTTTGAGAAATAAGCAACAGGGGCTTCATTACCGTTTGGCAAAACGTGGCTTAAAATGGCGCCCACCCCGAATGGGGATACATCATACGTGATCGTTAAAGGCAAAGACTCGTTATACTGCATCAGGACAGAGTCAGAAGTCAATAAATCTTTTACATGTCGAAACGCCTGTTCTTCTCTACGTCCCCATACCCAGGTTGCTTTTTTGTCCAATAAACGATGTAGTGGCTCAGCTACAGTTGCTTTGTGAGACAGGAAAACGTTATAAAAATTGATAAGGCCCAGAAAAGCCTGGAGGTCGGCCTTGTTCTGGGGTTTTGGGGTGTTCTTGATCGCCCTGACTTTGTTATCGGTGGGGTGAATACCTTGACTATCAATTAAATATCCCAAAAATTCTGTGCGATCTGTACATAGATAACACTTGTTCTTTTTAACTTTGAGACCTGAGTCTTTAAATCTCTGGAGAACCAACCTCAGGCGTTCCTTTGGTATTTTCTGGGTTGGGGCTGCGATTAACACATCATCAAAATATGGAACAACACCTTTTATCCCTTGTAAAAGCCTCTCCATTAAGCTTTGAAAGATTCCCAGGGCTACACTCACTCCAAACTGGAGCCGGTTACATTTAAACGCGCCTCTGCGTGTAACGATTGTTTGGGCCTCTGCCATTTTTTTGTCCACAGGCAGTTGTTGGTATGCCTGGGCTAAGTCTAGTTTAGCGAAAACTCTTCCGGCCCCCAGGGAATGAGGGGGTGTTGTACCACTGGTACCGGGTAAGCGTTTTGTTGAAGGGCGTGGTTCAGGGTGGCTTGGTCGTCCCCACAAATTCTTATTGATCCATCCGGCTTGATGGGCGTT
Source organism: Hydrophis major (assembly GCA_033807585.1). Taxonomy (NCBI): domain Eukaryota; kingdom Metazoa; phylum Chordata; class Lepidosauria; order Squamata; family Elapidae; genus Hydrophis; species Hydrophis major. The sequence goes on along the minus strand of CM066331.1, from coordinate 85,504,034 downwards.
ACGATTGGGGTTTCCCAGGGAGAGTGGTCGGTTGGTTCTAGCACTCCCTGGGCTATTAATTTATCAAGCTGCTCATCAATCTTTGGTTTAAGGGCAAAGGGAACTCGACGAGGCTTAAGGCGGATGGGAGCTATTTCGGGATTGAGGTTAAATGATATCGGGGTCCCCTTGTACTCGCCTAATTTTTCCGCAAAGACGTCCTGGAATTCGTGGACAAGGTTTTCTTCCCAATCGCTGCTGTCGGTTTGGTGAATGCCGGCCACTTCAATTTCAAGTGGAGCGAACCATTGGAGGCCTAACAAACTAGGCCGATCCTTGTCGATTACAGTCAGGGGTAAAAATGCTGTACAGTTCTTAAACGATACCCGTACTTGGCTGGATCCAACAACCGGGATTCGATTTCCTTGATAGTCCTTAAGTATAAGTCTTTGGAACCGGAGGTCCTGCCTACAGATAGTGGGGATGAGCTGCTTGAGGGTCTTCCAGGAAACCATCGAGAGGGATGATCCTGAATCGACTTCCATCAGGCAGGGCTGGTTTTCGATGGCCACTTTCACTTGGATCTTCTTGGCATCCAGTGACGAGGCGTGACTAATCGTGATCGTTTGGTGAGCTTCTTCTCGTTTTGTTGGGTGGTTTAGGTTTTTGTTTCTGTAGGAGTGGTTGTTCCATTGGTGGTTCATGGGTTCTCGCTTCACAGGACGACTTCCCGTCGGTTGGCGATAGTTAGCCCCCCTTAAGGGCTGGCTGGGTCCTGGCTTGCTTCTACAGACCCATCCTGTATGGCCTCTTTTTCCGCACACACGGCAGAGCGCGTTGAGGAATTTGCATTCTGACCAGGGGTGGCTTGCTCCACACCCGGCGCATTGGTACTGTGATTTCTAGCGTTGGTCCCGTTCGGACCGAAGTTGATGGAACTCTTCCTCGTCGCTGTCTGATGACGAGTCAAGGTCCTCGTGGTGGGCCATTTCCAGCTGTCCCTCTGACTGAGGTGAAATGTCGCTGGCTCGTTGGCAAACCGTGGCATGTGTGTGGCGCATTTGGGCAGCCGACTTCCTGGTTGCTTCTGCTGCAGTAGCTTCAGCTATGGCGTCTTTAAGGGTGATGTCGCCCTTTTCCATTAATTTACTCTGAGTGCCTGGTGCATCTAATCCCAGAACGATTCGGTCTCTTAGGGCTTCTTCTAAGTCGGTAAACTCGCATAGGCCACCCAGATTCCGGAGATTCGTGATGAAATCAGCAACGCTTTCACCCTTCCGCTGACTTCTCTGATAGAATTCATGCCTTCTCACGAGCGTTGGCACAGTCGGTGCGTAGTGAGCCTTTAGTAGCGGTTCGAGGACGTCCTAGTCCATAGACTTTACTTCTGCCAGTTTTGCTAGTGCCTTGGCCATCTTGAATATGGTTGGCCCGCAATGAGTTAGGAATACCGCTCGTTTCTTTCCAGTTGTGGCATCCTTTAAATTGTTGGTTTCCAGAAACATCTGGAAGCGATCCATATATGAGTCCCAGTCTTCTTGTGCTGGGTCGAATGGAGCGGGTGGTATGGCGCTGCCGGACATGGTTCCGCCGTTGGTGCATTCAGCCACATGCTCGGTTATGGTTCTTCATCGTTCAGCAAACTCTGATGTCTCCACATCCCACCCTCGTCGCCAGTGTTATGTTCTGAGCATGGGTGCAAGGATGGAGATGAGCCAGTGAAACAGTGAACTTCAAACTCTTTCTTTACATGTTAAACAGCTCAACCGATGGCCATGATGGGCCCCTTTATATAGGCAACTCTTAACTTATTTAACCAATGAAAACACAGGGAGCGCTAGCTCCATTAACCAATGGAAGAGGCTCGTTAATAGCCAATCAGATTCTCCTGAACGGACCAATCCGATGTTGCTATTATAGGCCAATCAGAAGTGCAGGGCCTGAAGCCTGCACTTTACTTCAAGCTCTTAATGATCTTTATTAAGCATTTATTGATTCACAACAGTTTTTATGACTACTTATGGGGTGCCCAGAGTTCTTTATTTGTGGCATGCAAACAAATAAAAAGTTAGCATCTGAGAGAGAACCCCAGAGACAAAACTTCTCTTATGCTGAAGCTATCTTAACTCAACTAAGGGTGGGACAATTCACTGGAATCTAAATCAGGGTTTTTCAAACTTTTTTTTTTTTTGTAAATTTTATTTGAGTTTTCACAAAAAAAATACAAATAAAGCATCTTTTTTGAAAGTAGCGTAATCCCAGTTACATTTCTTCGTACAGACACAAATTCAATTTCATGCTCATTTTTATGTTCTATTCCATATTTTATTACTGTTTTACATTTTCTGCATAGTTTCTCCCCTCTTTTAATTTTCTCAATTTTATTTTAATTATCTTGTCTCAATTCAATTCAAATCATTATATTTATATTTTTTGTCTGTCAGTTATCTATTATCTTTTCTCATTAAACAAAGTTTCTCCTGTAGTTACTGATTGGAGTATGACGCCTTTATATCTTTTAAGTTTATCCATTTAACTCTTATTTAGGCTTCAATATATACCCTACAGTTATAACATTCAATATAATACATAACTTTCATTTGGATTCTGCTTGGTACATTCTTAAAATACACACTATATTCTTAAAAAAAGAAAAAATTATAAATATATGAAATTAAAACAACACATTCCATTCCAATTCAATTCTATCATTAATGTTAATATTCATTAAAATCTTAACTTCTTTAACATTACTTTTCAATTAAATACCATACTTCTATGGGAACAATTATAAGCTTTCCATAATTAATTCCCCCCCTTCACTTATATTTTATAAAACATTAACTAATTAAAATGTTCCCGTCCTTTCCTAATTCAATTTTCTCATTTATTTTATTTCACTTATTTTATTAACAAACATTTCACTAAATTACACTATTTTATCCCTCATTTTAATCATACATAGTTTCCAATTTTCTAAAGTTATTTCTATTATTAATATAACAATACAATCTTATGTACCTTTACAGAATCCCTTTTCAGTTAAATTTTCACCCATTATCTCTAAATAGGTCCTGTTTTTCTATATCTTGTTTCTGTCCTTTGTAACTTCTTTTCCTTTCCTTCTTCCCTCTTTTCTTCTCTCTCCCCTTTTTACCCCCTTGTCTCTCTACCTCTATTTCTCTCTTCTGTATTCCCCACTTCTGTTGCTTTCCAATATTATACTTATTTTTCAAATTATTTTTCTTTTCTTTGGTTGTTTTTTTAAGTCTTAAATTCTCCATTCTCTTTCTCCCCTTTCCTTTTTCTTCCCCACATCGAATTACTTGTTCATTAAAGATGGCTTCTTCTTGTCCCAGTCTTCTTGTTTTGCAGACATTTCTTTTTTTTTTTTGAAAAAGTTTTCATTAATTTTCTACAAACAAACAAGACAAACAAAACATAAAAACATCAACTCTTATATGTACATCCAGTGTGTCAGTTGGTTCATCATTTTTGTGCATTCATTCTGTAGTCTCAATTACAATTATGTTACATAACAATTCATATTGTCAATCCAAACTTATATATCCTAATATCACTAAAAAAAAGAAGTTTTTGACTATATTTTTAATCATTCATGCTTAATGAGCTAACAATACTTTAAACCAGTTTACTCTATAACAAATCATCTAGTCATATCAAATCAATCCTAAAAAATCCTTTATAAATATAATAGCAAATAGCAAAATAATAGCAAAATAAAGATATTCCTTACTATCTAGCATTCTAAATATTCTATTATCGTATTTTATCATCTAGCCATTTATAAAAAAGATCCCAAATTTCGTAAAATTGTTTATCCTCTTGCTCTCTAATTTCAAATGTCAATCTGCTCATCTCAGCACATTCCAATATTTTCTTAATAATTTCTTCCTGTAATGGTATTTTCTCATTCTTCCAATTTTTAGCAAATACAATCCTGGCCGCTGTTAATACATTTACAATCAGGTATTTCAAATCTTTACTATATATATCAGGTAAAATTCCCAATAAGAAGATCTCTGGTTTCAAATCTATATGTTTCTTTGTCATTTTTTCCAACCACATGCGAATTATAGTCCAATATTTTCTAGCATCCTCACAAGTCCACCACATATGGTAATACGAGCCGGGTATCTGATGACATTTCCAGCATTTTTCAGATTTGTTCTTGAACATTCTTGCTATTCTTGTCGGAGGAAAGTGCCACCTGTAAAACATCTTATACAAGTTTTCTTTATATGCTGTTGACATTGTCATTTTATAATTTTGAGACCACAATTTCTGCCATTTCTCTAAATCAATCCCATATCCAAAATTCTTCCCCCAAACAATCATAGTTTCTTTGACTTGTTCTTCCTCTAATTTCATTCCCAGTAAATAACCATATAGTTTTTTAATCACCTTCTCATCAGTACCCATCAAGATCTTATCTAAATCAGTCTGTTTATCATAAAATCCCTCCGTTTTAGAATCTTCATCATACCTTGAGTGTATTTGTGCATATGAAAACCAATTCATCCTTATACCTTGTTCCTCTAAGTTTTGGATCGATTTAAGTTCACCCTTTTCATCCAAAAGTTCCCCATATCTAACTGTTTGTTCCTTCTTGTAGATTATAGGATAGGAAAATGCTTCAATGGTCGATAACCAAACTGGAATTTTCAAATAACATTGTCTTTTTATCTTCTCCCAATTTAACCACAAAGACTCCCGTACATAATGTCTTCTAAAATAACCCTGTGTTTTAGTTCCCTTATACCATAAAAAAGCATGCCAACCCAACAGCAAGTCATGCCCTTCTAATGTCAACAACCTATGTTTCCTTAATGTTATCCATTCTTTGACCCACATCAAACTTGCAGCTTGATAATACAATTCCCAATTAGGCAGACCAAAACCTCCTCTAATTCTAGCATCTTGCAAAAGCTTTAGCTTTATTCTCGCTTTTTTACCTTGCCATATAAACTTCAACATAATTTTATTTAAATCTTCAAAATAGTCTTTTCCAAGCCTAATTGGTATTGTTTGAAACAAAAATAAAATTCTAGATAAGATATTCATCTTAATTGTTGAAATTCTCCCTATTAATGACAATTGCAAGTTTTCCCACTTCTTCAAATCTGTAGTTATCTGTTGTTTAAGTTTAATATAATTATTCTCCTTTATGTGCTACATCTTGTTGTCAAATATATCCCCAAATACTTAACCTTATTTGTAACTTGAATTTTCAAAAGATCTGCCAATTCTTCTCTCTGTCTCAATAGCATATTCTTTGTCAAAATCTTTGTTTTGTCTTTATTTATTTTCAAACCAGCCACCTCTCCATATGCCTCTATCCTTTCCAGTAACTTTGGAGCTGTTTCTAGCGGATCTTCCAAAATAAAAGCTAAGTCATCAGCAAAAGCTTGTAGCTTAAATTCTTCTTTCTTAATTTTCATTCCTTTTATGCTTTTATCATCCCTAATATTTCTATTCAACACTTCCAAGGTCAACACAAATAGCAAAGGAGATAGGGGGCATCCTTGTCTTGTGCCTTTCCTTATATTAATAAAATCTGTAAGTTCCCCCTCCATCATTACCCTTGCTGTCTGTTTATTATATATAGCTTCTATTGCTTGAATAAATTTTTTAGCGAAACCCATCTGCTCCAATAATAATAACATAAATCTCCAGTTCACGTTGTCAAATGCTTTTTGAGCATCTAGGAATATCAAAGCCATTTGCTTTTCAGGATGAGCCTCATAGTATTCCAAAGTGTCCAAGATTACTCTCATATTGTCTCTAATTTGTCTCTTTGGCAGAAATCCATTTTGATCTGAGTGAATAAAATTATTTAAATATTTTTTAAGTCTTTCTGCTAAGATTGAAGCAAAGATTTTATAGTCTGCATTCAATAAAGAAATAGGTCTATAATTCTTAATTTGCAATGGGTCAGTCTCTTCCTTTGGTATGAGTGTAATATAAGCCTCTGACCATGTTTTAGGTATCATCTTTTTTAACATAACTTCATTCATAACTTCTAACAATGGGATGCTCAATAATTCTTGAAATGTTTTATAAAATTCTACTGGAAGCCCATCTGGACCCGGAGCTTTCCCATTATTTTGTCTCTTAAATGCTTCATTTAGTTCCATCATTGTTATATTGCTTTCTAGCATTTCTTCAGTCTCTTTAGGTATCTTTGATAACTTAGCTTCCTGTAAATACTGTTTGACTTTTTCTTCATCAATATTCTCCTGTTTATATAATTGCCCATAAAAATCTCGAATAATTTCTTTTTTCTCCTTATTCCCATAACAAACTTGGCCTTGTTCATCTATTAACTTCAATATTTTTCTTGATTCCTTCTCTTTTCTCAATTTATATGCTAGCCATCTACCTGGTTTATTTGCATCTTCAAAATAATTCTGTTTAGAGTTTCTAATTTTCTGTGCCAGTTCTTCTTTCTCTATTAATTCCATTTTATGTTTGATTACATCCAGCTTCAATTTAATATCCTTTTTCTGTGGCATTTTCTGTAATTCTTTTTCAAGAATTTTATACTCATCTTCCAAGGCCTTAGAAGCTTGCCTTTTCCTAATATTCTTTTTTCTTGTATAATCTATTATCAAACCTCTAGCGTATGCCTTCATTGTGTCCCACACATTTTGCGTTGAAGTATCTTCTTTTTTATTTTCTCTGAAGAAAAAAGCCAATTCCTTCTCCATCCATTGTGTAAAATCTTTCTCCTTTAAAATAGTATTATTTGATGTCCATCTCGATCTTTTTTTTTGTCCCTTCCATTTAATTGTCATTGGGCTATGATCTGCCCAGGTACTTGTTTCAATATTTGTTTCTTTAATATTAGATATTAGTTCTGTTGAGATCCAAATCATATCTAATCTGGACCATGATAAATGTCTATTTGAATAAAAAGTATATTGTTTAGCTTTAACATTTCTTTCTCTCCAAATATCTTTTAAAGTTAATTCATCTGTCATTTTAAAAAAGGACCTTGGGAGAGCCTTTCTATTTTGCTTTGTTGTTGTTGCTATATAGTCCAGTTTATTGTCCACAATTCCATTAAAATCTCCCATCATAATTATATTAACATAGTCCAGTCCAATTATTTTCATGTGCAGCTTTTTATAAAACTCTTCTTGTTTATCATTCGGAGCATAAATTGCAATCAAGAGTATTTTTATATTATTGTCCATTATTTCTACTATTAATACTCTTCCATCTTCATCCGTGTAAATCAATTTTGCTGGAATAGCCTCTTTAATGTATAAAACCACACCTCTTTTCTTACATTGAGTCAAAGAGGTAAATATTTTCCCTAATTTTGGCTGTAATAACAATTGTTCATGTTGTTTTTTAATGTGAACTTCTTGTAAACAAATTATATCAAATTTTAATTTCTCTAATTTATGAAAAGTTTTCCTTCTTTTAACAGCTGAATTAAGTCCGTTTATATTCATTGTAATCAGTTTTTTTTCCTCCATGATTATGCTTTATATTTAGGTCTAACAGCTCTCGTGGATCTCACTTCACGCTGTTCTTTATTATCCATCTGTCCCCCTGCTGCTCCTTTCTCTTTTTCAGTCTCCAGTTGTTCATCTTGAAACTCAATTGATAAAGCCTCTTTCTCTGCTTCCTCTCTTCTTCCTCCAAAGAATTCTGCATGAAAAAGTTCTGCTTTCTCAATTGAATCAATTCTATATCTCTGCTCTTGCCACCCAAACACTAGTCCTTCTGGAATCAGCCATCTATAATTCACTTCGTTTTCCAATAGTATTTTGGTCAGAAATCGATATTCTCTTCTCATCTCTTTCACTCTTCTGGGTATTTGTTTTAAAACCACAACCTCTTTACCCTTGTATTTCAGTGTTTTCTCTCTTGCTACTTGTAATATTTGCGTTTTAATGGATTTTTTGGTAAATCTAATATGGACTTCCTTGGGTAATTTATTTCTCATCGCATATCTTGTATAGACTCGATATATCTCATCTATTCCATCCATCATCTTTTCCTCTGTAATTTCCAAAGCATCTGCCAAAATTTCTATCATTACCGCTGCCAAATTTTCTCCTTTTTCCTCTTCTATATTTTGAAATCTGAGGTAAAATTCTGACCTTTCCATCTCCCACCTCAACATCCCACCTTTTTCTTGTTCAACCGCTGTTAATCTGCTGTCAATATTTCCAATCTTCTTCTCTCTTTGTTTTCCTTCTTCCTCAATTTTTTGGAATCTCTCCTCATACTTAACCATCATTTGTTTAATATTTTCCACTTTTTCATCAGTCTTCTCTATTCTTTGTTCAATATTTTCTGCTCTTTGTTCAATATTTTCTGCTCTTTGTTCAATATTTTCTATTCTTTGTTCAATATTTTCTGTTCTTTGTTCAATATTTCCTGTTCTTTGTTCAATGATATTTGATTTTGTCTTGAGATCTTGGATTCCTTGCATAATCATCTGTAACTGTAAAGTTATTTTTTCTTGTTCCTTATCTTGCTTCAACATTGTCTGAATTAAACGTTGTCCTCCAGCTGGTGGGGAAGCAGAGGTAGAAGCAGAAATGCCAGAAGGTATTGGTTTCCTGCTCATTTCAATGTTTCCAAAACTTCAAATTCTTCTTGAATTTTAATCCAACTGGTAGAGCAGCCAATTATAATCCAAAATGGAGAACTCCAATAGTAAAAAACACGAAACCAAAGAAGAAACAGAAAAAAAGGAAGAAGAAAGATCTTCAGGTTCTTCTAGACCCTAATCCAATTACGAGATAATCCACCATAAAAAAGGAAAAAATAGAAAGGAAAAAACAAACAAATCCAAAAATAATAATATTGATTAAGAGCAAAAGAAAAAGGGAAAAAGAAAAAGCAAAAAGAGAAAAAAACAACAAAAAGTTCCTTCAGATTCTTCACACCTTAATCCAATTAAAAAATCTCAATAATCCAAAAAAAACAAAAAAAAAAACAACCTCAACAACAAAGTAGTCCAAAAACATAAATATGAAGAGCAAAAAAGTCCCAATAAAAAAGAAAAGAAAAATAAAGAAGAAAAAAGAAAAAAAAAACTCTGAGGCTTTCCCTTTAAAATAAAAGGCAAAAATAAAAATATTACTAAAATTAAAATTTAGAAAAAAGCTAGCGAATGGGGTATATATAAGAAAACACACTGCACTTTGTTATTTATCCAAGGCTCTTGTTATGACTCTCTTCTCCAGCCGCTTCAAAGCCAAACCTCAAGTGTTGTTGATAACAGTCCAGGAAAGCACCTGCAATAATATTTTGCTGTGCTCTACCTCTATCTTATCACGTTAAAAAGTCCTTGAGATGAGGTCTTTTTGCAATTCTCTCCAATTCACATAAAGATACTTTCAAGCCTCTAGTTGGCAGTGTTACAAAGTTTCTTAATGCTCTTTCTCCCCGCCCGCCAGAAAAAAGTAATAATATATACAGAAAAAAAAGAAAAAATAGCCAAAGGGAGCCACTATCCTAAAGAAAGTTAAAAAATCAAAGGGAGCATAAAATCAAAGGGAGCATAAAAATATATATAAGAGAAAATTCAATCCGGTTACCTACAAAGTCACAGTAAAATCTTTCCCAAAAAGTATAAAGAAAAGAAAAAAAAAAAACCAAGCCTCAATTTGACATCACTTTAAAAAACGCCGCTCAAAACAATTTCAGTCAAAAAAAAATCTCACAGCTTTCTTCTTTATATCGGATGAACTTTCCAACCTTAGCGAATTTACAGCACAAAAGAGTTTTTCTCACCCAGCCGACACACTTCACTCCAATCACTTTCTTTCCGGAGCTGTCCCGACTTCAGCAGCTATGGAGGCTGCCTCTCCGCCGCCAGCAAAAGGGCTTCTTCCGGATCAAACCAGAGATTTTGCGATATCTCTGGGATCCTGGAACAATGCCCTTCACGATCACCGTCTCTACGGGACGGTTTAGGTCCGTTAGGACCGACCAGGGGTGAAAATATCGGCTACGATCTCAGAGCCCTGAGATCGCAGCTGTATCACCGGAACGAAGCTCTGCCTTCTGCAAATGTTTTGCAGACATTTCTTGTTGTTTCTCATAGTTCCAAATCTCCATTTCTAAGAATTGAAAAACGAAGCCAAAAGAACCCCTCCCTTCTTGTGCATCTTCTTTATAGTTTTTAAGTTCCATTTTCAATTCATCCAGAAGTAGTGCCATTGTATAAATTTTTAAACAACCACCCGATTAATTTTAGTCATTCAAATGCAATAACCAAGAATCCAAAGATCACCAAGTAATCCAAATACACGCAAGCTGTTTCTTTTTGCTCTTTTTTTTCACTTTCTTTTCCTGGGGTTTTACTGTTTAGTTACAAAGTTTTAGTTAAAATGTATTTTTTAGAAGTCTTGTTGAAGTTTTACTGTAGATTCTTTTTAATTCCAGGCAGTCTCCTCCTTCTTTCCAGATCCTGCCCTTTTATTCTTTTTCTCTCCCTTCCTGCTTATGAAAAAATTTTTAGTGTCCAGAAATCTTTATTATCCCTTTGACATTTTGTTTTATTTTCAGCTTAATTGCCTGTTGATGTCAAAGAGGATTTTTCTGATTTCTTATTTAAGTCTCTTAATTGTCAGTATAGGGAAAGGGAGAGAAGAAGAAACAAACAAACCTTTCCCTTTTCCCTTTCCTTCGCTGCTTCCGACTCTTCTTTGGGAGCGATGTTATTTTTTTGTAAGTTTAAATTCCAGGATACCTTAGTTGTTGCTTTTGCAATTTAACCCGGTCAGCCAAAACTTTCACTTCTTATCTTCCTCCTGCACATTCCTTTCCGGTAGAGTTCTTCTTTGTGGTGGCCATTTCTGACCACCGCTGCAACCGCCTTCGGGAAAGGGAGTAATGGGCAGCTGAGGAGGAGAGATACTGCTCTCCTCAACCCTGCTGGCAGTCTCCCCCTTCTTCACCACCTCTACAGGATGGCTTAGCCCCAAAACCAGCTGGCTCGGGGCACTCCAGTGGCAAGCCCAGACTGAAACTGTGCACAATTGCAGATTTCTGTCTGTCGCTGAAGGAACTCAAACCGGAAGCTCCAGGGTTTTTCAAACTTTTTCAGGTTGTAGACCTCATTAAAATGAAACAAAAATCCAGAATCCTTGATCTGCAAAATTCCTTTTCAGGACGTAAGGCTTCATCCTTTCTGTCTGGTGAACTTTGGGGGTTTTTTTCCTCTTAATTTTCCCTTAACTCTAGGTTTCTATGAAATGTAATGTGAAAACTCTGTTCTGGAATTCTTAGCCTACAATTCCAACCAGCAACGATCCTGTCTGGATGGTACAGAAGCTGAAGGAAAATATGTGGCAATTATCAGCATTTTGATCTCAGAATAAGAACCTTGATTTTAAGAAATAGCTGGCATTTTGACATCTGGGATATCAATGGCTACCAAGCTGACATTTTTTGATCCCTCGTCCTCCATGCATCTTCATATTAAGGCATCAACATCTTGAATGTTTACAAAATATATTTCCCTTGGGCCAGTGGAAAGCTTTGATTAACATTTTGAGCTTTTATAAACACAAAAGCCTTGTGAGGATACCACATAAGGCAATCAGGCAGATGTATCATTCATTGTTCAGAATAGATGCACATTCACAGCTTTAAAGAATGGGAAGAAACAAAAAATGAGGCCACTCCAAGAAACAATGTTGTAACAAAAATGAACAATGTAGAAATCACAAAAAGTTAAAGTAAGACTACTTTGATGTTTGAGATTTAAAGCATTTTTTGAAATGCAATTTGATAACTTTTGACCATGCATGCAAGAGCTGAATTTTATGTGTCAATTTCACAGAATCAGTATAGCAGAAAAAAAAAGTGTGTATTACTTAATAATTTAATATTTCCAGCTTTGGGGCAACTATAAATGGGAAGAAGGATTTATGCATTGGAATTCCCCAAGTCCATATATTTACAGAAAAGGAACACAGATTTGCCTTCAGCAACAAAAACCACAAGGAATGTCAGAATACCCTCACCCCAATATTTATACACACCATGTCCAATTTCATTCATGCTTTTAATGGTTTGCAGAACCTAGAACAGGGGTCTCCAACCTTGGCTCCTGGAAGCCTGGCGGACTTCAACTCCCAGAGTTCCACAGCCAGCTGGCTGTGGAATTCTGGGAGTTGAAGTCCACCAGGCTTCCAGGGGCCAAGGTTGGAGACCCCTGACCTAGACGAATGGGTAGACGAGACTCAAACTTTCTGGTACACAAAGCTAAACAATTCTTTCTTTTGACACTTTTGTAATCCAAAGCAGCCTAACTAGGCCACAGGTTTATAAAAGCATAAAAATTATTCTCTATTCTTGGGGGGGGGGGGCATTTTCTTTTTTTAGAGGAGAAAGGTTTCTTGCTGAAAAAAGCAGTTTCTCTCCATCAATTATTCCTCAATTATTCTTTCAGGTGGGCTGGGTGGGGAGGGACAAGGAGAAGGAAAACATGCAAATCTAAAATATTTGACATTTGATAGGAATCTCAGTACTACCAGCAGAGAATATCAGAAGCACAATAAAGCAAAATTAAGTGTGTATAATCTTTTAATCTTTTAATCTCTGTCTCTTTTTTTGTCCATACAAAGAAGAAGAAACTGGCATGCCTCAGCCTGTCTTAGCTTCAGCTGTTTATACAAAGCAGCTTCTTTATGACTTGTGGACTTCAACTCCCAGAATTCCTGAGCCAGTATGGAGTTGAAGTCCACAAGTCAGTAAAGGGCCATAGTTCCCCACCCCTCAATCAAAGGGACGCAGAAGCACCACAAGTGATAGAAGCAAATAACAACTAAGCATCACAGTTGATATAAAGAGGCACTTCTTGGTCACAATTTCTCCTTTCCATGGCACTGAAGTCAACCTACCATTTTCTCCTACCAACCTACCATCTTGAAGTGCTGAGAGAACCATGGTGAAACCAATCTATTTTCCACCAGTTGATCAATAGAGCAGAAAGCACACATCATTCAATCAATGTGCAATTCCTCCCATCCACATTAGTTCATGTTGCATGCATCAGGTAATTTGAAAAGAAAAGAAAAAAGAAGTGTCTTCTACATTGGACATCTGGAAAGCTTCTAAGATCCTCTCCCTCTACATTACAAAAAAAACGTCCTATGAAATAATTGTCTTAGCATGATGGGAAAAGTGAAAGACAGTTGAGCTCAGGGGCCAGGGGGTAAAGTGAGAGGAAAATTTCCACCCATGGAAAAATGCTCCGAGGCACTGGAGAGCTTCACTGTTCCAGTAGAACAATTGCCTTTAGTTCAGCTTCAGTTATGCCTCACCTGAGCATGAAATGCATTGGTTCAACTGCTGAATACAGATAATGGTATCAGATCATACATGTCCAGAGGAGATTCAAACACACTATAAAAACTCCATGTGGAAAGGCCTGAAATACAGCACAGCTTTCCCCACCCTATATAACAATCTATCTGGCATTGGTAGGCCTACCTGAAATTGTTCTTCAAACCAAATGTCTTACAAGGGAGCTTTCTACAATCCTCAGAAACATTTCACCAGGTTATCAAAACTCCCAGATAACTCCAGGTGGGTATTATTCACATAGGGTATTTCCATCTGGAACATGGGTATATCTGGGAACAAAAAGTTTGCTTCCCAAATTTTGGGAGAAACAGTTACCAAATCAGTCAAATCTGGATCTTTTTTTAAAAGACTATTTTATTAGTCAAATTCTAGATCAAGCAAAAGGAAGTCCTTCCGCCATTAATCACAGCTAGGAAAATTTAGAGAAGACAGTACCAAAATGAGATTTCTACTTATCAAGTTTGACATAAGTACGAGAAGATGGCAAATATTGTCTTTATGTGGTCCATCAAGAGATGCAGAGAAGGTCTGGCAACACTGACTGCAAGCTTTTGCACACCTTACATGTGCATAAATGCAGAATGTCATAGATAACCATAGCATATTCAGAGTATTTTCTTTATGATACATAAACATGACTTATAAGTAACTCTGGTTTGTTTTCGTTATAGCACACGAATGTGAACAAGGAGACTGTTTTCTGAACCTGATTGCAGCAGAATATTTGACTGTCATCCAAGCAAGTTTGGGTCACATATTTACACTGGCAATTTTTCAAAGGTTACCCACTAACCATTCACAAATCAGGATCGCTATCCAGATCACTCCTTCTTGACACTGGATATTGTCTCAGAGATTGTGATCATGTGATAAAAGCAACATGTTAAATTTTAACTGACCTTTACAGGCTTAGTTTTCCTGTGATGTAGCAAGTTAGCCAGAAATAGGAAAGGTCTGTTATTTTTAGTCTGATGAATGTTAGCAAACAACTAACTAAACGATATAATTATGTTAATGTTCAGCACTTTTTTGAAATATTTATCTTTGATGAAGTAATGTTTACTTTTACCTACTAATCTACTTTTATTTATTCATGTGTTTGTTTGGAGCTTTCTTACATATGAGCATTTTAGTAAATCAGAAGGTTTGTCATGGAGACAGTGTACAAATATTCTAAATAAATAAACAAATTTGTGTTTGGTAGGTGCTTGGAGGCTTCATAACACTGGATTTTTTTAAAAAAAATAATCATCTTGCTATCAAAATGGTGTTAAGAGGTGTTATGGTGTTATGTCTAAAGTATGAGGAAAAAGAGGTAGGGTTTCATTATTTCAAATTTAATCCAGATAAGCCTTTCCTTGGTTGATATCCTGTAAATCAGTGTTTTTCAACCTTGATGACTTCAAGAGGGGGGACTTCAACTCCCAGAATTCCTCAGCCAACCATGCTTCAAGTTGCCAAGGTTGAGAAACACTGCATGTAGATATTGGCCATACTGCTCTACTCATTGCAGAATATCTTATGCCACCAGACTTGAAATTCTTGACCTAGAAAACCTAGAACTATGCCGCTTTCAGTCCAATCTAAGTATAGTATATAAAATCATACATTGCAATGTCCTACCTGTCAACGAATACTTCAGCTTCAACCATAACAATACAAGAGCAGACAATAGATACAAACTTAAGGTTAACCGCACCAAACTTGATTGCAGGAAATACGACTTCAGCAACAGAGTGGTCAATGTCTGGAATTCTCTACCTGACTGGTTTCTTCCACAAACCCCAAAAACTTTAACCTTAGACTGTCTACTATTGACCTCACCCCTTTAAACTAAGAGGTTTGTAGGGGGCGTGCATAAGCGTACCAATGTGCCTACTGTCCCTGTCCTGTTGTTTCTTTTATTTTTCTTTTTTCTTTTTAAACAAATTTTATTAATTTTTTTAAAAACAATACACAAATATGTATATTTATCTTATCTGTTCAACTTCGTATCTTTTCCCAACTTCTCTTTATTGCTCCCTTTCCTTCTATTTAATTGTATTTCTTTTGCCTTAAATTATATATATTCATTGTATATAATTTCATTAGTTCTCTTCCAACATCCTTTCAAACATAGACAAACATTACACAAAACATAAATACATAAAACTTCTTTTTGGAAAGCGGCTTACCCTGGGTTAGATTTTTTTGTACAGACATAAATCAAATTCATGCTCACTTAATATACTATTTCATATCTTATTTAACATTCTATATTTTCTTTATATTTTCTCTCTCCTATTCACTCTTTTAATTCTATTTTATTTATTTCATCTCAATTTAAATAATTACACTTGCATCTTTTGTCCATTCTCTTTCAATCATCTATTTATCCTTTCTTTCTAATACAATATTTCTCCTGTAACCACTGGTTGAAGTATGACAACTTTTTATCTTTCCCCTAAATTTAACACTTAAAATAATACATACTTTCCATACTGATTCTGCTTCGTACATTCTAAGTACTACATTTCAAAATAATAAAACAAGCAAATAATATTAAATTTAAGTAGTAATAAAACCAAAAAAAGGAATATTGAGTTTATAATATAATAAGAACAATGTTTCATAGGAAATTAAACTCTGTTATTAAATCTTAAACATTTTCATAGCTTCCCTTTAATGCAATATTAACTCATGTAATATTTTAATTTTCTAACTCAGTTTCAAATACTAATATTTACGATACAATCTTATGTACTTTTGCAGAATCATTTTTATAAAATTATATCTTACCCCTTATCTCTGGAAAAAAACCCTGTTTTTTAACATCTTGTTTAAAACCTTTATGACTTCTCTTTCCTTTTTTCCTTTCTTTCTTATCAAATCTAGCTTTTTGACCCCCCCCATCTCTCAAATTTCACTCTCTTAGTCTTCCCTCTCTGTTGTATTTCTCTTTTCTGTTGCTTTTTGACATCGTATTGATTTTTCATCTTATTTTTCTTTTTCTTGGTTGCTTTTTTAAGTCCTGAGTTCACCATTTCCTTGCTCCCCTTTTGCTTTTCTTCCTCCACTAAGAGTATTTGTCCATTAAAGATGGCTTCTTCTTCATCATCTCAACCTTCCTGTCGTTGTTGTATTTCTTGATAGGTAGAAATCACCATTTCTAAAAAGTGAAAAATAGATCCAGAAGAGCCCTTGCCTTCTTGTTCCTCTTCTTTCAATTTTTGAAATTCCATTTGTAATTCTTCAAAAGATAATGCCATTTTTTTAAAAACAACAACAACCCAAATGTCTTTAATCTTTCAAGAAATAGTTCACAAAAATCCCAAAGTCACAAAGCAAACCAAATCAGAACAAACAGTTTCATTTAGCACTTTCTTCTTTCTATATTTTCCCTTCCTAGGGTAGAATTCAAATACACAGTTCCAAAGTAGTCTTCTAGAAGTTGTAATATCTTTTATTTCTGATCTTATAAACTCAAAGCAGTCTCCTTCAGTACAACCTTAAAATAAATCTTTACCTCTTCCCTTCCACTTATAGCAAATAAAAAGAATTTTAGGTTTTTAATTCCAATGTCCAGAAATCCTTTATCCCCTGGGCTTTAAATTTCAAGTTAGATTACCTTCTATGCCCAAGCAGGTTTTCCAGATTTCCATCTGCTGTTTCTGTGGAAAGGGAGAGTGAAAGAAAATAACTTTCCCTTTCCAGTTTTCTTCCACCGCTTTTACAATCTTCTTTGGGAGACAATGTATCCTTCAAACAATTTAGTTTCCAGGGTGTTTAGAAGTTTCTTGTTGTCCCGGTTCAGCCAAAACTTTTGCTTTCTCCTACTTCCTCCTGCGTGAATCTTACCCGGCTACAGGCTTCTTTGTGGCAGCCATTGCTGACCGCCACTCCACTGCCTTGGGGAAAAGGGGTTATGCTGGCTGATACCCCCAAACCCCAATCCGGATCCCCTCTCTCTTCGGCTGCCTCTATGGGGCAACCATATCCTCCAGATCCGTCTGGATCAGAGGCACCTCAGCAGCAAGCGCTGCAGGAATCACGGAGAGTCGCGAATTCCTGCCACCGCCGAAGCCTTGCAAAACCGGAAGCCCTTTTCCTCTTTTATTTTTCTTATATGTATCCATGTATTCATAACTATGTTTATACTTATACCTATTATCTTGTAAGAAATTGACAAATAAAATAAATAAATAAAATAAAATTCTAGAAAGAACATTGCATTTGGAGAATACTAGTTAAAACTAAGGCTAAACTAAACTAAATTCATTTTGTTTTAATTTTTGTACCTTCAAGTCACTGTTGACTCCTGGAGACTGCTGGGACTAGCCCTTGAAGTTTTTGTGGTAAGATTTTCATTATGGCCACTGAATCTGAGATTTGTCTGACTAACAGTGGGAAGGTGGTACACTCTCTATGTGCCTTTGCTTGGCCCATTTTCCAGACAATCTGGACAGTTGCTCAGTTGGAGAGCTGCAAAGAATCCAAGTCAACTTTTTTCCAACTTTTATTCAACAACATCAGAGAACTATGACACTGAAAGAACAGAAAGGTAGCTTTTTGGATCTCAAACTTCTCCACTGCTTGAAACCATGCTCCATACATCTATAAGCAGTTGGACCAGATGAGATATATTCTCAATGAACAGGGTGCTAAAGCTTGAGGCAAGATCCACACAACCAATGGCATACTAAAAACAATGCATTGAACTTGCACATCACTTGATCCTTAACCGTAGGCATCTCACACAATCAAAGAAATTACAATAAAACCAATAAAAAAAGAACAATTGCAAGCAAGACCCTCACTCCTCTTCACCAAAGGCTGGATAGAAAGACCCAGATGTTCAAGAATCTTCTAAACAACAGCAGCCCATCGGGATCTCAGAGGAACCTCACTCCAGAAGGCAGATGCTGTAATGGAGAAGGTGTGTTTCCAGGATATTGAGAGATGACATTGTTTAATCAAAGGAAGTCTTAATCAAAGGAAACTGGACTATGGCAAACTTGCAGGATCCAACTGGATAGGTGGATGCGATGGGAGACAGACATTACCTCAGGTAACCAGGCCCTATGCCATGTAGGCATAAATATACTGAAAGCATTCCTCTCAGAGCTCACAGGCTTCCCGCTGCCTACTTTTCCTTGTACCATGCCTTCACCAGACCTGATTCGCTGGGTGAGGCAACTATATCTGAGCAACTGGTCAACAACTGGTTGGCAACAACAAAGTAGTGGGCATTGTATTCTTGTACACCAGATGTGGTATTCCAAATGCCCCAAAAGCCAAAAGCAGAACAATGGTGCAAAATAACTTTTCATCCTCTTTTCCTGAATGATTGAAGAGATAAAGAGAGACCCATATGGATCTCAGGTTTGCTCTGGTGTAATAGAAGGCGGGGATAAAAGACATGGCTATGTTATCCCTCTTTTTCTCCTTTCTGTCCTCAGCTGCCAGAACTTGGAGTGGTTTTGAAAGCTGGTCTCTCTCGTCTGTGGGAAGCCCCAACTGGGATGTTTTCCTTGGGGCCCAGTCCAGAGAGCTCTGTTGATAGCTTTGTTCAGAATTGAGAAATAAGGAAAGCAGATTGCCAACCAGCTCTGCAGAGCCAAAGTTTATTTTGTTTCAGTTCAATTGCAGTGGAGCCAGAAACAGACTGATGAAGCTCTTCATTTCATCTGACCCAGGTCCAGAGCTCGGCTCCAAAGTGGTACAAAGCTCTTCTGTGAAGCTCTCTTGAGCTAACTCACAAAACAAACAAGAAACTTTTCTCTCTTTATCCTCTGGAGGACTAACTGAGATTGAGGAAAACATGTAAAATACAGACAATGGTTGAAATGCAGCTATAATCACATGCAGTTAATTATATAAAACAACCATTTTAGATACATCCAAGGATAGTTGCGCCAGTGTTTATATGTACAGATGTCTCTTTTTGATTCCTATTTCATTATCATAAAGTCAAATGATATCAGAATAATGAATACTACACAAACATAAATTAGGAAATGATTCTGTTGGCTTCTAAATTTCTGCTTTCAAAATTGGAGACAGAGACAGCTCCAATATGTTCTTGCGTCTTCTCTTCCTTCTGGTCTCTGCAGCCAGAGATGAAGACCTAAAAGAGGCTATCAAAAGATTTGGCCCAGGGACATGATGGAAGGAAGCAAAAAAGATCTTGCCTTTCACATTTTTTCTACTTTTATTCCAGCCCAGCCCATGACTTACAGTGGAGAAATTAAAATAAGACAGTAAGTAAATAAACAAATAATCTGGGAAAGAAAGACATGCAACACTTTAGCTAGTTTTGCACTGCTGCAAATTTCAGCAACTTCAAGGTGTATGGGCATCAACTCCCAGAATCCCCCATCCAGCTTGCCCAGATTGAGAAACACTGTTAAAAGCAAATGTCAGTCATCCATGTCATGGTTGTCCCAAAGGTGCTTTTTTAAGAGGCAGAAGGCCTTTCTGAAGAGCTTTTCTTGGATGAGAAGCAAAATGTCTTCAAAGAAAAACCAAAAAGGCCTGCTGCCTCTTGAAAAAGCACCTCTCGGACTGTTAGAGCAACCTGTTAACACACTTGGGATTATTCTGCTCAACATATATATATAAAAATCAGACCAAGGATTCAGAAAGAATAAATCCAATTCAGTTTGGGTTATCCTGTTAGTAGGACTATAGGGCCTACAGTGGCAAAACACATTATGCCTGAGCAACATACCTCAGGTTCTTGGCATAGCTATTAAAAAAAGGTGTCATGATTGAGAAATATTTCAAGTGGGGACCTCCTGTAACCTTCACCAGTCAAGAGACATAATATTGGTTGGGTAAAATGAACCAAATAACTGTCTGTCCTAAATAGAGTGGGCTCATGTTTGCATCATCCATAACAGAATGCGGTGTTATAGCAGGTGTGCTCACAATTGATTTCTGTTGCTGAATCAGACAGAAGGTGCATAAATTGAATTTGGTATTCCTCCTTGGCAGAAAACAGAAAAAGGGGGACAAAGTATTCTTTGTAGGCCACGTGAGTCAGACTTTGACTTTCTTAAAAGAACACCAAAAGTTAAATACGAATGCTATGTGTAATAAATATTTCTGAATGTATAATTAGTACCTGTAAGAATTTTCACATCAGCTTCTTATTTTCTTCCACTGTGGTCAAAAGGAAAGAAAGAAAGAAGGTGTCATGCCCCTGTTGGAGTCTGAATCCAAGGTGGAAGATGAACAGCTGACAGGGAGTAGAAGTGTGGCTCCGTTGGCTGTGGAGGAAACTGGGGAAGGGCAAAGTCCAGCAGGGCAGAGCAGGGAAGAGGTAGAACAAGGGAGAGGGAGTTCAGAGGAAGACCCAGGCCCACCCCCTCTTCATCCAAGGGCACACAGGGAGGAATGGAGAAGGGAGCAACGTGGGTTCTGTGGCTTTCTTGCTTTCCTTTTATATTAGACAACCTTGAACTTAAAAGACATTTCTATTGTGCTATAGAAGCAATACATATCTACTAATGACAAAATCCCAGGAGCCAACATTGGTGCAAACACGATTAAGAGATTATATTTATTTTTGTCTTCAGTGCTTTTTAGTGATGACAAAACTATCATTGTTCAGTCTACCCCAAAAGGCATACATCTCCAGAAATATAATGCCCTTCTTTATTCTGTGTTAATTTCATTATGATATCATCCATGTATAAAAACTGAAAATACTGGCATTCTGTTTTAAGGCAGATTTGTGAGGCATAGTTTATGTAAATAATATTTTTCTCATTTCAAGGGTTCCTTTGTATAAGAAAAGTAACTTAAAATTAATTTTTCAGGAAAAGGAAATCCTGTGAGGCAAACTGAAAATATTTTGGCCCCGGTCTATATTACATTGCTTTAGGGGGGAAATGGTGAGGGAAGTAAAGGGGGGAGAGAATAGCAATGATCATAAAGCAATAATCTGATTTTAAAGGCAACAACAAGCATGATACTTTCAAGGATAATATTAGGTCATAAGCCTGATCTATTCATGGCAGATGTTTGGTTCATTTTATCCAACCAATATTACATCTCTTGGCTGGTGAGGATTACAGAACAGTCTCAACTTGAAATATTTCCCCATTACCTCACCTCTGCTGAAAAGTAATACGTAATAAGATTACCAAAGCCTCACTTTATCACTTCACAATTATTAGTGTATCAACCTTCAGTGCAGACTATTTACGTACTATCAGTATTTTCCTAGATTATCTTGCATTGAGATTGCTTGGCTCTTCGCTAATAAAATCATTTGGGACAATATGACAGTATTTGCAAATCAGACAAATGTGCCAGGTCAAATTCCTAAGGGAATATGATGCTGAAAAGTTCAATTTGTTAATGCCTATAATTCCTCATTTCTAAATAGGATATAATTACTCCTTTTCATGCCTAAATAACATTTAGCAATAGGCATTCCCTCCTAATGAAAGAGCAGAGACCATCACTCCCTTGTTGGAGGAAGTGTTAAACAATGTTGAGTAAGTGTGCATCTACAGGTTTTTCATGTTATACCCAACGCATCTCAATCTCTCCTCTTTTTTCTCTATTAGTTGCTTGCATTCTTATTCAGCATGCATGAAATGAATTCTGCAAATTACAGTCCCAATCTATCCTCTGGGGTTCTAGAAAGTGCTTCATATCTATCATCAGGAATGTCCAGTCACTAATGGGTGGATGAAACTCTATGCTCCTATCCGAATGCTCAAGGAAAGTGGCTTGCCCTCACTGATAGTACACCTAATTCAGGGACATGATGAATCATGAGATGTTTTTATTGTTTAAAAGCTGATTGGATAGGAACAAGTTGCAAGACTGTCATTCATTCATTATAGCAAATATGTGGTAGCTCTTCCTGACTATAAGTTCTAATCAATGGAGTGAACTTCATAAGAAAAATCTATTTCAGAATTTGACCTAGCATGGAGCCGTGGTGGCGCAGTGATTAGAATGCAGTACTGCGGGCTACTTCTGCTGACTGCCGGCTGCCAGCAGTTCGATCTTCACCGACGCAAGGTTGACTCAGCCTTCCATCCTTTTGAGGTCAATAAAAAGAGGAGCCATTTTGTTGGGGGAAACATGCTGACTCTGTAAACCACTTAGAAAGGACTGTAAAGTGGTATATAAGTCTAAATGCTATTGCTGTTAGCATCTTCAAATCATTTCATTTACTACTGTTTTCCACCTCTGAAAATGTTTTCCACCATTGTTTTCTGCCACTTTTCATCCACTACTGTTTTGTGATGTTACCTAGTCTGATAATGAAACATCTGCAAGAAAACACACTCAGAGAGCATCAAAGACTCCACCATTCAATCCTGAACTACACTAACTATATTCTCTTCTATCATCATTTGTCAGGCTGAGACATGCTTGCATGGACACACAAGCATTGCTGTATGACCCATTCTTAGGCATTTAAAAACACCAAAGAACAGGACAAAAAAAGTCACCATCACCATGCAAATTAAAGCACCCACCATTTAAAGTTTTTTTGATACCTCACCATGAGCAACCTGACAAAATCATATAGCATTAAAACCAATCCATTGAATTCTACTTCTCTTCCATTGTCACTCTTGGCATATTTTCCTCTTGTGTTGTGGAAGGAAGTTCTGGTGCTCCTTAACTCTTGAACTGTACATGGCTGCCCGGCATTTGAACCTGATTTATTTTTGCATATAGAGATATGTAAAGTGATGACAAGTGCTGTGGGCTGATTATATGTGTGTATTTTTATTTTGTGGTGTTTAGGTGTATCTTTCAGAGCTACACAAATGGTAAGTAGCAATATTTAGAGCTGCTTTTATCTCTGCATACATAAACACCCATGTAAAAAAAAAAATATTTGTATTTACCATAGGGAAAAAACACAAGACTTAAGCTTCTATGTATAATATAAAAAAAACAAACATGTATTCTTGCCTGTAAACTCAGCCCCAAGTAGAGAGAATCACCCACCAAAATAAATAATTCCAGAGAGCACCAGAGATAAGACAGTGGCAAAGGAAAGAGTTATACCAAAGATTACAAGGCTACACAGCAATAACAACAGTTTTGCAGAGATTAAATCTTACTTACAGCTATCTGAGCTTTCAACAGGCTTCCAGTGCAATGGATTCAAGGGAAGGGAAGAATGAAGACAGTCTCAATTTACAGGTTAACAAAGTTGGAGCAGAGGTTTGGACTACATGACATCCAAGGTCCCTTCTGTTATTCTAAGGAAGGGACCTTGTAGGTCCAACCCCCCACCTCCAAGCAGGAGACCCTACACCATTTTTGACAGATGGGAGTCCAGTCTCTTCTTGAATGCCTCCAGTGATGAAGCTCCCACAACTTCTGAAGACAAGCTGCTCCATTGGTTGATTGTTCTCACTGTCAGAAAATGTCTCCTTATTTCCAGGTGGAATCTCTCCTTGATCAGTTTCCATCCATTATTCCTTTTCTGGCCTTCAGGTGCCTTGGAAAATAGTTTGACTTCCTCCTTCCCATATCCTTAGTTTCAGATAATGAAAAATTGTTTCTCAGATTTCTCTCTCAGCCACAGATGCAACATCAGTATAAATTGCTGATAACAGTATTGTTGTAGTTTGGAACCTCATTGTTTTGAGACTTGGGTTGGTGAAGTGCAGGGCTGTTAAACTCAATTTCATGGAGGACCGCATCAGGGTTGTGTTTGACCTCAGGGGCCTGGGGTGTGTGGCCAGGGTAGGCATGGCCAGGTCGACATCACTTGTGTCAGAGGTGCTTGTGGTGGCCCAAGCACTCTGCCAGCGAAAATGGAGGTTGGGAGAGCCACGCGCTGCCCTCCCAAGCTGCATTTTCATGGGCAGAGGCACCATGGCCCAGTCTACTGTTTCCAGGGTGGCCCCAGATCTAAGCACCCTGCAAGCCAGATCCAGCCCTCGGGCTTTGAGTTTGACACCCCTGGTGTACTGGATAAAGCACCAGACTAGAATCCAGGAAACAATAAGTTCTAGTCCTGCTAGTCCTCACAAAGCCAGCTGGTAATCTTGGGCCAGTCATTCTCTCTCAATCCTAAGAAAGAGGCAATGGCAACCTGTTAAGTCCTGGGCATGGGCGCAAAGAACGGAGACGAGACATCAGACAGTGACTTCAACTCTTTATTTAACAAGAAAGAACGGAGCAAAAGACCTGGGCGGCAGTAGCTCTTTTATAGCGCTTGCTGCCGTTAAACAACCAATGAACTGAGTCTAGCGCTTTCACAAGCATCCAATCAGGGGTTTCCATTAACAGCCAATCAGACTGGCCAAGCCTGACCAATCACGACTCGCTATTCACGGGCCAATGAGAATTGCAGGATTACAAGCCCGCTGTAAGACGAAGCTGTTTAGGGTTGTATCTCTGCGATGGTTTAATCCATAACACCCCTCCCCCCCTGGTTCCGTCTGAGGGGTGGGGTGATGTATTCTCGCAGATAGGCAGGTCGCTTCACCTGTCTGCTCGACCTGCACTGTTCCACCAGGTTCTGTTCTGGTTCTGGCTCTGGCTCTGGCTCTGGCTCTGGCTCTGGCTCTGGCTCTGGCTCTGGCTCTGGCTCTGGCTCTGGCTCTGGCTCTGGCTCCGGTGGGCTATCCGCTGGGCTGGATAGCGAAGACTGTGGTTCTGGGTTGCCCTCGTCAGCGCTGTCTTCTGGGTTCCCTGGATCCGCCTCCGTCGCAGTGCTGTCACGTGGCGAGGCCACTCCCTGGTTTGGTTCTCCCTCGGGTGGTGAGTATCCCCTGGGCTGTTGGGTTTCAATTTCTTCTTCGTCGTCCTCCATGTTCCTCCCCCCCCCCAGCTGGAGGTTCCAGCGCTAATCTGGAACGGAGTTGGTCTATGTGGTGTTTCCACATCTTACCGTCTGCCGTTTGTGGGTGATAGGATCGGGGTCCTGTAAGTTGCGTTATGGTAGCGGGGACCCACAATGGGTTGCCCGAGAAGTTTTTCGCAAACTCGAGGTCACCTTCGTGGAATGCCTGACACTTGCTGCTGGATCCCGGGGGTTGTTCTGGCGTGTAGTTTGGGTGGAGGCAATCAAGATGCAAGCGAAGTTTCCAGCCCATCAAGAGTTCTGCTGGGGTTTTGTTCATGGTGCTGTTTGGGGTTATGTGTTGGATAAAAAGCATTCGGTTTATTTTGTCGTCAATGTCACCGTGGTTCATTTTGTGCAGGGTCTGTTTTACAAATTGAACCATTCGCTCAGCCCTACCATTGGCCGCAGAGTGAGCTGGCGATGTTAAGGCATGGTGGATGCCCCGATCTGCCAGGTATTGTTCAAATGGCAGGGCAGTGAATTGGGGGCCATTATCTGAGATGAAGACATCAGGAAGTCCGTGGGTAGCGAATAGTTTATTCAGTTTTTTAGTAACTGCATCTGTGGTGGTGCTTTCCATTTTTTGGACTTCAAGCCAGTTTGAATAGGCATCCACCGTTAAGAGGAAAGTGTGTCCTCTTCTGGGTCCCACAAAATCGATGTGGATACAGGACCACGGACCTTGAGGCGTTTCCCATTGAGTTGGGGGAGTCTTTGGAGAAGCGGGGTGAGTCTCCTGGCATTTACTGCATTTTGCTACCCAAGTTTCTATTTGTCTATCTAAACCAGGCCACCATGCATAACTCCTGGCCAATGCCTTCATTCGCACAATGCCTGGATGTCCCTCGTGCAGCATTTTCAATACCCTATATTGTAACTTCTCCGGAACCATGACTCTGTCTCCCCATACTATGCAACCTTTCTGGGAGAACAGTTCTGTTTGACAATTTTTAAATGGCTTGAACGTGTCATCGGTTTCACTGACCGGCCAACCGCGTTCTACCCAGTTGAGGACTCATGCCAAAACAGGGTCCTTTTTTGTCTCTAAGGCTATGTCTCGAGTGGTTAATGGCACCGATTTGAGGGTTTCGATTTGTAGTACGGTTACCGTTGGAGCAGGGTCCTCTATAATGTCTGGTAGTGGCGAGCGGCTCAAAGCATCAGCATGGGGAATGGTTTTCCCCGGGCGATGTTGCAATCGATAATCATAGGCGGCTAAAAATTCTGATCAACGTGTCATTCTTGGTGATAATATATGGGGACTTTGTTTGTTTCCCGCCAAAATCCCAAGTAGCAGCTTGTGGTCTGTAATTATGGTAAAGGGTCTCCCATATACATATTCATGGAAGCGTTTAATTGCGGATACAATAGCGAGGTCCTCTTTATCAAGTTGACTATAGTTCCTTTCCTTAGACAAAGTTCTCAAAAAGAACGCAATGGGTGCCTCATTTCCACTTGGGAGGACATGACTTAAGATGGCTCCTACTCCAAATGGTGAGGCATCACAGGTAACCGTCAAAGGGAGAGTCTCGTTGTATTGCATTAATACGGCATTGAAGGTTAAAAGGTCTTTTATCCCTTTGAATGCTTTCTCTTCATGCTGTCCCCAAACCCAAGGAGCCTTTTTATCGAGAAGTCTGTGTAAGGGTTCGGCTACAGTTGCCTTCTGGGGCAAGAAAATGTTATAAAAGTGCATGAGTCCTAGGAAGGCTTGGAGGTCTGTCTTATTCCTAGGTCTTGGGGCTTTTTTTATTGCGGTTAGTTTTTTTCGGTGGGGTGGATTCCCTGTTTGTCGAGAAGGTATCCCAGGAATTCCACTCTCTCCATACAAAGTTGACACTTGTCTCGTTTTACCTTAAGACCCGCATCCTTGAATTTCTGCAGAACTTTTCTGAGTCTTTGTACTAATAATTCTTTAGTGGGGGAAGCTATTAGGATGTCATCAAAATAAGGCACGACGCCTTTTATGCCTTGTAATAGTCTCTCCATTAAACTTTGGAAAATGCCTGGCGCCACGCTTACTCCGAATTGGAGTCTATTGCACTTAAAAGCGCCTCTATGTGTAACTATTGTCTGGGCTTCTGCAGTTGCTGTGTCCACAAGGAGTTGCTGGTACGCCTGAGCTAAGTCCAATTTCGCAAATATTTTTCCATCACCCAGGGAATGAAGAAGGTGTTGAACCACCGGTACTGGGTAAGCGCTCTGTTGAAGAGCATGATTTAGGGTGGCCCGATAGTCCTCGCAAATTCTTAACGAACCATCTGGCTTCATGGGCGTTACTATCGGGGTTTCCCAACGGGCGTGGTCAATTGGTTCCAATACGCCCTGGGCAATCAGTTTATCTAGCTGCTCGTCGATTTCAGGTTTTAAGGCAAAAGGTACTCGACGGGGCTTAAGCCGAATGAGAGCTACATCGGGGCTGAGATTAAACAATATAGGGGTCCCCTTGTACTTGCCTAATGTTCCTGTGAACACGTCCTGGAATTCCTGGATGAGAGTCTCTTCCCAGTCGTCATTTCTGGTATGGTGTATGCCGGCTAGTTCAATTCTGAGTGGGGCGAACCACTGTAACCCTAACAAGCTGGGTCGGTCACGATCGATGACAGTTAGGGGAAGCTTTGCTGTGCGGTCCTTGAATGATACTTGGACGTTGCTGGAACTGACAACTGGGATTCTGTTTCCCTGATAGTCTTTCAGGATGATTCGCTGCGTGCTGAGGTCCTGGCGGGAAATGGCAGGGATCAGCTGTTTGATGGTTTTCCAGGATACCATTGACAGGGACGATCCCAAATTGACTTCCATCACACATGGTCGATTCTCAATAGTAACCTTCACGCGTATTTTCTTTGCATCGAACGATGAAGCGTGGCCAATGAAAATGGTTTGGTGGGCCTCTTCTCGTCTCGTTGAAAAGGCAGGTGCTTGGTTTGTGTAGTAGTAGTGGTGGTTCCATTGGTGGTTCAGACGGTCCCGGTTCTCAGGAGGTTTGCTTATCTCCCGATGGAGGTTGTTCTCCTTTCGGTTGGGACTGGACTCTCGTCTGCTTCTGCAGACCTTTGTGATGTGGCCTTTTTTTCCCCAGTTATGGCAGAGTGCGTCAAGGTATTTGCAGTCCGATCGCGGGTGGTTTGCCCAGCAACCCACACATTGGCGCGGACATCACTGGTTCCTTTGCTCTCGTTCCAAGCGGAGCCGGTTGACCTCCTCTTCATCACTGTCTGAGGATGACTTGAGGTCTTCGTGGTGGGTAGTGGTAGCGTGCTTCTCAGTGGCAAGTGGGACCTTGTCGGCGAGTTGGTGAAGCGGTGCATTTGCTCGGTGCATTCGAGCGGCTGACTTCCTGGTTGCTTCTGCGGCAGTAGCATCGGCGATGACATCTGTTAGGCTGATGTCACCTTTCGCCATCAGCTTACTCTGCACGTGTGGTGCATTTAATCCCAGAACTATTCGGTCTCTTAGGGCTTCCTCTAAGTTTGCAAAACTACAAAGGCCTCCTAAGTTCCGGAGGTCAGCTACGAAATTACCAACACTCTCGTCCTTCCGTTGGTCCCTCCGGTAAAATTTGTGTCTTCTTATCAGTGTAGGTACTGCGGGTGCATAATGGGCCCTGAGGATTGGAGCAAGGGTGTCCCAATCCATGGTCTTTACTTCCGCCGGTTTCGCTAATGCGTTAGCCATTTTGAAAATGGTGGTGCCGCAATGAGTCAGGAACACCGCTCATTTCTTGCCAGATGTAGCATCTTTTAAATTGTTGGTCTCCAGGAACATCTGGAAATGGTCTATATACGAGTCCCAGTCTTCGGTTGCTGGGTCGAATGGAGCGGGTGGTATGGCGACGCTAGTCATCTTGCCGTCTGTTGTGTGTGCTCTTTCGCCACGTGCTCTATCTTTATCCAATATATTCTAGTCAGCTCTATCGTCTCTGCATCCCACCCTTGTCGCCAGTGTTAAGTCCTGGGCATGGGCACAAAGAACAGAGACGAGACATCGGACGGTGACTTCAACTCTTTATTTAACAAGAAAGAACGGAGCAAAAGACCTGGGCAGCAGTAGCTCTTTTATAGCGCTTGCTGCCGTCAAACAACCAATGAACTGAGTCTATCACTTTCACAAGCATCCAATCAGGGGTTTCCATTAACAGCCAATCAGACTGGCCAAGCCTGACCAATCACAACTCACTATTCACAGGCCAATGAGAATTGCAGGATTACAAGACCGCTGTAAGACGAAGCTGTTTAGGGTTGTATCTCTGTGATGGTTTAATCCATAACACAACCCATTTCCAAAAAGATCTTACCAAGTAAACTGTAGGGACCACTATAGGGAGTTACCAGGAGTCAGCACTGACTTAAAGGTACACACACAAAAACACTGTTTAGATTAAGAGGACCCAGTAGACCAATGAACTTAGATATATAGATTGCTCTGAGCTTGGCTATCCTCCTTCCTTACCATTTTATATTAGACAACCTTGAATTTAAAGACATTTGCACTTTAAGTCCTTCTGTCATCACAGAATTCCTCCTAAATTTATATGGGAGACAGAAAGACATTTAATATAATAGACTCAAGCCCAAAATTATCTGTGCTAGTATAAAATATTTAATATTTTAAGGCACCAGAGACTCGTATTATAAACCATCATGACTGCCCTGTTTGGGATTATTTGGTCAGTTATTTATACTCTAATTATGGTGCCTTCAAGATGACTGAATTAAATCCAGATTGGCTAGTAAGCGTGTTGTACTAAAATATATTGAAAGAAGAATATATTGAAATATATTAAAAAAGATTGGGGGTGGCGATTTCCAATTCCTGAAAATATGATATTTTAATCCTCTAACAATGTTCAGTTTCATGAAGAAGCAGTTGCATCTTCAAGGCATTTCTCCTTGCAGACAATTGTGCTGAACACACAGTTGCCCACAGGAAACTGATATTTGAATCACCTTGACCAAAGGTGGAAGGATATTTAATATGCTAATATATTGAGAATACTGAATAATATAATGCCTAGATGGAAACTTATGCAGTTAAATCTGAAAGCCTTTGCTCAGGAAAGAGCAAAACTAAATAATAAGTAAAATGAATGCAAAAGTTCACACATGAAAGGGCAGTTCTGCACTCTACTAAATCGACTATGTCCTGCCTTACTAAATAGCTGGTTTCACACATTACATTCACTAGGTCACGGTGGCTGAATTCACACAAAATGCTAAACTGCTTCAAAATCAACCATATTTGATATGAAGCCATTTTAAGCAGAAGATGTCATGCCCCTGGTGGAAACTGACTCTGAGGGAGAGGAGGAACAGCCGACAGGGAGTGGAAGTGTGGCTCTGGAGGTTGTGGAGGAGGCTGGGGAAGGGCAGAGGCCGGCTGGGCAGTCAGAGGAGAACCCAGGCCCATTCCCTCTCCATTCTAGGGCACGCAGGGAGGAGAGGATAAGGGAGAGATGTGGTCTCCTCGGGAGGAGAGGGCCTTGATCCTCTTCATGGGCTGCAGGTGTGACAACTGAATAAGAGTTTGGACCTGCATACTGGCAAATGCTGGAAACAAAGTGTGTAAATATCTCTAGTTTATAGTTCCTCTCTGAGTTTGGCATCCTTCCCAGTGTGTGTTATCTGTGGATATCCTCCAGACCTTATCTTTCCTGGTTTGTGTTGCTTTTTTCCTTCTTCCTGTAGCTGTGTGGGAGTTTTTTTGTCTTCTGTCAAAGATATTCGGAGCTTGGAAGCAAAGTGAAGGAATAAAAAGGGCTTCATCTGTTTTCTGTGACTGTGTTTGTTTTGTATCCCACCCAGGGTCATCACAGAAGATGTGAGGTGGCACCAAAAAGGAATACCCAAATGTTTCAGGACAGATAAAAATATTTTTATACTACTTACAGTGTAAGTAGGTCACAGTGCATCTATACCTAAGAAGTGATAGAGTTTCAGCCTTAGGCCATATCTACTTGTGTGGAGACAATTTTGGACAGGGATTGATTCCAGTACTGTTTTTACCAAAATATCATCTGACATTCATGCACTGATCCACACCTCAATTTCTTTATTTATCTTAAATTCTCCATTTGTGAATATCATAACTCTATTAAGGAATCACATTAACTATCCAAATAAATGTTAGTCTACAATGTTTCATGAATCCAGATTTGAGATCAGTTATGGTTTAGTATATGTCCAAACTTACACAATTGCATGGATTGGATGAGCCATGGATCAGTTATCTATGATTAGGTTGTCACATGAACATAACCCATGGCATATTCCATTTTCAGGTCTCAGAGAACTTGGGAGTCCAGAATTGGAACTACAGAAAGAAAAATGTAGCTATAAAAAACACAGGCATCATTCATACAGCCCACTAATAAATGGCAGCCAACAGAGGTTTCTATGGCTTTTTGCTGCCATCTTATAATTGCCTAGTTTTTATAAGCTTGGGTGTGGGAGGCTTATCTGTCACATTAATTAATTTTAGTGTAACAAAAAGGGTGATTCTGGATAAGCCAAAATTGGGGATGGAGGATGATCCAGCTTGATTTATCCCCGATTTTGCTTTGAACAGCTGTTTGGTCTGCAGAAATAAGGAAATGCAGCAATTCGTGGCATTGAGAGGAGTGTTATCACTACTAGCACCTGTTGTTCAAGCAGCTACTCAATACATTAGAGCTGGACTCAGACAGAAAACCAACCACCCTAATAAACAATGCTGATTGACATTTGTTATATAATGATGAATTCATTGTACAAAGCAATTTCACACATGAGAGCTAAATTGTTCCTAAATGCAAAAGCTACTTTGCTAAATGAACATGTTGTAATCCAGGGCCAGAAATTAAGCCCTTGTGGGTAATAGCTCTTGCTGTCAGGAACCTAACTGAATAGGTTGGAAACATGTGGAAGAGGCTTTCATCCTGCAGTGGACAGACAATGGCTATGATGATAACAATGATGACGATGATGACGACGACGACGACAATGACGATGATACAGCCATAGAGACAAAAATAAGAAAACTTTAAAATGTAAAATATCCAGGAAAAAAGCCTATTCATAGCAGAAGCTGAGCATGACTGCTTTATGTTCAAATCCAACAGGTTCTGGTGTTGTACAAAAGTTGGCCATCTTCCTAGAGAATTTGTAGATTTAGGACATTTAATAGGACAGATACAATTGCCTGTTGGCACCGATCCAGCAAATTTGTGGTTACAGGAGAGATTATCTCCTTCTTCCAATTTCAGTCGGCCCGATTGCACTCAAGACTGCACTGTTAATTTTTCTTCTGTTCATCTTTGTGTTTTCAGTATTTGCACAGGTGAGGACAGTCAAAAACTTTCCTCCTCATGGCATGTGATTCCAAAGCCTTTCTGCATACTTGCAGGAAACAAACAGCACATTATTGCCTAGAGGGCATACGTTCCCATTTCATATTTCTGTAAACTTGTAAACCTGAAAGGTAGAGTAAATCATCAATGAAAAATGAGGCATCCTTCACATGTAAGTAACACCGATGCCAAGCTAAAATCCGGCACCACACCGCTGGGTGCCAACAAATTGTCAGGCTTTTGCAACCCAGCCAATTCATTTCCAGCTTAGCAGAGGTGTGTTTGGAGAACTGCTTTCCTGCGTAACACTGGAGCAGCTAAGTGGGTGGTTTTCTGTTGGCAAGAATCTAGCTCATCCCATCTCTCAGCCTTGCAGCTCCCTTTGCTTCCTGCTGGAAAGTGAGGCAGTGTGATGCCTTCCCGCTGTTTCACTGTGCTGTTGTCAGACTTCTCACCAGCCTCTTGCACCCCTAAACTCAACCCTGTCATCTGTAACCAGTTAACAACAGCGACTTCATAGGCACAGTATGACTGGCAACGTTGTTTTATTGCAGACAAGGAAAATGTTAATGCAGTAGAGTGAGTCACTCTAGAAGGAAGAAACCAACCTAGCAAGATATGTCTCTGTGTATCGGTCCCAAGGCTGGTGTCCTGTCCTTTCACTCAATGACCCTTGGCTATTCTCTCCCAAAGCTTGGGTTTGGAAGATGCCTGCTCATTATTTATGATGTGCTTCAGTCTGGCCTGAGCACTGCTGGTACATGCCTTGCCAGCTTCAATTATTCCACTTGATGAGCTTTTCCTGTGAACCTCTATAAGAAACAAGGTGAAAAAAGGCAAGTGGCTTGCCCTCTTCCTGCATCAGACCAAGTGCTGTTTGTTGCACATTTAAGCTAAATAAACTTTCGTTGCCATTCCTCTTGCTGAGAAGAAAATTCAGCGAGGCAGTTTCAATAGTCAAATAAATTCAGGATTGTTTTCTTTATTCTGCTAGGTGCAAATCTACTTTTAATTCCCAGACATAAACCAAGAGAATCTTCTCCCCATTTCTTGTTAGAAAAGGTTAAATATAGTGGCTAACAGTGTTTACCTAGCAGCTATTTATATTCTACATTAGCCATTCTGATTTGGCAAATTAGCTGAAAAGTAAAGCAAGAGTAATACAGTTCTTATTCTTCCTCCAAAATCAAACTTGTTTTAGGGACCTAGCAATCCTGTCTTTGGGTTTCAAAGATAAAAGTAACAGTTGTAAAGAAGCATAAAACAAAATTGCATCCTAATAGATTTGCAAATAAAACAGATCATTTTGTTCCCTTTGGAATACTTACACATGCAGACGTGCATTCAGATTTAACCTTTAATTACACATCTTTGAGTTAAAAAACAACCAACAACTGTAATTAGATTCCAGGTAAGTATAGCAGAGATATTTCTGGAGGCATGTTAGTAAAAGAAGCAATTTAGGCAAGACCTCTGCCCGAGTGTATGTTTTTGAAATGCAAACTTTAAGGGATACTATTTTCTACCATCTTAATGCAAGAGATGCCTATTTGTGTAGACAGTAAATATTTCAATATTTCATAAAGACTGCAGTTAGAGCTACCATCCAATTCACAGATAATGCATCTCCAGTAAAGGTCTTAAAACAAAAAAAAAAATCACTAAAACCATATCCTTCAAATATTACCGTATATACTCGAGTATAAGCCGAGTTTTTCAGCCCATTTTTTGTGCTGAAAAACCGCCCTCGACTTATACTCGAGTCAGATTCCCCTCTGAAAAAAAAATGGTGTGGAGCTCCGAAGCTGGGCAGCCACTTCCCTGCTTCCGTGTTTCCTTTGCAACTTTTAAGCATGGGGGTAATCGGAAGCAGAAAAGTTCTTGCTTGAGGATATATTGTTTTTCTTTTTTAACTGTTTTTTTTGGGGGGAAAGACCCACCGCCATGTGAGAATGCTCAGACACGAAATCTATCCGACCGAAAATAAGTGTTTGTGTGTGTGTGTGTGGGGATTTTAACAGAGGGAAGATGTAGGGAGAAGGCAAAAGCGACGGAAGATCCTTCAGGGGAAACTGAGGGGGAGACTCACCCTTGGTCCAGATGAGCCCCCTTCCCCTTTCTCTAGGCTGAGAAAACAACGCGAGCTGAGGTTGCTTCGGCTCCACTCAGCTTCATTTCCTCAGCTCCAGCTGCTTTCAGTCCACTCGGGAGGAGGGGGAGAGGAGGAGGTGGTGGTGGCTCGCGTTGTTTTCTGATAGTGAGATCATTTCCCAAATTAATTGATTCACGAACCCAAAAGAAGAAGATGTTGATGACAGTGGGAGGCAGAAGTCACTCTCTCCCTTGCAAGAAAAAAGCAAGAGCCGTTCTTATGATCTCTCCCTCTCTCTCTCTCTCCCCGTAATACAGTCAAGCCCTTTCCAGCACGCGCGCGCGATTCGCCCCCACTGCTTTGCACCTTGCAAATGCAAAACCCCCAGGATTTTGCATTTGCAAGGTGCAAAGTGGTGAAGGCAGATCGCGCGTGCTGGAAAGGGCTTGACTGTATTATGGGGAGAGAGAGAGAGAGGGAGAGATCATAAGAACGGCTCTTGGTTTTTTCTTGCAAGGGAGAGAGTGACTCCTGCCTCCCACTGTCATCATCATCATCTTTTGGGTTAGTGAATCAATTAAACCTTTCATGATAGTGAGATCGTTTCCCAAATTTCCCTTAAATCAGGGAAGAAATCAGAAACAAACCTTTGGATTGAGAATAAGCCTGTTCCTATGATGCCATTTTTGTTCACTGCAGTGTGAAAAGTGTGAAAAAACACACTTCTTTTTCTTCATCTTCTTGTTCCTTATTTACTGGTCTCTTTCAAAGAGGAAATTGTGAACATCAAACTTATTCTCAACTGTCCTAGTGAAAGTTTTTATTGGTATCTATTTTTATTTTTGAAATTTACCAGTAGCTGCTGCATTTCCCACCCTCGGCTTATACTCGAGTCAATAAATTTTCCCAGTTTTTTGTGGTTAAATTAGGTGCCTCGGCTTATATTCGGGTCGACTTATACTCAAGTATATACGGTACTTATTCCTTGATTACCAAATAATTTGTCACTGATAGCCCACAGCTCAGACTCATGCTAAGATCTTTTTTGCATTACATGATTCATGATAACGTATTTGCAATGTAAGGATAATAAATTTTGGGGAGGGGAGCAATATAGATTGAAAGAGCAGTAGGTGCTGTCCCGCACACACACACACACACACACCTGTGGTTTAGTGGGTTTATTAATATCCCCCTGCAACTCCCCTCACCAAAAAACCCCCAGAACTGTCCCAATTAAATCCAGCCACAAGCAGACCAATGCTACTCCATAGAGCAAAGGCCAATGAGTCCAAAAGGCACTTGACAGTTTCCCAATCAAAATAAACCCACCAGGCAAAATTAAATGCACAATACAAGGGGGTTCACAAGACATGATTTCAATCCAAAGCAAGGCAAGAATCATGATCAGAAAATACACAGCTAGGAAAAGAACACATTCTTCCCATCATCGCCTCAATCTGTCTGCTGTGCTAAATAGCCAACTTCTGGTGCAACCCATCAAGTAGGGCGAGGCTTTCTCCTCGCAAAGAATTTGTCTGATCATCTCTGCTCCTGTCTTTTCTCTGCCCTACGTGTTCTTGGATCAGGGGCAGAAGGCAGTTCCTCTTCCTCGTCGCTGACCAGCTGCAAGTACATGCTTTCCCCATATGAAGCCTCAGGGCTGTCCTGCTGCCAAATCACCCTCAGACGGCTGCTTGCAGCCAGTGACCAACTCTCCTCCAGGTGTACCTGGAACTGGTTCATCCTCCTCCCATCTGATATCTGGAGAGAAATCTGGGGAAGTGTCCAGGGGAGTCATCACACAATAAGAAGTGTTGTTCTGACCCAACCTGTTTCCAAGAGAGCAAACACAAGACCAAGGCAGCAGCACAACCTTTTAATGTTTCAGCTAAGAATTCTATTTCTTCACAGATAAAAGGCTGCTTCCAACTAATTATCTCTGACAAGAAAGAGCCTTGCCAAGTTTTTGCAAGGCTGCCAAAAAACAACAGGTAAGAAATAGTTTACAACACAAGAGTCTTCAAATGCCAACTGTAATGTCTATGAGGCTGAGTTTTGAAACGTCTTTGCTTCCTGCAAAGAACATTTGCTGCACAGCTGCCTTTTATCTTCTTGAAGGAGGGGCCATTACCTTGCAGCCTTACTCCCTAGTCACCCATGCTGTTGTAGCTGCTCTTTCCTGCGAGCAGCCCTGCGCACAGGTGTACTTGGCACAGACTCCTTGGGAACCTCTTCATTGCTGTTGCCAGCCCCCACAATCTCTGAAGGCAACAGTCCACTCCCTAATGGTCCTGGTCCCTCATCTGAGTCCTCGCTCTCCTCAGCCGTCCGCACCTGCTGCCGGCTAACCACAATAAGTGTTCACTTCCTCAGATCTATCTTTCTCAGTTTGATTGAATGCAAGAGGTTTACACAGAATTACAAAGCAGACAGTCCTCATAACTGGTCAATAATAATTACATGGCCATTTCTCTTCAACTTTGAGGTTAGAAATGTCTGTCAAATTAAGAGTACCATTATTGCATGGTTTTTGTTGGTGGACTGCATTTCTATTCCACCTTTTCTTTGGAGACTCCAAACGTTCTACATCAGTGTTTCTCAACCTTGACAACTTGTAGATATGTGGATTTCAGCTCTAAGAATTCTAAACATTTTCAAGTTGCCAAGATTTAGAAAGTATGAGTTTTCTTTCATTTTTTTTTCCTTGCAGTACTACGGATTGGACTGAGAAAATATAATTGATCCAAAGTCACCCACTAAACTCCAGTTTGAATGACACCTTTGAAGCTAGATATCCAAGTGACCCTTAGTTTCCTGGCCCCTGTGGCATTGGGAAGTGCCATGCTACATGTTACGTACTTGGACATGGGTTGGAGTAAATGGAGACAGCCTCTGAATAGTGACTTTTAGCTCTTTATTATCATAGTGACTTCTAAAACAACAACAGTAAACCCTGCCTTATATAGGCAACCTTTGTGAGAATTGTCCAATAGCGAGCTATGAATGCAAGTACTTTAAACCAATAATAATCCTCTGTTAAGGGCCAATCGGATTCCTAAGAACTAGCCAATCCGATCTGGTCACCTAACAGCCAATCAGAAGTGCAGGGCCAGAACCCTACACTTAACCTCAAGCTCATACTTTATTAACTATGGTACATACATAACACTACAAAAGGAAGCTTTTCTATATTTCCCCTCTGAAACTGCTGTTGGGAGAACATTAAAATGGGCTGGAGTTAATGCATTTCTACATTTTGAGAGATTTACAATACTGTTTATTTCTGGCTCAATTCCAGTGCATTTGAAACCACAATAAAGTCAGCTTTCTTTTTGAAATCTGGTTGTGAGTCTGTGTAGTTTGTGGGAAGCTGTTCCTCCTTTCTCATCTTGCTGCCGTGGTTTTGTCTTTCAAGGAGAAAAGTGTCTTGATGGTCTCTGAGAGAAACTGCTATCGCCAAGTACCTAACACAAATTAAGGCACAGATGATGCAAACCGTTTATTATATTTACTTTTTGTCTGGAGTGGAGATGAAGGATAATAAAATGGCTCTTGCTCCTTATCCTCAGCAATCACCTTCCAACTGTTTTGAAGAGACTGAAGAGGGCAAGTGGTGCTCTGAACTGTGTGAGCTCCTCTGCTTACCGAAAGATCTGTTTGAGTCTTTCTGAGGGCAAAGGAAATGGCTTTGAAGGACAGAAGGAAGAGTTCTACCAAGTCCCATAAGCAGGGCAAAGAAAGTTAACTTGAAAAAACCTCTCAGTCAATCAATCAATCAATCAGAATAGAGCTGGAAGGGACCGTGGAGGTCTTCT
Source organism: Hydrophis major (assembly GCA_033807585.1). Taxonomy (NCBI): domain Eukaryota; kingdom Metazoa; phylum Chordata; class Lepidosauria; order Squamata; family Elapidae; genus Hydrophis; species Hydrophis major. The sequence continues at coordinate 85,465,629 of CM066331.1, read as the reverse complement.
AATCCAACCCCCTGATCAAGCAGGAGGCACTATAACATTTCAAATTGGTTCAGTCTTTTCTTAAAAACCTCCAGGGATGAAGCATCAACAACGCCTGAAGGCCAGCTGTTCCACTGGTTAATTGTCCTCACTGTTAAGAAGTTTCTCCTTAATTCCAGGTTGCTTCTCTCCTTGATTAATCTCCATCCATTGTTTCTTGCCTTGCCTTCTGGTGCTTTGGGAAATAAATGGACCCCATCTTTTTTGTGTGTGTGTGGCAGCCCCTGAAATACTGGAATACTGCTATCAGTATTCCATATCAGTATCAGTATCAGTATCAGAATACTGAAGATGGTGTTTGATTTCGTTGTACGAGGTGCAATAACAATAAAGTAAATTAAACTAAACCAAATCATGTCACCCCTAAACTGTCCTTCATTTCTTTAGACTGGCCATACTCTCAGACAAGCCCTTCCCTAGTTCACATGAAAGTAAGGTGAAGAGGGGAAATATGTATGAGATGCTGTACTATAGCGGTCACAATAAAAGTAATCCTGATCGATAGGCATTGGTTTCTTAGTCTGGTCTGCCTTTTTTGGAGGGACAGAATTGCCTCTGCATTGAACATTTGAACATATTGCATAGCCCTTAATAACACCCATAAACTTTATCTTACTCTTCTCACAAAAGCAAATCACATTGATAAGGCTGCTAAATCATAGCATATAGCTAAAAATATTATTTGAGAAAAGTACCAGGGTACTTTGTGGCACCATTTATACCCAGACAGTAAACACCAAATCACAATCTTCCTCATTTAAATCTTGTCCCTAATCTCATTTGGAAGCATAAGGCCACCCACTTCCTCAGAGCTTCATCTCCCATAGTTATTATGATTTATGTTTCAAGGTTGGTAGCGATAAAGTCTTCTGAACCCTCAATCAATTAGTTTGGGGTACCAATTCTAGGCAGCAAACAACTAAATGATAAAAGAGAAACATAGAAAACTCAGGCTTTTTGCTGCCATTGATTAATCTATATTTTTGCAACCCAAATCCAATAAATCTAAAATAATACTTGTAGTGATCGCTTTCTTCCACATTTCTAATCTTATTCTGGGAAAGGGAAAGGAAACAAGGATGTCTCCTGATATCAATATATCAATTTCTCACTTAGGGCCTGTCATTGTTTAGGCCTTCACCCTACAAGAGTAAATTTCAGGGAGTCTTAGCTCATAAAACTGAAAAAGTTGCTGAGCTCATGGAACTAGAAATCTGTGTGTGCATTCCTCGGGTGACATTGTGTTCCACTTATAGCAGCTGGATGCCTGCCAAATGGCCGATCCCTTCTGCTGCCCCAATTTTATCCGCTCCTGAGAATTTTGCTTGAAAGGGGTTCTGCATTCCACTCAGTCTCCTCCCCCCCCAGCTCCCCTTGGGGATGGGCCTGCAAGTCAGAGCAGAGGAGTAATCCGGCATTCATTAATATTTGAAAGGGGTTGACCTTTCTTTCTCCCCTTTCTAAAACCTCCTTCTGTCAAGGCTTCAATCTGCAAAGTGAGGAAACCTCCCTGCTACCCCCGGCTACTTGAAAGGGTGGTTCCTCCTTTCCTTTCTTTCCTTTAGCCATATCTATAATGCTTTGTTTTTTCAATGAGATTAAATTGCAGCTGGCTGCCTCGGACCCCTTGCAGTGTTTCCAAACTATAGTTCACCCGTAAAACAAATCGCCTCAGAATGTTTGCATAGGTCTGGGTTTGATTGGATGTAATGAAAGGATTTGCAGAATAATTGGGGTTATGATTACTTACCTGGTTGATTTTGCTGAGCACTCAGAAACGGGCCTTAATCGAAGCTGTCTGCCATACTTGGCTGGCTTCATGATGCTGATTAGGATCCCTGGCCATGAGCCCAGAGCCTCTCCCTCAAAGAAGGGGAAGACTAAAAAAAAGAGACTATAAGCCAGCAGGGTCATTGCCATGGCTTCCTCTCCTTTTTGCAGTTCTTTAGCACCTGAAACCGCCCCAGCAAAGGTGAGATAAAAAAAGGGGATAATTTGACTACATATTAGGGTACTATGATTTGATTCACTTCACACATTGCCCTGAGCCCTAGTTCATTGAATGAAACCATCTTGGTTGGGATCTCATAGCGATGCAATTCATAAAGAAAGCATAATTAATTACATTCTTGGCAGGACTGGACTTCCTGTCTCAGGAACTTCTCTGGAACTTTTTTCCTCTCCTTTGCTGGTACTTTGCTTGTGTGGAGTGACCGTTCAAAGTTACAATGGCACTGAAAAAAGTGACTTATGGCCATTTTTCACACTTACGACTGTTGTAGCATTCCCCACAGTGATGAGAGGCCAGGCAAGGATATGCGTGCCTTGATGTGAGTGATGTTGAGTTGGCCGCGCCCAACCAGTCACATGACCACCAAACCATGACCACCAACTAAGCCACGGCCACAGAACTGGTTGTTAAAAAATGTGAATCCCACCCCTGATTCTAACCACTGCGCCACCACAGCTCAGTGAAGAGGGACTTCACCCTAAAATCTCTTAAAACCAGAAGCAGTTCTTGTGGCTTTGCAAGTGGCCCTCAAAAGAGATGCCTTCGTGTCTAGTGTTGTTGGGAAGAGCCCTGTTTGATCAGACTAAAGGCCTGTTTATAAGGTTGTCAGGCAAAGATATCCTGCAAAGCACTTTCGGGCTTAAAGAGAAAATGACTTATTAATGACTTTTAATAAGGGTATCATGCAATGGTCAAATCCTGCTTTAGTACACAAGATATCCAAAAACGATCCTGACATTTCCAGGTGGGCTGTCAGCTGAAGTCTGAAGAGCTTTGCCAAACTGAGAGGCTACAAGTTCTTAACTTGAAGAGGACCTGGCAGCCTTTTGATGTCAGAAAAGACCTCTGCATTGTTTCATGTAAAAGAGAAACTGGAATGCTTGCCTTTAATGGACAACTCTGTAATGGAAAACATTCCCACTAAGCACTAGAAAATGTTATCACTGTGAGAGTGTAAATGTGGAGATACTGATACATACATTCCAAGCACTTAGGACAAGGTCCGATACCTAGCATGTATCCACCCTCCCCAATTTTGTCACATTTGTGAGGAACGTTACTGCCTGGGACTGGAAGACCAAGTGTAATGCACGTTCATTGCTGAGATAGTCCATCAGCTGGTTTCTAATCTAGGAAAGATGTGTTTGGACAACAGCTGCCAAATTTCTCAGGATCTAGGGTTGTACTAAGGTAGAGCAGAAGAAAGTAACCAAGAAACAAATCCAAAATAGTAATAACCCCTCCCCCCCAGGTCACTTGATTCTTCAAAAAATAATAAAAAAGACTTTGAAAAGCTAACAAGATCATTGCATATATTTTTGAGAAGCACATTTTAATGAGCAGAGGCTCTTCAAAGAGAAATCTAAGGACTGGAGTTTGTTTTTAGCTCTTTCTAGCCACGTTGATTTAAAATGTCCCAGGAAAACCAATGGGGAGGGCAGATCCCTGCAATAAATAAATAAATATTCAGACATTTCATGAGAATGCCCTAAGCTCTGGGATACTGAAATGGCACATAGTTTTTGCCTTTTAGCATCATTGATAAAGTAACTTGCATTTAAGAAATACGTTGCAAATTACCATTTGATAAAGTAGCCATGAAGGCTTTGGAAAAGATATTCAGACGCTAGGATGTGTCTATACCTAGAAAGAGTAAACTCATGCAGGCAATTATACCAAAAAGTAAACAAATGTTGTACTTTGAAGAAGCAGGAGAGAAAGAGTACTGAAGCTTTTGAACTTTGGTGTTGGAAAAGATGCCTGAGAATACAACAGATAGCCAAGAAAGCACACTAATGAATCCTAGAACTAATCAATTCAGAATTCTCACTCCAGGTGAAAATGGCCAGGTTCAAAATAGCATACTTCTCATATATTGTTAAAAAATCTAGCTCTGTGAAGGAAGTTTATAATGGTGGGATAGGTGATTGAAAAGAGGGGGGAAAAGGACAACAAGCAGCAAGGTGAATGAACTCAGTCACTGCAAAAATAGGCACACAATTGGAAGAACCAGGTTGGAAATAGACTTCTGAAGAAAAATCTATGTGGTCACTAAGAATTAACACTAGCTTGATGATATTTAATCAAACAAAAAGCACTGATATCCAAAGAATGTCTTTAAAAGGCAGCATCTTAATACAACTTGGAATTGCAAGAATAGCTCTTGTAAATTTATACTGTATTGCTTCCAGAGTATTGTGTTTTGTAAAAGTCCAACTTTGAAAAGAAATAACATTAGTTAAACAGAAACTTACTAGCCACGGGAATGCTTTGAATGAAATAATCTCAAAGATAGCTGGAGAGCTACACTGAGCATCACTAGCTTGAAATGAAAAATGTGCACCCCTAGAATTATTTAAAGAATAATTTATGACTGTTTAGGGAATAAGTGTCCTCCAAGTTATTTGTAAGCATGCACCTGCTCAATAGGGATCCCTTTAATTTGCCATTTATGCATCTTAAGACAGTGTCCTCAAAAAACTAAAACTTTAGCTTTTTTTATTTTTTATTTATTTTATTTTAATTTATTTCAACTTCTTTTAGACAGAAGGAAGTCAGTAACCCTTCTTTATTCCTGCCTGAGAAACGAACAAAATTACTAAAGTACATCATCTGTATGTAACAGAGCTGGAACTGCACTGCTAATACTGTAACAATTAAGATAGAAATGGTGGTTGAGACTTGGAGTTGTGGATGTGTAGAACAAACAGAAAGGGACACAGTATGAAAAGACTTACTCATTCCTGCTTAAGGAAGCATCTGAGAGCCAAAAAAAAAAAAAAAGCTGGCAGAGGAGAAAAGGAGGATGCTCAGAACATTTTATGCTTTGCTTTTTTTCAGGTCTGCCATGGAACTCACAAGGGACTAGTTACTGGCTAATTAAGGGAGGGAGATTCATCTCTTAAAGTTCCTATGTTGCTTGGTAACAGGTTGGACAAGGTCACCTAAGGCTGAGTACCAAGAAATATTAGAGGTGGATAAATAAATGGTCCATTCACTGTGCTTTTGCAAACCTCCAAAGCTCTATTGCTTAGAAGACTCCAGAATCCAGGTTATCAGGCAGCAGCTGGGACCAAGTTTAATTGGACCAGATTTGGTTATGAGGTATCTCCCAGATATATTGGAAATATGACTCCTGCTCTTCCTAAATCCTCTGGCCATACTGGTTAAGATAACTATCAGAAGGTAAAGTGTTGCTAAAATGCTTGATGAAGACGGACATTTTGTCCATGAAGGCCAGAGCTCAATAATGGCCTAGTCTGCCTAGATCAGGGATCTCCAACCTTAGCAACTTTAAGACTTGAGGACTCCAACTCCCAGAGTTCCTCAGTGAGCAAAGCTGGCTGAGGAATTCTGGTGGGGGGAAGTCCACAAGTCTTAAAGTTGCCAAGGTTATTAGTCCTGATGAGCTCTAGCTAGGAAAGGGAGGGTAATTACAGCATCTAAGGTAGAATTCTCTGCAGTGTCGCTTGCAGCTGAAAGCAATTCTGTTGTCTTGCAAGCCTATTTGACGAATTTGCTTTGTATTTTCCTGCTGCCCGGACTCTTTTCTGTCTATAATCTGACCTTTGTCCTGTTTTATTTTCCTTCTAAAATTGTCAACGACTCAGAAGGATTTTTTTTTTAAATTTCTGGACAACTTACTACTTTTTTGGGAGCTTCATCACTTGAAAGCAGGGGTGGGCTTTAAAAATGTGAGCAACAGGTTCTCTGCCCCGTTGCTGAGTGGGTGTGGTCATGGTGGGTGGTGGGCGTGACCTAGTTGGCCTCCTATACAATGATGGGCGGGGCATTTTTGCCCTCCCCGGACTCCGGAGGCTTTCCTTGAGCCTCTGAGAAGGCAAAAACGGCCTCCCTGGGCTCTGGAGGCACTCTGGAAGCCAGAAATGGGCCCATTTCCAGCCTTCTTGAACTTCCAGGAGGCCCTTTTTCACCCACCCTGAGCCTCCATGTGTGCCCTACATCCAAAATGGGTCACGTGGGGACTCCTGGGAGAGGTGGGCGGAGCCAGCCATTTTGGGGTTCTCTGAACTGCACAGAATCTTAGGGGCTCTCCCGAACCCCTGCAAACCCCCAGCAGCCCACCCTTGCTTGGAATCCCAAGACAGGTCTAAGTTAGAAAACTCAAAACAATATTTTTATATTTTCACATAAAATAATCTGAAGGCAACTGTTGGAAGCCCGGTGGTCAGTGAGTAAAAATGCTGTGCACTTTGAAAGATAAAAATGATATGTTGGATCTCTTGGGGAAAAATTGTGAAGGGCAGAGAAACCTTTAGAGCAGGGGTGTCAAACTCACATCATCCTGGTGGTGACATATCGGGACATATTTTTCCTCTTTGCTTAACCAGGAGGGGCCAGGACCAGCGGTGGGATTCAAATTATTTAGCAACCAGTTCTGTAGGTGTGGCTTAGGTGGTGGGTGTGGCTTGGAGATCATGTGACTGGGTGGACATGGCTTGGTGGTCGTTATTGGCTGGGTGTGATCAACTCAATATCACTCACATCAAGGTACACATCTCCTCGCCTGGCCTCTCATGACTGTGGGGATGCTGCAACAGTCGTAAGTGTGAAGAATGGTCATAAGTCACTTTTTTAGTGCCATTGTAACTTTGAATGGTCACTCCACACAAGCAAAGTACCAGCAAAGAAAGGGAAAAAAGTTCCAGAGAATTTCCTGAGACAGGAAATCTAGTCCTGCCAAGAATGTAGTAAGGGTTAATGGAGAGGCAGTTTCTGTAAGCAACACCAGAATGTTTCCTTCCTGCCTTCCTTACAGGATTAGGCCAGTAATTTCTTCTAACAACTGGTTCTAGCGAATAGGTGTGAACTGGTAGAATCCCACCCCTGGACAGGACCAGCATGTGACGCACCTGAGTTTGACACCCCTGCTTTAGAGAATATATTTGAAAATCCTCTCCATCTACCCCCAAAAAAGCCAGTTTGGGCATAGGTGTTAAGGTACCAGGCTAGAAACCAGGGGACTGTGAGTTAGTCTAGTCCGATCTTAAGCATCATGGCTGGTTGAATGACTTTGGGCCAGTCACTCACTCTCTCAGCCCAACATCTTATAGAGTTGTTGGGAAAATAGGAAGAAAATGGAATGTTAGGAATGTTTGCCACCTTAAGTTATTTATAGAAACAAATATGGGGTAAAAAAAAAATTGAAAAAAATTCAGCGATGCTATATAGTGAACTAGCTGGATACCCGTGCTTAGTAACAAAACTATGTGATCGGGCTATGCAGGAAAAATTCAGTTCACAATCCATTGGCTCAGTGGTGGTCAATGATTGAAACACATAAGACTTTCCTTTCCTTTCCTTTGCCCACTCCTTTCCTTTCCTTTCCTTTCCTTTCCTTTCCTTTGCCCACTCCTTTCCTTTCCTTTCCTTTCCTTTGCCCACTCCTTTCCTTTCCTTTCCTTTCCTTTCCTTTCCTTTCCTTTCCTTTCCTTTCCTTTCCTTTCCTTTCCTTTCCTTTCCTTTCCTTTCCTTTGCCCACTCCTTCAGTGGAACAGAAGTTGCCCTCAGAAGTTGTGGGAGCTTCATCACTTGAGACTTTCAAGAAGAGATTGGATTGCCATTTGTCAGAAATGGTGTAGAGTCTCCTGCTTGGGCAAGGGGGGGGGGTTGGATAAGATCCAACTCTGTTATCTGTAATCCTTTCTTCCTTTCCTTTCCTGCTTTCCTCCTTTCCCTTCCCTTCCGCCTTTCCTTTCCTTCTTTCCCTTCCTTTCCCCTTTCCTTTACTTTCCATCTATCCATCATTATCTATCTGTCTGTCTGTCTATCTATCTATCTATCTACTATCTATTATCTACCATCTATCTATCTATCTATCTATCTATCTATCTATCTATCTATCTATCTATCTATCTATCTATCTATCTATCTACTATCTATTATCTACCATCCATCTATCTATCTATCTATCTATCTATCTATCTATCTATCTATCTATCTATCTATCTATCTATCTCTTTCTTTCTATCTATTCAGCAAGTGTTGTAAAATACAATCCTCAAACTGTTGTCCCAACAATGCTTTCTTCTTCTTCTGGACTTTCTGGTTTTTCTTTGAAGATGTTTTGCTTCTTATCCAAGGAGCTTCTTCAGCTCTGACTGGATGGTGGGTAATAAAAATACTACAACTTTTGATGCCAAAGTAGCTTCATGTTTGGAAGTGCAGTTTCCATCCTTTTAGAGAGTCGTTGAGGCAACTTGGAGGTTCTCTGTGTCCTCCAGTCACCTCAGTGGTGCAAATGGCTGTGAAGTTGGAGGGGAATTAGAACTCCTTAGCATCAGAGCGTGTTAATTACTGTATTAGGAAATACTAATGATCTGATGGTCATTTCAAAAAATCCTTTTTTGGCGAGCATCTAGAAGCCAAGAGAAACATATGTGCCAAATTTCCAGTGTGTAGACATTACGGTTCTGGAGATTTTGTGATGCTGCATGAGTGGTATTTTGCTTTTATATATATAGATATCTCCACGTTGGGAGAATTGTGGGAAGGGACATAAGGAAAAAGGAGCTATTGGGGTAGAGAAGCTATTGGGGTAGATGAGAGAGGATCACTGAGGGGAAAAAGAGCTATTGGGGTAGAAGAGATGTTGGGGTATAAAAATGGAATGATCTCCCAACCCAGAGTGGAGTAACACTGTAGAGAGAATTTGTATGTACCGTATTTTTAAAATCTATTTACAGTAGCAAGAAAGATGGAAATATGTATGAGAGGTATCAGCTTCTGCAACTGGTTATCAATATGCCTATCAGTAGGTAGAATACTTAAATTTACAGTAAGCTTGGCTTCCAGATCTAGCCAAAGTAACACAGAATATTCACTATAATTGTGACTTCTGTTTCTTCTGGATTTGCAATCTCATTTAAGGTAAAGTTTGGGTTCAGATGCCCAGACCAGCAAAGTCAAGATCTGTTCTCCTGAAATGGTTCCTGTTACATTTCTTGAGCTCTGCTGTTTCCTACTCATCATATTTGGAACTGCTCTAAAGAAAAATGTAAAACTGCTCCCCATGTTTTTTTCTGCACTAAACTGTATCTTCATCAGGAAAAACAGCAGGAAGGAAGGAAGACTTCCTAAGTCAATGGAAAAGTGAAAATAATGAGTCTGGTTTCTCCACCGAGAATTGTAATTAACTTTAACTTTCAAACCAAAAGAATGGCAGGCTTACTTAGAAGGACTGTCCCGTATAGCCATCAGGAATTGCTTCCAAGTGGAAAAGAATCACATACTGCCAATTTAATTTAAAAACTGATCTTTTTTTCCTGCTCATTGGGAAACAGAAGAATTAATGGAGAAGAATTGCTATATGGGTGAACTTTGCTGCAAAATTCCCTTTGCACTTCTCCTCCTCCTCATACACTTTTAAGGGAGGGAGGGAGCAATGTGGAGGAAGAACTTGGCAACCAGCATGGGAAGAGTGAAACTAGGGTATTAAGTGCAACACAATGCAAACCAGAAACCCTTGTCTATCACTTGCTTGTTGTTTCATCCAAGGCAATGCACATTGCCAATTTATAATAGTGTAAAGCCACTGCATGGAGATTATGAAAAAAAAGAGGATGGGGTCAGGAATAATAATAATCAAGGAAAGCTGTAGGAGCCAGTTACAGGAGCACTTTGAAGGCACAGATTGGCTCATTCAACTGGAGCAACATGAAGGTAGTGACCCTCTTTAAAGACTACATTTATCTTATGGTTTAAGTATACGCATGGTTTTGAAATTAAATTGAACCAAGTAGGCAGTGGTCTGGAAATAGATCCTTTTTAATTAGTAGATGAGTTAATGTTTCATCAATCTGAACTATTCGGAATTTATTATTTATCAAATGTAGATAGTGCCCATCTCCCTCACAGAGGGACTCTGGGTAACGTACAAATAACATATTAAAACAAAAAAACTATGTATGAAATTTTTAGAATGTTGATGAAAATTCAACATTAAAAAGTTAATTAAAAGAGGGAAGAAAGAACCTTCAGGGCTCTAACCAGCCCCACAGCTGCCTCTTTCTCCTCCTTCTGTGAGGACCAAGCAAGAAAAGAAAAGCTATGTTTTCAAACCTTTCCAAAAAGCCAAGAGAGCGAGGGTTTTATTGCTACTGTGACTTTTTTCTTTCTGCAAAGTATATGGAACATCTATAAAGAGGTTATTATTCCACTTTAGTGGGATGCCAAGATAATTGTGGCATGAAAATGCATATCTAATTTTCTACACTTAGGATACGATGTGGCCTAAGGTTGCCTTGGTATGTAATACTAAACCATAATTTAGTGAAATACTTTTAAGAGGAAGAAAGCCCATTCAAATTCTCCCTCATCTTCCTGTGCAGCCAGGAAAGAGATCAAGCATTAATTTAATTATACTGAATTCTATGCTTGTTGTTACATGCAAACAGTGGATCCTGGATTAAAAATGCATTTTAGTTTCTTAAGATAATGGAATAACTTGGGAAATGTTTAGCAATTTATCCGAATTTATTTGATAGCAGGATTCCTGGCTATCTCATGATAAGCCATAAAAGAAAGTAAACGTCAGTGCGATATAAGAATCAGTTTAAGATAAACACTGGCATTAACAACTTTTTTTAACTTGTTGAAATACAAACCTAAACATATAGTAAATATGAATGTGGCCTCTGAAGTTAGAGCTGTGCAGTTTTATGCAGATATTTCACATACCACATAATAGCAACTGTCTCCAAGTTACACTATCTCAAATCTATTTGAGAGATATGGTTGTTGCTTTGTGGTTCTGTTCCTATTTCCAATCTCAGGTTACCCTGTAATATGTCATAATATTGAAAGACATCAAGAGGTCAAGAAGGACCAATAAAGATACATTGTTTCAATTGGTTTCCAAACAAAAAATTGTTCATTTAGTCTCAGAATATAGCCAGTTCTGATGCCAGTTTGAAATTATTCAAGATAACTTAGTTACAGTTTTTGCAACCTGGCTCAATCCATAGATTCTGGGAGGTGTTCTACTCAATTAATAATACAGTATAAAAATGAGATACAATTACTAAAAATGCCCCAGCTGTCTGCCAGAAACATTCAATCCTGGTTAAAAACATGGCAGACTAGTTTTATCTTAGCAACTTTATGGAATCCTAGGAGGGAAAGGGCTGCTTGAACCCCAGAGGCACATATAAGGACTGCAATAGGAAGCTTCATAACTGGGGACCTAAGCAACACTTTTTATAACGTTCTTATCAAACAAGAAGATTCATCTTTTCCCCAGTCAGTGCCTGATGTCAGTGCCAGTGTTTTTTAGCACATGTCTTTGTAGATTATCACCAACCATTTGATTTGGCTTGAAAATCTTTAGAGGTGATGTTACCCTACTACAATGGGATTGTCCTATCAACAATCTAGCTATATCATTTGCAAAGGCTGCCCTACATATAGAACATGTTTTAGTAATCCTGTTCTGTCCCCACATTAGCATTCTTGAGATCCCTGCGCTTTGATTGGCCAAAGCGCGGGGCACTCTGATTGGTCAGGCGAGCCGCGCCGATTGGCTCGCTAAGAATCTCCCACGATTGGTCTATTCGAATCGCAGGAGATTCAAAGCGGTGGCATTGGCCGAGGCCGCCGCGGCTAAAGGAATAAAAGCTGCGAACCTTTTGCATAGCGCCAGTGCGGTTCCTACTTTAATAAAAGAGCATGATTTGAAGTCACCGACTCCTGGCATCATTTTCGAGGACACGACACTGGCGACGAAGGTGGGATCCAGACCCTGAACCGAACCACGTGTCCGACGGAAGCCAGACAAATCTCCATGATGGCGAAAATCGCACCCCCCGCACCCTTCAACCCCGCCACCGAGGACTGGGAATCGTACTCCGACCGATTCCGCATGTTCCTCAAGTGCAGCGATCTGAAGGACGCCACCGGCCCCATGAAGCGCGCCGTTTTCCTGACCCATGCGGGACCGAGGTATTCAAGATGGCCAAGGTACTTGCCAAGCCCGCCGATGCGACCGCGATGGACTGGGACGTCCTCGAGCCAATACTTCGATGGCACTACGCTGCAGAGGTACCCATCCTGATCTGACGCAACGAATTCTACCATCGGGACCAACGGTCGGGTGAGAGTTTCAGCGACTTTGTCGCCGAACTACGGCGCCTGGGGGGGCTGTGCGAATTTGACAACCTGAACAACGCCCTGCGAGACAGAATCGTGCTCGGTTTGTGGGACCCCGTCCTCCAGAGCCGGCTGATGGCCAAGGGCAACATCAGCCTAGCAGACACCCTCACCGCAGCCGCAGCCGCGGCCGCCGAAGCAACCCGAACATCCGCCGACGGCATGCGCCAACTGAACGCTGGGGACCACAGCGGGAACAACAACCCTGCAAGGTTGGCCGAGGCCCAACCCGAGACGACAACCCACCAGGGCGATTTCCACTCGGCATTGGGCACTTCCGATGATGAGGAGGAAATTCATCGCCTCCAGGCAGGCCGCGACCCACGGAACCGGCGGGGTCATAAGTCGAGGACCAACTGTGCCAGTTGCAGAGGCGACCACCCCAGGTCCGAATGCCGGTTTTTCGAGTCGATCTGCCGGCATTGTGACAAGAAGGGTCACATCGCCCGCGTCTGCCGCCTTAAAAAGAACCGCAGCCTGCCCCGATGGGACCAGAGCGAACGGAGGAGAGAGAGCACACCACCCCGGACCAGAGATCGCCCCTCGGACAACAGATGGGACCAGAACGGACGATCCCTACGAGGCGGCGATAACCGGCGAAGAGAGGAGACCCATCAGACGGTCACCATCGGCCATGCCACAACCAATGACGCCCGGAAGGTCCACGTGGAGGTAGGCATCGAGGGCGAGCCATGCAAAATGGAGGTGGATTCCGGGTCCTACCTCTCCATGATAGCATGGCATGAAATAAAGCGCTTGGTGCCTACCATCCAAAGGAGGAACCTAGACATCCAGAGACTCATTGTAAAGGACTACCAGGGAAACCGCATCCCGGTAGTCGGAACCGGACACTTCAACGTAACATATAAAGGGCGCACCGAAAGGCTTCCCCTGACAATCGTCGACCGCGACCGTCCAAGCCTACTGGGACTGCAATGGTTCGCTCCGGTCGGCATCGCAGTCACGGGAGTCGACCACGTCACCGACGACAGCTGGGAGCAACAACTGGCCCGGGAATTCCAAGAGGTCTTCGATGGAAACCTAGGCAAGTACCGAGGGCCCCTTATATCATTCAGCCTAGACCCAAACATCCCCCCAAAACGCCTGAAACCAAGGCAGGTGCCATTCGCACTTAAACCCAAGATAGACGAGCAAATTGACAAGCTCGTCAAGCAAGGGGTCCTACAGCCAATAGACCACGCCCGGTGGGAGACCCCCATAGTCACCCCGATCAAGCCCGATGGGTCGGTGAGGATCTGTGGGGACTATAAGGCCACCCTAAATGGTGCGTTGCAACAAAGCGCCTACCCCGTCCCAGTGGTGCAACACCTACTGCACTCACTGGGAGGGGGCAAAGTTTTCGCCAAGCTCGACCTCGCCCAGGCAAACCAACAGTTGCCAGTCGACGAGGAAACGGCAGAAGCGCAAACCATAGTCACCCACCGGGGAGCATTCAAATTCAATCGACTCCAATTCGGAGTCAGCGTGACACCGGGAATATTCCAAAGCCTAATGGAAAGACTATTGCAAGGCATCAAGGGGGTGGTACCTTACTTCGACGACGTCCTAGTGTCGGCAACCAACCAAGCCAAACTAGAGGGTTGCCTAAGGGAGGTCCTAACCAAATTCAAAGAGACCAGGCTCAAAGTAAAGAGGGAGAAATGCCAACTATACACGGAACGGGTCGAATTCCTAGGATACCTCCTAGACTGTCACGGCATTCACCCCACAAACCAAAAAATCAAGGCCATCAAAGAAGCCCCCACACCCAAGTCGAAGACGGAACTACAGGCATTCCTGGGGCTACTTAACTTTTACAATGTTTTCCTGCCCCAAAAGGCGACGGTGGCGGAGCCCTTGCATAGGCTCCTGGACAAGGCGGCGACTTGGACGTGGGGGAAACGCGAGCAAGCCGCCTTCCAAAGAACAAAGGTCCTCTTCACTTCGGACGCCGTCCTTATACAGTATAACGAGACCCTACCTCTGGCCGTCACATGCGATGCATCACCCTTCGGCGTCGGCGCTGTCCTCAGCCATACCCTCCCCGACGGAAAAGAAGCACCCATCGCGTTCTTTTCAAGGACCCTCACCAAACCGGAGCGGAACTATAGCCAGCTGGACAAAGAGGCTCTGGCTATCGTTGCCACCGTAAAAAGATTCCACGAGTACCTCTACGGCCGGACATTCACCATCATAACCGACCACAAGCCGCTGCTGGGAATCCTTGCAGGAAACCGGGCCACCCCGAACATTCTGTCTCCCCGAATGACAAGGTGGTCCGAGTTCCTGGCGGCCTACAACTACGGACTCATACACAGACCGGGTAAGACGATCTCCCATGCAGACGCCTTAAGCCGCTCGCCGCTACCGGAACCTGACACCGACCCAGCACCCACGATGACCACCCTCAGCATAGAGATTCTACCCAACCTGCCCATAACCGCGTCAGACATTGCCCGAGAGACTAATAAAGACAAACGTCTGGCGCGGGTGTTGCATTGGGTAGAGAAAGGGTGGCCGGAAAGGGACAACGACGAGTCCGTCAAAACATTCCGAAACCGACAAACGGAACTCTCATTATTAAAAGGGTGCATACTATGGGGGGATAGGGTGGTCAATCCAGAAAAACTACAAGGGAAGGTTCTGGAACTGCTACACGAGGGGCACCCTGGCATCGTTAGGACTAAAGCCCTGGCCAGAAGTTATGCTTGGTGGCCAGGGATGGACAAACAAATTGAGACCTGAGTAGCAAGGTGCCAAGAATGTCAGGAAACTAGGCCAAGCCCACCCACAACACCCGTCCTAGAGTGGGAAACCCCAAGGGGACCTTGGTCTAGGATCCACATAGACTTCGCCGGGCCCACAAAAGGACACATCTTCTTTATAACAGTAGATGCTTACTCCAACTGGCTGGAGGTAAGCAACATGAAAACAACAACCACGGAGGCCGTGATCAAGGAACTCTGCAAACTCTTTGCAATGCATGGCCTCCCAGACGTCGTCGTTTCCGACAACGGGCCCCAATTCACCTCGCTGGAATTCGAAAAATTCCTAGCGGAAAGGGGCATCCGCCACGCACTGACAGCACCGGTGCACCCAGCGGCGAATGGTAGGGCGGAACAGATGGTGCAATTCACCAAGAAAACCATCCGGAAAATAGACCATGGGGAGATCCAGGAGAAAATAAACAAACTACTCTTCACCCAACACATAACCCCAAATACCACAACCAATAAGAGCCCAGCCGAACTATTAATGGGGAGGAAATTAAGGTCCCCACTCGACAGGTTACACCCCATGTATAACCCGGAGAAGCCCCCAGACTCAAACAGCAAACACCGAACTTTCGCACCAGTCGACCCCGTATACGCAAGAAACCTGATGGGAGACCCACTATGGGTACCAGCCGTCATCACACAAATAATAGGCCCACACTCGTACCGGCTACAAACAGCAGACGGACGAGCATGGAAACGCCACATCGACCAATTAAGGTCGAGGACAACCAACCAAGAGACCACCGACGCACAAACAGGCGAAACCAACCCCCACAACACAAACCAAGGGGGGAGGGAATACCCAGGGGACCAAAACCAAAGAAGAATAAACCAGCCATACTTACCGGAAAGCAGCCAGCACGACCCCTCGCCAGGAAGAGACAGCCAGGCCAGCTCAACCGACCCGGGGAGACAGAGCGGGAGCAGCAAAACCCGCAGCTCAACCAACCCGGAAGGCCCAGGAGGGAGCTACGGAGAGCGGCCCAGCCCAACCGACCAGCCGGTTCCCACGACGGCATCAGGAGACACAGAGATCCCGACCGAACTGGCCGGGATCCAACCTACGACTGAGCTGCGCAGGTCCAGTAGGCTCAGACGGAGCCCCGCCTACCTACGTGACTACGCGACGTAAGGACTAAACCAAGAGGGGAGGGGTGTTCTGTCCCCTCATTAGCATTCTTGAGATCCCCGCGCTTTGATTGGCCAAAGCGCGGGGCACTCTGATTGGTCAGGCGAGCCACGCCGATTGGCTCGCTAAGAATCTCCCGTGATTGGTCTATTCGAATCGCGGGAGATTCAAAGCGGTGCCATTGGCCGCGGCCGCCGTGGCTAAAGGAATAAAAGCTGCGAACCTTTTGCATAGCGCCAGTTCGGTTCCTACACAAATAAAAGAGCATGATTTGAAGTCACCGACTCCTGGCATCATTTTCGAGGACACGACAAATCCAACTGCATGAGTTATTGTTACCGATCTAGATAGATAGCAATGTAACTGATCCATCTATGAAAACTGGGGAAAGATATAAGCAATAGCCATATGTCCAGGACAAACATCAGATCACAAGCTGACTGTTTCAGGAGAAATGCAACCCTATAGAAAGTAACTATTGGAACCAAACTCCCGAACTGTTTATTGGAAAAGAAATTGATCTTGAAGAGATTCTGTCATTAAGGCCCTGAGACCTCCAATTACCAGTTCAAGCTTTCCACGACATCTCTTCCACCTACAATTGAAGATACCTAATTGAGCATCATCTGCAAACTGATACTGTAATACTTCCATCTTTTAAAAAATTACTTATCTTGGCTTCTTCTTGACCACCTTCTGCAAACATAGGAGATTAGACACTGCCTCATCATTGTTCATTACTACAGGATCAGTTGATGGAGTTTTTTTTTTTCCAAAAGGTTTCATTATTATCACTTTTTAAAAAGAAATAATCTCCTGCTCTCAATTATTTATGTTGATAACAAATAATAGATAGCACCAATCAATCATTAAAAAGATTTGAACCATCCCCACTTATAGGAGAAGAAGAAAATCCAATGAAGTATACAGTGCACCACAGAACTGCTCTCTGGTTAACTAGAAAACTAGAAAGAGAGTTTAAAAAATGAACTCATTCCATACCATGAACCAGAGAGAATCCTGTACAAGCTCCAAGACCATTAAAGCCATTATTGGTCAGCGGAATAGATAGACTACTAAGAGAATCCCTAATCTCAGGCTGGATCTAAGATTGAGGTGTATTGACTCATTTGTCATAAAATTGAGTGCTTCTCAACCTTAGGAACAGGGGTGGAATTCTACCAGTTTGCACCTATTTGCTAGAACCGATTGTTAACATTCTAAGCAGATAGAAGAACTGGTTGTTAGAAGAAATTACTGGCCTAATTCTGTAAGGAAGGCAGGAAGGAAACATTCTGGTGTTGCTTACAGAAACTGCCTCTCCGTTAACCCTTATTACATTCTTGGCAGGACTAGACTTATTGTCTCAGGAATGTCTCTGGAGTTTTTCCCCCTCCTTTGCTGGTATTTTGCTTGTGTGGAGTGACCATTCAAAGTTACAATGGCACTGAAAAAGTGACTTATGACCATTTTTCACACTTACAACTGTTGCAGCATCCTCACAGTCATGAAAACCAGGTGAGGAGATGGGTGCCTCAATGTGAGTGATATTGAGTTGACTACACCCAGCAAATAACATGACCACCAAGCCATGTCCACCCAGTCACATGACCTTGAAATCACGCCCACCACCTAAGCCACGCCCACAGAACCAGTTGTTAAAATTTTTGAATCGCACCCCTGCTTAGGAACTTTAAGACATGCAGACTTCAAGTCCCAAAATAACCTGGCTAGGGAATTCTGGGAGTTGAAGTCCACATGTCTTAAAATTCTTAAGTTTGAGAAACATTGTATCCTGATAAGGGAGATTAAAAAAAAAAAAAAAAGACCATAGGGACATGTTATGAGATCGGGCAAATTCTTACGACTCAATAAAGTATAGAAGATAATCTATTGAACTCTGACTTGTGTTCAAATTACTGATTAGCTCTGAAGTTCACCAAGCAGATAAATAACCATATCTCAACCTAACTTATCTCACAGGCTTGTTTTAGGCTAGAGGGAGCATGGAGGCTACCTTGACCTCTTCAAAGTAAGCATGGGATAAATAAGCCATACTTATTACTTCCTTTTTAAGAGCAACATTTCTGAAATTCAGATGTAAAGCTAGAAAAATTTCTCTGGGGATGCACACAGGCTCACAATTATTTGTATAAGAAATGTAAACAATGAACAATCCCACTTTGTAAAGAAAAAATTAATAATCAGACTTCGATACTGACAAGGGAAATCTAAAACAAATTATGGGAAGAAGATAATGTTTCAAGGAAGTTGGGCTTACTCCACTGACAAGGACCTGAACTTATTTCTACAGTTAAGCACAAGAATATCTGATACCTTTAAAAATAATTTTAATTGCTTTTAAAACAATAACAGAAAAAAGAGAACAGTTTTTTATAAATTGTGATTAAACAATAAATGAAGAAAAATACAACGATCTTTTTAAAAGAATAGAGAATATGCAATTGCAACAGTAAATAATTACAATTCTTTATATAATTATCTCATGCAAATACCAGTATATATTATTTCTGATACACTTATACAAATATCATGCTTTTTTTAACCTACAGCATTATGCATAAATGAATTCCATATTTCATTATACTTATTCATGCAAGGTCTACATCTATAGGCAGCACGTTCATCAGTAGCAAATGTAAACAAGTCTTCAATCTGATGCAGTCATATATTTATCTTTCCAATGTTGCACGCTGTCTTTTAGCTATAATAAGGCTATGGAGAATCCATCCAGTTGTGAAATGTTGTGTGCTAGGTATTTGGTATGAAGTAATTATACCCAGTGCTGCCCAAATTTGGTGTGAAGTTTCTCAAATGCATCCCACTTAATAGTTGTTTTTTTTTATCACAGCAATTAATGGAACTGTCTCTTGATGAAATGTTTTAAAAACATTGTGTACATTTTTGATGAGAAGCATGAGGCCCGCAAGATCCTTGTACCAATCCAGAATGAGAAGGTACCCAACAAACTACCGGAGAAGGGAAAGGATCTGGAGTGAGTAGTCAAGTATTAATGAGGCACCAGCAAGGACCTTGAATGCAACCATTGGTAAAAGCAAGAATCAATGCTGCAGAAAAACATATTGAATAGCAATGTGGAATTTCTGGGGAATGACCCAGAGTAAATTGGATATGATCAAATGGGAGAAGGCCAGGTTGAAAACTTGGCATCAGTGAGCTATGCTGGATAGGCAACGACTATTTCCAGTCTGAGAAATTCACTATCTATTACTTAGGATATGACACCAGGAAATTGAATGGAGTGGCATTTGTCACAGGCAAGAAATCTGCCCAAGCTGTGGAATCTTCTTGATGGTTAGTGGTTGCATATTGGCTGTTGGAATCTGGGTCAAGCCACTGAAAATCACAGTAATCCAAGACTGCACCCTAATAACTGATGCAATAGAGCTTGAAATAGAAGGTTTCTACGCTACTATTAAAAACTTCTGAAGCAAGTGCCCAAAAAAGATATTGTTTACATAGTGGGTAATTTCAATACAAAAGTTGGCAGCCAAACAAAGCCAGACATCACTGGCAGCTCTGAATCTTTGGAGAGGAATGATGCAACAAGCATTTGGTTCAATTTGCCATGAAAATGGATTTTGAATCATTTGACATCACCAAAATCCTTTCCATGTATTGAAGTGGAAACTAGGTTAGAAAATACCTGACAAGAAACTCAAATGACTATCATTAACATACTATACAAGAAGTCAGAATAAAAAGCACAAGTGGCCCTCAGGTGAAATCATCAGCATAGCCAAACAAAAGCAGCCAAAACAGCCTGCAAATGAGAGAAAGCAAGGAGAATGAATGCAGATTTCCAAAGAGCAACAAGGAGAGACAACATTTCCTGGAATCAGCTTTGCAAGCAGGTGAAAGAGAACTGCATGAGGGCCACACAAGGAATGCATTTGCGTAAGTCAAAAGGATTCAAAAACCATTATTGCTCATAACAGCATAATAAAAACAAGGGAAAGAACTGTCTGACCAACAAGGTGTCAAGAATACATGGCGTGAATATACAGAAAAGCTGTATGGCAGCAACAAAGAGGCCCAGTCACCCAAAGATAATGAGGCAAGGGAAGCAGAAATAGAAAACCATCCTTCAGGAAGAAGTCTTGTGGGCAATGAGCCACCTGCCAAACAACAAGGTCTCTCGTGTTGATTCCATCCCTGCAGAATTTCTGGGTCTTGTAACACCTACAACCATCACAGCTTTGTGCCAGAAAATTTGGGAAACAAACACATGGATTAGAAGTAATCAGTGTTCATTCCATTGACAAAAAAGGGGAACTCTGGGGATTAATCTAATTACTGAGCAATTGCCCTCATCCCTCATGCTCCCAAGATTTCTATAAAATCAGATAATCCCTCTAATGCCAACCACCAAAAGGAAGTATCACATATTCAAACAGACTTCAGGAGGGATCATGGAATTTGTGACCATATTGCAAATCTATGCTGGATTATGGAAAAATCTCAAGCATATCCAAAGAGCATTTCATTTGCTGTATTGACTACAAGAAAGCCTTTGATTGTGTTGATCATGACAAGCTATGGAAAACCTTAGAAAAGCTGGGGATGCCAACACATCTGATCAAGTTCGTGCAGTCACTGTACACAAATCAGCAAGCCACTGTATGAACAGCATATGGAGACTGATTGGTTCAAGACAGAGAAAGAAATACAGAAAAGTTGCATTCTTTCAGCTTTCTCATTCAACTTGTATGCTGAAGTGATCATAAGGAAGCTGGAATTGAAAGAATCAAAAACTGGATTAAAGATTGAAGGAAAGAACATCATCAATCTTCGATATACTGATGATACAACTCTTCTCCCAAAAAGTCCTGAAACAGCTCACTCAAAAGGAGAAAGCAAGACATTTGGCCTGTTTCTGAACATCACCAAGACCAAAACCACTGTGAGGAATGGAAATATCAAATCACAATTGATGGTAAAGAGACTGAATGCATGCAAGAATTTGCTTTCCAAGGGACACAGATTGATCAAAGCAGCGAATGCAGTCTAAAATAAAGCACTGAAAAGAAAGGAAAAGAAAGGACATCAGCCTGGCAACTAAATGCAGATTTGTCTGCACCATCTACAATTGTGAAAGTTGAACCATGAAACAGTTAGACAAGAAGAAAATCTATTTGTTTGAGCTATCATGTTGGAGAAAGCTCCTGCACATCCCTTGCACCACAAAGATGACAAATAAACAAGTGCACTGGAATGTATGAAATAAAATCTTGGAAAAGACAAAATCACAACATTTTGCCATGTCATGCATTTAAAACTCACTGGAAAAGGCAGTTGGAAGTCAGCAATAAATGAGGCCACCAAAAAACATGATGATTGGCCTGATCAACGCCAACACCAGCCAGTACATAAAACAACTGAAAGAAGCCATACAAGATTGGAAAAGGTGGAGAAAGATGATGTCTCAGAATCGACAAGAATCAAGTACAATTGAACAGATAGCATTGTCACCATCATTATCACTGGAAGCCCAGTGAATATGATGGCAATTGTTGATCAGCTTCAAAATACTTTGAATGTGGAAAAAACAATGGTGATGTAGAAAGGCCTCAGAAACAAACCTTTCTAAGTTCTTTGTCCATATATCTTCTCATCGATGAAGAAAAAGAAAAGAAGTATGCTATGGGGAACATAATAACTGAGTTAGACATCTGTGCTATTCTTCATCTAATTCTCATAAGGTTTCTTGCTTTTAACATAAGACCTGTCAGAAGCTTATTTTTAATTCTGTGGTAAAAGGACTCTGCAATTCCAGAGCCACAAAGCATGCACAAATAACAGAACCCTCCCTCTTTTAAAAGACAACCCCAAAATAAAATGAAAAGTCTGGGAGTTTATTTCTGGCTGAGGGGCAGTCTCAGAGGCGTTCTTATGATTATGTAATTTTTAAACCCATGAAGGCAAAGCTTTGTTCTGAGGCATGGTAAGTAAACAACATGGTGGCTAGAGAAGATACCATGTTCTTTGAGGGAGCTCTAGGGCTCTAGAGAGTGAAACAGCCCTAGCTGGTAATAAACTCGCCATTAAAATTGAGGAAGAAATGCAGATTTCCGTTTTCAACAAACATTATTTGGATTTTTGCATTTAGCAAATAGCTATAAAACTGGTCAATATGTTCTAACACATTTAATACATTTGCTTACACCTCATACCCTTTTAAAGGTAATTACTGAGTCATTGCCACACAAACAGAAATAAAAGCTGTCTCATCTTGATCCAATGGATTTGCCAACCAATTCATGAACCAAAGATCAAACAGTTTACTAAAACCCATATTAAACAAATTTCCTCATGGAAACAAGACTTCCACTATGAGTTTATATGTTCATTTTGTCATCATCATATTGACATGGCCACCCATCTCACAGACAAGTGACCCTGGGCAGCATACAATATATCTAAAATTATGTACCAATATTAATATGATTATTAAAAACTTTTAACATAAATGGCACAAAATGTATATATGTATGTGTATGTATGTAGTCATTGACTAACAAATCATAAGAAAATCTAGCCATTATAGTTGCAAATGTTGAGGGCTGTAAGCGAGATAGGTTCACTTAATAACCCACACCCCCTGCTCTCCCTGATGAGGCTGTTAAATGAACATGTGGGTCGCTAAGAGACCATGGGGTGCTTCAGGGATGGAGAAGGCCCTGGGAGGCTTAGTGCAGGTCCAGGCCTACCTACCCTGGGCCTCCCAAGGTCTCCCCCACAACCTGAGGCACCCAATACTCCACATTGTGCTCCTTGGGACCCCTGCATGGGTCCCTAACCCAACTTAGACCCTAACCCACAGGGTCACACACACACACACACACACACACACACACACACACACACGGCCTTGGCCTGCTTCCAATTCAGCCATTCAAGGGAGCCTAAAGCCAGGCAACAAAAGCTATCATGCATCCAGAGTTGCTACAGCTTGTAGGCCAACTCCTGCTTCCCACTCAGCCACCCAAGGATTTGCAGGACTCAGCCTTCTCCTCAATCAGCTCTAGGGCTCAGCAATACTCAATTTACCTATTTGTTCAAAGAGGCACCAGGCTGATACAATATGAGGCTCAGCTTTCCTACAGAAGCTGCCTGAAAAGCAAAACATGCTATTTTTCAACCATATTCATACCCTATTTTCAGTATCCTGAAGAGGCTCTGGTTTTTTTAAAGGAAACTTCACAAACTCCACAAAGAAATGGAACCTCCTTAAAAACCTCCTGAAGAAAAATACTGCATTTAGCCTACAGTTTTCTAGCATACCTGAATGCCCTATGTGTTTGAATGTGTGTGTGTATGTGTGTGTGTAATTTTTATTTACAATTGTGCAGATACAGTTAGTTAGATGCCATCTAGATGGGCTTGATTTTTCCATGGACAAATATTTGCAAGCCTCTCTAGTTTCTAGTTCTAATCCAAGGATATTGCAATGATCTACTTGATCATATCCACGCATCTGAACCTCAATATTCCTCTTTGTATACTTCTCTTAACTTTGCCAACAAGCATTGTGATTTTTCCCAGTCCATCGTTGGTTGCATCACGTGCCAAAAGTATACAAATTTGGGTGCATCCACACACTGTACTGTATAAATCTACTGAATAGTCAAACCGTATATGAATGTAGCATCAAAGCCAAAAAGTCGTGGAATTATTACATTTCCTCTTATGGTACAGTATGATATTTTCAAAGTAGAAGAGTCATGTTGGGGTTTGGCTGTAGCTTAGTTATAATTGTTTCAGTTTGTTTATGTTCCTAGCATGGTAACTGATTTACCCATGATCTCCTTTGTTCAATTTCAGTTCATGTGGGAGAATTTAAAAAAAGATTCATGCTGAATATCCAATGGACAAAGCTAACTAAAATGTCAATAGTCCAATAATACAACTTGCTGCAATAATTCAAAGTATTTTCAGGGACATATAAAATAAAACCTTCATTGAATCTTAAATTTGTATTGCTTGTCTTAAATTCAGATAATCTCAGGTAAAGGCAAAGCTTTAAGTTTTAAGTTTTAATACTTTTATTGTAATCCCTTTTTTTAATTCTAAGTTCTTTCATCTAAACATATTTGCTGTTTTTACTAGACATTTCTTTTTATCTTGACTTATGGCTTAATATGTTGCATAAATCCAACAGAAAATACCTTTGTCAACAATGCATGGTTAGTCAAATAAGGGCTTAATGGAATATATGAACTCACTCTCTCTTTATAGAACACAATTAATGTAGTTATTGCAATTATCTATTTTCTGGATTCCCACAAAACATTAAAATTTAAAATTGCCAAATATACCCACTCCTCATTTAGCGACTACCTGAATATTTTTACCATTTACAAATATAAATGTTAATAAACAGTAATTAAAAATTAATTGTCCAGCCAATGAATATACTTATGACCAAATTTTCTGTCCCTGATGACAACACATGCCAGAATGAGAATAATGCTGACATAACTGAATGAGAGAAATTTATCCGAATGGAATAGTAACCAGTGATTTTTGCAGCATCTTTCTTTCTGCATCATGTGCTCATGAATCCATTTCACTTAACAACTTGTCACTAGAATGGAATTCATTCTAGTGGGCATAGACTGAGTTTGTGCTACGCACCGAGACACATACAAACCTGCACACACAAGCCATATGAAAAGTAACAGCTTAAGATGTAGTACAAAAACTACCACTAGACCTTGAACTATCCTAGTGAAATATGTCGTGTGAATATAAAAGATTGCATATAAAATAATCACCACTTTCTAATTTGGTTACCATATAAAGTACAAGAACTTGCAGAACAACATTTATCCTCAAGACCATCCCATCCAAACATATGAAAAACAGATAAAACAGAAGGATATATAACCTCTGCAAATTAATCAGAGGTGGTATTCAACAGAGAACCTGGAGAACCGGTAGCAGAAATTTTGAGCAGTTTGGAGAACCGGCAAATGCCACCTCTGACTGGAGATTTTACAGTATCCTTCTCCTGCCATGCCCACCAAGCTACGCCCACAGAACCGGTAGTAAAAAAAAAAATTGAATCCCACCACTGAAACTAATCCTTACTACTCCAAACCTCCTGCACTGATCTTATCTAGAAAAGTAATTGAATGGGATAGGATTCAGTCTCCTAGTTTCTAGGATATCACCTTAACCACAACTCCAAATTGGCTTTTTATAAAACATTAAAACAAACAATAAATCATTCTTAGCTACCTTAGTGCAGTGTGCGTGTGGAAAGGTGCTGCGTACGCAATGTGACTATTTATTTGATCACAAACTGGGTAACAAATACATGTTCTGAAGATCATTAGATCTAAAAAAAAAAAAAAAAAAACCTACAGGAAGAAGTCATATAAGAAGTCTGAAAATCCAAGTCTTTTTTGCAACAATGACACATCTAACCGAAAACTCAACATTGTTACTTGGAAAACAAATCTTGTGGCTAATGTACTTACATAAACCGCTGAAGAGAAACTCACAAGTCTAGTTCAGGGGTCCCCAACCCTTGGGCCACAGACCAGTACCAGTCTTTTAGGAACTAGGTCACACAGCTAGAGTTGAGTGGTGGGCAACAGAGTGAAACCGAAACCATCCCCCTGCCATGGAAAAATTGTCTTCCCTGAAACTGGTCCTTGGTGCCAAAAAGGCTGTGGACTACAGATCTAATCCATATAAAAATCTAATGTTTATTCAGATCTTATTTGCAAATTGCTCTCCATACATGGATTGGTATTTGCAAGCACAAATGAGAAGAACCCACATTCAGTTTATAAGCAAGAGTGAAGTTACTGCTGCAGATATAGTTCACACCAGCAACTGCTCTCCCTTCAACAGTAGGGCCCCTAAACTATCAGAGCTTATGTTGGAGGGGATACCTGAACGAAGTTAGGATGCACATGTGAAACAAAGAGCAAGTAACTCTCCTTATAGGTCTTCCAAAGAGTAATCTTTGCAGCGTTACATCAAACAGTATTTAGCATTGTACTTTCATTTTAGTTTGGCATGAGCAACCTTCCCCAGCCTGGCTGCCCTCCAGAAGTATGGCCTTATCCAATAAGCTTGACAATTGTGTAGAACTTTGGGAGCTGCTTCAAACATTTGGTAGGTATCCAGGGGAGATAAGACTGTGCTGGTGTATAGCCCAATCTTGGGCTGATGAGAGTGGGGGGGCGGGGAGTGTGTGTTGGGACAGTTCAGATGGTCTAGATCAGAGGTCCCATTCTCGCAGCCCGCGGACCAATTGCAGCCCGCAGGACGATATCCTGTGGCCTCCACCGTGATATGAAAGTATAATATTAGTGTATAATATAAATATAAAGTATAATATAAAGTTTAATATTATACAGCCCAGCCTCACCCAGGCTCTGCCTCCAGCGGCCCCCTGGTAAATTGTGTTTGAGACCCCTGGTCTAGATGAAAACGAACAGAAAACAATTATGGAAAATACTAGGGGATACTAGATTTGTGGGCAAAAATATTAGATACAGATACTAATAAAGGCAATCCAGAGCTGAATACCCTGTGAATTTCCAGCTTTTAAAGCCATATTACAATGTTCAACTTATTTCTCAACAGAAGGACTGACAAAATTATCAAAATACAATTTATTTTTAAGTGAATTGCTTACACAGTAGTTGTGATACAGTGAGGAGGAAGGGAAAAGAGATGGAAGGAGTTTGCTCTTTTTTTACAATGCATGTTCCATCTTACCACTGGTGTAACAAAGGAGTTTAATTTGCATTCTCCATAAACAATACCACCACTACAAAACAGGAACGTGAACATGAGAGTAGGCGACACACACCCATCCTAATTGGCTTGCTCTAGACATCTGTGCCAAAACTGCAGTCACACATTATAATATACAAAATACAATGAATCTGGGTAGGATCAAAATCACAATTCAAATAACACATACACACGCACACCCAACATGTTCTGGCTCTGTAAAAGCTACAGAAGAAAAATGAGGTATGAGAAGGTGAACAGAAATGATTTCTATTTCTGTGCAAGTTGCCTATTCTGTCATTTTAAACCTATTAGCTTGAGAAGTGCAGCTATCTAACAACCTTCAATATGAAGGACTTTGGATTGCTTAGGATTTTATTGTTGTGAAGAACTATCCTTAGAAGGGAAAATTATGACTAAACTCTACAACAAGCAATCTAAGATGAAGAGTTTGTGTCTACTTTTACAAGGCAAGCTCATCAGACAGCCAACATTTATCGATTGAAGGCATTTCACAAGAGTCCTTCAATCTCTCTTTAAGCAAAACAGTGTGCTCTTGGGGTATTTTACTGGATTTTGTTTAAGGCACACCTTGTGTATACACAGGATGGCAATCCCCTTCTGTAGGGAGTTGCCTTATGAAAGCAAAATTAGTCTATTATAGAGCAAGTTGAAAGGCAGAATAGTGAAACAAAGTTTACAAATATACAGGGGTCTTTTTATAAATGCAGTTGCCATCTTTTAGACTGTTCGTGCTTGGATATTTCTTCCATGTATACCCAGCCTAGGGCAGATAAGTTTAACAGGATTGCAAATAACATTGATAGGAAAACCTGCATCTGACATAATTCTATCAGTCCTACAGATTTTAAAGGTATAGAGTATCTTTTGGGGAACAAAACTGGCAATTCAATTTCAAGGAAACCAAAGTTCTTTGTAGGTTTCTTACTCTTACCAACTATTGAAATTTCTTTGAAGATATAAAGTAGAATTCCCAAATACTGTTCAACTATAATACAGAACACATTATCTTTCTTCCTTTTCTTTCTCAACTCTATCCTGTTGAAAGAGATACTCCTGTGTCCCAAACCCAAACACTGAATTGTGTTATGGTCAACTTTTGTTTAGATTGAATTCCAGTCTCAGACTTGAGTTTGCTTTCTCTCTCAGTTCCCATTGCATTTTAAAGTAGGCACAAAGGTTTTTTATGGCTACCTATTCAACATTCCCCACACAATCACAGCTTCCTAAGAGTCAGCACAAAATTATTTCTTTCCCAACATCTCTCTTTTACATGTCCAAGCAAGTGATTGGAAGAAACAGTTTCATATATATGGAGCACACATGCTGTTCTTATGCTGGGCAAACATTGTCACTGAATTGTCCCACGTTTAGGTTGTAGCTGGAACGTTTTCTCTTTTAAATGAAAGAAGTTAGCTTTTTTTTATAGTCGTCACTATGCCCTCCAACTTGGTTTGTTTATATTGCATATCAAGAAATGTTCAGTTACTGATGTTAGAGGCCTTTGTGGATATATTTCATTCACCAATATGGAGATGATGTTTCAACTGTGCTCCACTTTTGCCATTCAGGATAGAAACTGCTGGATATCTGAGAGCTGCTAAGTTGTTCACCTTCTGCTTTGTGCACTTTTCTTGAAGATTTGAGTGTTAGGCAGCCTTTCCTGGGTGATGTTGCCACTTGGACACCATCAGACTTCCATTCTGCATGGACAATCTTATAGTTTTGCCCATCATTATTGTCCCAGAAAATGTGGTCACCATTTTGATAATACACACAAAATTCAATTTTTTGCCCAGTGGGAACGGCTGGAGGCAATTCGATTGCAAAGGAGAAAGTGTCATTATCTGAGTCACCATATACATTGTTCATGTAGATGCAATCATAGTCAGAATAGGTTTTCCATGAATCATAGGTAATTCGAATCTTCACCTTCTTTTCAAAACTCACATTTTTCACTTTCACAGTCCCAGATACTGTACTTTCTTGCAGGGTGCAGTTTTCAAGACAGACAAAGTTCTTCTGTAAGTGACTCCGGAAGTCTAGGTAGTCAGCCGAAGGTTGAGTAAAACCAAGAATCAAGTTCTTTTCTTCATGTAATTTTAGACCAGCTGTGATGTCTTCAAGATCTGACAAATCAAATTGGAGATCCCAAACTGGATTCTCCTGGAATTCAGAGAAGACATGGATGGCAGTCAGAGAGAGGCCCTTCGAGTCTGCAAAAACCACTTTCTTCTTGGCTCGGCCAGCAGAGTGTTTCCAGTCACTATTTTGGTGCTCAGTTTCACGTTTCACATTGAGGCATGATCTCAGAGGCTTTAAGCGATCCACAAAATCTCTTCTTTGATATTCATCAAGGGGTGTTAGAAAACTCTTCACTGGTGGCGAGTGGGCCAAACATATTCTCATGGCTACATCTACAGGCATGATGGAACTGGGCAAAGGTCTTGGGTCCAAGACTTGTATCATTCTGCAATGGAAACAGAAATAAGTGAGAGTTCTCTAGCCTAAAAGCCCTGAGGAAAAATTCTCCAAAAAGCTCTTAAAATGCATGCTGTTGCTTTTAAAAGTAATGCTCAGATGGTGGGAAAACTTTAAATAATTCAGTCAACAAGTAAAATGTACCAGGACCATGTCTAATAACCAGAACCTGAACTGATAAATTAAGGTAGCTCCATTCAAAAAATGTTTGAATGAAATCCATGTGACATTTTGAGCTAACTTAATAGCTTCTATAGATTATCTTAAAAGTCCAGAAATGCAATCCTCAGACATTTGCACACTTATAATATAAATCCTATTCCCTATATACAAAACACTGGGAAAGTGGGCGTGTCCAGTACCTCAAAATCTGCTTTAAAAGTTTTTTGGTTTTACTTCATGGACCTCTCTATGGAACCAACTGGCACTGTTCCAATAGTATTTATTTGGTGCAATCTCCTTCAATTTTTATTCATTCACGTTCAGGAAAATTCAAGTATATATCAGGGTGGGTTAAAATCTCTAAATCGACCTACCCTAGGCTTTTAGATAAAAGCTAAAACCACAACGGGTTTTAAATTAATTTATGTTGAGCCTAGGAAATGTGGCTATTGGAATTTTATAGAACCCCAGAAGTTTTCAGTCACACCTATTTCAAAAAAGAAATGCCTTCTTCTCAAAGCGTGGTAGTTGGAAACCACAAAAAAAAGAGGCCGTTTGTGAATCGATACTGCCAGGATAATAATAATAATAAAAAAACTCCGACTTTGACAAGTCGGGGTTACAAAAAGCAGCTACGAAATTCGAAGGGGGGGGGAAGGTACGCAACCAAAAAGCGGCCCTTTTCCCCTCCTTCACCCCCAGCCACGTCCCATCCTTTTTTCCCCCACCTCTCGGCGATTACATTTCCCATTCGGGATCCGCAAAGTGATTTCTTGTTCCAGAAGGAGCTTCAAAGCGGCCTCTCCAATCGCCGCTGAAGCGAATTGACTCCCGGCCGCCGCATTCATACTTAAGCGAGCCGTATATTTTTTTTATTTTATTTTATTTTTTTCTTTCAAGGCTGGGAAGCGGCCGAGAACAAGGGAAGCAGAGAGTATTGTCAAAAAGTTATTGTCATCAAGTTGGCATCGCCGTATCTGGTCTGAACCCAAATGCGATGCACCAATTTCCAGAAAAGAAAGAAAGAAAAGAAGAAAAAAGCTTCGTCAGAATGCAACCTCTCTGCCCAAAGCCACGGTCCCCGTCCCCCAACCCCCAAATAAAGAGCGCTTCGCCTAGGCTGCGCCGCCGCAACTCCGTCCCCTTTCGCTCCCCATGACGGAGCAAAAATAAGCGCTCCCCCCCCCCATTCGCTGCAGGAGCCCAAACTCCCCCGAGTTCGGCTGCAAAGTCTTCTCCCCACTCCCTCCAGGGCTGAAGCCGTAGCTTTCTTCCACCCCCGCTTTTTATTATTTCAGAATGGCAAAGAGTGGGAAGGGCCCTTGGAGGTCTTCTAGTCCAACCCCCGCCCTCCCCCTTCTGTTCAAGCGGAAGCCCCTAGGGCAGGGGTCTCCAACCGTGGCAACTTTAAGCCTGGAGGACTTCAACTCCCAGAATTCCCCACCCAGCAAAGCTGACTGGGGAATTCTGGGAGTTGAAGTCCTCCAGGCTTAAAGTTGCCAAGGTTGGAGACCCCTGCCCTAGAGAATCACTGCAGACATATGAGTGGTCCATTTTTATTCCCGCGGCATCGCTTCTTCGGCTCTTGCAAGCCCCCCTTCCCTTTGAGTCGCAGCTGTCCCCGCTGGGCTTACCTGCTTACGGTTGCTTTTACATAGGAGCGGCGAGAAGAGCCTTCAAACTGCAAGAGAAGCGTCGGCAAAGAAAACTTGGGAAGGCGACAGAGCTGCTTATTAGCGAAGAAGCAGAGGAAAGACCTCCGCCCCTTCCCTTCTCCCACCCCCTCCTCCTCCCCTCGCTCAAGGCTTCTTTCCCTAACTCGCCGTCTACAAGCCAGCAAACCTCCCGCTTGCTCTGGCTCCGGCTCCCAAGCTTGCAGACGAAGCTAACCCGCGTTCTCGGGTCCGCTTATCAAAACGCGGCGCTGTCTTTTTCACGTGAAAGCGGCCGAGCGACCAATCGCGTCTCGAGCCCGGCGCGCTGCGAGCAATCAGCGCCGGCTGCCCCCTCCAAGGGGAAACGTGATCGGTGAGGGCGGGGGGAAGAGCGGCGGGGAGTGCATGCGGTTCTGTTGACACAGCTTCCAGCCGCCGGACCCCCTTTTGCTCGGGCTCAAGGTCAGCCGCCGCTGGCGGCGGCTCTCTTGCCTTTTCTAAATAGAGACCTCATAGTAGCGGGATCCTGACACCGGGTCCTTTGTCACTCATCGCTTTCCTAACCAGCCCAAATAGGGGTTGAATTATTTCTTTGCGTTCCTAAGGCTGCCACTCTGGCTCCTCTTCCTTTTGCTATTTCTTACTGGCTAGCTATATATATATACATATAGGGCTGCCCAAGTGTAATCTATTTATATGAGGTTGTGGAATCCCCCAGTTGCTTCCCTTAGGATGTGGAAAAAACGGGCATCCCTCCGTGTGGCAAGAAAAACAAAACCAAACAAATAGTGCTCAAGTTATAGCAGTTCGTTTAGTGAAGTTCTCGAAGTTTCAGGAGTTCATTGAGTGACCCTTCAAAGCAGTGGTGGTATTCGACCGGTTCTGGAGAGCCGGTAGGAGCAATGAGCAGCAGAGACCGAACCGCTTCTCTCCCCTGCTCTGCTATTGGGCCCACCCACCCTCCTGGGCTCCCATGCTCACTTTTATCAGCAGAATTTGAAGCAGCTGCACGCGGCAGCAGCTGCTGAGGCTACCGGCATCGTGCAGGCTTGCAGGAGGCGAGTTAGAATGCCTCTGCGCCTGTGCAAAGTTCATATTTGGTGGGCACCTGCACGCAAAGTGTGCCCACCAAGCCACACCCACCGAACCGGTGGCAACCATTTTTGATTCCCACCACTGGTTCAAAGTCGCAACGGCACTGAAAAAAGGCACCGACACGACCATTTTTCACGGTTACAACCTTTGTAGCATGATCATGTGATCAAAATTAAGATGTTTGGAAACTGACTCATATTTATGACCTCTGCAGTGTCCCAGGGTCACTTTTGAGAACTTCTGACAAGCGAAGTCAATGGGGAAACCTGATTCACTTAACCGAGTTACTAACTTATCAACTTCAGTGATTCACTTAACTGGCAAAACTCTCTTAACAAGTGTCTCACTTAACAACATAACTGTTGGGGCCCCAGTTGTGGTCATAAGTCGTGGGTGACCTGTACTATATCACCTTCCTAAATCTCCAGGCAACCTTGTCATTATCCGTGATGGGTGAGGATTGTGAGCTGAAGTCCAGCACCTCTGAAATATCCAAAGCTTCTGTAAAGGATCTGGTGCTTTTGCTTTGTTTTGCTTTCTAATTGGTCTCTTTGAAGTGCATTCTTGGGTATTTTTTTTTTAAGTTGTTAGACATAGGTTTGCTTTCAGAAGCATTTTAGTAAACTGCTCATTTATGCAAAAATCAAGTGTTGGGGTGGTTTTCAGCTAGACTGACCTGAAGAATAGTGCACCTTTTTTAGTTTCTGCCTGTTAAAGGCCAGAATGAAGTAAGGTTTGGTTTGATTATTAATGCATAAGCAAAGTGCATTATCCATGGAAAAAGGAACTGGCTATTGTCTTTTAAATATTACAATATTCATTAATCCCTGACAATGTGGCCAGTTGTGAATGGGACAGTTCATCCAGAAACAGGCAGTTTACTCTGTCAAGCATCAGGTGAGAAACTAGGAGACTCTGGGTTTTGGTTCCACCTTAAGCATGAAAACTAGTTGGTTTACTTTGGGCCACACTTTCTCAGCCCTAGGAAGGAGGCAGTGGCAAAGCACTTCTGAAAAACCTGGCTTAAAAAAAAAACTGCAAGGACTTACCCAGGCAGTCTACAAGAATTTGACACAATTGAATGGAAGAAAAACATCCAGAAATACTTGAAAACAATTTCATCCATAACATTTGGAAATACTGGTGTAAAGATTGCAGCTCAAGCTCATCTCCTAAACAGAAAGCCACTAAGATTGACACATCATGCTCAGCCATATGTTTACTGAATGTACCATATGTGGATGGATTGACACAACATGCTAGGGCTACACCATAATGGCTTACTTTCCATAATCCAGTGAGATAAACCACATTGTGATTTAAGCATTGTATGTGAATTAAGATGATCATCATCAACCCAATCACCAACATACCTGGGGATTTTCTTTTTGAAAAAAGTGATTCAAAGTACAAAATTGCAACTATTTAGGAATTGTTTGAATTCTACAACTTCTCAGAGCAAAATGAGGAACCCAACATTTCTATCTACAGCAGAGTCAGACCTGTGAAAACATGCTGTGACTTTATTCTTTTGATGCTTCTTTTAAAACAAGTAATATTTTATCAAACTACATATTCTGCACTAATTCAATCCCAGTAATTAAAGTACCTCAGGGAGAGGAGAAAAAAGGTATAGAGTTAAAAGTTGTGCCATTTTTTTTTCTTTTGCACCTTCTTTCATCCATATGTAAAAACTGCCAACATTCTTTTCCTTGGTGCAGTTATTAAAGGCATAGTTGTGCCTCTTTTGAACATAGATAAAGGGAAGCAAACATGTAAGGACAGCTTCATATATGATGCCATGATGTATGCTTCCCATCAGGAATACATAGAAGTCATAGCAATTCCCAAGTTTTTAGGGATATCTTTAAAATGTTTTTGTCCTAATCCATCTTTTTATCACTTGTACATAATTTACTCCAAATGCATGCACGGTTAGAAATAGACGTATATTCCATTTCCTTGTGCTTTACAGCTTTCTCTAAGCTGTTTACAATGTCAGCATATTGCCCCCAACAATCTGGGTCCTCATTTTACCCACCTTGGAAAGATGGAAGACTGATTCAACCTTGAGCCAGTGGGAATCGAACTGCTCGCTCTTGGTAATCAGCAAAATTAGCCTGCAGTACTGCATTCTAACCATTGCACCCCCACAGCTCTTAAGAATTCTTCATTAGTCCTCTTTCTAAATAATGAAGTTTAAGCATATATTTATATTAGGAGACCTTTCATTCTTCTATTTTTAGAGATCTTAAAGCCTCTGTTCTGAGCAGGGTTTTTTTTTCTTTTTTGTTTGGATGACCTGCCAACCCATTCTATTTTGATAGGTCCAACAAAGGAAAAATAACAAAGGCTGGTAACAGTACAAAGTTTATGAAAATTCCCCTACTAAGCAAGTTACTTTTGCCTCCCCTTTAGAACCCTGAAGCACAATGAGGAGCAAACCACTGAAAATAAAACATAAAGAGGAAAGCAAGTGTTCTTTCCCAACCCAGCTAAACAAAGAAGCTGTCAAGTACATCCACTCATTTCAGAAATAGAAAATATAAGAAACACTGATAATGTTTGCAGGGGGCTTCCTCTAATATTTAAATAGTAAGTCTTTAAATATGGTGCATTGTGAGAGGAGTGCATCTTTCAGCCAGCATGAAATAATGCACAAGAAGTGCTAGCATTTGTCTCTCTGGAGAGCTCCTAATAATGCATTTTTTTCTTCATCTTATTTTGTGTTGGGCTTGTGAGCAAACAGGGATCTATATACTCTCTCTGTGTGTGTGTGTATTTAAAGAGTGAATACACACATATATATTACAAATATATATTTAGCTGCTTAAAAAGTGAATATATGTGGTCTTCCGGTTTGTAAGGCTTCGGTGGCAGCAGGAATCCACGATCGTGCGCTGTTTCTGCCGCGTCGCCGCTGAAGTGTCCCCGATCCAGCCGGATCTGGAGGCTATAGCTATCCTGTAGGGGTAGCTGAAAATAGGGGAGAGCCAGACAGGGGTTCGGGGGGATCGCAACCCCCTCTCCAGCCAGCTGGACTCCCTTTTCCGAAGGCGGTGAAGCGGCAGTCAGCAATGGCCACCACAAAGAAGCTTTCAGGCGGATAAGAATTGTGCAGGAGAAGCTTGAGGTGAAAGTTATTGGCTGACCTGGGACAATAAGGAATGTCTAAATATCCTGCATTTTAAACTTTATTAAAGATACATCGCTTTCAAAAAAGACGGAAAAGCGGCGGATGAAAGTAAAAGGGAAAGTTTTTTTTTCTCACTCTCCTTCCTTATGGTGATAGCAGATGGAAATCGGAAAAACCTGCTTTGGCACCAACAGGTAATTA
This sequence comes from Hydrophis major, assembly GCA_033807585.1. Classification (NCBI taxonomy): domain Eukaryota; kingdom Metazoa; phylum Chordata; class Lepidosauria; order Squamata; family Elapidae; genus Hydrophis; species Hydrophis major. Next base: position 85,429,955 of record CM066331.1, on the reverse strand, counting down.
AATTAAAGCCAAGGGGACAATAAAGATTTCCAAACAGTGGGAAAAAGAATTTTTTTTAAAAAAAAAAAATTTTTTGCTATAAGTGGGAAGGGAGAGGAAAAGAATTAATATTAAGATTCTGCTGGAGGAGACTGCTTGGAACTTATAAGACTAAAGCTAAATTGTGACAAGACTTCAAAAAGATATATTTTAACTGGAACTTTGCAACTGTTACCCCAGGAAGAGAAAGTGTAAAAAGAAGAAAGTTTTTAAATGAAACAGTTTGTGTGTATTTGGATTGTTTGGTGACTTTGGAACTTTGGAAACTATTATCTGAAAGACTAAAAACATCTGGGTTGTTTTAAAATTCTTTCATAATGGCACTACTTGTTGAGGATTTGAAAATGGAATTTAAAAAGCTAAAAGAAGAGGAACAAGACAGGAAGGGCTCTTCTGGATCTGTTTTTCACTTCTTAGAAATGGTGATTTTTACTTATCAGAAACTTCAAGAACAAAGAGACTGGGATGAAAAAGAAGTCATCTTTAATGAACAAGCAACTCTAATTGGGGAAGAAAAGGGAAAGAAGGGAAAGAGAAAGGAGAAATTAAGACTTAAAAAAACCAAAAAAAGGGAAAAATAAGATGAAAAATCGTTTCAATGTCAGAAAGCAACAGAAAAGAGGAATACAGAAAAGGGTGGAAATTAAACAAGGGGGTAAAAAGACTAGATTGGAAAAGAAAGAAAGGGAAAAAGGGAAGAGAAGTTACAAAGGTTGAAACAAGATGCAAAGAAACAGGATTCATTCAGAGATAATGGGTAAAAATATTATTTAAAAAGAGATTCTGCAAAAGTACATAAGATTGTATTGTTGTATTTGTATTTGTAACAATATTAGAAAAATTGGAACATTATATGATCATAAAATGGGATAAAATATTAAAAGGAAAATGTTTTGTAAAAGTGTAAAATGTTTAAGACTTAAAGATAGAATTTAATTTGTTATAGATCATTGTTTTAACTATATTATAAATGTATTATTCCTTTTTATTTTAAAATATAGTATGTAGTTTTAGAGTGTACGAAGCAGAATCAAAATGGAAATTATATATTATTTTAAGTGCTATTTAGGGGAAAGATATAAAGGTGTCATACTTCAACCAGTGATTACAGGAGAAATTTTGTGTCAATGAGAAAAGGTAATAGATAATTGAAACAGAACAGACACAAGATATAAGCATAATGATTTAAATTGAGATGAAACAAATAAAATAGAATTAAGAGAGTGAAAAGAGGAGAGAAGCTATATAGAAAATGTAGAATGGTAAATAAGATATGAAATGGTATACAAAGTAAGCATGAACTTGAATTTATGTCTGCACAAAAAGATGTAACCCGGGACTAAGCCGCTTTCCAAAAAGAAGTTTTATGTTTCTATGTTTTGTATTTTCTATGTAAAAAGAAGTTTTATGTTTTCATGTTACGTGTTTTGTTTGTCTATGTTTATTGAGAATTAATAAAATTTTGGAAGAATGTTGGAAAAGAACATATGAAATTGTAAATAAGACAGATGAAAGTATAAGTACAATGAATAAAAAGATATAGAAATTTAAGTAAAAAAATATAATTGAATAGAAGTAAAGGAAGAAATAGTGAGAAGTTGGAAAAAGAGTAATAAGATATGAAGTTGAATACATAAGATGAATATGCATATTAAATTGTGTTTGTATGGAAATGTGATATTTGGAACTATGCTGTACTTAAATAAGATGTTTTATTTGTTTTGTTAAAACTCAATAAGCAGATTTTAGAAAATATATTTTATGTTCTTATATTTTGTTTTGTTTGTGTATTGTCTTCGAAAACTAATAAAATTTCTTTTAAAAAAAGTGAATATATGTATAAATCTATGTATGGAATATACAGTATATGTATGTGTGTGTGTATGTGTGTGTGTGTATACACACACACACACGTATTCAGTCTTTAAGCAGCTAAAACTTCACCTAATTTTGACAATTCAGTCACTGAACATGTAAGAAGAGGGCAGGAACGTATAAGAGGAGGCCAGGAACATATAAGAGGAGTACTTTTCATGGCTAGGTGGCAACCTGTAGAAAAGTAAACAACTTCAGTGACAACTGTATTGTGTATATCAGTTAGTTATTTGAAGTTGCATGCATTCCTCCACCAGAGCCAGCAAGGTGGCTATTGATTTTCTCCAACCAGATGCCCTTCAGCTGTGTTGATAATACAATTCCTAGAAATCCTGGGTGGTAAAGGAGATTTCAGACATCAGGGTGTATTTTGCAAAGTTTCCCATGTCCCGGAGGTATGCTTTACCTGCCCAAGAAGCATTATAACGATTTCACTGCCAAAATATGATGCTTTTTTTTTTTTTCAAAACCACAAATCTTTCAGTTTACTTATCTTTCAAAACAAATGCTTCATGGTGCAAAAGAGCCCCAAGAACAATATGTTAACATCTCTAAAAATTGGATATGGGCTGGCTCCACCTACCCTCCAACAGCAGCTTTTGGTCGTCTCTCATGAAATCTTTGAACATTGACCCACAGCTTTCATCTCTGGGGAAACTTACTTCACTGCAAGTTGCTCCAATAAAATAAGCAGTTTCAGAGTTGAGAGGATTTTCCTGCTCTGCGCTCATATCGCAGGATAGCCTTTAATTGCACCCATGGGAACAGCTAGCAGGAAAATGGATGGAAAACTTCCTGTTTGCACTCTGTGGAAAGTTTTGTGTCAGTATTTGGTATCTGCATTAGTCCTCAGAAAGAAAAAAAAAGAAAACTAAATTTAATATCAGGGCATTATCAGTTCACCTTCCCTTCATTCAAAAGAAACCTCAATTGGCTGCTGAAGATTAGATTTAATGGGGCAATATCAGAGGTGGTATTCAGCAGGTTCTGACCAGTTCTGGAGAACCGGTAGTGGAAAGTTTGAGAAGTTTGTAGAACTGGCAAATACCACCTCTGACTGGCCCTGCCCCCCTCTATTCTCTGCCTCCCGAGTCCCAGCTGATCGGCTGGGTCTTCTTTTGTTGCTCTGCACAGGAGAACAGAGCTGGAAAGCAGGTTAGTGGGGTGGGGAGGGAATGGGATTTTGCAGTATATCCTTCCCCTGCCATGCCCACCAAGCCACGGCCACCCAACTGGTAGTAAAAACAAATTTGAATCCCACCACTGAGCAATATATAGAGGTGCCAGGGGATAGACATGGAAGGGTGCATATTTTCTTCTCACTGGGGACATTTTTGACTTAAACAGATGTTCTCAATTCGGCCATTGCGAGACATGTACTATCTATGGGTCACTAGGTGGATCAAAACTCTGCGTTTAAAGTTCTACTGTGCCACCGGAACTCTCCTTTCCTGCATTTTGCTGAGGTGGTTGCCATTAACTGTTTGAACCACCCCCTCCCCAAAACAGCTTTATGTCAATCTATGCCTCCCGTGGGCATAAGGCTGCCATTGGTTGCTTTCCTGCATATGTTATAGACTGAATTAATGCTCTTGCTAGATCTTATATTTGAGGCTGATTTTAACTGTGTTATGGTAATGTAGGTACTGGTGAGTCAATATGAAATGCTTGCATCTATCTTTGTTCATCTTTTGGCTGTATTGTTTAAATTATTAAAAGGGACTAATTGTTTTAAACAGATGTATTAAGCCTACCAGAGCACCTCACTTATTTCCTACTATGCATATAATGTAGGGATATCTCAATAATCTTATTCAGTATTACAAGTTTGGATGTTGCAGAAAGGCACGGGTGATAATTCCTGTTGGGTGATATAAGAACGAGCAAGTGTTTTAACCATTTGAAGTTTGATCTAAGGCGAAGAATGTGTTTCTTCCCAATAGACCTGAAAAAGAAGTCTTCTACCATATTGGTCCTTATTTTTCTACCCATGTAGAAAACCAACCAAGGGCCCAGATTCTGGCAAGCATCCCAATTTGGGGATGTCCTACTTGCTCATTCATATGAGGTTGGTGCATTTATATAAAAGTCTTTGTTGTTGTTGTTGTTTTAAAAAATCAGAGCACATACATATACGGTTTTTTTTAAGTGGTTTGTCTGTTTTTATATTCTCTGTGCAGAGATCAGTCCTTGAGAATGAGTGTACAGATGACAAAGAGAATGGTGGCCAAGAGAAGATCCAAAACTAGCAAACATTTACTTTCCCTCCTATACATGTTTTGATGTTGCGGTTTCAGCAGCCCACAACTGCCATAACTCTGCAGCAGCCCACAGCTGCCTGCCTAAGCTCTACAGGTAGCAGTCTACAGGTAGCAGTCAGTCAATGTGTCCAGGCCTGCGGCTGCCTTCCTGCCCCTCCATCCCTAAGGCTGAGTTGGGAGTATCAAGTCATGTAATCCTCATATCACTCAGTGTAGTGGCTGTGAACAGAACAATGAACAGAAAAAGCTTGTGTGGATTTAAGACACAGATATTGTGAGAGGAAGCCAGTTTTATTTTGTTATGAACTTTTTGTTATGTCCGCGTGGACAGAAGCCAGGAGTCGGTGACTGTGTTTCAAGCTCTTTTTATTAGTCAGGAACCGAACTGAGGCTAAAGGAAAACTTCGCGGCTTTTTATTTCCAAGCCACCGCGGCCGCGGCCAATGGCACCGCTTTGAATCTCCCGTGATTCGAATTGACCAATCGCGGGAGATTCTCAGTGAGCCAATTGGCGCGGCTCGCCTAGCCAATCCGAGCGCCCCGCGCTTTGGCCAATCAAAGTGCGGGGATCTCAAGAATTCAAATGAGGGGACAGAACACTTTTGGCAATTGTTTATTATGTTGGAAGACTCTTCTGTTGGTTACTTGGAGAAGGAGCTGACTCATCTGAGATAGTTCTGTTTATTTCAAGGTGGCCTGGACTTAAGTTTATTAGTGGCAGATTTCAGAGAGGAATGGAACTGGGGAAGCACCTTCTTAAACCTGTTTTCAGCTTCCTAACAATCTACTCTTTTTCTCTCCCTTTGGCTGTTTTGAAAGCAAGCTTCAAGTTATTTGATTGTAGAAAAGAGGATGCATATATTTGTAAATTGAAATTAATCCTAGACGGGTTTTCATTTATCTTAAACTAGCTTCCTTTGTCTTTTTGTATGATACCTCTTCCTCCTCTGTCTCCCTCTTGCCCTCACATCACATTTTTAATTGTGGAAACTGGAACTGCCCACACTAAATGTCCAGTTAACAGAAATAAAACAGAATCTAGCATAAGAGCACAGCCTGAGTATAATGCAAGCATTGCTTCTTGTTTTAGCTCCAAATCTAATTTACCATGGGGCGGGGGGGATGACGATAAAGAGAAACTGTCTACTAGAACTATAACCTGTAAATTCATAAATTGTAAAAGTGGCCTCCAAAAGAGGCTGGTTTGCAATAGAGAGGAGCTGACAGGGAAGAGGAGATTTCAAAACATTTTCATTGCACCTAGCAATAGCAATAGCACTTTGAATTGTATACCGCTTCACAGTGTTTTACAGCCCTCTCTAAGCGGTTTACAGAGTCAGCTTTTTACCCACCTCAGAAGGATGGAAGGCTGAGTCATCCTTGAGCCTGGTGAGATTTGAACTGCCAAATTGCAGGCAGCCAGCAGCCAGCAGTCAGCAGAAGTAGCCTGCAGTACTGCACTGTGCCACCATGGCTTATAATTGCAAGGCATCATACAATTTGTGTTTAATCTTTTGTCTCCTCTTTGTCAGCAAATCAGGAGATTTTATTTTTTTAATGTGGGAGTCTGACTTTTACGAATTCAGTGAATGCCATCAGATGTGTGGCATGATATTCTGAAAATGAAGCATGTGATAGAGATGGATAAGACGTGGAAATGGAGTTTGGAAAGTACAGACAATGGCAACCAGAAGCCAACATGAGTTTGGCAAAAAACTTGTTGCATTCTTTGACAAAGTGACTAAATTAATGGATCAGTAAAATGCTGTGGGCATAGTATACTTGGACTTCAGTAAGGCATTTGACAAAGTAGACCACAGCCTACTTCTATTATTCTGCTACTCTATTATAATTCTCTTCTTGACTGTGACCAAGCACATATGTATGCCACAGAGGTTATAGGTGAGCAATGTGATATTAATTATCAAACAAATGAAAACTGCATGGAATTTCATAAAAATATTTATTGATGTTTTCTTTATGTTTTAATATCCTTTCTTTGAATCTGCAAATGATATAGTTTCAGGCATGGGTGAAATGACTGGAGACAATCTTAGTTGGTGAACTTTCAGTTCTTTATTACATAGTGACTTGAGAGCTTGAACAGCAACAACTCTGCCTTATATAGGTAACCTTAATGTGAAATAACCAATAGGGAGCTGTAAGACGCTAGCTCCAGAACTAATAAGAGTCCTTCGTTAAGGGCCAATCGGATTCTCTGAACCCAACCAATCCGATCGAGCCGCTTAACACCCAATCAGAAGTGCAGGGCCAGAACCCTGCACTTTACTCCAAGCTTGCTTTTATTTAAACTATTTACATACATAACACCCCTTCCCCCTGGCTCCTCAATTATGGTGTGGTTATATAGTCCTTCAAATAGGACGGTTGTCTTTTGGGTCTATTAGATTTTCTTTGGACTGGCTGTGTGCAGTCCTGCTGAGGTAAAATGTTGTTTGGCAGTGGCTCAGCTTCTCGTTCTGGTGTGATTTCCCTTGGAGTGTACGATTCTTCCTCCTGCTCCATTTCCTGAGTTTCACTAGATTCATCGCTCTCTTAGAACAGGTTCCCTGGAATGTCGTCTTCTTCCATTCCTTCCCCCCCCCCCCCCGCTCAGTTTGGTCATAGGGGAGTTGCTAGCTGGCCGAAAGGAGTCGTGACTGTAATTGGTCAATATGTCGTTTCCACAGTCTTTCATCAATACATCTTACAATATAGGATTTGGGCCCAGTCTCGCGTATTATCGTTGCTTCAATCCAAACCGGGTCGCCCGATAAATTTCTTGCATAAACGGGGTCGCCTACCTTGAAGGTATGGTAGCGTCCGCTAGATCCTGCAGGCTTTTCTGGCTTGTAAGCAGGGTGCAGTCGGTCGAGGCGGGAACGGAGTTTTCGCCCCATGAGTTCTGCGGGAGTTCTGCCGGTTACGCTGTGCGGAGTGATGTGTTGTAGAAGTAGAATGCGATTTATTTTTTCATCAATATTATCATAGTCCACTTTTTGCAAAGTCTTTTTTACAAATTGGACCATGCGTTTCGCTCGGCCGTTGGTAGCAGGATGCGCCAGCAAGGTGAGCGCATGGCGGATGCCATTATCAGCAAGGTACTGTTCAAACATCAGCGCTGTAAACTGTGGTCCGTTGTCAGACACCAGGACGTCCGGCAATCCATGAGTTGCAAAGAGTCTATTGAGGACTTTAATGACAGCTTCGGAGGTTGTATGGGTCATTCGATGAATTTCTAACCAATTAGAGTATGCATCGACAGTCAATAGTAATGTATGTCCTTTAATTGGCCCTGCGAAATCCAGGTGGATTCTGGACCAGGGCCCGCGTGGCGTCTCCCATTCAGTCGGTGCAGCTTTTGGCGGTGCGGTGCTGTTTTGTTGGCACTTGGTGCAGGACTTGACCCATTGCTCGATGTGTCGGTCCATGCCTGGCCACCAAGCGTAGCTCCGTGCGAGTGCTTTCATCCGCATGATCCCGGGATGTCCTTCGTACAAAATTTGTAACAGCGAGTTTTGGAGTCGTTCTGGAACAACGACTCTATCGCCCCAGATGACACAGCCTTTTTGCGAAAAAAGTTCAGTCTGTCTTGTTTTAAATGGCGCGAAGTCATCTGGGACCTGGTCCAATGTCCATCCACGTTCTACCCAGCCTAGGACTAGAGCTAGGGTGTGATCTCGTCTGGTCTCTCTAGCGATATCTCGAGCGGTCATAGGAGGCGAGTTGAGCGTCTCGATTTGTAATGCTGATACTGTTGGTGCCGGATCGTCGAGAGTTTCTGGTAGCGGTGCTCTGCTGAGTGCGTCGGCGTGGGGAATGGCTTTCCCCGGGCGATGTAACAATCGATAATTATAAGCAGCTAGGAACTCTGACCATCAAGTCATTCTTGGGGACAATATATAGGGGGTTGGTTTGTCCCCAGCGATTATCCCCAGTAAAGGTTTGTGGTCAGTTACAATGGTAAATGTCCTTCCATATACATACTCATGGAATTTTTTTTACGGCTGACACAATTGCAAGAGCTTCCTTATCTATTTGTCCATAGTTACGTTCTGCCTGAGAAAGAGTCTTCGAAAAGTATGCAACGGGGTCTCATTTCCATTAGGCGGCACATGGCTCAAAATAGCACCCACCCCAAACGGTGAGGCATCACAAGTTATAACCAATGGTAATGTTTCATTATATTGCATAAGTACAGAATCAGATGTAAGTAAATCTTTTACATTTCGAAACGCTTTTTCCTCCCGGTAACCCCAAACCCACAATGCTTTCTTATCTAATAACCGGTGTAACGGTTCAGCCACAGTCGCCTTATGTGGTAAAAACACATTATAGAAATTAATAAGGCCTAAAAATGCCTGGAGATCTGTTTTGTTACGGGGTCTGGGAGCATTTTTTATCGCCCTTAATTTACTCTCAGTAGGGTGGATACCCTGACTATCAATGCGATAACCTAGAAATTCAACACTCTGTATACAGATGACATTTATCCTTTTTTACTTTCAATCCCGCTTCTTGGAATTTCTTAAAAACACATTTTAAACGATTCTGTAGAATTTTTTTACTAGGAGCTGCAATTAACACGTCATCAAAATACAGAACCACGCCCTTGATTCCCTGCAATAATCGTTCCATTAAACTTTGGAATATTCCCGGGGCTACACTTACCCCGAATTGCAATCGGGTACATTTAAAAGCACCTCTGTGCGTTACTATCGTTTGAGCTTGGGCTGTTTTATCATCCACGGGCAATTGTTGATAGGCTTGAGCTAAATCTAACTTAGCAAAAACCTTTCCGCCTCCCAGGGAATGAAGGAGGTGCTGTACCACCGGCACTGGATACGCGTTCTGCTGGAGGGCGTGGTTTAGAGTGGCCCGGTAGTCCCCACAGATTCCGATTCACCCATCTGGCTTTATGGGGGTTACAATAGGAGTTTCCCATGGAGAATGATCAATGGGTTACAGTACCCCTTGTTTAATTAGTTTGTCAAGTTGTTCATCTATCTTGGCCTTAAGGGCGAACGGAACTCGACGGGGCTTTAAACGGATCGGGGCGACCTTAGGGTCGAGGCTAAACGAAATTGGGGTCCCCTTATACTCGCCCAGATGATCTGCGAAGACATCGCTGAATTCAGTAATAAGGTCCTCCTCCCACTCGCAATCACCGACTCAGTTCACGCCGGCTACTTCGATGCCGAGTGGCGCGAACCATTGGAGGCCCAACAAACTAGGCCTGTCCCTATCGATGATTGTTAGAGGTAAGTATGCCGTATGCTTTTTAAACGAGACGCGGATTCGACAAGACCCAACCACAGGGATCCGATTCCCTTGGTAGTCTTTAAGGATGAGACGTTGCATTCGAAGGTCTTGGCGTTGGATGGTAGGAATGAGTTGCTTTAATGTCTTCCATGACACCATCGAGAGGGACGATCCGGAATCGACTTCCATGTGGCAAGGTTGGTTCTCTATGGCTACTGTGATTCGAATCTTCTTAGCGTCCATGGCTGAGGCGTGACCTATAGTGATAGTATGGTGGGCCTCTTCTTTCTGCAACGCTCGATATCTGTAGGAGTGGTTTGCTGGATCTCGCCTTACAGGACGGTTTCCTGCCGATTGGCGAGAGCTGGTTCCCCTTGAGGCCTGACTTGGTCCCGGTAAACTGCGACAGACTCGACTGATGTGGCCTCGTTTTCCGCACTCATGACAGATCGCATCACGGAATTTGCAGTCTGCCCTGGGGTGGTTTGCCCCGCAACCAGCGCAAGGGCGTGAGGGTTTAGAGCGAGGGTCCCGGTCGGACCGCAGTCGATGGACCCCTTCTTCGTCGCTGTCTGACGATGAAGAGAGGTCCTCGTAGTGCGTTGTCACTAGCTGCCCTTCTGAGCTGGGTAAGATGTCGCCTGTCGGTGGGGTCGGTGGGTTTCGGCTTCGCCGTAGTTGCGCCGCGGACTTTTTGGTCACCTCAGCAGCAGTGGCTTCGGCGATGGCGTCAGCAAGGTCGATGTCGCCTTTCGCCATCAGCTTGCTTTGCACGCCTAGCGCATCTAATCCCAGAATTAAGTGGTCTCTCAGTGCTTCATCTAAGTTTGCGAACCCACAGAGGCCTCCCAAGTGTCGGAGGTCTGCCACGAAGTCAGCCACACTCTCTCCTTTTCGCTGGCTTCTTTGATAGAATTCGTGGCATCTCACGAGTGTAGGTACGGTTGGCGCGTAATGGTCTCTCAGGAGAGGTTCGAGGTCGTCCCAGCTCATTGCTTTAACTTCTCGAGGTTTCGCGAGTGCCTTTGCCATTTTAAAGACAGCCGGGCCGCAGTACGTCAGGAACAGCACCCGCTTCTTGGCTGATGTGGCGTCCTTCAGGTTGTTTGTTTCAAGGAACATTTGGAAGCGATCCATGTAGGATTCCCAATCCTCTTGGTTCGGATCGAACGGAGCGGGTGGTACGATGCCACTGGACATAGTTTCCGTTGGTGGCGTCGTCTTGGCACGTGCTCTGTTTTTCTCCCTGGTTCCTTAAGATCAGATGTCTCCAAATCCCACCCTCATCGCCAGTGATATAGTTTCAGGCATGGGTGAAATGACTGGAGACAATCTTAGTTGGTGAACTTTCAGCTCTTTATTACATAGTGACTTGAGAACTTGAACAACAACAACTCTGCCTTATATAGGTAACCTTAATGTGAAATAACCAATAGGGAGCTGTAAGACGCTAGCTCCAGAACCAATAAGAGTCCTTCATTAAGGGCCAATCGGATTCTCTGAACCCAACCAATCCGATCGAGCCGCTTAACACCCAATCAGAAGTGCAGGGCCAGAACCCTGCACTTTACCCCAAGCTTGCTTTTATTTAAACTAATTACATACATAATAGCAAACACCGTCAAATAATATTTTATCTCCAGATTTTTATAACAGCATTTTTTTTATTTTGGAGTCTAGTGGCTGATAAGGAAAATAAAAATCCCTAAAAGAAAATTAATTATAATCAGTTCTGAAATGTCTAGAACATAATTCAAGATTTTAAACAACTTTTTTTTTCTAAGCAACCTTCTATTTTTTTTTTCTTTTATAGGCTACACAGAATCACCCATACATGATTTGGTTGGCTATAGAAATTTGTTTAATAAATAAATAATCAAATAATAAATTTCAGAGTAATGCCCAATATACAGTAAAGTAGGGAATGAGGATAAGCACATCTGTGGTGAGCTGTTTTCATGCTTCCATGCTTTTATTGCTACTTCCTTCTGATTCACAGAACAAAAATAACCAATGCAAACAAATTTTGCATTATCATTTGCAACTCTGCCTTGGTTTTCCATCGGGCTAGATTTTCACATTTTCTTCAAGTAGAAAATGCCAGGGCAGTAGTATATTTCTTCCTCCCAGCTCCATTTTTGTCACTCTGTTTACTTTCAGTTCAGAGCAGAGTCAGGATGTAATTTGGATCACTTACTTCAGGTGCAGAAATATTTTGAAATTTGACTTCGGTGCTAAATTTGATGGTAGGAGGTAGATTTTCATCTGGCTACAGTTCAGCTTGAGGACTGTGTGTTCTGGGTAAAGGACACTGGAAGGAATTGCAGCTATCCAGAATCAGCACGAAGGGGTGGAATATGACAGGCTTTCGGGAACTGAGGACAGCATGACACTGGCAAGCAACACAACTAGATTCCAAAATTAAGGCTTACCATTCCTCAAACAGCAAATAAAAAGTACGGCTTGTTAATTGGTAAATATGCCAGGCATAAGGGTAGGGTTGAGACCTTGAAAAGTGAAGGGTTCTTTTTACAGCTTTATCCTGAAGCCAACTAGCATTGGAGGGCAGGGAATAAAAATTCAATTGGAAATAAAGATTAAAGATGCTGAGCTTCTCAGCTGGACAGCCTGGGTTCGAGACCCAAGCACTGTGTGACGGGGGGGGGTCCTGTTACTTGCCTCAGCTGCTGCCCACCTAGCAGTTTGAAAAATGTAAATGCAAGTAGATAAATAGGTACCACTTCACTGGAGAAAATAACAGCATTCCATGCACCTTGGCATTTAGTCATGCTGGCCACATGACCATGGAAATGTCTTCAGACAACGCTGGCTCCCTCAGATAAGAAACGGGGATGAGCACTGCTCCCTAGAGTTGGATACAACTGGACAGGGGAAAAACCTTTATCAAAGATAACCAGTGTCCTTTGGGACCAGTCAGGCAGCTAAACTTTTTAAAATCTAGATCGGGTGTCCAACTTTCAGATTTGTGGACTTCATCTCTCAGAATTCCCCAGCCAGTTGCCAAGATTGAACATTCCTGATTGAACAAAAGAATAAAGCATATTTTATAGAAAAATGAGATTCCTCTGAAGGGCCATTTTGTCCGAACCCAAATCTTGCATACAATCTTTGTAGTTTCAGTTTCTTTTCAGTTTTTAATCTTTGTTTCTTCTATTTTTCTTGCACACTTTGTCTTTGTTTATAAAGCACTGTCACTATTTTTATGTTAACTACAAAATACCTTTTGTAATAATTTCTGAACCTTAATTTAAGCAATCTTTCTGTCAAAGATGATCTATTATTAATATTGCAATTAAACAGCTGCTACTCTTTTTTTAAAAAACTATGGGGTATTTTCCTTCATGCATTACATATACAAAAGGTTGTTTCTACTTATTTGTTCTTCATTTTCCATCTGAGAATACTCAATAAGGCATCTCTGTTTCCCAGTCTCTCTTAATTTCTATAGGATTCATATTTTGCATGATTACTTTTCTGCATGTTCTAAATCAGCGGTCCCCAATCTTTTGGGCTGCATGGACAAGCAGTGGCACATAGCAGCAGTGGCAGGGTAGGGGATAGGTTCGTGGACTCAACCTATTTCCGCACATGTGCAGATGAAGCTTCTATTCTCACTTGCCACTTGCATAGCCTTGTTCCCAACCTGCCATGGCCTAGTAGTGGGCCGCGGGCAGGAGGTTGGGGACCCCTTTTCTAAAGTACTATAGTCATGTTTCCTTCAATTTCACCAAACATCATCAACGCAGTCCTTTCAACAGTTCCAAGAAGGCTGCACACCAATTTGTATCACTCAGGTGACCCTGATAACACAGATAAACCTCCAGGTGACCTTAACCCACTAAAAGGATGCAAATGTCCATCTGTCTGCAAGGAATATAAATCCTTCCATTCCCTACCATCCAGTCAGAGCTGAAGAAGCTTTTTGGATGAGAAAAACCAGAAAGTCCAGTTGCCTCTTGAAAAAAGCATCTTTGGGACAACCATGACCTGGATAACTGAGAATCTCCATAGACTTTCACCAAACAAGTAATTAGAGGATTTTACCTAGTGAAATTGTCAAAAGTGCACACATTCCCGATTGCTGAATAAAAATCATACAAGGCATCTTATATTTAAACCCTCAACAAGGTACTTTTGGAAGGGTCATCTTCCCAAAGGCACTCATGTGACAACCTTGAACCTTTTTTTTTTTTTTTTAAGAAAAAGCTTCATATTGTCAGTTACACAATCTGAAAAATGATTCATGGAAGGCTGAGGTAATAAGAGATGAAACATAATCAACCAACTTTCAAAGAAGGTGCTTGATGGCAGCCTATGTAGTTCATAGCATCTGTTCAGAAACATAGAGAAGTACATGAGTTCTTTCTGTTATCTAGTTGACAGCTATCTGTCAAATCCCTTTTGGAAGGCTCCCAGCACAGCAAGAATTACTCACCCATAAGTCCAAGATTGAGTAAAGGCAAAGTAACAGGGTGACGGAAGGACACAAATCTATTACAGCTGTTACTGTCAATAATCTGTTCATAAATAGAGGACTCTGCTCTGTTGCGTTAATGTTGACATCTTTTTCTTTAAGGGGGAAAAGGTAACAAAGTAAAGAAACATTGCTATTTTGATTGTAAAATAGGCTTAAAGGAACTAGTAAAGAGTATTTTTATTTTTCAAAGAAAAAAAAAGAACAATGGCATTTAGAAATCCAATATGGGTTTCTACTTAAATGAAAGGTTTCTCTCTTTTTGGCTATTGTTCTTTTATTTGATTTCAGTATTTTTATTGGAGGTTAATGATCTGCACATTCAATAAATGTTGACCTTTAATGGTTAAGCTCAAATTTTGCACTCAAATTTCCAGTGCAAAATTAAAAAGTCATTTTTTAAAGTTATGAAGTGCAGATGTAGCACATTGCAAGTCAACATCCAGTGGAATATTTTCTTTTCATTTGGCTTAATTTCCCTGGAGGAAATCCAGCCACAGTATGATGTGCAAGTACACTTACAGAGCTAAAACTTCCCTCCAAGTTGTACCTTTTAAAACATTTTGTATAGGGAAATCTCCCTTTTATTCCAAAGCAAGAAAAATCATACATTGAAATCATCTGGTCAATAAATTTTGTGTTGTTGTTGTCATCATTTACGAAGGGGTCATAATATTCTACATTTCTAAATGGATTAAGCATTTCAGTGGTTATAAACTAAAAGGTGCTATGTAAAAGAATGGGTAAATCAGAAACATTCCCATAATAACTGGCTTATTATATAGCATAGATTATATAGCCTAATGAGAGCAAGAGACAAATGGCAAATTGGGTCTACTTGACCTATTTCCTCTAGGACTTATATCTGCTTTGTATAATCGGAAGATAATGAGGAAATTTAATCATTCTGATAGTGATGAACTACAACTTTTAAAGAATGGTGGGATTGTACAAGCTTGTAGATCACTGGGAGAGGTTGTGTCCATATTACACTGATAAAATTGCTCAGATTTAGAGTCCAACAGTCAAGACACTGCCTGGCCAAAGCTCAACAAGGTGATTACAATAACATATTGATTGCAAAGTTACCTGAAAGTCTCACTGGTAGAAACAGCTTTCCTGGCAATGTTGAAAGAGGTGGTGATACATTCACCTCAGAGGTGGTATTCAGCAGGTTCTGACCACTTCTGGAAAACCAGTAGCGGAAATTTTGAGTAGTTTGGAGAACCGGCAAATACCACCTCTGACTGGAGATTTTATAATATCCTTCCCCTGTCATGTCCACCAAGCCATGCCCACAGAACTGGTAGTAAAAAAATTTTTGAATCCCACCACTGATTCACCTTGTCTGAAAAAGCCCTCCATAGGCCTGGTCACTTTGAATAACAATTGCCCAGATTGCAATCTTATTTTTTTAGGGGAGATTGTTGAAAAACTCCTAGAACAGCAACTTTAGAGATAGCAAATCTTTGATGAAAAGAGTTCAGGTCTACATATGGGACAGAATAGTCAGTCTGTTTGACTAACTTTACCAGGACCTGCAGGGGGAAATGTGCATTTTTGGTCAAGTTAGATCAATCAGTAGAGTTTGATTTTTAAAAAAAATCAGAGCGCCTTTTTGGCTGCACATGAGTGTTGAGAACTGGGGACAGTCTATTCCTCCAGTTCTATTCCTTTCTGGGTGGATGATTCTAGTTCAGGAGTCTCCAACCTTGGCAACTTTAAGCCTGGAGGACTTCAACTCCCAGAATTCCCCAGCAAGCTGGCTGGGGAATTCTAGGAGTTGAAGTGCTCCAGGCTTAAAGTTGCCAAGTTTGGAGACCCCTGCTCTAATTGGTGGCTGTAGGGGAGGACAGATCAATCAGTGGTTGCTCACAAGTGTTATATGATGGGGTTCATTGCCTTTTCAGTCTTGGTCTTC
This sequence comes from Hydrophis major, assembly GCA_033807585.1. Classification (NCBI taxonomy): domain Eukaryota; kingdom Metazoa; phylum Chordata; class Lepidosauria; order Squamata; family Elapidae; genus Hydrophis; species Hydrophis major. Next base: position 85,414,102 of record CM066331.1, on the reverse strand, counting down.
CTTATCTATTTGAAGCTATTGGGATAAGTCATCTTCAGCACGAGGTCATATCTGTATGTTGACAACATTCTGATATATATCTTTATGAGGCCAGTCTTGTGATGTAATAGACGTCTTGATTCTGAAGGGTGTGAGGATCTAGATAGGAAGGAACAAGCCAACACTGAATTTGTGGAAGATGATGTTGCTATTTTCCACAAACTATCTGACTTTTTCTTTATTCTGCTTGTAAGAGGAAAACATGAATAAAATCCATTGTGTATTGTGTAACTGTGACTCAAACTTCAAAACTGCGAGTTTGATACTTTTCTACTGCAAAGGGAGAATTTGAAACATTGAACAATCACACGTTGTGCTCTGGGAAAATATGTACGTGTTAGGAAGCATCTAACTTCCTGATGTCCCATATTTGGTGATGAATTGTATACTGAAATTCAGTAGGTAGATTGTAAACCAAGCTATCATAGGATGGGTAGGTTAGGGTATAAAATAGAATGCAAACTTTGCTCTGGGTTCCTCCCACCTGCCAGGGCAGGAACCCGTTTCTGCAGAAATGCTACAATAAAGCTATTTTCCTTGGATTAATATCGAATCTTTGGTGGTTTTTCAAGCCCCCACCCCACAATTTGGCGAGCCAAACCAGGAGCCTCAATGGTGGTTTTCTGGAAGCCAGGGATTAGGTGAGTAGTGGTCACGACCTCCCATTGAGAGGTGCCTCCTCCCCAAATTCTGGTTGGCTCCAGAGGCGACTGGAAATCCAGACAATCCTTGGAAACAGCGTTTTGCCAGCTGATAGTCTGGGACTATTGAAAAAAGAATAGAGGAAAGCCTGAGTTGGGGGCGCCCACACATCCACTACCTTGGAGGTCTGGAGTGATCAGGTAAAACTTTGTTCCTTTCATTTGCAGTCAGAAAAAGAAAGGGGGGGGAGAGGTCCTTAAACTCCCTGGGGGAATCCAGTGTCTGCTGGAGGACTAGGACTAGGAGTCTGAAAGAGAGGGATCCTTAAACTCTCTGGGAGAATCCAGCGTCTGCTGGAGGACTGGACTGGTGAATCAAGGCTCTGGGAGTCTGGAAGAGTAGAGATGGGAAAGGGACAAAGCAAGGGTCTTGGAGACCAGGAAGAAGCCTGTCTGGGACAGGGAAAAACTGACAATGGCAGGAAATCAATTCTGGTAGATTCGCCCCGGGACAGCTACTCCAGCAGTAGGTTCTCCCCGAATCTAAAGGAATTCACCAGACATCTCAAAAAGAAAAACATGATTTATCTTTGTCGAGACCGATGGCCAAAATATCCTGTGATTGATCCTAAATTTCCATATCACTGGAGTCCTGAGGGGGAAACCAGTACCTATTGGATAACCAAATTGAGAGACTATATTCTCCAACACAAAATGACCACTCAAATTGCATACATAGCATGTGAAATTTGAAGGTCCTGTCCCTCCAATCGAGGGTTAATACATGCCTCAACAAAAAGACAATGAGAGTGAGATGGACGATTGGCTGCAGAGTCCGCCGCTCGCAAATCCTAATTTGAATAACGCGCCCGCCAACATTCCTATGGCACCACCACCATTGCCGGTGGCACAACCCCCTCCTCAGCCACCCCTATCTGCGACTGAGAAAAGAAGTGAAACAGTTGAGAAGAGAAGTGTTCAAAATTTTCCCTTCAGAGAAAAACCTGAAGTGGATGCATTTCCTCTTAGGGAAGTTCCTAATGGGATCAATGCTGCAGGCAACCCGGTGACAGTCTTTGTGGCTGCCCCCATAAAACCAGCCGAGTTGCGAGAATTGAAAAAGACTCTTCCAAAACTTCATGAGAATGCTCATGAGGTGGTTGAACAGTTATAACTACAGAGACACTGTAAAAACCAGACAGAAGTCACAGATGATGGTTGCAGTTGTGCAGGCTGCAGCTAAGAATGAGGTGAAGAAAAGTGTGGATTGTGTAAGGGGGGCAATGGGAGGCCAGGGTGAGAGAAGGCGAGGTGGAATGCAAGGAAGTTTCAGAGGAAGAGGTTTCAGAGGGATGGGAATGAGACAGCCTGGAATGGATAGAAGCTGCTTTAGGTATGAGAAGGAAGGACACTTTGCGCGCGAGTGTCCTGCCAACCGGGAGGAGAGGAGTTATGCATTGTATGATTAGAGTTGTTCCGGCTCCTTTAAGAGGACCTGCAGGGAGCCATTGGTAAACATTTCAGTGGTTCCTGACCATCAGGAGCGGCTGTTTCTGATAGACACCGGTGCAAGCCGGACTTCTGTGTGTGACCCGATAAAAGGTGCACATAGATCAAGGAAAATGATAAAAGTAGTGGGGGTGAGTGGAAAATCACAGGATGTGAGGGTGTTTGAACAAATCAGACTGGAAATGAATGAAGTGGTGACTGAGGCTGCTGGAGTGAATTTGCTAGGGAGAGATCTGTTGCCTGTGTTTGGTATCCAGCTGTGGGATACTGGGAAGGGAGTAAGAATGTGGAAGATGACTGTGGAAGATGAGAGAGCAATTTCAGATGAGGTCTGGGCAGGAGGAGAGAAGGCAGGGCGAATGAACATTCAGCCGATTAAGATTCAAGTGCAGCCTGGAGTGACAAAGCTTTGGACCCCACAATATTCAATGAGTAGAAGGGGGAGAGAGGGGTTGATCTGAAGGATGCCTTCTGGGCATGCCCCCTTGAGGAGGAAAGTAGAGACCTGTTTGCATTTGAATGGAATGATCCTGAGAGTGGAAGATTTGGACAGGCTTTGGAAAGTTAGTGTCTTTTATTCAATATGTGGATGATTTGTTGCTGACTGGGGAGAAAGAGAATGAGGTCAGAGCAGCATCTGTAGCTTTGCTAAATTGGCTGAAGGAGCAGGGATTGACAGTTTCAAGGGAAAAGATCCAGTTTGTGGAAAAGAAGGTGAAATAAAGCTCTTGGATTGCAGAGTTTGGGTGGACCAATACACTGTGTTAGCCCAATTCCTGCACAGGAAGTTGGTAGGGAAAGGAGAGAGTATAGAATGGTTAGAGGGAGATGATGAGAGATGGGAAGTTTTAAAGAAGGCATTGTCATCCACACCGGTTTTGGCTTTGCCTAATTTGAAGCTCCCATTTCATCTATATGTGTCAGCAGCACAGGGAACGGCACTAGGAGTGTTGGCACAGAAAGGGGGGGGGCAGTATCAGCCCATCGCCTTTCTGAGCAAAACTCTGGAGCCGGTGGTGAGAGGATGGCCGGTGTGTGCAGGCTGTGGCTGCTACAGCTATGTTGGTGGTAGAGAGCAGGAAGTTAACCTTTGGGGGGGGGGCCTTGTAGGGCATTCACCCCACCAGGTTACTTCTGTGTTAAGTCAGTTGGCAACAACTTGGATGACAGAGGGGCGGATTCTCAAATATGAGACCATTTTGAGAACCAGCTCTGATGTAGTGATTGGGACAGACAGGAATTTGACAGGAATGGGAAGCTGAGGACCATGATTGTTTCTTGCAAGTAGATCTGATGACAAAAGTGAGGGAGGATCTGGAAGAAACTCCTTTGAAAGGAGGGGAGAGATGGTCTGTGGATGGATCAAGCAGGGTTAAGGAAGGAAAGAGGAAGTCAGGATTTGCAGTTGCTTTGAAGAGGGCTTTGGATTTGGCTGAAGGAATTGATGTGACAATTTGGACTGATTCCAAATATACCTGGGGTGTGGTCCATACCTTTGGTAAGATCTGGCAGGAGAGGGGTTTTATTAGGGCTGATGGGAAACAAGTTGAACAATTACAGCTTGTGGAACAGGTTCTGGAGGCCCTGCAACTGCCAAATCAAGTGTCAATAGTACGTGTGAATGCTCATCAGAAAGGGAATACCCCAGAGGTAGTTGGAAACAGGTGAGCAGACAAATGGGCGAAAAAGCTGCAGGGGAAATAAACCTGGTAATGGCATTAAATCCCTTGCTAGAAATGGAAGAGGATGAGGATTAGAGAAAGATGATTTGGAAAAAGAAGGGTGTACATTAACTGAGGATGGGTGGAGAACTTCAGAGGGGGTGAGGGTGGTTCCCGTGAATGTAATGAGAGGAATTCTGGAGAAGGTACATGAGGAAAGACACTGGGGAACGAAAGCATAAGCATTGGTGATGGCTGTAAAACCACATTTTTGGAGCCCAAAGATGTGGACACTAGCCCAGAGTATCTGTTGGAAATACTTATTGGTGATTAAAGATCAATTGATAGGATGGGTAGAGGCCTATCCGACTAGAAGAGCCACAGCATCCACAGTAACCAAGATCCTATTAGAACAAATCATTCCACGATATGGGATGATGGAAGCTATTGATTCTGACAGGGGGACACATGTGACACAAAAAGTGTTGCAATCTGTGATGGGAGCTGTTGGGGTGAAATGGGATTTGCACACCCCTTGGCAGTGCGAAAGTGGAAAGGGCGAATGGGGAATTGAAGAGACATTTGACCAAATTACAATTAGAAAATGGGTTACCATGGACAAAGAACTTATCCTTGGCACTCCTTAGAATTAGAACATGCCCAAGGAAAGACACAGGGATCTCCCCTTTTGAAATGTTAATGGGGCGACCCTACCTGGCCAGACTGGGAAATCCTATACCTGAATTTAAAGATTTGTTTCTGAGAAAATAGTTGCAGACACTGTCCAGGTCTTTGTTTTCTCTTCATAAACAGGGATTGTTGGCACAACGACCACCACTTGCGGGAAGCCAACACCCCTATGAACCTGGAGATTGGGTCCTGATAAAGACTGGGAGAAGTGAGAAACTGCAACCTAGCTGGGAAGGCCCGTACCAGGTGCTGTTGACAACTGAATCTGCAGTTCGCACTCGAGAAGGAGACTGGACGCATTACAGCAGAGTCAAGAAGGCACCAGATCCAAATTCTACGTGGAGGGCAGTTCCAGTGGATGGTCAGCCGCTGAAGCTCACCTTAAAAAGATGAAGAAGATTGGACCCTGGACTGAGCTAACCACCTTGATGATAGTACTGATGCTTGTATCAGGAGGACAGATTCCATATATTGGACCAGCTGGAGACTTGGGGACAGATTTATGGGAAGACAATACATACATGAAGGATTTGAAGAAGGTATCACAAACATTGAACATAACTAACTGCTGGATCTGCATGCACATGCCAGGGAAGACAGAGGAGGGTTTAACATTATATGCAATCCCACTAAGTCAACAGGATTTGAGACCAAAGGAAAATACATTTGAACAGGCTCCTATGAAAAGAAACCTATCCGGGAAGGTATTTGTCCATTTGAGAGAAAAAAGCATATATGTGTTTCAAGAGAAATGTATCCAAAGGAGTGGATTTGGGTGATTGGGAAAAATGCAACAAAACTTTTTATATGCCTTTATCTTGTAGTAACCACAGTTATTCTAACACTCATCATCAATTGAGTTATTTTAATCACGACCAATACCAGATGTGTATGTATTTTGAAGATATAATCAATTGGACTCGGACTTCGAATCAAAAGTACGCCATGGAAAATTTTAGGTGGGTGTTGTGTGGGAAACATGCGTATAGAGAAATGCCACCACGTTGGAGTGGGATTTGTACCATGGGATACGTGATACCAGTAATATATAAATTGAATACCTTACCCCAGGAACGGATTCGGAACAAAAGAGAAATCAGTTCAGGACTAATGCTGGGGGGAAGGTTGAAAACACAGATAGCACGGGGAGTGCTGGCACCGTTGGGAGTAGCCATGAATTATAGAGGTTTACATATCCTGAATAACTTTACAGTAGCCATGTTTAATGATACTATCAAGACAATCAAAATGCTCAACATGGAACTTTCTGAAGTTAGAAAAGTGGCTTTGCAAAATAGATATGCATTAGACATTGTATTCGTGCAAATGGGTGTGTGTGTGCTTTGATTCATTCACATTGCTGTGAATGATTTCCAACCCAATATACAAATTACAAAAACAGTGCAAACGATGGAGGAATGCAATCATTCTAATTCATTATTACAAAGAGGTGATTCCTCATTTCCAGATTTGTGGGGGGAATTATGGTCTTGGCTTCCCAGCACTGCTTGGTGGAGATCTATAATCATGGGAATTATATTAATTATTACATGCTATGTGATGTTGTGTTGTTGTGTTCAGTATGTTGTGTTGTTGTGTTGTTTCCCTGGTGTAATAGCAATGTGTGGAAGATTAGGAAAAACTTTAGGTTCAAGATCTGGGAAGCAGGAGGAAGAACCTCTGATGATGTTTCAGAAGGAGATGGCTCTGAAGGAGGCTGGGGATCTGTTGCGTGAGTTTGAGTCAAGAATGTAAGCAGAAAAGGGGGGAATTGTAAGAGGAAAACATGAATAAAATCCATTGTGTATTGTGTAACTGTGACTCAAACTTCAAAACTGCGAGTTTGATACTTTTCTACTGCAAAGGGAGAATTTGAAACATTGAACAATCACACGTTGTGCTCTGGGAAAATATGTACATGTTAGGAAGCATCTAACTTCCTGATGTCCCATATTTGGTGATGAATTGTATACTGAAATTCAATAGGTAGATTGTAAACCAAGCTGTCATAGGATGGATAGGTTAGGGTATAAAATAGAATGCAAACTTTGCTCTGGGTTCCTCCCACCTGCCAGGGCAGGAACCCGTTTCTGCAGAAATGCTACAATAAAGCTGTTTTCCTTGGATTAATATCGAATCTTTGGTGGTTTTTCAAGCCCCCACCCCACATGTTTATTCAGGACAAACTGTATCCCCCCCTGAAAGAGCAGGTCTGCAACCTGAGGTTGATTCATAGCTGATACTTGATCAGCAAGCAGAGATTGTAGCTAGGGGAACTTTTGCCAAGTTTCTACAGCCAACTGCAGCACTTCCTCAAACATGAGACCTTGGCTATAGTAACTCATGCCCCTTAGATAGATTACTATATCCATGCTTCTGCCTTTGAAGATTACCCTGAAGATTATAATTAGTACAAAATGCAGTGGAATTTTTCTCTCTTGTCAGAATAATTGTAGCTACATAAGTCAAATTTTGTAGGCACTACACTGCCTACCAGCAAGCTTTAAAGTACAATTAAAAGTGTTTGTATTAACTTCTAAAGCTCTTTTTAGCCTAGCACCAAACATAATCAGGATCATCTTCTTATCCCAATCCATTTATCCCAAATGGGGATACCGGGAGTCCCAATTTAATAAGCAGGTCCAGAAGACAAGAGTTTCCTTTGTTGACTCTGGCCCTATGGAAGAGTCTACAGTATTTAGGAAGGCAGTGAAATTAAAGTTGCTTCAAAGATAATAATTTAAACTGTAACTGCTGAAGATGGGTGAATGGTTTATGGATTTATGTATTGGTTCTATAATTTTATGGTTACATTGTAAGCCACCAGGAACCTTCTCTGAAATCTAGTGGTTTAAAAATTATCAACGAAGAAATCAGTGAACGACTGAACAAATGTATAAGTGAATAAATAAATAACTTTGCAGCATCTTTCATCATGGTCACTGTTGGCACAGCTCCTAGGAGCCTGGAGAGCCGCAGGTTTCCAACTCCTATTAATAGAGTTAGTGTTAACATCTAGCCATCAAATATGATTTATATAATATTGTTGCGTGCCATATTCTTATTATAGGACTTCTCTTTTCTGAAAGCAGGCTGCATGTTTTTTGAAAGCATGCAAAGTTAAAAACAATTGTACGCAAAGATCATCCTGCAAAAAAAGAGCTGAATTCTCAGAAATTGCAGCATACTGTAATTCTAATTTACTGTAATTCATCTTCAGTATGAAATATATAGAGTAGCTTTAGATAGTCCATGAACTTGCAAATCATATTGTGGAGCCCATCTGTCCAGATGAGTGTATTTTTCCTGAACAAAGATACAATGTTTTTGTTCTGAATCTACAAAGATTCATTTTAAAGACTTAATTCCAGCCCCTTTCGGTCATCAACCTACGTAATTGACCCACTTTTTAAAAAGTGTGTTTTTAAAATGGATTAAAGTGTTTGTATGTTCATGTCTATTAACAGATGGCTAATGGTTTGTTTATTTGTTCATTTTCTGAAAAAGGAGTTTGTTGTACAGGTAAAATAAAAAGAGCTTCAGTCTGTAATTCTTTACTTCAAACTTTTAAGTAAATCAAGCTTTCATACTTTTTTTAAAAGTTGGCTTGGGGTGTAATCCTATACTTTTTTCAGTGTTTCTCAACTATGGTAACTTTAACATGCATGGACTTCAACTCCCAGAATTCCCTTGACAGCATGTTGAACAAAGAATTCTGGGAGTTGAAGTCCATGCATTTTAAACTTGTCAAAGCTGAAAAATACTAAGTGGGATGGAAAGGCTGCTACCTTTGGGGAAAAGCCTGGAATGCTGGGAGAACTTTAAAAAGTGAGCAGTGAGAATTAATACCTCAGCATTCACATTTCTAGAGATTTTTTTTTCTTGGTTCAAGAACCATATGTAATGCCTTCTCTTGTATATTTTATTCAGTTATTGATCTTGTAATCATACTGCAGACTTTTTCTTTTATACAGATAGTCCTCAACTTACGACTACAATTGAGCCCAAAATTTCCATTACTAAGCGAGACACATTTGTTAAATGAGTTTTGCCCCATTTCACAACCTTTCTTGCCATGGTTATTAAGTCAAACCATTGAAGTTGTTAAGTTAGTAACACGATTGTTAAGTGGATCCAGCTTCCCCATTGACTTCACTTGTCAGAAGTTTGCAAAAGTTGATCACATGAGCCCGGGATACTGCAACCATCAATATGAACCACTTGCCAAGCGCCTGACTTTTGACAATGGGGATGCTGGAATGGTCATAAGTGTGAAAAATGTAATTTCAGAGAACTACCTCTATAAGAAGGATGCAACCAGGGACTGTAACCAAATGCTTTTTGGGGGGAGGAAGTGAAATTAAAGGTCACAAAAGACCATCAGTTTTGTGAGTTGAACACATTCTATGCATAAGTGTGTTGTCTGGCAGTTTGTTTGAACAAGACAGCAATATTTAAAATAAACTAGTAGGTTAAGATAAATCCTTAGTGTAACTCATATTGGAATAACAGGATATTTACCTGTTGCTAGGCTACTGATACAACTGTGACCGCTGTCTAGGTCAGTTAGAAAATATATTAAATTCATTGTTGGAAGGAACATTTGTTGAAAGTGCTGGGTGTTTTATAAGTAATCAGTGGCAAGTATTATCTGTCCATCCAGCTAAGATGCAGACATCTCCCTTGGTACCTTTATTGATTGAGCAAGGTAATGACATCACAACAAAGCGGGCAATATTAGAAAGGTTATACATCATGGCTATGTATGCTGGCTTGTACAGGAAAGTATTATTCTGTGGAAGGGAAAAATCTACTACTTCCTCTAATTACCTGAAAGTAAGGCTGACCCTTCAAAAGAAGACATATAGAAAGAAAAATTATGAACAAAGACAGTGCCCAACTTACTCATCTTGTCAACCCTAGTTTTATTAACTCATGCAGGCTGGACCTTATCCTGGAGATTCCTAACCCGCAATAAATGCATGAGACATAAGTTACTCATGTGTGGGGTGGGGTGGGTAGATGTCATACTTCCAAAAAAGGCCAGTGTCAACTGTCTCACTCAGTCATCTAGCAAAGAAAGACTCCTGGCCATTTGTTTTGCCAAGAGTATACTTTACTGAAGCTTAAATGGTTACAGAAGTAGTGTAAACCGAATCTGAGGTTTTCCTGTGCAAGCAACACAAAGGAATGTTCCGTCTTCGCTCCCCCAGCCATCCCCTGATTATCTGCAAATGTCCAATGAATGGCTTGTATATTGTTCAGGAAACAGGTGCTGGGTTCCCAGCTCTGCATATTGTCACTTGACCTTGGCTGGCTGGAGCTTCTCACAAGGCTCACCTGGGCTTCCATCCTCCCCTTTCCTTACATTCCAATCTTTCCCTTTACTCCCACCCCCACAGTGCCAATGTCAGGCTGTCAGCTCATGAAGCTTGGTTAGGTGAGATGCAGCCATGACAGACAGAGCAGGAAAATGAGACTGGGTTGAATTAATTACTTGTGAAATAAAAGTTGTCAATTTGCAAAACCATTGGTCCAGCAGAAATAGCAAATCAAAGAGGAGAGGGTATGAGGAAGCAAGAGTTGGAAAAGGAAGAAAGGGAGGGAGAAATTGGGTGGGAATGGGGAGACAAGCTAAGTCTTGTAGAGGAGAAATAAAAAGGGAAAGCACCATTTAAGCATTACAAAAAGGAAGGATCTTTTGATGAGAAATTGCACGTGGGATAATAATAGTTAAACCCCAAAGCTGTAAAGAAGCTAACTTTTCTTAGAGTCTATGGGTTCATACCAAGAAGAAACTTGTGGAGGCAAAATATTTTTACTCTGTTCCATTAACAAAATTATCTTCCTCCCATTAATTCCAATGAATGTTTTAAATAAACATTGGAGGGGAAAGCTTTGCAATTTGTGGATTCAGTTTTCTGGCACTCCCATAGAATTCTTCTTTATCCTCTTCACTGTTGGAGTTCCAACATTGGAGAAGCATTATTGTGGAGTTTTTTGAAGCTTCATGTAGCATGCTCAGGTTGGATTTTCTCCAGGGGGATGGACAAAGCAACTATTTTTAGATGCCAAAATTATTTGGTTGAATTTGCTGAAGATGTACTGTATTCCTTTTTATCTTCTCACATTATTCCCATTAGTGGAATTAAAAGCACTTGGGAAAAATTACTTTCAAGCCATCACCGAGAAAGAGGGTTGGAATAAGTTTTGGATATCTAAACCTGTCCTTTATTTAAATTCTCATCTTCTCTCCAAAATAATTTAATAATTGTATATGGATCTAGTGAAACTGGAATAACTCACTTAAAATAAATCTATGTTGAAATAACTGCGTGAGTTATTGAGTGAGAAATTGAGTTACTGAGTTACTGAGTGAGAAAGGCACATATTTCCATTTACAGTTGATATGGCCAAGGATCAAAAATTTCTGGAGTTTGATATTAACAAAAATAGGTAAAATAATTAGGAAATCAATACTAAATCACAATCAGATTTTTTCTGTAATATTTGCTTGAAGATAATAAGAAAATAAAATCAAAGGGACTGGTGATTTATATGTTGATAACAAAAATAAACATACTAAAAAGCTGGAAACATTTTTTTCTTTAGATATAACACTTGTAAATGAGCTTAGTATAATGTAGTAATGGCAGAAAAGTTGACACATTTGTTACATGTTTGAACAGGACAATTCAAACCATATTCCTTTTGAGTTATGGCAAAATGGCATAATACTTTTCATCAGTCAAAATACTTTAAAAAATTGCTACCTTTTAGTTATATTCAGATGTTGAAAGATTTCTGCAATTTATAAAATGTTCTAAAGTTGGTAGGTAATAGCTTAGATTAGAGATATTTATAAGGAAAACAGTAAAATTGATGAAGTTCTATTGTAGGAATTCCTTTATATGCAGTTAAACCATTTTATATTATTTAGCTTGTAGGGTTTTCTAAATTTGTTTTCAAATAATCTTCCTCACTGGAGGTGAATCTCTCTCATCTTTGTAAGGAAAGATCTGACCACTGACCGGTTAACATTCCTCCTGGGTGGCATCCTGTGGAATCAGATGGAACAGATTGACATAAATCAGAACCAACAGAACCAATATGACAAACTGACCCTTAAAAATGTACTCCAGAGTTAAATCTGCAGATGATGATATCATACTTTTAGCTAAATATATTTTGAATCTGTTTTTTTTTAATGTTCTATCTTTTTCAGTGAGCAACAAGTACTGGCAGAAGCCCTGTAGAAAGGAGCTGAAATTTGAAGACTGGATCTGGAATAGCAGGCATAGTAGCTGTTAATAAATTCTGGACAGAGATAGATTCTGAGTTTATTTCACCAACATTCTAGTTGCCAATAATTTTAGTATGTCCTTTAATTTTGAAACCTGAGCAGCCCCAAAGCATGAATCTTCTTGCTTCAGTCAAACTTAAGGTGATATCTGTAATGAAGAGCAGAATTCCTAATGGAACTATCTTTATTCTCGAGTATATTAACCATTGTTTTTCTTTCCAAGGGCTGCCTTTTTTTTTAGGGCCTTTTCCTATGAGCTATGTCAATGGCAGAAAGCCTGGAGCAACTGATGGAGCCAGAATTATAAGTCAGTGATATCCCTCTCCTCTTTTTTGACACCCCTCTTTTCCCATCTTTCATTCCTCCTGGGTGGCATCCTGTGGAATCAGATGGAACAGATTGACATAAATCAGAACCAACAGAACCAATATGACAAACTGACCCTTTTTCCGAATTACTTCTTCCCCTTTTGTCTCTTAGCATAGGCTGCCTTGGAAATAATAGATAACTTTTATCAGCCCTAAATTAATCATGTGTAGAAGGCTTGTGAAATTAAGTCAAGGGCCTTTTTGACTACACGTTCTGCTGTAAGAGAAGAGAGTGAATAATTAATATCTAGATTAAAGTATTACTAGGTCTTTGGGCTAGGTTATATGGCAGCCCACATGAGAAAGATTTGGGGTCCTGACTTTTTGGCATGCTTTTTAAACAACAGATACACCGAGTTTCTTATATGCAGGGGAAAGGGGGTCTCTCACAAAGTCACTCTTGTTTCGGTATCACAGAGCAGAAGTCTTTGCTCCTATATTAGCAGAGCTAGAATTCTTTTTCCAAGTTTTTCTTGGACTGCCTTGACAAGGAAGGTCCTCTGTAAAACAGACCCAAGATGAATGAAAGCTTTCTCCTCCGGATTCAGTCTGGATTTTTGACTTGCAGGAACCTTAAAATAGGGATTTATTAGGGGCCTGATCTATTTACTTCAGCTTAGTTCTGTATGTTTTCTTTCTGCCTCTTCAATTTCTCTAGGGTCGTGGCTGGTAGAGCATATAACCTAGCTTTGAGTTTAGCTGAGATAAATGACACTTCTCTTAAGCATGTGAGTGACAAAAAGGCCATTCTTGTTTCACAAGTTGACAAAGTATATTGGCTTGCAAAGGAGCACTCAGACCAACAACCGTCTTCAATATTTCAGCTTCTTGATTATTTTAGGTTATAGTTACCATCGTTTTGAATTTCAGAATTTTCAGGGAAGTCCTAGGGACAGTTTTACTCCCTGTTAAGCATTGTGTTTCCTTTTGTTTCTTTCATTACCCAACCCCAACCTACTTCAAAACAATAGGCTTATGTGTTAAGGGACAGCTCAGATATACTACTCAAGATTAAAATTTGCCTAGAGAACAGGAGCATAAAATCTGGATAGCACTGAAGCTGAGATGCCGAAACCATAACTTTAGTTTATAACCCCAAATGGGTTCTACTTCTGAGTACACAAGTACAAAATTAGACTAAGAACACCCATGTCTTAGTCATGATCATGAAAGTATAACATATTGCTTTTACTCTTCTTTGAGTCTTCCTAACTATGACATGACATGCTCCAGTAACTATTTTAGCTATTCCGGTTTTAAAATAGTGCTTTTCTCTTTCTCCTCTAAAAATTTGGTCATGGGTGAAGTCTCATATACTTCACAGTTGCTGATGCAGTCAAAGTTGGAATTGTCCAGCTCACATTGACCACTTCATGCTGCAGCACACTTGCACACGCATACATATACACATTCTGGTTGCTGGGAAATGCTCCTCTCCCAGTGGCCAAATGAGCTCCATAGAATCATTTGACACTTTTGACTCACACTTTGCACTGTACTTGTTAGGTCTTACATAGACTCCTCATCAATACACGTAGTCCTTGACTTTTAACGGTTTATTTAGTAACCATTCAAAGTTACAATGGCACACGGAAAAAACTGACTTATGACAATTTTTCATACTTTTGACCATTGCTGCATTCCCATGGTCATAGAATAGAATAGAATTCTTTATTGGCCAAGTGTGATTGGACATACAAGGAACTTGTCTTGGTGTTCTCAATATACATAAAAGAAAAGATACATTTGTCAAGAGTCAAGAATCATTAAGGTACAACACTGAATAGAATAGAATAGAATAGAATAGAATAGAATAGAATAGAATAGAATAGAATAGAATAGAATTCTTTATTGGCCAAGTGTGATTGGACACACAAGGAACTTGTTTTGGTGCAAATGCTCTCAGTGTACATAAAAGAAAAGATACATTTGTTAAGAATCATAAGGTACAACACTTAATGATAGTCATGGGGTACAATAAGTAATCAAATCATACTAGGAAAGTCATGTGATTTACATTTGGATGCTTGACAACTGACTCACATTTATGATAGTTGCAGTGTCCTGGGATCATGTGATCCCCTTTTGTGACCTTCTGACAAGCAAAGTCAATGGGGAAGCCAGATTCACTTCACAACTGTGGCAAGAAAAGTCATAAAATGGGGCAAAGCTCCCTTAACAAACATCCCACTTAGCAACATATATTTTGGTCTCCATTGTGGTCATAAGTCAAGGACTACCTGTACTGTTCCAGAAGAGAAATCAACAACCTTATGGCTGGTTGACCATCTTTCATCTCATGGACTGATGGATGGTACTTTGATGCCACCATTTGGAAGAGCTCTTTATAATGAAAATTAATACTTCCTCTAAGATTTAACTATTCATATTTGCAGTAAGGAATAAAGCTCTCTCTTTTTGTAATGTAAACTCAGCAGCATTCTCTAGCGTCGCCTTCAAATAGTCAAAGTTTCTTGCAAATAAACCTAAACTGTTCAAATTCACATTTATTTTGAATGGATCATTTCATTCATGTAGCATGTATGTCGTAGCAAACTTACAGAATACTAAAAAGCAGTACTTAAGATCGAGACAATAAAATAACAGCAAGTGAAAAAGAAAAAAACCTGTACGTTTTTATGGACCTAATTAGAGGTGCCAGCATGGACAAATTTCTTTTGACATTTCCCACCAATCATGCAAAATTGTCTAAAGCCTGTTTTTTTCCTTCAGTTAATAACAGCAGGAAAATGATTTTGTCATCAAGCTGACCCAGGTTTGGTACAAAATGTCAAGACGATGAAATTCACTTCACAGTTGCAGCTGTCAACTTTCTTTTTTTTTCTTTTTTTTTTGAACATATGTTCTGGTCATCCCTGATCAAGCCAGCCAGTTTTCTTCTGCAGAAGAGGGAATAGGATTCATTTCTTTACATTTTCCTTTGCAGGTTTAAGGTAAGATAGGTAAGGGCCTTAACAGAGAACACCTGCATTTGTAGTTGTTTTGAGCCAGGTATTAAATGATTGTTCTACCTACATATGTTCCCTGAAGCCTTTTAAGCTCTGCTAAAATTCTCTGCTTAATTCCAAAAATTAAGCTGGTAATTAAAGATTGTTAAGTGAGTTGCTACTCTTACAAAAATGCTCTTACATTTCCACCCAAAGAAACAAAGATAAAGTATATATTGGCACGAATGGGAGAGTCTTTGTGGAATTTGTTAAGTTTTGAGCATGGGCGAGAAAGAATGGAGACAAGCCTCTGAACGGTGAACTTCAGCTCTTTATTTACATTGTGACTTCCTCAATTCAACAGCAGTAAAACCCGCCTTATATAGGCAAACCCTGTAACGTTTAACCAATAACGAGCTAGGAACGCTAGCTCTTATAACCAATAGGAACTCTCTGTTAAGGGCCAATCGGACTCCCCAGAACGGGCCAATCCGGTCCGGCCGCTTAACAGCCAATCAGAAGTGCAGGGTCAGAACCCTGCACTTACTCCAAGCTCACACTTTATTAATCTTATTGCATACACAACACCCCTTCCCCCTGGCTTGTAATTTCAGGGCGCAGTTACATAGTCCCTTAGATAGGACGGTTGTCTTTTTAGTCTCTTTGATTTTCGTTGCATCGGCTGGTTGCAATCATGCTGAGGTAGATCGTTGTTTGGCAGTGGGGCTGTTTCTGGTTCAGAGTTCACTTCTACATCATTGCCCACATTTTCTGCAATTCCCTGAGGTGCAACCGTTTCTCCCTCCGGCTCCGCTTCCTGAATTTCTATTAAACCCTCATTTCCTTCGAACTGGTTTCCTAGGAATTCATCTTCTTCCGTACCTCCCCCCCCCCCCTCAGTTTGGTCAAAGGGGATTTGCAGACTGGCCGCTGACAGCCGCGATCGTAATTGGTCGATATGCCGTTTCCAAAGTTTATCATCAAGGCATTGCACAAGGTAGGATCTGGGGCCGGTTACACGTACTACTGTCGCTTCCACCCACAACGGGTCGCCTGATAGGTTTTTTGCATAAACCAGGTCTCCTACCTGGAAGGTGCGACAGCGGCCGCTGGATCCTAGTGGTTTCTCCGGTTCATAAGCCAGGTGCAACTGGTCGAGGTGGGAGTGGAGCTTTCATCCCATTAGCAGTTCAGCGGGAGTTTTGTTGGTGACACTATGTGGGGTGATGTGTTACAAGAAGAGGATTTGATTGACCTTGTCGTCAATGTTGTCGTAGTCTACCTTTTGAAAGGTTTTCTTCACAAATTGGACCATGTGTTCTGCTCGGTCATTGGTCGCAGGGTGCGCAGGCAAGGTGAGCGCATGGCGGATGCCGCGGTCAGCGAGGTACTGCTCGAACGCTAGTGCAGTAAATTGTGGGCTGTTATCGGAAACCAGGACGTCTGGTAATCCGTGGGTTGCAAAGAGTCTGTTTAAAATTTTGATAACTGCCTCGGAGGTCGTAGTCGTCATGCGATGAATTTCGAGCCAATTCGAGCAGGCGTCGACGGTAAGCAGGAAAGTGTGGCCTTTGGTTGGCCCCGCGAAGTCCAGATGAATTCGGGACCAGGGTCCACGTGGTGTCTCCCATTCAGTAGGCATGGCTTTTGGTGGGGTGTTGCTGACTTCTTGGCATTTGGGACAAGCTTTAACCCACTGTTCAATTTGCTTGTCAATGCCCGGCCACCATGCGTAGCTTCGCACAAGGGCTTTCATTCACATGATGCTGGGGTGGCCATCGTGCAAAGTTCTCAGTAGCGCTTTTCGGAGCCATTCTGGGATAACGACTCTATCACCCCAGATGACACAGCCTTTCTGGGAGAAGAGCTCGGTCTGTCGAGACTTGAATGGTGTGAAGGCATCTGATAACTGGTCCAATGGCCATCCGCGTTCTATCCAGCTTAGGACTCGTGCTAGGGTGTGGTCGCGTTTGGTTTCTCTCGTGATATCTCGGGCGGTCAGTGGCAGCGAGTTGAGTGCCTCGATTTGCAACGTGGTTACCGTTGGTGCCGGATCGTCGAGAGTCTCTGGAAACGGTGCTCGGCTCAACGCGTCGGCATGGGGAATGGCTTTCCCCGGGTGGTATTGCAGCCGATAGTTATAAGCAGCTAAGAATTCTGACCATCGGGTCATCCTAGGGGATAATATGTAGGGAGTCAGCTTATCTCCAGCTATTATCCCTAACAAAGGTTTGTGGTCAGTCACAATAGTAAAAACCCTACCATACACGTATTCGTGAAATCTTTTCACAGCTGAGACAATTGCGAGGGCTTCTTTATCAATTTGTCCATAGTTCCGCTCCGTTTTTGACAGAGTCTTTGAAAAATATGCAACAGGGGTTTCGTTCCCATTAGGCAGTACGTGGCTCAAAATGGTGCCCACCCCGAAAGGCGATGCATCACAGGTTATAACTAACGGCAAAGTCTTGTTATACTGCATGAGTATAGAGTCAGAAGTGAGCAGTTTTTTAACATTTCAGAATGCCTGTTCTTCACGGTAACCCCATAACCAATTTGCTTTTTTATCTAACAATCGGTGTAACGGTTCAGCGACAGTTGCTTTGTGCGGTAAAAATACATTATAAAAATTGATGAGGCCTAGGAATGCCTGGAGATCAGCCTTGTTTCGTGGCCTGGGAGCGTTTTTGATCGCTTTTAATTTACCTTCGGTAGGGTAAATACCCTGGCTATCAATCAGGTACCCTAAAAACTCAACACTGTCAGTACACAATTTACATTTGTTTTTTTTAACTTTAAGACCGGCCTCTTGGAATTTTTTTAGGACTAATTTTAACCGGTCCTGTAAGATTTTTTTTTGTAGGGGCTGCAATTAATACATCGTCAAAATAGGGGACCACACCCTTAATTCCTTGCAATAACCTTTCCATAAGGCTCTGAAAAATCCCCGGGGCTACACTCACTCCGAATTGCAGCCGGGTACATTTAAAGGCACCTCAGTGCATCACAATAGTTTGGGCCTGTGCCGTTTTTTCATCTACTGGTAATTGCTGATATGCCTGAGCTAAATCCAATTTAGCAAAAACTTTCCCGCCCCCCAGGGAATGGAGGAGGTGCTGCACCACCGGAACTGGATACGCGTTCTGCTGCAGAGCGTGGTTCAAAGTGGCCCGGTAGTCCCCACAAATTCGGATTGACCCGTCTGGCTTAATGGGTGTTACAATAGGGGTTTCCCACGGGGAGTGATCGATAGGCTCCAACACCCCCTGAGCTATCAGTTTGTCGAGTTGTTCGTTGATTTTCGATTTTAAGGCAAACGGAACTAGACGGGGCTTTAAGCGAATGGGAGCTATTTTTGGATCTAAGCTGAATGAGATCGGGGTCCCCTTGTACTCGCCTAAGCTGTCCGCAAAGACATCCCTGAACTCATAGATAAGGTCTTCCTCCCAGTCACAGCCACCAACTCGGTTTACGCCAGCCACTTCAATGCCGAGTGGCGCGAACCATTGGAGGCCCAGTAGGCTAGGCCTATCTCTATCGATGACCGTTAAAGATAAGTACGCTGTGTGCTTCTTGAAGGAGACTCAGACTCTGCAGGACCCGACGACGGGAATTCGATTGCCCTGGTAGTCCTTGAGGATGAGGCGTTGGAAACGGAGATTTTGGCGTTGAATTGTGGGGATGAGTTGCTTGAGTGTCTTCCAAGACACCATCGAGAGGGACGATCCTGAGTCGACCTCCATGTGGCAAGGCTGGTTCTCGATGGCTACCGTGACTCGGATTTTCTTAGTGTCCAAGGCTGAGGCATGACCAATAGTGATAGTATGGTGAGCCTCTTCTCTCTGCAAAGCTCGATTTCTGTAGGAGTGGTTTACTGGCTCTCGCCTTACAGGACGGTTTCCTGTCAATTGGCGATAGTTAGCCCCTTTTGAGGCCTGGCTGGGTCCCTGCAAGCTGCAGCAGACCCGTCCGATGTGGCCTCGTTTCCCGCACTCATGGCAGAGTGCGTCGCGGAATTTGCATTTGGACCTGGCATGGTTGGCTCCACAGCCAGCGCAAGGGCGTAAGGACTTCGGGCGAGGGTCCCAGTCGGACCGCAGTCGATGGACCCCTTCTTCGTCGCTGTCTGACGACGAAGAGAGGTCCTCGTGGTGCGTTGTCGCGAGCTGCCCTTCTGAACTAGGTGAGATTTTGCTGGCTGGTGGTGGTACCGGAGTGCGGTTTCGGCGTAGTTGTGCAACCGACTTCCTGGTTGCTTCTGCTGCTGTAGCATCAGCAATGGCGTCGGCAAGACTGATGTCGCCTTTCACCATCAGCTTGCTTTGGACGCCTGGTGCATCTAATCCCAGAACTATGCGATCTCTTAGTGCTTCTTCTAGATCGGTGAATCCGCAGAGGCCTCCCAAATTTCGGAGGTCTGCTATGAAGTCGGCCACGCTTTCTCCCTTTCGCTGGCTTCTTTGATAAAACTCATGGCGTCTCATGAGCGTAGGCACGGTCGGGGCGTAGTGGTCTCGCAGGATAGGTTCGAGGTCATCCCAATGCATGGCCTTCATTTTTCGGGGTTTGGCTAGTGCTTTAACCATCTTAAATACGGTTGGACCGCAATGCGTTAGGAACACCACCCATTTCTTCCCGGCTGTGGCGTCCTTTAAGTTGTTCGTCTCTAGGAACATTTGGAAACGATCCATGTAAGACTCCCAGTCTTCTTGTGTTGGATCGAACGGAGCGGGTGGTACGATGCCGTCGGAGATGGTTCCGTTGTTGGCGTTGTCTGTCACGTGCTTGGCGTTCTTTGAAGTTTTGTTGGTTCAGATATCTCCATATACCACCTTCGTTGCCAGTGTTAAGTTTTGAGCATGGGCGAGAAAGAATGGAGACAAGCCTCTGAACGGTGAACTTCAGCTCTTTATTTACATTGTGACTTCCTCAATTCAACAGCAGTAAAACCCGCCTTATATAGGCAAACCCTGTAACGTTTAACCAATAACGAGCTAGGAACGCTAGCTCTTATAACCAATAAGAACTCTCTGTTAAGGGCTAATCGGATTCCCCGGAACGGGCCAATCCGGTCCGCCCACTTAACAGCCAATCAGAAGTTCAGGACCAGAACCCTGCACTTACTCCAAGCTCACACTTTATTAATCTTATTGCATACACAACAGAATTCATATCAGTTTTTCTTTGGAGCAGCTTTGGGTGAGTCTGGAAATCATTGTACCACCTGATATAGGGTAGCTTAATTGCAGGCAACCCTCCTGCCATGTTTAAAAAAAAAAAAAGAACACTTTTTTTGTAATTGTACATTTTCCTATATTATACATCCCATTTCCAGTTTTGCAAGTCCTTTTTAAATATACATCGTATAATACACCCTGGTTATAACAATTATTCTCATAGTCATATTGTTTTCATATTTGTACCATAACAATTACACTCTAAAATAATGAACACTTATCCACCTTCTTTCCACTTTGAAGAAGGTTCAGGAGAACATAAAAGTTTGGTGTTTATTTTTTGACATTTGAGTTGACCAAAAAGAAAATTTGGATATTTTTTTCTTTTTTAATGTTTTTTTATTATGGTTCAACAAAAGGTAAAATATAAAAACACAAAAGCAGAAGGGCTGCGGAAAGAAGATATTTTTGAAAAAGCAGAACCAGGATGCAAAAGGGAAAAAGGGGGAAAAGGGCGAAAAAAATAATAACTTCCAACTTTCTTTGATACAGATATAAAATACATTAATATTTTAATCTAAATCTACAATAATTTTACACAGTATTTCTATAAACATGAGCAACTCTAATTGTCATATCCCCAAATTAAGTTTTCATTTTTTTCAGACTTCGATAATGATTTCCAAGTAGAAACAAAGTTTAGGCAATCTTTTCTTTAATCAAAGCAATCACTTTCAGCATTTCAATCAAATCCATTAGTTTCCCTAGCCATTATTCCATTGTAGGAATTTGTAAATCCTTCCATCCTCCTGTATTTATCGGACCTAGAAGGAAAACCTCTGATTTCAATTGCATATTTATCTTAAGAATTCTCTGGATTAAGATACATATCTGATCTCAAGAATTTGGACATTTTTGGGGGTAAGAAATACAGTTACTTTTGGCTTTTTGTGTTACTGAATCAACTTCTTCCCATCCTGCCACTGGGAGACAGCTGTCTCTTCTATGTTTATTAACTCTTCAATCATCACTGTCGTGTCCGCAAAAAGATGCCAGGAGTCGGTGACTACGTTTCAAGCTCTTTATTTAACAGTTGTGAACCGAACCGGCGAAAAGGAAAAAGCCCGCGGCTTTTATCCTTTTCGCTGCGGCGGCCGCGGCCAATGGCAGCGATTCAAGTCTCCCGCTCTTGGAGTGAGCCAATCACGGGAGGCTTCAAACGGGCCAATCAGCGCGGCTCGCCTGGCCAATCAGAAATCCCCGCGCTTTAGCCAATCAAAGCGTGGGGATTTCAAGTATGCAAATTAAGGACAGAACACCCCTCCCCTCTTGGTATAGTCCATCACGTTGCGTAGTCACGTAGGTAGGCGGGGCTCCGTCTAGTCCTACTTGACCTGCGCAACTCAGTTGCAAGCTGGATTTCGGCCGGAGCGGTCATGTTTTTGGCTGCTCCCTCTTCTGTGTGAACCGGCTGGATGATCGGGACGGTTCTTTCTCCGTGGCTCCCACCTGGGCCTTCCGGGTTGGTTGAGCTACGGGTTTCGCCGCTCCCGCTTGGTTTCTCCGAGTCGGTTGAGCTGGCCAGGTGGTTCTTCTCCGGTGGGGGATCGCGATGGCTGCGTTCCGGTAAGTACTGCTGGTTTATTTTTTCTTGCGTTTGTTTATTCGGGTATTCCCTCCCCCCTTGGTTCGTGTTTTGGGGGTTGAGGTCTGTTGCTGTTCGTGACCTGAGCTGGTCAATGTGTCGTTTCCAGGCTCGCCCATCGGTGGTTTGGAGCCGGTACGACCGTGGACCTGTGATTTGAGTGATGACGGCTGGGATCCATAGGGGGTCCCCAGTCAGATTTTTCGCGTACACTAAGTCACCGGGGGCAAAGGTCCGGTATTTTGTACTTGAGTCTGGGGGTCGCTCCGGGTTATATGTTGGGTGTAACCTGTCGAGCGGGGACCTCAGCTTCCTACCCATCAGTAACTCGGCTGGGCTTTTGTTGGTAGTGGTGTTCGGGGTGATGTGTTGTATAAAGAGGAGTTTATTTATTTTGTCGTTGATCTCCCCGTGGTCCATTTTCCGGATGGTTTTTTTGGTAAATTGTACCATCCGTTCCGCCCTACCATTCGCCGCCGGATGTGCCGGTGCTGTTAATGCGTGGCGGATGCCCCTCTCCGCCAGGAACCTCTCGAAGTCGAGGGAAGTAAACTGGGGCCCGTTGTCTCAGACGACGACGTCTGGGAGGCCGTGTGTGGAAAAGAGTTTGCAAAGTTCTTTGATAACGGCCTCCGTGGTAGTGGATTTCATGTCGCTTACCTCCAACCAGTTGGAGTAAGCGTCAACTGTTATCAGAAAGGTATGCCCATTCGTGGGACCGGCAAAGTCTAAATGGATTCTGGACCAGGGTCCCCTTGGTGTTTCCCAGTCCAGGATGGGTGCTGCGGGTGGGCTGGGTCTGGTCTCCTGGCATCGTTGGCATTTGGCTACCCATACCTCTATCTGCTTGTCCATCCCTGGCCACCAAGTGTAACTCCTGGCCAGGGCTTTAGTTCTGACGATGCCAGGATGCCCCTCGTGCAGCATCTCTAAGACCCTCCCTTGCAAGCTGTCCGGGATGACCACCCTGTCACCCCACAAAATACATCCCTTGAGTAGTGAGAGTTCAGTCTGGCGGTTTCTGAATGTCTTAACGGATTCGTCACTGTCCCTTTCAGGCCAACCTTTTTCCACCCAATGTAAAATTCGCGCCAGACGCCTGTCCTTAATAGTTTCCCTGGCAATGTCTGACGCGGTAATGGGTAGGTTGGGCAAATTCTCGATGTTAAGGGTGTTTGTCGTTGGTGCTGGGTCAGGATCAGAGTCTGGTAAAGGCGAGCGGCTTAAAGCGTCCGCGTGCGAAATTTTCTTACCTGGCTTGTGTAACAGTTCGTAGCTGTAGGCTGCCAGGAACTCGGACCACCTTGTCATCCGGGGTGATAAAATGTTCGGGGTGGCTCGGTTTCCTGCGAGGATGCCCAGCAACGGCTTATGATCTGTCACAATGGTAAACGGGCGGCCATAAAGGTATTCGTGGAATCGCTTAACGGCGGCAACTATAGCCAAAGCTTCTTTGTCCAGCTGGCTATAGTTCCACTCCGGTTTAGTTAGAGTCCTGGAAAAGAAAGCGATGGGTGCTTCTCTTTTGTCGGGGAGAGTATGGCTGAGGACAGCGCCGACGCCGAAAGGTGATGCGTCGCAAGTGACAACCAAGGGCAAGGTTTCGCTGAATTGAATCAGGACGGCGTCGGAGGTGAGGAGGTCTTTGGTTTTTTGGAAGGCGGCTTGCTCTCGTCTCCCCCAAGTCCAGGTTGCCGCCTTATCCAGGAGCCTATGCAAAGGCTCCGCCGCCGTAGCCTTTTGGGGTAGGAAAACATTATAAAAATTCAGCAACCCTAAGAAAGCCTGTAGTTCCGTTTTAGACCTTGGGGTGGGGGCTTCTTTGATGGCTTTCACTTTTTTAATTGTAGGGTGAATGCCATGCCGGTCTAGAAGGTAGCCCAAGAATTCCACTCGCTCTGTGCATAGTTGGCATTTTTCTCGCTTTACTTTAAGTCCCATTACTTTAAATTTTGTTAAGACCTCCCTGAGTCGGTTTTCTAATTCGGCTTCGTTTGGCGCCGCCACTAATACGTCATCAAAATAGGGCACCACCCCCTTGATGCCCTGCAGTAAACGTTCCATCAGGCTCTGAAAGATGCCTGGTGCCACGCTGACTCCGAATTGGAGCCGGTTACACTTGAAGGCCCCCCGATGGGTAACGATGGTCTGGGCTTCCGCTGTTTTTTCGTCGACCGGCAACTGCTGATATGCCTGGGCGAGATCGAGCTTGGCAAAGACCTTGCCCCCTCCCAGTGAGTGCAGTAGGTGTTGCACGATTGGGACGGGGTAGGCGCTTTGTTGCAACGCGCCATTTAGGGTGGCCTTATAGTCCCCACAAATTCTCACGGACCCGTCTGGCTTGACTGGGGTCACTATAGGGGTCTCCCATCGGGCATGGTCTATCGGCTGCAACACCCCCTGTTTGACGAGCTTGTTGATCTGTTCGTCAATTTTAGGTTTTAGGGCGAATGGTACCCTCCTAGGTTTTAGCCGCTTGGGGGGAACCCTAGGGTCTAGGTCAAATGAGATAAGGGGCCCCTGGTACTTGCCCAGGCTTCCGTCGAAGACCTCCCGGAACTCCTGGGCTAGCCGCTGTTCCCAGCCATCGTCGGCGACGTGGTTGACTCCTGTCAGCGCGATGTCCAGCGGGGCGAACCATTGTAGGCCCAGCAGGCTTGGGCGATCGCGATCGACGATTGTGAGTGGGAGTTGTTCGGTGCGGCCCTTGTAAGTTACATTAAAGTTCTTGGTGCCCACTACCGGGACGCGGTTTCCCTGGTAGTCTTTTATAATGATTTTTTGGGCATTAATGTTCCTCTTATGGAGGGTGGGCACTAGCCGTTTTATCTCGTGCCATGCAATCATGGAGAGGTAGGACCCGGAGTCCACCTCCATCTTGCATGGTTGGCCTTCAATATGGACTTCTACGTGTACCTTTCTGGCGCCGTCGGAGATGGCGTGGCCGATGGTTACCGTCTGGTGGGTATCTTCCTTGCGCCGACTGTTGCCGCCTCTTGAAGATCGTTGGATTCGGTCCCACCGACCGTCCGATTGGCGATCTCTGGTCCTGGGCGGGGGGCTTTCCTTCTTTCGGTCGTGTTGTTCCCATCTGGGCGGGCTGCGGGTCTTCTTTTGGCGGCAAACTCGAGCGATGTGTCCCCGTCTTTCACAATGCCTACAGATAGAGTCAAAAAATCGGCATTCTGATCTGGGGTGGTCGCCGCCGCACCCGGCACAGTTGGTCCTCGACCTACGACCTCTTCGGTTCCATTGGTCGCCGCGTCCCGTCTGCACGCGATGTATGTCCTCCTCGTCTTCTGACGTGCTGGATGTAGACTGGAATTCTCTGTAGTGTGCAGTTGATTCGCTTTTAGGGTCGGCCGACCTTGCCGGGTTGTTGTTTCCGCCCTTCGCGTCTGATTTTCGCATGCTGTCAGCGGAAGTGCGGGTTGCTTCTGCGGCTGCGGCTGCGGCTGCGGTGAGGGCGTC
The DNA here is from genome assembly GCA_033807585.1 of Hydrophis major. Taxonomy (NCBI): domain Eukaryota; kingdom Metazoa; phylum Chordata; class Lepidosauria; order Squamata; family Elapidae; genus Hydrophis; species Hydrophis major. The sequence goes on along the minus strand of CM066331.1, from coordinate 85,388,653 downwards.
TGCTAGGCTGATGTCGCCCTTGGCCATAAGCCGGCTCTGGAGTGTAGGGTCCCATAGGCCGAGTACGAATCGGTCTCTTAGGAGGCTGTTCAGACCTTCAAACTCGCAGAGTCCTCCTAGGCGCCGCAGCTCGGCGACGAAATCGCTCAGTTTTTCGCCTGGTTTCTGATCTCGGCGGTAAAATTCGTTGCGCCGGATCAGGATGGGGACCTCGGGGGCGTAATGGCGCCGCAGGATAGGTTCGAGGACGTCCCAGTCCATGGCGGTTGCGTCTGCCGGCTTGGCCAATGCCTTGGCCATCTGGAAGACCTCGGTTCCGCAATGGGTGAGGAAGACGGCGCGTTTTAGCGGGCCCGGGGCGTCCTTCATTCCGGTGCACTCGAGGTACATGCGGAAACGGTCTGAGAACGATTCCCAGTCCTCGGTGGCGGGGTTGAAGGGGGCGGGCGGTGCGATTTTCGCCATCTCTGTGCTGAAACTGGCTCTTGTTGGACACGGGGTTCGGTTCAGGGTCGGGATCCCACCCTCGTCGCCAGTGTTGTGTCTGCAAAAAGATGCCAGGAGTCGGTGACTACGTTTCAAGCTCTTTATTTAACAGTTGTGAACCGAACCGGCGAAAAGGAAAAAGCCCGCGGCTTTTATCCTTTTCGCTGCGGCGGCCGCAGCCAATGGCAGCGATTCAAGTCTCCCGCTCTTGGAGTGAGCCAATCACGGGAGGCTTCAAACGGGCCAATCAGCGCGGCTCGCCTGGCCAATCAGAAATCCCCGCGCTTTAGCCAATCAAAGCGCGGGGATTTCAAGTATGCAAATTAAGGACAGAACAATCACAGTGTGCTTGCATGAACAACACTCCCAAGAGGACAAAAATATAAAGCTCAGTGGGGTCTAACCAGAAAAATTGACTTAATAACATCCAACAAAATGTCTTTCAGCAGTGCTATTCTATGAATACATTCAGAACACACTCTGTTGGATAGTTTTAACAATAATCTGTTACAGAGTTCAAATTTTCAAGCACTAATGCCGAGTGTTATTATCCTAACTTTCAGAAAAAGACTATAATACAAAGCAAGCAGCATGGAGCATGTTAGAGTAACATTTTAGGCACTGCTCTATGGGATCAGCTGTTTATACATGTAGGCATGGGGTTGCTTTTGAGGTTCTTGTAGGTTTAAGCTATTGGTCGTTATACCATTGAGAACTAGTTGGATTTGTGAAGCCTCCTCTTTAATTAGCATCCCTCCCACAGACACCATTTGTGGGCAAAAAGAACTGGCACATATTGTTTTGTGAAAAATATACTGAGTTCCTGGCACTAAGAAATAAGGGAACAGTTTGCCAAGACGTATGATCCCCACCATTCCTAGATTCTGAACAGAATGCTCTTTCCCCCCAAATATAGATGTTGAATCATTATAAAAAGTCTGGTTGAATCTGAGAGAAATGACACTGTCCAAGTCTTTGTGTTAGAATATACTAAGGTCAATCAAGACACATGACTTAGAGAAGTTAAATTGATCCTTAGAATCAAGTCAAATTGACCATTTTATACGATATTATATTGTTTATTATGCCCAATAAAATGTATGAAATAGAAGGGGGTTGTATAAATAAGTGATTCAACTCTGTTTACTTAACACAACTCAAAACAGTTTCACTTACAGTTAAATTCAGGTTTGTTCTGGACCCACCTAATTTTGGAACTATAGTGCAAGTCTTATTTTGAAGAAATATAGTTTATTTTTTTTCCAAATGCATACAACACACTTTTCTTCTCCTATTTCCCCCACAACAACGCTGTGAGGTGAGTTGGACTGCGAGAGAAGGACTAGCCCAAAGTCACCCAGCTAGCTTTCCTGGTGGGACTAGAACCCACAAGTCTCCTGCTTTCTACCCTGGTGCCATTCTTTGAGGGGGAGCAGCCATTTCAATTGATCAATTCCATTCCAGAAGCATGGCCAGAAAAATTATATGGGGAAGGGCTTAGAAAAAAATTAAAAACTTCAGTTATTTCATATTTAACACAAGATAAGAATTATAAAAATTTGCTAACTTCTAAAGTTTATTTTGATTTTCACAAAGCATTTTTGCATGAATCCCGATATGGCACAAATGAAAAGGCTATTTTTACAATGTGATTTTTCTGCGTGCCAGAAGGAATTTTATACTGAGGAGCTCATAATTATATGGTTCTTTCCCTTCCCACTCTGGTTTACTAACTCAATAAGTACTAATCCAAGGAGATAAAACTAAGAGCCAAATCAGTATTTATGAGCCAGCCATAAACTGTTCTAATCATATACCCATGTAAGATGAAATAATCATAATTAGTACAAATTAGCAGTTGGAACTAGCTTATTTGTCAAGAGGTTGATCCATGAGAAATATGTAGCATAATTTCCAACAAGATAGTTACATTGTACATGCCATAAGACACAATTCAAAACTGTTTGCATAATTTCAAGGTCCAGTAACATTTTTTGGTCTATAAGTCTATAATTTATCATCACCAGCACTATCTCCCTCCCATTGGCCTAAGAAACGAAGATTTTTAAATCCTAACTGGGCTCTTAATAGAGGCTGCCCAGAGAGAATGGATTGGATGTGGAGCTTTGCATATGGTTCATGAGTTGGAAAGTTGGAAAGTTATCACTGAGTAGAGTGCAGACTGGCTTTACAACTTATTATTTCTTCAAGTACATTGTATATAATTTCCTGGTGGCCTACATCTAGCTATAATTCTCTGCTGTAGCAGTTCCATTTTGCCATGTAATTTGGGAGTCTGTGTAAGATCATTAGAAGAGGCAGAGGCAGCACAAAAACAATAGTTCTAAGGTCTCAAGATTATCATAATTATTCTGACACCCCTGTAGGCCTTAAACCCAACTCATCAATCAATCAAAATACAATAGAACTGGAAGAGACCTTGAAGGTCCTCTGCTCAAGCAGGAGACCCAATACTATTCCAGACAAATGGCTGTTCAGTCTCCTCTTAAAACCCCCCAGTGATGAAACACCCACAACTTCTGAAGGCGAGTGGTTCCACTGGTTAATTATCCTCACTGTTAAGAAGTTCCTCCTTCATTCCAGGTTGCTTGTCTCCTTGATTAGTTTTCATCCATTGTTTCTTGTCCTTCCCTCTGGCATTTTGGAAAATAACTTGACCCTTTCTTCTTTATGGCATCCTCTCAAATACTAGAATAGAGTATTGCTATCATGGTCCCATATAATCCATCTTTTCTCTAGACTAGCCAAACCCAAATCCTGCAACCGTTCTTCATATGTTTTAGACTCCAGGCCTTTAATCATCTTAGTTGCTCTTCTTTGTACTTTTTCCAAAGCCTCAACATCTTTTTTGTAGCGTGGTGACCAAAACTGGATATAGTATTCCAGGTGTGGCCTTACTAAGGCTTTATAAAGCAGTACTAATATTTCACATGATTTTGATTCTGTGCCTCTGTTTATACAACCAAGGATTGTATTCGCTTTTTTGGCTGCTGCCGCACACTGCTGGCTCATATTTAAGTGATTGTTCACTAGGACTCCAAGATCCCTCTCACAATTACTGTTTCTGAGCCAGGTTTCACCTAATCTGTACTTGTACCATTGTTTTTTCCTGCCTAAGTATAAAACCTTGCTTTTTTCCACATGAAATTTCATTTTGTTGGATAGAGCCTATTGTTCGAGTTCTTTTTGGATCCTGAACTTGTTGTCTGGAGTAATCAATTCCAAATGAACCCAGATAAGATGACTGCTCAAATATATTCATCTTGATGCCATTGTAACTGCTACAATTGGCGTGAATCACATTTTTGTGATAAAAACATAATGTCACCTTGAAAAAGCTGAGTTGTCTTAATTGTAGCTGATACATGTCAAGGAAACAAAGCCCACCCCATCACCACACACACCAGTGGTGGGATTCAAATTATTTTACTACCAGTTCTGTGGGCGTGGCTTGGTGGGTGTGGCAGAGGAAGGATACTATAAAATCTCCAGTCACAGGTAGTATTTGCCAGTTCTCCGAACTACTCAAAATTTCCACTACCAGTTCTTCAGAACTGGTTAGAACCTGCTGAATACCATCTCTGATACACACCCCCTATTGAATCCCATTCCCATTTGGAAAAGGATGCTACAATCAAACATATCCAGTGATGGCCAGCAGAAAATTCTATGTTTCCTTGTGGAATAACTTATTCTACAGCTTTTAATACTGTACTAACTTTTAATCATTTAAAACTGAAGGCAGCTTTTCAAATGTCATTCCAAGCTCCGTCCCTCCCTCTCTCTTTTTGCTTAGAAAAGGTTTTGTGAATTCAAAAAAAGAAAGAAAGAAAAAGAAACTCTACATTTCCAGAATATATCTTTAAAGTGCATTACCTGCAATGACTTATTTGAAGTTGACATTTTAGTGGGCAGAGAGTGCCATGTCGGATAAATATACCTTGAAGTAGGAAGGATGTGTATTATTGGGGCCATTATTATGGGAAAAATATAGAAATTGAAGTACTGCTACGTGAAAAGCATGATCCTGTTTTTTTAAAGCAATATTTCAAGTCAAGTTGTATAGTTTGAAAATTACATTGTTTTAATAAACCACATTTCTTGTCTTTTAAATAAGTAGAGCCCTTCAAAAAAAAAAAAACCTGAACATACATTTCCTGAGATAGAGATAACCAACAATTTTCATTGCAGTATTTTAATTTTGCATCAAAACATAAAGTTGAGGCTTCTGTCAATATTTATGAATTGATCATACAGGCTAAAAATTACTAAGACAGATGGATAGAATAGGCTTCAAATGAGAAAGACAATGGCAAGAAAAGGATTAAGCAGACCCTTCCCCAATATTTTCATGTTCCTGCCTGTCTCATTCATTAAAAAAAAATCCTGTTAAGAAATAAGAGTAATGATGATAGTGGTGGAAGTGATGTCATATCCATCTGTCATGTATTACGGTTACAGGAATTGGGTATGTTTAGCGTAATGAAAAGAAAGACTGAGGTGACAAGATAGCACTGTTCCAATATTTGTGGGGCTCCTAAAAAAACAAGGGGGTCAAACTATTTCCCAAAGCACAAAAAGACAAGACAAGAAAAAAAATGGATGGAAACTAACCAAGGAGAAGCAACGTAGAACTAACGAGAAATTTCCTAATGGTGAGAGCAACCTATCAATAGCTTGCCTTCAAAAATTGTGAGTGCTCCATCATTTCAAAAAGTAATTGGACAGCCATTTGTCTGAAATGATATAAGGTCTCCTGCTCAAACAGGGTATTGGACTAGAAGACCTCTGAGGTCCCTTTCAACTCTATTGTTCTATGTTCTGTTACCTACTTTGTTCACAAACAAATGAATAGTTGCTTACATTGCTTTCTATCTCTACCTTAGCCATAGTAGAAAATAAAATGTCTCAATCCCAAACTTTCCACCAAATGTATTCTCTCATCAACTTTTATTATATTTCATGATTAGACTTTATTGTTTTCTATAGAATATTATACATCTCCTCAACATGACCCCATCCATACAAATTGGGGAAACTATGCCACAATTCTTCCTGGCCAGCATGAGAATTATTTAAGTTGATGTTTGAACTAAGGAAGTTCACCAGATTGGAGAAGTGATCTAGTTATACTTTGATTTCAGAATATCTAAAGCTGGACAAGTACTTCATGGAGTGGCTGCCAGATTTTTGCAATGACCCTTCTTTTCTCATACATATGTTGAGTAGGTAATATGTTTGGTAGATACTATTATTTACTGATTGGAGATTTATGCTGAAGCCCAGATTGAAAGTCAACATCCTCTTATTTTCTCTGAAAATAAACTGCCTAATGTCAGTGGGTCATCATTTCTGTTATTTCAGATGCTGCAGTGATGATCAAAACACACGGTTTCCCACTTAAACTTGTTATTTGTAGAAATCTATAAGCAAGAGGTATGAAACAGAAGAAGCTTTTATATTCAATGCTTGGCTTTTAAAAAATACTCTCATACTATCTGTGACGTAGGGATATCTGTTATGTAATGCCTATAATTAAAACTGAGGTTTGAAGTGTTAATCCAAATGTCATGAGTGACAGTATTTTACAATCAATGAATCATGGTTGATATCTCGCAGAATATGGAAGCTGAATATTCTTTTTAATTGAACAAAGAAGATTACCTGTGGTTCTCAATATATTTATTGATTTATTCCATTTATATAGCTATCCATCCAAAATAAAATATGTAGCAGGCATGCACAATCCAGCTATCCATACAACCAGAAGATGGACTCTAATCCATATCCAGAGCCCCAACAGAGCTCAAGCCAATCTAATCTCAGAGGGAATGATGTTCCAAAGGTGTGGGGGATGGAGTGCCACGTAGAAAGGTCTCCTGGGCCCCTCTCTGTAGGTTAAAAACAATGCTAAATACACCTTCCAGGGTTTCCTGATCACCTACCATTGTTTTTATGGCTGAACTGTTGGCAACCCCTAATTCAACAGCATCTACAAGACCATAGATTCAGAATGACGTTGTAAGTCATTGCATATTCAACCTGTAGGCTATATTCTAGGCAATGTTCCAGCTTAATGCCACTTCTATATGTGATGGACTCACCTCTACAATATCTAATGTCATTTTGACTGAACATTTTAGGTATTAAAATAAAATGCATCTTGAGTGCTCTGGATTGTAAAAAAGCTGCCATATGGGGTCACTCCATGACACGATCTTTAAAAATAGCAAAGATCTGGGACAAGAAATGCCATATAGAAAAAGAAAAGGATTAATCAGAACTCAACATTCTAAACAGAAAATTGTATTTTATTTTATAATTTATTGTATTTTGTTATATCTTTAATAAGGCAGAAATCTTGAAGGGAGAAATGGTTTGGCATTGTTGCAATATTAAAATAAGTACTATATTTCTAGACGCCAAACAAACAAATACACATTTATTCTAAATTGATATAGTTATGCAAAATTACCATAGAAGAAAAATATTATGTATGTTCACATAATAAACTAATAGTGATCATCTTAAATTGATTCCCAAGAAGTTTTTTTGGGGGGAATACCCCAATTATCTGAATAGGCATGGATTGGGGGGTAAATGTGATCCTTTATGATGGTTGCAGTGTCCCAGGATCATGTGATCCTATTTTGTGACCTTCTGACAAGCAAAGTCCATGAGAAAACCAGATCCACTTAACAACTGTGTTATTAATTTAAGAACTGCAGTGATTCGTTTAACAAATGTGGCAAGAAAAGTCATAAAATGGGGCAAAGCTCAGTTAACACATTTTGGGCTCATTTGTGGTCATACATTGAAGACTACCTGTAAAGATGATACCTAGCTCTTCATCAAACCCAGGCCATCCAGAAAACACGATGGAAGCCTGGATCTGGTGCCTGAAGACTGAGAAGTTCTGTATGGAGAGAAAGAGGCTGAGAATCACACAAAGTATTTGTGGATCTAGAAACCAACCGAATCTGAGACAATATCACATTTAATTCCATATGGGGCCTTAGCAAAGTTCCTTAGTCTAGTGCTACTGGACTATCAACTCCTTCTGGAAAGCAGGATGAAGCCAAACTAGAAGGGTCTTTATCCAGTTCTGCAACCATTCCTAATAGAGAAGGTCCAGGCAATATCGCTGATATTCTCAATACCTTTGATATGGTCTTGCTATAATCTGCTCAACTAGAGCTCCTCTTGAAAGTCGCAATTGGTTAAAAATGCCCACAAGTTAATGAGAGCCCTCTGATTTTGCCCTGTAACCAGAGGTGGTATTCAGCAGGTTCTGACCAGTTGTGAAGAACCGGTAGCAGAAATTTGGAGTAGTTTGGAGAACCGGCAAATACCACCTCTGGCTGAAGATTTTACTGTATCCTTCACATGCCACGCCCATCAAGCCACACCCACAGAATCGATAGTAAAAAAATTGAATCCCACCACTTCCTGTAACATCAGTACCACACCACAGAAGATGTATTGGCTGCTGATCAGTGGTGGGATTTAATTTTTTTTACTACTAGTTCTGTGGGCGTGGCTTGGTGGGTGTGGCATGGCTTGGTGGGCATGGCAGGGGAAGGATACTACAAAAATCTCTACTCCTGGGGGAAGGTTACTGCTGGTTCTCTGAACTACTCAAATTTTCCACTACCGGTTCTCCAGAACTGGTCAGAACCTGCTGAATACCACCTCTGTTGCTGATGTATGTTTCTGGGTGCAATTCAAGGTACTGGCTATAATGTTTGAAGATCTATGTGATTTGGTCACTTATGACAGGACTGCAGCCCACTACCAGGCTGTGGCCTATTCAGAACCGGGCTACGCAAGAGTCAAGCTGTGTATGCATGCACATCAGAGGTGGTATTCAGCAGGTTCTGATCAGTCCTGGAGAACCGGTAGCGTAAATTTTGAGTAGTTCGGAGAACTGGCAAATCCCACCTCTGACTGGAGATTTTATAGTATCCTTCCTTTGCCATGCCCACCAAGCCACTACCACAGAACCAATAGTAAAAAAAAATTGAATCCCACCATTAGTGCACATGCGCGCCAGCCTGCCACTCATGAGATGGATGCCTCTCACATAGCCCCAGTCCTCCTCTGCCCCCCCCCCCAAGCTGCAAAGCTGACTTATGAGGCTTACTACTCCAAACAGAATCTGCCTGTGCAAGGAATGTCCGAAGAAAGAGCTTGCAGAAAAGGAGTGAGAGGGTGCCCAGAGACGAGCCTTCATTGCAGGAACCCCCCACCAGATGCAAATGAACTGTTGTAAGTCAAGAGGTACCTGTACTAATTTGCAGTGATTCCGTTCACAATTGTGGCAAGAAAGGTCATAAAATGGGGCAAAATTCACTGAGCAACCATGTTACTTAGCAACAGAAATTTTGGATCCCATTGTGTTCTAAGTCAAAGACTTACCTGCATTATGCTTATATGATGATACTGCTACGAGCTGCTTGGAATCAAAATTGATTGTAGCATCCTAACAGCAAGAAAAGAAAACAAGCCAATATGCTTGATTGCCTTAGGCAAAGCAACAAATGAAATCACACCCCTCTAAGTCACAGTAATACTGAAAGATGATTATAAGTCTGCATCTGAGGCACAAGATTCCACAAGTGCTCATTACTCTTACAAAGCGCCGAAGGGTAAGACCTAATTCAAAAATGTATGGGTAAAAAGAGATGGTATAAATTGTCACAAAGCCTCCGTGGAAAGAATGTTTCACTGCCTGCCCTTCCCTTTCTGCACAACAAACAAAAGTGCGTGCAATTATTATGCCTTTTCAATGCTTCATTCTCTGAAGAATTATCAGCCGGGTAGCATGGAGTCTACTTGAACCATAGCAGAGTCACCTGGGAAGGTAGCCTTCAGACCAAGGAATTCAGATCTGGTGGGTCTTTTGATTTAGATCAGATTAGATAGATAGATAGATAGATAGATAGATAGATAGATAGATAGATAGATAGATAGATAGATAGATAGATATTGCTCTCCATCTTACCATAGCTAAAATACAATATACAATTGTAGCTAAAAGATGGGAGTAGAAGGTGGGATCTGCTATTAGTCCATCAACCACCCCCAATGTGGAGCCTTCTTCCCTTTGGAGCCCCAAGCCAACTGGCAGAGCCAAGTCTTTTAAGCTATTTAAGAGCCATGGTGGTGCAATGGTTAGAATGCAGTACTGCAGGCTACTTCTGCAGACTGCCGGTTGCAGTCTGGCAGTTCAAGTCTCACTGGCTCAAGGTTGACTTAGTCTTCTGTCCTTCCGAGGTCGATAATATGAGGACCGAGATTGTTGGGAGCAATATGCTGACTCTGTAAAACTCTTAGGGAGGGCTGTAAAGCACTGTGAAATGGTATATAAGTCTAAGTGTTATTGCTATTGCGGAAGGTCTGGAAGGTTGGAGCCAACCTCACTTTAAAGGGCAAGGTGTTCCAAAGAGCAGACATAGTTGGCAGATGCTTATATTCCTGCACAGGGTGTATGCTGTATATCACAGGTGTCAAAGTTGCAATGTCACATTGCTGTCATATGATGTTTCATGACATTTTTCTCATTTGGGGTGATGAGATGGGCGTGGCCTGCGCATGACACATCTGGCTTGTGGGCCGCCAGTTTGACATCTCTGCCGTATATGGTAAAAAAAGTCATGATGGCAGCCATAAACGTGCAATGAAACCTTCATCCAAATTCCATAGGTGGAATATTTATAATATTTATAAAAACAGATGAAGTTGCAGTAGCACCATTGTGGTCCAGTTTTGATTTTTCTGACCATACTCTGTGGACACCTCTAACCCTGTGAAGTGGTTTATCCATTACGTTTGGCAACAGATTAGGTTCAGTATAACTGACATCAGGAATACAGAATCCTTAATGTCTATTGGTTATGATGGCCATGTGGAACACTCAGATATTAGAAGGACTATGCCACTAAAATGCCACATTCTCAAGGATAGAAAACATGTTTCCTTCATGCCCCAGTTGTGGGCTTCCTAGAAACACCTGCCAGGAAACAGAAGGTTAAAAAAGATGGTGACCAGAACTTGCAGATTTTGTTTTAAAGTAGGAAGTATTAAAAAAAACCTACAAGGTAAAATTTAATTGCCTTGGATTAAAATTGTGAAGCCAGATAAGTCTCATTCTGCCTTTGGATATGATGAATTGCCAGCACTCCACTTAAAATATAGTGCAGACAGTTTTGCATATCCCCAGTTAATCATGCTTCAAAATTTCACTTGAAAATTTTCTTGAAATTCTTGAAATATACTGAAATTCAGTTAAAGTGCAATGGCCTAATCTTTGTAATGATTGCCAGCTAAATGTTTTATCTTATGTTTTTCTGCCCTCTTGTGGCAAAGAATACTTAAAAATGTTAAATCTTAACCGATCATCAAATATTCAATATTAGCTAGCACAGTATATATAGTATATAGTAGAAGAATAAAGGATAAAGTTACCTTATGAAGAATTATTTCTTATTAATATTTTTAATATTTTTATTAAATATTACTTTGAGCAATGTTATAGCCTAATAAATATTCATTGGATACATATTTATTAGAGTTTGCTTCACTTGTAAATATATGCATGGAAGTGTCTGTTACATGTGTTGTGTTGTATAGGAAAATGCAGTTCCCATACAGGTAGTCCTTGACTTACAACCATTCATTTCACGACCATTCGAAGTTACAAGGGAACTGAAACAAGTGACTTACTGTTGTTTTGCACACTTGCGACTTCTGTCATGGTCATATAATCATACTTCGTATGCTTGGCAAGTGGTTCTTATTTATGAGGTTGCAGTGTGGCAGGGATATGTGATCTTTTGTATCCTTCTGACAAGCAAAGTCAATTGGAAAACTAGATTCATTTAATGATCTTGTTACTATTTTAACAACTACAGTGGTTCACTTAACAATTATGGCAATAAAGGTTGTAAAATAGGGCAAAAACAGAAATTTTGGGCTCAGTTGTAGTTGTAAGTGGAGGAGGACCTGCAATTATATTACTTATTTGTAAAATGCCCAGCGTATGTAAATGTAATGAGAAGTATAGCAATTGGATTAAATAAATAAATATTTATGCCAGTCTTCTTATTGCATTCAGAATAAGACTACTATATAAATATAAACATAAACATAAAGAATTACAGTTTGAAAAACCATTTGAGCATCAGGATTTATCTGCTCAATGCAGAAAGCCAATTTATCTATTTATTACAAATAAATGGTGTCAATTGGGGAGGGATAATGTCAAGGTGTGGTTGAACTCCCACTCTTTACATGCTTTAATGTGCTTTGCACATCTAAAAATCTTTGGGGCTTAGACCAGCAAGATTTGGTGTTTACTCTTCGTAATTCCTTATTTTCAAGATACACAGTTTATGGTTTCCTCTAGAATCTTTTGGAGTTGTTTTTTTTTACCTGTTAGCACTTTGGTGTCCTCACTGAACAGCTAATAATACTTGTCTGGTTGGTTTGCTATGGTACTTATAACCCAATCCCAAAGAACCCCAAAAGCAACATATGATAACATAAATAAGAAAATCAAAACAAAAATAATAGCAAATTAAGATTTCTTTCTTTTTTAAACATACAGATATTACCTGCCAATTCCAGTGGACTCTGGGCAGCATATAATCACAAAAAGCCAAGATAACAAGACATTCATAGTCAGTTTGGACACAGCATGCATTGAAATGGCAGTTTTAACCACAATTGCAGCAACGAGGAGGTTGTGTGTACGTATTGGGGGGGGGGGGATATTTTATATGATGGAGGCTATTACAAATATTTTTCTTTCTTTTTTTTAATTTTGAATATATTTAATATATCTAGACCTTTTTGTTCTTCTAAGAGAATAGAACAGATGTAGTTTAGAGTTGAACTGTGGAGTCCTTGATGCTCTCTGGGGTTTAGTTGTTTGCTTTCAGACGTTTCATTACCAGACTAGGTAACAACATCAGTACTAGAGTGTAGAGTTTGTTCCCTGTTTATATATAGTACCTTGCCCTACCAGTGTTAGTGAGTTGTGAATGTCTCTTTGAAAGTTTCTTTATTAGGGTCTGCTAGTCTTCCATAGGACAGACAAGCTTTCCCTGTCTTCTTCTGCAGGACAGGCAGGCAGAAAATAGCAGAGCAAATCCATGAACACCAAGTAGTAGTCAGAAAATACAATGAAAACTCTTAATCTCACAATTAACTCAACCATAGTTTTAATGGGAAAACTGACTATCTTGGACCAAGCTAAATAAAACATTAGGGGATTCCTGGAAGTCGGCATTCAGACAAATCATCCATCCATTCGCACATAGTTCATATCTACATACCATTCAAAAAAGACAATTAAAAAGCAAAGAAGGAAACAAAAAGATGAGAACACATCTTCTCTAGCAATAAGAACCGATTAACCAGGAATTACGCCACACAATATAACAGAAGCCTAATCAACCCTAACCCTAATCAAGAACTACAGTATCAAGGAGAAAAGTATATATAGACACTCTTGTTTGCCAATATTGTTGGGGCAAGCTACTGTATATTAAACACAGAGCAAACCCCACGCTCACTAACACAGATGATGTTAAATAACCAAGTTGAGAAAACACCAAGGACTCCACATTTTCTGTTATTTTTAGCCTACTTCACTAATCTCGACCCATTCTCATCTTTCTCTTTCCTGACACTGCTCCTATAAAGATGAACTGTCTATAATATTTGCAGTCTGTTTATGCTAAATTATTTTAAAAAGCAATATACAAAAAGTTTTCCACAGACTGGCAGATTCCAAGATGAGATGGACTATAATTTCTTCCATTCCCAACTTGTACTATATTTTGCTGTACACATAGTCCTTGACCTAGGAGGACTACTGTACAAGTATACAGTTATTCATAGCTTATGTGAAATCATGGGATAATTCTCATTCTGTATTCATGCTATTTGCAAAATAATTAAACATTAACTCATTTACAATTCATATTAGGGCACTACATTGATTAGACAAATTTTAGGTCATAAACAACAATCTTTCAACATATTTGTAACATCTAATCAGGGAAGATAATTTTTAAAAAGATGACAGGATATGTAGACTATGCTGTTCAAATAATAGAACTTGCATAAATAGCAATTGTGGGTTTTGAAAATTATTATTACTATTATTGTGGCTTTCCTCCTACAAACAATCTGAACAATTTATGTAAAGATTTAGATGAATTCCAAGTAGCTACTGGACTTTTTTATTATCAACAGTGAGGGATGAACCATTACTTGTTTATTCATCTTGGAAGTTTCATCTCGGAATCATCTTCATCTTGACTTCTTCAACTTTGGAAGGATTTCAGGTACAACCGGTACCATTCTACCATCAGACAAAGTCCAATGTGAATGTTTAGGGTTCTCCTGCCCCAAATTTCTCCCTTGATGCCACTGCCATCACCACCGAGCTGTGATCAGTAGATTATTTTGTAGATGGGCTTATCATATGCCTCTCATTGACATTTATTCTGCTAATGAACATAACACGAGCAATGCTCCTGGAGCCAACATTGCATCCTTTATGCAAAAGAGAAAAGAAACAATAAACTCAAGGCTGAAAAACATGGGTGAGTTTCCCAATATTCTACTTGAAAGAAATCACTTCCCTTCCCCCTTCTCTCCAGATAGTCCAGCCTTAACACTGTGTTTAGGATTCTAAACTTACACGAGTGAATAGAATAAACAGATGAACAGAATGCTGACTAAGAGAGGGAAAATAAATATTTGGATGGGAAGAATTAAATGAAGCAGAACAAACACTTGCACAGAGAACCACATTAAAACTGGATATTGGAGCAGAGATTTCACTTGGAATCAGTAAGGTGTCCAAATGGAGGCAGACTGGCTTAGTTAAATGAAACAATATTCAATACCATCTGTAAACCACAAAAGAGGGTTTTATTTAAGGCAACTGGACTGAATTTTTTCAGGAGGAAGACATTTCACTTCCTATCCTGTAAGCTTCATCACTTGCATTGGAAAATGGAAGGACAGTTTTGACAGCTGAGATTAGTTGTGGTGGGGAATGATAGGTTCTAACAGGATGGTGGTGGTGGGAAAATGGAAAGATTGTGTTTTGTATGCAATCAACTGGTCTTAACACAGGGAGCCTGTGACTCTGTGACTTCAGGGTTTTGTCTGTGACTTCAGGGTCACCTGAATCAGTGGTATGGAATCTTCTTGGAACAGTCAAAATAACTGAATTGCAAATTGGGGATAGGTGTTGTCTTACTACTCTTATCCCTCCTCCTCTCCTGAGAGATGGCTGCTCAGTGTTAACACGAATGACCTCTATTACCCCTCTTTAAAACCTCTATTCTCATCCATGCCGACGCTGGCAGTAAACCATAATGTCTTTAATCAGGCTGCCCACAAAGGTGTCCTTGCTGCATCAGAGTCCAAAGTATGTAATCACTAGTGGATTCTGTATAAAGCAATTATTTGTAGTCAAGGAAACAGATTTTGAATATAGCTAATACTTATTCTCTGTAATCATTTACCAATTTTGAGGAGACACCCACAGTATCCAATTGTTTCATGGGGTGAGAAAACACACGAGTTCCATACATGGGTGTTGCAAGGAAAGTTCCCCCAGCTTACATATTGCGTCACATGTACAAAAGGGGTGAAACTTGCAAGGTGAAGCTGCAAATCTTTATTAGTCATTTGGTCCCTTTGCAGATGCTCATATATTCAACCAACTCTGCCTTAAGACAACCAAGGACTGTGTGCTTAATGTGCATGGCGGCGCGCACAGACGCAGCGGCTTATGGCTCTCCTGTTCGGTGCTCTTTTTTGTTGTTTGTATACGTTTTTTCTGTTTATCTGTGGACTTTTGGCTCTACGATCCAATTATACTCACGACTGGACATCATAGGCATAGGAAACCGACACCAGACGTCTGTTTCGAGTGCTTTTCATCGTTTACATAACATCCCTGACGAGATAGCGAGACCAGCGGGCTCTCCGTGGATTGTTGTCGGGACTAGGAGGCGGCGCAGACGGAGGAGGGAGAGGAAGCAGAGGCGAGGCTGTAGGTCTGGTGTTATGCTAAGGCTGAGGAAACATCCATACAAGCCACCTCTCCCGAGTCTGTATCTTGCCAACGCCAGATCCCTGGTGCATAAAACGGACTATCTGAACTTACAACTCGCTGGTAATCGCTACGTTCGAGACTGCTGCGTTATGGTAATTACCGAAACTTGGTTACATCCCGGGATTCCTGACGCTAGCATGCAGCTTGCAGGTCGTACTTTTTTACGCTGGGATAGAACGAGGGACTCTGGTAAGAGTAGAGGGGGGGGGCTCTGTATGTATGTACATGAGAATTGGTGTAATAACGGGACAATTATAGATAATCACTGTTCCCCTGATCTTGAGTATATGTCTGTAAGATGTCGGCCTTTTTTTCTACCGAGAGAGCTAACTGTCGTGATTGTCACGGCGGTGTATATTCCACCCGGTGCAAACACGGATAAGGCACTCTCTCTCCTGCTGAACACCATAAATGAACAGCAACGGGTTCATCCCGATGGTGTTCACGTCATTGCAGGAGATTTTAATCAGGCCAATCTGAAAACTGTACTCCCGAAATTCTACCAGCATGTTAAGTGTGCTACGAGGGGAGGAAATACTCTGGATCACGTTTATACCAACATCAAACATGCATACAGAGCCATACCCCTCCCCCATCTTGGGCTTTCAGATCATCTCTCCCTCTTGTTACCCCCAGCCTATACCCCCCTCAGATGTAGGGGCAGGCCTATTATAAAGACTATTACGACCTGGCCGGAGGATGCACTCAGCAGACTACAAGACTGCTTTGAGCAGACAGATTGGAATACGTTTCAACATCAGGAGCTGGAAATGTATACGAGTACGGTGCTGGACTATATCAAGTTCTGTATCGGAAATGTGACTGTAGATAAAAACATCCGGGTTTTCCCAAACCAGAAACCCTGGATGACTACTCAAGTCCGCAGATTCCTCAAAGCCCGAGATGTAGCCTTCAAGTCAGGTGACAGAGTCCTGTATACAGCCGCTCGAGCCGACTTGAGGAAGGGGATCATAAAAGCCAAGATAGACCACAGGAGGAGCATAGAGCTCCATCTGTCCAGCCATAACACACGGGAGGTGTGGAAGGGCATACATGACATTACTAATTACAGGGGCTGTCATGCGACAACAGAACATCTGAGTGCAGCGTTAGCAGAGGAGCTGAATAACTTCTTTGCTCGTTTTGAAGTCCCTCAACATCATAGAGCTGTACCAGCCCTATTCCCACCTTCAACTATACCCAGCTCCACTATTCCACCCAGTACATATTCTGTGACGGAGGATGACGTCAGACGGGTGTTCTGTGCGGTGAATCCCAGGAAGGCAGCCGGTCCAGATGGAGTTCCTGGCAAGGTGCTCAAGGCATGTGCTCCCCAGCTCGCTTCCATCTTCAAAGACATCTTTAACCTCTCCTTGGCCCAGGCAGTTATACCATCTTGTCTGAAATCTGCTATAATTATCCCTGTGCCGAAGAAATCCCCCATCTCCAGCCTCAATGACTATCGTCCAGTGGCGCTTACTCCTGTAGTTATGAAGTGCTTTGAGAGGCTGGTGCTCCGGCACATCATTAATCATCTCCCCCTGGATTTCGACCCTCATCAGTTTGCCTACCGTACAAACCGGTCTACAGAGGACGCTATAGCCATAGCTCTGCATGCTGCGCTGAGCCACCTGGAGCAGCAGCAGAGCTATGTCCGGATGCTCTTTGTGGACTACAGCTCTGCCTTTAACACAATTATCCCAGGAATACTGGTTAAAAAACTGGACATATTAGGTTTGCCTTCCCTTACATGTGCCTGGATAAAAGACTTCCTAAGCGATCGGCCCCAGACTGTGAGGCTTGGCCCCCACCTCTCTTCCACTTGTACACTCAGCACTGGCTCCCCACAGGGCTGCGTGCTGAGCCCACTCCTGTACTGCCTCTACACCCACGACTGTAGTCCACGGCACGACAGCAACCTCATTGTGAAGTTTGCTGATGACACCACAGTGGTTGGACTCATTTCGAAGGGAGACGAGGCAGCTTACAGGAAGGAGGTCCTGATGTTAACAGCTTGGTGTTCGGACAACAACTTAGTTCTGAACACCAAGAAAACTAAGGAACTCATTGTGGATTTTAGGAGGCATAACACCGATTTGGCTCCCCTTTACATCGATGGAGAGCAGGTGGAGAGGATCCACACCTTCCGGTTTCTGGGTGTCATCATTGCTGATAAAATCTCTTGGACGGAAAATACCACGGTGGTCATTAAGAAGGCCCAGCAGAGACTCCATTTCCTGCGGGTGCTCAGGAAGCACAATCTGGACTCTAACCTGCTGATTACCTTCTACCGTGCGTCCATTGAAAGTCTGTTGACATACTGCATTACAGTGTGGTATGGCAACTGTACCATGGCAGACAGGAAGAGATTACAGAGGGTAGTCAAAGCAGCTCAGAAGATCATCGGCTGCCCTCTTCCCTCCCTGTCGGACATTTATTCCTCCCGCTGTCTTAGTAGAGCTGTGAACTTCATAAAAGACAGCTCTCATCCTGGTTATGGACTGTTTGACCTGTTGCCCTCAGGGAGGCGTTACAGGAGCATCTGGTCAAGGACAAACCGCCTTAAAAACAGTTTTTTCCCGAAAGCCATAACTACCTTGAATTTGCACATGCACTGATTTTAAATACTGCCAGATACACTGTAAATAATTGTGAACAAATTTTGTGCAATATGATCACTATTGTTGTTGTGTTGGCGGGCATGTGCAATAATTCCTACTGGGACAGGCACAGTAGGGTATTTTTATTCTTTTATTCTTTTATTCTTTTTATTCTTTTATCATAATTTTTTTAGAGATTTTATGTATATTTCTGGTGTGTATGTTGCACTGAAGGACGAGTCGCTTAATTTCACTGTGTATGCGTATGATGCAAATTGTACACGTGGATAGTGACAATAAAGGTATTCTATTCTATTCTATTCTAGCTTGGTGTGTCTTAACCAGATATGCAATTATAGGCTTAGATGTGTTAATCTGTGACAGTAGAAACAATATACTATTGCCATATCGTCAAGACAAAATTTATAATTTAAAAGTCATGTTGAGAAAACAGCATTAGGTTGATAGAAGATTTACATATAAACTCTCAGCCTGGATTTGAGTTAAGTCAAGGAAAGTTTTACGTTTCCAACTGGCTTCCTAAATTTTCCCAATATGAATCTGTTTTTGTCTATACCAAAAAAAGACAGCAGCCACTATTTTTTATACGATTCTTATGACTCTCGTTGCTACAACTCTGTCCAACTCAGTGACGCCTTAGCTTACAACTGCAGCCTTAAACTACAGTTGTATCTTCCTATCGTTTCGTAAGAGTCTCCTTGTTGGATTCCTCTTCCCTTGCCTCTCTTTGCTGGCAATTCAGCACAGGATGCAACGATGCATCAACCCACAGCGGGCCTTCCTCCTTCCCGCATCTCACTGCGCAGGCGTTCCACTCAAGCAGCACTCCAGCCCCCTGGATGCGCGCGCACTTGAGCTGTTCCGCCTCCCCGCCTGTTGCTGGTTTGGCCGCCGCTGACGTAGCGTCTTCCTTGCTCTCTTTTGCCCACCCCACGCCTCTCCCCGCCGCCACCGCTTCGACGCTCCCTGCCGCATCACCGGGAAGACTCCGCCACCGGCCAATGGTGGGCGCTCGGTTGTGAGCACGGAGAGCATTAGGCATGGCCGGGCGGCGGGGCGCGGGGGGAGGCGGCGGTGGGGCGTTGGCAGTGGGTCCCTTGGGGGAAATGCTGCAGCAGTCGCCGTCGTGCTGCGTTGGGGGAGCCGCGTTGGAGCCCGCCCGCGAACTCTTCGAGGCTTGCCGGAATGGCGACGTGGAGCGCGTGAAGCGGCTGGTGAGGACCGAGAACGTCAACGGCAGAGACACCGCCGGCAGGAAGTCCAGCCCCCTCCATTTCGCTGCAGGTAACCAGCCCTGGCGCCCGCGCCCCCCCCCCGCCTCGGGCTCTTTCCCCTTCGGGGGCGCCTGGTCGACACTGTGGTAACCTTTCTCCCCCGCTCCCTGCAAAGCAGGTATTTGTGGTTGTACGTCTCCCCTTTTATCTTCGGGGTTGATAATTGGGGTAGATACTCCCGACTCGACGGAGCTGGAGAAGAGCCACTTGGGGGTGGACGGCCGGCTGGGTGTTTTGTTTTATTTATTTATTCGGCGTATGGCATGTCTGGGCGTATCGTTAATAAAGAGAGAGCCAAAGAACACAATGGGAGCGGAAACTGGCCATTAAGGTGATTAATCTTCATTGAAATGAATGCTGAACTGCATTTGGTGGCTCAGAATTGATTTGGGAAGGAAAGGACTAAATAAAAAAAGGAAACAAAATTAAAGGGGGGGGAGGTTTCTCTTGGTAATAGAGAACTGGAATTAACAGGTTATTAAAAGGTATTTCTGAATACAGGTAGTCCTCGAGTTACAGCCGTTCATTTAGTGACTGTGTAAAGTTATAAAGGCAATGAAAAAGGTGATTTAAATTAAAATTCAGACACTTGGCAATTGACTCATACTTACTACGTTTGCAGTGTCCCGGGGTCTTGTGATCCCCTTTGGCGACCTTCTTTAAAGGCAAAGTGGGGAAGCCAGATTCATTTAACAACCGGCTTACCAGCTTAACAGCTGCAGTGATTCACTTAACAGCTCTGGCATCAGGGGTCATAAACTGGGGTAAAACTCATTTAACAACTCTTTCACTTAGCAACAGAAATTTTGGACTCAATTGTGGCCTTAAATCGAGGACTACCTGTACCTTCAAAAATAAAATGGTGCTAAAAGGTGTATGAGATTGAGGATGATCCTTGAAAAAGGTGCTAGAAGGTGTAAGAGATTGAGAATGACCCTTGAAACAAGAGGACAGTCAGGAAAGGGGCTACTATGACATCTTCCATATCTATCTCTTATTCTCTCATCGCCATGCACCTGGAGTGGAAAGAAGGTTTGAGGACTACACTTATGAGGCTTCTTCCTTCTGCCAGAAGGGAGAAGGACATGCGCGGATAAATAATGATGTACACACATACATAGCCTAAGATAAGGATGGACCTGTTTCAGTTTCATGGCATGTCTATACCACCTCCAAATACCTGTTTGCATTTCACAGTCAGTGGAAAACTGAGGCAGAAATTCAGGTCATCTGGTTGATGTCATAGATCAACCCTCTAAAACAGCTCCCACTGTTTCAAACTGGTACTAAAAGCAAAGGAGAAAAAGATAGGATTAGAAGGCTTCTGTGGAAACTATTTTTCTCAGCTATCTAGAGAGACCTGAAACTATTGAGATATTGTGAGATACTAGCAACCCTGAAGGATACCATGATTTGTGGTGTGGCACCAAAAGTTGCATGTAGATTTTGAAGGACTAATAGGTCAATATTCAGGGGTATCCAAGAGCTATTTCCCCCTCTAAAAATGTAACCTGAAGGGACAATTGTTTATGGCTGGTAATTATCCTTGATTTTTTCCATTTGTTCATTTCTAAAGGTAAAGATGGATTTCCCCCTCCATCATTTGATAGTTTTGTGGGAAATGTTATGGTTCTTATTTGAAGAATGTACCCTTCAGCCTTTATTTTGTTTAGTGCTTCCATACTAGGTCAAAAACTTTTTATTTCAGGGTTTGGTCGGCGGGATGTAGTAGACTACTTGCTTCAGAGTGGTGCTAATGTACATGCACGAGATGATGGAGGACTCATTCCACTTCATAATGCTTGCTCATTTGGTCATGCTGAAGTTGTCAATCTTCTCCTGCGCCATGGTGCAGATCCTAATGCAAGAGATAATTGGAACTATACTCCTCTTCATGAAGCTGCCATCAAAGGCAAAATTGATGTCTGCATAGGTAACACTTGGATATTCTTTTTCAGTCATTTTTATATAAAACATTCAAGAATCTATCTTAACATGAACCAAACCTCCAAACTATCTAAGCCAAACTGACAGTTTTTAAATGTAATCATGTATTTTTGAAAGTCTTCATTTATTATAAATGTTGGATTTTATGAGCGTTGTCAAAAAAATCTATTTTACTTAATGTTTGTGGGAAGTTGGCTGAGGAAATAGTAATATGATCAGCATTAAAAATGGTTTAGGAGGTTATCCTTTAGTGTGTGCCTGGAAATATAATTAACGGCCTAGTATAACCTTATTCCTTGATCCATAAGTATTTTGCAGCAAACTAATATATTAATTGGAATTTGTCCTGATATAGTTTTGATTTTGCACTCTTAGGCTCAAGAGTTGCAGTTTCCATATTTTTTTTGCCAGAGGGAAGAGACTGATAGATGCAAGATAAACATTTTCTCTTCCAGCTGGTGTGTGGGGAGGAGGAGGAGGGGGGGGAGATACAGAAATAGAGAGATACAGATAGCAGCATAGGAAAAGAAATGTTTCCATTCTAGATAGCACTGAAAATGTGGTATTTAAGATACTTATTCTTGAAATATTTTTCCCAGGCTTGTTCTGCTCCTTTATTATGTTTTTCCTTGGTTCTTGCTTAATCCTGCTACATAGAAATATGAAAATATTCTTAGACTTTCAAAGCAAATGTTAACTTTTGTCACTAGGTTCTTAAAATGAATATAATTAGTTGCTGGATTGAATTGAGTACTCAATTTTATTGCTTTAAAATATTTAAGCACTATGGATTAAATTATTTTCATATTACTTTTTTGAGTGCTTTTAGGTAGAAAAGTAGCATCAAAATTTAATAGAAATATATGGAAATTTATATCTTCATTTCTGTAAAGTAGATGTATTCAAATACACGATACTACAATTTATTAATAATATAAAGGTCAATCTCAACATAAGATATTAATCTTACAATTTAATGAAGCCTTGTAGAAGGAATAGTTTGCTACAGTTTTTGTTTATTTGAATGCCTATTATCTGGAACATGAGTACTTAAATTAGTCATAAGAAATAAATTAATTTCCAGTTCTCTGCATTTCCTTGAAAATTTAGCAAAGTAGCATCCTAATTGGCCAGCTGTTTTTTTAAAGCAAGATGAAACATTGCTATCTGGAATTTGAAGATCAGGAGCTTGAATATTTAGGGAAATTTTTACTAATGTGGCTTAATAGAGATTTTCTGAATTTCATCATCCTTTTCTTTTTGAAAACAAAGTAAAGATGGTTGTTCAACTTGGCCAAACAAATGTAGATGCAGATGATTTGAATCTTTGAGGAGAAGCTGTTGAGCATAAATATGAATTAAAGAAGTGGCTTGCGATATTAGATTTTAGCCTGGCTGTATTTGCTATGTAGATTTTAGCCTGGTTATATTTGCTATGTTTGTGTTCAGATGTATCCCATTAGATAAATTAATCACAATAGGCTATTGATTGGACTGAGAAATAGGGGCTGGCTTGGTCCTCCAGGGAGCATTGTGGGTGAAGGTAAATGTGAATCTGAGTATCCCTGTTCCTAGTCTACCTTAGCTACTTCACTAGCTCCGATAGATATATCTCAAAAAGTATAAGGAAGAGTCATTGTTGGTTTTAAGATATTGCATGCTTGCTGGAAGGCTAAACATTCCACCACAGGATTTTAAATGTCTTCCTCTTAGTATTGTTGCAGCATGGTGCTGATCCAAGTATCCGTAATACTGATGGAAGAACAGCACTTGATTTAGCAGATCCATCAGCAAAAACAGTCCTCACAGGTGGGTGGAATCTTCCATAATCCATTTCTTCTGGTAATTATCTGTTTTCTTAGCTTGATGGAATTCGATGTCTATATATAATTACTAATATTTACAAACTAGTATTTTTCCAAAGGGGTCTGTCATCCATACTAGTCCTCAGCCTGAGGAAAGAGCAAAATTTTTAAAGGTTTGTTTGACTAAAGTCCTGGGAAGAACATATGAATTTATTGGGGAATATCGTTCCATAAGGCAGGTCTGCTTCCTGTGTCCAATGGGATGAAACTATTTAATTGATAAAACCTAGAGCATGCCAGATCACATTGAATAGACAGAAATTATGGAGGGTGGGCAACCCCTCAAATAGCCAGGCCACATACCAGAAGGGGATACATTTTTTCATAAAATATTGTTTCCTGGGTATCAGGTCTGATTAATGTAAGAGTTCTATGCATCTGTGTTAGTCAACGAAGCCAAAGGAGCATGAAATAAAAAGAAAATATATGGCTTTTGGAATAAAGCGTTATTTAAAAATTTAGAATTTGTTAAATTCCAAATGAAAATAAACAGGATGTGTTTATTTATATCCTGCCTTTATCTAGCACATCTTCCTTCTCCTATTTTCTCCACAAGAATCCTGTGAGTTAGGTTGGACTGAGAGAGCGTTACTAGTCCAAAGTCACCAGTTGGCTTTCATGACTAAGGTGTGACTGTCTTCCTCTTTGCCTTATTTTAGGTAGTCCTTGAACAGTTCATGTAGTGACCGTTCGAAGTTACAACAGCACTGAAAAAAAATGACTTTTGACCATTTTTCACACTTACAACCATTGTGGCATCCCCATGGTCACATGATCAAAATTCAGATGCTTGGCAACTGACTCATCATGGTTGCAGTGTCAGAATCATGTAATCATGTGGACCTGCATGAAATTGCGTTAAACGAGTTGGTTGCTTCATTAGACTATTTCAGTTCTATGCTGAAGCTGAAATGAGACTTAAGATGCCTTCACTGTTCCATATTTGAAAGGAACAAAAACTTATATAATATTTTGGAATCCTATTTTTGTTATGTTTGTTTAGAAATTTGGAACAACCTCTTGTGGGATAGTTCCTAGTAATGAAAAATAAGTTTAGATACTAAATAATTTTGAGTTAGCTGAAATTCGGCTTCCAGAAAAATTGGCTGTGAACGTAATTTTTAAATTTTTCACACACTTTAAAAATTATAGTAAACAATCATAACAAAACAGTTATTCACAGTGAGATAAACGCATGGTCTCCACACAGACACAGCCTGTATACTAACAGTCACAAATTGTTTTCTGAAAAGTAATACTTAATAAAATGATATCAGGCAGGTATTAATCTTCATTTATTTTATGTATTATTAAATTTATATATTGTTCATCTCCTTGATAAGGTGACTCTACTTGGAGCATGTGCTTGGTTGGCTGTCTTTTCAACCTTTCTTACCTCCAACCAGTGACTGCAGGAATGGAAGCCATGTCTGCTGTTTTTATTAGCTGTGCACAGTCTGAGTCTCCATCACAAGAGGTTTTAAAAAATAACAAATCTATTTCCAGTATGTTACACCATTCCAATATGCATGGAATGAAACATCCCTCTGGTACTGTTTTGAAGTTGGAATATTGGGTCCATTCCTATTAGAAAGGAAAATAATTCTTTAAAAAATATGTGCATGAATTAGAAAATCCTAAGATTGCTGTGTTAATTTTCAGGTGAATACAAGAAAGATGAACTATTGGAAAGTGCCAGGTAGGTGATGTTAAGAAAACAAAAGTTATTATTTAGTTTTGCTGGAAAAATAACATTACGTCTATTCCTTGCATTTACAGCTGTTGCAGTGTTCCCATATGATCACTATTTGGCAACTTCATATCTATCTTCCAACAAACATTATTTTTTTAAAAAGTAACAATAAAATTCTTTGCTGATAATAATTTCCTTAATGACCACAGGTGATTCATTTAACAATTGCAGTAGAAATGATGTCGTAAGTCTCCAACAATCATGTGATGTTTCATTTTGTGATGAGTTACCCATCCCATTTGGGGTCATTAAGGACTACCTGTATACAGATATTTGTCCCATTATTTTGGTGGGTGGGGAGATGGAGTTGCAAATTAAGGGTATTAATGCACATATCACATCAAGGCAGGATTAGCAGTACAATTCCCTTTCCTCTTCCAACAACAGAACAACTGAGTAAATCTTTAATTCCTTCAGGGTATTTCTTAAATTTCAATTTGTTTCAAATGTAATGGTCTCTTCTAAGTAAATCTGACCTGAAAACCTTAACTTGAGTAAGATTTTTTTCTTCAGTCCAATTGTATTGTTGTACATACTTATAAGTCTTCTATTATAATTGTGGCGTAAAAATACTTTAAGTTTATACTTTCTAATTGTTTAATGTAAGGAATAATAATAAAAGGTATGTTATCAAAAATAGCAGGAAAGAAGATGCTTTAAAATATTATACATTTATAGTACAATTATTTTTGTCCACGTAGGAGAATGAATGAGAGAGCCTGGGGACAGAATGAAAAGAGAGATCAGCCTAGGATCTCTATGTAGCTACAAGCAAACTATGTCCCAACTCTCCTTGAGTCCCACTGACCCTTACCTAACTCTCATCAGGTGCTGACTCAGTTGAGTAGAGTTCCTGTGCATAGGCTGTTAGCAATAAATCAGCTTAATTGAACCTTCATATGTGAATCTGATCTTTCACCCCTTACAGTCCATTTGGAAGCAATACCAATTCAGCTACATTCGTGTGCAGGTTAATATGTATACAATAATATATGTGTTTCACAATACTTTTTCATTTGTCCCTTTGAGTCAATATTGATTCCTGGCAACTGCCTAGACAAGTCTCTATGGTATTCATGGCAAGATTTTTCAGAAGTAGTTTGCAAGGCCTTCTTCCTAAGTCTGAGAGAGAATGACTGGCTCATGGTCACCCAATTGGTTTTATGCCCAAGGCAGGACTTGAAAATCTCCTAGTTCAAAACCTGATGCTTTAAGCATTGTACCATGTGTTATTTAAAAAGAATAATTAAATCTTGGCAAATTAAGTTTAAGCATAATGAAACATACAAAGCATAATAGATAGAAAACTAATTATACTTGTAAAATCAAGTCTAAAGTATATATTTAATAATTAAACTTAATATAGTAATAGTTTGTCTTGCAGAGTTGAGTAAAATAAATTCCTTTACTACTAATCAATTCAAGTTGAGTAAAATGAAAGTTTGCAATTTGCAAAATGTTCATGAATATTCGTTTTCTTTTTAGGAGTGGAAATGAAGAAAAATTAATGGCTCTTCTAACACCATTAAATGTCAATTGCCATGCAAGTGATGGCAGAAAGGTATTTTTAAACATGTACATCTTTTTTGAATTAGCAAATTAAGAAAATGACATTAAATATATTTGATAATATTTCATGTAACGTAATCTTTAGCTTTTACTTACATTTTTACTTTATAATGTTTATAAGAAATGAAAGTTTAATAGAAATTTTCAAAACTCAGATAGCAATATCACTGAGAAAACTGAGTTTGTTTAAGTACTGTAATTACCATATCATAAAATTCTACCAAGCTAAGCATTATTATGTTTGTGCTTGCAGGAAGAATAAATGTAAATTGGTTGCCTTCTATGTTCATGCTGGTGGTGTCTTTGAGGGCTAAAGGATTTCCTTACATCCAGGTTTTTTTTACATTCATCCTGAACAAATTCTTTAAGGCCATTCCACAGTTCCTCTGGTCCTCTTAACAATGAGATTCAAGGCTTCTTGGTATTTTCCTTGAAAAGGGTAGCTACATTCTGAACATCATATTGTGGAAAATTGGTTGTCTTTCTTCTTTAGTTCATATTCTATTCAGTAGTTAGCACCTGGTCATATTTTTGATGTTATCACCAAGTTTTTCTACCTCCCTTTAGGGGACTCCAGTCCTAAGTGATATAACTCAGGTACATTATCCTCTTTAATATTTCCAACTTTAAATTCTAGTAGTAAATCTTGTTTGTATACTTCATTGATTTCAAGTTGATCATGAACACAGCAGACACCTCTTCTACATCAGTAGTAGCATAAATTTGGATGATGATCATAGTAAAAAGTTGTCCACAAAATCTAATTACATTGTAGCCAAGTACTATTCTTGCTATACTTTTCCTAACTATGAAAGCAATGCAGTTTCTTTTATGTTTTTCATTCCTGAACAATATGATCCTTTGAATGAAAGTAGCCAATCCCAGTCTACTTCAAGATGCCTAAGATATCAATTTGCAGTTTTTTCATTGTGCTGAGTTTGCTCATACTTCTTACATTCCATGTTCCCACTGTAATTCTGTCTTTGCAGCTTTAGATTTCTTTTTTTCTGTATGGCAACATTAACAGCTAGATATCCTGGGCCTAGATAGTCAAGCCACATTATAAACACCATTAGTTCTCTGAAAGATCCTGAGCTCGTCCTCAGTGGCGTGTTGAATGCCATTCAACCGGGGACCCATCATTCAGCACTGTATCATCAATCATTTTATACTTTTCTGTGCATGTAGTTTTCTGGTTAAAAACCCAGGAATAGTTATCATTGCCTTCTGCCAGTATGAATTAATGCCTTTGCCATGGTCCATAAAATGAACATCTGCCTCCAGATGTTTATCATTGTTGCCTGTTTGCTTTAGCTAGTAATTAGGATGACCTTCACGCCTTGGAGTGATCCTGCTGGGGATGTATAGTATTGACAACACTCCAGGTGTTGTTTGCTTATCCCTCTCAGGAATTCCCTTTACCCACCAAGATGAACCAGAAGACCAGGACTTGAGGAAAGGAGAGGAATGTAAACAAGTTTAACAGATTTATTCTTTTTTTTTTTTTAATTAAAAGCTGCTTTTTAAGTTATATTTGTTTTATATCTAAGTTTGTTGTATTCAATCTTGTTTTCCTAGTCAACTCCACTACACTTAGCTGCTGGCTATAACCGTATTAAAATAGTGCAGCTATTATTACAACATGGAGCAGATGCTCATGCAAAGGATAAAGGGTGAGTGTCTAAGAAGATGGTGCATTAGAGATTTTTATTAATGTACAGCTTATATTTTCCTATGTATTACTTGAAAAGAAAATACTTCCACATTTCAGACAAAAGACAAAAAAAGTTGCACTATCCATTCCCCTTCATTTATCAACTGCCTTATCAAACATGTCAACCATGTACACTATCTAGTTTTCCTACCTAATCAACAATTATTACCAATTCCTTTTAAATCCAATTATACTGGAGCTTATTTTCTCCAAGAAATAGGTATTTGTGGCAGATGATTGTATGTACTTCTATATACGGATATGCAGTGGCCAGCGGCTACATTCCAACTATGTTAATAGGATTAATACCTATTTAAAATTAATGTGTATAAAGCAGGATAATTGTCACTATACCTAGAGAAAGCAATTCACAGATTTCTCTGCTAGAGATGGGTCTAATATGCCCATTTGTAGGAGGCACAGTGATTAGAATGCAGTATTGCAAACTATCTCCTTGCTCACTATCAGTTCGATTCTGACTGGTTCGTGGTTGACTCAGCCTTCCATCCTTCTGAGGTAAGTAAAATGAGGGCCCAGATTTTGGGGGGCAATATGCTGACTCTGTCAACCACTTAAGAGAGGGCTGTAAAGCACTATGAAGCAGTATATAAGTGCTATTTCTATTGTTTTTTTGTATCATCTGGATGATCTTGGAGAGCAGCTCCGTGTGCAATGATGCATTACCATTTAACTATTAGATGACTAACACATAAATGAGTTACTGAATGGTCTCCCATTCTAGGAACATCTGCAATGTCACAGATGGATCCATACAAAGACCCTGCAAACTATTAACATCAAATAACTTTCAGCAATCACACTACGAGTGGAGAAATGACATAATTTCCCCACCCTTATCACCAACACTTAGTTATGTTTGGCCAAACTTGCTCTTCATCCTCCTTCATCAATATTCTGGGTGTCTCTTCTGCCACTTCATTTCCTCGAGCTCCTTTGTAAACCAAGATGCATGCTTGGTTTGTGTGAGATCAGCAGACAAGTAGACCATGAAGACGATGTGGCCAAGGTCTCTATTATCTACTTCTCTATTCCCTCAGATCCTCAGGAAAATAAAAAACAAACAAACCAAGTTTCCTCTGGAACCCTATACAGTCTTTAAGTCTTTGGAGGCAGGGTGATGATCTTGAAAGCCCTTATGTCTCTGTGAGGCAACGTGACAACTGAATTGAGAAGCAATTCGGGGGTGACTTATCCACAGCAATGGGTGGATGATAAAGTCCTCTAAAACTAAATCACATCACAACTGCCCCAAGCTAATAACCAAATCCAAAGTGCAACCACTATTGTATGTATTGTGCATTTCTGGTCTATTGCCTTTGTATCAATAGCATTTTCCTCAATTATTCCTCCAGTTAAACACTATGTCAGTAGTTTTTTTTATCCTAAATAAGACATTGAGCTATACTATGTGCCATTTAACGCTATTGTCTTCTGAAATTTAATCTGGTTTCCTACTTTGTCAGATAGACATTTGGATTTTCTCATTGTTACTAATGATAAATGATAATGATAAATGGTTTTTTAACAATGGTTTGTCTTCACTTTTCAGAGATTTAGTGCCTCTTCACAATGCCTGTTCTTATGGGCATTATGAAGTAACAGAACTTCTAGTAAAGGTTAGTTATGTAATGTGCAACTTCTATAGACAGATTTCCTTATTATGTTTTACAACTATGCAAATAATTTGATAAATGGAGAAGTACTGCCAGCGTTTGTTCATTTGTTCATTAGATTGATATCCTGCCTTTTGTTCTAGAGGTCAAACCAGCATACCTAGCCTTATCTCCACCCGTTATTCTAATAGGTAGTTTAATTTGAGATTAGTTGGCCCAGAGTTATCCTGTAAACGTCCATGTGTAACACTAGACTTGCTTGTGTCATGCAGTGTCTTATCACTGCACTACATTAGTAGCTAACAACAATGTGCTTATTGAAGGCACAAAACAAATGCTCAGACTCAGCATGCATGTTTCAGAAGCTTCATAGCAGAAATGTCCAACATGATAGCTAGCAAACTTTTTTTTTTTTTTCCACTTCATCAGCTTTCCAGTGGAATTGGTTTCTTGGCATATCTATAAAAGTACAAAAACAATTATATTGTGTCTTCAAGAATATCTAAAGGAGTTCTTTGCTTGTCCAATGATTTTCACAAACCTATTCTTCTTAGTCTGATAAAAAAAATTAAAAACATTCAGATCAGCTAGAATTTGTCCTCCAACACAAATCTACATATATGTATTGAGAAAAATGTTGAACTTGAGCTGGTAAAACAAGAGTTTGTAAAAATGTGTGGTGCATTTCTTGTTTATTGATTTCTGCCTTAGATCAACTAATCTTTCTTTGCTTTTTATAAAAATGGCTTATAAAACTTTATAAAAAGCAATCTTTGAATATTTTTTGTCAAAAAAATGTTTTCTGATAGTCATAGCAGGGGACTAAGAAAGATGTCAATTGGCATACTGGCCCTCGGGGGGGGGGTGACCCATTCAGACTCCAAGGCTGACGATTCTCACTTTCAAAATCATTTTTAAAGCTCTTTTATTATTTCATCATATGTCCAGATTTCCCTGCCTAGTACGCTGAGATACTGTTTCTAAAGTTGACAGCATTAACTAGATAATTCTAGAACTTGGTAGAATTCCAGTCTATGATGTTAAGTGAGTGTCTCACATGTAAACTATTGTGCCATTTTGAACTTCACTAAGGACAAAATACGAATGCAAAGTATGATTTTTAACCCCTACCTCATTAAGCATTCCTGGACAATTGTTAGATAGAACAGCCTTTCATGTACGTTAGAGCCCTACCTTAACACTTTTCCAGGAGAAAATTATATATGATTCTCTTTCCTCTCCTAGCATGGAGCCTGTGTAAATGCAATGGATTTATGGCAGTTCACTCCTCTTCATGAAGCAGCTTCTAAGAACAGAGTAGAAGTATGTTCCCTCTTGCTGAGTTACGGTGCTGACCCTACACTGTTAAACTGCCATAATAAAAGTACAATTGATTTGGCCCCTACACCTCAATTAAAAGAACGATTGGCATGTGAGTACAGAGAAAATAAACCGAATAGAGGTGATTACTTTTTTTTTTTCAGTTTTTTATATGGATCCATTCAATGGCTGATCTTGATAATCATCCATTGTAATTGATTGCTATTTCTGTGATTCTGAACTCGTGTGATATTTGAGTCTTAAATGCCATACAATTTTCTTTTTCCTCTAGATGAATTCAAAGGCCATTCATTACTACAGGCTGCAAGGGAATCAGATGTGAATCGTGTAAAAAAGCATCTCTCTCTTGAAATTGTTAATTTCAAACATCCTCATACTCATGAAACTCCTTTGGTAATTTGTTGTTCATACCTTTTCAATGAAGTCTGTTTACTGGTAGTCCTTGATTTACGACCATTCATTTAACAATGGTTCAAAGTTATGATGGCACTGAAAAACATGACTCATGACTTGTCTTCAAAGTTACAACTTTACATTACCGCCTTAAAGTCACATGATTGCAGTTTGGATGCTTGGCAATTGACTCCCATTTACAACTAGTTGCAGTGTCTTGTGGCTACATAATCATGATTTGTGACCTTTGCAGCCCTCAAAGTCAACAGGGGAAGCCAGAATCACTTAATAACCACATGATTTGCTTAATGATGTCATGGTGAATTTGTTTAATGACAGTGCTAAAAATGGTCATAATACCTGATTTGGTCATGTGATGATTGATTTAACTGCATCTCTTAGATCCCAATTGTGGTCATAAGTTGAGGACTACCTTTCTGGCTAATTGAGCAGATGAAGAATCAAAACACGATTTCTTTCTCTACTGGAAAGAATTATGAGAATTTAGTTTTACATTCTCAGCATAGTGCTGTGATGGCGAACCTCTGGCACGCATGCTGGAAGTGGCATGCAGAGCCATCTCTACCGGCATGTAAGCCATCGCCCCAGCTCAGTTCCACTGCGCATGCATGCACGCCTCCTGCCAGCCAGCTGATTTTTGGGTATCTGCCACACATGTGCAGGAGGCGGGGTTTATGCAGGAAATGCATACGCAAGGGGCAGGGGTCACGCGGGGGTCATGTGCATGCACAAGGGGTGGGGGAACTGTGGGGGGTTGCACGTGCATTGCATTATGGGGTTGCACATGCGCAGGGGAGCTCAGCCGAGTTGTGCTTGCATTGCATTATGGGTGCAGGCATGGGTGCATGCGTACTTTCAGCACACGACGATGAAAAGGTTAGCCATTGCTGGCCTAATGCATTTTTGTTTAATTAGACTTTTTCTAATTTCTGCTTTATATAGATTATTTTCCTATACCTTTTATTACAGTCACCAGTTTTTAGCAATATAATTATCTAGAGTAATAGTCATTTTAAAATGATTTGGAAGTAAGGCTTTGGAGTGCAGTGTTCTTCCCTAAAAGGAGCTTGTATTTTTTTCAGGCTTCCACACCTTTTTTTTTTTTAAAAAAAAAAAGATGCAGGTTCCTAAATGAGTTGATTCAGTAAAGTTGTATATGTCTTGAAGCAGATGCAGCTTTTTTTCAGACGTACTTGAATGCTGAAAAAAGAGAGTCTGCTTTTGATTAGGGAAGAGCTCCTGTGATCACCTACCTCCGGATAATGTTAAAAATATGCTCGGTTCCAGTTTCACTGGTGTTATTAATATTGGCTAGCAAATAATATCACAATCTCATTCTTTAATAGCACTGTGCTGCTGCGTCTCCATATCCTAAGCGAAAGCAAGTCTGCGAGCTACTTCTAAGAAAAGGAGCCAACATCAACGAAAAGACAAAAGAGTGAGCTGGTTTCTATTTTGCCTTTTTATCTTATTCATCCATGGATATGCTCAGAACAACACATGCCACACAGTTTTTCTCTCTTTCATTTTATCCTCACAACTATCCTGTGTGACTTATTCAAGCCCACCAAAGAAAATCAGTGACTTTGACACCAATTCTCCTGATCTAGTTTTCTCTCAGGGCCCTTTCCAGCTTTTTTGGCATTAGTGGATGAATTTGAATTTTGGAAAATGTCTCAACATGAGTACTCTTGGGAGGTTGTAAAATACAGATTATAGGTTGCAGGCCACCACTAAATTTCTTATTGCAATGAAATACTATTTCACAATTTACTACATTCTCTATGAATGTTTATTTCAAAGAAAAGCAAATACATGTATCTTTACTCCCTGTAATTAACTTTTTAGAACTAATTTTAATTTTAAAATTTAGAATTCTCCAATTACTTACCCTTATACACATTTATCTGTCCCTCAGATTAATGTCTGTGAATGTTCTTTTCCCTTTGGCATATACAGGCGTATAGAGACATGGTTTCTTTATATAAGTTGGGAGAGCCTTAGACAGAGCAAGACTTTGAAACTTAAACTTAGTTTGCTATTGAATTGCCAAAAATAATTGAGATGTGCAGGGAAGTATTGGTTGACAAAGGAGTGTCAAGAAATGCCAACAGGCATTGTTTTGTTTACTTTAACTCCCATCACATCTGTACTAATTTTCAGCATTCTGAAAACTCATTCAGCAAGAACAAAATGGAAATAAATTATGACTTATTTTGTTTTTATAAAGCTTCCTGACACCGCTTCATGTGGCATCAGAAAAAGCTCATAATGATGTTGTTGAAGTAGTTGTGAAGCATGAAGCAAAGGTATGAATTATTTTTAGCATAAATCATATTTTTGGGCAAAATGAAAAAATGACATGTACATTTATAAATGTTTATAACTAATCTTTTTTTTTAAAAAAAAACAAATTTTATTAATTTTTTACAGAAAACACAATACACAAACATACAAAACACAAAACATAAACAAAACTAAAAGATCTTTTCTGAAGTTTGTCTGATCCCGGGTTAAAACTCTTCAAACAGACACAAATTCAAACATCATATTCACTTTGTATATCCTTCCATATCTTATTATCATTTTCATTTTTTTTATATATATATATAATCCATTTTTATCAATTTTATAAAAACAATGCACAAAAAATCAAGGCATAACAGCTTATAAATTCTTTTCTAGGAAAAAATAATAATAAAAAACCAATAGAACATAACAATTCCAAATTATAGTATCAATACTTTATCTATTTAACTTCATATCTTATCCCTACTTCTCCTTTTCATCCAAATTATTTCTTGTTAATTAAAATTTTATTGCCTTTTATCAATATACAAAATCCAAAAAAAAAAAACCATAACAAAACCTTTATATATCCTTTCATATCTTATTACCATTTTCAATAACATTCTTTGTCTGTTCTATTTCCAACTATCCATTCATCTTTTTTCTTTTACTATACTTCTCCTATACACCAATTGGAGTAACGTCTATAACTCATTACCCTAACTTAAAAGTACTTCGTATAACAATTTTTCTTGGGATTCTGTTTAAAAGATTCTAAAATTACATAATAAATTTTATACTCTAAATACACATATAAAAACACAATCTTATATACCCTCCAGAATCCCTCTTTTATCCTAAATTAAATTCACCCATTGTCTCTAAATAAACTTTTTTTCTTTAGATCTTGCTTCCCCCCATTGAGGCTTCTCCTCCCCCCCTTTCTCTCTTGCTTATTCTTCTCCTTGCCCTTTTTACCCCTTTGTTTTTCCTCCTCCCTTTTCTTACTCCTTTTCCTTTGCTTTCTAACCTTGCCTCCACCTTTTCGCTCATTTTTCTCTTCTTTGGTTGTTTTTATAATTCTTAAAATCCCCTTTTTCTTATCCTTTTTCTCCTCCTCTCCGGAAAGGACCCATTGTTCATCAAAGATGGCTTCTTCTTCCTCTTCTTCCTTGTCCCAGTCCTTCTGCGTAATCAACTTTTCATAAGTACATAACGCCATTTCTAAAAATTGAAACAAAGCGCCCAAAGTATCTTCCTTTTTATATTTTTGATATTCAGCCTTTAGTTCATCCACAAGCGATGCCATTATGAAAAGAGAAATTTTTCCCAAAACAACCACAAGTATTTTTAATCAAAAACAATTCAAAAAAAAGTTCCAAAAGTTAATACTTTTCTTCCTTCTTCTCTTTCTCTTTCTGGGGTTAATGTTTAATCAAAGAGGTCCAATTACCATATATCTTTCTTTGGGATTCTAGGCAATCTCCTCCTTTTTCAGCTTCTGCTCCAATTTTTTCTCCTCTCCCTTCCCACTTGCGATATCAATTTTAAATAATCAGAAATCCATACCTCCAACAAGGGTTTTCCAATTTCTTAAATTTTTCAATGTCCAAAAATCCTTTTGTCCCTTAGCTTCAACTCTCAAAACAATTCACTTTCAATGTCCAATATATCCAAACATTTCTGCTGTTTCCATGGGGTGGGAGAGTGAAGAAAAAAAAAAAAGTTCCCTTTAACAGCTTCTCCACCGCTTTCGCTCTTCTTAGGGATACAATGTATCCTCCAGCAATTCAAACAGCTCAGTTCCAGGCAATTTAAAGGATGTTACTTGACCCGGCTCAGACATCACTTTCACTCTTCTCCTCCAGCGCAATCTTACCCGGTTGCTGGCTTCTTCGTGGCGGCCATTGCTGACCGCCGCTCCACCGCCTTGGGAAAAAGGGGTTTTTCCGGAGAAGGGGGGGGGCTGCGACACCCCCACCCCCCTATCCGACTCCCCTCTCTCTTCAGCTGTCCCTACAGGGCAGTCATATCCCCCTGATCCATCTGGATCGGGGGTACCTCGACGGCTAGCACAGCAGGAATCGCGAGCTGTCGCGAATTCCTGCTGCCCCGAAGCCACGCGAAACCGGAAACAAAATGTTTATAACTAATCTTTGATAAAAGCATCATTTATGTTTTTTGTTTTCTTCCAACTCTGTATAGAGTCCAAAGGAAAGGTACCTAACAATATTTAAATGATATTTGGGTGATTTGATAGCCTGTCATTTCTGTAGGAATCAGCAGATGATGGAAGGAACAACAATTTTGAATATTAATATAGAGCCAGTGGAGATGTGCAAAACATTTCATTGAATATCCTCAGAATGTCTGTTCCAAATTTTGAGACAGAAGTTTAATAGACCATTTCAAGGTTGTATTACTTGCAGTACATGTGGAAGGTACTGTTTTGAGGTCAGAGTAGATACTATGACTTCGGAGAGACTGTTCAGCGTTAAAATATTTTCAACCTCTTAGTATTCTTGTTTTCTCAAAGTAGACAGTTCTCTATTGTTCCATTATGAATTGCTATAAAGAACTAGATACCATATTCTGTGCTTCCTGCATTGTTAAGATTCTCTGATAATTTTTAGGTCAATGCTTTGGATAATCTTGGCCAGACATCTTTGCATAGAGCAGCGCACTGTGGCCACTTACAGACATGCCGGTTGTTGCTGAGTTTTGGCTGTGATCCCTCCATTATATCACTGCAGGGTTTCACAGCCTCTCAGATGGGAAATGAAAACGTTCAGCAATTGCTACAAGGTAATAATGTATAATTTTTGTTTGTGTTAAGTTTTTTACTTTTAACACTTTAACAAAGGCAATTAGGAATCCTTGCTGAACCCCTTGAATTAGTAGTTCCTGAAAAACGATCTGAAGAGGCTTCAGACAAACAAACAAACAAAATATTAATGCATGAAGGCCTCACAGATAACAGAATGACCATGCCTGGTTGATCATGTTCCTGTTATGTATGTGATGGAAGACCAAAATACTCATTCAGTTTCATTTGTTCCAGCTGGTCTTTTTATAGCTATTTTGGACTGATAAATCTGAATCTGTCTGACTTTGGCATTTATAATTATTACTGGTAAAAGTGTGTAGTCTTTTTGAAAACAGAGCCACTTGCCTCAGATTGCGTTTAAATTGGCATTTCTTACACTAAATGATTTGGTACTTTGATATATGTAATACTTGGTAAGTATTAAGTTCTTCTTCTACAGAAGGTGTTCCTTTGGGCAATTCAGAAGCCGATCGACAGTTATTGGAAGCAGCAAAGGCAGGAGATGTAGATACA
Organism: Hydrophis major; assembly: GCA_033807585.1. NCBI lineage: Eukaryota > Metazoa > Chordata > Lepidosauria > Squamata > Elapidae > Hydrophis > Hydrophis major. The sequence goes on along the minus strand of CM066331.1, from coordinate 85,351,240 downwards.
GTAAAGGTAAGACAATTTGATTGTTGCAGAAAAAAAGTTAACATCTAACAAGAAAAGCAGATCAATTTGAGTTGTCCTTAAATCTTTGGAGATAGAAAAATTGAAAATCAAATTCCACTGCACCTTAACTGGCTTGAATATCTCAGATTTAAAACAACTAATTTATAGGCAAACCAAAGATTTTTATCTTCATTGCTCCCTCAGTAATGAAACAGTTGGCCTTTTCAACTGCTTTGGAAAAATGCATTTTAAAAAAAGTACACAATGTGACCTGAGAAGTCATATTTGCATTATATTAGGATAGTTGTAATTTTCCAGTTAGGGCTTTCCTTATTCAAATATGGAGTTGGATGTCAGAAAAGGTCGCCAATGTATGTAACCATGCTAATGAGAATAGTCAGTGTGACAATGAGAATAGTCAGTGTGATAAAAGATATATGATAAACCTTGTACATTGATGATAATGACAATAGACTCCAACAGGTATTTGAAATACTGATTTTTTTAATCAACCTTCATTCTCCTATTGGTTAAAGTTTAATGTGGATGTGTACTCAAAATTTGGAATAGGTTTTAGACCCCAAAATATTTTTTTAACCTTTTGAAAGTGTTTCATTATGAAATGCTTTAAACTTGAAATCCTCCCAGAATGATTGAATGCCCAGTTTCAGTCTCAAAAAAGGTATTTCCGGTTCAGAGGAGTTCATATTCAAAGAGTGTGCAGTACACTGTTACAATGAATCACTAAATACCTAAGCTAACTGACCAGTTCTTTCCCAGTATATTCTCACAATAAAAGGTTGAACTGAGAGGCTGTTTCCCATTTGTTTTCTCTGCTCTACATAGTCCCTTCATGCTCTGAAAATATGTCCAGGAGATTTGGGAGGTTTTCTTGAGAAGTAGGGAAGGGAATTTTTGGAACTGGATAGAAGGTAAATAATAAAAATAAGTTCCATCAATTATTTAATGTGACCCCAGGATTTTACCTAGTTTTTTTGTTTCTGTACCAGAATAGCTTTTGTGCTCATCTGTGTTCTTGGAATGTGATATCAATAACATTTGGACCAGAAGGATGTCAAAAAAAGTATAAGGATTAAATCATTCAGCGTTCCAGATGGACTTTTAAGATAATATTGATGGTATCAGAAATATAAAGCAGGAGGATTGAAGATTTGGTGCTGTAATTTCTATGCTGCTTCAATCTAAGCAATTCAGTGTGACTTTAAAAAAATCCAACACAAGCAAAAGAATCAACATTTTACTTTTTAAATAAGGAATGTATGATTAGTAGAATATATCTACAGTGTTTACCTCTTGCCCAGAGATTGTAAATCTCGTTTATGGAAGGAGCCAATCCTTCTTCTGAGGGCCGGTTATTCCACAAGAGGGCGAGCTCACACATGGACACCCATGTTCAAATCCCCTGCTGATTTCCTGATATGAGGGAATTTTCAGAATGTCCTTCCTGCTTGTGCATATCGGGTGGGGAGATTCTGCCATTCATGTTTGTCTCAATTGTTGCATTCCACAGAAGTTATGCACAACACACAGTGTGAATTGCCGGGATATTGAAGGGCGCCAGTCCACACCACTTCACTTTGCAGCAGGATACAATAGAGTATCTGTAGTTGAATATCTTTTGCAGCATGGGGCTGATGTCCATGCAAAAGACAAAGGGTAAATATTCCATTCTATGGTGTTTGATTTGCAAATGCTTGTTTTTCTTCTGTTTGTTTGTTTATTTTCAGGGATGATAAGCCTTGAAGGTCTATATTCCTAGATACTTGTAATACAAAATTTATGCATAAAGCTTTGTGTAATTAAGGTTTCATCTCTACATGCAACTTTTTAATCCACGTATATGACAAAAATGTTATGGGAAGGTTAATCATTTATTTATTTATTTGTAAAATTTATTTGTGGCCCATCTCATATTCAATGACTCAGAGAGGCTCCTTGTGAAGCACATTGTTGATGGGAAATTGATAAAATGACACAAATCCATTGTAATGCAGATGTTGGGTATAGGCCCAAAGAGGAATGAAGAATCACCTTTATTACTCAACTTATTTGGGTTCTGGCATGACACATGATATCTATGATGTTGCCCTTTTATCATAATACTCTTTAACTGGCTAATTAATGCCCACTTCACTGATTATATAAAATATAGTATATTATGATAACTGCTGGATAAGTTGACACATATGCTGTATTTCTAAGTGACTAACATTGTAATAAGTAATTTCTGAATTATGAAAGCACTTAGTCCATCAGTATGCTATTATTTAAAACTTCAGATTAATAATTTTTCCCTGAAAGTTTCTGAGACATTTTTTTTCACGATGACTATGCTATCTTTTTAGAATATTGAAAATATTAGTTTGAATTGAAAATTTCTGCTTTCCTTCAAAAATTTCAGTGGGCTGGTTCCTTTGCACAATGCTTGTTCTTATGGACACTATGAAGTGGCAGAACTTCTTGTTAAACATGGTGCAGTTGTGAACGTGGCTGATTTATGGAAATTCACTCCTCTGCATGAAGCTGCAGCAAAAGGAAAATATGAAATTTGTAAACTACTGTTACAAGTAAGTCACTTGAAATACATGCATTATGAAAGGTTTATTCCATGACATCTAGAGTGTGTGTGTGCGTAAAATTCAAATTCATAATGTTTCACATGACTGGAGGAAATGATCTAAGTTAGGCAAGTTGTGGCACAAATACTAGAAGGAATAGAGTGGGTTGTTGTACATTTTAATGGAATTAATATGTATTTTTTTCAATTTGTTACCAAATTAGCATGGTGCTGACCCCACAAAGAAAAACAGAGATGGAAATACCCCATTAGACCTTGTTAAAGATGGTGATACAGATATTCAAGATCTCCTTAGAGGAGATGCAGCTTTGCTTGATGCTGCAAAGAAGGGCTGTTTGGCTAGGGTGAAAAAATTGTGTTCCCCTGATAATGTCAACTGCCGTGATACACAAGGCCGGCATTCTACTCCACTCCATTTAGCAGGTGAGTTCTCTTTAGAAATATAGTGATGTTGCTGTATCACAATCCTAATATGGAAAAACACTTGAGTAGGATTCTGGAGTAGAACATCAAGTGTATTGGTTAGATCATTATAAAGGACTGAACAAAATAAGTATATTAATAGCAATAATTGTTAATGATTGTCAAAGCCCTACTTCAGATATATTTGGGTTTTAATTTTGAAAAATGCCCCATGAGAGATATATGAAACCTATCTTACAGTATCAGATATTTGGATAATATAATGTATTTCATCATCTGTCTATTCTGAAAAGCTGAAAGTTTCCAGAATCTTAGATCTTGGTTCTTCCTACCTGTTTTTACTGGTGAGGTAAAGAGTTGAACCTGGAATTTTTAATGCAAAAAGACATGTATCCTGCCATTGTGCTTTGCCCCACGTGACTGCTGCTTATATATGGCTGCCTGTGTTGAAAAAAAAAGTACTTGTGGATTAATGTTCAGAAAACAGGACAAGAAGTAGGTGATGCTTTTTATCATAATTGTTTAGTCAGATACAGAATAATTTATTAAAAGTATTTGTTCTCACTACCTCCTAGCTGGTTACAACAATTTGGAAGTTGCTGAGTACTTATTACAGCATGGCGCTGATGTAAATGCACAGGACAAAGGAGGTTTAATTCCTTTACATAATGCAGCATCCTATGGGGTAAGTAGTTTGATTGTTCATTGCAAACCTTTTAAAATTATACATCAGTTTTAAAGGATCCAGTGTGGGTCTCTTAAACCTTTCTGGCACTGCAGTTTCAAGGCTTTTTCCTATTTGCATATATGAATAGAAATTGTTTCCATCATGATTGCTACAAAAACAAAGCAATATAACAATGTGTCCCATCAGTAAATTTCTGAAAGATTCAAAAAATCTCTTCATGTTTTAATTATCGTTATTCTTTTTCTCCTTCAGTTTAGAATAGTTTATACTATGGGAAGTCTCTACTTAAACTAATGATTTAGCATGAAAATATAGAGTAACTGTTTTGTTTCCATTTTGCGACTCTGGGAATCAAACTATGAGTTTGCTAATAGAATGGAGGAAATATTCTAGTGAAATCTCACCTATGAGCACAAATTTTGTTCTGTTTGTTTTCAGTGGGATGATCCCTAGTCAAAATTGCAGCAAATCCGTTTTTTTTTACATTGTATTATTTCACCGATACATTGAGATTTTATGTGCAATGAAATCTATGATTATTTCAGTATAAAGAGCAGAACATACTTATGGACATTAGTGTAATGTTGAGGTCCAAGTGGTGAACTAGGACTGACAGAATTGAAGTACAAAGACCCATTCAGAGATACCCATCATCTTTGTTGGTCACCGGATGACTTTAAGCAAGTAAGCTTCATCTCCTTACAGAATTACAATAAATGCAAAAATGACCAAGATAATCACATACATAGCCTTGGTATCATTAAAGAAATGGCAGAATTGGGCTTTTCTACCTAAAGGAATGTTATATGTCCCAATGAATTCATATTCAGTCATTTCCATAGTAATATGGAATTAATCATAAATTGGTGGGACAACAAATAGACAAAATAATAGAAAAGGAAGAAGCTAAAGTGCTCTAGGATTTTAGAATTCAAATAGACAATCACTTGCCACTAATCACTCCAGACTTAACAATTGTTGGTAAGAATGACAAAAAAAGTCTGGATACTAGATGTGGTAATTCATGGAGACAGCAGACAAGACAAAAAGACCTGTAAATGAATGGTAGAACAACTGTGGTAAAATAATGCAAAGATATTATCAATGGTGACAAGTGCCTTGGGTGCAATCCCAAAACATCTGTAACATCACTTGAACACCATCGGCATTGACAAAATTACTATAAGTCAATTCCAAAAGGCAGCTTTACTTGGAACAGTTTATATCTTTTGATGATGCCTCTAACAGGCTAGAAAGTAGGAGACTGAGAGTACCTGAATGAAAGCCAGTTGGATGATTTTGGACCAGTTACTCTCTTCAGCCTAACCCACCTCGCAGGGTTGTTGTGGGGAAAATAGGAAGATGTGTTAGATGGGTTTGTAAAAATAATAAAGGCAGGATGCAAATACCGCATTTTTCGCTCCGTAGGATGCACTCCCCTCCCCCCCAAAGTGAGTGGCAATGTCTGTGCGTCTGTGCTGGTCCTTTGGTGAATAGCAGCCAGGGTGCGGTGGTGGGGTCCTTTTTCGGTGCTTGAACCCCACCTCTTCTGTCTTTGTCATTGTCCACCTCTTCTGACTCTTTCCCTCAGTGCAGGAATTAATAAGCAGAGCTGGCTCATGAGAGGACACTTATCTCTGGTCCTCTCAGGCTCTGCCTGATTTTTTTTTTCTTGTTTTCCTCCTCTAAATCTAGGTGCATCTATGATCAGATGATTCTTATAATCAGGCAGAGTGTGAAAAATATGGTAAATAAAATAAAAACTATCAAACAGCACAGATCAATCTTAGTTCCTAGGGATGGACTCAGTAGGTGAATAAAAATGCCAAATTCACTATAATCCAGCTGGTTGTGACCAATCATAATATGAAATGTTCCTCATAATAATATGAAACAAACATTGTGTTAAGCGTGGTGTGTTTTAAACTTTCTGATATATCTATAGGCAAAAAAATTACAGGTGAAAGTCCCAAAAATTAGACCTGAGGTTAGCTGTCTCAGTTCTCTACTCTAATCCCTGACATTCTGAGATTAAAGTGACCAGACTGTAGCGGACCTGATGGAAGCCAGTTGAAAAAGAAAAGCATTGCTAGTAGTATGTTACACATAGGCTCTTTGCGATTATGTATTTAGATTTTTCTGATGGCAAAAGGTATTTTTCAGGATTGTAAGCTTCATTCAGTAAGATGTTGAAGTTTTGATATAGTTAGGTCATCTAGAACTGTCCTCACTTCCCTAACGTTGATCTCAGTAGACTGCGGAAAGATAATTTAGCTGTGCACTTCAGTTTGCTACGGTATAATCAGTCAGAACTAAATTTGTAATTACAAATTTGTTTTTTTTTCAATTTCAAAGTAATTTGAAAGAGAGGTCTAAAGCATAATAGACTTAAGTAAGTCTACAATTCAGTTTTTCTTCACCTCTTTAGAATACTGCAAAGCTCTGCCAGTGGCAAGGATTTGCTTTTGTGTTTGCTTCAGTATTGCTTTTCTCTATCAGGGTTTGTTTGTTTGTTTTTAACCAAAAGTTCTTGGCCAGGCTGTAGTGTATTCCTTTGTATATTCAAAAGTTGGGAGTGTGACTTCAGCAGTCAAGACAAGACATACTCATTATGTGTTGTATGTTTAAAAGGTCTATTTGCAACTAATGCGGTTGCTTTAGAAAATGAAAGGTGGCCTTAACTTATCCTTAAGGACAACTCTTTCACCAAGAGTTCACTTTCTACTTGGGGGAAGGATGACAATAAAAACACTATAGCTTTTTTTTTAAATGTCCATTTTAAGAAATGGAGGGTGTAAGAATATGTAGAAAGAACACCACCACCAGTTTAATTTGATGATCTGAAACTTCACCATCTCAAAGATCCACTTTCCAGCCAAGGTCATTTGTGATGAAAAGTGGCATTAATTAAAGATTTGTATATTGCACATTAATGTCCTGAACCAAATTATAGGAAAAAAAGAGTTTTTTTTCCTGAAGATTGCACTATATAAATGTATTTTATTTTCCAGCATGTAGATGTAGCAGCTTTGCTTATAAAATATAATGCGTGTGTAAATGCTACAGACAAATGGGCTTTCACACCTTTGCATGAAGCAGCGCAGAAAGGAAGGACACAGCTTTGTGCCTTATTATTGGCCCATGGAGCTGATCCTACTCTGAAAAACCAGGAAGGACAAACGTCATTAGACCTAGTCACCGTAAGTGATGGGAATTTTTTGAGAAGTTTGTATTGAGCTTCAGTTGCTGGCTGCCGACCAGGGCATCTGCTGACCAGATTTGAGGGTTTTAAAACATGTAGCTACCGTTTGTGGACTACAAGCTCAAGCAAGGACAGCAACTCCACAAATCTCATTGAAGATGGGCATAAGGAATGTAAGTGTAGCTTTTGCAAGTGCGGGATTACAAAAGCAGTTAGGTGTTTTCAACGTTTAAAACTAATCCGTGACTCCAGAAACCATATTTAAAATAACAGCCATGCTTGGTTTGTTGGAATTTGAGCCATTTGTATGTGCTCTTTGTCCAAGATTCATGTTTCCTGGGCTATATACGACTTGGGAATCATTAAAGATGTGCACAATCAATTGATCTACGAACTGTATTTCCAAGAGAACTTCAGAATATTCAGTCCCCTTTGGACCATGCTGCTCCTGGGGATTTCAGCAGTTTCTGGAAGTAAATCCAATAAAACCAGAAGCAATTTGAGGTATTCCAGCCATGGTGTTCTAGTTTGAAACACCATTCCTGCATTACTAAAACCATATGTATGAATAATGTGGCTTTATAGTTTAAATTGTTTTTGCATTAAATTTTAGGAATTAAGTATCTTAAGGCCCATAATAAAGTGTAACAGGTTATTTTTAGGAAGTATTTTAACTGTGAAATGAATTTTTGTTTCAAGATGTAATGTCTTATATCTGTAAACTGTATATGCCATGAATATACCATGAATAATGTAAATATACGTTAAGTCCAAAATCAGCCATTCATTGTTATGCCTCAATTGGCACTTTTGTGGATTTAGCTGTATCCTATAAGCATTTAGTGATTTTTAAATTGCTATCCTACAACTGAGTACTCAGAAATATGTTCCTCTGAATTCAGCAAGGCGCACTCCCAGGTAAGTGAGTATAGGATTGTAGGTTATAAATGCAGCATTTTAATCTTTTAAGCCTGTGAGAGGTAGGTTAGAAAGCAAGAGAGTGATTGTGTTCAAGTTGGTAACAGGAAATAGATTTTAATCATACCCTTAAACAATTAAAACTAAAATTTAAGTATGATACAGTCTTGGCATCGTAGTTACCATACTCAAGGAACCTCTGGGCAGAGAATCTGAAATGACATTGTAAGTAACAAAAAGAAAATTAGAGTAATTGAAGTAAAGCACTGTTTATCTAACCTTGTAATTTACTTGTATGTACTTGTGTCTATTTTAACAGAATGTTAATTTTTTAAAAAATTTCCAGGCAGATGATGTTAGTGCACTCTTGGCAGCTGCCATGCCGCTTTCTGCCTTGCCATCTTGTTATAAGCCTCAGGTTATAAATGTGTCTCAGAATTCAGGAACATCGGCTGATGCACTTTCTTCCATTCCATCCAGTCCATCTAATTTGTCAGCTGCCAGTAGTCTGGACAGCTTGTCTGGTAGCTTTTCTGAACTCTCAGTTGTTAATACAAGCGGTGCTGAAGGAGCTTCTAGTTTGGAAAAGAAAGAAGGTGAGCCTGGAATTTTCTACTGGGTCAGTTTTAAGTTGCTAAACAAAAGGCAATTTACTTATGCATTAAGGCTTACATCTAATGATGATATGACTAAAGCTATGTTTTTTCATCACAGCTTCATATTTGGCATAATTTTAATACAGAATCATAGAATTGGAAGGGACTGTTAGTCCAACCACTTGCTCTGTGCAAGAATCCAAATTAAAGCATATTTAAGTGATCACTTAAATAACCATCTGTGGGTTAAATGTATCTACTTGAAGCTTACACAAGTGGGCAGCCATGAAACTGATTTATACAATTTCTAATATTTTAAGATTTGGGGAGTTTTTCTTGGGAAAAAAATAGCATCACAAAAGTAACTAATTGTGGACTTCAACATGTTATATTTACGGTAGGATTTCCTATGGAATCCTACATTCTACCAAAAATGTTTTTTAAACTTGTTCAATGTATATACTAGTCAAGATAAGATTTAAGAAGATCCTAACATTATTTAATTTGGCTAAATAGAATTTTAAGTGGAAGATAAGGTCAATTCGTACTTTAAAAGTATATTTCAATGTGGTAGTTTTATGAAAATATTGCACTGGATATTCTTGTAGAGAATGATGTGAACACATGCCTGTAGCCTGATAGAATAATTTCACTTCAATTTATATGTAGCTAATAATTTTTCATATTTAGTTCTCAATGTAGATTTTAGCATCAATCAATTTGTGAGAAATCTTGGACTTGAACATTTGATTGACATACTTGAAAGAGAGCAGGTAAGTAACCGTCTTGGTTTGAAAGCAAGTAAGCAATAAATTTCAATGGAAACAGTTGCAAAATCATTGATTTAAATTTTAGCTTGGGAGAATGTTCATAACCAGGATTTAGATTTGGAGATTGATTATATCTTGAGTTTCAAACAGCTAAGTTAAAATACTAATGAACACAAACCAGCTTTCCCTCTTTCATTTCTATAGTTCTCTAAAATATTTCTTAAACTAATGTAAGATACATTTTAGAGAATTGATTTTGTCTGCAGATTATTTTTTCTAGACTTCAGGAAATATGATATGAACACTGATTTACCTATATTAATTAATAATTACACCAATAATTCAGCGTTACAGTTGTACTAAACATGAAAGCATTTTTAACAGAAAGCATACATATCTGAGTTTTGGTTGTGTAGCTACAAACCTTGTATGGTTTGTTGCATCTTAACAAAGCCTTTGTATGAAAGATTTTGAAATGTATAGTAATACTTCATTTCCTAACATCTTGAATTATTTGATTTTAATTAAATTTACTTGTATTTTAAACAGAAGTATTAAAAATTAGTGATAGCAATAGTTAAATAATAAGAGAAGTATCTCTTCAAGCAGTGAGTTGTCACATATTTTCTTTACATTTTAAAGAAAAAAGTGTTAAGATATATTTTCAAATGTAGAATATATTTCAATGGTTCAGAAAAACTTTAAGAAATTGTGATCTGATCATTCTTTTGGATAATCTAGGTTTTCTTTTTTTTTTTTTGAAGCAAATTTTTATTAATTTTAAAGATAAAACAACACATCATTAACCATTAAATACATAAATACATAAAACCTCTTAACATTATAAATCCTTACAAGTCGAATAAAACATTATTTTTATACAACATAATTCCAATTTATCCCATCTCCATATGGACACACAAATATCTTTCTCATTATTTCTCTTTACTCCTATTCAATTTCATTTCTCTTCCATATTTATCCATTTTATAGTCATCATATTCATTTCTTTCTGGCTTGTTTAAATTATTCTCATCTAACATTCCTCCAAGGTTTTATTAATTCTTTTTTCCTTTTTTTTTATAAAAAAACAAATTTTGTTAGTTTTACAAAAAACACAATACACAAACATACAAAACACAAAACATAAACAAAACTAAAAGATCTTTTCTGAAGGTTGTCTGTTCCCGGGTTAAAACTCTTCACACAGACACAAATTCAAACATCATATTCATCCCATATATCCTTCCATATCTTATTATCATTTTCTTTTTTATATATATATATAAAAACCATTTTTATCAGTTTTATAAAAACAATGCACAAAGAGTCAAGGCATAACAGCTTATAAATTCTTTTCTAGGAAAAAATAATAATAAAAGACCAATAAGGCATAACATTTCCAAATTATAATATCAATACTTCATATAGTATTAACTTCATATCTTATCCCTACTTCTCCTTTCCATCCAAATCATTTCTTATTAATTAAAATTTTATTGCCTTTTATCAATATACAAAATCCAAAAAAAAAAAAGCATATATATCCTTCCATATCTTATTACCATTTTCAACAACATTCTTTGTCTGTTCTATTTCCAATTATCCATTCATCTTTTTTTTTTCTTTTACTATACTTCTCCTGTACACCAATTGGAGTAACATCTATAACTCATTACCCTAACTTAAAAATACTACGTACAGCAATTTTTCTTGGGATTCTGTTTAAAAGATTCTAAGATTACATAATAAATTTTATATTCTAAATACACATATCACAAACCTATGTACCCTCCAGAATCCCTCTTTTAATCTAAATTAAATTCACCCATTGTCTCTAAATAAACTTTTTTTCTTTAGGTCTTGCTTCCCCCCATTAAGGCTTCTCCTCCCCCCCTTTCTCTCTTGCTTATTCTTCTCCTTGCCCTTTTTACCCCTTTGCTTTTTCTCTTCGCTTTTCTTGCTCCTTTTCCTTTGCTTTCTAACCTTGCCTCCACCTTTTCGCTCATTTTTCTCTCTTTTGGTTGTTTTTATAATTTTTAAAATCCCCTTTTTCTTATCCTTTTTCTCCTCCTCTCCGGAAGGGACCCATTGTTCATCAAAGATGGCTTCTTCCTCTTCTTCCTTGTCCCAGTCCTTCTGCTGCGTAATCAACTTTTCATAAGTACATAACGCCATTTCTAAGAATTGAAACAAAGTGCCCAAAGTATCTTCTTTTTTATATTTTTGATATTCAATCTCTAGTTCATCCACAAACGATGCCATTATGAAAAGGGAAACTTTTTCCAAAACAACCACAAGTATTTTTAATCAAAGACAATCAAAAGCAATTAAAAAAAAAAAAAGTTCCAAAAGTTAATACTTTTCTTCCTTCTTCTCTTTCTCTTTCTGGGGTTAATTTTTAATCAAAGAGGTCCAATTACCATATATCTTCCTTTGGGATTCTAGGCAATCTCCTCCTTTTTCAGCTTCTGCTCCAATTTTTTTTTTCTCCCTTCCCACTTGCAATGTCAATTTTAAATAATCAGAAATCCATACCTCCAACAAGGGTTTTCCAATTTCTTAAATTTTTCAATGTCCAAAAATCCTTTTGTCTCTTAGCTTCAACTTTCAAAGCAATCCACTTTCAATGTCCAATATATCCAAATATTTCTGCTGTTTCCATGGGGTGGGAAAGTAAAGAAAAAAAAAAGTTCCCTTTAACAGCTTCTCTGCCGCTTTTCGCTCTTCTTAGGGATACAATGTATCCTCCAGCAATTCAAACAGCTCAATTCCAGGCAATTTAAAAGATGTTACTTGACCCGGCTCAGACAGAACTTTCACTCTTCACACGTCCTCCAGCACAATCTTACCCGGTTGCTGGCTTCTTCGTGGCGGCCATTGCTGACCGCCGCTCCACCGCCTTGGGAAAAAGGGGTTTTTCCGGAGAAGGGGGGGGTCTGCGACACCCCCACCTCCCTAACCGACTCCCCTCTCTCTTCAGCTGTCCCTACAGGGCAGCCATATCCCCCTGACCCATCTGGATCGGGGGTACCTCGACGGCGAGCACAGCAGGAATCGCGAGCTGTCGCGAATTCCTGCTGCCCCGAAGCCACGCGAAACCGGAAACCGATAATCTAGGTTTTCTTAAAGTTGAATCAGATGGAGGTTTTTGTTATTAGCATGGCATAACTATTTCACTCTTGTTTCTAAGCATTAAGTATCAATATGGCTTCTAAGAAAACATAATCACTATCAGTTGAAATGCAAAAACCTGACCATACCTTTTTGGCAATCTATTGAATTCTTATGAAGAAAACTAATAATTTTAATATTTAATAATTCCTTTTCTTTACAGATAACATTGGATGTACTTGTTGAAATGGGGCACAGAGAATTAAAGGAAATTGGAATTAATGCTTATGGTCATAGACATAAAATAATAAAAGGAATTGAGAGGCTGATCTCTGGACAGCAAGGTATGTTATAATTAAAATACTTAAGCTACATTTTATGCATTTGTGTAGTTCAAAATTGTAACATTGCAGTTTTCATATATTTTAGTCACCAAAAAATGTGAATCAGTCAGTATGTCTAAAATGTACTCAAGATGCATTACTAATGTTGTCATTTCTCTTAGGTCTTAATTCATATCTAACATTGAATACTTCGGGTAGTGGGACAATCCTTATAGATCTCTCTCCTGATGATAAAGAGTTTCAGTCGGTGGAGGATGAGGTATATTATTGATGTATATCCTTAACTATTTAAACATTACATCTACTGTGTTTCTCACTAAATAAGGCCAGGCCTTATTTTATTTTTTTTTGACCTCTGAAAAAACGGCTAGGCCATCTTTTCGGGGGTGACTTAATTTCCTCCCCCACCTAGAGCGGCCCATATGCATGTACCTCTCCACGAGGCCAAGTGTCTTTCAGGTGATGGAAGGTCCCCAAGGGCAGTCACCAGCCACTTCAATCGGCCAGTAGAAGCGGCCTCACAGTGAGTGGAGTGTGTGTGTGAGCTCGCCCCGAGGCTGCTTCTACCGGCCGATTGAAGTGGCTGGTGACTGCCCTTGGGGACCTTCCATCACCCAAAAGATACTGCCTAATGGCGAAGGGACACGGGCAGCCATGCCTCGCCCCGAAGCGGCTGGGGACTCTGCCTTTGGGGAGCTTTCGTCGGCTGAGAGAAGCGGTCTCGCAGCGAGGGGAGTGTGTGTGTGAGCTCGCCCCAAGGCTGCTTCTACCAGCTGATTGAAGTGGCTGGTGACTGCCCTTGGGGAGCTTCCATCCCCCGAAAGACACTGTCTAATGGCGAGGGGACACGGGCAGCCATGCCTCGCCCCAAAGCAGTTGGGGACTCTGCCTTTGGGGAGCTTCTATCGGCTGATGTTCTGTCGGTAGATCGGGGTATTCTAGCCTAGGCTACCTGCAGGGCACTCCTAAAGGCAAGTTTTCTCCCCATTCCCCTGCCCTTCCCCCCATTTCTCTTTACCTCATGCAGTTCTAATGAACGATGTTAGAAATGGCGGGGAAACGCATGTATTAAATAGGCCTAAATTTTTGGAGTGGGACTTAATTTCACCTCATGCCTAGAAATCATGCTGGGCTTTCCTATTGGTGGAGGCCCTGTTGTTGGAGAAACATGGTAACATTAGTTAAAACTATTGCTGTGAAATACAATAAATGTAACTCTAATTTTCCTGGCATGACAGATTCAGCAATTAACACTGACTTCTTTGGGAACAACTAATCATAATTTCATATTGTTGTTTTCTACTCTTCAAACTCATGGGCAGTTTACAATGTACTATAATCATAATTGTGGCAATAGTAAATTATCTTTTGAGAGAGCCAGTTTGGTATAGTGGCTAAGGTACCCAGCTAGAAACCAGAAGACTTAAGAATAAAACAAGATTGAACAGAAGAAAATAATCTTTTGAAATAGATTATAATAAGCAGTACTTGTAACTCTCCAAAGAATTCATTGAAATGAGGACTAATGTAAATTTCATCTACCAACTACCTGCTTCAAATGAGATTATATGAATCTGTGTTTGAGATTCTACCAAATAAGCCAATGCCAATTTACATAACTCTGATAGAGATCTCTGATCAATTATGAGCAAATTATTTCCAGACGAAGTTTTATTCAGCTGATTTAAATTAAAGTATTTTGATTTAGATTTTATTTATATGTTTATCTGTGTACATTTTAATATTAAGATGCAAAGCACAGTACGAGAACACAGAGATGGTGGCCATGCTGGTGGAATTTTCAACAGATACAATATCTTAAAGGTAATGTGTAGGTAACTCTGGTACTCTTCTCTTAAGTGAATAATTAATTTTAAAAGCTGAAAGGGGTTAGTAGTGACTTCCAAATAATGCATTATTTTAAAAGAAATTTGCGATCTTTGTCTTCAGCTAATTGATAACAGTGATTGGCATTCTAGTTGAAGCTATTCTGCTGTATTGATGGTTTTTTTCTTAACATTATTATTTACTTATTATAATTATATTTGAATTTATGGTTTTAACTTTATGTATGCCCTCATTCTATCACTATAATTCTTGAAAAATATAAACATCAGTTCAAATGCAAATAATAGGTACTTCAAAATGGGTTGTCCTCAACTTAGGACCAGTCACTTAGTGTCCATTTTACATGATGACTGACCCCCAAAAGCTACTTACAGCTTTGTTCTGAAATTACAACGTGCCCCCAAGGTCACAAGACTGCAGTTTGGGCAACCAATCATAAGTTGAGGGCTATCTAGCATGTCCTTTTATATTGCCCTATGTATAACGCAGGCAGATTTAAGTTACTATCTCTCCTTGAAACAGACCCTTCCAGACCCAATGTTAGTAATTTGTTCTTATATTGTCTAGGGGATGGCTCCTCATATATCACTTCTTTGTTTTCCAAAAAATTTTAAGAGTTGTAACCATCAGAGGAGAACGCTGTAATTCCCCTTAGCCAAGTTTTTGGTGACCAATTGTTCATGATTAATTTTCCCATGTTCTTCTTTTGTTGTGTTTTGGTCTGTGACCTCAAATAAAGTATTATATATATAAGGTTTTAGATTATCAAGAATTCTATAAAAAGAAATTTTATCTTACCAGTGTGGATTTATTTTAGGAAGAATTATTATCTGTTTATTCCATGTTAATTGTATAGTGCAGTTGCTATCAGAAAGTATGAAAGAACATTGTCTGAAATTGTGGATTTTTTCCCCTCTAGATACAAAAAATATGTAACAAAAAACTCTGGGAAAGATACACTCATAGGAGAAAAGAGGTTTCTGAAGAGAATCATAATCATGCTAATGAAAGGATGTTGTTCCATGGTATTTCATTTTGTCTAAAAGTTACATTGCATTTCTTCAGATGATTTCAGTTCAGTTCATTGTTAGAAATTCTGCTTACTATATACTGTGTATAAGTTCTCTATTGACTTTTAACTAATAATTGATTAATTGGTATAGTAAAAGAGTTCCTGTGCAATTCAATCAAAATCCTATTAGTGAATTAGAGTATGTAATTGATAAATACATGTCACATACATGAGCCATGGTGGCACAGTAGTTAGAGTGCAGTACTGCAGGCTACTTCTGATTGCAATTTGCCAGTTCAAATTTCACCAGGCTCAAGGTTGACTCAGCCTTCCATCCTTCTGAGGTGGGTAAAATGAGGACCCAAATTGTCGGGAACAATATGCTGACTCTGTAAACTGCTTACAGAGGACTGTAAAGCACTACAAAGCGGTATATAAGTCTAAATGCTATTGCTATTGATTCAAAAAGGGCACAATCAGACCCACACCTTCAAACTAGCTATTTTATTGTTCCCTGCCTCAGATAAGGCTCAGGCATTGTGGGATGTGTGTGGGGAAAGTTGTTGTCAGACCTTGCCTTATTGTGTTTACATAACAAATCCAAGCTAATTCCCTGATTAACCCTTCTATCCGACTTGGACAATTACTCTCCAACAATATAATAAAATATATTTTATCTCAAAGCAATTAGATTATAATGGGCATTTCCAGTGTCTGCAACTGCCCTACATAAAACTGAATGTGTAGTGATTGGGTATGCCTAATTTAGAGTCAGGTTCTGTAGTACAGTGATAGATTTACAGATCTCAAAGCAAACTTGTCTCTGATGCACTAAATCAGCACTGGTTAAGGAATATGTAGATTAGGCTTCATATCAGAATTGATTGTAGCCCAATTAGATGTCTTACTCTATTCCAGAATCCTTATCAGATTCTACCCCACCCCATCCTCCCAATATTTAATTCAGTCACAATTCTTTTCTGGAGTAGATGTTCTAGTATGTTTTTCTGCATAAGTGGCAGAAACTGTATGTATAAATATGGGAAAATACTTCCATTTGAAGAATATAAAAACCACTTTCTCTTTTATTTTCAGGCTCTCCTTTTGTGAATGCAATTATTCACAAAGGCTTTGATGAGAGGCATGCATACATTGGAGGAATGTTTGGAGCAGGAATTTATTTTGCTGAAAATTCTTCCAAAAGCAACCAGTATGTCTATGGTATTGGTGGAGGCACAGGTTGCCCCATTCACAAAGACAGGTCTTGTTACATCTGCCATAGGTAAGTTATGTTAATTTTTATAGCTACATGCTCCTTATTGGCACACAGATTTCAGTGGTTCTAAACAAATTTTATTTTATTTTATATCCAGGCACCACCAATTCTATACCTGTGTGTTTGGTTTCTCCTGTTATTTTATGAGAAGCCAAACACACAGTGTAGAATAGACGGTGCCTGGCTCAACAGTAGTTATTGTATGAGGGATCTAGGTGTTAGTGAACAACCACTTAATGAGGTAGCAACATGCTATGGCTGCCAAAAAAGCCAATGCAGCCCCAGGTTCCATCAACCTGGGATCAAGGACAGTATCAAGATTACATGAAGTGTCCTTTATACTGCATTGGTATGACTACACTTGGAATACTGCATCAGTTTTGTATCACCATGATACAAAAAAGATACTGAGATTGTGTATTCTAACAAAAAAAAAAGGACTAGGGGCGACATGATAGCAGTCTTCCAACATTTGCAGGGCTGTCAGAGAGGAGTCAACTATTCTCCAAAGTACCTTGGGACAAGCAAGATCAAACAAATGGAAGATTAATAAAGAGAGACCCAACTTAGAATTAAGGGGAATTTTCCTGACAGTCAGAACAATTAACGGATGACACAAGTTGCCCCCGGAAGTTGTGTGTTCCCCTTGCCTGGAGGTTTCCAAGAACAATGTCTCTGCTATAGGGTTAATTGCATGGAAAAAGAAAGGCAACATTTTAATATATTAAAATAATGTTTAGATTGTACTCAGGATCTTTATTACATAATCCTGTACTCAGGGTTACTTTTCTCACTAGATTTGTTTTTTACACATTTACTAATGAAATGCTTCTCTTGTTTAATATAGGCAGTTGCTTTTTTGCCGAGTAACTTTGGGCAAATCATTCCTACAGTTTAGTGCCATGAAAATGGCTCATTCTCCACCAGGACACCATTCAGTTACTGGACGACCTAGTGTGAATGGGCTAGCTTTAGCAGAATATGTCATCTACAGAGGAGAACAGGTAGTGTATTTACGGTTTATTTTGTAAATATTAGAATGTAAAATATTCATGACATGAAAACAGAATATTATGAAGTAGCCTCCCTTTGAAACATGTCAGATGTCTTTAGTCTAGATAATGGATGTTGTATTAATGAGTCAACAAATTTCACATATCTAATAAGCACATGTTTTGCTTAAATGTATGAAAATCTATTCGTAACTCTTTTTTATTTTGCTTAGTTCAGCAAAAAAAAAAAAAGCTCCTCTGTAGCATATTTTTTGGGGTGTCCAGGATTTTGTCTGTTAGCAGTAACATGCCTTTTAAAAAATGAAATGGGAGTGTGTACATGTTATAAAACAAAGTACAGATAGTTTTAGAATTTCTCTGGGTCCCACGGGTGTTTTTAGAAAATAAAAATTATCGCCAGTAGTTCATTTATAAATGTTACCACAAAAGATAAGTTGGGGTTTTAATGCATTGCCTTTTCTTATAAACCACTGAGAGCCTACCTAGAGTATAGATATCTTGCTATAGCAAAGAACAGGGCTGTCAAACTCGCGGGCCGGATGTGTCATGCACTGGCCACACCCATACCTGATTTTGCGAAGGGGAAAAAAGACACGATACGTCATGTGATGATGCTGTTTGACACCCCTGGTATAGAAATAACATAGAAATCTTTGTAATAAATACAATAAACAGGGGCATTGGAAAAAAATTGGGGAAATAATTATTTGCAGATATTCCTGATGGTAGTCATTTTGACCATGGACCTTTCTTGGCAGCCTGTGTATGTGTGTGTGTGTTGTGTATACACAATTTTCACTTGCTATAAATAGTTTTTGCTACCATCTGTAATTACATTTTTAAAATGTGAGGAAATGATAATCCCATTTTTATCTTTCAGGCCTATCCAGAATATTTGATTACCTATCAGATTGTAAAGCCTGAAATTGCCACAGAAGCTTGAAACTCCAGCTATTTTACAAAGGTCAAATTTAGCAGTAATCTTAATTGCTAATATATACACATATATATCCTTCCTTCCCCTCTTCCCCATCTTGGTGGTAGAAAATGTGAATAAAATCTAACATTTTTGACAGATGAAGCTTTAATAACTGTAAAGTACGTTTTCTAAAAATTCAGAAACTTTTTCAGCACTTTAACAGATCTCATTCCAGGTGATGCTAGTTTGTCTGTACTAAATTATAAAACAGATATTAACTTGAACTTCGTTTTCTATTTGCCATTTCAGTGCAATCTAACAAATTGTTGCTATACAGGAACTCATTTTATTAAAACTGTGTTCTTTAAAACACGACATTTACACAGAGAACGATTGCATTTGTAAAACTGTAAATAAGATATTTTCTACTAGCCTGATATTTATTTGCATTGTATTTGTAAAATAAGTTTTTCAAAACTGTAGTACATGGAAAACATATAACTTCACATCCCCATCTGCATTTCATCACAAACAACTGTGAAAAGACCACTTTCGAGTCTTGCAAATTAAGCAGCAGCATTCATTTGGCTTTTCTTCAGTTAGTTGAGTTTAATGGAGGAAAATGTATTCCAGTAGATTGTTCCTAAATTGTGCATATTCCTGAGGAATTTAGTGAACATTCCACTTGCTCATCACATTGATCATCAAGATATCTTTTGGACAGGGATAAGTTAGCTAATGATTTGTCTAATGTAGGAAAACTTTTGATTAACATTAAAACAGGGTATTTAAGAGTGAACGAGCATATGTTCCTGATGTCTGTTTAGATGTAGTGGCACTATCAAATCAAAATGAATCTTTTGCATGTGGGACAAAGGTGGAAAAGGGGTACCCATGCCTTTCAAAACATTGAAAACGTTTTCACACACCCTCTTTTAAAATGTAGTTTCCTTATTCCTTTAGTTCAGTCAAGGTATTTTTTTGTCTTATAGGTTCACCTGTAATATATATGTATATATAATTCCAATTTTTTTTCATTGATCCAATTTTAAATGAGCAATTAATTGCAGTTTTTCAACCTTTAAGGCAATATCCCATGATGTACTTTTAATTATAGATCATTATTACATTACGTTTTTTTTTTTTAAAAAAATGCCAAGAGTGCTTAAATTGTCTGGTTCATACGGTATCTTAGATTTGAGTCTTAAATAATTGCTGTGCACGTGAAGTCAGGGCATGGATGGTTTATAAAATCATGTGAAAAATATAGTAAACATTACTTCATTATGGTCACTGCTGGATAAAGGACAGTTCAGTTAAATAAAAGAGGTCTTTGCACTGCATGTTTTCTATTCACTAGTTTAGTCAAATATCTGAACAAGTATTCATGCAAACTATGCTAACTATGATTTAAGCATTAAAAACCCTTTTTCATTATTGAAAATATTTCATTCTTTGTGAATGATTATTTAATGTGATGTAAATTATTGTGGTAATGGTAGCATTTTAAATGGTACCATAGGATTGGTTAAATGTTTTTAATTTTGCATGGCAAACCTATTTTTCAGAAGGCCGATTGTGTAATGATTTTGATTGTGTTGAGGTTCAAGCCTCCTGTGCAATTAGAGGTTTATTCATCTTGAAAGTGTCTTAACTGTATTGTATTGCATTCTTCACCATTCAACCCAAATAAACTTCATTCACAAGCTTTTGGGTAGTGTGTATTATGATTACAAGTTATTAAAATTAGTACAACTGAGATATTATTTAAGTGCAGTTATTATGTTTGTTTCCTGTGATATGGATGTTTTTGACTCTGGCTGTATGTCTAAAATCACCCTGATTTTGAGAGAGTTTCAATTCCAATATCTATTTCTCTCATGCAGCACATAATATACTTTTTCTCATGTCTTCATAATATTTTTCTTCTGTATTCTGGCATATTTCAGAGTATTTATATATTGTAAGTTTTAAGTAGTATTGATCTATATCAGAACAATGCAAATGTCAAGATGGATTGGAGTTTTAGGATAAAGTCTTTGTTTTATTTTAAATCATGTTAAAAAACGAGCAGGGGGGAAGTATCCAGTTACTACTGTTAGGATATGTGCAGAGTAACCCTTGTATAAAAAAGGTTATAAGGTATAAAAAGGCACACGGAAAATGGTTTATGAGAACAGTTACGAATAAATATACAGCCACTCAGAATTGAACAAGTTGTATTAATGTTTACCTGAAGATATAGCACAGTCCAATAAACAGTCCATGTCATACATGTTTTTAATAGTTCAGAAATATCCAGTTATAGTCTTCTTACTGGTTTCATGTCTTTTACAGCAGACAAATATCAAACCATAATACAACAGATAACCTTCGATATCAACAGAATATTAAAATACACAGGGTTAGTCAGTATCGGTTCATAGTCAGTACGTATCAATAGAGATCATCAGTGAAAAAGAGAAAGAGAATTAAACCATGATCTATAGCTCTCTCTTATGGCAACTTGTAGCATAATTAACCAACCAGAACACAGCATAATACATTACAGTATTTTTCCTTAAAGCTATAAATATATATATTTGTAGTTTATATATTGCCAACCCAACTATGTTATTTACATATACATAACAACTACTATAGTTCAATTAATATCTAAAGATTAAAATAAGTTGCCTGTAAACCTCAAATCACTTGTACAGCTATATGTTTAGGAGATAAATGAGATAAGGTAAAATAGCTTGACAGGGAAGAAAAGAAAAAGATTAGTGGGAGATTATATCAGCAAGCAAAATTTGACAGTTACTCTATACCACATTCCTCTAAATACTCAAGCTCTTATAAGGATCTGTCCTGCCATTCATGATGAAGTTCTGCAGCACTCCTATTTAAGGGTGAATTGGTTAAAGGATGCTAACCTCAACTCCTGTCATTGTCCCTCCATGTATAGATGGTGAATGCTGCAAGGAAAAGGTATTAGATGCTTCTGTCACAGTTTTTGTGGAATCAGTGAGCAAAGGAAGCTTCCCGTCCATAGATTTGCAGTTTTCTAATATCCTCACTAATAGACTCTAGTCCACTTGCAAACATTTGGGGGGAAAAGTTCTGTTCTAAGAGAAACATTGCTTTGTAGTGGTGAGTGGGGTGTATTTCAGAACAATTTTGAAGTATTCTTCAACATCTCTTGTTTAAACTTAGAAGTGATGTATTGGAAGAAGTTTGAAGCTTTTAAAAGTTCTTAATGATGTGCTGTATCATGATTGACAATGGAATTGGTAGGAGGTGGATTTTCAGTGTTCAAGTGCATAACTGAATACTTAGCTCTTAAACCTTTTAACATGGTCCATGTGAACTTCAGTTTTTCCTGTCTTTGGCACCCTAGCATTTTCTCAGAATGAGTGCATAGATTAAAGTTCAAGATTCTTGATTTCATTAAGTATGATGCATGGCATCTGATCATACTGCACATATAGTTGAATAAACTTTATCATTAGTGGGACCACAAAGCAAACCTTGTCGTGATTTCATTTCAAAATGAAATAGCCTCAAATGAAGACTTCACGCAGTGCCTGATACTTTAAAATTGTGAAGCCAACATCACAGAAGGAATCATTGGTTGGGAGCAAAGAAAGTTTTGTTTTTTGTTTCTGAACAGTCAGTTTTTCAAAGAGAGGTCACTGTAGACAAAATTTCAAAGAAATCTACATGAGTCTACAGGAATCTTTTATTTTTTTCATATCTTCATCTTGGATATTGAACAGATGTTGAAAATTCCCAAGAAAACATTAGGTTTTAGTTTGCTTGGAATGGAATGATTGCATTTTATAATTATATGCATGTTTGCATTTTACTTGATGGCCCTGGTCTGCTTTCTAATGCTGTTTAAAATGTACCTAGTTAAGGTGTTGTTTGAAACTATATTTGATGCCTAAAATGATGGATGTTATATCAAAGCTTTTTGTTGGCAAATATTTAAAATGTGGCTTGAACAACTAACTGACATTCAAAGCAATAAAATAATTATGATTTTGGAGAATTATACTTCATGAGAAAATGGTTTTGTGTATTGAAAGCTGTAATAATAAAGCAATTTGGAAAAAAATAACTTGGTACAAAGCAACGTAGCACCTCATCTGCACCAGGGGGCACCAAATGCCAAAGTCATTAGTTGCATAGGTTGGTTGTTCCTAATATGCTATATTCTTGCAAATGAATTTCTCAAGTTAAATAACCTTCATTTTGAAAAAGTGGAAATCACAAAACAGATTTGAGATTTTTAGTAATAAGCTACAAACTTGTCATTGTATTATGTGCTGTTTTTCTGATTTGTTTTTTCAAATTAACCTTGTCTGAGAAATGAAATAAATATTATTTTAGATTTTTCTGCAGGAAAAGCTGGAGAAAACACCTCATACTTGCTTTATTCTTTGAAGGCTTACAGTATATCAAAACTAAAGTATTAGATGTGAAAATTCATGTTACACCTTTTTATTCCTGATGCCAGTGAAAAGCATTTTTAAACTTGATCAGCAGTTGCTAAAATTTTAGCAGTTGCTAAAATCTACAAGGAAAGTATTCTATGTTTCAGTGAAAAAACATAAGAGAACAAATTATGGTGAAAACTTTCCTTCAAAGGAAAATATATGGGATTTTGCAAAGTTTTTGTGTATGTACCAAATAATTTTTTTAAAAGTCACTTGGTAAGGAAAATAGTTAAATGCATTTTTTTTTAAAAAAAAAAAATTTACTTAATGGCATGGTTTGTTTTGTTACTGGGAAGTGACAATTGAGATGAAATATTAGGAAGTATGGTAAGCTTGCAAAGGGATAGTGATGAATTATGGACAAAAACATTCAACAGAGTGCATGCATGATAAAATCTGTTCTCAAAAATGTTCCACAGAATGTGCAAAGTCAGTTTTGGGAATTGTTACATAGGCCCTTTTAGAAATGCTATGGGGAAGAGAGATGTGTGCCATGTTAACTCAGATTCCTATTCCATGACCCAGGATTCATTTGTAGGGATCCTGTTCATAGAACAGAACAGATCTTCTCATGCAAAGACTGCCCTTGGTCATGTCAGCATTTACTGAATACATGAAGCCATTTATAAAAAAAAATAAATATTAAATTGTCCTAGTAGAGATGGCCATTTCTAACAAATGTTTGCTACTCTCAGACTGCAGCATTTTCCTTCAGCTTTAGCATTTCCTTCCCACTCGCCTTGTTCAAGTACAGATTACAACTTCTAATAGCAGTTTTTTAAAAAATAGAAGGCAATGTTTAATACATGTTTTGATGTTAATCATGTGACCCTTAATGTGTGGACAATGGTGACTATCTTACTTTGAAATAACGTAAAACCAGATTAAATTGGCCACATGTTTAAATTTAAGATTTTTCCTTGTTACTAAGCAAGCTGTGTATGATAATATTTGTGGCAATTCACTCTCTTTCACTAATGTTTCAGATCCCTATTGAAGTATACTTTGATTAAGCCAACTCAAGGTCACAATAGATTGCAAGCTTCCAAAATCTAGTTTTATTAATAAACAATTGTTTCTACTTGGTTCTTTTTCTCATGTATCAAAGAACCTCCACATTTAAATGGAAAACAGCTTCACATTAAGAGCTGGACTTCAAACTTTCAGAATAAAGAATCATTCATTGTTCGCTGGCAACTTAGTTGGTCCCAATATGGCCTATTGCTGGGTACCCGACAGAACTTGTGAAGGCTTGAAGCACAGTATAGAGTGAGACTGAACACCTTATTTCCCTCTGTCTCGTTGACCTGCCCATCCTATTTTGGCTCATCTTGGCTTCACGTTGACCAAAGTATTTTTCATACAGTTTTAAATTTACCGAGATCATGCAGAAGAAATGTTACTGCTTCCCTTCGGACCTCTCACTAAATATATAAAAAATATTGGAAAAGTAAAATCCAAAGCAAGCAGAGTGATATCAATGAAAGGGGAGAAATCATTAAGCCTGGGCACTGAACTTTATAATTTCATTCACAAACACACACCAATTAAATGTAAGAAAGGGTGGTTTTTTAAAATGACCCTGTAATCCTTTGTATCAGGGTAGAGTTGGGGGGACTGAATGGAGGTGAGCGTTTACTAGCCAGATGCCCTGCCTGACGCCTAAGTGCAGTTCGCAGCAGATAACTTTCTCTCTGCACTGCCTAGGATTGAACTCTCAACCTTCCGAGTGGGAGGCAAGCAACTTCACCACACCACTCAAGTGGCCACCACACCACTCAAATGTAGAGAACTAAGATATTGGGAAAGCCAAATGCAAATCCACCATTCTTTCAACTTCCTATGTCATATATAAAGCTGCCGTGAGTTTCATATGGAGTAGAGTGCTATGTATATAATCTTGAGTTTTGGAAAGGTGGAATACAAATCCGATGAAATAACTAAATATGCATTACTCACTGGACATTTGCTTGATAAAAATACTTTGACGTTGATTTGGATGTGCAACTTTTCCTTCCAGTTAATACAGCAGCTACTTCTTGTAAACTGGCTATATAACAAAAACATACATGAAGTAGATTCCTTTTATCCCAGAAAATATCCCAGGGATATTATACTTAAAACCTCTTTAGTTTGAAAACAGCATGCAGTGCCTGCTTGTTGTTTGAATCAAAGCAAAAGAATTGGATCCATGAGATTTTCAAAAACCATCCATACTCACAAGTAGTCATGTATGTGTGAACCCAATAGCCGTAGTAAACTTACATGGGCTTCACAGTTGACCGGACTAACAGCTTTTATGACAGAATTAAATGAGAAACCCATAGCTCAGAGGATCAAAACTAGCCTAAGAGAGACCACCAGTTCTGACAATTAGGCATTCACGTTTCCCACAGTTTTGTTGTTCTATTGATGCTGAATGTGAGGAGTTACTTTCCAGTTCTTTATGAGTCTTTACTCAGGCGTGATCCAGGCAGTTCTGCTGAAGTTGCTGGAATTTGGCAGTTTGGCTTGGGGTTTTTTGAAAGATGGGCCAATTAACATCCTGGCCATTCTTGATAGGATTAGACTTTTTAGGGCAGGCAATTATTTG
The DNA here is from genome assembly GCA_033807585.1 of Hydrophis major. Classification (NCBI taxonomy): domain Eukaryota; kingdom Metazoa; phylum Chordata; class Lepidosauria; order Squamata; family Elapidae; genus Hydrophis; species Hydrophis major. Next base: position 85,325,441 of record CM066331.1, on the reverse strand, counting down.
CATATAGCCTTGGCTTACCACATTAGTATTGTTTCCTTAATTCATTTTAATTCGTTTCCCACCCTCACTCCCTGGCCGCCCCATTCACCCGCTCCCATTGATTTCTCTTAACAGCCTTTTGTTGTCTACCAAGGTAGTAAATAAATAGGGAGCTGTTTTATGTGTTCAGCCAGAAGGCATTTGAGGCCAATGGTCTGATGTTTTGAATTAAATGTACACCAAATGAAAAGTATACATAGTTATAGAAGTAATCTACTCCCATTTCATATTAACAACCAAGTGATAACTTTATACAGTTACACTAGGTGGATGACAATCTGATTGATTATGGTTGCAAAATTATGACATTTATATATTCTGCTTTCCTATCCAGTCAAACATTCAAGGTGGCTTGCAACAATCAAAAGAAAAAAATAATACCCAAGTTATAAACCAATATTAAAATTACTAAACATGAAAGACAAGAAGACAGAGCTATGCCTTGGCTACTCCTTTAAAAGCAGAGAATCGAGGTCAGGTGAAATTTCTGAAGAAATGCAACCTATAGCTTGCTGCCTATATGTACAATGATTGACCCTAAAAAGGAACAATTTCCTGCAGATATTAACATCTTTATAGCAACATAGGTGGTCTTTCTCTTGGCCACTAGGTCATAAACCATTTTATTTATTTAAGAAAATCTATATGGCCACCCATCTCACTCTCTGACTGGTTTGCTTACAGTGATAAAAGGACAAGGATCTAGCGCAGAACTTTATCTTTTGCTCTGAAAACAATTGGCAACTGATACAGATCTATCTGTATCATCAAGTATCATCATGTGATTCCCAGCAATATACACCAGTTAGTAGCCCAGTGTTTCTCAATCTTGGTAATTTTAATATCTGTTTAACTCTCAGAATTTAACTCTCTCTGTAGCAGCCCAAGTAGCTGTTCCTTGCATTAAATGTAGCACCCAGACATTTTTCAATTGTAATCCCATTCAGAATGTATAGTTAACACAAGACAGAATCAAGGCATAAATACAGTAGAACCTCTGGTCACGACTGTAATTCATTCCATAACTTCGGTCACAACCCAATTTGATCGTGACTGGAAGCGAGACTGAGCATGCGCTTACCCCCCAAAAATGGCGCGGAAGGGAAAATCAGCCACGGCCATGTTTGATCACCACCTGAGTATGTGTTCCTGACCAGATTCAAAAAAATTGTGAATTTTTGGGTCAGAACACGATTTGGTCATGGTCAGAAGCATTCGTGACCAGAGGTTCTACTGTACATATCACCAAATCCAATCGTTACTGTACAATTGTAGTTTTCACATTATCAGCTATGAATATCATGATTGCAAAAGATTAATTAACAGTCACTTGAGCCAGTCACTTGAACCAGTTCTGTAGACAATAATTAGCAATCCACATGCCTATCCAGTCCTTTGTAAACCTTAAAATCCCCCAAAACAGCTCTTCCAAAATTCAGAAACGCCTTCAAGTCACAGCAGTGTAGTTTTCCCTTTAATTAAAAAAAGAAAAACCAGAAGAAATGTAAACAGGAGGGCTGAAAATTCAAGCTTTACATCCTCAGGTGGCATCATTGTATCACTCCTCCTCTCTTGTGTCTCTCAATTCAGAAACAACAGTGGTATTGCCAGCCGTAAAATAAGAAATATCTTGGAAGTTCTTTCTCTTATTAAGCAACATGATTACCATTACTTTGAAGGAAGCCATTCATCAGAAATTGGGTGCTTGAACAAGAGTGCCCAACACTAATGCAGTCTTCCCGAATTTAGACCTCTTGTTCTGCTGGGAATTCTAGCCAAGATTGTCAATGGCTTCAGCTTTCACCAATGTCTTCCACACAGAGCAGAGATGGAGAAGAAAAAAGATCAAAGGAAAATGGTAGGAAAGATAAGCAAGACTGACCAGGTTTAGGGATTACCTCTGTTTCACATACCAAATCACACTGGTGGGCACACCAGTGGGTGGAAATTCAGCTTCAGATGGAAATCAAACATGGAGATGCAATCTGGCAGAACCAAAAAAGCCAGTCATTAGCCTGACGTGTTCAGGATATGCTACTTAGTAGAAGAATTTACTAAGAAACTTTACTTAAATTTAGAACGAAACCAAAATCAACTCTTTGGTTTTCCAAACAAGTAATTCAGAAGACTGGCCAATAAAGGATAGAAAGATGGATGGCATATAAATTTAATAAATGAATGTAATCCTTTAACCTTAAGTCTTTCTTTCTAGTCTTCCCAAATTTACAGGATTGATGTGAGTGGTAGGGTTTATAATCCAATCCAGCAGTGGAAGGTTCAGAAGTTGTTCTCATAACTTTTAATGCATGTAGCTTAGCAGTAGGAGATAAAGGCATTTAAAATTTGGTAAAATCTCCCTTCAGGTTTTCCCAGCCAAGCAGATCTGATACCTCTTTAATAAGCAGAAGCCACCACATTGCAAAAGAGAATGCAACTGCGTTTTTTTTTTTCCCAGAGACATTCCTTTCCCCAGGAAGAATCTTAAGTAGCAGATTTAAATATTCCTGGGGGCCTGCTGAAGTGTATACATCACGGGTTGTGCGTTCGTTCCAGAGCCAGGTCCTTATTGGTCTCTCTCTGGGTGGCATGACATCATGACTTGTCTTCAATAGGTTGTTCGTGGCTGCCAAAGAAAAGAGCCCAAGGGAACGCTCCCACTACGTGGTCTCAGACCCAATGAAAGGGCAACCTGCGTTGAGATAATGGAGACCACACACACACACACACACATACACTCTTCCCTCCATACCCCTACCAAAACTGCTTGCGGTTACTATTAAAAGAAAAGAGGAATTGTAAACCCATGCCCAAGAATATTCAGAGAGGAATTTTAAAGAGCTGTTAACCCTCCATCACAGGCATCTGAAAGGCCTTTGCTCTGACAGCAGAAACATGTCCATAATTTTTAAATAGTTTGGCCCTGAACTGAGATAATGGCTCACTTCGAAGCCCTTGACATCTACAAACATGTAGCAATAGTCCCACCTGGTCTTTTTGTTATCTCTTTCCTATCAGCAGCATGTCAATAGCAACTATATTCACCATTCTCTTTTTTTGTTTTCTTTTTAAAAATCATGCCTCACTGAAGGCCAGTTGTGACAGCACCCCTTTCCTCCTCCTCCTCCTTCTCCCTCCCCCATACTATCACAGGAACACAAAATTCTCATAAAATCTTGGGGGAAAAACAGTTCAATAGCATTCTTGGATATTTGGTCAAGAAAGAAATAATCTCTCAAACTGAGCTCAGCTCTGGGTGACGTCTTGGATCACACTGCCAATTTAAATTAAATTTTGCAGCCAACAAGATGTTTTTCAACTTCCCATTCTAATTTACTGGCCCTCTTTAGATGCAGCTTATCTCCAGCCAATGTTATTTTAAAGTTATGATCAAGTTATATTCAGTCAATATTATTTTCAAAGGTGTGATGTGAATCAAAATGCAAGTTTCTTTTCTGCATAAGGGTGGGATGGAAGGAGAGATGGAAAATTTGATCCTTTCCAATGTTTTTCTTTTTTCCAATGTCATTACCAATTCTATATTTGGGGATGGCTTCTGTACATTGCCCAGCGGGGGGCCTTTTTTAATGGGACAATATCATTTTATGAATAATAGGTGGGCTCCTTCAACAATTTTTTGCACCAACAATTTTTGCATCAAAACAGCAGAGGTCTGGGGAAGGAGCTGATAATAGTAAGTTCTTGTCCCAATATTTTCAGCTTGGATTAAAATTGCTGGGGCTGGGACAGAAGCGGTTTTAGATTCCCATCCATGGTGGTCATAAGATTTTATTCAGAGAGCAAAGATATGCCTCTGCATATGTGTGTGCATTCATACATATGTGCTTACCTTTGCTTTCACATGAATGTATTTCCATAGAGAAGCAGCAATGAAGCCCCTAGCTCTTCAAAAGATACCACATCCAGCTAAAAAGACCATCTACCAGGATTGGCAGACAAAATCAGAAACGTGAGCTCCTGATTCATATACTGAAAACACTTTGCTGGATCTCGGAAAATGTGCAAGACTTTTGGGGCACATTACCTTAAAGCTACATGACATCAGGGGTGAAATTCAACCACCTTGCACCACCTGTAGGGACCATATTATACTGGTATTCAGCAGGTTCTGACCAGTTCTGGAGAACCGGTTGCGTAAATTTTGAATAATTCGAAGAACCAGCAAATCCCACCTCTGACTGGAGATTTTACAGTATCCTTCCCCTGCCACACCCACCAAGCCACGCCCACAGAGTGAATTTCACCCCTGAATTTCACCCCTGTATGACATCATGAAACATGGCAAAATTGTGATTTCTAAGTTTACATTTTCAAGTTTGCATCAACACCGCGACAGTTAGTTTATAAACAGTTCCTTCTGGAATAGTTTTATACTCAAATCAGGCTCTGTTATATGAACGTTTAAGGAGCTTCTATGCCTATGGAAAGAAGTGTGATATAGTGGTTAGGCATTGATTTAGGATTCAGGAAGCCCAAATTAAAATCCATACACGGTCCTCCCGCTGAGTGATTTGGGAGCAGCATTACCAAATATATAATATTTTCATTTTTAGCAGTGGCAGAATAAGATTTCTAAAGCCATTATATCATGTTTGTATGCACTGTTTGTACACTATATTAATTTCATTAGAAATCAATCAGGATGCCCATGTGAGTGAGGCAGTTCTGTACAGATAATCTTTGACTTACATCAATTCATTTAGTGACTGTTCCAGGTTACAATGTCACTGAAAAGAATGACATTACCATTTTTACACTTACAACCATTGCTGCATCCCAACGGTCACCTGATCAAAATTCAGACACTTGGCAACTGACTCATATTTATGACGGGTGCAGTGTCGTGGGGTCAATCACCCTTTGCAACCTTCTGATAAGCACCCTTTGCAACCTTCTGATAAGCAAAGTCAATGGGGAAGCCAGATTCACTTAACAACCATGTTATATGCACTTAACAACTGTGGCAAGAAATGCCACAAAATTCACTTAATGTTTCACTTAGCAACTGAGATTTTGGGGTCAATTGTGGTCATAAGTCGAGGATCACCTGTTCTGAAGCTGTTGTCAGCAATCATATTATGTATATTGTATTTGACGCTAGATTCGAATCATCCAGTTCTTTGGTCCCGTTTGCTGATTCCTTGCTGATTCCTTCCTTCCTTCCTTTGCTGACTCAGTCACCACTTATAGAAGTGTGTTAACTTTTCAACTGATGCTAGGAACCAAAAGAATGAATATACAATAAAAATGTCCCTGAATGGGGAACTGACAAGAAAAACATCCATTTTGATATATGGTGTAGCTTTCATTGTTGACGTAGCATTGTGTTCTCACCCACCAGCCCTGGAAATTCTCATGGCCTCATCACACTAAAAACTGTGTGTATGATTCCAGTGGAATGCAATGTGACTTACAAGAAAGGCCGGATGTGTTCCAGAGGGGAGGGTGTTTTTTCTCATGGCCAGTTGTCCATGAGTAAAATCACCCCACAGAGACATCACACCACTTCTTCCATTCAAGGGGAAAGAGGGCTGAGTTAAAGATGGCCCCAGCCTGTCCTTTCTTGTCTTCCCCCTCACCAAAGGTACACACACAATTAATTAGCCTTTTGAAAACTTGAGAGCTCGAAAAAGAAAATTTGGCCCTGAACAATTGTACAGCTCCGCATTTTTCCCAAGGAAGACAAGGAACAGCCCAGTTCTAAAATGCCAGATTAGTTTCAAAGCCCTTAAATATTTTATACGAGATCTCACTGTAAAGATTCTTTTTTTTTTTTCTCCTTTTCATAATGAAACATTTATGGGCCAAGAATGTTAGCCTGAATCTGCAGCATTTCCAACATTCTTCTTTCAGTATTTCTGAGGGTGCTTAAACTTTAAACCCCTGAGAAAATGTCATAAATAAAGTAACATGGTTAATGCAGAAGAGAATGTTGGAAACCCTTGTTAAAGAAATGTCTGTTAATTTCATTCCTCCCATTTTCATCATTACCCGGTTCAATGTTTTGAGGAAAGTGGTCCCAGAGCAGAATTCTACGAGAAATTCCTTTGAATCAAATTCTGAGCTTATGCACCCAAGACAAATTCCTTGTGTGTCCAATCACACTTGGCCAATAAAGAATTCTATTCTATTCTAGCATGGAGAAACTTAGAAAAAATGAATTTTGCTTTGGCCCAGATGTAATATATTTAATGTTCATCCACATTTATGCAACATTCAGCTTCATAAGATACAACATTTAGTGATAGTCATAGGGTATTAAATAAGCAATCAAAATCATACTAGGAATAAAACAATATAAATCGTAAGATACAAGCAATAAGGTTATAGGCATAAGTAGAAAAGGAAATAGTTAATAGGAAGAATGAGAAGAAGGATAGTAATATAATCTTAGTAAATAGTTTGACAGTGTTGTGGGAATTAGTTGTTTAGCAGAGAGTGATGGCATGAGGGAAACAACTGTCTTTAGTGTCTAGTTGTGCTGGTGTGCAATGCTCTGTAATGTCGTTTGGAGGGTAGGAGTTGAAACAATTTATATCCAGTATGTGAGGGGTCTGTAGATATTTTCACAGCCCTCTTTTTGACTCGTGCAGTATACAGGTCCTCAAATAGAAGGCAGATTGGTAGCAATTGTTTTTTCCTGCAGTTCTATTTATCCATTATCTGACCACTTCAATCAAATCTGGACAAAGGCAGAATCAAATTTGAATCAAATTGATTGAGCTGCATCCTGCTACATTCTGATCCAAAATAAAATTCACTGGAACCAGGAGTTTCAAACTCAAATTTTCATGACTGCCACAGAAGGATTAATTCATTAACTCCAGGTTGCAGTTTCCAAATAGTCTTCAAATGTAGCCCCATGTAGAACACAATGCAGTAGTCTGTCCCGGGGTTGATGAGGGCAGGAGTTGAAGTCATCAGGTTCCCCTTCAGATGATGAAGTAAAGGTAGTCCTTGATTTACAACAGTTTTATTTAGTGACCATTCAAAGTTACAATGGCACTGAAAAAAGTGACTTATGACCGTTTTCACACCTACAACTGTTGCAGCATCCCCGTGGTCATGTGATAAAAATTTGCATGCTTGGTAATTGGTTCATATTTATGATGGTTGCAGTATCCCAGAATGATGTGATCTTTTGTGATCTTCTGACAAGCAAAGTCAATGGGGAAGCCAGATTCACCTAACAATTGTGTTGCTAACTTCACAACTGCAATGATTCACTTAACAACAGCGGCAAGAAAGGTCACAAAATGGGACAAAACTCACTTAACAAATGTTTCACTTAGCAACATAAATTCAGGCTCAATCTTGGTCGTAAGTCAAGGACTGCCTGTAATGAAACTGACTCTACTGGGTTTTCTTGAGATTAAATCAGTGGTATTCAATTTTTTTTACCACCGGTTCTGTGGGCTTGATGGGCATGGTGTGGCTTGATGGACGTGGCAGGGAAGGTTCTCCGAATTACTCAAAATTTCCACTGTCAGAACTGACTGAGTACCACCTCTGGATTGAATTGTGAAATTGAATGGAGAATAGGTAAAGTGACAAAAATCAGAGGGAAGGAATAGGTGCACTTTTTACAACAGCTTCCCTCAAAACATTGTTGAGCATGAAGAATGTTCTTTTATCAAATGTTAAGGAACAATTGATAAATAATTCAACATTTATGTGCTTACGGATAGCAAATGCCAGTAAAAACATGCTTAAATACAGAACTGAACTGCAGTTTTTGTTTTACTATCTTTATTAACTGCATTATTGCTTACACATCCATTTCCTTTTTATTTATTTATTGTGCTTTTACTCCACCTAGATAACGCTTGGTGGCTTCCAGGTGAGAGAAATTAAAGTTAAAACATCCACACTGAGGCTAAAAACTAATCAAATCAATCTTAACAGTGATCACAATAGTCACATCAGTCCCCATAGAATACAAAAATTGACAAGAAACCAAGAATAATACAAGAAATGGAAAATAAAATGGCATCCAGTATAAACTCAAGGAAAGGCCCTCCAAAGCTATTCAGTTTTTTTTTTAAATTTCAGGAAAACGAACAAGGTGACTGGTCTGATCTCAGTCAGGATACTGATACTAAAGCAGACAATCCTGGCAGTTTCTATTTGTGAAACATTTAAAGGATTTTACAAGTCAATACTACCACCCTAAGTTGTACTCTGAAATTGGCAACCAGCACAGAACTAGAAGAATCATTGCTACATACTTCCAGGTACAAATACCAGGAAATACAAAATATATTCTGGACCAATTGCAATCTTCAAGTAATCTTTAAAGGCTCATTGTAAAGCTCATTGTAGTAGTCAGGGGAAGGCATTGTAGTAGACGGGGGAAGGCAGAAATTGCTATACTGTAATGAATAAGGAGAATAACCTTGGAAGACGGATGAACTGCAGCCTAGACAACAGTCTGATAAATGAATTGAGTCCAAAGAGAAATGGGAGTGGAGAAGACATCTTAGAATTGACCCTCCTTGATTCTCTGGAGAGTAAAGGTAGAGAGAGGAGAGACTGGTAAGATTCTGCTACTGTAATTGTACAATAAAGTTACAGTATTAATATTCATGGTCTTGGTTTCTTTTCTGGACTACCACGAAGAATGGCCATGTAGGCAGGTCTTCTTTCCCCAGATAAGGCCACAATTAGATGACTGTGAATGGTGCATTGTGCTTACCCTTGTTGGAAGAAATATCCATCTGGTTCAGTTACAAGCTGGGAGAAGGACACTAGAAACATGGAGGCTGACTGGAAAGATGGTTTAATGATGACGTAGAACCATGTGATTCTGGGTAGCTGACAAAATGGAGTTGAGAGTGAGGGGCTTTTATTATACCTTCTCTGGGCTTTGTATTTGACCTTCCTGTTCCTGTGCCGGAACATGGCCTTTGATATTATATTGGCTCTTGTCAGATTCCTATGGAGGTCATGTAGGGGTTATGTAGGGATCATAGCTGGCTCTATAGACAAAAGAGGAAATGCAAATCTTAGGTGCTTGTTTGAGCTAATCTGGTCAACCTCTCACATATTGTTTATCTGAGCTTCCAAGTTTACTCCTCTGGGGGTGCAATGAAGAGGTCTGAAAGGATGTAGGGCAATTCCTATTGCGGCTAATCGCTTACGTCCTGTGTTGGATCTTGGATGAGAAGCTGCTTCTAATCCTATTTGTTTTTGTGAGCTGTCAAAATTTGCTGCAAGCAGTTTCAAAATATCCTGTCTTGAATGGATTTCTGCCTGCAGTATTTGCTTTGCTTATGAATAGTGTGTCAGCTCATAAAATATTCCTATGCCTGTTTTAGTAGTTGCCATCAAAAAAAGGGAGGGGGAGGAAGGAAATCTGGAAAAGTAGTGCAGCAGTTTGAAAGTGAAAGTACATTCCAACTCTTACCTTTATAAGATTGTAAACAAAATACCAGAGCTTTTGCCCACTGATATATTTAATTGGAGAACGTGAATGATGAAGCCCAGCTTGTGAACATGCTCAATTGGAGAACCTGGTTTATGAGACACCCAGGACAGAAGGGGGAAACAGGATCACAGGTGACTGTAAATTAAGCCAGAGTTGGCTTCATACAGGACAGTGCCAGTATGTCATCTCTAATGAATCCTTTGAAGTTTTTTGAAGATTGGCTCAAGAATCATGATTTAATTAGAGTGATTGCTGGAATCCTGTGCCATCTATTGGCGGTTGCCAACTGGTGGGCCACGGCCCACTGGTGGGCCATAGCCCACCGGTGGGCTGTGAGAAAATTTTGGTGGGTCGTAGAGAAATCCCACCCCCAGAGTACCCCCCCCAAAGCAATTAATTCAGGCTGCACAAAAACAAGGCTGCACCACACACATGGCCTGCGGGAACCCTCCCCGCTCACTCACTCCTTACCCAGCAAACTTGCCTGCTAAATTGCTATTTTTCTGACCATCAGCTGTGAGATTTAGATTAGCTAGGAAGCAGGTTTGGATTTCTTGCTTTCTAGCTAGTCTTTAGATCTTCGGCTCTGCTTTTAAGTACAGCTGAACTTCCTTTAGGACTGAAGGTTCTATTGTTCAGTGCAGACTCATGGCAAGCAAATTTTATGTGACAGACTGAACTAGCCAATGGCAGATAGATAGATCACTGAATGAATCTGTGATTCTGTAAGCAACTCAATCTGCCTGCCTGCTTTGCCTGATTTTGGGTAAAAATTGCTCTTTTATATATCAAAAATTCAATATTGGCATACATGGTGTGTTGTGTATTAATTTTGTGAGTTTGCTTGCTAGCAAATTTTATGTGACAGACTGAGCTAGCCGATGATAGATAGATAGATAGATATCTGAATACATCTGTGATTCTGTGAGCAACTCAATCTGCCTGCCTGCTTTGCCTGATTTTGGGTAAAAATTGCTCTTTTATATATCAAAAATTCAATATTGGCATACATGGTGTGTTGTGTGTTAATTTTGTGAGTTTGCTTGCTAGCAAATTTTATGTGACAAACTGAGCTAGCCGATGATAGATAGATAGATAGATAGATAGATAGATAGATAGATAGATATCTGAATACATCTGTGATCCTGTGAGCAACTCAATCTGCCTGCCTGCTTTGTCTGATTTTGGGTAAAAGTTGCTCTTTTTTATATAAAAAAATCAATATTTATATAAATATTTACAATGTTTACATACAAGCCATGCCTAGCCAGTCACATGACCACCAAGCCACACCCACAAATTAGGCCATGCCCACAGAACTGGTTAGTGGTCCCTGGGATCTAAAATTATGAGTTTGGTGGTCCCTGAGGTCCAAAAGGTTGGCAACCTCTGATCTAGATAGTTGGTTTCTTTCAATAAGTTTTTTATCTCTTAAGTGCTGACATCCACTGTGAGCTACTAAGAAAAAGTGGGGACTGCTTTCTGCCTCTAAAAAATGTTTTCCATTTCTCCCTTTGGGAAAAGATAGTATTCTGCCTTTTTAATATTCCTAACAATATTTCATTCTTTGGAGGGGGGGAGGCTTCCCACACCCTGTATCGATACAAGTAGCATCTAAATGAGAGATCTTCCATTCCAAAGCATTCATATTGCAGTTGTATTTTCCAACCAATTGTTTTAAAGCAAATGTGGATTAAAAAAAACAAACTTTCTTTCCATCCTTTTCCATAGTTAGGGGTTGCTGCGGAATGATGATCACCAATAAACAAGTAGTGGAAACTTTTCTGGCAAATATTATGTGGTGCTAGTAGCAGTAAAGCTTCAGGACTACTAGCCCTACACAAAAATCTATCACACTTTATCCAAATCTTGCCAGAAATTGCTGGGAAATTGTGTTGCTTAGTCTTTGCCATTTTGCCATTGATTTCTGCAGCTCTGAATTCTACAAGTCCAAAAGAATTGATTGCACAAAAGGTGGTTTCAGAGAGAACCACACATGGCCTATAAATTGTTCATTTATATTCTCTGATCCAGAGCAATTAACATTACTACAGTAATGATTGTGTTTACAAAGAAATCAAAACGTTTGGATATAACACATGATTTCATTTTGCCATTGCTACATTTGTGGAGGAAGTGAGTAGCTGTGTTGTTTGTTTTAGGTTGTTGCTTTTTAAAAACATCTAGCAAGGGCAAGCATATTTCTGCATGTAGAAGGTTTAAAAATAAAAAAGGCTAAGGACTTATTCCTAGGTTTGTAGATACACACTGACATTTTTTCAGCAAGATTTGACTTACATAATCAAACATCTAGAAAGACAAAATTGTGTGATGATGGCTACACTTAATAGTAGCTAATCATAATGTACCCTATACTTCTAGTGTTGAACTCTTCTGAGTAAGGCAGTGTCAAAAGTGTTCACAATCTTAATTTCTCACAGTACTTTAACCCTTAACAAACCTTAATTCAGGGGTCCCCAAATCTGGCAACTTTAAGACTTGTGGATTTCAACTCCCAGCATTCCTTCACTTTTAGAAGCAGTTTCAAAATATCCTGTCTTGAATGAATTTCTGCCTGCAGTATTTGCTTTGCTTATGAATAGAGCCATCTAGACAGTTGGTTTCTTTCAATATGCTCTTTATTTCTTAAGTGCTAACATCTGCTGTGGGCTATTAAGAAAAATTTGGGCTCCTTTCTGCCTCTAAAAAACATGTTTCTCCATTTCTCCCTTTGGGGAAATATTCTGCCATTTTCATATTCCTAAAAATATTTCATTCTTCTAGGAGTGGGAGCTTCCCATGCCATTATGTGTGTTTGAAGGAAAAGCAAACTATAAGCCCAACAACCAATGAAAAGGGGAAGCAGACAGGAAAATGAGAAGATAAAATACCACTTGGGATCCAGGAATTTAAAAAAAAAAACCTTCCTCAAGAGAAGACCAAGAAGAAATGTAAAAAGTTCTCACAACCTTAAAAAGAATTCCATGGCTTTAGACCAAGGAAATAGTTTCTGCTTACTGAATGCCTTTCATTTAGAAGAAGCAATGGCTCTCTCAATTTCCAAACTAGCTGTCCTGTAGCCCCTTTTTCGATTTCTCCAATTTTGAGATCTAAGAACCTGGTGTGGCGCTTGGACCAATCACTTCCGTTGAGTTACTTGTACACCAGAACAAAGGAGCCAAGGGGGTCAAAGGTTGCTGTCTAAACTGGGTCATGTGACCAACTATCTCTGGAGCTTGCAACCATCAAACCTTTCCAAAGCTCCTTCTCTATTCATGTGGAGGTCTGGGTAACCTAGCAACAGCTTCCAGCAGTCGTTTACTTTGTTCAATACTTTTCACTGCCACTGTAGTTTCCTTGTGAAAGCTTCAGATTTTTATATTTGTATTGTTATTATTGTTAGCTTTCCTTTGGTGGTCAGCCTGGTACAGCCACTCTAGAGAAGCAGTGGTACAGGGTCCACTTCACATCCTCCTAACTCTGCATTACAGACGGTTGCTTCATTTCACCAAATTGTTTGCTCAGCATTGTGTTCCTTCGGGCAAACTTTAGGGGATTTTTAAACTCTCTCTAAAGCTGCCTAACAAGGCTTTTAATTTATACTGCAATTGGTGGCTGGCTTCATTCATGGAATTTCACGTTCTTTGTGTGCACTTGTGTGTGGGGCGGGGAGTCCATTCCAGACAAAATCTTTCATTTGTAATCTTCCCTTTATTTTTTTCCCTTTGCAACCTCTTTGTTTCTTATTGGGGGGGGAAACTTCATAATGAGGATAAAGAAAAAATGCCTTTCGAGAAAGGATAAGGAACCCCTTATCTGAAGTGTGCTCTTCACTTGTAGGGTGGTGAAACAATAGCGGCCCAGCATTTTTATACAATTTGAAATATTCTGTGCAGTTTGAATGATTTGCATTCATAGATCAATGAACACTGGCACTGAAAAATAATTCTCAAGAGGCAAATGAGACCAGGTTCTTGGAACAGGGGGTTGGATACTTGAAAGGCAACATAATTCAATGTAATAATTAAATGAAAATGGTGCAAGTGGAGGGATTATTAGATCCTACCTATTTTGGTTAGAAGGTGTGTTGATATTTTACCAGGGTCCTTGTGATAGGGCTTGGTACAAACCCAAATGAAAATTAGAAGAGAATGTAGAAGACCATGTAATCATGACTTCAAATCCAAGTTCAGTATTTCCACTTCCAAATTAAGCATCAAGCAACTAATTTGTCAGAGAACAGAGAACAGGAAAAAAAAGCATACAGAACTTTTTAAGACTCTACAAGGCAAGTGATGTGAAACCAAGAAAACAATAGCTTCTTTTCTCATCTCATAAACACTGACTATTAGTTTTCAAGCATTTGACCAAAGCTATTGCACAAACTACCTCAAGCATGTGTATATCAGTGCTCAGAGTTGTTGGGAATAGGGTGGCATCATGCACATTTGATAAAAAAATAAGTAAACAAGTAAATAAACAAATAAAATAATTGGATTCGTTAGGACAAAAGGTTTTAAAAATTAATTCAGCCATGTCTAGGATGACTTTCATAATCACTCAGAACTGGAAAAGTCAATATAAATACATTTACCTCCCTTATTATACCCAGCTCTTGAGCTATCCAGGCGGAGGATATAAGGTAAACTATTTTGATGAAGCAAAAAAGTTTAGATATAGATAACAATCTGGGAACACTTTGTATGGCATTCTGCCTGTGCGGTATACAAGTTTACCAAATAAATAGCATAATGCCATCGACTTAAAAAATTCGGTGTCCTTGATGATATCGTCCCAACACAAACATAAAGATTATAATTACACAATAGCATTGTGATAGCAGAATTGTATAATAGAGCTTCATTTATTATTGCTATTAACATTGTTAACACCCAATAGCACAATAGTACATTAGCATTTATTATACAGTTGTTAGACATTTCCAAAATACAAAATAAAGCTCCATAAGTGACTGATAATCTCATAAAATTTGTTACAGTTAAAGATTAGCACCTCGGTGATTGTAAAGAAAGAAATTATCTCAAGCAGCAGAGCTGTGTACTACAAATGGGTCCCCTCTAGGCAGGAGATGTGTTGTATATTAATGCACAAATCCTATGCAAATGTGGCTTCCACACACCCTTAGTGTCTTCATTATCAAGATTAGTAGTAAATTATGAATCACGTAAAGCCCCAGAACTGCACAAAATAACGAATCTTTCATCATTGCCCCACAATACTTTACACTTCATCTGATCTTGTTTGTTTCTTCCCTTATATCAAACCATCCCTTCCGTATTTATCACTAAGCAAGTCTTCTTCTGTACAGTTCCATCCTCCCCACCTTCCTCTTACCCTGCAAGTTCAGCCATTCCAGAAATTCACAAAAAATTTACACAAGGAATGCCATTTCTCTTCACAATAAGCATCTGCCACATCGGCATTGAGCTCTGTGGGCCGTACAGTGCCTTCCACTACTGCTGTTGTAGGCTCCCTATGGGCTGGATGGGTTGGGGCTGCTGGAGAATTGGGGTTTCCTTTTCTCTTCCCCCCTTTCTTTTGCTTCTTCAAGGCACCGTTCTTTGCTGGCTTGGCGATGATCCTCTCTTGGGGCGCTTGTGGTGATCCCTGGGAGGTTAGTAGGTTTTTGTCATGGCTTTTCTCCTTGGGACTTCCTTGAGTGACACTTGCAGTGGCTACTGGGACGTCTGTGCTCGGTGTGGTTTGTACCAGGTGTAGTTGGGCTTCAGGTGTCTCCTCCTTGCTGCTACAAAGCCGGGATTTGAGAGGGCTGGTGTCCTGGCAGGGATGGTGTTTCCGGCGGAGTTTTCCCAGGATCTGCTTCCAGAACTGACGGCCTTTGGCACTGTAGGCAGCACATAACTCTGGCTGGCCCCGGTAGATACACCTCTGTGGCTCTCCTTCCGCTGGACGACAAGTGATCTGGAGCTCCGTATCCCTTTCTCCAGGGATGAGTTGCCAGCTGCACAGATGCTTGTCACGGGTAGAGAACTGTCCAGACTGAGCCCAAGAGAAAGAAGCTTTTGCTTTTTCACTGTTATCCCTACCCTTCTTGGAAGGGTTACATTCTAGGCAACTGAGAAAGAGAAGAGTAAGGGGGAATGTTTGGGGCAGCTTCATTTCCTGAAGTCAAGGGAGGTGCTGGCACCCCTCATCCAAGAGCATTTGTGGGAAAGCTTGGCCAAGGGCTCTTTATTGCCTTTCAGGTCCTATGGAGACAGAAATACAATGAGCCATCTGGAACAGGCACCATCAATAAGGATGAGCAGCCACAGCTAATTGCAAACAATGCCTTCTACTAGCACATTCTTCCTCCCCAATTTTTCAACAGAGAACAATTCTACTTTCCCTAAAAGCAATAAACTGCAACCCCTCCACACACCCCCATCAGATGTGGCTAAGATCTACACCAGATGGGGATGGTTGCTTTTAGAAAAGCAGATACTTCCGATTGCTATCGGATCAGCCAGCAGCGAGGTTGACTGGTTGCTTTAGATTCATAAGGACATGCATTGGGAGTTCTCATGTATATTAGTGGCATTTTAGCTCAACCCACAGCCAGTAAGTCTCTGCATATTTCACCAAGATAAACATTCTTGGTCTTCTTAAAGAGAATAGTCTGCCTGAATAGAAACACTGCCTTCTACAGCATGAAATTTGTCCTTGCTTTCATCTAATATTAAATGCTCTAAATCCCCCCGCTTTTTTTAACAAGCCCAAATGTGATAGCTTGATTTTACAGCGAAAGCCTTTCTGAAACTTTCTGAAGAAAGGAAAAGTTTCATGATGTTCTTTTTAATCTTGTCTTCTTGACACAATTCTCCTTCCTTGCCAATTCTTCCTAGTTCCTACTTTTAACAAAGATCCTGCACATTAGACATCTCTTTTGCAATTCCCACTCTTCTTTCCTGCATTCCCTAACTGCAAACAGATCTCTGAAACCTGCTGCCTTTCTTAAAATTCCAGCAAGCTGGTGCAGATATGAGCATGAGGTTACTGCTAATTAAATGGGGGAAAGGAAGTTGCTTTCTTATTAAAGAAGCAACAATTTCAAAGACCCAACATGGCCCATATCTCCAGGCACAATGAAATCCATCATGACACTCAATATTTCCCACTTCCCAAGTTCTTTCTGGCTCCACTTACCTTTGATTGCAAGTGGAAGACAGCTCTACAGGAGAAATACCAGTCTAAGCTCAAGATTAGCCTGTTGGAGGGGCATTCATAGCATGCCTGTGTTATCAAGAGTCCAGGAGGGGCTAACCACAGCCTATGCCCCTCCTTGTGCATTGCAAACACACACACAGACACACACACACAACCACTCAGAGGCAGAGCAAGAGAAGAACCTTGAAAAGCAAACAGAAAGTTGCTTTGTTTGATCCTTGTACATTCAGGTGCCTAAACCATATCATATAGTTTTATAAACATGATTTTCTGCTCACTCGGGAAATTGTTGCTGTTTACCCTGTTTAAATGATTAGAAAAACATGTATTTGGCACACTCTTTTTCTAAAAGACCTCCTGATTACAATGGAATACAGGTAGTGTTTCACTTAAAACCACAATTGACCCACCAATTTTCTGTTGTTAAGTGAGACATTTGTTATGTGAGTTTTGCCCCCATTTTATGACTTTTCATGACACAGTTATTAAGTGAACCACTGAAGTTGTTAAGTTGTTAAGTGAAGCTGGCTTCCCCATTGACTTATATTATATTGCCGCCTATTCGCATATGGCAACTCAAGGCGGCTTAGAGGAATATAAAAACCTCATATATAAAACAATTAAACTAATAAAAGAGAATAATGGACAACTAACATAAAAAGCGTCATCAAAAAAGCACAACAAAGAATGTTCTTCCTGGGCCAACTCAGAAAGCTCAGGCTGCCCAAGGAGCTGCTGATCCAGTTCTACAGAGGAATTATTGAGTCTATCATCTGCACCTCTATCACTGTCTGGTTTTGTTCTGCAACCCATCAGGACAGACACAGACTTCAGAGGGTAATTAGGACTGCAGAAAAAACAATTACTACCAATCTGCCTTCCATCAAGGACCTGTATACTGCACAAGTCAAAAAGAGGGTTGTGAAAATATTTACAGACCCCTCACATCCCGAACATAAACTGTTTCAACTCCTTCCCTCAAAACGATGCTATAGAGCACTGCACCATTGGAACAACTAGACACGAGAACAGTTTTTTCCCTGAAAACCATCACTCTGCTAAACAAATAATTCCCTCAACATTGTCCAACTATTTACAAAGTCTGCATTACTATTACTATTCACCTTCTCATCTCTCCTTATCACCCATCTCCTCCCACTTGTGACTGTATGACTGTAACTTTGTTGCTTGTATTCCTACGATTTATAGATTGTTTCCTAGTATGATTTGATTGCTTATTGTACCCTATGACTATCATTAAGTGTTGTACCTTATGATTCTTGACTCTTGAATTATCTTTTCTTTTATGTATACTGAGAGTATTTGCACCAAGACAAATTCCTTGCGTGTCCAGTCACACTTGGCCAATAAAGAATTCTACTCTACTCTACTCACTCTACTCTATTCTATTATCACATAATAAATTAATAAAATAATATGATAACCCCCCACCCCCCACATCACCATCACATGAGCCATTTAATGGGCTCCATCCCGCTTTGGATTCCCCAGGCACACTGGCAGAACCAGGTCTTCAGTGCCTTCCAGAAGAGTGTCATTCTAATCTCTGGGATGATGTTCCAGAGAGAGAGGAGGCCACCACAGAGAAGGCCCTTCTTCTGGGTCCCACCAGGTGTATCTCCTTCAGGAAAGGGACCCACAACATTCCTTGCCTCCCCACTCTGGTGGGTTGGGTAGATGTTACTGGCAAGAGACAGTCCTTCGGATAGCCTGATCTCTAGCTATGAAGGCAGAGGTGGTATTCAGCAGGTTCTGACCAGTTCTGGAGAACCGGTAGCAGAAATTTTGAGTAGTTCAGAGAACCGGCAAATGCCACCTCTGACTGGAGATTTTACAGTATCCTTCCCCTGCCACGCCTACCAAGCCACGCCCAGAGAACTGGTAGTAAAAAAAAAAAATTGAATCCCACCACTGCATGAAGGGCTTTAAAGGTGACAACCAGCACTTTGAATAGCATCATGGGGATGCTACAAAGGCTGAAAAATGGTCATAAGTCTCTTTTTTCAGTGCCATTGTAATTTTGAACAGTCACTAAATGAACTGTTGTAAGCCATCTGTGCTGTAGTTCATCACAGTTGCACTACAGCCCTGTTGCACAGAGAGGGATAGTGTAGTTACCCCAGATGTTCAATGGCTGTGCATGGAATCCCCAATGTCCCATCTTCAAATTTGTTATTCTGTAGTTTGAGCTAGGCTGATGAAAAGTAAAGACCATTGCTGCCATATAAAGAGTCTTCAATATATAGGTGGTTCTGGAGAAGGCAGCAAGATCCTTTTTATTCAAACATTTACTTTAAAGGTCACTTAGTATCTGTAATGTAGTATCTACAATGGGGTGTACAGCTCTTTGCATTTCAAAGTGTTTTATCTTTTCCTCACATACAAATATTGGACACACAGAGAAAGGGAGAGAGGCTTTTGGTCAGTGTGTTTTGAGGGTCACAATATCTAATAAAAGGAACTAGTTCTTCAAAGATGCAAAAAAAATTATCTGTATTGATTAGTTGACACAAGCTTTCAAAGCTTCAGTGCTGATCCTTCTAAATGAATGAGGAGTTTTGATGTATTTATTTATTCATTCATTGAATCTCTAGGGCAGCCCGTTTCAATCCAATTGATTTTTGAGTGCCAGGAGACATTCTGAACTTGATTAGGCCTCAGTCTGGATCCCACCTGGTACGAACCACTGAGTACCGGTATGATTGCAGCTGTTTCCCCTAACAGTAGCAATTTTTAATTTCAACTTTGCAAATTCCCTCTTGGTCTCTTTCTTTTGCCTGGTAGCTTTTAATCTTTATTATCGAGTCACTTTGCAAACCAAAATCAGAATTCAGTTCTGAACTTAATCTTTCTTCAAGCTCAGAGGTTTAATTTCTGTTGTTTGAAATGAAGAAACTTTCTCACAGGGAAAACAATCAACCAATGGAACAGAAGTTGCCCTCGGAAGTTGTGTGAGCTTCATCACTGGAGGCTTTCAAGAAGAGATTGGACTGCCATTTGTCAGAAATGGTGTAGGGTCTCCTGCTTAGGCAGGGGGTTGGACTAGATGACCTACAAGGTCCCTTCCAACTCTGATTATCTAAATCTGAAGGAGTTTAGGTTATCCATCCACGAATCAATGCTGAGGTTTTCACCATTTTCCATTTCTGTTTCTTTCATGGTCACAACAGCTCTGCATTAGCCACTGAGCAAAATAAGCCCATGTTTAGGGCATCAAAGGAAAAGAGGGCACTTATTCAGTGCTAGATTCAGCTTTAATTCTCAGTACTTAGTTAGTCTTAATATTAACATCTTTCTATCCTGTTCTATCCTTAAAAAAATAGCTTACCGAAAACAAATGTTTAAACTAAAAGTCTGTAGAGATTCTCAGCCATTCAGGTAATGGTTGTCCCAAAGGTGCTTTTTCAGGAGGCAACTGGGCTTTATTTTTTCTTTTGAAAACATTTCGCTTCTCATTCAAGAAGCTTCTTCAACTCTGATGGTGGGGAATGGAGGAGGATTTATATTCCTTGCAGTCAGCTGGTCATTTAGAAGCTTCTTGGATGAGAAGCGTGCAGGGAAAAAAATGGCTTGTGCCCAAACCAAGTACAAATGTGTGAGCCATGAGTATAATGTCAAGAGCAGAAAATCAGGAGTCCAGGCAGTTCAAATGAGTATAGGTTTATTGTAAGCTAATGGTCTCTACAAGAATCTGATCTACTAACGGTCAAAGCAAATTGGCAGCAGATAAGAGTCAATGGAATTCAAGGTGGGTGGGACTTAGATCTCTTGTGGGAATGAAGGGACTCCAGACTGATGACATGTTTGACTCCTCCCTTGAGTTCAGTGGGTCATTCCCTACATCTATAAGTAAATTGCAAACTTATATAAACAATAACTTTGAAATGTTACATATTTCTTAATTGCAGTATAGAAACTAGAAAGTATAAAGTTATGTCACATGTATAGGCTTAAAAGTTATTGTTTTAAATTATTTTGACTCCAGGCGATGGTCCCTGGAATTTTTCAGAAGTGTTTCTTTTTACTAACTGGGAGAGTAACTGGCCAAAGATTCCCCCATCTGAAGGTAGGATTGGAACTCACAGTCTCCTTGATTCTCAGTTAATGCCTTAACCACTGTAACGAACTAGCTATATATGTACCTGCATACAGATTACAATGTAAACTCATAAACTATTTGTTTGATATTTCTGGTAACTCCAAGTGGACTTTTTGCTAAACTAGACCTGAAAAAAAATGACAATTTATGGATTGTGTAAAGATAAAGCTAAGTTATGGAGAGAACCATTTTTTTTTTTCTTGTAACTTTAAAAGAAGGTGACTCCTAAATGTGTGTTTTTTCCAAAAGCCAATTGGTCTTTCTTTGTTTTTTCCTTGAAGATGTTTCACTGTTCATCCAAGAAGCTTCTTCAGTTCTGACTTAATGGTAGAAAATAGAAGGATTTGCATCCCTTGCAGTCATCTGGTTGTTAGCACTCTCTCTGAGAGTCATTGAGGCCACTTGGAGGTTTTCTGTGCCCTTAAGGTCACCTGAATAGTGCAAATGGGTGTGTGGAACTATCTTGGAGCTACCAGAAGGACTGTGTTGTAAATTGGAGATAGGTGGTATCCAGAGGTGGTATTCAGCTGGTTCTGGCCAGTTCTGAAGAACCGGTAGCGGAAATTTTGAGTAGTTCATAGAATTGGCAAATACCACCTTTGAGTGGAGATTTTACAGTATCCTTCCCCTGCCACGCCCACCAAGCCACGCCCACAGAACCAGTAGTAAAAAAAATCAATTCCACCACTGGTGGTACTGTATCTATTAAGAGAGGGTTGTTCAGTCTTAATTTTAGTATCTTAATGTTGAATGTTAACATTCAATCTTAATGTTAATTCTTCTTCTTCTTCTTCTTCTTCTTCTTCTTCTTCTTCTTCTTCTTCTTCTTCTTCTTCTTCTTCTTCTTCTTCTTCTTCTTCTTCTTCTTCTTCTTCCTCCTCCTCCTCTTCCTCTTTTTACCATGTTATATGTGCTTATGCGTGCACATACCTTTAAGGAAACATACAATAGTTCATGTGCTCCTCTTAGTTTTTACATGCATATCTGAGATTATCTATATTAAATCTAAAACCAAAGCTTTTATGAAAGAAAATACAATAAGACACAACTCTTCACTGTTGGTCTGCATCACTTTAACAATAGAATGGAGTAAAAGGTCATTTTGCTGATATGTTATTTCAGCTGCTCTTCAATTTTGCAAAACCCATAACATTTATAAAGTCTTGCTCATGCTGTTCTTTTTCCTCTTCATTAATGCATTACTTCATTACTTAATTTCACCTTATTCTTTGTTATTATTGTTCTTTGACCCAGGAGGTGTACAGAACAAAGGCAGTTTTTTAAAATATGGGATTTTTATGTCTCCAAGCTGTTTTTTCATGCCTTCCTTCTCAAAGATGGGCAATCTTACATTATTTGTGATGTTATGTAGCAGGGTCAGAGCAAATATATTCTCTGCATGACTGAATTTATGTCTCCATGTACTCTCACCAATTTCATTTTGCTCCAGACAAAACATACAAGCAATAGGACGTAATGCCAAAGGTTAACAGGCTGCATAGACCACAGGAAGATAAAATATCTATAATACTTCTTAAGATTTCACAGCAGCCTTAGAATTGATAATACTCTATTCCAGGGGTGTCAAACTGGATTTCCTTCGAGGGCCGGATTTCTCCTCCGTGGGCTGGCCAGAGAGAGGGGAGAGTTGGGACGGACTCCTCCTGCAACACCCTGCCAGCTGCAATGGGGCCTGTGGGGGCCACGGTAAAGTGCTACAGGATGCCTTCCAGGCCAAAATTGGGGGATAAAAGGAGCTGCACATGGTCCCCCCTGCACCCCATTTGACTGCCAGAGGCACCATGGGGCAAGTCCTTTGCTATTTCCAGGCCGGGCTCACAGGCCATATTTAAGCATCCCTGCTCTATTCTAATACTGAGGGGTGTGTGTGTGTGTGTGTGTGTGTGTGCATGTGTATTAAAATTGCATATATACATACATGTATGTATGTATGTATGTATGTATGTATAAGCAATTTCTCTGTATTTTGGATTT
The DNA here is from genome assembly GCA_033807585.1 of Hydrophis major. Classification (NCBI taxonomy): domain Eukaryota; kingdom Metazoa; phylum Chordata; class Lepidosauria; order Squamata; family Elapidae; genus Hydrophis; species Hydrophis major. The sequence goes on along the minus strand of CM066331.1, from coordinate 85,302,654 downwards.
CTTATAATTAGAAATAAGATACAAATGCAATATTAATCAAGATGAAGCTAAATTTAACTTTGTGGGGTTCTCCTCAACAGCACTCTGAGCCACAAAAGGCCATTGGTTATTTTGGACTAAGAAAACATTGTATTGTTTAATCTATCTTGCTGAGGTGTGAGGATAAATTGAAAAAGGGACATTCTGTATCGACCAGAGGTGGTATTCAGCAGGTTCTGACCAGTTCTGGAGAACCGGTAGAGGAAATTTTGAGTAGTTCGGAAAATTGGCAAATACCACCTCTGACTGGCCCCGCCCCCATCTATTCTCTACCTCCCAAGTCCCAGCTGATCGGCTGGGTCTTCTTTTCTTTTCTTCTGGGTGTGGCTTAGGTGGAGGGCGTGGCTTGGTGGTCATGTGACTGGGTGAACATGGCTTGGTGGTCATGTTATTGGTGGGCGTGGCCAACTCAATATCACTCGCACCGAGGCATGCATCTCCTCACCTGGACTCTCATGACTGTGGGGATGCTGCAACAGTCGTAAGCGTGAAAAATGGTCATAAGTCACTTTTTTCAGTGCCATTGTAACTTTGAATGGTCACTCCACACAAACAAAGTACCAGCAAAGGAAGGGGAAAAAACTCCAGAGACGTTCCTGAGACAGGAAGTCTAGTCCTGCCAAGAATGTAATAAAGGTTAACAGAGAGGCAGTTTCTGTAAGCAACACCAGAATGTTTCCTTCCTGCCTCCCTTACAGGATTAGGCCAGTAATATCTTCTAACAACCGGTTCTCCGAACTGCTTAGAATGTTAACAATCAGTTCTAGCGAATAGGTGCGAACTGGTAGAACCCCACCCCTGCCTGCACAGGAGAATGGAGCTGGAAAGCAGGTTAGTAGGGTAAGGAGGGAATGGGGATTTTACACTATCCTTCCTGTGCCACGTCCACCAAGCCATACCCACCAAGCCACACCATGCCCCACCAAGCCAGGCCCACAGAACCAGTAGTAAAAAAAAAAATTGAATCCCACCACTGGTATAGACCATTGATTGGAGTTATAGCTTAGCTTTAAAAATCCCAGTTTGAATGGAAGCATCAAGTTGGTCCAGTCAGCTGCACATATGATGGCTTGTACATTGTATGAACATGATAACCCACCACAAGAAGAAAGAAACTTCTATAGTTGAGTTTCCAGGTCAAAACAGAAGACTGCTCTGACATTACTTCTTGGAGAGAAATATACTTTACTGAAATAATTTACTTCCCAGGCTCATTTGAATGAAACACTGCACAGTTATGTGTCAAGCAAATCTGAATTTTTCTATAAGATTTAGACAGCTATTCTGTGTCTCATTCTGCTTTCTTTATTTTCTTCATTCTCCTGGAAGAAATAGAAACAGCATGGGATTATCCTGTTTTTATAAGAGACCCATGAGCTGTTGCTGTACTGCTGGGCTACCTGAGCTGGGCTGACATAATATGTCAACCCCACAATAAGAAAAGTTAAAAAAAAATTATGTATCAGGTTTTGCAACTGAGATGCAACAGACCAAAATCTATGAGAGGAAGCTACTTCAGCTTGGACAAGTAGTCTCAATGCTATAGGATTGTTTTATTATTTATTTATTTGTATCCAGCTTTCATAATTTTTACAAATAACTCAAGATATTTGTATATCCAACATATCCAACATACCATCCTCCTATTTTCCTCACAACAACCCTTTGAGGTGAGGATGGCTGAGAGAGAATGATTGGCTCAAAGTCACCCAGTTGGCTTTCATTTTTAAAGTGGGACTTGAACTCACAGTCTCCTCCATTTTAGGAGACTTAACCACTAGACAAACTCACTGTTGAAGAGAAACCTTCTCAAATCAAATATTCTCATTCATTGCTCATCAAGATCCATTAATGTTTGACCTGGGTGATTGTTAATATAAAGACCTACCCATCTATATTAACAGGGAGTCACTAGATTACCATTTTGTCCAGATTATATGATGTTTCCAAAATGATTGTGCAAGAGTTAACTTTCTGATTCATTCTCTGAAAAATCTTGATAAGTATCTTCATCCATCTGGTGTTTTCAGAATGTTTTGAACCATATGCCCCACCATCTTCAGGATAATCAATCTTGTGATATAACTGAAAAATAGAACGTACAAATGTGAAAGTCCTACTTTAATTTTTTTTTTAGTCTATATTTTAAAACTGCTTCAGTGTAAGTTCAGAAGCAGAAAATATTTCCAAATCACTTGAATGAATGATTCTTATTATGTGGGGGTACTACAGGGTTCCTTCTTAGGCCTAGTACTATTCAATATCTTCATAAACAACTTAGATGAGGGAATAGAAGGGAAACTTACCAAATTTGCAGATGATACTAAGCTGGCAGGAATAGCTAACACCCTAGATGGTAGTCTCAAGATCCAAATGGATCTTGATAGACTTTAATACTGGGCCCTATCTAACAAAATGAAATTCAATGTAGAGAAAAGTAAAGTCTTACACTTAGGCAAGAAAAACCAAAAGTACCCATATAGACTGGGTGAAACCAGGCTCAATAGCAGTAACTGTGAGAGGGATCTTGGAGTCTTAGTGGACAACCAGCTAAATATGAGCCAGCAGGATGCAGCAGCAGCCAAAAAAGTTATGCAATCCTAAATTGCATTAACAGAGAGATATAATCAAGATCAAGTGAGGTACTATACCACTCTATAAAGCCTTAGTAAGACCACACCTGGAGTACTGCATCCAGTTTTGGACACCACACTATAAAAAAGATGTTGAGACTCTAGAAAAAGTGCAGAAAAGAGCAAGGATAATTAGCGGACTGGAGGCTAAAACATATGAAAAAACAGTTACAGGAATTGGGCATGGCTAGTCTAGTGAAGAGAAGGACCAGGGAAGACATGACAGCAGTCTTCCAATATTTGAGGGGCTGCCACAGAGAGGAAAGGGTCAAGCTATTTTCTAAAGCACCAGAAGGCCAAACAAGGAATAATGGATGGAAACTGATCGAGGAGAGATTCAATCTGGAAATAAGGAGAAATTTTCTGACAGTGAGAACAACCAATGGAACAGCTTGCCCTCGGAAGTTGTAGGAGCTTCATCACTGGAGTCTTTCAAGAAGAGATTGGACTGCCATTTGTCAGAAATTATGTAAGGTCTCCTGCTTGGGTGGAGGGTTGGACTAGATGACTTACAAGGTTCCTTCCAATTCTTTATCTGTACTATGTTGCTTTTTTCTCCTCATGAAAATTCGGATACAATTCTAAACATGTAGAAACATGGCATCTAGAAACACATTGGCCTTACTGTTATAACTCTGATATTATGGAACTGCTCTTTTGAAGGATGTTCATCAACTTTTCCAAGTCCAGGTATTGAACCACTACTCCTATCATCCCTTTGGGCTAGGTAAGGTGGAAATTATTTATTTGAGGCCTGACTGAGTCTAGAACTGTGAGCTTTAAAAAATGATGATGACGATGACCTCAGTTGCTTTTGAAAGCAAAAGTAAACAGTAACTGCTCAATAAAGGCTATCATAGAATTATACTTTCCTTGGGCTACTCATTCTTTACACAAAGAAGTCTCTGACCTTATAAAGTTTGCTAATATTCAGAACTCTGCTACACTGGAATATATGTTCTCTATCAGCATTAAACTGGCAGAACCTTTCTCATCCTACTATGAATATTTTTAGCAGACTGTTTGGAATGTAACTATTTTCCTTTCATTTTATAAGATGCATTAATAGATTCTTGCAATTTTGCACAGTTGGTTATTTATTTATTTGATTTCTATAGCTGCCCATCTCAACAAGGATATTCTGGGTGACATACATCATGCCTTGTACCCTTACTATTTTATGGTTTTTATTCACAAATTTCATGTATTTATTATAATTGTTGTTATAAGTGACAATCTAATTTCAAGGTGAGCTTGTCTAATTCATGATTTGCGGATAATCTATAGTCAACAGCAGAAAGATACAGCAGAAGAAAGATATATATGGCAAAAAAAAATACCAATCTCCATGGATTTATGAGAATTCATGCTACAACTGAATAAACAATGACTATTTGCAAATTATTTAATAAATATTAAGAACATAAGTACAATTATTTTCTAGATAATAGAAAATAATTAGATAATATTAGATAATATTTTCTAGGTAAAGGCACTACTGGTAATTATTTTGAAACTCTGAAATAACTTACTGGAGAACATCTATATTTTTACAGCTCAAAAGAGACACCTAGTGGTATTTGAAATTCTCTCTCTCTCTCTCTCTCTCTCACACACACACACACACACACACACACATATACACACAAACAGACTGAGTTGTCAAATTCAGCAATGTTATGGTCTGTGATTGGAGAATTCTGGGAGTTGAATTCTAGACATCTCAAAATTATAGAACTTGGGAAACACAGCTGTAATATGCATTCAAGGAATGGGGTAAAGTTGAATAACTTCACATTTGGTGATCTGTGAAATCATTACATAATTTTGAGTAAATGTTTATAAATTTAGTATCATAAAATAATGCAACATAATGTTGTGTCGTTCCCTATTTACACCATTTTCACTCTTTAATGTCAAATGAAGTGGTGCTACAGACAAGGAAGTTTCTGTTGTTTGTACTGTGGCAGGTGGACATATTATAGTCCAGCAACACAGCTCAAATATAGCCCCTTGATGGACATTGCCATCATAACATTTTACTGGTGGGAAATATTTACTGTATGACTAACTATGGGAACAGTAAGCTATGGGAAAAAACATTCTTCAGATTTAGTTGTCCAACTTATTTCCTAAACTTAGCATCTCCCTCCCTCCCTTCCTTGGTTCCCATTTCAGAAAATACCAAATGGTAACAAGGGAGGAGTTGTACTTAGAGGGAAATAATAATAAACACAATAATAACAAAATACACAACCCATCATGGAATGCCTTCTTGTGGTGATTCAGTGATACTGAGAAATATTATGGCAGAAACCTTGTGCTTCCAATAAAACCTCAACTGAGGAACTAGAAAAATCCCAAAGTTGCTTCTTTCAAGAGGCAACTGGACTGTCTTATTATTTCTTTGAAGATGTTTCACTTCTCATCCACAAAGCTTCTTCAGCTCTGACTGGAAGGTGAGGAATGGAAGGATTTATACTCCTTGCAGACAGCTGATCATTTGCATCCTTTTAGAGAATCCTTGAGGTCACTTGGAAGTGCCTCCTAGTGTCTCAATGACCCTCTAAAAGGATGCAAATGACCAGCTGTCTGAAAGGATTATAAATAAGAAAGTCCAGTAAGTGCATCCTACAACCCATTTGTAATGGTGAAGACTGGTAAACAATTTTCCCTACCAGATCAATGTCATCAAGTCAACTACAATGTTATAGTTCCTGGCATCATGTGACATGCAGGTTACGGGTTTGAATTCTTGCTGCTAGACAACCAGACCAAAGAAATTGCCTGCAACATTTCAGTTATTACAAATTTACTATGTGTTGATTTATGGAAGAAAGTATTATTTTCTCAGTGGAACAATAAGTTTTCTGCAAAAAATTACATGGCAAATAACAATAACAATACCCTATGAACTAAAAAAAATGGTCCTTAAAAACTTAAAGCAAAGAAAAATATTTGAATGAATCAGGATCATTGTAGTTAGTATAATTAATTTGGAAAATGCTTGGAATTTTCTTGGAATAAATATATGTATTTGAAGGTGAAAATGCCAATGACTCCACCGAAAAGAGCCATATGGTAATTGGGAAAGACATGGAAGAAAAATATAACAATACTCATCCCAAAGGTGCTTTCTTTTTCTTTTTTCAAGAGGTGACTGGACTTTCTTGTTTTTTCTTTTGAAGACCTTTCACTTCTCGTCCAAGAACCTTCTTCAGCTCTGAAAGGATAATGGGGAATGGAGGGGGATACTATCAGAGCTGAAGAAGCTTCTTGGATGAGAAGTGAAAGGTCTTCAAAGAAAAAACAAGAAAGTCCAGTTGCTTCTCCACTCCTCTACTCATTGCAGAATACCTTATGCCACCAGACTTGAAATTCTAGACCTAGAAAACCTTGAATTATGCCGTCTTCGATTCGATTTAAGTATAGTCTATAAAATCATACATTGCAATGTCCTGCCTGTCAATGAATACTTCAGCTTCAACACGAGAGCAAACAATAGATACAAACTCAAGGTTAACAGCACCAAACTTGATTGCAGGAAATACGACTTCAGCAACAGAGCGGTCAATGTCTGGAATACTCTACCTGACTCTGTGGTTTCTTCCCCAAACCCCAAAAACTTTAACCTTAGATTGTCTACTATTGACCTCACCCCTTTCCTAAGAGGTCTGTAGGGGGGTGTGCATAAGCGCACCAACATCCCTGTCCTATTGTTTCTTTTATTTTTCTTCTATGTACCCATTTCATGTATTCATAACTATGTATATACTTATACCTATTATCTTGTAAGCAATTGACAAATCAAAATAAATAAATAAAAATAATAAAATATACAATTTGGGATGAACACCCTTTGAATGGTGTGGGAGTAGGAATGGATTTCCAGAGGAAAAATTGTCGACTACGGGAACCAGGAGCACCACTCAGGTGACCCTGAGGACACAGATAAACCTCCGAGTGCTTCAAAGACCCTCTAAAAGGATGCAAATGACCATCTGTCTGCAAGGAATATAAATCCTTCCATTCCCTATCATCCTGTCAGAACTGAAGAAGTTTCTTGGATGAGAACTGAAGCATTTCAAAAGAAAAAAAAAAGTCCAGTTGCCTACTGGGGGGAGGGGAAGCACTTTTGGGAAAACCATGACCTGGATCAGGAGTACCTCCAACCTTGGGCACTTTAAGCCTGGAGGACTTTAAGGCACTTTAAGCCTGGAGCTTTGCTGGCTGGGGAATTCTGGGAGTTGAAGTCCTCCAGGCTTAAAGTGCCCAAGGTTGGAGACCCCTGACCTGGATGACTGAGAATCTCTACAGGCCTAAAACAAAGCATATTCCAAGGAGCTCCTTGCCACTGTTACTATTGGAAAGTGGTCACCTGGATTTTTGTAATGTAGATAAGGTAGCCCTAAGAAGGACCCTCAAGCATCTCAATCCAGGAGCCAGAGTGGGTAATTAGAGTCCACCCTGCAGTTGGGGAGAAATTCTGTCATCGCTGGCCATTTCTAGCTTGGGTTTAAAATGCACCTTCTAAAACAGTGGTCGCCAACTGGTGGGCTGCGGCCATGAGGAAATTTTGGAGGTCCGCAGAGAAATGTCACCTCCAGAGCACCCCCCCCCCAAAGCAATTAATCCAGGCTGCACGGGGACACAAGGCTGCATCACCCATATGGCCCACGGGAACCCTCCCCATCTACTCACTCCTTATCTGGCAAACTTGCGTGCTAAGTTGCTATTTTTCCTTCCCCCCCCCCCCGACCATCAACTGTTCTGTGCCAGGAGATTTAGATTAGCTAAAAAGCAGGAAACCATTGGATTTGTTGCTTTCTAGCTAATTTTTAGATCTTCAAACCTTCCTTAGGACTGAAGCTTCTATTTGTCAGTGCAGACTCAGGTACCTGATGGCAGACAGATAGATCTCTGAATGAATCTGTGATTCTGTGAGCAACTCAATCTGCCTGCCTGCTTTGCCTGATTTTGCGTAAAAAATCTAAAGCAAACCTTTTAAAATGATTTCTGAGTAGCATCCATCAGTGGCTAGGAGGCAATTTTAGGTATTTTAAAATGATCCTCACAAAAGTTCAAAGCTGCTTTTTATATCGTCCACTCATAAATGCATTAAAACAATAGCAGCCTTTACATCACGATGTGAAACAGGTAATTGGAAAGCGATGAAAATGTGTTAATTTAAGAAAAGAAGAAGCCATTTTCAGTCTGAATATATCATTATTACCCAGTGCATTTACGGAACTTTCTCAGACAATTACAATCTCTGAATTGGAGAATTTCTTAAGAGACTATAATATCTCTTAATATTACTTATTGTCTTTCAAAAGCAAGTCTCCATTAAAATGAATGCTGCTGCCCCCCTCCCTTCACTCTTTTTCATTCTTCTGGTTCTTTCAATATATTATTTCAATATATACTGGTAGTTACTTTATTTTATTTTGCCCTCTAATTATAAATTTAATTTAAAAAAAATTATAATACTTTTTTCTTTTTCTTCTTTTGTGCAATTTCTTGCCAAGATTTCTGAAGTGGTTTGCTATTCCCTCCTTCCTAGGGCTGAGAAAGACACACAGACACACACACAAATCGGGAGAAGGACATATTCCTTGTCTGCTGCAGGAACTACAAAGCACATCTCCTAAAACATCCAAGGAACACCCTTGGCTTTAACCAAACTTGGCCTTCCAGGTAAAGCAATGTCCTAGTCTCCTGATTTCTGACATTGCCTTTTCCAGAGTTTCATCCATAGTGTTAATGGAGTCTTCCTTGGAACTAATGCATGCAGTCATCCCAACTGCCTTTGGACATCAGTGTCATCCAGAATACCATGAACACAGAGGTGGTATTCAGCAGGTTCTGACCAGTTCTGAAAACCAGTAGCAGAAATTTTGAGTAGTTCGGAGAACCAGCAAATACCACCTCTGACTGGTCCCGTCCCCATCTATTCTCTGCCTCCCAAGTCCCAGCTGATAAGCTGGGTTTTCTTTTGTTGCCCTGCCCAGGAGAACAGACCTAGAAAGCAGGTTAGGAGGATGGGAAGAGAATGGGATTTTGTAGTAATCTTCCCCTAGGAGTAGGAGGGAGTGGGGATTTTTCAGTATCCTTCCCCTGCCATGCCCACCAAGCCATGCCACACCCACCAAGCAACACCCCACAGAACTGATAGTAAAAAAAAATTGAATTCTACCACTGCATGAACAGAATCAGGGTTCTCACCAAGGTACCAACTTCTCCTTCCTTTCTGTTTCCATTCTGTCCAAATTTATGTCATCTTTGGTAAACAGAGCTCTGGACTAACTATTTTAGTCTCTAACATCACCTGTTCTGGGATCTCACCTGAATACCAAAAATGGGATAGCACTGAGCAGGCAGCTTTTTCAATCGTAGTTGGGCTTTCCAGTACAGAATCTGAGAAGGACACCTGTAGCTAATGTCTCCTCTTGAGTTGTTTTCAACCTCAAACCAATCAAACATTCCTTCCTGAATATTTGAGTGTTTTCCCCATTGCAATGGAAGTCTTAAGCTCTATAATTAAAATTTTTAAAACACCCCACAATATAATGGGAACTTAGAGGGGAAATTAAAATGACACACACACACACACACACACAATCTTAACAAATATATGTTATAATAACCTTATCACAACACTGCTGTATCTTTCTAAGCAAGGAATACTCCTTGCATAGTTACTTTTCTACCCAGTGATGTGCTAAGAAATTTGGAGAATTACAATTGCAATAGCAGTGATCCACTTATATAATTCTTATTAGTGTTTATGTAACTATTTGGTTTATTCTGTTTTCTGACATTAGAAATATGTTATTGAGCATGATTGTAATATAATATCTGTATTCGTTTGTTATAAGTCGAAGGCAACAGGAGCATTTTAGAGGTTGAGTGAAGGGTGAGTGAGAATATTTTGCAGAAGAGGATAAGTGAGATTCAAAGATGCAAATAAAATAACTGCAGAAATGAGATCAGATGGGGAGTTGAACATTAGAACTGAGGGGAAGACTTGAGGTTGGCAGGAAGGAACTTGAGCATACTGTCAGCTGTTTAATCATACCAACCTGCTTAAAGGTTCTCAGTGAGAAACTGTGACTAATACCACTTTTATTTTTATTTTATTTTTCTTGCTAGCATCTTCCATGATTAGATAAGATTGCAGATGCAAGAAAAAGAGCCATATAAGCCATATACATCATTCAATATATCATGATAATATATGAACTTAAAAGATGATTAGGGGACTGAAGGTTCAGATATATGAAGAACGGTTGCAGGAACTGTATGGATATGTCTAGTCGAGTGAAAAGAAGGACTGGGGTGGCATGATAGCAGTATTCCAATATCTAGGGGGCTGCCACAAAGAGGATGTACCTATGCTCCAAAACCTGAATACAGGACAAGAAGCAAAGGATGGGAACTCATCCAGGAGAGAACCAACCTAGAAGTAAGGAGAAATTTCTTGCCAGCTAGAACAATTAATCAGTGGAACAATCTGCCTTCAGAAGTTGTGGGTGTGCCAACACTGGAAGTTTTAAAGAAAAGATTGGACAACAATTTGTCTGAAACAGTATAGGGCAGTGGTGGCTAATCTTTTGGGGCTCCTGTGCCAAACATTGTGCGCGCACTGGTGCACGCCTGCTCACGTGCCAACACCCAGAAGGCAATGCACACACCCCCAAGGCCTCTGTGCATATAGCGCAATCCCCCCCTCCCCCTTATCTGCACTGCACCTCACAGCTGATTTTTGACAGGTTTGAGGCCTTTTTCAGCCTTCTCATCACTTCTGGTATTACAGGAAGTGACAAAACGGGCCTATTTGTCCTGCAGAAGCTTTTTTCAAGCCTCTGGGAGGCTGAAAAAGGCCTCAAACCAGCCAAAAATCAGCTGTGAGGCGCACGCATGTGCAGTGAAGTAAGTTTGCTGGTGGCTCGCGTGCTGCCACAAATGGCTCTGTGTGCCACCAGTCGCACGCTCGTCGACTGGCAACTGTTGGTATGCCTGGGCGAGGTCGAGCTTGGCGAAAACCTTTCCCCCTCCCAGTGAGTGCAGTAGGTGTTGCACTACTGGGACGGGGTAGGCGCTTTGTTGCAACGCACCATTTAGGGTGGCCTTATAGTCCCCACAGATCCTCACCGACCCATCGGGCTTGATCGGGGTGACTATGGGGGTCTCCCACCGGGCGTGGTCTATTGGCTGTAGGACTCCTTGCTTGACGAGCTTGTCAATTTGCTCGTCTATCTTGGGTTTAAGTGCGAATGGCACCCGCCTTGGTTTCAGGCATTTTGGGGGGACGTTTGGGTCTAGGCTGAATGATATAAGGGGCCCTCGGTACTTGCCTAGGTTTCCGTCAAAGACCTCTTGGAATTCCTGGGCCAGTTGTTGCTCCCAGCTGTCATCGGTGACGTGGTCGACTCCCGTGACTGCGATGCCAAGAGGGGTGAACCATTGCAGTCCCAGTAGGCTTGGGCGGTCGCGGTCGACGATTGTCAGGGGAAACCTTTCGGTGTGCCCTTTATATGTGACGTTGAAGTGTCCGGTTCCGACTACCGGGATGCGGTTTCCCTGGTAGTCCTTTACGATGAGTCTCTGGCTGTCTAGGTTCCTCCTTTGGATGGTAGGCACCAAGTGCTTTATTTCATGCCATGTTATCATGGAGAGGTAGGACCCAGAGTCCACCTCCATTTTGCATGGCTCGCCCTCGATGCCTACCTCCACATGGACCTTCCGGGCATCATTGGTTATGGTGTGGCTGATGGTGACCGTCTGATGGGTCTCCTCTCTTCGCCGGTTATCGCCGCCTCGTAGGGATCGTCCGTTCCGGTCCCATCTGTTGTCCGAGGGGCGATCTCTGGTCCGGGGTGGTGTGTTCTCTCTCCTCCATTCGCTCTGGTCCCATCGGGGCAGGCTGCGGTTCTTTTTAAGGCGGCAGACGCGGGCGATGTGACCCTTTTTGTCACAATGCCGGCAGATCGACTCGAAAAACCGGCATTCGGACCTGGGGTGGTTGCCTCCGCAACCGGCACAGTTGGTCCTCGACTTACGACCCCGCCGGTTCCGTGGGTCGCGGCCTGTCTGGAGGCGATGAATGTCCTCCTCGTCATCGGAAGTGCCCAATGCCGAGTGGAAATCGCCCTGGTGGGTGGTCGTCTCGGGTTGGGCCTCGGCCGACCTTGCAGGGTTGTTGTTCCTGCTGCGGTCCCCAGCGTTTGGTCTGCGCATGCGGTCGGCGGATGTTCGGGTTGCTTTGGCGGCTGCGGCTGTGGTGAGGGTGTCTGCTAGGCTGATGTTGCCCTTGGCCATCAGCCGGCTCTGGAGGACGGGGTCCCACAAGCCGAGCACGATTCTGTCTCGCAGGGCGTCGTTCAGGTTGTCGAATTCGCAGAGCCCCCCTAGGTGCCATAGTTTGGCGACGAAGTCGCTGAAACTCTCACCCGATCGTTGGTCCCGACGGTAGAATTCGTTGCGTCGGATCAGGATCGGTACCTCTGGAGCGTAGTGCCGCCGAAGTATTGGCTCGAGGACGTCCCAGTCCATCGCGGTCGCATCGGCGGGTTTGGCAAGCGCCTTGGCCATCTTGAATACCTCGGTCCTGCAGTGGGTCAGGAAGACGGCGCGCTTCATGGGGCCGGTGGCGTCCTTCAGATCGCTGCACTCGAGGAACATGCGGAATCGGTCGGAGTACGATTCCCAGTCCTCGGTGGCGGGGTTGAAGGGTGCGGGGGGTGCGATTTTCGCCATCGTGGTGGTTCATCTGGCTTCCGTCGGACACGTGGTTTGGTTCAGGGTCTGGATCCCACCTTCGTCGCCAGTGTCGTGTCCTCGAAAATGATGCCAGGAGTCGGTGACTTCAAATCATGCTCTTTTATTAAAGTAGGAACCGAACTGGCGCTTTGCAAAAGGTTCGCGGCTTTTATTCTTTTAGCCGCGGCGGCCGCGGCCAATGGCACCACTTTGAATTTCCCGTGATTCGAATAGACCAATCGTGGGAGATTCTTAGCGAGCCAATCGGCGCGGCTCGCCTGACCAATCAGAGTGCCCCGCGCTTTGGCCAATCAAAGCGCGGGGATCTCAAGAATGCTAATTAAGGGACAGAACAGAAACAGTCAATATAAATCGTAAGGATACAAGCAACAAAGTTACATTATTATGGGTGGCCTTCAAAAAGATTGTAATGTATTACAGAAATTTCAGCCGGGTAAGGAAGCCTAAACCTTAGTACATTTTAAATGTATGAAAGACAATAAAGTAATGTCAACTGCAGAGCTAATGTAGGTTTTAAATTTTGTTTTAGAACAGACCTGTACATTTTACAGTCTCTGGCCCTTTGGCTGCTCCTGTCCGGGCCGTATGGATTGCTTTCATTTTTCAGGCTGCTGAAAGAAATATCCATCTGGTTCAGTTCCAAGCGGGGAGAAAGAACTGGAAACATGGAGTTGATTGGAAATATGGTTTAACGAAGCAGAACCATCAAGCACATGGTCCTGGTGCAGCTGACCACATGGAGTTGAGAGGGGGTGGCTTTTATATATTCTCTTGGGCTTTGAACTTGAGCTTCTGTTCCTGTGCAAGAAAATGTATTCTATTGGCTGCTGTAAGATTGCCATGGGGCCATGTGGGGTCATGTTTGTCTGAGATAAATTTGGTTGAACCTTGGCCTGCTGCAATGTCCTTAGATTTTGCAATGCAGTGAGCCCTGCTGCTAGATAATCCCATAACGTCCTGGAGGGTCATCTCTTAATCCCATCCCCTTAATCCCAAAAGCTGGAGGTCTTTTATCTTGTAGATAGGCTGGCCCAGTCCTGCTGGGGCTATTACAGGGGTAGGATGCTTCTGGTTCTGCCCAGCTCTATAGAACCGGTAGCTCTGAAGAGCAGCAGACACCAATCCAGTTCTGTGTTTACTGCTGTTTGGCCCACCCGCCCGCCTGGGCTCTTAACTATCCTTTATTTCCTGTTTTTTCAACCTCAGCTGCTTTGCACAGCACAGCTTAGGTTGTAAAAGCAGGGGGAAAGTGGCTTTTCAAACGCTGTACACTTGCACGCAGTGCTTTTCAGCTGTCCAGGCAGCACAGCTTAAGGATTTTTAGACGCGTGCACGTCAACATAGTCACCGAACCAGTAGTAACACCAGCTGAATCCCACCCCAGGGCTATTAACAATGGTGGAGGCTGCTTTCCAAGATCAAGTTTCTCCTTTAGGGAAATATAATATTCTGCCTTTTAATATTTCTCAAAATATTTCATTCTTCTAGGAGAAGGCTGGGCGCTAACTTTCTACAAGGCGATTGCTATTGTTTGAGTTTTTCCCCCCAATTTAAATGTGTACATGTCTTCAGAGTCCTATTGGTTCAGCCCTCCATAACAGTCCCAGTTTCCCATCTGACTCCTCGAGAAAAAATAACTGTCTACTCCTGTCCTAGAGACACAGTAGAGAATGGCTCCAAGATCTAACAAATAATAGAATGCTCCCTTTTTGTCCTCTGCCACTAAGTTCCAATAGTGGAAACGCACTTTTTCCTGCAAAAAGATTTCTAAGCTTCAGAAACCTCCATATTTCTTTACTACTGTGCTAGCTGGTGTTAAGTTCTGCGCATGGGCGCAAGAAGTGGAGACGAGACGATGAACAGTGAACTTCAACTCTTTATTTAACATTGTGGAACAGAGCAAAAACTACAGCAGCAATAGCCCTTTTTATTGGCAAGCTGCTGATCAAATAACCAATAAGAAACGGGAAGCGTTAGTTCCCTTAACCAATGAAAGAGGCCCGCTAATAGCCAATCAGATTCTCCTGAACGGACCAATCAGATGTCGCTATTATCGGCCAATCAGAAGTGCAGGGCCAGAACCCTGCACTTTTCTAAAGGTTTTAATAATCTTTATTTAAGCACTTTTATTAATTCACAACAGCTGGTATTGAAGTTTGACAGTGTATGAAGGGTCACTGCTTCTCTCGCTCCTATATATGTGGAGATATGGCAGGGGAAGGGAGAAGAGGCAAGGATAGAGATTAATGTGGAGGCAGAAGTCTGTTCACGGCCTGTTTTCTCCTTCCTCCCACAGACTCCAGAAACTGTAAAGAACTAAAAATGAAGCAAGCGTGTTGATGAGGTCAGATAATATACAGGATGACCAAATAAATGTAGTTGAACATTATTGCAAAAAAAAAAAAAAAAGAATTGAGCACCAGAATTTGTATTAGATGATTGCTTGAAAGCAAATGATGTTGATTCTAAATGTGCGGGTTGCATTCCCTGTAATTTAATTAAGAACAGTTGCAGGAATTGAGTATGTCTAGCTTAATGAAAAGAAGGACTAGGGATGACATGATAACAATGTTCCAATATCTAAGGGGCTGCCACAAAGACGAGAGAATCGAGCTATTATCCAAAGCAACAGAAGGCAAGTCAAAAAAACAATGGATGGAAACCAGTTGTGGGATTCAAAAATTTTATTACTGGTTCTGTGGGCATAGTGTGGTGGGCATGGCAGGAGAAGGATACTGCAAAATCTCCATTCCCACTCCACTTCAGAGGAAGGTTACTGCAAAATCCCATTCCTTCCCCCCCTCACTAACTTGCTTTCCAGCTCCGTTCTCCTGTGCAGGGCAACAAAAGAAGACTCAGTCAATCAGCTGGGACTCAGGAGGCAGAGAATAGATGGGGGGCGGGAGCAGTCAGAGGTGCTATTTGCCGGTTCTTCAAACTACTCAAAATTTCTGCTACCAGTTCTCCAGAACTGGTCAGAACCTGCTGAATACCACCTCTGATGGAAACTGATGAAGGAGAGAAATAACTTTGAACTAAGAAGAATTTTTCCTGACAGAACAATTAATCAGTGGACTGACTTTCCTGCAGAAATTGTGGGTACCTCAATCTTGGAGGTTTTTAAGAAGAGATTGGACATCCATTTAGTCTGAAATGGTATAAGGTTTCCTGCTTGAGCAGTAGGTTGGGCTAGATTAGAAGATCTCTAAGGTCCCTCCCAATTCTATTATTCTGTTATTCTATTAACTCAATTGATCAATGGCTGAGTGGTAATTGCATAGATTGCCACCAAGCCTCCTTAGAATATACTAGGTTATTGGAAGGTATCCATGGAAAACATGTTCCTTGGAGACTTGGCAGAAAAATAGATGATGTTGAAGAAAGGGAGAAATTGAAAAACAATAGCTTAAGCAGGTGAGTTACTAAATTTCAATCCTGTGAGAAATTGATTTCTTTGGGGAAGAATATCAGCATATTGCTTGTATTGGGTTTTTTTTTTTAATGAATGGGTGAGTTTCGGTTACCGCTTTGTGTAGAGGGCATATGGAATGGCCTTGAAGTACAGGCAGAAGACCTGCTACCAAGGCAACAATGAGAATAGAAGGGGGCTTATTTTGTTTGATCAGCAAAGTAACTTCAGAAAACATCTTCAGTGAGTCCTTCCCTGAAGATAATATGGCAGGAGGAGAAGCACATTCAACAGGAGTGGGATTCTACCTGGTCGGACCAGTTCTATAGAACCTGTTGTTATGATTCTGCCCAGTTTGGAGAACCAGCAAATTGCCCCATGGCTGGCCCCTCCCCTCCCAACCCACTCACTTCTTACCTGGCATGCGTGCCATCAACTTGCCTGCTAAGTTGCTATTTTTCCTTTTTTTTCCCCCAACCATCATCTGTTCTGCTGTGCTGGGAGATTTAGATTAGCTAGAAAGCAGGAAATCTTTGGATTTCTTGCTTTCTAGCTAATCTAAAAGCAAAGCTGAACCTTCCTTAGGACTGAAGCTTCTAATTTTTCAGTGCAGACTCAGGTAGCAGATTGCAGATAGATAGATCTCTAAGTGAATCTGTGATTCTGAAAGCAACTCAATCTGCCTGCCTTCTTTGCCTGATTTTGAGTAAAAGTTGCTCTTTTTTAATCAAAAATTAAATATTTACATAAATATTTACAATATTTACATACAAGCCACACCCAGCCAGTCACGTGACCACCAAGCCACACCCAGTCAGCAAGACACAACCACCCAGTCACATGACCACCAAGCCACGCTCACAAATTAGGCCATGCTCACAGAACCAGTTGTTAAGAAATTTGAATCCCACCCCTGTTAGTCCCAGCTGATTGGCTGGGTCTTTTTTTGTTGCTCTGCACAGGAGAATAGAGCTGGAAAGCAGGTTAGTGGGGTGGGAAAGGAATGGGATTTTGAAGTATCCTTCCCCTGGAGTGGGGTGGAATGGAAATTTTGCAGTATCCTTCCTCTGCCACGCCCACCAAGCCACGCCCACAGAATTGGTAGTAAAAAAATTTGAACCCCACCATTGGTGTCTCTGTGTGTGTGTGTGTTGGTACACCCTTAGAAGCTTTGAGCTTCAGCATTGTTCTTTGTCTTCTTCTGGATTAAAGGAGTTTTAGAAGTCCAGAAACCAGAATAATAGAATGTAAAGGATTTTTCCTCAATTAAAAGCTAGCTGGGGAATTCTGGGAGTTGAAGTCCAAATATCTTTAAGGTGTCATGGTTGAGAAACTCCACTGTAAGGATTAAAATTATAAAAGGATGGGTTTTTAAAAGAGCCAACTCAGAAAGCTCAAACTGCCCAAGGAGCTGCTGATCCAGTTCCACAGAGAAATTATTGAATCTATTATCTGCACCTCTATAACTGTCTGGTTTTGTTCTGCAACCCATCAGGACAGGCACAGACTTCAGAGGATAATTAGGACTGCAGAAAAAACAATTACTACCCACCTGCCTTCAGTTGAGGGCCTGTATACTGCACGAGTCAAAAAGAGGGCTGTGAATATATTTACAGATCCCTCACATCCTGGACATAAACTGTTTCAACTCCTTCCTTCAAAATGACACTATAGAGCACTACACACAGAACAACTAGACACAAGAACAGTTTTTTCCCGAACACCATCACTCTGCTAAACAAATAATTCCCTCAACACTGTTCAACTATTTACAAAGTCTGCACTACTATTACTGTTAATCTTCTCATCACCCCTTATCACCCACTTGTGATTGTAGGACTGTAACTTTGTTGGTGTATCCTTACGATTTATATTGACTGTTTCCTAGTATGATTTGATTGATGATTGTACCCTATGACTATCATTAAGTGTTGTATGTTACGATTCTTGATTCTTAACAAATGTATCTTTTCTTTATGTATACTTAGAGTATTTACACCAAGACAAATTCCTTGTGTATCCAATCACACTTGGCCAATAAAAGAATTCTATTCTATTCTAGCCTCTGTAACCCTATGTAGCTCTGTTTAAAGGGATGCATAAGACCTCTGTTTCCAGCCACAATGGTGAGTTTTTGACTAATCAATACTTGTTGAACTGAAGTTTGTCACTCTCCCTCTTCCTCATTAGCATTTTTTTAACTTTTGGGATTCTAGCTATTCTAATTTCATCATAGAAAGCTCCTTTGAACTTTTGCTCTTTTCATAGCAATAGATGAGACCTCTTCTTATAAGAAAAATGTATCACGTTTGAATACACAACACATTTTATGTAAATTGAATATTTTTCCTTGCTGCAAGTGAATGCAATTGGGCCTGAAATAACAGATTGCTTCCACCCTGGGATCTCTTTGGGAAGAACATTTTAACAGTTGTTTACCCACTTACACTATGTTTTGTTTTGCATCACTAATAGATTTGCACAGCAGGTAAGGAATCTTTTTTTGATTCTCAGCTATCAAATTCCTAATAAGGTACACCAAACACATCATGCTGGAACCATTTGCTGTCGTGCAAATGAAGAAAAAACTGGCTTAAACCAATCTACCTTAAATTATTCCTTTAAAAACAGCCTTTGCTGGTGTTACACATAGCCGTACAGAAGTGTCTTCTGATGATTTCTTATCACCTTGCTTCCTTTCCCCTGTTAAGCTCTTCCACTGAGGGCCAGCAGGAAGCTCTAATGATACCAAAATGGCAAGGGTGTCATGATATACGTTATAAACATGTTATAAACATAAAGCATGATTATTAATACATGAAATAGATACAAATAAAAGGGAACATTAAGACAGGGATGTTGGTGCACTTATGCGTGCCCCTTACAGATCTCTTAGGAATGGGGTGAGGTCAACAGTAGACTGTCTGAGGTTAAAGTGTTTGGGATTCGTGGAAGAAACCAGAGTCAGGTAGAATATTCCAGGCATTGACCACTCTGTGTTCTGACCCAAACCTGGTTCCAAGGAAGCAAACACGAGACAAAAGTAGCAGCGCAACCTTTTAATGTTTTTTTTACGAATCCCGTTCCTTCATGGGTAAAAGGCTGCTTCAAACCAATCAGCTCCGATCTGCCAAGAACACCAGATAAAGTTACTAAGCAATAGTTCCAACACAAAGAGTCTCCAAACACCAACTCAGATATTCCTAACGTCCACCAGGTTCAAGTGTAAAACTTCTTTGCCTTCTGCAAAGAACTGCAGTTTCTCAGCTGGCTTTTATCTTCTCAGGGAGGGGCCATTACCTTGCAGCCTTACTCCCGAGTCGCCTGTGCTGCTGCAGCTGCTTTTTTCTTCGAGCAGCCCTGGGCACAGGCTCCTCGGGGGGCCTCTTTCTCACTGCTGCCAGCCTCCACAAACTCCAAAGGCAACATTCCATTCCCTGATGGTCCTGGCTCCATCCCTGCATCACACGCAGGCCCTTCATCTAAGTCCTCGCTCTTTGAGACCTCTGAAGTCGTATTTCCTGCAATTGAGTTTTGCACAGTTTACCCTGAGTTTGTGTCTATTGTGTGCTCATGTATTGTTGAGGTTGAAGCTGAAGTAGACATTGACAAGTGGGACGTTGTAATGGATAATTTTATGTACTACGCTTAGGTCAGACTGAAGGTGGCATAGTTCTAAGTTATCTAAGCCTAAAATTTCAAGGCTGGAGGCATAGGGTATCCTGTTATGAGTAGAGGAGCAGAGCACTCTATGTAATATTGCCAGTACATGCTATATATCTTTTTCTTTTCTTTTTTTCTTTTGAATCCCTTTAACTTGGGGTGGAGTTGGGGTAACTTAATGGAGCTGAGCATTTACTAGCCTGATGCCTATGCAGAGTTCACAGCAGATATTTTCTCTTTGTGCCCTGAGAATGAGAAACATCTGCCACTGCCTTGGATTGAACCTTCAACCTTCCAAATGGGAGGCAAATGTCTTCACCTCTAGACCACCATGCCGCTGAATAATGCCCTACACAATTACAAGTACACAATTCACAGCATTTGTGCGATGATGATGTGAAGAATGTGTCAAGGCTTATGAATGTTCTGGGGGTTGTGAAGGTGAAATAATATTGAAATTCTGCTATGGTTGAATTGGCAAGGAAGGTGATCCGTTCTAAGCAATACATATAAAGAAAGAGCCAGGAATAGATGCTGAAATTGATAGTGGGAGGAAAGGAAAGATCAATGACTAATTTAACTGCAAAACTAGGTGGTAGAGTAAGGCAAGATATTCACCCATGGAAAAATGGGTTGCCCAGAAAGTCTGCAGAGTTGCAGTTAAGTCAACTCCACTGAGCATATTATGCCATGCGATCAGTCAAGTTTACTTCCAATCCCGGAGCAAAGTACTGGTTTGGAACTGTTTTATCTTGACAGTCTTAATTAATTGACCCACAGTCTAGTTCAGTAAGAAGCCACTTCTTATGTTCCTATATGGAGAAAGAAAGATGTTCAAACAAATGGGGAAGATACCATACCATAGTCTTTCCTTTCTTGGTTGACTTCTTGAGGAATTGATCCTCAACCCACCCATTATCTTGAATCCAGCTCAACAGTGAGGAGTTAGGAGGAGAATCATGTAATTGATGATATTATTAAGCAATAGACTCAAAATAATTTTTGGTTTACTAAAAATCTTTTACACATCTAGATATTTTCTCTGCCCACTCTTGTTAGAGAGGATTTTTCTTTAAAAAAATAACCAACACAAGTTAAAGGAACAGATGTCGAGTATCAAATGATTTATAGCTTTGCAGCTATTTTTTAAAATCTGGTTATGGATTAATGTATGTCTACTTTATATGCATAAACACAGATATTAGCAGGATATTTACAGAAGGTTCCTTCTGGGCTCAAATGGAGCAGATGGCAACATGATTTTTTAAGTACACCACTATTTTAAGATGGTATAATGACTTTTAATGTAATGTTATATAATGTGAGGCTTACATTGCAATTCCAATTCTTTCAAAAATTCTTGTAAAACAAATTAAAGTTTTTATGGTTTTAAATGGAAAAATAAAGTTTCACGGTAAAGCTTTCCAAAACTTGGGATCACTGTTAAAACCCAACAAACGTTCAAAATTTGCATTTAGAGTTGGAAATTCTAAATTGGAAAACTATCAAAAACCAGCAACATTCTCACATACTGATCTAGAAAAATTTCTGGATCTGTTAAGTTCTATGCATGGGTGCAAGGATGGAGACGAGCCAGTGAAACAGTGAACTTCAAACTCTTTATTTACATGTGAAAACAGCTCAGCTCAATGGCCATGATGGGCCCCTTTATATAGGCAACTTTTAATTTATTTAACCAATGAAAACACAGGGAGCGCTAGCTCCATTAACCAATGGACAGGCTCGTTAATAGCCAATCAGATTCTCCTGAACGGACCAATCCGATGTCGCTATTATCGGCCAATCAGAAGTGCAGGGCCAGAACCCTGCACTTTGCTTCAAGCTCTTAATGATCTTTATTAAGTATTTATTGATTCACAACAGGATCCTTTTTTTTTTTTTTTTTGCACTCCTGGCAGAAGTACTGAAGCGCTTCCAGATTGAAAGGATTAGCCAGTAAAATCACCATTGTCCAGAGGTTGTTGAGTTGGAGGCTCCTTTCATGTCCCTGGCAGGAGCTGGAGCGAAGGACGAGAGCTCACCCCATCCCATGGCAATACTCGGGTCTCCAATGCTGACTTGATAACCTCCGACCCATCTTCCTACACGAGAACCACCATGCTTCTCTCTAGACTCTGTAAGATAAGGATTTTCTCTCTCTGTGTTGCATTTCATCTCAAAGTCTAGATCCTTTGGTCTTATTTCATAAGAAACTGCCTCTTAAGTCATATATTAAATTGTAAATCTATATTGTTCTAAGAATAGGAAATAGTGCAGCATAACTGTAATCAGCATAGCTATGAATGACAATAGATGAAATTCAATATTGCTGTACACTGCTCAGAGCCACTTGTGAGCTTGTTGATATAAATTTGGTAAATACACAAACAAACAAAACGCATTCTGATTTTGAAACTAGGTTTTCAATGCAGGGGTATTTTGAAGGAATGTGGGGGGGTTCAGAGATAAGACAAATCATCACCTTCTGTTCCATTGCTAAAAATAAATTTATCAAGGGAGGCATATCAAAGGATTTAATCCAACAAGAAGAATTTATAAATACTTTTTAGCTTGATGCAATGTGCCTTATAATTTAAACATGCAACCTCCAAACTCCCAGAGTCTTTTACTGTTAACTAAGCTATTTATATCAGCAATATGAAAAAAAAAGTCTCAAATCCAGACAAGTCAATTAGATTTTCCATGAACATTAACTTTGAAGAGCTAAGAAAGTTTATACATAGAATATCTCCTTTTATAGCATGTAGTCAATAGCAAAAAAATCCACAGGAAATAAAGGAGCTATCGCTGTTGAATTTCACATTTCGTTTCTTACAATGCCGGCTCCTATTTTAGTTCAAAGCTAAGTATCTCTGGAGAACTAAAAATCAAACAAGGATACATACAGCTTAGCCAAGTTGGATAAATTGCTCCCTTGCTTTGAAAAAGAAAACACTCTTGAGATTCTCCTGCAAAGGATACAGAGCTGAATAAACTTTTATCTGCTTGATGCAAAGAGAAGGTACCCACGCAATGTATTTGACAAATGTAAAAGATAATAAATTAGCTGGTTCTCGGTGCTTCTGTGTTAAGGCTCCTGAGAGCTCCTAATACAATACAATACAATACAATTTTATTGGCCAAGTGTGATTGGTGCAAATACTCTCAGTATACATAAAATAAAAGATAACATTTGTCAAGAGTCGAGAATCATAAGATACGATACTTAATGATAGCCATAGGGTACAATAAGCAATCAACTCATACTAGGAAACAGTCAATATAAATTGTAAAGATATAAGTGACAAAATTACAGTCCTACAATCACAAGTGGGAGGGGATGGTTGATAAGGAGTGATGAGAAAGTTAATAGTAATAGTAATGCAGACTTTGTAATAGTTGAACAGTGTTGAGGGAATTATTTGTTTAGCAGAGTGATGGCTTTCAGGAAAAAACTGTCCTTGTGTTTAGTTGTTCTGGTGTGCAATGATCTATAGCGTCATTTTGAGGGAAGGAGTTGAAATGCACCACACCACAATCCCATTGTTTTTCCTTAACAGATTTTCTCTGAAAAAAAAAAAATGATAGAAGGGATGAGGGTTGTAAAGAGATACAGTGTTGTTTGGAGCTTTGGCACTAATTTTATTTTACATCATGGTTGTCAATCCTGAAGCTGTCCTGACTGAAGCCATCTTGACAGCTTCAGTGTTGCCACACTGTAGCTGAGGGATAGGGAGGGGGGATTTGAGATAGTTGGGATTTAGTAGCCAAAACAAAATACTTTCTCTTGGGAACCAAGGACATTCTCACACCTGGTCAGAGGAAGGAGGAATGAAGTCACCAGGCAACCAAACCACACTGTGATTGGACCACGTGACTGATTGTTTTGAGAAAGTGACAAACTTTTACTTTTAATTAGGTGAAAAACGCGGGAACCTTCAGAGTTGGTTCTCACCAGATCTGTGCCAATATGATATATCCAATAAAACTATTCTTTGAGGAATCTACCTGCCTCAGAGATTTGCTTTCTATGGGTTTATTACTTGGAACCCTGACAAATAGTCTTGACCATTCTATTGGATGGAGATATGGGGATACATGTAGTCCTCGAGCTTACAACCACAATCGAGCCCAACATTTCTATTGCTAAGTGAGACAGTTCTTAAGTGAATTTTGCCCCATTTTATGACCTTCTTTGCCACAGTTGTGAATCACTGCAGTTGTTAAGTTAGTAACACATTTGTTAAATGAATCTGGCTTCTTCATCGATTTTGCTTGTCAGAAGGTCACAAAAGGTGATCCTGGGACCTCTGTAGCTGTCATAAATATGAACCAGTTTGCAAGCATCCAAATTTCGATCACATGCCCATGGGAATGTCGTTTATGGTCATAAGTGTGAAAAACGGTCATAAGTCACTTTTTTCAATGATGTTGTAACTATGAACACTCATTAAATAAACTGTTGTAAATCAAGGATTACCTGTAATTTAAAGCAATAGAATTAATTTATCTATGCTTTGGATTTATATCCCTTCTGTCACGCAGGAGATTGAAGTAACATACACACCATTTGTTGATCTTCAATGGTTTTCCCCAGAAAAGTTCTGGAAAAGAGTTGGATTCAGGGGCGGTATTCAGCAGGTTCTGAGCAGTTCTGGAGAACTGATAGCAGAAATTTTGAGTAGTTCGGAGAACCAGCCAATACCACCTCTGACTGGCCCCGCCCCCATCTATTCTCTGCCTCCCGAGTCCCAGCTGATTGGCTGGGTCTTCTTTGGTTGCCCTGCCCAGGAGAACGGAGCTGGAAAGCAGGTTAGTGGGGTGGGGAGGGAATGGGGATTTTGCAGTCTCCTTCCCCTGCCATGGCCACCAAGCCACACCATGGCCACCAAGCCACGCCCATAGAACGAATAGTAAAAAAAATTGAATCCCACCACCGTTTGGATTTTGTTGTGTTGATTTCTACGAAGAGAGTCCAATTGCCCTTTGGAAAAGCACCTTTGGGGCAACTAGACCTGGATGAGTGAGAATTTCCATACACTTTTGACCTGAGAAATTGCCAGTGTCCCAACGTCATTCAGAAAGATTACAGGTCTAGGATTATTCTTTTCAGTCTTGAGATTGCTGGTAATATGCAGTGATATTACTGCAATGGGCAAGAGTAGAAAATCCAATTTTTCCAATCCCTTTGGGTGGGGATGGAGATTATCTCTAAGAGTTTCTTTTTAAAGATTAGCTATCTTGGGCAGAAGGAATGACTTTGAGAAGAGCTGCAACCTTCTCAAGGCAAGAATCTGATAAAAGAAAGTTGAGTCCAGAGCAGAAATGTAATTTGAGAGTGTGTCCCAGATATGAAGATAAAGAGCGGGGAGAGGGAAGTATATTCAAATAAGTTGCAAGATTCTCTTACTCTAACCATAAGTCATATTATCGTTCATAACTTTTCTTTCCTAGTCTTGTTTACCTTGAATGGCTGATAGTAGCAGAGGTTTTGTGCACCACTTTAAGCACATACGTACCCTTTTACAAACCAAAAACTATACTATCAAAAATCTGCTTTGGAGATTTGGGATGTAGACACTTTCTTGTTGCTCCTTGGTTGATATCTTATAAGACTATGATTCCAGGCATACTGGATGAGCTTCCCCTGCCATCCTGATCCTGGTGTTCTTCAGTAGTATTAGG
The DNA here is from genome assembly GCA_033807585.1 of Hydrophis major. Taxonomy (NCBI): domain Eukaryota; kingdom Metazoa; phylum Chordata; class Lepidosauria; order Squamata; family Elapidae; genus Hydrophis; species Hydrophis major. Next base: position 85,277,442 of record CM066331.1, on the reverse strand, counting down.
ACTCCAACTGTGACCTACTTATGCACAATAACTAGGTGTGGAATGCTCTGTTGGATGGTCCAACACAATTGTAGGGAAAACCAAAATGGCAAGCAACATTATAGTCTTATTTGTCCCAAAGATCTTGGTGGGCATAAGCAATGATAATAGCAACAGCAGCAGCAAGAACTCAAGAATATGGAGGTGAGTTTGGTTTTTAATAGATATATGGCAGAATGTAGATTCTTTTGTTTATTAGAATGTTTTCACTGTGTCCAAAAAAAGGAGTATAATAAGGCTGTCATGCACATATAATTACACTGGATTCCAATACAAAAGGTACAATTAGGGCAAAACCATACTGAGCGTTGAAAATGCCTTCTTTAATGTCCAACTGATTTGTCCTCAAAAAGAAATGTATTTTTGCTAGAAGATTTTATTTGCCAAGGAGCTGAACAAAAGAAGTAAGAAACAAATACTTACATTTCCTGTGTAATCACATTTTCACTGGGCTTGATGTAGTCCACTGACTTTATGTCCACAATAACAACAGTGTAGAACAGTAACACAACTGCAAAAGGGTTAAATTGCATACAAGCAGTATACTGTATTTTCAAAATCACTCCAAAGCCTCAATAAATACTACTAAATTAGCCAAGTGATTATATTCTGATAATATATTTGAGATGCAGAGATTTATTAAGGAAACCATGTCTGACCTTCTATTATTTAACATTTTAAAAACAAGCAAAGAATTTCAGCTTTAGAAATTGTACAGTCTGTGAAAGGTTGGGATGGGAACATTAAAATGTGCACATAAGCTTTTATACATAAAGAAAATACATAACATTAATCCAATAAGAGACATATGGTAAAATATTTTTGAGTCTTAACAATTCTCTCCTAATCACCAGCTAAATTCCTTGGCTACAAAGAGGTAATGGCTATATCATTTACCTAGAGCTGTGGTGGAGAACCTTTGGCATGTGTGCCACAGGTAGCACGCAGAGCCCTCTCTGTGGGCACTGTCACCCCATCTTAGCTCCACTGCGCATGCTTATGTGCCTCCCAGCTGGCCTTCATGTCTCTGCCGTGCATGTGGGGGGTGGGGGCATGTGCAGGGTCGCAGGCAGGGGTGGGATTCTACCAGTTCGCACCTATTTGCTAGAACCGGTTGTTAACATTCTAAGCAGTTCGGAGAACCGGTTGTTAGAAGATATTACTGGCCTAATCCTGTAAGGAAGGCAGGAAGGAAACATTCTGGTGTTGCTAACAGAAACTGCCTCTTAACTCTTATTACGTTCTTGGCAGGACTAGACTTCCTGTCTCAGGAACATCTCTGGAGTTATTTTTCCCTCCTTTGCTGATACTTTGCTTGTGTGGAGTGACCATTCAAAGTTACAATGGCACTGAAATAAGTGACTTATGACCATTTTTCACACTTACGATTGTTGCAGCATCCTCACAGTCATGAGAGACCAGGCGAGGAGGTGCGTGCCTCGATGTGAGTGATGTTGAGTTGGCCACGCCCAGCCAGTCACATGACCACTAAACCATGCCCACCAACTAAACCATGCCCACAGAACCGGTTGTTAAAAAATTTGAATCCCACCCCTGGGCACAGGTGCATGTGTAGCGCAGGTGCATGCAGGGGGCACATGTGGGGGGGGGGTGCATGCACAGGGGAACGTATGCATGCACAGGGGGTATGCCTTGCATTTTGGGTATGCATGTGTGTGCACAAATGCGCATACGCACTTTGGGCACTGATTGCCCAAAAGGTTCACCATCACCGACCTATAGCTTCCTGTCCTCTTCACACAAAGCTGGTTTTTTTTTTTTTTGCTAAATCAAACAAACAAAATAAACAATTGCAACTGTACCTTCTGCCAAGTTCATGTAACAGATCTTTCAACATTTATTTATCTCAACAAAGACATGCATACCTAATGTATTTATTGGCAGTATGCATTTCAAGCAAAATCTCCACACTACACTACTATATCTATTTTTTTTATCTTTACACCCAATAAATAATTAATCTGCATGATTTAAAAATTTCTCATACCTTTGGGCCAGATGTAAAGAACTGAATATTGTTCCACTTGGATACAACCTAAATCTTTGGAATTAGGTTATAGGTTTAATTTAGTACAAGTTTGCATTAATAAGTTTAATATTTAATATGAAATTTCTTATTTGCTTAGATATTCCATCCTGGTCAAGGGTCTTTGCAATATACTATAATAGTAATAATAACTGAACACTAGCTGTCTTGATCTGTTTGGACAAAAGAAAGAAAAAAGGAAGGGAGGAAGGAAGGAAGGAAGGAAGGAAGGAAGGAAGGAAGGAAGGAAGGAAGGAAGGAAGGAAGGAAGGAAGGAAGGAAGGAAGGAAGGAAGGAAGGAAGGAAGGATTACTATTTATTATGTATTACACCCCCATAGTAATATTGATAGATTATACCTTTTCTGCAGAAATGGAGACTGATAGTTATTTCAAGTCAAACAGTCAATGAAAAGCATGCATTGGGTATTTATATAAAAGACAACTAAGAACAAGAACTGATACAAGTTAAAATTGGAACTTACTGAATGTACAGGACATAGTATGAATATTGAAATATAATAAATACACAAACAAAATACTGGCAAGGAAAATCCATTACATGGTCAGTTTCTACAAAAGATCAAGGGGAAGGTGGATAAAGATAAAATCTGGCAATGGTTTACAACAGGAACATGAAAAAAGAAACTGAAGGCTTGATTTTGGCAGCTCAAGAGCAAGCTGTTTGAACTAATAAAATCAAGACTCGAACTGAAAAATCATCAAGTGATTTAAAGTGCAGATTGTGCAAAAAAAAAAAAAACCACAGGAAAAAACAATAGATGACAAGATCATACAAACTGATTATAAACAATGACATAACATAGTGGCCAATCCAAATATCTGGCTGACTTCACAACCAACAATAATTTGACTATTCTGCAAAGCATCCTATTTTCTGCAGTGCCAAAATTGAACCTGAGCTGTAACATTTCACATAGAGATACCTATTCACACATACCTTCCTTATTGAAAATTAGTATGTCAAAAGAAAAGCTAGGTTAAAACTCTTTCTTCTGACATTATATGGGAAGAGGAAATGTAAATGTGTATATGGTTGTTAAATCCATCTTGTAAAAAGTACAAGTTTATCCTCTCAAACCAACATATCAGCTGCTATCCAGAAGCAGCCATAGTTAGAAAAGTCAGAAATGATGATGGCCACCAGTTTAGATGACTGTGGAAAGGAATTGGCTGTATTCACAGAGCAGCTTCTTCCAAATTCAACAGCCTGTTGGGTTGCTAAATACTTTCTAGAGATTAGCTTACTTTTGCATAGCAGTCACTCAGAACAGCCCTTTAAGAAAACACATAGTGTGTTGGTCTCTCATTTTCTTCTTCTGTCCTATCATGTTCTCATATGGTTTCTAGATCTAGGCACAACCTCTGAGATGAGGTTGTTGAGTTTCTAAGTTCCATCATGGAAAATATCCGTTTCCAGAATTAGCTCAGTCTCACACTGAAAAGGTAGCAAAACTGGCATATTGGAACTGCTTCTGTAAGCCCTTGGAGAGGATGGACGCATCTCTTTCTCTGATATGAGCCTTCCATAGTGCTCTTCTTGGATGTTTGCTGTGGAGGGGAGTGGCTCATTCCAAGCTACAATGGCTTGTGCAGGTAAGGACATAGGGGAATCTTCATCTTTTCTATGTGGGTAGGAGGTCAGTTCACCACTCAGATGGACTCTCTGGGTGACAGAACAGTTGGGAGTACAGCAAGCAAAATGGTGGCCACCCAACAGGCTCCTGAATGCCCGCTGGAAATCTACATTGAAAGCATAGATCACCGGGTTGATGGTGGAGTTGGACCAGCCAAGCCACATGAAAATATTGAAGACAGATGGGTTGACGCAGGTCAGCTGCTCAGGGCTTCTGTCCTTGGACCCTGTGTCACAAAAGGGCAACAGGCAATTGAGCAAGAAGAACGGCAGCCAGCAGCAGACAAAAACTCCTAAGATGATGGTCAAGGTTTGAAGCAACTTAGTTTCTTTGCACAGTGAGCTGCGCAGAGAAGAAACCGGCTCCTTCCCCTTGACCAAACCCAGGCCACCTGCCCTTTCCAAGGTGGAGATGCGACGGATCTGAGCCTTAGCAATGCGAAATATCTGCGCGTACATCCCAATCATGACGGAGACGGGAATGTAGAAGCTGATCAAGGAGGAGACGATGGCGTAAGTACGGTTGAGACGCGTGTCACAGTGATAGGGAAGCAAGCCAGGGGTCGCCTCGGTGCTGTGCCAGTGGAGGTGGACCGGGATGAAGGAAATGAGGACAGAGAAAGTCCAAGCCAAGGTGATCATCGTGAAGGCCAAGGACTGTGTCATCCACCGCTCATAGCAGAAAGGGCTGGCGATGGCCCAGTAGCGATCCAGGCTGATGATGCAGAGGTGGAGGATGGAAGCCGTGGAGCACATGATGTCAAAGGCCACCCAGGTGTCACAGAAGGGGCTGCCGAAGAGCCACGCCCCGCCTGCCACTTCTGTGACCGCTTTCCAGGGCATGACCAGCAGTCCTACGCAAAGGTCAGACAAGGCCAGGGAAAGCACAAACCAGTTGGTGGCTCTGGTCCGGAGGTGGGGGAACCAGAGGATGGCCAGGCACACCACACTGTTGCCCACTAGGGTGCTCAACACCAACAGCGACAGCAAGCATCCTGCCAACACCCTCAAGCCACTGAGCGGGCCCTGGTGCTCCCAGGTCTCCCAGCTGTGGTTGGAAGCGTTCTCCATTGGGGAAGGTCTTTCTCTTTCTCCTTTTCTGGGCTTCTTCTTTGAAAAAAAAAAAAATTTCCCCCTCCCTTCGAGTCTGAATTTGGTGGGTGTTTGTAGGAGACCTGGCCAGCCGCAGGTTCATCAGCAGGTCCGCAGCGCCACCATCTTCGAATCAGAATCAGAACCACAGAATTGGAAGGGACATTAGATGTCTTGGATATCTTCTAATGGTGCAGTGGTTAGAGCGCAGTACTGCAGGCTACTTCTGCTGACCTTCCGCTGCCTGCAATTTGGCAGATTGAATCTCACCAGGCTCAAGGTTGACTCAGCCTTCCATCCTTCTGAGGTGGGTAAAATGAGGAGCCAGATTGTTGGAGGCAATAGGCTGACTCTGTAAACCGCTTAGAGAGGGCTATAAACCTCGGTGAAGTGGTATATAAGTCTAAGGGCTATTGCCATTCTAATCCAAGCCCCTGCTCAAGCAGGAGACCCAGTACTATTCCAGACAAATGGCTGTTCAGTCTCCTCTTAAACCCCCCCCCCCCAGTGATGAAACACCCACAACTTCTGAAGGCGAGTGGTTCCACTGGTTAATTATCCTCACTGTTAAGAAGTTCCTCCTTCATTCCAGGTTGCTTGTCTCCTTCATTAGTTTTCATCCGTTGTTTCTTGTCCTTCCCTCTGGCGCTTCGGGAAATAAGTTGTGTTTTTGTCTTTGTGGCAGTAGCACCTCAAATCCAGGGAGAATACTGCTCTCATATCATCCCTTCATTGGCTCATGACCACCAGCCAACGAAGAAGTCTGTGACTCGCTGCCTTCATTCTTGAGAATGGTCCAATGCAGACTGGAAGGAAGACGGAGAGAGAGAGAGAGAAGGAAACCGGACGGCACGCCTCCCCGTTGAGTTGCCTCCGCTTCCATTGCCAAACTTTCCTGCCTTTTGCGGGCTTCGAGCGAGGATCCGGGGCTGGGGCTGGGGTGGTCTTCGAGGAGAGACGGCCGAAGCGGTCGATGCTGCAGGAGCCGGTGGGATGCTACGAGATCCGGGCGCTCTGCCTCTCCCTTGAACGCGGAGCCAAGCAGAGGAAGCGAGGCGAGGCAGGAGCCAGTCCCGGGGGGGGGAGGGACACGGGAGGGGGGGACGGTGTATCCGCGAACCAGGTTAGCTGTTTGCCGGCGTCTCGTTTGAAAGTGCTCACCCCAGATCTTCTAGCCAGCTTTTCGCTGTTGAAAGAACGGGGAGATGCCTTCCCTTCCCTGAGTCTAACAAGCCAGCTCCGCTCATCTCTTTCTCTGTGTGTGTGTGTGTGTGTGTCTACCTACCTATATATCTATATATCTATATACCTACCTACCTACCTACCTACCTACCTACCTACCTACCTATCTATCTATCTATCATCTATCTACCTATCTATAAATCTACCTACCTACCTTTCTACCTACCTACCTATGTATCTACATACCTATCTACCTACCTATCATCTACCTACCTACATACCTATCATCTATCTATCTACCTATCATCTATCTATCTACCTATCTATCATCTACCTACCTACCCACCTACCTACCTACCTATATATCTATATACCTACCTACCTACCTATCTATCTATCCATCTATAAATCTACCTACCTACCTATCTACCTATCACCTACCTACCTACCTACCTACCTATGTATCTACCTACCTACCTATCATCTACCTACCTATCTATCATCTACCTACCTACCCATCTATCTATCTATCTATAAATCTACCTACCTATCTACCTATCATCTACCTACCTACCTTTCTACCTATGTATCTACATACCTACCTATCATCTACCTACCTACATACCTATCTATCTATCTGTCTGTCTGTCTGTCTGTCTGTCTGTCTGTCTATCTATCTATCTGTGATGATGGCAGATGAGATTATGCCAAAACGTTGCTACAACTTTAAAAGCACAACTATGATGACATGGGAAAATACCCGGACAAAGCTGAATATCATCTCTCTCTCTCTCTCTCTCTCTCTCTCTCTCTCTCTCTCTCTCTATCTATCTATCTATCTATCTATCTATCTATCTATCTAAACAGCCCAGTCTGAAGCTGGCTCAGATAGAGAAAGATTGGGCTATTCACAGCATCGTGGGAGGCAGGCAGAAATTCTACAGGTGCAGCTTTCCTCTCTGATAAGGAGGAACAGGAGGTGGGGCACAAGCTTGCTGCCTAATGCACAACTGTGTAATACTTACAATTAAAAAAAAAAAACCTACTGGATGAAATGTCAACTGATGCTGAAGTCCAAATGGGCCACCAAACTTTAAGCCTGTGAGAAGAACCAGTTTATTCAGGCCAGGCCAGCAATTCCCTTGAATGGAATTATTAATGACAGAATTAACAGAATATATATTCTGATTTTACTATATTAGTTTATTTGATTTTACGAGTTGTTTTGTTTTAAACTGTGGTTTTATATGTTGTAAGCTGCTTTGAGTCGCCATGGCGAATAGGCGGCAATACAAATCTAATAAATACATAAATAAAATATAAGAGAGTTGGAAGGGACCTTGGAGGTCTTCTAGCCTAACCCTCCACTCAAGCAGGACACCCTGTACCATTTTCGACAAATGGTTGTCCAATCCCTTCTTAAACGACATGAGTTCAAGGTGCTGCTCCCTGCCTTGATTGTAAAGAACAGGGGTCCCCAAACTTGGCAACTTTAAGACTGGTGGACTTCAACTCCCAGAATTCTCCAGCCAGCTGGCTGGAGAATTCTGGGAGTTGAAATCCACCAGTCTTAAAGTTGCCCAAGTTTGGAGACTTCTGGTGAAGAATGACCTAAGCCCACAACCTCAGGAAAGAACAAAAGCGAATCGATCTATCTGTCTCTCCTTCCTTCACACACAAATACCCATTTTATCAGTTTATCTTATCGCAGCCCTGAAATTACCCTGAAGGTTTTTTAATCTGTGCTATTGTGGCTTTTGAAAGGAGAGACAGCAGTTAATCTGATTTAAGAAAAGGTTTCCTGAATTGTGGTTAGCCATTCCACTCAGCTGTTCGTTTATCTTTTGATTCGGAGACTTTATTGCTTCCATCCTTCAGAAGAAAATTATACCAGCCTGACATTTGCCTTCCTAATTGTCCGTCTCTATCCTGATTTTGTTACTCCCGGTCACTGTAAATTAACATGTGGCAAAACTAAACACATTTTCCATCCCTTCTGGTTGCCTTGAGATGGGGCTGATATAAGGGAGAAAATGCTCCTTTAAGACCAGCATAGCTAAGAGTCTCACTTGTGGATTGGACATTAAATGAAGGCAATACATAGCAGAAAATACATAAACAGAAAACATTTGAAGAATGGTTGCTGGAATTGGGTATGTCAAGTCTAATGAAAAGGAAGACTAAAGGTGACATGATATCTGTGTTCCAATATCTCAGGAGTTGCCACAAAGAAGAGGCAGTCAAGCTATTCTCCAAAGTACCTGAAGGCAGGAGAAGAAACAATGGGTGGAAACTAATCAAGGAGAGAAGCAACTTAGAACTAAAGAGAAATTTGCTAAGAGTGAACACAATTAAATTTCCTGACAGTTAGAACAATTAATCAATGGAACAACTTGCCTTTAGAAGTTGCGGGTGATCTATCATTGGAGGCTTTTAAGAAGAGACTGGACAGCCACTTGTCTGGAATAAACAGATAACAGATAATCAGAGTTGGAAGGGACCTTATAGGTCATCTAGTCCAACCCTCTGCCCAAGCGGGAGACCCTACACCATTTCTGACATATGGGAGTCCAATCTCTTCTTGAAAGTCTCAAGTGATGGCACTCCCACAACTTCTGAAGGCAAAGCTGTTCCATTGGTTGATTGTTCTCACTGTCAGAAAGTTTCTCCTTATTTCCAGGTTAAATCTCTCCTTGTTCAGTTTCCATCCATTATTCCTTGTCTGGCCTTCAGGTGCTTTAGAAAATAGCTTGACCCTTTCCTCTCTGTGGCAGCCCCACAAATATTGGAAGAATGCTGTCATGTCTCCCCTGGTCCTTCTTTGGTATAGGGTCTCTTGTTTGAACAGAGGGTTGAACTAGAAGACCTCCAAGGTCCCTTCCAACTCTGTCATTCTGATAATTCTGTCAAATATTTCTACTATTGTGTATGTTGTGGCAGCCTGTGCAGACAGCAGCAGAATCGACAGTGAGGAAGAATGGGGACCAGTCAGGGAGTCTGGAAAGGACTCGGATGAGGGTCCTGCATCCGATGCAGAGATGGGGCCAGGACCATCTGGGAGTGAGGTGCTGAGTCTGGAGCCTCCGGAGTCTGACAGTAGCGAGGCAGAGGAACGAAGGGAGCCTGTTCCCAGTGCGTATGTGCACAGAACTGCTGGAAGGCAAAAGCAGCTGAGACAAAAGGGGCGACTCGGGAGTAAGGCTTGGAGGTGATTGCCCCTCTCACAAGGTATAAAGAACAGGCAAAAGTGACGAAACCTTTGCAGGAAGCAAAATCATTCTTTCTGTTCCAATTAAACCTTGAAGCTCTATGTGGACTTTGTACTTTGGTTGGTTTTTTATAATTCATTTGGCGCTCTAGTTGTTGGCAGCAATTCAAAGGAAAGAAAGGTGGGTGCTTATCTTGAAGGGACAGTTTGGGACTCATTACCGGCTGGGAATGAACATAATTCTCAGCGTTGAAATAAACCAAGAGTTGTTTTAACTAAACATATGCTTAATTATGGTCTCGGGAAGCCTTGGTCAGAACAGTATATGTACACCTCACAGAGTCCCCCTATAAGAGAGTTGGGTGGTTTTAAAAATTTGATGAATAATTAAAAAACAAACAAACAAATAATCAGGAGGCATGGCAGAAAAGGGAGGTTCCCAGGGCAAAATTCTGTCATGGTTAATGGGATAATCAACAAGTCATAGGCAGGAACTTGGAAACTTGGCCATAAGTCTTGTTCACAGCTTAAAATCATGGGCGCCTTCTTTACCAGGGCTTGATTGCCATGGCTCTCTTAAACCTTCATTTATTGAGTGAAGTTTTGTTGGTTGTGCTAAGCCACAAATCATTGCATAAAATGGTAATTGTTGGCTGACAAATCCCAAGTCAAGTCCAAGCCAACCATGTCCCAAGAGTGCATGGTGGGTGAATGAGGCAACATGTTAAAACAATTCAAAGAGTTTGGCCCCTCCATTAAAGATAGATGCTTGTTTGTTCATTATCTATTTTCTTATTAGTTATATCCCACCTTTTTTTTTACCAGGAATTCCAGACAACCTATTTAGCTCTTGCTTTGTATTTTTTCCAAAGCAGGAATCATTTGAGTTTCCGTCGTTGAGGCCAGTCTCAAACCTGCCTCCACTCACTATTTTTCTTCTTCTTCTTGCACCATATCCATCATCGGATGTTGATGATCATGTTGGCGATCCTATTTTATGAACAGCCACACAAAAAAGTGCTGCTGAGTTTTGTCCAAACCAAAACTTAGATTTTGAAGCCATGATGTTCTTCTGCCTGCGTCTCATTTGGCTTCAATCTTTCCTTGGAGGATTAAGTGAAGTATGCTGTATTTTTCCAGGTGTCGCATCACATGTCCAAAATATTCTTTTGCTTTTTATGGTTTTGATGATTTCCTTTGGCTTTCCCAGCCGGCTTATACCTTATCACTATCTTTAGGGATCTCAAACAATTATTTGGCTTTGGATTTCTCCCTTAGTAACGCAGTAAACATTGCAGGCTACAGTGTTGGATTTATTTATTTTAGAGCAGTCTCTTTCTGCTGATCTCACAGATATTTGCCATCTTCACCCTTTTTAATGTTAGAGCTGTGAAAATTATATGTTGTTCTATGAAAGCTCTTGGCTCTAAATGAAGAAACCAGCTGGCATCCAAGTTGGTGATAACATATTCACTTTTTTTTTTTTTAAGTACTCCATTAAAAAACAGAGATGATTAAGAGCAGAATACCTCCAAGGCATGGCCTCTCAGGGAAAAAAAAACCAAGTTCCTGGTTTGCCAATCAAATCTTTTTCATTACGGTTATCTATAATGGATGGAAATATATGCAAAGGACATATTCTTTTTTTCCCCACATGTTGGCTGGAAACATTTTTAGGTGCAGATAATTCAGTGATAAAATGTCCCTTGCATTCTGAAGTAGTATAAGATAGTCCTCAATTTTGATCATAATTGGGCCCAGAACTATGGTTGAAGGTTGAGGTGATTATAAAACCAAGTGCCCACATAATTGTCTCACCTACTGGCCACAATCCCTGCTCTGCCTATTGCAGCCATGAAGTGACCACATGTGTTGTTATGTAGAAAAGGGGTGCCTCATGGAATCACCTTAGGGAAAGAGATGCAACTAATCTGCTGTGTGACCTTCCTCTACAGAAATTGAGTGCCAGAAGCAGGTGCCATTTTGGGAGAGCCAGAGGCGGCTTTGTGCAATTCTAGAGCAAGTGCCATCCCACATGTTGCAGAGGTGGCTGCCATAGAGCCAGTGTCATGGTTACCCTCAGAACCCAGTTTGGAGAAGGAGGAGTTGGAATGAGAACCATCTGAAAGGGAAAGCATACCAGGGGCTGAGGACAGTGCTGTCCCAGGCCCTTCTGGCATTGGGGGAGGTAGTCAACCAGATGGAGAGCTGCCTGCCTTCATAGACACAGGGGAGGATCAGCTGCTGACTGGCAGTGGTGCTGATAGACAGCCAATCTCCTCTGATGAGGAACAGTAGTTTAATCCACTCTTTGCAAATTATGGATTGTAGTTTTAGTATAGTTAAGCCACGTAAAATGGACTGACTAGATTTTATCATAGATTTTAGCTATTATTTTAAACTAGAATGTTTAATTGTATATTTACTGAGTGTTTTTATTTGTTCTGGTCTCTGGTCTATGACTGTAATAAATTGAATCGAATACTCCACTCAATCTAAGGGCAAGAAGAGTAGAGTGTAAGGTTAGGTCTGCAAGGCTACTTGGGAAGAGGTCATTCACCCCTCTTCACACCTGCAGGGGAGTAATTTAAGGAGAAGCTGTGAGAAGTTAATTTTTGCCAGGAACAATTGTTTTCTTTGGTTTACAATCCCCCGGCTTCAACTCGGGCCTGTTGCTGTTTGCCTTGCCTTGCGTGGAAGATTGTTTGGATCTAGCCCTTCTCTTGTGGTCTGCTTTTAGCCCTTCGCTTCGCTGGCCCTTTGAAACTGCTTCTTGCCCGGGACCTGTTCCTCATCCTGAAGACTGCCCTTGTCCTGCGTCTGGAGTCTGCCTTGTGGATTGGACTTGGAACCTTGGACCTTGCCCTGTGAGCATTCTCCTATTCTGTGGGTTTTCTTTGTACTGCTGGGGCTGTGTTTGGGAGACGGAGGATGGCTGCCTCCAGGTTAGCGTGGGGGTGGAGCAGAGGTGGGATTCAGCAGGTTCTGACCAGTTCTGGAGAATTGGTAGCGGAAATTTTGAGTTGTTCGGAGAACCAGCAAATACCACCTCTGACTGGCCCCGCCCCCATCTATTCTCTGCCTCCCAAGTCCCAGCTGATTGGCTGGGTTGCTGTCAGGATTCTGGCAGTTACCTCAATTAAATCATGAGTCTTGAGCCAAACTTCCAAAACTTCAAAGGATTTATTGGGAGGTTAATAAGTTGCCCTGCACAGAAGAACGGAGCTGGAAAGCAGGTTAGTGGGGTGGGAGAGAATGGGATTTTGCAGTAACCTTGGCCTGCCACGCCCACCAAGCCACACCACGCCCACCAAGCCACACCCACAGAACCAGTAGTAAAAAAAATTTGAACCCCACCACTGGGGTGGAGCCTTACCGGTCATTGCCGTTGGCTGGAATGTTTGTTGAGAGAAATAAAGAGCCATCTGGAAGTCTGCCTTGCCTGGGACCACCTGGGACAAAACAGTCATACCTTGCCTGCCATTTCATGCAACCTTATGCAAAGGTCAGGCAAGGCCAGCAGGAGCACAAAACAGTTGGTTGTCTAGCTCACAGACGGAGAAACCAGAGGAACCAACTGCTGTGTGGCCTGCACCGGCCAGGCACATCAGGCTGATGCCCACCAGGGTGCCTGACAGTGACAGCAAGCACCCTGCCAACATCCTAAAATCAGAATAAAAGATCAACATAAGGAAGCAATTCACATACCTTTATTGTAAAATGAAAAACAGAGTCGCTATGGAAGTTGCTAAGAGACTTGGCATTGTCGCCAATTAGTGTTGAGAAGTTGTAAGCTGCTGTTTAAGAAGGGCAACCACAGCCACATTTTAAAGAAGTAAAAATTGCTAAATTGGAAGGAAGTCGGATAGACCGAACACTCATTAGGGCATAAGGGATCTCAAAAAGAAAGACGCTACACCTGTGGGCGGTGGGTTTGTGATGGGCTGTGAGATGTGAAGGACAGTGCTGTTTACAGATGACAGATGAGTTGGAAGGGGCTTTGTCGGTCATCTAGTCCAACCCCCTGCCCATGCTGATGATGCTTACACACACTACAAATGATGTGTGGTCTGTATTGGCTCTGGGACAAGGAGAAAGTGCAGACCTAGCCACTGTGGCATCAAAGCAACAAAAAACATGCCAAAATTTCAAAGAAGAAAAGATTCAAGCAACTGTCAGGACAAGCTATTATGATAGGCAGAGAATGATGGGCAGAGAAAGCCTTGGATAATAAGCAGGATATACAACAACTGAATGTACATTTTTAAAGGAACGAATAAGAGAAAAAGATGTCAAAAACTAAAAAAAAAAAGAGAGAGAGAGAAAGATAGATTTTTAAGACCAGAAAATCACAGAATCATTTACACCTAAGTTAAGATTACTCCAAACTAATTGTGGATGATATACAGTACAATAGAGACAAATGACATAAAGAAATATGGAAAGTTAGTATTGAAAGTCTGCAGAGAAGATTATAAAATAACAGAAAAAATAAATCAGAAACCTATCCCCCTAGAAAATTAGTTAGAAGACATAATAACCATTTGTCATAAAGAAAACCATCAGATGCAGAAGAAATACCCAATGGGTTATTTAAAAGTTGAGAGGCAGTTAACGTGTGACATAAGACTTTAGAATCTAGAAAAGATAATAGATTCATAGATATATCTATACCAAAGAACAGAAATGCAAGAGATGGTGTACTAAATCTTCAAATAATCATTTTTTTTTATAAAGAAGATAGTCATACTTGGAAGGAGATATATTAAAAAAAAGAGAGCCATATGTGGAAGCAGATATGACAACTAAATCATTAAAAAAACAGGCAAAGGAACACAAAATCAGATAGCTAGCATAAAATGGATTATAGAGTGAATAAATATAAAAAGAAGGTTAACCTTTCTTGTACTGAGTATAAAAAGATGCTTGATTATGTAGATCATATCTGATAATGGGGGGGGGGGGGAATGAAGGCTAGTAAGTATACCAGAATAGCTGATTTGAAGAACTTCCACAATGAACAAAAAGCTATTGACAGGGGATAATTAGGACTGCAGAAAAAACAATTATTACCAACCTGCCTTCAATTGAGGACCTGTACACTGCACGAGGAGGGCTGTGAAAATATTTATAGACCCCTCACATCCCAGATATAAACTGTTTCAACTCCTTCCCTCAAAACAACGCTCTGGAGCACTGCACACCAGAACAACTAGACACAAGAACATTTTTTTTTCCTGAAAGCCATCTCTCTGCTAAACAAATAATTCCCTCAACACTGTTCAACTATTTACAAAGTCTGCACCACTGTTACTATTAATCTTCTCGTCACTCCTTATCACCCATCCTATCTCACTTGTGACTGTATAACTGTAACTTTATCGCTTGTATTATACTGACTGGTTCCTAGTATGATTTTGATTGCTTATTGTATCCTATGACTATCATTAAGTGTTGTACCTTATGATTCTTGACGAATGTATCTTTTCTTTTATGTACACTGAGAGCATTTGCACCAAGACAAATTCCTTGTGTGTCCAATCACACTTGGCCAATAAAGAATTCTATTCTATTCTATTGTAAAAACTAAAGTTAAAGAAATAATTGTTCAAAATTGGAAAGGGAATGAGGCAAGGATGCCCATTGCCCCATACATGTATTTATTTTGGATAATTATAATTGTTTTAATTATACTATATTTTTTGGATTGAATGAACACCATCATTGATTGTGACTGGCAGCTATAGAAAATGAATGAATGAATCTGTTTAACTTGTATGGAAGATCTGGTATCTAGAATCAAAATACTGTAAATAGGAAACCCTTAACCATTTTTGACGCTGAGAAGACACCCACTGTGTTAGTTGAATTAGCTGAATGTAAAAAAAAAAAAAAAAGACTTGAAACAGTTTGTTTGGAAAATTTTAAAAAGCAAAGAAAAAAAGTCAGGGATTAGATGGATTATGTCAACCAGCATATTTAATGAACTCACGGTTGATGCAAAAAAGATTAAGATAATTTTGTATTCGGGTGTTCAAGGACAGATAAACATGAATAGAGTATGAGAGAAGAAAAGTAAAGGTTTATCCTGGCAAGAAGGCAGTGGAAAACTTTCACAATAATGAAGATATTGTTACATTATGTTGTAAAGATAATCCTCATTTTGCAACCCATTTTGCTTTGTTTGCAACCTGTTGCAGTTATAATTGTAATGGAAAAAATTACTGCAACCAATCCTTGCAGCTCTGTAAAGCAAAGGAAAGCTGAAGTAAAATAATAAGCACAGTTTGCAGTTTCAATAAGTGAATAGGTCACTTACAAGTAATTGCCAATCCCAATTGTGGTTACTAAATGAGGGCTATCTATGTAATAACCAAGATCAGAATTGTTAAAACAATGTTTCTTTCGTTGGTGGTGCACAGTTCTGAATGTTGTGCCTTAAGAAAGAGAAAGAAACAGATTCAAAGTTGTTTATTATGGGCTGCCAGAAGAATCTACCAATTGGCTCTGGAAGAAATAAAGTCTGACTCTTCCCTTGAACTGATGAGTGGCAAGCCGAAATCACATATTTCGGTGATGTGAGCAGATAACATACTAATAAAAAACAATTGCCATACATTTGGTGAGATGGAGGGAAGTAGAAAGGCAAGACAAGGGATAAATTAGATGTAGAAGATCAGATTGTCAGGATTCCAGCAATCGCCCTAATTAAATAATGATTCTTGAGCCTAACTTTTAAAAACCTCAAAGGATTTATTAGAGGTGACATACTGGCATTGCCCTGTATGAAGCCCACCCTGGCATATGTAATGTACCTGTGACCCTGTTTCCCGCTTCCCCCCGGGTGTCTCATCAATCAGATTCTCCGATTAAGCACATTCACGGGTTGTCATCAGTCACGTTTTCCAATTAAATATATTCTCTGGCAAAAGCTCTGGTAATTTAGTTACAATATTTTAAAGATAAGTGTTGGAATGTACTTTCGATTTCAAACTGCTGCACTGCTCTTCCAGATTTCCCCCCCCCCTTTTTTTTTTATGGCAGCTACTAAAACAGGCATAGGAATATTTTAGGAGTTGACACAGAGATACCTTTGGGATGTTCCAAAAAGAACTGCGAGATACTTGTTGATGCTCATCAGGATTAATATCTACACCTGTTGGAAGTTAAAACCCACCCCTCTCCTAGGAAAATGAAATATTTTAGGATATATTAAAAAGGCAGAATATTTCCCCTAAAAAGAGAAACTCAGAAGGGGAAGCTCATCCCCACCTTTGTTAATGGGTGGGCCATTAAGGCCTAGACCAGAGTATATTCTACATAACAAAGACCTCTGCCCATCTCACCACCTGGCTTGGGAAGATTGCATCAGCCAGCACTCAGGTGAAGCCATGTGGTCCAGACAAAGCCTACAAATTTAGTTAAGACCCCCGCCCCTGGGAATCTAACAGCCAATGGGATACATTTCTTGCACGGGAACAGGAAACACTAAGGTGGGGCCCAACAGAGGGTGTAAAACTAAGGGTTTCTCAGCATCCCAGCCCTTTTTTCCCTTCTTTCTTAGCCCAAGGCATGTGATCCTATCCACCATGAAACCATCTTTCCAAGCAGTCACCATGTTTCCAGTGTCTTTCTTCCCCACTTGGAACCGGACCCAGAAGTCTATTTCTTCCAACACATCACAACGATGGTAAGATCTTTTTAGAATATGTACTTTGTTCTTTTTTTGGGGGGGGGGAACTAGCCAAATTGCGTAGGAGAATAAACATAATTGTGCAGGAGACTTTCCTAACTGTAACAAAGCACCATCAAATAGGAAGGCCACAGGCAAGTAACCTCCTCACTGCTTAATTGACAGCAGCTGCAGACACTTGAAAGCTAACATTTTAGATTTTTCACAGTGCATTACAGCACTATGAGGTTGTGGGAAAATTTGAAATGGTATCCCTTCTGATGACAGATGTTGGAACAAAGTCAGAAGAGGCAGAATGGGACATTCCATTCAACCCCTAGGATGTCTGGGGAAGCATATTTTTAAAAATGGAAGTCTATCTTTTATGTCCTGCTGTTTAATAATGTTGGTACAATCCTCTATTGCTTTTGAGCCCAGTAGCCTTGAAAACACAAAAAAAGCAAACAGAAAAGGACAGATTTCAAAGAGTACCACTAGAGGGCAAACCTAACATTACAAAAAAGTCATTCTCCCCCCTCCCCCGGTTTCTGTTGACTGTCCCTTGATAGTCCCTCTTGTTCAATGATTCATACTGTCTGTTAACACATGGGAGGGAATTCTGTTCCGTTCTTTAAAGTGTTAGCAGTTTTTAATGTTAGGAGATGAAGTGAGAGACCGTTTAGGACGCATACAAATTGCACAGAGAAATGTAATAGCTTGGGGAGTAATCCGTTCTGCTCAGAAAAATAAAAATGGTAAAAACAATTGCATTCTGCAACAAGACATCAAGGACAATAGTTTATCGACTCTGGAAGGCCACCAGAGAATTCTAGGGCGGCAGGCTAAATTTGGAAGTTAAAAAGCCCTGGAAGGAAAAAACACTTTGATACTGGTATCAAAGAAACTGAATGGTTGTGCCCATGAAGATCCCAAGAGGTGGCCCCTAGGATGACCCTTTAGTTTATGTTACACCCTTTTTTGGCAACTCAAAGGAGGCTTACTTCATGAGTGGCCAGTTTACAATAAATTTTAAGTAAACCTAAATATCATTAAACCTATAATGCTGTTCAGCCTGCTTAAGAGCAGTTGCCATGTTTTTAACATGCTTTTCTTCCTTCTCCAGATGAAATTTCTGAATTCTTAGATAAATTAATAAATGGAGTATTATCTAAGGGTTTCCTGCTTGAGAAGTGGGTTGGACTAGAAGACCTTCAAGGTCCCTTCCAACTCTTTTATTCTGTGTTCCATGTTCTAAGTCAGTGGTACGATCCTTGGGCAAATTCCTTTCTCCTCCTTTTTCATCATCTATATCCTCTCTCTCTCTCTCTCTGGTCAGCTATTCTGTTTGGCATTTATTGTTCCAATTGTTTTATAACCAATAATAAAACAGTGTGTGAACTCATTCCTGATTAAACCATCTCAATATTTTAATACAGAACTGGGAAATAGATGCTTTGTTTCAGAGACTTAATGTAATATGGATAGCACAGCCAAGTTTCTTGAAGGCATTTTTAATATCATCTTTTCTATTCATTACATCAGCCTTCTCCATATAAATGCTCGCCACTTTTGGTTTATTTAGTTATCCATAAGTCACACAGTCCTGTGTTCTTATAATCCATACGTTGCATCTCAGTAGCAAAAATGCCAAATTTTGATTGGTGCGGTTTTTTTCCTTTTTTTTTTGGGAAAGAAGGCATCAAATAGGTATACTAAGCCACTACAAAGTTTGATGAATTGATTTTATAAGAAACACCTTTAGTTTATGTTACACCCTTTTTTGGCAAATAATTTTAAAATCAGGGTGGAAATTTCTACTCTCTCCTCCCCTCTGATGGTATAACATAACCGGTTGTATCTGCTGAAATCCTTGGAGGTTAAAACCTTATAATAATTATTGTTCTCTGCAAGGGAATATGCTTCATATGTCATGGTTAAACCAGAATCATAAAGCCACTCTCCCTCTAGATGGCTTCTTCCATGGTTCCTTCCTTACCAGGTAGGTTGATCCATTGCCTTATAAACTGCATACATAGTGTGGGTGACTCCTCTGATGAACCAGTCAGTAGGCACAGATTGTGCCCTGCATTCACTCACTGCTGTGTGGAAATGGATGAGGGAAGCCACAACATGTTTCAGGGCTCTTGAACAGAGGAGTTCTTCCTGTTACTCAGTAAAGCCACAGAGTTCCTCTCTGTTTGCAGAGATCTTTAGATATTCAAGCTGGTTTTAGAATGCAAGGTCATATTTGCCCTTTCCTAGGGGCTCTAAGTTCTGCTTCCAAGTTTTCTATAACAAAGGAATTTGAAGTTATCCTATCATTTCAGGTGAAGGAAAAACAATGGAAGGCAACAACAACAAAAAAGTTCATGAACACCTAAATGCAAAAGTTCTACAATCCAGCCATCAATAAAAGGACAACTAAATGTCTTAGGTGTTAATGACTTTTATAAACAGAAAATACAAATAACAATGTGATTTCTATGTGTAACTAAAATTATTACCAGCCGAATGTACAGGGCCATATGGAGCTCAAAATACCTGCTAGCCAATGCTTTCTAACTGCTCTAGGTAATAAGACCCCTTCTCTCAAACCAAGCCTTTGTAATCTAACATATAGCCATGGTGACACAGTGGTTAGAATGCAGTATTGCAGATGAACTCATTATTCACTGACAGCAGTTCGATCCCAACCAACCCAAGGTTGACTCAGCATTTTCATCCTTCTGAAGTCGGTAAAGTGAGGACGCAAATTGTTGAGGGCAATATGCTGATTCTGTAAACTGCTTAGATCGGGTTGTAAAGCACTGTGAGGCAGTATATAAATCTAAGTGCTCCTAATAAGTGCTATTGCTATATATGGAAAGCATCTGGTTGGAGAAGGCTAACCGCATTTAATGTGCTCAAAGGCTTTGGACTTCAAGCAGCCATCTTCATTTCATAGTTATGTGAAACACTGCCTTTATCATTCCAGGTAGTTCAGTGAAAATTAGTAGAAACAACCTAATGGACAGGTTCAACCTTTTGGATGCACCTAAAGTAGATCTTCAGATTGCTCAACAACGTAATATATCACATGAGAAGGTTCAGTTCCTCCATTTTTCAAGAAGTGTGCTTGGTGGACCATTATTATCTTCTTCTAATATATTTTGGTCAACTTCCTTGTCTAGCTTTCAGAGACAGATGTGGTATTCAGCAGGTTCTGACAGTTCTGGAGAACCGGGAGCGGAAATTTTGAGTAGTTCGGAGAACCGGCAAATACCATCTCTGATTGGCCCTGCCCCCATCAATTGTCTGCCTCCTGAGTCCCAGATGATTGGCTGGGTCTTCTTTGGTTGCCCTGCACAGGAGAAAGGAGCTGGAAAGCAGGTTAGTGGGATGGGGAGGAATGGGATTTTGCAGTATCGTTCCCCTGGAGTAGGGTGGGAGTTGAATTTTACAGTATCCTTCCTTTGCCATGCCCATCAAGCCACATCACACCTACCAAGCCATGCCCACAGAACCGATAGGACAAAATTGTGAATCCCACCACTGTTCAGAGGTGGTAGTATATTCTAAGTTGAATGGAGAGAAAGTTGCAAGTTGCAAAATATTGCCACTTTGGAACAGCAGTACATTTCTCTTTTCCCAGGAAAATGAATAGCCTTTTTGGTTTTGTTTTATTATTTTATTTGTATCCCACCTTTATTATTCCTAGAAATAACTCAAAGTGGTGAACATATCCAACACACCTTCCTTTTTCCCCACAACAAGAAATCTAGCTAAGAGAGAGTGATTGGCCCAAGGACTTTCATGGTTGACTTTCATGGTTAAGGTAAGATTTGAACTCATGGTGTCCTGCTTTCTAGCCTGGAGTCTTAACCACTAAACAAAACTGACTTTACTGTATTAAAAGCAAGAAGATCAAGGAATTCTTTCCCTAACCAGTTTCTTTTGGAGTATTACTTAATAAAACTGAATAAAACTGAACAAAGGGAAACCACAACAGAACAAAAATTACACACTTAAGGGCATATACACAGGGGTGGAATTCAAATTTTTTAACAACCGGTTCTGTGGGTGTGGCTTAGTTGGTGGGTATGGCTTGGTGGTCATGTGACTGGCTGGGCGTGGCCAACTCAATATCACTCACATCAAGGCACGCATCTCCATGCCTGGCCTCTCATGACTGTGGGGATGCTGCAACAGTCATAAGTGTGAAAAATGGTCATAAGTCACTTTTTTCAGTGCCATTGTAACTTTGAATGATCACTCCACACAAGCAAAATACCAGCCAAGGAGGAAAAAAAAACTCCAGAGAAGTTCCTGAGACAGGAAGTCTAGTCCTGCCAAGAATGTAATAAGGGTTAATGGAGAGGCAGTTTCTGTAAGCAACACCAGAATGTTTCCTTCCTGCCTTCCTTACAGGATTAGGCCAGTAATTTCTTCTAACAACCAGTTCTCCGAACTGCTTAGAATGTTAACAACCGCTTCTAGCAAATAGGTGCGAACCGGTAGAATCCCACTCCTACACACACATAGGTAAACTTATACAAACAGTCAGAATAACAAAGTTGCAAGGGACTTCTAGTCCAGGGGTCCCCAACCTGTGGCCCCCATGGCCCCCTGGTGAGCCGTGAAGGGTTTGCAATCAGGCCATGGAAACGGCCAGCAAGCATGCGCACATTTGCATCCTCACTTGCATGATCAGCGGGCGAGCGGGTGCACACAGGCTCCATTTAAGTGAGCAGTAGGTGTGTGTGCATGCCACTCGTGCAAATGGTGCTGCGTACACATGTGCAGGCATGTCAATTGCTCGCGCAGAACCATCCCCTCTCCCACTGAATCCTCAAAGCCAGAAACATTGGGGAACTCTGTCCCAGTCCAACCCGCTGCTTAAGCTGGAGAGCCTATAACAGTTTCGACAAATCGTCTCTAGTCTCTTCTTAAAAGCCTCCAGTGTTGGAGCATCCACAACTTCTGAAGGCATGCTGTTCCATGGGTTGATTGTTCTTACTGTCAGGAAATGTCTTCTTTGTTTTAGATTGCTTCTCTCTTTGCTCAGTTTCCATCCATCACTGTTTCTCTTGCCTTCTGGTGCTTTGCAAAATAGGTTGACCCCTCTTCTTTGTGGCAGCCCCTCAAATTTCAGAATTTAGAATACTTAGATACAATGAATCTATCCATCTGCCAAGATTTTTATATCCTAAACCATCCTTCCTTCCTTCCTTCCTTCCTTCCTTCCTTCCTTCCTTCCTTCCTTCCTTCCTTCCTTCCTTCCTTCCTTCCTTCCTTCCTTCCTTCCTTCCAGATACCAGCCCAGAAAGAGTGTTATCTCCTGTTATTGCTTGGATAGGCAATGAGATTGGTGTACAAACCATATCTTAAGCCTGAAGGTAAAGAGGGGAGATTGGCAAAATTGTGAAGATTTTAGTCAAATTAAGCTTTGACTTCAGCTTGGTTCACCCATCCTGCCAAGCCATAAATCAGAGGATAGGATGCAGTTTGTTTAGGGCAGTACCATTTGATGTCTAAATGACAGGATACAGCTTAGCATGGCACGAACACAAAGCCTGTTTTTTCTTCAGCAAATCAGGCAAACTATAGCCTAGCACACACCCATCAGCTATAGTTTGCAAATCAGGCAAACTATAGCCTAGCACACACCCATCCTGGCATATGAACCCAGTTTTGGCCCGGTTTAAAAGGAAATGAAAACTAAACATATTGTAATTGAGATGATTTAGATCACCATTATAGCTTAAGAAATGAACAAAAATTATAGTCCATGATAGTAAAAAAAAACCCTCACAAAGAAATCAATTCTGCTGCAACCAAATAAAACAATTTAGACAAAATGGTTTCTTTTTTTAAATGAAGATTCCCCCCACGCTAAGGAAAATTAATTGCCCACCCAAAGAATACTATGAAAAGACAAGTGAGTAGGGAAGTAAAATGTAATTAATACCTTTGCTTTACCAGTCTTGAAATAGGAACTGGACCTGTCTTGTATTCTCATAATAGAAAAAAAAAAAGACTAGATTGAATACAAAGGCCTTGTTGTAATTAGAACAATGAATAATGAATGGATTGAACAAGGAAGAGTAATTCAGAGGGTACTATCTCCCCTGATTTTGCTGAAATGACATTCTGTAGACTTAAATAACATTGATAAACATAAGTTCCTTTCTGGTAATTTGAAAAAGAAGGCTTTGTGAAAAGAAGTTGGTCCAGCAATAGTCATCAATTGTTCTTTGTATGCAATCACTGGCAGCCTTTTGTCTTGATGTAAATACTGTACATAGCTCCCTTTGCATCAGTATGATCCATATTGTTCAATCCAGTGTGAAAGAGGCTGCCCAACAGGGACATTTGCAGCAGAGATTAAACATGACACTGTAATCCAGGGGTGTCCAACCATGGCAACTTTAAGACTTGTGGACTTCAATTCCCAGAATTCCTCAGCCGTACTGGCTGAGGAATTCTGGGAGTTGAAGTCCACAAGTCTTAAAGTTGCCAAGGTTGGACACCCCTGCTGTAATCCATAGCGTGTTTGTTCAGGGGTGAATCCTACTGAGATTTATTTTTTTCTTTTTACGACACTATAATTCCTTGTTTTGGGGTGGGGTCAGGGCGACTGAATGGAGCTGAGCATTTACTGGCTGTCCGCCCTTCCTGACGCCTACATGGAGTTCACAGGAGATATTTTCTCTTTGCGTCATGATATAGAGAAACATGTTGCTGCCTAGGATTGAATTCTCAACCTGCCGCTCCCTCTTGAGATTTATTTATTAGACTTATATCCTTTGTTTTTCTGGGGAGCTTGAAACACCACATATCATTTTCTTCCTCCTATTTTCCTTCTCCAGAAGATGGGGTGGGTTTCAAAAACTTTAGCAAGGGCTTCTCCGGACTTGCTGGGTGGGAGTGACCATGGTGGGTGTGGCCTAGTTGGCCTCCTGCACTATAGCGGGGCGATGGATTTTTGGCCTTCCTGGGCGCTGGAGGCTTCCAAATTCACTCGATAAGCTTCTGCAACTCAGACTGGAACTCGCCTCTCCCTGGTGCCATTCAGTGGATAATTCTCCCAAGATAATCTATAGCCTGAAAATGTATCTCCCCAGATATTTTTTTTATAATTGGCAATTATTATATCGCATGAGATCTAAATGATTATAGTTGGGGGTGCATTTTATGATATTTCAGGTAAAATAGGATGTCCTTGGAATACTTGTTTTCCATCTTCTAACTATAAAGGCTCTCCATTGCTGCTGACTTCATTATATCCAGCCCCAATGTTTCATAGAAGAAAACAGAAACAGATATGTTCTTTTATGACCTTGTTTTCAAAGTTACAGTCTGATTCTCTTTCCCCAGCCCTGCTCTCAAATGTCATAGAGGTGGGGAAACTGTGACCTTCCCAATGTGGAGGAGTTACAGTTTCCAACGGCCTCAATTATCCTGGCTAATGTGAGACCTGATAGATCTTGGAATAGTGAAGACCTTAAGCCCAAAAGAAACTGGTTATCTTCCACTCTTCTTTAAAGACTGTCTTCAGAAAGTGGAGATCTGCTTATCTGCACGAAATAAACCTGTCTTAGTTTGGCTGGAGAAGTCAGCCTCCTAAATAATTGATGCCTTTCTATGTCTAAGAATAAAGAAAAAAGTTGTTAATTCAGAAAGCTCGAACTGCCCAAGGAGCTGCTGATACATTTCTACAGAGGAATTATTTAGTCTGTCATCTGCACCTCTATATCTGTCTGGTTTGGTTCTGCAACCCAACAGGACAGACACAGACTTCAGAGAGTAATTAGGACTGCAGAAAAAACAATTATTACCAACCTGCCTTCAATCGAGGACCTGTATACTGCACGAGTCAAAAAGAGGGCTGTGAAAATATTTACAGACGCCTCACATCCCAAACATAAACTGTTTCAACTCCTACCCTCAAAACGATGCTACAGAGCACTGCACACCAGAACAACTAGATACAAGAACAGTTTTTTCCCGAAAGCCATCGCTCTGCTAAACAAATAATTCCCTCAACACTGTTCAACTATTTACAAAGTCTGCACTACTATTACTGTTAATCTTCTCATCACTCCTTATCACCCATCCCCTCCTACTTGTGACTGTATGACTGTAAGTTTGTTGCTTGTATCCTTACAATTTTTATTGACTGTTTCCTAGTATGATTTGATTGTTTATTGTACCCTATGACTATTATTAAGTGTGGTACCTTATGATTCTTGATGATTGTATCTCTTCTTTTATGTATACTCAGAGCATATGCATCAAGACAAATTTCTTTTTTTTTTTTTGAAAAGAATTTTATTGATTTTCTACAAACAAACAAGACAAACAAAACATTAAAACATCAACTCTCATATGTACATCCAGCGTGTCGGTTGGTTCATCATTTTTGTGCATTCATTCTGTAGTCTCAATTACAATTATGTTACATAACAACTCATATTGTCAATCCAAACTTATATATACTAATATCGCTATTAAAAAAACAAACTTTTGACTATACTTTTAATCATTTATGCTTTATGAGATAGCAATACTTTAAATAGTTTATTCTGTAACAAATCATATAATCATATCAAATCAATCCTAAAAACACTTTATAAATATAATGTCAAATAACAAAGACAAAAGAAAAAATAAAGATATTCCTTACTGTCTAACCTTCTAAATATTCTATTATCGTATTTTATCATCTAGCCATTGATAAAAAAGATCCCAAATTTCATAAAATTGTTTATCCTCTTGCTCTCTAATTTCAAATGTCAATCTACTCATCTCAGCACATTCCAATATTTTCTTAATAATTTCTTCCTGTAATGGTATTTTCTCATTCTTCCAGTTTTTAGCAAATACAATCCTAGCCACTGTTAATACATTTACAGTCAGGTATTTCAAATCTTTACTATATGTATCAGGTAAAATTCCCAATAAAAAGATCTCTGGTTTCAAGTCTATGTGTTTCTTTGTTATTTTTTCCAACCACATGCGAATTTTAGTCCAATATTTTCTGGCGTCCTCACAAGTCCACCACATATGGTAATATGAGCCAGGTATCTGATGACATTTCCAGCATTTTTCAGATTGTTCTTAAACATTCTTGCTATTCTTGTCGGGGGAAAGTGCCACCTGTAAAACATCTTATACAAGTTTTCTTTATATGCTGTTGACATTGTCATTTTATAATTTTGAGACCACAATTTTTGCCATTTCTCTAAATCAATCCCATATCCAAAATTCTTCCCCCAAACATTCATAGTTTCTTTAACTTGTTCTTCCTCTAATTTAATTCCCAGTAAATAACCATATAATTTTTTAATCACCTTCTCATCAGTACCCATCAAGATCTTATCTAAATCAGTCTGTTTATCACAGAATCCCTCTGTTTTAGAATCTTTATCATACCTTGAATGTATTTGCACATATGAAAACCAATTCATCTTTATACCTTGTTCCTCTAAATTTTTAATCGATTTAAGTTCATCCTTTTCATCCAATAGTTCCCCATATGTTCCTTCTTATAAATTATAGGATAGGAAAATGCTTCAATAGTCGATAACCAAACTGGAATTTTCAAATAACATTGTCTTTTTATCTTCTCCCAGTTTAACCACAAAGACCACAAAGTATATAATGTCTTCTAAAATAACCCTGTGTTTTAGTTCCCTTATACCATAAAAAAGCATGCCAGCCCAACAGCAAATCATGACCTTCTAGTGTCAACAATCTAGCCTTTCTTAATGTTATCCATTCCTTGACCCACATCAAACTTGCAGCTTGATAATACAATTCCCAATTAGGCAGGCCAAAACCTCCTCTAATTCTAGCGTCTTGCAAAAGCTTTACCTTTATTCTCACTTTTTTACCTTGCCATATAAACTTCAACATGATTTTATTTAAATCTTCAAAATAGTCTTTTCCAAGCCTAATTGGTATTGTTTGAAACAGAAATAGAATTCTGGGTAAAATATTCATCTTAATTGTTGAAATTCTCCCTATTAATGATAATTGCAAGTTTTCCCATTTCTTCAAGTCTGTAGCTATCTGTTGTTTAAGTTTAATATAATTATTCTCTTTTAATGTGCTACATCTTGCTGTCAAATATATCCCCAGATACTTTACCTTATTCGTAACTTGGATTTTCAACAGGTCTGCCAGTTCTTCTCTTTGTTTCAGTAGCATGTTCTTTGTCAAAATCTTTGTTTTATCTTTATTTATTTTCAAACCAGCCACCTCACCATATGTCTCTATCTTTTCCAATAACTTTGGAGCTGTTTCTAGCGGATCTTCCAGAATAAAAGCTAAGTCATCAGCAAAAGCTTGTAGTTTGAATTCTTCCTTTTTAATTTTCATTCCTTTTATGCTTTTATCATCCCTAATATTTCTATTCAACACTTCCAAAGTCAACACAAATAGCAAAGGAGATAGGGGACATCCTTGTCTTGTGCCTTTTCTTATATTAATAAAGTCTGTTAGTTCTCCCTCCATCATTATCTTTGCTGTCTGTTTATTGTATATGGCTTCTATTGCTTGAATAAATTTTCTGGCAAAACCCATCTGTTCCAATAGTAATAACATAAATCTCCAGTTCACGTTATCAAATGCCTTTTGAGCATCTAGGAATATCAAAGCCATTTGCTTTTCAGGATGAGCCTCATAGTATTCCAAAGTATCCAAGATTATTCTCATATTATCTCTGATTTGTCTCTTTGGCGGAAATCCATTTTGATCTGGGTGGATAAAATTATTTAATTTTTTTTAAAGTCTTTCTGCTGCCAAAATTTCTATCACTATCACAGCCAAATTTTGTCTTTTTTCTTCTTCTATATTTTGAAATCTGAGATAAAATTCTGACCTTTCCATCTCCCACCTCAACATCCCACTTTTATCTTGTTCAACCACTGTTAATCTACTGTCAATATTTCCAATATTCTCCTCTCTTTGTTTACCTTCTTCCTCAATTTTTTGGAATCTCTCCTCATACTTCACCATCATTTGTTTAATATTTTCCACTTTTTCATCAGTCTTCTCTATTCTTTGTTCAATAGTGTCTGTTTTTATCTTGAGATCTTGAATTCCTTGCATTAATCATCTGTAAAGTCACTTTTTCTTGTTCTTTATCTTGCTTCAACATTGTCTGAATTAAACGTTGTCCTCCAGCTGGTGGGGAGGCAGAGGTAGAAGTAGAAACGCCAGATGATATTGGTTTCCTGCTCATTTTAATGCTTCAAAAGCTTCAAATTCTTTTTAGCTTTTAATCCAACTGGTAGAATAGCCAATTATAATCCAAAATGGAAAAATCCAATAGTAAAAAGCCCAAAACCAAAGAAGAAAAAGGAGAAAAGGAAGAAGAAAAATCTTCAGGTTCTTCTAGACCCTAATCCAATTACAAAGTAGTCCACCATAAAGAATGAAAAATAGAAAGAAAGAAAAAACATCCAAAAATAATAATATTGATTAAGAAGAAAAAGAACAAAAATAAAAAAAAGAAGAAATTCTTTCAGGTTCTTCACACCTTAATCCAATTGGGAAGTTTCAATAATCAAATAAAAAAACAGAGTGGTCCAAAAACATGGATAGAAAAAGCAAAAGGATCCCAATAAAGATAAGGAGAAAAAAAGAAAAATAAAGAAAAAGCTCTGAGGCTTTCCCTTTGAAATAAAAAGCAAAAATAAGAATATTACTAGAATTAAAATTTACAAAGAGGCTGGTGAATAGGGGTATCACAAGTAATATATATATATATATATATATATATATATATATATATATATATATATGCACACTGCACTTTATTTAGTTGTCCAAGGCTCTTATTATGACTCTCTTCTCCACTAGCTTCAAAGCCAAGCCTCAAGTGTTGAAATATTGATAAGAGTCCAGGATAACTTCTGTAATAATATTTTGCTGTGCTCTCCCTCTATCTTATCACATTGAAATGTCCTTGAAAAGGAGTCTTTTTACAGTTCTCTCCAATTCAAATAAAATATTTTCAAGCCTCTAGTTGGCAGTGTTACAAAATTTCTTAATACTCTTCCCCCCCCAGCCAGAAAAAAAATAATTTATAAAAAGAAAAAATAGCCAAAGGGAGCCTCTATCCTAAAAGAAAATTAAAAAATCAAAAGGAGCATAAAAATATATGTAAGAGAAAATTCAGTCCGGTTACCTACAACGTCACACTTTGTAGTCACACTACAAAGTCCCCCCAAAAAAGTAAGAAAAAGAAAAAATAATCCAAGCCTCAATTTGACATCACTTTAAAAAACGCTGCTCATACAGTTTTTGTCAAAAAAAAAATCTCACAGGTTTCTTTTCTATTCAGGGTGCCCTTTCAAATCTCAGCGAATTTACAACAAAAAAGAAGTTTCTCACCCAGCCGACACACTTTCACTTCCAGCCACTTCCTTTCCAGAGCTGTCCCGACTTCAGCAGCTATGGAGGCTGCCTCTCCGCCGCCAGCAAAAGGACTTCTCCCAGATCAAACCAGAGATTTTGCGATATCCCTGGGATCCTGGGACTATGCCCTTCACGATCACCATCTCTACAGGACGGTTTAGGTCCGTTGGGACCTGTTCTGTCCTTAATTAACATACTCGAGATCCCCGCGCTTTGATTGGCCAAAGCGCGGGGCTCTCCGATTGGTCAGGCGAGCCGCGCCGATTGGCTCGCTAGGAATCTCCCGCGATTGGTCCATTTGGATCGCTGGAGATTCAAAGCGGTGCCATTGGCCGTGGCCGCCGCGGCGAAAGGAATAAAAGCCGCGGGCTTTTTTCCTTTCGCCAGTTCGGTTCCAACTTGCTAATAAAGAGCTTTGCACTAAAGTCACCGACTCCTGGCATCATTTCGCGGACACGACACTGGCGACGAAGGTGGGATCCAGACCCTGAACCGAACCACGTGTCCGACGGAAGTCAGACGAACCACCGCGATGGCGAAAATCGCACCACCTGCACCCTTCAACCCCGCCACCGAGGACTGGGAATCGTTCTCCGACCGATTCCGCATGTACCTCGAGTGCAGCGGCCTGAAGGACGCCACCGGCCCAATGAAACGCGCCGTCTTCCTGACCCACTGTGGGACCGAGGTCTTCCAGATGGCCAAGGCACTTGCCAAACCTGCTGATGCGACCGCGATGGACTGGGACGTCCTCGAACCCATACTTCGGCGGCACTACGCTCCAGAGGTACCCATCCTGATCCGGCGCAACGAGTTCAACTGGCGGGACCAGAGGTCGGGTGAGAGTTTCAGCGACTTCGTCGCCGAGCTGCGGCGTTTAGGGGGGCTCTGCGAATTCGATAACCTAAACGACGCCCTGCGAGACCGAATCGTGCTCGGTTTGTGGGACCCCGTCCTCCAGAGCCGGCTGATGGCCAAGGGCAACATCAGCCTAGCAGACACCCTCACCACAGCCACGGCCGCCGAAGCAACCCGAACTTCCGCCGACCGCATGCGCAGACCGAACACTGGGGACCGCAGCGGAAACAACAACCCGGCGAGGTCGACCGAGCCCCAACCCGAGACGACCACCCACCAGGGCGATTTCCACTCGGCATCGGGCACTTCCGATGACGAGGAGGACATCCATCGACTCCAGACAGGCCGCGACCCACGAAACCGGCGAGGTCGTAAGTCGAGGACCAACTGTGCCAGTTGCGGTGGCGACCACCCCAGGTCGGAATGCCGGTTGTTCGAATCGATCTGCCGGCATTGCGACAAGAAGGGACACATCGCCCGTGTCTGCCGCCTGAAGAAAAATCGCAGCCTGGCACGATGGGACCAGAACAACCGGAGCAGAGAAAGCACACCACCCCGGACCAGAGATCGCCCCTCGGACAACCGATGGGACCGGAACGGACGATCCTCGCGAGGCGGCGACAACCGGCAGAGAGAGGAGACCCACCAGACGGTCACCATCGGCCACGCCATCACCAACGACGCCCGGAAGGTCCACGTGGAGGTAGGCATCGAGGGCCAGCCATGCAAAATGGAGGTGGACTCCAGGTCTTACCTCTCCATGATTGCATGGCATGAAATAAAGCACTTGGTGCCTACCCTCCAAAGGAGGAACGTAGACAGCCAGAAACTCATTGTAAAAGACTACCAGGGAAACCGCATCCCGGTAGTCGGAACCAAACACTTCAACATCACTTATAAGGGGCGCACAGAAAGACTTCCCCTGACAATCGTCGACCGCGACCGCCCAAGCCTACTGGGACTACAATGGTTCGCCCCGCTCGACATCGCCCTCACGGGAGTCGACCACATCACTGACGACAGCTGGGAGCAGCAACTGGCCCGGGAGTTCCAAGAGGTCTTCGACGTAAACCTAGGCAAGTACCGAGGGCCCCTTATATCGTTCGACCTAGACCCTAACGTCCCCCCAAAACGCCTGAAACAAAGGCGGGTGCCATTCGCACTTAAACCCAAGATAGACGAGCAAATTGACAAGCTCGTCAAACAAGGGGTTCTACAGCCCATAGACCACGCCCGGTGGGAGACCCCCATAGTCACCCCGATCAAGCCCGATGGGTCGGTGAGGATCTGTGGGGACTATAAGGCCACCCTAAATGGCGCGCTGCAACAAAGCGCCTACCCCGTCCCAGTAGTGCAACACCTACTGCACTCACTGGGAGGGGGCAAGGTTTTCACCAAGCTCGACCTCGCCCAGGCATACCAACAGTTGCCGGTCGACGAGCAAACGGCAGAAGCGCAGACCATAGTCACCCACCGGGGGGCATTCAAATGCAACCGACTCAAATTCGGAGTCAGCGTGGCACCGGGCATATTCCAAAGCCTAATGGAGAGACTATTGCAAGGTATCAAGGGGGTGGTACCTTACTTCGACGACGTCCTAGTGTCGGCAGCCAACCAAGCCGAACTAGAGGGTCGACTAAGGGAGGTCCTAACCAAATTTAAAGAGACCGGACTAAAAGTCAAGAGGGAGAAATGCCAGCTATGCACGGAACGAGTAGAATTCCTGGGCTATCTCCTAGACCATCACGGCATTCACCCCACAAACAAAAAAATCAAGGCCATCAAAGAAGCCCCCACACCCAAGTCAAAGACGGAACTACAGGCGTTCTTGGTGTTACTGAACTTTTACAATGTTTTCCTACCCCAAAAGGCGACGGCGGCGGAGCCCTTGCATAGGCTCCTGGACAAGGCGGCGACCTGGACTTGGGGGAAACGCGAGCAAGCCGCCTTCCAAAGAACGAAGGACCTCCTCACCTCCGACACCGTCCTTATACAATTCAACGAGACCCTACCTCTGGCTGTCACATGCGACGCATCACCCTTCGGCGTCGGCGCTGTCCTCAGCCATATCCTTCCCGACAGAAAAGAAGCGCCCATCGCATTCTTTTCAAGGACCCTCACCAAACCAGAGCGGAACTATAGCCAACTGGACAAAGAGGCTCTGGCTATAGTTGCCGCCGTAAAACGATTCCATGAATATCTCTACGGCCGGACTTAAACCATCATAACGGATCACAAGCCGCTGCTGGGAATCTTTGCAGGAAACCGGGCCACCCCGAACATTCTGTCTCCCCGAATGACAAGGTGATCCGAGTTCCTGGCAGCCTACAACTACGAACTCATACACAGACCGGGTAAGACGATCTCCCATGCAGACGCCTTAAGCCGCTCGCCGCTACCGGAACCCGACACCGACCCAGCACCCACGACGACCACCCTCAGCATAGAGACTCTACCCAACTTGCCCATAACCGCGTCAGACATTGCCTGAGAGACTAATAAAGACAAACGTCTGGCGCGGGTGTTGCATTGGGTGGAGAAAGGGTGGCCGGAAAGGGACAACGACGAGTCCGTCAAAACGTTCCGAAACCGCCAAACGGAACTCTCTTTGTTAAAAGGGTGCATACTATGGGGGGATAGGGTGGTCATTCCGGAAAAGCTACAGGGGAAGGTTTTGGAACTGCTACACGAGGGGCACCTGGCATCGTTAGGACTAAAGCCCTGGCCAGAAGTTACGCTTGGTGGCCAGGGATGGACAAACAAATAGAGGCCTGGGTAGCTAGGTGCCAACGATGCCAGGAAACTAGGCCAAGCCCACCCACAGCACCCGTCCTAGAGTGGGAAACCCCAAGGGGAGCTTGGTCTAGGATCCATATAGACTTCGCCGGGCCCACAAAAGGACACACCTTCCTCATAACAGTTGACGCTTACTCCAACTGGCTGGAGGTAAGCAACATGAAGACGACAACCACGGAGGCCATGATCAAGGAACTCTGCAAACTCTTTGCAACACATGGCCTCCCAGACGTCGTCGTCTCCGACAACGGGCCCCAGTTCACCTCGCTGGAATTCGAAAAATTCCTAGCGGAAAGGGGCATCCGCCACGCGCTGACAGCACCGGCGCACCCGGCGGCGAACGGTAGGGCGGAACGGATGGTGCAATTCACTAAAAAGACCATCCGGAAAATAGACCACGGGGAGATCCAGGAGAAAATAAACAAACTACTCTTCACCCAACACATAACCCCAAATACCACAACCAATAAAAGCCCAGCCGAACTATTAATGGGCAGAAAACTAAGGTCCCCACTCGACAGGTTACACCCCACGTATAACCCGGAGAGGCCCCCAGACTCAAACAGCAAACACCGAACCTTCGCACCCGGTGACCCCGTATACACAAAGAACCTGATGGGAGACCCACTATGGATTCCAGCCGTCATCACACAAACAACAGGCCCACACTCGTACCGGCTACAAACAGCAGACGGACGAGCGTGGAAACGCCACATCGACCAACTAAGGTCAAGGACTACCAACCAACAAACCGCCGACGCACAAACAGGCGAAACCAACCCCCACAACACAAACCAAGGGGGGAGGGAATACCCAGGGGACCAAAACCAAAGAAGAATAAACCAGCAGTACTCACCGGAAAGCAACCATCACGACCCCTTGCCAGGAAGGAACAGCCAGGCCAGCTCGACCGACCCGGAAAGACCGAGCGGGAGCGGCGAAACCCGCAGCTCAACCAACCCGGAAGGCCCAGGAGGGAGCTATGGAGAAAGGACCGGCCCGATCGACCAGCCGGTTCCCACGATGGCAGCAGGAGCAGCAGAGATCCCGACCGAACCGGCCGGGATCCAGCCTACAACTGAGTTGCGCAGGTCAAGTAGGCCCAGACGGAGCCCCGCCTACCTTCGTGACTACGCAACGTAAGGACTGAACCAAGAGGGGAGGGGTGTTCTGTCCTTAATTAACATACTCGAGATCCCCGCGCTTTGATTGGCCAAAGCGCGGGGCTCTCCGATTGGTCAGGCGAGCCGCGCCGATTGGCTTGCTAGGAATCTCCCGCGATTGGTCCATTCGGATCGCGGGAGATTCAAAGCGGTGCCATTGGCCGCGGCCGCCACAGCGAAAGGAATAAAAGCCGCGGGCTTTTTTCCTTTCGCCAGTTCGGTTCCAACTTGCTAATAAAGAGCTTTGCACTAAAGTCACCGACTCCTGGCATCATTTCGCGGACACGACAGGACCGACCAGGGGCGAAAATATCGGCTGCAATCTCAGAGCCCCGAGATCGCAGCTGTATCGCCGAAACGAAGCTCCGCCTTCTTTGCATCAAGACAAATTTCTTGTGTGTCCAATCACACTTGGCCAATAAAGAATTCTATTTTATGTTATTGTTTATACCTGGAATGTCTGATCAATCCTAAGAATTCATAGCACGCAGAACTCAGCATTACATCATGCATGCTTTGCTTTACACACAAACAACTTGACCAGCTCTTCCACACCTGAAATAGTTCATAGGCAAATCTTTTTGCATGTCCTTCTTTTCTTTGTAACCCAGTGGCAATAATAAATAATATAAATGTTTCTTTTTCCTTTTCAGAAACCGCTATCCTACTACAGGTAGTCTTCGACTTGCAACAGTTCATTTAGTGACTGTTCAAAGTTACAATGGCAGTGAAAAAAGTGACTTATGACCATTTCCCACACTGTGGCAGCATGGTCACATGCTTTACATTTCGATGCTTGACAACTGGTTCATATTTATAATGGTTGCAGTGTCATCTGGTCATGTCATCATCTTTTGCAACCCTCCAACAAGCAAAGACAAGCGGGAAACCAGATTCACTTAAAAAACAGGTTATTAATTTAACAACTTCAGTCATTCACTTAACAAATGTGGCAAGACAAGAACAGTTATAAAATGAGGCAAAACTCACTTAACTTTATGACATATGACCTATTACTTACTGTTTGTATGTAGGCTATAGGCATTTGTATTGGAGGCAAATTCCTTGTGTGTCTGATCACACTTGTCCAATAAAGAACTGTTCTATTCTATTCTATTCTATTCTATTCTATTCTATTCTATTCTATTCTATTCTATTCTATTCTAATTCTCTTCTCTTCTATCCTATCCTATCCTACCTTATCCTATCTTAATTCTATTCATTCTACAAATTTCTTGCTCAACCATATAAATTTGGGGATTAATTGTGAACATACATTAAGGCTACCTGTATAGCTTCTCTTCAAACTAACATAGGTAAGGGGAAGGAGTAATGGTGGAGGTAGTCATTAATCTCCTTTTCTATTGAGTAGGATAAAGGAATTTTTCATTCCAAGATTTAGATCAGCCCAGAGATTGGTGCTAATTGAATAAACTTTTTATGCTCCATTGATCAACCATAGAGTGCAGGACTGATGGTAATTTCGGGATATTTCCCCTATTTCTAGATTGGCAGCAATTTTCAACAGTTAAGAGAACTTACATTAGAATATTCACTCTTTCCTCCCCCTCAGCCTTGTTCCCTTCAACTATCAGCCTTCTTCTATCAACTGGCAAACAGCCACCAGCTGAATTCTTCCTTTTCAGTTTTAAATTTCTAGCATGAAATCTCTGCATAAGGCCAAGTAAAAGGAAAGCAGCCCGAACAATCTTTTGTCTGGGTTTGGCCTACTTAGTTATATAATAACTCATGCAAGGACTTGCAAACTATAAACATCACATGTACAAACAAATTGATAAAAATATAGTGTTCTTCACACAACCCCGAATGTGGCTAAGGAAGGGAATGCATTTGTTTGAAGAATGTTTCCTCTCTCTCTGTTCCACATTAGATTAATCAGTGGTTTATGTTACGGAGGTTGTCTTGCTCTTTCACTCTGACTTGGAATAATCCCAAGTGTTGAACTTTGATAACTGTATAACTAATGAGTTTGTTTAACAGAGTTGTAGAAAGTTTCTTAGGACACTTTACAAACATGGGCCACATAAAGGGCTTCTTTGAGCCCAAAATAGGGGAGATCTAGAAGCCATGTGTCTTTAGGAGACCATGAATGGAAGGATACAACAAGGATAAAATGGCCTATCTTATTTAGTCATATCAGATAGTACTAATGATTCTTTCTGCATCATTTCATGTGCCTTCCCAATAAGTGTTGTATCAGCAACATGAGCTACTACTGTAGTTGGTTAAGTATTTCTATCCACCACAACCTCAGGAAGAGGCTTATTTTTGTGTTTGTCTGGTTAGTGAGAGTGGAAGTTTCATAGGCAGGTGACATAAGAAACATTAA
Organism: Hydrophis major; assembly: GCA_033807585.1. NCBI lineage: Eukaryota > Metazoa > Chordata > Lepidosauria > Squamata > Elapidae > Hydrophis > Hydrophis major. The sequence continues at coordinate 85,240,974 of CM066331.1, read as the reverse complement.
ACAGTGGTTGCCATTGGTAGGGTATACTGAGGAGAAGAAGTGAGCCAGTTAGTGTGATCAGTTATATTTATCATTGTTTATAAGCAAATTTGTCATATTATCTACATGCACCCAGGTTCAGCTTCTCTTTCTTCTCCAGACATGTATTTTTCATCTTCCTCTTTTTAAAAAACCACTTAGGATGAGTGTTTCCCCTGAAGCAGAAGTGAAGTAAAAAAGTGAAAACCATCACTCTTGTAATCAATCTATTCCCTTGCATGATCATTCCCAGATTGTGTGATTGTGTAATTCAGATGTTTTTGTGGAAGCTAAACATAGCTACAAGCCCGTCTTATTGATTATGAAAAAAGATAAGGAGTCATTCCTTCCGAGGCTAGCCTCATAGATATTAGAAAGATAGCTTTCTTAACAATTAAGGAAATAATATATATTCCTTAATCATTACGTATATATCTGCTGCTATTAACTATATTTTAGTTCCATCTTTATCATTCCATTGGGTGAATTCTCCTAATTTTATTTTGGTCCATTCGATTGAGTTTTAAAACACTTGAAATATTTGTTAAAAATAATTGCTGTCATCAAATCAGTATCAACTCTTAGTGACCATATTGATAGATCTTCCCTATATATCTGTCTCCAAACTTCAGCATTCCTAGTTGTGCATCCATAGCTGCTACCATGCTGGTGGCCAACCTTTTCTTCTCTTATACTTTTTCCATTATAATGGATTTCACAGGGAAGCTAGGTCTTCACATAATGGACTAAAATGTGATAATTTAAGTCCGGTAATTTTGATCTCAAATAAGAACACTGGAATGATCTATGATCATTTGCTTCTTTCGTGGTTAACCAGGATATTCTTCTCCAACATCAAACTTCAAAATATTCAATTTTCTTTCTTGCCTACTTCTTCAACATTCCATTTTTGCTTTCGCGGGGAAAAACATTGGTTTCATGATTGTGACCTCTGTAGCTATGGACACATCATGTTGTCTGAATATCTTTTTCCAAGTCCTGCATTTCTACCCTACCAAGTGTTGGTCTGCAGTTCCTTTTCTTGTTAAAAGTACTAAAATAATTAATTAAGGAATCCTGTAAACCAGGAACTCTGAAGTTCTGAGCTAGGACAGAAAATCTTAAGCAGCTCTCTACATGAGTAAAAGTTCAAAAACAATCAGAAAACTTTGACTTTACTTCCCACATACTGATCTTGGCTGCCTGAAGCCACTACTTCATTCTGCAGCAGTGTGGAAGATGGTAACCATCATAAATTAGACTACATGTGCATCTTCTCACCACCACCTTGGAAATTACACCAGTCGAAATGTAGACCTTTTACATGTGAACTCAGGAGCTCTATTGCTGAGTGCTGGTTCCACTTGCAGATCTAAAGTCTTCAGACTCCTAAAGTACCTGGTTTAATGCTACATCTTCTACATCTCTCCAGATGTAGAAATAAATCACAGTGAGTTATGAAAGGCACAATAGTGGAACAAAAACATAAATCCTGAAAACTGTAAGTGTTCTGTAAGCAACTGGATGCTTCCAAGTTTGCTTTGAAATATTTAACTTCCAGATGGAGATACTGTATGCCAAGTTTCTGGACTGTACTTTTATAGTTGAGTTATAAGCCTGTGTAATATTAAACCTGTTAAGTACTTGGACATGGGTTGGAGTAAATGGAGACAGTCTTTGAATGTGAACTTTCAGCTCTTTATTGCATAGTGATTTCTCAAAACAATAACAGCGAACTCTGCCTTATATAGGCAACCTTTGTGAGAATTGTCCAATAGTGAGCTATGAACGCTAACTCTTTAAACCAATAATAATCCTCTGTTAAGGGCCAATCGGATTCCTAAGAACTAATCCGATCTGGCCGCCTAAAAGCCAATCAGAAGTGCAGGGCCAGAACCCTGCACTTTACTTCAAGCTCATACTTTATTAACTATGGTACATACACAACACCCCTTCCCCCTGGCTTCTTAATTATGGTGTAGTTATATAGTCCTTTAAATAGAACGGTTGTCTTTTAAGTCTTTTGGATTTTCGTTGGACTGGTTGATTGCAATCCTGTTGAGGTAGATTGTTGTTTGGCAGTGGCTCTGCTTCTTGCTCAAGTGCAATTTCTTGCGGTGCAAACAATTCTCCTTCCTGCTCCATTTCCTGAGTCTCACTTGATTCGTCGCTCCCTTCGGGCAGGTTCCCTGGAACGTCATCTTCTTCCCTGGAACGTACCTCCCCCCCACTTGGTTTGGTCATGGGGGAGTTGTTGACTGGCCGTTGTGAGTCGTGACCGTAATTGGTCGATATGCCGTTTCCACAGTCTATTGTCACAGCATTTCACTACGTAGGATTTGGGGCCGGTCACTCGCACTACCGTTGCCTCTATCCATAACGGATCGCCTGATAAATTTTGTGCGTAAATGCGGTCTCCTATCTGGAAGGTGCGATAGCAGCCACTGGATCCTATTGGCTTTTCCAGTTCGTAAGCAGGGTGCAACCGGTGGAGGTGGGAACGGAGTCTTCATCCCATCAGTAGTTCCGCGGAAGTTCTGCCGGTGACGCTATGTGGAGTTATGTGTTGCAAAAAGAGAATTTGGTTGACTTTGTCATCGATATTGTCATAGTCCATTTTTTGCAAAGTCTTTTTAACAAATTGGACCATGCGTTCCGCTTGGCCATTGGTCGCAGGGTGCGCAGGCGAGGTGAGCACATGGCGGATGCCGCAGTCAGCGAGGTACTGCTCGAACATTAGTGCCGTAAACTGTGGCCCGTTATCAGACACCAGGACATCAGGCAATCCGTGGGTTGCAAAGAGTCTATTTAGGATCTTAATCACTGCCTCGGAAGTTGTGGCCGTCATATGATGAATTTCTAACCAATTGGAGTATGCGTCGACTGTCAGCAGGAAGGTATATCCTTTCGTTGGCCCCGCGAAATCCAGGTGGATTCTGGACCAGGGTCCACGTGGCGTCTCCCATTCAGTAGGCATGGCTTTTGGTGGGGCGTTGCTGGCTTGTTGGCAATTGGTACACGCTTTGACCCACTGCTCGATTTGCCGGTTCATGCCCAGCCACCATGCATAGCTTCGTGCAAGCGCTTTAATCCACACGATGCCGGGGTGGCCCTCGTGCAGAATTTGTAGCAGTGTCTTCCGGAGTCGTTCTGGGACAACGACTCCATCGCCCCAGATGACACAGCCTTTTTGGGAAAAAAGTTCAGTCTGTCTTGCTTTAAATGGCGCGAAGTCATCTGGGACTTGGTCCAATGGCCATCCGCGTTCTACCCAGCCTAGGACTCGAGCTAGGGTGTGGTCTCATTTGGTTTCTTTCGCGATGTCTCGGGCGGTCATAGGCGGCGAGTTGAGTGTTTCAATCTGCAACGTGGTGCCGTTGGTGCCGGATCGTCGAGAGTCTCTGGAAGCGGTGCTCGGCTTAATGCGTCGGCATGGGGAATGGCTTTCCCCGGGCAATATTGCAGGCGATAATTATAAGCAGCTAGGAATTCTGACCATCGGATCACTCTAGGGAATAATATGTAGGGGGTTGGCTTGTCCCCGGCTATTATCCCTAGCAACGGTTTGTGGTCAGTTATAATGGTGAATGTCCTTCCATACACATATTCATGAAATTTCTTTACAGCTGAAACGATTGCGAGTGCTTCTTTATCAATTTGTCCATAGTTCCGCTCTGCTTGTGAAAGAGTCTTCGAAAAGTATGCAACAGGGGCTTCGTTCCCATTAGGCAGTACATGGCTCAAAATGGTGCCCACCCCAAAGGGCGAGGCATCGCAGGTTATAACTAATGGTAAAGTCTCATTATACTGCATAAGTACAGAGTCAGATGTGAGCAATTTTTTAACATTCCGGAACGCTTGTTCTTCCCGGTAACCCCATACCCACAATGCTTTTTTATCTAATAACCGGTGTAACAGTTCAGCAACAGTCGCCTTGTGCGGTAAAAATACATTATAGAAATTAATGAGGCCTAAGAATGCCTGGAGATCGGCCTTGTTACGTGGCCTGGGAGCATTTTTTATCACCTTTAATTTACTTTCGGTAGGGTGAATGCCCTGGCTATCAATCCGATACCCTAGAAACTCAACACTGTCAGTATATAAGTGACATTTATTTTTTTTCACCTTAAGTCCTGCCTCTTGGAATTTTTTAAGAACACATTTCAAACGATCCTGCAAGATTTTTTTGGTAGGGGCTGCAATTAATACGTCATCAAAATACGGAACCACGCCCTTGATTCCCTGTAACAACCTTTCCATGAGGCTTTGGAATATCCCTGGGGCTACACTAACCCCAAATTGCAATTGAGAACATTTAAAAGCACCTCTGTGCATTACAATTGTTTGAGCTTGGGCTGTCTTTTCATCCACTGGTAGTTGTTGATAAGCTTGAGCTAAATCTAATTTAGCGAAAACCTTTCCACCCCCCAAGGAATGGAGGAGGTGCTGCACCACCGTAACTGGATACGCATTCTGCTGTAGGGCGTGGTTTAAAGTGGCCCGGTAGTCCCCACAAATTCGGATTGACCCATCTGGCTTAATGGGTGTTACAATAGGGGTTTCCCATGGAGAGTGATCGATGGGCTTCAACACCCCTTGAGCAATTAGCTTGTCGAGTTGTTCGTCGATCTTAGCTTTAAGAGCGAATGGAACTCGATGGGGCTTCAAGCGAATTGGGGCTACTTTTGGATCTAGACTAAATGAGATTGGGGTCCCTTTATACTTGCCTAAACGGTCTACGAAGACGTCGCTGAACTCAGAAATAAGGTCTTCCTCCCACTCACAACCACCGACTCGGTTCACGCCGGCCACTTCGATGCCAAGTGGCGCGAACCATTGGAGGCCTAATAGACTAGGCCTATCTCTATCGATGATCGTTAGAGGTAAGTATGCTGTATGCTTTTTGAAGGAGACTCGGACTCGGCAGGACCCGACCACGGGGATTCGATTTCCTTGGTAGTCCTTGAGGATGAGGCGTTGAAATTGGAGGTCTTGGCATTGGATTGTGGGGATAAGTTGCTTGAGTGTCTTCCAAGACACCATCGAGAGGGACGATCACGAGTCGACCTCCATGTGGCAAGGCTGGTTCTCGATGGCTACCGTGACTCGAATTTTCTTAGTGTCCAATACTGAGGCGTGACCTATAGTGATAGTATGGTGAGCCTCTTCTTTTTGCAAAGCTCGATTTCTGTAGGAGTGGTTTACTGGCTCTTGCCTTACAGGACGGTTTCCTGTCGATTGGCGATAGTTGGCCCCTTTTGAGGCCTGGCTGGGTCCTGGTAAGCTGCGGCAGACCCGGCTGATGTGGCCACGTTTCCTGCACTCATGGCAGAGTGCGTCGCAGAATTTGCATTCAGCCCTGCCATGGTTTGCTCCACAGCCAGCGCAAGGGCGTAAGGGCTTAGGGCGAGGGTCCCGGTTGGACCGCAGTCGATGGACCCCTTCTTCGTCGCTGTCTGACGACGAAGAGAGGTCCTCGTGGTGCGTTGTTGCAAGCTTCCCTTCTGAGTTGGGTAAGATTTCGCCGGTCGGTTGTATTGCCGGAGTGCGGCTTCGCCGTAATTGTGCAGCCGACTTTTTTGTCGCCTCTGCAGCCGTGGCTTCGGCGATGGCGTCAGCAAAGCTGATGTCGCCTTTCGCCATCAGCTTGCTTTGCACGCCTAGTGCATCTAATCCCAGAATTACTCGATCTCTTGGTGCTTCTTCTAAATCGGCGAACCCGCAGAGGCCCCCTAAATTCTGGAGGTCCGCCACGAAATCGGCTACGCACTCTCCTTTTCGCTGGTTTCTCTGATAAAACTCGTGGTGTCTCATGAGTGTAGGCACGGTTGGCGCGTAATAGTCTCTCAGGATGGGTTCGAGGTCATCCCAGCTCATGGCTTTCACTTCTCGAGGTTTGGCGAGTGCTTTAGCCATTTTAAATACAGCTGGGCCGCAGTGCGTCAGGAACATTGTCCACTTCTTTGCTGGTGTGGCGTCCTTCAAATTATTCATCTCAAGAAACATTTGGAAGCGATCCATGTAGGATTCCCTATCCTCTTGGTTTGGATCGAACGGAGCGGGTGGTATGATGCCGCCGGAGATGGTTCCGTTGTTGGCGTCTTCTTATCATGTGCTCGGTATTGCTTCCTGGCTTCTTAGGTTCAGACGTCTCCAAATCCCACCCTCGTCGCCAGAGTTAAGTACTTGGACATGGATTGGAGTAAATGGAGACAGTCTTTGAATGTGAACTTTCAGCTCTTTATTGCATAGTGACTTCTCAAAACAATAACAGCGAACTCTGCCTTATATAGGCAACCTTTGTGAGAATTGTCCAATAGTGAGCTATGAACGCTAGCTCTTTAAACCAATAATAATCCTCTGTTAAGGGCCAATCGGATTCCTAAGAACTAACCAATCCGATCTGGCCGCCTAACAGCCAATCAGAAGTGCAGGGCCAGAACCCTGCACTTTACCTCAAGCTCATACTTTATTAACTATGGTACATACACAACAAAACCAAATAGATCCAAAATGACAAGGTAAAGGAGCAAATGCAGGACAAAAAATATTTGATGAAGTATAAACAAAATAGTAAGGGTGGCATTGAGTTTGTTATACAAGATTGGCTTAGGACTGGATAAACTTGTTTTGATCTCTACATTGGGATACACCCTGTAATGTATAATATTATGAGGAAATATTTGGTCTCATATCTTGAATATAGTAACACACATGCGTGCATGTTCAAATAATGTGCATTCTGTAGAAAATTGCCTTAAAGAAAGCTATGACATAAAAATGTGAAGCTATGTTTTAACAAACTCAGCAACTCAAATTCTGTCATGGTTCTATTTATTTGTTTGCTGGATTTTAAATAAAAGTAAACATGAAACTTGGAGCTGATCTCATCTCCATTCCTCTGAAATCTTTGCCTCATATAACACTATTTTCAAATGTTTCCAATGGTTACTTTATGAAATAACAGGCTAGATGCCTTGCTTACATGTACTTGAATTAGATGTTTTAATGTTTTTCAGTGTTTTAATGGGTTTTTTTTTACTATTTTTATTGTTTTAAAATGTTTTTAAGATTTTAATTGTAATATTTGTTTCTGAATTGTGAGCTGCCCAGAGTTGTTTGCTGAGACGGGAGGCTATAGAAAATAAATAAAATAAATGTGATGCATACAGGTAGTCCTTGACTTACAACATGTCATGCCCCTATTGAAGTCTGACTCTGAGGGAGGGGAGTAAGAACCGACAGGGAGTGGAAGTGTGGCTCCAGAGGTTGTGGAGGAGGCTGGGCAGTCAGAGGAAGACCCAGGCCCATCCCCTCTCCATCCTAGGGCATGAAGGAAGGAGAGGATAATGGAGAGACATGAATGGTGTGGTCTACGGGGGGGGGGGAGGAAAGGGCCTTGATCCTCTTCATGGGCTGCAGCTGTGAGAACTGGTTAAAAGGATGGACATGCATATGGGCCAGTGCTGGAAAAAAAGCATGGAAATATCTCTAATCTGTCGTTCCTCTCTGAGTTTGGCGTCCTTCCCAGTGTGTGTTCCAATATCTGTGGACGATTTCAAGCCCTTATCTTGCCTGGTTCCCTTAATTGCTTCAGTGTGGTTTGTGTTGTTTTTACTCTTTATAATTTATAGGCATTTTTAGTTTAAACGGCATTTCCTCCTTTTCGTAACTGCTTGTGGGGGAGTTTCTTGTCAAGGATACTGGGAGCTCTGAAGCAAAGTGAAGGAATAAAAGGGGCTTCACTTGTTTTTGTGAGTGTGTTTATTTTGTATCCCACCCTGGGTCATCACATAACAGTTCATTTAATGACTATTCAAAGTTACAACGGCACTGAATTTTTCACAACTTCCATTTTTTGTACTGTGGTCCCCATTGTCGCATGATGAAAATTCAGGGGCTGGGCAACTGGTTCCTATTTATGACAGTTGGTGTAGTCATGTGATCAGGGATGGGATCCGACCAGTATAACTACCGGTTCTGTTGTTCTGCGTCACGTGCATCACTTGAGTGCAATTTACGACCAGCTGAGCTGCCCAGACAGCTAGCAGCGCTGCATGCAAGTGCGCAGCGGTTGAAAAAGCATTTTTTTCCTGCTTTTTCAACCGCAGCTGTGCCGCACAAAGCAGCTGCAGTTGAAAAAGCAGGAAATAAAGGTCAGGTAAGAGCCTGGGCGGCGGGCAGGCAGGTGGGCCAAAACAGCAGCAGACATAGAACTGGTTCTATGAATGCTCTCTGTTTGCTGCTTTTCATAGCAATTGGTTCTACAGAAGTGGACAGAACTGGTAGAATCCCACCCCTGCAGGTGATCCCTTTTTGCAACCTTCTGACAAGCAAAGTCAATGGGGAAGCCAGATTCACTTTAACAACTGGGTGGCTAACTTAATACCTTCAATGATTCACTCAACAACTGTGGCACAAAATTTCATCAAAATGGGGCAAAACTCACTTCACAAATGTCTCACTTAACAACAGAAATTCTGGGCTCAGTTGTGATCATAAGCCGAGGATTACCTATATTAACTTTCACTCTGGACATTTGATAATCAAAAAATATCAGCACTGTTACCAGGGCTAAGGACGGGGTAGAGACGTGTGAATGTAATTGACTGCAGAACATTTTAGTACTAGTAAAGTGCTTTTCCTCAGAGCAATGAAAGCAACAGCCTCATTTACAAAGCTTGCTGCTCTCATGTCTAAGTCTATTCCTGACTGTTTGCAGCTGGCTTTTTGGGAAGTCTCAGTTATAGCCTTTCTGAGGCAGGAGTGTGAGGCCTTCCAAGTGATGTAGCCTCTTTTACACTTTAAGGAAAGACCTTTTTCATGCAAACACAGAGTATGGAGTACAGGATTAGTCCCCGACTTAAAACAGCATCTAGTGACTGTTCAAAGTTGCAATGGCACTGAAAAAAGTGACTTATGACCGTTTTTCACACAACCTTTGTAGCATCCCCATGATCGTGTGATCAAAATTCAGATGCTTAGCAGATGACTCATACTTGTGACTTTAATTTTCCACATTCCATTACAGTTTCCTAGCCAGTCTCACAATTCCTTGTTCTCTGGTCCCCACCACCCCTCCCTTAGCAGCAAGAATGGACTCATCACATGGCTGTTAAAGAAGCAACTTTAAGGTGAATAAAGGAAGGCTTAAATATTTTTTTATTGCTTTATGTGTCTCTTCAAATATACATGTGTATCTCCATTGCATTTTTGTTCAGGTTCTCAAGGCACATACAAAGTGCTCCATCTTTCCATACAGGTAGTCCTCGACTTACAACAATTCACTTAGTGACCATTGAAAATTACAATGGCACTGAAAAAAAGTGACTTATGGTCATTTTTCACACTTACGACCTTTGTAGCATCCCCATGATCGTGTGATCAAAATTCAGATGCTTGGCAGCTGACTCATATTTAAGACCTTTGCTGTGTCCTAAGGTCATGTGATCACCTTTTGACAAAATCAACGGGGAAGCCAGATTCACTTAAGAACCATGTTACTAACTTATTAACGGCAGTGATTCACTTCACAATTGTGGCAAGAAAGGTCACAAAATGGGGCAAAACTCACTTAACAAATGTCACACTTAACTAGAGAAATTGTGCTTCTAAGTCGAGGACTGCCTATATCTCTTTCAAAAGCTTAATTGAGCCCTATTTTGGGCAGGTCCACAGGGTGTTGCTAGAGAAGGCAATTGTTTTATACTGAAGTAGCTTTAAGAGTCCTGTAACAGTAAGCATGCACTTGCTAATGTGAAAGATTCAGCTTTTAATGGGATTATCAGAAAAAATTTTTTACTAGGAGAGTCCTTGACTGCAGAGACAAGACAAATCTAAAGTTCCGTCACTCGTATCAAACAGTTGATTCTTTCACATTGTCTCCTTTTCTATTTTCTAACCCCCCATAAAAACTGAAGATGATTTTCAATCTGTTGGCTCAAAAACTCAAGAGAAAGTGAAAATCATTAGCTTACCTTGACCTTACATTGTGTTTCTTTGTTTGGCAGTCTACAAGGTATCCTAACTATTCCTGGGGATTAGGGGCAGGGAAAGCTGAAAAGGGTACTTTTTCCCCTAGAAAAAAATACCAACTTGGCTATGGGAAATGATTCACCTGAATTAAAACAAAGTTTCACAGCAGTTATCAAGTACACCATGAGAATCATAATGGGGCAGAGAGCTGAAACTGGAATAAGTAAGCTATTTGTACTTGATCTTCAAGGCAATATTCTGTTCTGCTTTTGTATTGTACAGGTGTTGTCTATTTGACATCTGATACACAAAAACAGATTAAATTCAATTAAAGGCCATAACTATTATTCATTCAGTGCCACTGTAACTCTTTGAACAGTTGCTGAACAAATAGTTAAGCACTAGCCATGTGTGTATTGTCAGTATACGTGTGTGTATTATATTATTTTTCTTTTTATTATTTTTCTTTCTTTTATATGGTGCTTTTCATCCTTTTTTTTTTGTCCTTGCAAATAGAAAATTGGAATATCAGGGGAAAGATTAATCAGGTTATTCCCCCTCCAGTTTTGATATTAAAAAGAAATATTTAGCATGTTGTGTTGTTTAATGTGAGAAATACTGAATTGCCAGTTGTCCACGAGGATGGTCTGCAGTCCGAAGTAGTAAGTCCATGTAGTAAGTCTATGATACTTGGTGCATATTACCACTTACCTGGATGTGTACACTAAATCTGAGTCCTTTTGAGTTGTTGGGGAAAACGTGAGTATCAATGGGCTGGAGACATATATTACACTAAATCTAAATTAGATCTAAGCTTAGTCTGTATATACTTGACAGTTGGTGGGATTTTCAAATCATAAGTGAAAAAGTTAACCATCAGGCCAATGAAATATGTGCATCTCTGGCTCAAAATCAAACCATATTTTGTCAGGCGGTGGAACCACGTTCTTATATGCAATCTTTCAATTCAAACTAATTTTCTTAAATTAGTCTTATGCATGCCTATTCACAAGATAATTTCATGTTTAATGAAGCTTTATCTGAGGAACGCACTCAGAAACTTAAGTCGAAAGTACATCGGATAGCATGCAGTGTTTTCAAAGTTGACAACTTTAGAATCTGTGGACTTCAATTCCCAAAATTTCCCAATTCAACACGGGAAGGTTGGGAAAAAGGCAAAAAGAGGCGATGTCTTAAAATAAGCCCCCACACCGCCCCGAAACGCTTCTTCCAAAGAAGACAAAAGGAGTCGTGTTCTTCCAGCCGCCGTAACAACCTTCGTAGAACTCCGTTTCGTAGGCGGCGCTTTTAGAGACTATAAGGTAAAAGCCAAAGGCTTCCGTCGACCTTACTCGGGGCGGCCCCAGACCGCACCGGATGTTTACAAGCTGCATTTCCGCACTAACGAAATCGTCTCTATGATCGGCCGCCCCTGGGACCGCTGAGGGGGTCGGATGCGCCTGCGCGAGCCGGGCCCCTTTAGGCCGCTCCTGCCGCCACGACCATCCACGGGAACTGTATGCGTTGAGCGGAGACGGGCGGGCTCGGCGGCGGCGGCGGCGGCGCCCACAGGAGTAGCCGCCCCGCCCTCTCCCCTCCGGTGGTCCCCGCTGCGTCGCCGTGAGGAGCCCTTTCTCCTCCCCGCGTCCTCTTGCTCTCGGCCGGGCCGCTGGCTCCCCTGGAGTTCCGCGGCGGCAAATGGTGGGGCCGGAGGATGCCGGAGCTCAGGGCGGCGCAGCTTTGCTTGCCTCGGGCAGGGACAAGGAGGCGGAGGAGGCGGCGGAGGAGGAGGAGGAGGCGGACGGGGAGGACGCGGAAGCGGACGGCAAGCGGGATGGGAGCCGAGAGAGCTCCCGAGACCGACTGCATCGCTACCTGGCTGGCAAGAGGCCGCCCAACGGGGACGCCTGCGGCGGAGGGAGGATGACCAACGGGGACGCCGGCTTTCTGCTCCTCGCGCCGCCGGTCTCCGAGGCGGCCGCGGCTCCGCAGCGGGGCGAGGAGAAGAAGAAGCAGCAGCAGCAGCAGCAGCTCCAAAACGGCGCCTTGTTCCTGAGCGGCGTGACCGGGGCTGAGCCGCCGAGCGGGAGCAACAGCCTGGCGGGGGCTGCCGGAGCTTCGGCCCCGTCGCCCACCTCCTCCGCCTCGGCCTCCTCTTCCTCCTCCTCCGCCTCCTCCAGCTCCTCGGGGACCCCCGAGGAGGCGGAGGGCAGCCTGTCTTCCCCGGCGAGGGCTCTGCCTTGCCTGCCCGCTTTGGCCTTCATGGACATCAGCCTCAATTCCCGAAACACCTTCGAGGTGAACCGTCGCCGCAGCGCCCCGGACCACTTGCCTCCCCCGGAGCCTCCCGACGACCCCGCCGCCGCTCACGGAACGGGGCCTGGCTCGGAGCAAGGGGATCGGGCCAAACGGTTGAGTGGTGGGATCGCCGGGTCCAGTTTTGCGGAATTTTTCACGAGGTAAAAGAAAAATGGAAAAAAAATATGACTCATCGGGCCCCTCCCTGGCGCGGGAAGGGAAGGTACGGTGAGCTCAGGTCCCGCAGACCCGAGTTGTGCAATGCCGGCCTCACCAAGGAAGGCGACGGAATCGAAGCGTCCCGGGACTATGGTGCGGGATCCCATCTGGAGATCGGCTCCTGGGGAGACCAGAAGCTCTGGTTCCCGGGGACCGACCCAGATTGGATCCTGCGAGATTCTGGTCTCCTCCGTCCTCAGATCCCCGGTAGCATCGATCTTCCTTGCTGGCCTTGCTGTGGAAGGAGTGTCTGAACTGCATTTCAAAGACTGGGCTTGGCAAGAGCAGAATAAGGCTCTGAATTATGGATGGTGTGAGGTTGCTTATTTGCATCCCCTCCCCTCTTCTTCCCAAGCAGCAGGTGTTGCTTTCTTGGTATCCTGACCTATTGCAAAGGATATGGATCTGGAAGGAGGGGGGGATGGCCTACTTAAAAGATGTTGGGCTAAGAAATTCCTTGGGAAAGGAAGAAAAAATAATCTTGGCAGGTAATATGTAGGGCTGTCTAAAGCACAACCCCTTCATTACTGATGAACCAGTTCTGAAGGCAAAGAAAATTACAGGTATGAGATGTGTGTAACCTTCAGAATGCTGTCCTTTTATGGAGTGTGCCAACTCGAATGCAATCATTGCTTTGTTTAATGCTTAACATAGGGTACATTTAAGAAATATTTTAACTCAGTTCTACTCAGATTTCTACTTGTAAATTGAGTGCAATCAATGATGAACCAGTTCTGAAGGCAAAGAAAATTACACCTATGGGATGTGTGTAACCTTCAGAGTGATGTCCTTAACTTTTATTGAGTGCCATTCACATAAAGCATAGTCAACTCAAACGTGTTCATTGTTTCGTCTAATGCTTAACGTAGGGTACATTTAAGAAATATTTTAATTCAGTTCGACTCAGATTTCTCCCTGTAAATTGAGTACAATCGTAGCTTATGCTTTGGATAGCATTATTCTAGCTTTGCACCAAATGTCATATTAATGGATAATGGGATAATGTTTAATGGGACTGTTGTTTTGTATCAGATGTCTTGTTACATAGCTACATGTGGGCATTGCTACACATTTGATTACTTTTGAAAGCAAAATGTGCTTTTATTGCATTTAGGGAATTTGACCTCTACAGTTCCTTAGAAGCCTATATACCAGGAAATATTGGCAGACCTTTTAATCAGAAGCATCTATTATCTCTCAGTGATACTTCCTTTTTGAAGCAGGGAGCTGTTTTTTGTGACATGTGGAAGAACATACTAAATCATTAGCTTCTGAGGCCTCTGAAGTAGCTGCACAAGCACATCAGAATATCTGTTAGAATGAGACCTATCATAACACTAATGTTTCGTAATCATTCTCCTCTTTCATGTTTTACTGTGCTACAAAATATTATTTTCATATTCTTTACTTCAAGTAATTAAAGGCTTTACAATGTTTAGGTTAATAGGAAAGAAAAAGAATTCTATTACAGGCTAGTGTTGCAATGTTACCTTGTTCTTTAGGTACGCATGACATACTCCAAATTGAACAGTTTTCAAGAATGAAACCATATATCATTATTTGGCTGTATGTTCAGTTTTATGAAGGTCCAATGCATTCTTACTTGTTCTTAGCTTCAATAATGCTGGAAAACTTAATTACTGGAAATGGTGGAGTAAAAAATAGCTACTTTAAATTATTTTTCTAAAGGGATTTTATTCTATCACACACTGATATAGTATTCGGTGTTCTGGACACTGAAGCAATTTATGTTATGTTACGTTTGGTACATTTGTTATGTTAGGTGCCTAGAGTAGCTCTATAGCAAAATAGGCAACAAATAAATTTAACAAATATATAAATTTATGCTCCCAAGCTTCTGAAAAAAAACAAACAGTACTAATAGGTAGTTTTTGAGTCTCTATCTTGATGTTTACAATCTAAAACCCATGAAGACCTGGCTCTTCATCCACACCTTCAAGAAAGGGAGAGTAAAACTCTTCGTTATGCTTGCCATTTGTTTCCATTATGTGTATTCATTTTATTGTAATGTAATTATGAACCATCCAGACATTGAGAGACAGAATCAAGTTAAATAAATTATCACTATAAAATTATGATACAAAAGAAAAACAAGATGGAGCTTGTAAAAGAAAACAAGATCATTATAGCATCAGTTCTTGATGTTACAGGGATTCTGATCTCACATATAATAGTTCACTAGAGTGGCTCTTAAGTCACTAGTGTGGGAGAATCAAAGAGAAATTTACTTTTTGGAAGAATATAGATGGTGGCCTTGCTTTCCTTCTCTCCTTCTGACACAGTGCAGTGGAATGGCTTCTGGATTATGGCAGTTATTCAGAGAAGAAACTTTAATTCTGACTGTGCTAAAAGGTAGGATGGTTTTAAGTTTTTCCACTACGTTATTGATATATGTTTTAGTATACCAATAAACTTAAAATCATTTATTTCTTCAACTTTTGCCTGGTGAAGATGGGTAGAGAAGAGGAGAAAGGAAAATGACAATGGACAAATCCTTTAGAAGTAGCCAACTGGTATTTTGCAAAATATCCTGCTGAAACTTCTGATATAATTTACAATACTTGCCGGAATTGTGATTCTTGTATTGAGGAAGTATTTATTGTCTCGGTAGTCATGAAATAGCTTATTTGTTGCCAGTTGCTCCTTTAACAATTATCTAGAAACACTTCTCCATCTGAAATGCTCACTATCTCATAATATAGCATAATCTAGAAAATGTATCATTAGAAAAGTATTAATCCTATTTACAGAAATGTGCCATTTATCCTGAGTGGTATAAGAGACTATAGAATTATACCAGTGCTTTTTCTAACATCCAATTTTGTCTGCTTTCACCATTTCAAAATCTTTTGGGTTTGTTTTCTGACTGCATTTCCTAAACACCAATAAATCATGATGAATAGAGTAATAAAATTATTTAATTATAATATTTGTAAAAGTTGAGTTCCTAAGTTTTTAAGATTGCAATAATCGTGTGAAAGCTGTTTGTATTTGTTGAGCGGAACTCTCGCTTCTGCATTCAAGTTTAATTTCCAAGCTTCTTTCTCATTTACCTTACAGCAATTTTATGAAGTGGATTAGGCTGAGAGAGAAAGAATGGCCAGAGTCACCCAAGGATAAAAATGGGATAGACTGTGGGTCACTTAATCATGGCACCATCCTGGCTCTCTGTCTTGTCTTGTGCGGTTCATAATATGACAGCAGAGACTAAAGCCTGAATTACTTAATATATCCCCTATATATTCATATATACATATGAATAGTATTTTGAAATTGTGCTTGATCATTGATCAAATATGAGTCAGTAGTATAACCTGACTTTTAAAAAGGCCAAATGCAAATTTGAATTGCCTCAGTAGAGGTATAACGCTTCAATCACATGAAGTAAATGGTTCCATTTTCTTTTTCATTAGTCAGAGACAAGGTAGAACATGTCTACTTCCAATGATCACATTTAAAAAAAAGTTCAGACAATTGACACAGGTGCAAAAAATGGGGGTGGGTGGAAGGGTGGGCAGTATGGATGATGAAGCCGGTAGAAACTAAATTCTACAAGGAGATATAGAATAAATTGGCTAGGTCTTGGGAAAAAACTGGTAGGGAACTGTCAGCAAGCATTTTCCAAATATCTGAATGGGGAATCACAAAAAAGATCAAGGCCTGTTTTCTATTGCCTCAGGTTGAAGTATACAGGCAAACAGATTTTGGCTGAATGTGAGGCTAGATTTACAATTTTTAGATGGTAGAAGTGAATGTTTCAGGCAGCCATCTGTTGATGCTTTAATTTGGGTTCCTGCACTGTGAACATAGTTTGATTTATGGGTGTAAGGGATCCTTTCCAATTTTATGATTCTGTGATAATTGTCTCAATTCATCACCTTTTGTTTTGACAAGCTGCAGGTTAAAAAAAAATGCCAGTGGTATCTGGTATAATACTTCTGAAGGGAAAATTGCTTCTGTATTCCTTCTAGTTCATTTAGGAAATTCAGGGAGGTATGTGAAATTGCCTCCACAATATTGTTTAAAGGGAATGTTAACTATGAACTCCGCTGTCAGTGCCATCCTTCAGGATCTAATCTGATCCCACTGTTCATTTTGAGAAACGAGAAAATCGCATCTTGGCATATGTGCTTGGTTTATCACTTTTCTTTCATACAACTATCCATTTTATAGTTCGGCAAAATCTGAAGTCTTCCTGGGTTAGTTGTTACTTGTTGCTGTATCTGGTAGTAACATGAAATGTCAATTTTATATTGAAAAGCAAATGCTTAATTTCTGCTAAGGCTACGGTCTAGAACAGGGGTGTCAAACTCTCAACAGCACATCATCACATGATGCATCGTGACTTCCCCCTCTTCGCTCAACTGGGGTAGGCGTGGCTACCGTGTAACGCATCCAGCCCACGGGCTGCGAGTTTGACCCCCCTGGTCTAGAATTTCTTTTGAAGTGTGTATCTCTGAGCATCATTAATAAAGTTAATCATTTCATCGTAACACTATGTCTGAAAATTGAAATTTTATTTAAGTACTTAATAATGCTCTGCTACATAAATGCCCATTAGAAGCAATGTATTTGATGTCGCAGTGTCAGAATTGTGGAGTCCTAGATGTGCTCTGAGCTTGGTTGTTTGCTTGCTGACATTTCATTACAGTGTAAGCTGCATGTGAAATCTGGACAAAAACGACCAACGAGTAAAAAAACCACATAGCTGAATGCAAATTATGTACATATCCAGACACACATTTCATACATTGTTATCCTTTTTATTGCATTTTTTTATATGCAGTATTGTAAAATATGCTGCTAAAACTGTACAGTTAAAGTCACCTACCAAGGAGAATATATTTCTGAGTTGATGCAACACAGTAATATAATTCAGTCCTTCAGGTGCTTTATACATATAGTACTTTCATTATTGGTACTAAAAGAGAAAAGTGTTCTAGGAATTACTTTCCTAAAAATGAATAGAAAAGAAATTGTATAAAGACACACCTCCATTCTACTCTAAGTTTATACTAGAATAAGGCTATAAGTAACCTACTTTAAAAGTTGATAAACTTGAATGTTGCAGGGCTGCAAATGTGCTGTGGCATGTTTTACTACAGCTGTAATGTTTCAGAAATCTAATACTTTAATAAACAGATATTGAAACTGGTACAAATATAGGCAAAGAGTACTTGTTAGCTGTCATTTTAATTTAAGTTCCCCTAGCATCTCAGCTGAAACTCAATGTTTCGGTTTGATTGTAAACTTGTTTTTCTGGTTGTGATTTCATTTTTTTTCTTTTTCATATTTATGTGGGTAATACTTATCAGTGTATTGAATGACTTTCATAGGTATCAGTTTCACCTTTGTCTCAATCCATAGTGTTTACAAAACTGCTGTTAGAGATTTAGTTTATGCATATTTCATTGAATACAGGTAGCCCTTGACTTAAAAACCATTCATTTAGTGACTGTTTACAGTGGAATCGAAATGAATTACTTATGACTGTTTTTTACACCTATGATGATTGCAGCATCCTCATGGCCATGTGATCAAAATTCAGAAGCTTGGCAACTGGCATGTATTTATGCCGGTTGTAGTGTCCCAAGGTCAGGAAATCACTTTTGCAGCTTTCCGACAAGCAGAACCAATGGAAAAGTCAGATACACTTAACAACTGGGTTGCTAACAACTGCAGTGATTCACTTAACAACTGTGACAAGATAGATCATAAAATGGGACACAACTCACTTAACAACTGGCTTGCTTAGCAACAGAAATTTTGGACTCCATTGTGGTTTTAAATTGAGGACTACCTATAAGGTATTCATCTATACCTTCGATGAAAAGCATAAATTTAAGTCAGCTACTATTTCCTCATTTGATATTAACTGCAAAAAAAATTAAATGGATTTTCTGGATATATGTCAAAGATACAATAAAGTTCACTGGTAGATAAATTGTATTGTAGACCTGTTGAATACAGAATGTTACATACTGCTGCTCGTAATGCCTGTGTCTCATTTGCGTGATGATGATGATTACATGCCATCAAGTCGTTGTTGACTCTTAGCAATCACATAGATTTATCCAGGGTGATCTGTGCGTAACCTGGCCCTTCAGGTCTTCCAATGGCTACGTTCACCACTACTGTAATTTAATCTATTCACTTTGCTTCTGATTGTCCTCTTCATTTTCCTTCTACTTTCCCAGCATTATAGTAGTCCTTGACTTAATATCATAAAAGAGCCATAAAAAGCAGATCATTCATTGCATGATCAACCCAATTTTATGACCTTTTTTCCCTTGGTGCTCGTTAAAGTGAATTGACATAGTTGTTAGTGAATCGCAGTCACTAGGCAAACACTGCAGTGTTTGAGCAAACTCATTTTCCTGACAGTTAGAACAATTAAACAGTGGAAGACATTGCCTGTAGAAGTTGTGAATTCTCCAACACTGGAAATTTTGAAGAGGCAATTGGACAACAATTTGTTTGAAATGGTCTAGGGTAGTGGTCGCCAACCAGTGGGCCAGGGACCACTGGTGGTCCCCGAGAAAATTTTGGTGGTCCCCAGAGAAATGTCACCCCCAAAGCAATTAATCCAGACTGTATGGGAACACAAGGCTGTGCTGCCCACATGGCCCATGGGAACACAAGGCTTATATCACTTATATTGCAAATAACATGAGGTAGTGACGGGAGGGGGGGAAAGGGCAGGGGGGGAACTTGCCCCATGCACCTGGCCTGGCCACCAGGCTGCTTCTTTCCTCTTCTTCTTCTTCTTTTGTCTGCACGCAAGGAAAGCAGCAAAAGTCTTTCTTTTTCTCCCCCAAACTCCGCCAGAAATGAGTCTTTGGGACCCTGCAAAGCATCCTCCTCCAAGAGGCTGCGCTGGCATGAGAAGTCTCATGAAAACTCATTTCTGGTGGAGTTTCGGGGAGAGAAAGAAAGAGTTCTGCTGCTTCTGCTGCTTTTCTTGCATGAAGCCAAAAGTCTCTCTCCCCGAGAATGGAGCTGGAGACAGTATCCTGCAATCCCAAATAAAGAATGATTGATCGGTAGGAAAACAGAGTGGGAAGTTTTCCTACAGACTTTTTTTTGGAATTTTCCAAGGGTCTCTGGTCCGTGGGATTTAAAATTATGAGTTTGGTGGTCCCTGAGGTCCAAAAGATTGGTGACCCCTGGTCTAGGGTTTCCTGTCTGAGCAGGGAGTTGGACTAGAAGACTTCCAAGGTCCCTTCCAATTCTGTTCTGTTCCATTCCATTCATTGTTCACTAGGGCGCATTTTGCTGAAAATCAGAAGTAAACCTGTTTTTGGCCAAACCATAAACCACGGTTGTGCAATCACACAATCTACTAATGCAGATTGGGAACTGAAATGTGGTCATGTGACCATGGAGGGGGAGCTAGCCATCAGAACATCAGAACTGAGTCGTAAGTACATTTTGGGGAAGGGATCCACCATAACTTTGAATGGTTGCTAAGTTACTGGTCATAAGTCAAGGACTGCCCGTAGGTCTTTTCATAATGTGTCCCAAGTAGGATAATTTCACTCTGGTCACTTTGCCTAAAGTTTGATGTTGCTTGATGTTCCATTTATTTGTTTTCTTGACTCTCCACAATGTTCTCTTGTATTGATGCTTTTGAACACCAAAGTTCAAAAGCATCAATACTTCTCCTAGCTTGTTTCTTAAAAGTCCAACTTTAGCGTCCAGAGTGTCACAGGGAATATCATGTTTTGCACATTTTTTTTTATCTTTGTAGGCATTTACAAACAATAAAAAATAAAAATAAAAATTGTTATAAAAAAGGGAGAGCAATATGCTATTGATCAAACTCACACAGAAATTATACACACACACACACACACACACATACATGTGCGTGTGTCGTAGCACTGACATATAAAATTGTAGAATATGGGAGAAAATTGTTTTGCTTTGTGAGTAAAAGCCTGTTTTATATCCCGTTATATGTCATTGGAATTCTATTTTTTGTTCGTAGGATTGGGATTTTTTCCCAAAGTTAAGTGACCCAAATTTCAACTCAGGATTTTTTTTTAGCTCTTTTCTCAATAATCAAAAGGCATTAACATTTAAGGTTGAAAAAATGGATTCTAAGATGGCAAATTCTGCATCATTGTGCCCATAATTTAACCACACGAGCTACATGATAGCCAGTAAATAAGTGGGTATATTCATGTTCACCTCCTAGAGAGCTTGTATAATAATAGCGTGGAATATATATTAATTAATAGTTAAAATTGCTCAACAACAACCCTGCCCCATAAATTGGATCCTGACACCTTTACAGGTTAAATCCCTCCTGCTCCTCTGATTTATATGTTGCTCTAGCTCAAAAAAAAAAGTCTTGCAGTTCTCATTCCAGACATAAGGTTAAAATACAATCTAATTATAAGAATACTTCATTCTTCTGTTAAATTACTGGTAGATATAAAATATCAGTTACAAGTAAAAGATCAAATGTAATAGTCCTCCACATACAACAATTAGTTTAGTGACTGTTCAAAGTTAAAATGGCACTGAAAAAAATGTGAGTTATGACTGTTTTTCACAGTTCCAACCTTTGCAGCATTCCCATGATCGTGGGACAAAAAAAATCAGATGCTTGGCAACCAGTTAATACCTGTTTATGACTTTTGCTGTGTCCCAGGATCACGTGTTCCTTTTTTTTTTGGCAACCTTCTGAAAGCAAAGTCAATGGGGAAACCGGATTCACTTAACAACGGGGGTATTAACTTATCAACTGCAGTGATTCACTTAACAACTGTGGCAAGTAAAGTGGTAAAATGGAGGAAAACTCACTTAACAAATGTCTCACCTAACAGCTAGAAAATTTCAGGCTCAATTGTGGATGTAAGATGAGTGCTACCTGTATCGTTAGACCTTGCTTAATGACTATTCGTTCAGCAACTGTTCAAAGTTACGACAGTGCTGAGGAAGGAGAGTTGCAACCCATCCTCACCATTGCAGCTGTTGCAGCCTTCCCACAGTCACGTGACCCCAATTCAGGCGCTTGGCAACCAGCTTGCGATTATGACGGGCTAATTGAATTCACACAATTAGACTGCTAGATCACCCAGTTTAAAATTGCTTTCGTACTTCAACTTGTTAAACGTTGAAAGATTTATTTCTGCAAATCCTTCATGAGAATGTAGTGGGCCTGGAGGGTAAATTATCTTCTTTTGGGGGAAGTGAGTAGATGGGGGCTTCTTGTGTATTCCATTTTAAAACAAAGGTGTGCCAAGAGGGCATGCAAGAAACACATTTGTTTTTAAAACAGAATTATAATGTCATTCAGTGTGCAGCGTGTTTGTCAGAACATAAGAATCCGCCCAATGTACCACATTGTTATGCCTTTGCTGTGTTTAATCGTGATGCAACCTGCCTTCTCACAAACCTAGGGTAAAGAAGAAGGGAACTAAATGACTAGTCCATTGTGCCACAAGTATGTTCTGAATCTGGCCATCTGAATTCATATTAGAAGCTGTATTCATATGAAAGGACTTAAAGCTTTTGTCAACTTTTCTAGAGCAAGGTATTTTGTTTTGATGGTATTCTGAGAGGATTCCTCCCACGGAGTCACTATTTGTATGTTTTGCTTGTATCCATGTTGATAGAAGGATACAGGTATATACAGGTATATATCGGCTGTTTGACTGTAATCCATCTTTTTGGGAGAGCTGAAAGGAACACCATACTAGTTACCAATAGGTGAGATACACACTTTAGTTAGGATCATCTCCTCTGGTTATTCATCTGTTACTTGCAAAGTAATAAAGG
The DNA here is from genome assembly GCA_033807585.1 of Hydrophis major. Classification (NCBI taxonomy): domain Eukaryota; kingdom Metazoa; phylum Chordata; class Lepidosauria; order Squamata; family Elapidae; genus Hydrophis; species Hydrophis major. The sequence goes on along the minus strand of CM066331.1, from coordinate 85,218,654 downwards.
TGGGTTTAAAAAAACCCAACCCTAATATTTCCAAAATTTCTGGATGCAACATAAGCATTGGCAATCCTCAGTTTCTCTGGATGCCATGTTACTGTAAAAATGTAGTTGTCATTTATATATGAAAGCATCTGGCTGCAGTTGGATATGCCACATGAATGACTGTATGTCCATCCAAACAAAATGAAAATAAGGAGTCAGTAAAAATATCCAGGCAACAGCCTTTTCTCCCTTCCCTATGCAGATTAGCGAATGCATGTAGGGAGTGTATACATTCATATGACACCATATTTGCAATCTATTTGAACCAGCAGGGGCTTGGACTAGATCATCTCCAAGGTCCCTTCCAACTCTGTTGTTCTATGTGTAAAGTACAAAGTAGAATTGTATGTCCCCCATACAGCACTTCCTTTTCTTTAAAAGTCAATCCCATCTCCATTATTTTTTCATCACAGGAACAAAAGCTAGGAATGATTACAATGGTACATGAAGGTGTAGGTATTTCTGCTTAGACAAATAGGTTTCCGTGAATCTTTAAGTGAACTCTGGCACAATCTCCCCACAATAATGTACCTTGAAGAACTCTTCTAACTCTGAAATATTTTGGGGCCTCCTTGACAACACTTCATGTTTGAAATCTCACACATTTTCAACTGTGTTCAAGTCTGGGGAATGCAAAGGCTATTCCAAGATTTTTGTCTTTTTTGTTCCTGGAAGTATTTCATGGCCACTTTGGAGGGATGTTTTGGATTGTTGCCTTGCTGAGATCAGCTTCAGCTTGTTCACCTACTGGGACATCAGTCTCAAGGTCAAGAAAGATCTCTGCTAGAACTGCCTCCAAAACTGGTTAGTTCTGTAAAACGGAACCTCTGATCATTCCAGACAAAAACAGAATCCCTGGTCACTTCAGATAACTGCTGAAAAGTTTAGCTGACACTGGAGCCGTTTTCTGCAATCTTATAGTGTAGGATTGCTTAAACAACAGTAATCTTCCTGTGAGAGTTGTCAGAATTTTTTGTTTTATTTTGTTTTTGGTTCTCTACAATAAAAGTCAATTATACAATACATCCATAAATTGAACTTGGAATCTTCCAATCATTGAACAAAGTAGTTGTTAAGCAAGACTGCTTCCGTCAATGATCACAATCCCGGCTCTTCCAGTGTGGTCATTAAGTAATCATATGAGTTGTTAAGCAAAGCATGGGAGGCCCTGGAGCAGAGGAGGCTCTTTGCAGACTACAGGGCCCACCAGTGTGTGGAAAGTTGTTGCAGGTCGGGGGGGGTGGGGTCTAGGCCAGATGCTTATAGGGGCCATTGGCGCACAGAGCATTCTGAACAATTGTGAGAATGGCATCTGCTTGCAGAATGGTATGGTATGTCTGTAGGAAGGCCATGCCAGGTGTGCCTGTCAGCAACTGCAGAAAAATGCAAAGATAAGTGGAGCAATTGATGTGCATTGCTAAGCCATATAGCATATCTTGGCCCTCCCAGCAGTTTCCTATATATACCTGTGGGGGCTATAGTAGCTGGCCCAGGCTACCTAGTCCATGGCAATTTTACGTGCACTGCTGAGTCCTGTAAGTGGCTGTGGCCTCCCAGGCATGGTAGGGTGGGGATTGGTGAGGATTAAGCAAGGATTATTTTTATACAAAAGAAAACCTTGAGTAGCCTGAGATATTTTGGAATAAGATCAAAGAGGGAAAAAAAACTATTTGGCTGAAACTATGCAAGATACATTCAGAGTTTCAAGAAAAGAATTTCAAGAAAAGAGCCCCCTGACAACTTGCAGAACCACAGGAGTGGCTCTATTATGCTTTGGGGATGTGTGACAGCCAGCAGTACAGGAAATACTATGTGGCCAAGCTGAAGTATAGATTAAACTAAATAGTAATATATCTGAGAATATTTATGGACTAGCAAGAGTTCTGCAAGGAAGAGTGGGAAGTATTCTAAACAAACAGGAAGACTTTTAATTGTCTGTAGGAAATATTTGGAAGCTGTTGTTTTTCCAAAAGAAATCTTAATTAATGACCAAAAGGCTGTCTGAATTTGTACAATGCCTTATTCATTCTTTTTTTCATATTTTAATCTGTAAACAACTGCACATAAATATTCCTTAATTTGTTATTAAGCTATATATCAAAGGTTGTATTTCTTAATTGGATTGTACTGTAGATATACGGTATATCACAGAAGGGAATACACTCTGTCACATTTTGTAAATATTTGTATCTTTTCATGTGACAACACTGAAGAAATGACACTTGGCTACAATTAAAGTAGTGGGTATAGAGCTTGTATAACAGTGCAAATATGCTGTCCCCTCAAAATAATGCAACACACAGCCATTCTTGTCCCTGGGAACAAAAATGAGTACATCCCTAAGTGATAATGTCCAAATGGGGCCCAAGTAGCTGTTTTCCCTCCCTGGTGTCACATGACTCATTCGTGTTACAAGGTCTCAGGACATCCTACGTTTGTATATTAAACAGTCCAATTCAAATCAAAAATTGTTTTTCCCCATAACTGAAAAACCAGTAGGCCAGGGATGGGGAACCTTTTATGGTTCACTCAGGAATTCTGGGAGTTGAAGTCCATAAGTGATAAAAGAGCCACGTTTCTCTACCCCTGTCCTAGGCTATAAGAAGATTGACAAGGCCCTGAAACTGAGGTGCAGCTTGGTGGCCATGATCATAGAGCGGTTTAACAGGACAGGTTCCACTCAGAACAGGCCTTGCCATGGTCAACCAAAGAAGTTAAGTGCCTATGCTCAGCGTCATATCCAGAGGTTGGCTTTGGGAAATTGACGTATGAGTGCTGCCAGCATTGCTGCAGAAGTTGAAGTGGGGGGGTTAGCTCAGACCATACGTCGCATGCTGCATCAAATTGGTCTGTAGGGCTGTCGACCCAGAAGGAAGCCTCTTCTAAAGATGATGCACAAGAAAGCCCCCAAACGGTTTGCTGCAGACAAGCAGACTAAGGACATGGGTTTTTGGAACCATGTCCTGTGGTCCAATGAGACCAAGATAAACTTATTTGGTTCAGATGGTGTCAAGCATGTGTGGTGTCAATCAGGTGAGGAATACAAAGACAAGTGTGTCTTGCCTACAGTCAAGCATGGTGGTGGGAATGTCATGGTTTGGGGCTGCATGAATGATGTCAACACTGAGGAGCTACAGTTCATTGAGGGAACCATGAATGCCAACATGTACTGTGACATACTGAAACAGAGCATGATCCCCTCCCCTTGGAGACTAGGCCGCAAGGCAGTATTCCAACATGATGATAACCCCAAACACACCTCCAAAATGACCACTCTCTTGCTAAAGAAGCTGAGAGTAAAGGTGATGGACTGGCCAAGCATGTCTCCAGACCTAAACTGTATTGAGCATCCTGAAACGGAAGGTGGATGTGTGCAAGGTTTCTAACATCCACCAGATCTGTGAGGTCATCATGGAGGAGGGGAAGAGGACTCCAGTGGCAACTTGTGAAGCTCTGATGAACTCTATGCCCAAGAGGGTTAAGGCAGTGCTGGAAAATAATGCTGGCCGCACAAAATATTGACACTTTGGGCCCCATTTGGACATTGTTACTTAGCGGTGTGTGTACTCAAGTCATCATGTGAATGCAATTTGCCATTTTCCCTGCTGGCTTCGCCATTGACTATGCTTGTTGGAAACTGACTGGGAAGTTACAAATAGTGACAGATCACCTCAGGAACACAGTGTGAGGACTGGTCATAACTCATTTTTTCCAGCACTGTTGCAACATTGGAACAAGCACTAAATGAATGGTTATAAGGCATTTGTTCACCTGCTGTGCCATAATGTGTGGCCTAGGTATTAGGATTTGTATGTTGTCTTTCCAGAGAAGAGCCATACCATGAAATTGTATGTTACCATGCAGTTGTGTACGTCCGATAGTATTGCTTTGCGATGCTTGAATATTTGTTCAATCGACAATACAAAATGAGCATTTTCAGTTGTATGCAGTACATCCACAAAAATTTTTGTGGGGGTTTTTTTTGGGTGTGCGTGTGTGTGTATGTTAAATCTTTGCCAACTCTTCAACAACATTTGAAAGAACTTCCATTTTAAATCTTCATGCTGCAGTACAGAAAACAAGAGAGATTGTTATTTCTTCCTAGAAGTAGCAAAAATTGGACAGGACAGGGAGAGTGCCACTATTCTACAAAGAAGAATGGTGACTTTCACAAATGGCTTCAATGCTGGCTAAACCATGTAGTTAATTTCTCTGAATAAACACACATATTAATTATGCAAGTCAAGTTTCTTGTTACTTCAAAGGCAGGATAGCAATATATGGTAGGTACCAAACACTTCCCAAAATTAGATTTCTGCTTCTCCTAAACCCTGTTTTTCCTCCTGTGTGTCAGTTTAGTTTCTTGTCATGCATGCATATTTCAAACTGGTAAAGGATTAACAAATTTTTGGAGTCGTCTCTGCCTTGTCACACACAAAAATTTGTATTTATAGATAACCTGTGCAAAATGTCATTTGTGGCATGTGTGTGTCTTTCTAGCTTTTTCCTTATGTTATCCATGAAGATAGAAAAAAAACATTTATTTCATAGATTTTATAGAAGAAAACAATTCTATGTTCAACAGGGAGAATGGATCTCTAGATCAGAAGTATATAACTGATTGTTATACAACAATGTAATTATAACACAAAACAAGTTATTTCCTCTAAACTTCTAAGTTAATTTTGTTTACTGTTATAACTATATTTGTATTTTATATTATATATTGTGAGTAACATAAAACATCAAGGGAAAGGATTTTTATTGGGATATTAAGTGTTTCTTGATTTCAGTGATGGTTAAACTCTGTAGCATCTGAAAAGCTTATTTTTAAAGTCAGTGATACATCTGCATTAATTTAATCCTTGTTCTTTTAAATATTGAGACTGGGAAAACAGTTTATTTCATTCCATTCTAGTCAGAATAAATAAAATATTTTCCAATTGATGTAAAATTAGTAATACATAATGCTCACTTCTAGATGAGACAGCTTTTTATTTCAGTCTGTTAATGTAGTGAAAACATTTACATTTAGATTGTTTTTTTTTACAGGAACTTCTTTACCAAAAGAACAAAGGAACTCAAGCCTGGCATCCATAGTGCTCCTGGCTGGAAGTTATTCGGGAAAGTTCCACCAAAAGAGAACCTGCAGAAAGACTCCAAGATAATTCAACAGGTTAGCATTCTAGAGTGGTATCATAAGCTTTTGCCTTCATTTTTAGACTGTTCTTCCACTTCAAGTCTTTCTCAGAGTGATTAACCCTTTAAAAAGAACCCTGTATGGAATCTGTAGATTTGATGTGTATTTGCTTTAATGATCTTCAGTGGAACTAAACTCCTATTGACTTCAGTGACATGTCCAGTCATCCACCCACTTTTCTTAGCAGCGGCTGGCTGATCTTGTCTAAGCTAGAAAGCTAAGTAGGCCTGGAGCTACTTAGTACCTAGGTGGGAGACTACCAGGGAAATTGAAAAACATGCTGGAAGAAGAGATGGGCAAACTTACATCCTACTGTAAGTGCTAAAGTACCTGGATGGTTGCATCCATGTAGTCATCAGGAATGAGCTCGATTCAAAGGAGATATAACCTTTAACTTTGCTGTAGTGGTAAAGATGATGGACCAGGAAAAGAAAGACCCAGAACTGCCATTTCCATTGCTATCCCTGCCTATCTTGCCTACCTGGTCAGTTTTCCCAGTAGCTTCCCTTCCTCCCCACTTAGCCACTGCTCTAACTCATTACATGTTCATGTTTCCAATCTTTCCAACTATTTTCCAGCCTTCCTTTCTCAACTCTGCCCCAGCATATCAACCTGACTTCTCTCACCAGGGACTCAAACCTGATCCATGCACAGAAGAAACCTATATTTTTTAAGGGAAGCAGAAACTACTTTCCAGATTGTTTCCCCACATAATGGACAAGTCCATTATTCCAGGGCATTATACCTGAACTCCTGAAGACCCCCTAAGTAGTAAACAACTAAACTGAAGGTTTATGTACAAGACATAAATAGTGTAATTAGAATTCTAAAGATCCAGTAGCTTAAAGCCATATGGGATGTTTCCAGTAACAAGTATAAATTTCATCCTTCAGATTTGGAGGTGAGAAATCCCCACAGCTTCTTGTCTGCTTTGCTTATTTTAGGAGGTCTACTAACTCTAGAACAGACTTAAGAATGCATTTGGACTGCAGAGAAGAAAGACCATGTTAGGAGGAAGAGAGCATTTCTGAGTTTCACCCAGTTTTATCAACAAGAACAGTCAAATTTTAATAAATAATATGAATAAAAATACTTAATCATGAGACAGAAACATATTTTTTTACTATTATTTACTAAACAATATTTGTTGCCAAGCTCTTTCAGCATTTTTCAGTAAAGACATAAAACTACAATTAAATCTGAAGTTACTAAAAACAATTAAAAATCCATTTGAGAAGGCTAGGTTTAAAGGCCAGCAAAGATTAAGCCCTTCAACCTAGTTGAGTACATTTCAAAGAACTGACATTTCTGCTCCATTTGAAATTTCAGATCAGGTACTGAACTGGCTTTGTGCAGAAATGCCTGTAACTGATTCAGATAGGCTCAATATTGTCATGCTTGCCAGAAATTTCTATTATCAGAAGAAACAACACAAAATAGATCATGAAGTTATCTAACACTATGAACCTGGGAAATACCAACACCAGCTCAGTCACAGATTTCATTAAGCAGCCTGAAAGATAAAAGGGAGAAATAGCACTTCCATTTTTAATTTCTTTCCCCTGTAACAGATTGCTAACTTGTCAACAACACCAAGAATGCTGTTTCTCATTACTACTGTAATTGCTGCTCTGAATTAAATAGATACATAATACATATACTCCCCACCCCGATGAAGTGCTGAATGAATAGTTCCAATAGCTATTTAACAGGCAAACCAAGTATTGAAAGAGGATTTCTTTTTAAAAAAATGGTGAATCTTTCAGATCAGAATCCTATCGGGGCCATCAGGAAAATCCAGTACCTTGTAACTCAGCCCAAAGATTGAATATATTCCCTGAAGTGTCAATCAAGCTTATAACATCACTCCCCAGTGAGTTCCTTCTCTTAATACCAATTGAGCTGGTTGGACTTAAATCAACCGTTTCTGCTGGTCTTGGTTATTTCCCAGGGACAGCTTCAGGCTTTTTATATTTTCACACCAACACCCACACCACACCAGTAGGGTTACAGCTCTCATTTTTATGTTACTCCAAAGTGGCATATCCCAGAGGGATAACTTCCATTGCTCCATGCTAACAGCTTTAAATGCAACAATCCCAAAGAGATTCAGCCAGTAGCTGGTTGCTTGATTCTTCCAGGACAGGTCTTCTCCTGACTCACAGCTGACAAGCTCCTCCATGCTAAGCAGATTGTTGACCCAAGCAGCATAGAAACGCAACAATCAAATCATATGTTTCCAAGACATTTGTCTCATGTGCTCCTTGATTGTCTTCTACTTCTGTATTCTGGCGATTGAAAACTATGCAATTTAAGATACATTTGCTATGTTTTTCTACTTACTGTTGTATAATTGGCAGTCCTGTTTTAAACTTTTTACATTGGTTTTCAAGCAATACTTTTCAAGGTGAAAATTCTGTCTTTAAGATTAATCAGTTCAATCAGAGAAGAAATATTTTACAATATCAAAAATATTTTACATTCAATAGCACATGCTATTTTGAGATGGGTATATTCTCTGTGTCAAAAAACGTTAGCAGTAAAATATATTGATTCAATTAGAGTCATTAACTTTCATGTGCTGCAGAATTATACTGAACTAGATAAAGACACATCATTGTACTTTCCATACACAGATATAAAACAAAACTATTTGAATGCTGTAGAAATCCTGTTGAACAAAATAGACGAATTGACACATTTCCTGAACATGTGGGAAAACTATGATTGGCAGATCTTTCCCTTTCATCTCCCACAAGCAGTTAACTTGAATAATATATTTGTATCGAGATTTTTTTCTTAATTCAGAATGCTGCAAGGGGGCATTTTGGAGATAACAAATCACAACTGGATAGGGAAAGTGTAATTCACATCCTTCTATACTTATATGTCTCTTTCCTGCCCTAAATTCCTGACATTCTTGCAATTGGATTTAGGAAAAAAGATCCCATTTATATTAATGAGAATTTTTCTGATAAGGATTGTAAGGAGCAATAATATAAAGGGGGAAGTAGAGGGAATAGAACAGGAGAGTCTTAAGTAGATGGTATGACTACATGGGAATTTTAGTGAAGGTGTGCAGGATGAATGAAGGTTAGGAGCCATGGTGATGCAGTGATTAAAATGCTGTATTGCAGACTAACTCTGCCCATTGCCAGGAGCTCGATCCTGACCAGCTCACGACTCAGATTTCTATCCTTCTGAGGTTGGTAAAATGAGAGTCCAGATTGTTGGGGGCAACATGCTAGTTTTGTAAATACCAGAGAGGGCTGTGAAGCAGTATGGAGCGGTATATAAGTCTTAAATGCAGGGGTGGGATTCTACCAGTTCGCACCTATTCTCTAGAACCGGTTGTTAATATTCTAAGCAGTTCGGAGAACCGGTTGTTAGAAGAAATTACTGGCCTAATTCTGTAAGGAAGGCAGGAAGGAAACATTCTGATGTTGCTTACAGAAACTGCCTCTATGTTAACCCTTATTACATTCTTGGCAGGACTAGACTTATTGTCTCAGGAACATCTCTGGAGTTTTTTTCCCCTCCTTTGCTGGTACTTTGCTTGTGTGGAGTGACCATTCAAAGTTACAATGGCACTGAAAAAAGTGACTTATGACCATTTTTCACACTTACGACTGTTGCAGCATCCCCACAGTCATGAGAGTCCAGGCGAGGAGATGCGTGCCTCGATGTGAGTGATATTGAGTTGGTCACACCCAGCCAATAACATGACCACCAAGCCATGTCTACCCAGTCACATGACCACCAAGCCACACCCACCACCTAAGCCACGCCCACAGAGCCGGTTGTTAAAATTTGTGAATCCCACCCCTGCTTAAATGCTATTGTTATTGTTGATACATTGCTAGCCCCAAAATACACACACACGTATATACATTTATTGAAATTTATAACAGCAATTAGAACTAATACAAACTAAAAGAGAATGAAAAAAAAGAGAAAACAGAAAGAGAACTAAAAGAAAAAGTTTAACGTATTTAAAAAAACTATAAAGTGGCTTCCTATCTTTACAGCAGTTATAAATATAGTCATAAAAATTTTTTTTAAAGAATTAGTTACAAATGTGACTTTGAAGACTATTGATTAGTCTTCCAAGTATAGTTATAATTTAACCTTTCTCTAAAGTTGGAATATGTCTTCCTTCTTTCTATAATCTATCATGTCTAATCATCGAAACCATGTATCATAAGTTCATTTCCATGCTGCATTCTCTGTTCTCCATTCCAGCATGTGTCTCTAAGAGCTCCCTCCAGTCAGAAGAAAAGCTTAATCTTTTGACCACTGACAGCTCTTACTCCCCTCAACCAGTCCTACCTTGCTAGCAGGCATCTTAGTCACTCCCTTTCTTCCAAACTGTACCCATTTGTACTTCCAGAATGATAGGATCACACTGCTGAATTCAGAGTCAGTTTTCAGGTGTGCAATTTTTTGCCGCCTCTCCCTGTCCCCCCAAAAGGATAATGATAGAAATCAAAGTCTTTGGGACCATTTCAATTTCATAAAATTGCACACCTGAAATTTAATCAGTTCCATCACTAAATTTTGGTGGTATGACTTGGAACTTATTATCAAGGTTTAAAGAGATTTGGGTGATGAAAATAGATTGTAGGGCTGCTTGGCAGCTTCTGAAATCTCAAATATTATCCACCCTGGTGTAAGAAAAAAACTCAACTCCATGTAGTTTTAGAGCAGCTTAATTGTTAGGCGAAAGGCATAGTAGGAGACAAAGGGTTTCCATTAAGAAAAAAAAAAAGGCGGGGGGAAACTACACACACAATTGTACAGTCCTGGTTGGTTTATTGGATAGCGAAACATAAAACTTGTTTTGTACAGGCCCGTACTAAAAATAAAAATAAAGAATGAAGAGTGTTTTCAACTTAAATGGATTGAGGTTCTTATTGTTGCTTTTGAACGCATAAAATTATGGTCTAATTCTGGTTTTGGTGATTAAACAAAACTGTAGTTATTTAGTAAATATGCACACTCTGATAATGCAAAGATAAAAGCTGAGGAATTGTTGTTTATTGTGAAATCAACTAAGATTAGTTTTATGCATTATTCCAGTGACTGAAGTTTGTTTGCTATTTATTATGAACTTTTAAAAATCTCCATATTTAATAAACTGATTTTGGGGGGAGGGTGGATCAGTGATGTTCACTAGAGCAGGGAAGAAAAATAATTTCTGCTGATTCTATGCCGCCCTGCCCGCTTAAGCTGTTGGAACAGTGGGCTTGCTGCAGCATGAAGATGTTCTCCTTGACTGTATTTTGAGGGACATGCCATGATATTGTTGCCTCCATTTTATACCCAGCTTGCTATGAGGCAGTCTAAAGCCATCTTTAATTGTTTCCATTTTGAAGTACTTTGCTTTCCCATGCCAACACTCTAGAAGAGCAGTTTGCTGCACAAACACCTCTCTTTGACAAGTCACAGGTCACTGTTTCCCATGGCCCGTTTTGTCTTTTATTTTTTTTCATTGCATTATTGATCTCCCAGGAGACTAAAGGATTTGTCAGCCAGGAATCCTGTTGCTTGATTTGTGCACGAATGTAGGTCTACATTGGAAGATACGTTTATTTATTATTTAATTTATGCGCTGCCTGATTCCCACTGATTGGACAGTTTACAAATGATTTAAAAGGTGAAAAACAAGGCAAAAATAACAAGAGACAAAAAGGGACACAGAGGACGGAAACTAAGGAAGCAACCTAGATTAAAAGACCAAAGACCCAGATAAAGAACTACATTTTCAGGGTCCTTGCCAGTAGTATAGGGACCATTCAGATCTTGGAGAAAAGCTAATTACATAGGGCAGGTATGCTTCCATGATTCCAGTAGATAACATCGTTTAATTGAAAGAATCTGCCATGTACCTTTAAATGCTGAAGGAAACAGATGCTCCCTCAAATGATCAGACTCTGTGCCTTGTAGGGCTTTATAAGTAACAATCAGCATCTTGAATCACACCCAGATGCAAACTGGCAACCATTGCAGCTTGCTAAACAGAAGTGTTATATGGGCATACCAAGGCATTCCGAACCAGTTGAAGTTTCTGGGTGGTCTTTCAGGTCAGCCCCATGTGGAGCACATTGCAAAAGTCAAGCTATGGGATGATCAGAGCATGAATGCCCCTCATCTAGGGAAGGATGCAATAGGTGTATCAGATGAAGCTGCGCAAAAGTCTCCTTAGTTACAGCAGCCACTTATTCATTGAACAGTTCTGAGTTCAGGGGGGGGGGGAGAAACACCTTCAGGTTGTTAAGCAAGTAAGGAAGTGCATAGCACATCCACAAACACGAAACGCAGAGTGAAGAAAGGCTGATCTGCCTGAGCACGAAAATCATATATTGAAAGCAATCCGCAAAGTCCTAAACCAGGGGTGTCCAACCTTGGCAACTTTAAGACTTGTGGACTTCAACTCCCAGAATTCCTCAGCCAGCTTTAAAGTCTTAAAGTTGCCAAGGTTGGACACCCCTGTCCTAAACCCTACTCCCCAATTTCTCATAGCTTTCCTTTCACACCTTCAGCACTCTACCCCTCCCAAGTGCCCCCTCTCCCCTGGTGATGGCAGTTGCTAGTGAGCTTCAAAGAAAGCAAAAATGACAGCTGTCAGCCATACTGACTCTTGATCACTTTGATCACCTAGTAAGCCTGGGTTCAACCTGTTAAGAGTCTTTGGTGTAGATGTTACCCTCGGTCTCCTTGATGCAGTACTGTAAAAGATAACTTTTTTAAAAAAAGCCCAAACTTGAATTTTGACTAGGTAAACAACACCACTTTATTTATATTAGTCTTCTACTAAGGTTTTGTGCTAGTGTTGCATTTATCTTTAAACCTTGTATCTTCTAAAAGTGTAAGCTGGGTAGCATGTGTATGTCTTTTGAATTGCGTTCCTTCTAGCCATTTGCAAGCTCACAGACAGCCCTGACATTTTAAGGCAGAGAAATGGTTCTTAGCAACGTTTTTCTTTCAACTTATGCTTAATGAGACGTAGAAAGGTTCAGTAGCTCTCAACCGACTACCATAATTGAGACTGAAATTTCTATTGTAAGTCAGAAATGTGAGATGTCACATGACTGCACTGACGCTGGCAACCCTGGCTCTCTCGGATGCTGACATTAACTGAGAATCATGGGTTGTTAAGCGACTACCCATCCCAATCAAGCCATTCCAGGTGTGATCCCTCCCATCCCAAGCCTCAGTATGGTCAGGGACTGCCTCCAATTCCCCCCACCTGCCTATCTTCCTTCCGACCTCTGTTCTTTTGGTCACTCTGCACCTCCTCCCCACTCTGCACCCTCACTCTGCAAGCCTGCTACATCAAGCAAGCCAGCAGACATTCCTTCTTTCCCCAGCAAGTACCAGTAGGCATATATGCACCCAGCTGCCTTCTCTCCCAGTTCTCTGCACCAACCTTTAGCCTTTTGCGCCCAGCCCTTCTTCGCTGCCTTTGCGGTGTCCTTTTTCAGTCCCAGCTTCTCCAGTAGCCTTCTTCCCTCCCCATTTCCAAAACGACTAAAGCTGCACCCCGTGTTTGCAAACCTTTCCAAAAACTGTACGGTTTTGGCAGGAACAGAAATGGGTCCATAAAGGAGACAGCAGGAAAGGTGCTGAATGCAAAAGAGGAAAGGTTGATATGGAGACCTGGGAAAGAAGGCAGAATGCTTGCTGGCACTTGCTGAAGCTTTTGGGGGCCATAGCCAGGCAGTTCTGGGGACTGCCCCACACGTCAGGGTACAAGATGGCCAAAAGGGTAGAGATGGGGGGACAGAATAGATGGGTGAGAGGAAGCACCCTCTGTGGTCATAAGTGCAGTGGGATGCCAAGTACCTGAATGTTGATTATTTGACGGCAGGGATGCTGCAATGGCCACGTCTTCAGACACAGGTCACAAGTCCATTTTTTCAACACCATTGTAATTTTAAACAATTGAATGGTTGTAAGTCAAAGACTATATATAGCCAGGATTATGTTCAGTGTTGTCTGCAAATAGAGTGAGGTTTATTTGTTCTGCTTTGGAGAAAAATCAGAAACAAGAGGTGTCTTAAAAATGTGAATTATTCCTAAATAGTGCTGTTATCAGTAGAGTAGAAAGCAGACCAGATTTATGTATCTGCGTATATCTGTTACAAATGGAGCTAGCAATTCAGAAGTGCTCACAGTTTTTGATCGTGTTGTGTCAGGATAATGGGCAGAATCCAAACAGTTGCAAAAATAGTTCTGTGATCATCAGCAAACTTGAGGATTTCTTCTTTAACAGTAAACTTTTGTTCCATAGTTTTCTTCTTGTCTGTTCTGCGTTTGAAAATGGGCCAGCCTCCATATCGAAGTTACTCTAAAGGGGGTGGGGGGAATCTCCAGATTCAAACTTTTTGCATGAGTCAGGAAGTACCATATGTGTGAAAGTGGGTGGGGTAGAAGGTAAGAATATCCTGCTGGGAAGAAGTGTTTCTAACTCTACCTCCCTTTCTGATAACTCTTAATATTACAAAAGTTGTTTTGGAAAGTCTTAGGATAGAAATGAAGTGTTTTGGCTTGAGATCTCTGATTTATCATCTCTTCTGGCCTACTATTAGCAAGAACATAAACAACAGAATTGTTAGCTTTTGCTCTTTGTCCACGAATGTTCTTTTTAATCTAGCAGTAAAGGTCTTTTATGCCAGAACATAAATATTTTCATCTAACCATTTGTTTTAATCTCTCCTATAGAAAGGAAGCAAACATTCCATATGTATTCACTGCATTAAAATACAGTCACCTCTAAGCACTGAAGCACTGATTGAAAAGAAAACTTTCTTTTTTTTTAAAGGGCCCTAGAATTATAATCAATATGGTATATTTTTTAGAGCTTCCAAGTTCTTGTGTGGGTGAAACTGAAAATCCCTGGTATCAGCTTTTCTGCTTCCTTTTTAAATATGTCTACTTGTCTCCTTTCTCACAATTATACTTCTCTTAATATACTATATACAGCTTGATATTCTTTGGTGATTTTTAAATAGGTTTTTCTGGTTAATTTTGAGAAAGCAATGTAAGAACAACTAAGATGTGTTAGGTTATTCTAGCATGGGGCAGTATCTAACTTTGGGGCTCAAGGTTTTTGAGAGTAATTTCTAGATTCATAGCCAATCATTTCTGAAACCAAGACATTTTCAAAACCATTAGGTTAAGATCATTGTGACTGTCCATGGAAAACAATGTAAAATAAAATCTATCCTTTGTATACCCAAGTTCTGGATTTTAAATTACCTCAGTTAAATTGGAGTTAATAAATATATTTTGGTCAGGTTATTTTTAATATAAAGGGGATTCTGTTACTTCTAAATAAGCAAAGCTTCCCCCCCTAATTTGCAAATATATTGATGCAGTACAGAAGAAATGCTTAGTCCCACATAATGGACTTTCAAAGCTATGAGCAAATAATCCATAAAAGTGGGTATTTTCTATCAAGTTTCCTGGTATCTCAGTTCAACCGGCTTCTAGGATTTTTGGGATTATTTTTCAGTTTCTGAGAAGGAACAAAAATTGTTGGCTTCTGTATGTTTTGTGATGTCTGGAAATATGTCAGCATTTTGATTGGAAGGTGCTGTCCAGGAGAGGGAGAGTTATTAACTTGAATTGATTAGAAGATGGAGAGCTAGAAAAAATGTTTTAAATACATTAAAATTGTGGCTCATACCTCCTTGTAACAGACTGGCAAGGTTTACAATATATCAACCCATTATCAGCATATCAATATATCCTGTTGCATCACATACAGGTTTGGCAGTTTGAACAGTTTATTATGCCTCTTCCATGGTGAACTCTGCATATATTAATCATACCACTAAAGCAATTTAATAATAATAGATATTTAGTGTACATTTTATCTTCTCATTAACAAAAAAAATGTGCCAACAACACAAAATAAAACCAACCGGTAACACAGGAAATAGGAGAACAGTTTCAATTTTTCCATAAAATGCAAGTGTGCAAATGGTTGGGAGAAGGAAGATGGCACAAACAGATAACTGGCAGTACCAGACATGTTCTTTGAGGGGATATTTTGTAAATGGGGGTACTCTAGCTGAGAAGACTTTCTTCCCAACTTCCAAATTTCAATTATAAATCTTAGAGAGGACATAAAATAGATTTAACAAATGTAAATATTTTAAAGTGAACTTTTAAATTTGATAAGGGTTAAAAAAAAGAATGTGCAACACAAGTGGTGATATTCCATAATTATGTATCTCTGTTGAAACTCTCTATATAGAGAGTTAAATATATGTGCCTTACAGAAAATCATTTTGTTAGAGTCTATGATATGGGAAATAAAGGTAGTTAATGAATAATTGATAAGAGACTGGTTTTTTTAGTTTTGGAGAATGAAAATGGGATAGCTACATGACCAAATGCCAGATATCTTTGAGACTGCCTCTGAATGTTTTCCTATATTTTGAAATAGCTGAAATCTTGGAAATTGTAAGACACTGTCAAATTTGAATTTAAACCTATCAAATTTATTTAAAAAAAACATTAATCCTACAGATTCCTAAATGAATGGTATAATTAAACAAGAAAAGTTTAGCTATGCAGTAGCAAAAGCCAAATCCCTGAAAGAATTAAAGGTAATAATTGGGTTTGGGAAATCTTCAGGATTCAAAGATAAAACTTGTAGGAAGTCTATACATCTAACTCTTTATCTATCTAGAACTTAGAATTCTAGCATAGTATGGCTCTTCCTTAGGCATGCACACCTCTTCGCATAAAATATTGGAACAGCTAGAACTTTTTATAATAACTGTCAGTGTTAGAGTTTACGTAATTGCTTTTTTGACTTCAGAATTTAGACTGGTGTTTGGCATACTTTTGGGTATATATAGGCAACTTCAGCTAGCTAAATTTGAGCCATTAATCTGATTTACCAGTACCTAGGTTATAAAGGAAAAGCTAAGTTTTGCATGCGTAATGCTGTATGTTAATGATTGTCAAATGTTTCTCTAAGGATCTACTTCTGTTTTTCTCATTAGGAAGAAAGTTCTGGCACTGTTGCATCAGTATCTACACTCAGTCTATTAAACACTGGGGTATGAAATTTAATATTTTTCTTTCACATTCTATGCCATTTAGGATCTTCGTAGCATTCATTGAAATACAAGGTACATTACATAATGGTAATATGAGTGAATAGTACTAACACATCGTCATTAAATGCCATTAACAAAAAGGGGAATTATATTAACTGCTTTTGTTTCATATTAAATATTGGTATTAACTGCCTTGTTTCTCTTAAGTTTACATAATTTTACTGTTCAGTTGAAATGTGCTTTAATATATACATTTCATTTATATTCAGTTGATTCTGCCGCATAATACATTTGGCCAACTTATTTTGTTGGTGTAAATGTATAGACATTTTCAGTAGCTTTAAAATCTCATTGCTTTATGAAAGTTGTTACTTTAAATATAATTGAATGTTGAAATCTTCCAGAAACAAATTTAAATGAGTTGCTGAAAGAAAAAGAATGTTAGACTTGAAATTGTTAAAGGCTTTAGTTATATTCTTGTAATTTGAAGAAATATGCTAAAAGAATAGTTGATTCTTTGATCATCTGGGCTCATACAAAATATTCCTATATAAACTATTTACGCCTTCCAGTGTAGCTGTATAATTGTTCTCTCTTTAAGGTTCAAAGGTTCAGAAGCAAATGGTTTATTTATTTTTAAAAAACCATACAGCAACTAATTACAAAATAAATCTTTTAATTACAAAGAATCACAACTAATAACATGATCACAGTTGGGGATGTAATGACAAATGGGATGGTGAACAACTAAGGTTAGCTTTTTATTTAGAAACCTGCTCTTGCCCTCTTTAGAGGCGGTTACAGGTTTCACTGTGACTATTTTATGAGGTAGCAAATTAAGCACAATTTTCTTAATGTCTTAAAAGTTTTACTAGTGTCTTAAAATTTTCCTAATATCCTAAACCACACATCAGTCTAGCCTTTTGATAAATTTGGTTTGAATTCTCAGTAAATTCAGTATTTAGATATTCTCAACTGCTATTTAATATATTTTGCCCCTTTCTATTTAATTGTTGTCAGTGGTTTTAATAGAAAGTTACATGGTATAAGAGTTACTGTCGTCTCATTATATTTGACAAAAATTGTGCATTTTATTCCAATTAAGATACATCAGAATGGAAAATAAATTGGGTTTATGTCAATGTACTGTATGTTTACAAATGTAAGGGAGCTCAACTTTGCTGTGATATTTTCCTTTCCTCACTCTCTGCTTTGCTTTTGTTGAGCTGGTTTTTCAATCCTGTATATATTTGGATGGCTTTTCTTATTTTGTGACTCTTCATGAAGCCAAAGTAATAATCTTGGGAACAAGCTGAAAGAACCAGGGAATTTGTGGGGTAATGATAGCATGTGGTTGGGGTCCTAATATTATTTTTAAAAACATCTTTATAAGAGACCTGACTTGAATTGGAGACTATGAAGAAGTCATAGAGCTGTAGATTAGATTGGAAAGTTTAAAAAAAACAAAAACCAGACAGACCAAGAAGTGAATTTGATGAGGGCATCTCTCTTATCAGAAGTTTTAAAATGATGCTTCTTCTTAGGACTGTTTAGTGCTTTGGATTCAAAAGAATAAAGTTATTTTGCATGCACATTGCAAAGAAAGATGTGCATGCACTATCTGAAAAGCTTAGTGCATCTGAAACATTGTATAGTTCTATTGTTTACAAAAAAGGAGACATGTTGATTGATTTGTTACTCCATTTAGTTATCTTCACTTCCTCTTTGTGGAAGTATGTTGCCATATCCATGGCTACGCAGCCTGCTTTTGTTCTGATTATTTTTTTTTTATGAGGCTTCCTGTTTAATATCCACCAAAGTCTCTTTGATTACTAATGCCAGCATTTTCTCTCTGAAGTGCAAATTTTGAAATTAAGTGCCTCATATTTAGGAAGATCTGATTTTGGTTTTGATTATTCATTTAAGTCCAGACAGAAATTTATTGTGTTGTATTCTGGGAAGAATGACATATCCTGTTTTAGTATATTAAATAGAATACTTAATAAATTTAGAATTCCTCATTTGAACTCAAACTCAAGTTTCAATTTTACAATAAAGGATCATACAGAATGGGGTCTATAGTGCAAGAAATTGGATTAGTATCTGGCTCAGAATTCCTCTAAACCAGTGGTTCCCAACCTTTTTTTCGCCCAGCACCCCTAAAGAAATTTCACTCAAACCTCGCACCTCCTGAAATTTAGACTTTAGGAACTATTGAATGCGTTAAATATATGGTAGGATTGAATCTTTTCAGCTATGTATGTGACGGCCACTAAATAACGATACTTAACTCTAAAATGAAAACAAAGTTAATCCATTGCATAATAAATAAAAATGCCAACATATAGCCAATATCCTATTATTTACCTGGACTTTTCTCACACCCCCTGGAATATCGTCTTGCACTCCCAGGTTGGGAACTCCTGCTCTAAACTGTATATTTTTATGGTTTACATGACAAAAACTGGGGTTTCCATCAGTTCTCCTGAACATGTCTGTTTCTAGCAGGTCATGGATAAAAGAAAAGCTTTTGATGAAACAAGACAGAATTAGCAAACTGTCCATTTCCTGAGTATTAAATGAAGGAATCCAGTTGAGTGGTGTGGTGACCTAGCAGTAAACACACTAGCTCTCTCCTCGGAAGGTTGAGAGTTCAATCCTAGGTAGCAGCAGATATTTTTCTCCTAGGGAACAAAGAAAAGAAGATATCTGTTGCAAACTCCATATGGCATCAGGAAGGACATCCGGCCAGTAAACACTCAGCTCCATCCAGTTGACTCTCCCCCAATTAAGGGATTACAGGATCGTAAAAATAGAGGGTTTTTTTTTTTTAATCTAAGGAATCCAATATATCTGTTTAAGAACTAACAGCTTTAAGAATTCTAAGAGAGTAAAAAACATATGGAGACAAAAAAAACAAGACATTTCCTGCCTGAATGCTTGCAGTATATAGTATAGTTTTCTGCCCAAGTAAAAAAGGGAGTGGGAGAGAACACATTGCCAAGTTTCTTTGAGCAAAAACTCCAAACTAAATAAATCTCAGTGGAATTAGGGGAACCTTAGATGCTGCTACATATCTACAACAGTGATGCTTGCTGAGGCTGTGCAGCTGTTCCCCTTGACATTTTTCCCAATGCAGTAGACATGAAGCATGTGAACTGAAATGCTTACTGTGTACAAATTAAAAGCTGTAGCAAGTGTTCGGCTGTGATGTGCAAACATGATTCTCTACAGCGTATCTTAATAACTAAGTACCTTCAGCAAATGGATGGCTTCCCATCCTGCTCATAGCATCTTCATGGGCAGTTGAGGAATCAACCGCATTTCAAAGATCTTGACTGACATAATGCAACAGAATTTAAGGAATATAATGTGGATTAGTTTTATTATTTTAATCTAGATTTACTAGTTCTTAGAAATGTTTAAGACATCTTATCAAATGTTTAGCAATCTGAATTCAAAAGCCAGACCTGATTTGCAGCAGAGGTGGGTATACATATAACATTTCTCAGAAATTCCTCAATTCTTTCTGGGGATTCTAGGTGAGTTGAAGAGGGAGGTTGTGCAAATCCAGTTAAAGTTGCAGCTGCTTCAATGTATTTCCAGCAGGTCCTTTTATGCATCTATAGTGCTCTGCCTTATATTTTGCCCTTCAGATTGGGAGCTTTTTACAGTTCTACTATGTATATCATTTTGTATTAGTCATAGACCTGATTTATATAAAGGACCAAGTTTATTTACCTGTGGTTTCCTTGGTTTGGATTTATGTGCTATGTACCCTTAGCTACTGTGGTTTGAAAATGATGGTGTATGGTTTAGCATAATCTGTATAATTGCTAGTTTCTGTAGCTTCTTCTGGAAAATTATCATTTAAAACTGGATTATACAATGCATGAGTGCAACCATTGCTTTGTAACTGCTTGATTTTTCTTCTTGAAAACAAAATGTCAAATAAGGAAAGCAATATGTCACAGTCTGGGAGAAATATAATATATTGTATATTTTTCCTCTTGGTTCAGAGGTGGTATTCAGCAGGTTTTGACTAGTTCTGGAGAACTGGTAGCAGAAATTTTGAGTAGTTCGGAGAACCGGTAAATACCACCTCTGACTAGAGATTTTACAGTATCCTTCCCCTGCCACACCCACCAAGCCATGCCCACAGAACAGGCAGTAAAAAAATTTGAATCCCACCACTGTCTTGGTTCATATATTTGAATTCCTTGAAACTGTGCTACGTATATAGCTGAAGTCCATGAACATTACCTGGTCTGTTTTTAGCAGGTGTTACAGTTAAAAGAAGTAATGAGATAACAATATTAGCCTAAAGCATTATTTTACCTAAAATATACAGCACTCTTTTATTACAAAGCATATAGTGGATTGTTTTTCATTTTGTCACATGTACTAAAGACTATATAAGGAGTTCAGGGTTTAGAATTTTTTCCCTCCTTTGATTCCACAGAAAACAGTGCCCAAAGCTACATTTTTAACTGAGTTTCAGTTTTTTAATCCAAAAAATGTTATTTACCTTAACTGTCCTTAAAATATATATTTAAACATCGATTGATTTATTAAAATATATAAATCATCAGTGGTTTCACTGTACAGTATAGAATTTGTATTGGTGCAGAATTCAGTAATTTAATAATTTCAACTTTCATATTTTTATGTTATTTCAAAGAGCAGTTTTCTAATCCTTAAATTTTGAAGGCTAGTGTAAAAGTACTAATAGACAACACCTGGGTAATTATTTTATTATTTCACTTTCTGTCTGTATGCTAGATAGGTTTTAACAGGATAAGCAAATAAAATAATGTGCAGGAAGCTGAAGAATTATAGTACATTAGCACATGTTTTGAATATCCTTTTGAGTGTGCTATCTGCTAATAAACCATGAAAGCCTCTGCCCCTGTATCTTCACTGACACTTTTTCTGTTGCATTTTGTTGCACCGTTTATACATGTGTGTTGATTCTGCTGATTTGTTCTTAGAAATGTATCAGTGTGTGTTCTGTGTCCATTATCTGAGCTACTGGTTCATCCCATAGACCAGGGGTGGGCAAACTTTTTGGCTCGGGGGCCTCATTGACTTTTAAAATTTGACAGACGGGCCACTACCTGGTGTCGAAATGCCTGTCATTACAAGTCAAAATCAAATGAGTGCAATCATTCAATCATTCACATCAAACCTTAATTCTGTACCAATCTTCGGCGGGCCGGATTAAAAAGACCAATGGGCCGGATATGGACCGCGGGCCGTAGTTTGCCCACCCCTGCCATAGACCCATGAGGTGCAAATAAATTTAAATTTAGAATTGGGGTGTATGCGTAATAATTTGGATTTCTATTGGCAGTTATTTAAGATTAAAAAATACTACATATTAGGATATTAATAAATATTTGTATTAGTCAAACAGTATTGTGTGAGGTTGACTTCAAACTTCTTTAATTAAAAATAAATTGCTGATTCCACCAGATAGCTGTAAAATAAGCACATGTAGTCCTTGACTTATGATCACAGTTAAGCCCAAAAATTTTTGTTGCTAAGCAAGACAGTTAAGTGAGTTTTGCTTCATTGTATAAACTTTCTTGCTATAGTTGTTAAGTGAATCACTGCTGTTGATAAGTTAGTAGCCCAGTTGTTTAGTAAATCTGGCTTCCCCTTTGACTTTGCTTGTCACAAAAGAGGATCACATGACCTTGGGACACAGCAACGGTCATAAGTATGAATCAGTTGCCAAGCCTCTGAATTTTGATCACATGACTATGGGGATGTTTCAGAGGTCAGCACTGTGAAAAATGTCCATAAGTCCCATTTTTCAGTGCCATTGTAACTTTGAATGGTCGCTAAATGAACTGTTTGTAAGTTGAGCACCACTTGTGTTTGTTTTAGATTGAACTATCATGTAACATAGCATACAAAAAGTAGAAGAGATACAGGTATTTGACTTATTATCACAATTGGACTGGAATTTTGGTCTCTCAGCACTGCAGTTGTTAAGTCTGTCGTTATATAACTGGACTTAATTCTACGATCATTTTAACAGTGGTTGTTAAGCGACTCAGGTGCTGGCTAAGTAAATCCAGCTTCCTCAATTGACTTTTCTTGTCAGAAGCCAGTTAGGAAGGTTGCAATCACATGACCACAAGGTACTGCAGCTGTGGTAAATGTGAGCTGGGTACCAAGTGTCCAAATTGCAATCATGTGATCATAGGGAGTAGCACAACAGCCATAACTTCAAGGACAGGTCTTTTCCAAGGCCATTGTTAACTTTTAACTGTAGTTAAATGGTTGTAAGTTAACAGCCACCTGTAGCAACATAAGCATATTCAAAAGACCTTTTTGGTGGACCATTGTTTATGGTGTAGCATTTTCTAGTTATGCTGCTCTGGCATGACGCTTGATTATTTTCTTGTTTAATCAGAATTTAAGATCAGGTATTATATTTCAGTCCAATTGCTATAAAATGAAAGGAAAATATTCTCACTCCATCCTCAGTGAGGCTGGAGGAGGACAATGGTGCAAGTGTGAACCCAAGGTCCTTGTACTCCTATTTCATCTGAACTAGGAAAGTGTTATTTCTCTGGTGTTTTTCCTTCTCTTTGCTTATAACTTTGAGCTTGCATAATATTGTTGTAGGTTGTAAGTGTCAGAAACTACATTTCTCTGGCATTGATGCAACGTTTCTCTTTTAATCTTAAATTAGCCCTGCTTTGTGGCAACCGCTGTTTATCTAAAATGAACCTGAAATAACTTTAAATCACTTGATCTCAATAGAGGGTAGAATCTGAACTGTGCAGGTTTTTATTTACAAATCTGTAAAAGTATATTATTTAATTTTGTTTAGGAATATGAAGCACGAATAGGAAAATTGTGTAAACCTGCACCCCAAGCAACAAGGCGTAGACATTTTGAATTTGAGCCACTTTCAACCACTGCTCTTATTCTGGAGGATCGACCATCGTAAGTCCCTAAGGATTCTTTTTACAAGTGTCAGATCAAAAAGTAAGCTGAGGTAGATACTTAGGTAAATTATGTTTGGATTGTAACTACATACATACGTACATACATACATACATACATACAGGTGCGGTTGCCTAGAGATGGAACTCTCACCTCACAATCCGGAGGCTATGAGTTCGATCCTAGTTTGAGGCAGATATTTCTCTCTCTGGGCATAAATGAGAATATATCTGCTGGACAAAACTCCACATTGGTGACATGAAGGGCATCCTGCCAATAAACACTCTGTTAGCTTTCAGTTGCCCAGACTCCACCCTGCAAGGGATTGTGCGGTAATTAAAAGATGATGATGATACATATATATATATACATATATATGACGTACATATATATACATATACATACATACATACATACATATATACATACATACATACATACATATATACATACATACATACATACATACATACATACATATATATACTTAAAATGAAGCCATTACATGGTTCATATTAGGAAAAGTAAAACGTATCTTAGTAGGAACTGCAAAAAAATATCTTAATATCTTTAATAACTATAAATTGAAAAAAAAATTCTTTTAGCTAACCATCATGCTCTAGCCTGTAGTCTATTTGAATACAATCTAATACTGCTTTACTTATAAACTTAAATCATTTAAAAATCTAAGTGGGTACAACTTTACCACATAAGAATTAGGCTTTAATGTTAGCATATATCTGAGGAACTGTACTTTGTACAATTGACATGCTACTGAAAATAATCCTGTTTCTAAAGCAACTAGTAACCCTGTTTTTGAAGCAAAGCTTTG
The DNA here is from genome assembly GCA_033807585.1 of Hydrophis major. Lineage (NCBI taxonomy): Eukaryota > Metazoa > Chordata > Lepidosauria > Squamata > Elapidae > Hydrophis > Hydrophis major. The sequence goes on along the minus strand of CM066331.1, from coordinate 85,194,542 downwards.
AGATATAATATTAAGATTAAATAATAAACCTGCATTTTATCACTTTAAAATAAATATTGTCTACTCTGCATTGAGTTGATAATTCAAACTGATTCAGTGAAGTAACTTGTTGCTTGTTTATTTTTAATTTATTTAGAACACTTACATGTCAAAGATCTATATGTTAAGGATTCAGAGTGTTTGATATTTTGTATATATCAAGAGTCCTTTTGGCTAAAGTCAAGTTTGAAGGTTAGACTACTAGGTGGATCAAGAAGTAAACAATGAAACATTTATAGAATAACACTTAATAAAGCACGAAGCTGCTAGTAAGAGTAGAAATAGACACTTAGGTGATTTATACCTTGCTCTTTCAGCATTAATGTGGGTAACATACTTGGAAAGATTTTTTCAGGGACCAGAGCAAGCAACTTTGCAGCTGTCTATTTGGATGAGGCAAGTACTACTAGTTCACATATGTAATGCTGTCACATCTCTTCACCTTGTAGAGAGCTTTTTTAAAATCCTCTAATCAGCTTTTTTTCTCAAATCATTCCTATTGCTAATTAGAGTAGCAACAGAACACTTTCTAAAATCCTTGAACATTTCTTTTAAGTTTGGTTTGGGAGGATATTATGACTTCAGGGAAAGAATAAATCATTTGAGTGACTGGAGTAGGAGTTAGATGAAAAGCAACTTATTGGAGCTGCAGGCCTAGGGTAGCGAATGATTTTACAGCAAGGAAGGAGAGAAGGATATCAGAATAGATATATAAAGTTTGTGTGGAAGAGATATGTTTCTATTTTTTGAAAGCTTTGGAATAGGCACAGTTCTCAAATATAGATGAACAGCTGAATAATGAAAACAGTGATGTTGCATAGTACACTGGAGACTAATTATATTATATCTCAGGGGTCTATTCCTTTGGGTTTCATGGTACCATTATCTTTTTGGTCTTATTTCTGCACATACTTGCATTGGTAATTGGTCTATTTTTCTCATGTACTCCTCAGAACCGATGATGGGATATGTTTATACTTAAACAATTTTCAGCACTCTTATTCAGTAATTTCAGGTCTCTTTCAGATAGAGCAATAATAATCCCATATCATTTCAGATTATCCTTCAAATATACTTAGTCCAAACTTGTCAGAGAACAAATTGGTTTGACATGCACCTTACACTGAATCTAGAAACTAAATTGTTTTAGCATAAAACCATTTAGTTCAGACTATAATTTGTTCCATTATTTGTAATTAGACTTGCTCTTAAAACATTAGTTATTACGTTTTTATGTACATTATTTGTGATAACCTGTAAAATGAAGGATTTGTTAGGAAAATATACCATTCAAGCATTCCATTTTTAAACTTATGGAACATTTAACAAGACTTTAATTTGATTAATCTATACTACTACTTAGGAACCTTCCTGCAAAATCTACAGAGGAGGCTTTACGTCACAAACAAGAATATGATGAAATGGTGGCAGAAGCAAAAAAGAGAGGTATGTCTGATCTAATAATATTTAGTGCATTATGTAACTTATCTGATTTAACCAAACTAAAAAAACTGGCTTGTTACAGAGGCACTATATTCTTCAGATAAAGTTAAAACAACATTGTTCCAAGTCTTAAGGGCCATTTTTACTACACACACACACACACACACCAAAAAAAAAAAAAACCCACATTGAACAAGTAAAATATGCAGTGTATGTGTCAGCGTTCTGGACATGAATATGGACATGAAGAAGTCCACTTTTTTCAATCCACAATAATCTTTCTCAGAAAGGCATTCAGTAGATCATTTTTGAAGCCAAAAAATAGCCATCTCTTTCCATAAGCGAATCATATTTATATTTTTTGCACAGGTGTGCATTGTTTATATACCTGAAATGTTTGTTGTTTGATTTATTACAAATGTAAGTATTAAATTACTTCATGATTTGATCTTTAACGCACTTTGTCAAGCTGATCATCTTTGATGCCAAACCAAAGGTGCTAGTTAAAATACACACACACACACACACACACCCCTTTATAAATATGTAAGAGATTGTTTATTAGAAATGCTTCCCAGAACCACTTAGACACATTTGGTTGAAATGGAAAAACTATAGAAATTAAATGAATAAATGAATGATTCTAACAACAAAATGTTTGCTACATGAAAGAAGCATAAATTTTTAAACAAAATATAGCACATGCTATATTTTAAACACCTATAATTAGTATTTTCAGTATTTCAGTCCCAAGTATGCTACTAAACCAGATTCATTCCATCCCTTATTTCAGTGGGCTTAATCTGTAGAAAATTATACTGTATTTAATCATACAGAGAACTCTTATCTTTAATACCACAAGTATTTCAACAATTGTAAAACAGAACATAAAACAACTATTGTAGATTGCCATATAGTTTCAGGTGGAAGCTTCTAAGATTGAGATTATTCAATTTCATCTTTATATTTAAGTATAGTTGTGGTTCAGAGTATAGTAATAGTCTGATGGGTCAAAGTTGTAAATTATTTTTTAATGTATCTTTGAGGGCATTTTCAAGTTTTCTGACAGACCAAGAGGCAGCATTTTATTTTGATTTTCCAATTTTTTGTTTGTTAAAGTCATGGCTGGGAGAACTATTGAAATAATTGTTTCCAATATATTTTTAACATATTATTTTTGCTAATTTGAAGAAATAATACTGATCCACTCATTTTGAAATACTAAATTAAGTTACAGATGAGGGATGGGGGCCCCAACATTGCTGGAACCTACAATAATTGTCCCATTCTTTAAAAATAATTTGATCTTTCTTCTGTGCTTTTTCTCCTTTTGTATCCCTATACTTATTTGTATCCCTATATACTTATACAGTTATTTTGTTAGGGCAATACCTCATGATATGAAGTAGATTTTAATCTTGTCTAAGAAAACTTATTTTAAATAAAAGCAGTATTGCTATCAGAGCGTCCATAGCAGTTTTCCTTGACATCTACCAGACTCTGTGTTTTGATATGTAGAAAAGTGACATCAGAATTTACTATGACTATGTAGATTTTCACAGTTGCTAAAGGTTGACTGTACGATATGGACAAAAACACTTCATCCTTAAAAATGTAACATTCTTGAAAATGTTCTCATTTTATTCCAGATCATACCACCTGACAATTCCAGGTGTTATGGGGCTATTTCCCTCCAGGAAATCTCCCAAAATAAGGAAGTGATTTATGGTGTTCCTAATCTACCTCTAGAAAACAGCTGGACACCACTCTTGGGATTGCTCAATAGAGAAAAAAAAATAACATTCTAGAATCCCTCAGAATGTCCTTTTCTGGAGATGGAAGGCTTTGCACATACCTGTTTACTTTTTCTGATGGTGAAAAAAGAGCTGCAACAGTGTAATAAATACATTCATTCCTGTAATCAGAATTATATCTGCTATGAGCTGTTTACATAGCAGATATATTATTTTATAAGCATTTATATTTAAGGGACCCATATCCTTTAATGATCTAATATTTGTTTTAAACATGGCTTTTGATGTCACATTGCAATTAAAATTCTGAATTTAATAGAAATTAAAGAAGCTCACCGAAGGAAGAAAATAATGAAAGAACGCTTCAAACAAGAGGAGAATATTGCTAGTGCTATGGTGATTTGGGTCAATGAAATTCTGCCTAATTGGGAGAGCATGTAAGTTAGAATACTTGGTAATACAAGATTGATGCAAACTTCTGTGTGTTTTCCTTTCTGTTCTCTGCTGTACTTTTCATTCATCACAACATAGAATTACTTTTTCTTGTATCTGCTATTTTATTTTACAATTCAGAAATCACATATTAAGCTAGCAGTGCTGTCTTATAAGATCAGGCAATATTACACTCACAGGAACCACAACTAGTAAATTTCAATAGAAAATCTCTGACTTCTTATATAAAGCTACAGTTTACTGCTTTATTTGATGCTAGGATATTTCTAGCAGTGGTCAAACTTTTACATTATTTTTACTTCTTTGTCTTTATAGGCGTTCTACAAGGCGAGTGCGAGAATTATGGTGGCAAGGATTACCTCCAAGCGTTCGTGGAAGGATTTGGAGTCTTGCCGTAGGAAATGAATTAAATATCACTCCTGGTAAGTTAGAAGCATATAATAGGTTCAAGCAATATTCTGCAATGTATCTTGTGTGTATGATGGTGTGCATTTTGCCCAGGAATAATTGCATTATTAACTGTCACACTTCAGTAACCTAGTGCTTCCTTTATAAATGATGAGATTTATGTGACACTTAGATCCCTGTCTTAAATTGAAACCCTTTCTTTAAAAGATAATCAAAAGGGCTGAATGAAAAAAATCAGACTTTTTGAACTATTCTACAAGTTAAACTTACATGGTGGTGACTAACATTTCTTATGGTATACATTTAGTTAGTAATAATCTATAGTATTTTAAATGTTAGCTCTAAACAATATAGAAAAAACGTGGCGTTAATATAAGTGAGAATTCATTTGTGAAGGCTTAACAAACTAATTTTCTTTTTTAGTTTGAATAGTTAATTTCTGAACAGATTATCAAAGGTTTTGCTATATCAGTGCCCCCTCTCAACACTTCCGGTTTAGGATAATGTAGACATATTTTCCCCAGAAGGAGGAAACTACTAAAAGGACATTAAATAGTATGTGTGTGTGAGAGTGGAGGGGGGGGGAGAGAGAGGAGCTTATTTTCAAGAGCTGCAGTTACGATTCAGTGACTAGAGAGGTGATGACCAGGTTGTTTGAGCCAAACAATGATAATCAACAGTTGCTCATCAAACTTTAATTAGGCGTCAAATGGTGTACCATGGAATTAGATCTTGGGCTTTCTACTCTTCATTTTTATGAATGACTTAGATATATCACATTTGCAGTTAATACAAAACTTGATGATAAAGTTAATACTGTAGCCCACAAGAGCAAAATTCAAAATGTTTTTGACTGATCAGAAAGCCAAACTAGAAGTAACAGAATAATGTTTAATGGAGATAGGTGCAAAATTGTCCAGTTAGGAAATAGAATTGAATGCATAAGAAATGAGGATTATCTGGCATGATAAATGCGAACAGAATATTTGAATTGTAGTTGAATGTGAAAATGAAGGTGAAACAGCAGTGTAACAATGCTTCCAAGAAGGCAAATTCAATTTTAGGATCTGCAAATCTACTTTCCAAATCAGGGAAGCAATAATTCCATCTACTTTTGGATTGTTCAGCTCTTTCTGTTGGCATGAGTAGGACAGGCTTTTCCTACCAGAACAAAATGGTTCATCAGGTAGCCTGGACCAGGGCCATTAAGGGCTTTAACGGTCATAACCAACACCTTGAACTGCACTTGGAAGCAGACCAGTAGCCAGTAAAATTCTCCAGGCAGAGGTGTAACATGTGTCAGGTGCAAGAAACCAGGAATCAAGGTTGTTTAAATGAGTACAACTTTATTCCATGCTAGCTTTCTTTGAGAAGCTGAATTAGTAACAATCAAGGCAAATTGGCAGATTTGAGTCAATGGAATTCAAGGAGGGCTGGACTTAGATCTCTTATGGGTGTAGAGAAACTCCAAACGACATACTTGACCCCTTCCTCAGGCTCAGCCTGGTCATCGCCTACATCCTAGGGACCCCAAAGACTGCTCTCACTGCCACACTTGAAGCTTCTGAATGAATGTCAAGGGTAGCCCCCTGTAGAGCACATTGCAGTAGTCCAGGCGAAAAATGACCGTGACTTGACTAACTGCGCACAGGGAGTCATAATTCAGGAAAGGTCATAACTGATGTACGAACCAGAGCAGTGCAAAAGCTCCCCTGGTCATGTCTGCCACCTGCTCTTCAAGCAGGAGATGAGAGATGTGAGGAGAACCCCAGATTGAAAACTAGGGTCTGAATGGGGTAGTGCAGCCCCGTCTCAGTATGAGGTCGTTGCCTAGCAACTGCACCTGGGATTACCGGAACTGCCATCACTAAGTGGTACAAACAGGTGACATTTCGCCTAACCATCACGTTGCTTAGGAATAGAAATTTCAGTCCCAGTTAGGGTTGATAAGCAAGGAACACCTGTATTCATGATATACCATATGTATACCATATTCCTATATACCACTACCTGTATACCATATTCATGGTAACAAAAGCATGTATTTGTCCCTTTGTATTCTCTTTTTACTCTTAGGTGAGTAGAGGTTGAATCTAATTACTGAGGTTAGAAGTTCCTAAATCATTAAACCAAGACTTCTACTAGTCAATTTATAAAAGTTATGTTTTTTTAAAAAAAAAAATCTGTAAATTAATACTGGAATGGGAATTATACCGTTCAATTTGCAAAGTCATAAATTTGATTTCTGGCTACATTTTGCTGTGTTTTGCAGAACTCTATGAAATTTTCTTATCTAGAGCCAAGGAACGATGGAAAATTTTTGGAGAGACAGGCACTGAAAATGATACAGAAGGTATTTCGAAATGGCATGATATACTGTTCGTACTGTTTATGATAATGCAAATACATTTTCAGGGATTTTAACAATATAATTTCCCAACACAGAACCATTTAGCAAACAATTGTATGTTTCATACTTACTTAAAGGGAAAGTCAGAGAGAAAAATGGTAGAAATGTTATGTAGAGGGTCACATTTGGGACTGTAGTCTCTGTAGTGGTACAATTCTGAATTATCAATGCTATGTGGAACTTCTGGATATGCTCAACCCTGTGTTAGAAGATGTTTGTTTTACATTAAACTTCATAGCTATTGTTGTTATAAGCTTCATAATGCCCTTTTCTTCTGAAATAACAGCATGATTTAGTAAGATTCTGGTTTTATAAGTCATGCTAATTTTTTTCTACCTAAGTTCACTTTTTTTTTTTTTTGAAACAAATTTTTATTAATTTTAAAGATAAAACAACACATCATTAACCATTAAATACATAAACACATAAAACCTCTTAATATTGTAAATCCTTACAAGTCAAACAAAACAATATTTTTATACAACATAATTCCAATTTATCCCATCCCCATATGGACACGCAAATATCTTTCATCAAGTTTCTCATTATTTCTCTTTACTCCAATTCAATTTCATTTCTCTTCCATATTTATCCATTTTATAATCATCATATTCTTTTCTTTCTGACTTGTTTAAATTATTCTCATCTAACATTCCTCCAAGGTTTTATTGATTCTTTTTTCCTTTTTTTTAATAAAAAACAAATTTTGTTAGTTTTATCATAAGCATAATACACAAACATACAAACACAAAACATAGACAAAACTACAAGATCTTTTCTGAAGGTTGTCTGTTCCCGGGTTAAAAACTCTTTACACAGACACAAATTCAAACATCATATTCAACCTAAGTCTCCTTCTATATCTTATTATCATTTTCTTTTTTATATATGTATATAAAAACCATTTTTATCAGTTTTCTAAAATCAATACACACAAAATCAAGGCATAACAGCTTATAAATTCTTTTCTAAAAAAAAAAAAATAATGATAGACCAATAAAACATAACATTTCCAGATTATAATATCAATATTTCATATAATATTAACTTCATATCTTATCCCTACTTCTCTTTTCCATCCAAATTATTTATCAATTAAAATTTTATTGCCTTTTATCAATATACAAAATCAAAAAAAAAAGCATATATATCCTTCCATTATTACCATTTTCAACAACATTCTTTGTCTGTTCTATTTCCAAACATCCATTCATCTTTTTTCTTTTACTATACTTCTCCTGTAAACCAATTGGAGTTGCATCTATAACACATTACCTAACTTAAAAATACTACATATAAATCTTTCTTGGGATTCTGTTTAAAAAATTCTTAAAATTACATAATAAATTTTTTATTCTAAATATACATACATATAAAAACACACTCTTAAATACCCTCCAGAATCCCTCTTTTAATCTAAATTAAATTCACCCATTGTCTCTAAATAAACTTTTTTTCTTTAAATCTTGCTTCCCCCCATTAAGGCTTCTCCTCCCCCCTTTTCTCTCTTGCTTATTCTTCTCCTTGCCCTTTCTACCCCTTTGCTTTTTCCCTTCGCTTTTCTTGCTCCTTTTCTTTTGTTTTCTAACCTTGCCTCCATCTCTTCGCTCATTTTTCTCTCTTTTGGTTGTTTTTATAATTCTTAAAAACCCCTTTTTCTTATCCTTTTTCTCCTCCTCTCCGGAAGGAACCCATTGTTCATCAAAGATGGCTTCTTCTTCCTCTTCTTCCTTGTCCCAGTCCTTCTGCTGTGTCAACTTTTCTAAGGAACATAACGCCATTTCTAAGAATTGGAACAAAGCGCCCAAAGTATCTTCTTTTTTATATTTTTGATATTCAATCTCTAGTTCATCCACAGAGAATGCCATTATGAAAAGGGAAACTTTTTCCAAAACAACCACAAGTATTTTTAATCCAAGACAATCAAAAGCAATTAAAAAAAGGAAAAAAAGAAAAAAGTTCCAAAAGTTAATACTTTTCTTCCTTCTTCTCTTTCTCTTTCCAAATTAATTTTTGATCAAAGAGGTCCAATTACCATATATCTTCTTTTGGGATCCACCAAGACGTTCTAGACAGTCTCCTCCTTTTTCAGTTTCTGCTCCAATTTTTCTTTCTCTCTTCCCACTTGCAATAACAATTTTAAATAATCAAAAATCCATACCTCCAGCAGAGATTTTCCAATTTCTTAAATTTTTCAATGTCCAAAAATCCCTTTGTCTCTTAGCTTAGCTTTCAAAGCAATCCACTTTCAGTGTCTAATACATCCAAATATTTCTGCTTTTTCCGTGGGATGGGAGAGTAAAAAAAAATAAAAAAAAAAAGTTCCCTTTAACAGCTTCTCCGCCGCTTTCGATCTTCTTAGGGATACAATGTATCCTCCAGCAACAAGCAGCTCAATTCCAGGAGATTTAAAAGTTGTTACTTGACCCGGCTCAGACAAAACTTTCACTTTTCACACTTCCTCCAGCACAGTTCTTACCCGGTTGCTGGCTTCTTCGTGGCGGCCATTGCTGACCGCCGCTCCACCGCCTTGGGAAAAAGGGGTTTTCCCGGAGAAGGGGGGGGTCTGCGATGCCCCCACCTCCCTAACCGGCTCCCCTCTATCTTCAGCTGTCCCTACAGGGCAGCCATAACCCCCTGACCCATCTGGATCGGGGGTACCTCGGCAGCTAGCCAGCAGGAATCGCGAGCTGTCGCGAATTCCTGCTGCTCCGAAGCCACGCAAACCGGAAGTTTTTCCTAAGTTCACTTTTTATGCCCAGTCAGTTTTGCTCTTTTCTTCTTCTGACTATTACAAAACTGAGGGAAAAGATGATATTTTTTTCAATACAAGATCCTAACTAACCCTGTCATCTGCTAAATGGCTGTATGGCATACATATTCCTAACACACTTACAAATCCTAATTACATGTAGTCCTCATTCAGCAGCTATTCAGAGTTTTTATAGTGCTGAATGAGGAAGGTTGTGACAGGTCCTCATAGTTGCAGCATTCCCGCAGGTCACATGATCACAATTTGGGCACTTGGCAGCCAGCTTGCAATTATAACATTGCAGCATCCTTCGGTCATATAATCCATCATTTGCAGCCTTCACTGCTGGTTACCAATGAGCAGAGTCAATGGGGAAGTCAGCAGGAAGTCACAAGTGGCAATCACATGATGTTATTCCTAGTGATCATGAAGGCTAAATCAAACAATAGCAACCAGAACTGCCATCATAAGTCGGTGCAGTTGCATCACATTTGACTTTATAGTCATGCCAAACAGCAACATAGTTCCTTGTCCCAATTAACCATTGCTAATCAAGGATCACCTGTAGATATTTTTCAAAAACAGTGCCAGGGAAAAAAAATTAAGTTTGCTGTTATGGTAACATAATGAACAATATGTATATTTGGTGCAGGGAGAAAAGTCCATATTAAAAAGCAACAGAGCTGAGTCATAGCTTGTTAGGCAGAAAAAATGTTTTAATTAATTGAAGTAAATGCCTCCCTAGTCTCACACTAAAGTTTAGTCTGGAGAAGGAGGGAAGAATGGGGAAGAATCAAAAAGGGATAAGAGATAAGCGAAAATATAAAAAATAAACACAGGGATAAACACAGGGAAAAAACATTGAGCCAAAAATTCAGCTAGAGGAAAGCTAGTGAAAATGACAAATATGTATAGTGCAGCATTTCACTAATGCAAGAATATTCATATAAGAATATGAATGAAACTAGGAGAAGTTCAAGTCTGCTCTTGGAAAATGCACCTAATGCAGAGGTCCAAAAGTTCGTGTTATAAAATGTTTTTAAAATGTCAATTTAAAACTATTTTCACAGGAGCAAAAGAAGAAAAGAAAAAGGCTCCCTTCAGGTGGAAAGCAAAAATGGCTAAATTTGGTTCACAAAATTTTGGGACACAAAAGGTTCAATGTGTTTGGTTTTGTCAGCAGATGAGAGGCAGGTTGTAGTCCTAACTAAATTATGTTGGAATACAGGTAGTCCTCAACTTGTGACAAATGTATGAATAAGCAAGTCCACGATTTATGGAGCCTCCGGAAATTCAGGTTTAGGACAGAATCCTCCATCTTAGGAAAGGGTGACTGATGCTCATTGTAGATGGGAAGAATAGAGTCACACAAAATGGAGGTTGGGAGGAAGGGGAATTATGGGAGAATTCTGATAATACCGTTCCTTGTATTTTGCTGTGAAAATAATTTTCTTCTGTATAATAATGGCATGTCAGTTAAAGTTTAAAGTAGATGTAACGTAACAGAAATATTGAAACAGTGGAAATGTGTGAATGCTTTTACTTGAATATTGAAGTAGCTTGTGATGAAATTGCTGCCCTGTTCTTTCTTTTGTTTTGTTTTCAATTAGCATTCCCTTTGGAATACAGGTAGTCCTCAACTTGTGACAAATCACTTAGCAGTCAGAATTACAACAGATGTCTCCCTGGGTATAGTTATGACCTGGATTGAAGTTCTGACAATAGGGGGGGGACTGCAGTCACATGACCACTTTATGCACTGGGAAACTGACCACATTGATGACTGTTGGCAGTGTCCCAGTCACGTGACTGTGTTTTACAGTGGATTTGCTGAAAACCAACATCAATGTCCAGTTTTTGCCAAAACCACAACTACAGTATATAGTGAACCATTGAGCCAAGAGCTGTGGTGGCACAATGGTTAGAATGCAGTTTTGCGGGCTAATTCTGCTGACTGTCAGCAGTTTGATCCTGACTGGCGCAAGGTTGACTCATTCTTCCATCCTTCCGAGGTTGGTAAAATGAGGATCCAGATTGTTGAAGGCAATATGCTGACTTTGTAAATCGCTTAGATGGGTATAAAGCACTGTGAAGCGGTATATAAATCTAAGTGCTATTGCTATTGATTTGCTTAACGACCATGGTGATTCATTTAATGACCACTGTAAATATTGTAAAAGTGGATTGATTATGTGAGTGATCCAGTTTATGACCACTACAACTTCCAACTGTGATGGCAGGAGCCATTACATAACCTAAGAATACCTGAATGTCTGTGATTGATTTAAGAAAACTTACAAACTGTGTTTCAGAGGAATATAATCTTACATTACTGGAAATCGGTCTACAGACATGTATAAATCTGCAGGTTTACTCTCTCTAGATGCTGGAGCATCACTTGCTGACCGAGAAGCTAGCTTGGAGCTAATAAAATTGGATATATCCCGCACATTTCCATCCCTTTATATTTTTCAGAAGGTAACATTTATTGATTAAGCTTTGAGATTAGACTGCTTTTAATATAATGGTTGCTAAAAGCAAGAATTCTATCGTTGGAAGACTTTTCTGTTATGGTTTAGTGCAGTCGATAAGTTCCTTCTCCATTAGAGGGGCTTAACTAAGATAAAGATAGTTATAAAATATGTACAGTTTGTATATATTATAAACACTCTTGCAAGCAGAAGTAGGGCAGAAAGGTTGATGTTTGGATTTCTGTAGAACTGCAGCTGTTATGTGTTGAGCTTTTTAAAAGCCTATACAAGAAGAAGAATGCAAGCAAAATTGGTCGGGAGTATAACACCTGTGTTGTATTTTTCAATCAAAATATACTTAGGGGGAAATTTTACATTTTCATTTTCAAAGTTGTGTGAAGGAAAGAATTCAACCCCAGTGTGTGCATGTTATGAAACCATTTTTTAAAAGCATATTTTTTATTTTGCTTGTACATAAGTTAATGTTCAGGTACCGATATTATGCCCCTCAAAATGTTGATACTACAATTCCATCTCTTTATTACAGAGTAATAAATAAAATAGTAGGTTCCTCTGATAAATGTCTCATTGTGAAATTGAAGCTGCTCAATGTTTTACAGTAGTGTTTCTCAACCTTGACAACTTTAAGATGTGTGTGGACTTCAATTCAACAAAATCCTAAGCAATGACTGTCAACTGTTTGATTGGCATATGCAGCAACTTTATTTTACCAAGAGTATAAGTTTTCTAATAAATCCATACAGGCACAGAAGAAGTGAAGCTAGCTCTGAGGTTTTTCGTGCAAAAAATAGCATGGTTAATTTCCCCTTTTCCCCATTTGGGCCACCTTTTGTCCAATATTGCCCACTAATCCAGCACATTGTTTTTATTTTGGGAAAACAGTCTGCGCTTTGGAAGGATCCCATTGCATGGCCTTGAAGTATAGGGATTTTATCAGGTTGCAAATGGCTCACATACATCCCTTATCTTTCTTCCAGCTCCCAACACATTCCAAATCATTTCTGTGGTCAATTATGAGTAGGGATGTGTTACCAGTCAGCCTTGACAATGGCTCTTTTGACTAGAAATTGAAGTTTACACACCCTAAAGTTGCTGAGGTTGGGAAACAGTTTTGCAGCGAAATCCTACAACTAGTCTGGGAACAAGGCTGGCATATCTTGCTTAGGCAGTATTTCCATTCATGCACTTCGAAACGAACATTTATCAATACGAAAGCTCCTCTCCCCTTCCTGTTTGAATTACAAAATGCTAAAACATAACCTATGGATTTGAAGCCTTCTTTATTTCATCGTGACTAAACACATACCATATGACTGCATCACTTTTATTAAATTGCAAATTATTTCAATCTTGTTTATTGCTTGTAATCATTGTTGCCTTGTCCCTAATTAGGTATGTCAGAAAAGAATGGGCATATTAGATTTCCTCTTTTTAATAAAGCTGCTTTTTAAATGCAGTAGCCTTCCAGTGAAAATTATAATGATGAGAGCAGAACAGATTATTGAATGTATTATCCTGGACTATTAGTTCTAATGACCTAATGTAATTCATAGTATTGATTACAATTATTTTCTATATTAATATTTGTTAAGTTCCCAGAGTCTACTAGGATTGAGGAGGTAGATAAATTGCCCAAATTAATGGGTAAAAATGCCTCCATAAGGAATAAATTTTGTTACCACACAAAATAATTCTTCCTCACATAGATACGAATTGCCAAGCTTCTGGCAGTGGGTAGAGACATACCTTACATATAATCTACTTTGCACTGGTTAGCATATAGAATATATTGTATTCATAGATCTGTCTAGGCAAAAATACAAGCTTTACAATACAAAATTTAGAAAATGGAATGTCTTATCACAAAAGCAGAGTATAAAACATTCCCGTCTTTGCTGAAGTTGAACCTACTGTGTATTAAAAAAAAAAAAAAAGAACAGCAATTGACATTCAAGATCATTAATTCATTCACATAAGAGTTATAATGAGGAGATTTAAAAAGTAATTTTAATGACATGATTGCTGGGTGATAAAAAGTTGGTATTAATAGTTATATAATATATATAAACTTCAGTGTGATTATTCTATGTAGGTTTTTTCTTGATTTAAAATAACTTTTATCATATATCTCCATTTTTAAATTTCTGTTTTTAACCTTTACTTTTTTGATCTACTGTTTCTATTTTAGGGTGGCCCTTATCATGACCTCTTGCACAGTGTCTTGGGAGCATATACATGTTACAGACCTGATGTAGGATATGTAAGTATTTGTACAGTGTTGTCAATCTTTCAACAACAATGACAGTGATAAAGTAGAATGACTGTGGAAAAGAAAGCAAAGGTAGTATCAATAATAATCAATGTTTTTGATGCAATTCCAAAATATCTGGAGCACAACCTGAATATCATGGGCATTGACAAAAATAATCATCAGTTGCAAAAGGCAGCTTTACCTGGATCAGTTTACATCCTGTGACTTTCAACACCATCAAACACCAACATCTTCCTATCCCAAATCCCCTGGGAAAGATTTGATAGTTGGATAAAAATGCCAAAACCATTCTAAACACTTGGCTGACTGTGCAACCAACTATAATAATAATGATAATAAGGTATTACATTTGTATGTCTTCCAACTCTCAAAAGCCTGGGTATTTCACAACAATAAAATAGAAATTAAGTAAAAGCAAAGCTTCCGTAATTTATTATATTGATATATATGATCATTGATATGATTATAAATATATGTTTTATAAATTGCGTGAATTACCACAAACTTAACCTTTTGACCCCAAAAGGGAAAACATGTTCTGCTAACTTCCATAGTTGAAATTGAATTCTGTTGCTGTCTAGAGAATTCTGGGAGTTGAAGTCCACTCCTCTTAAAGTTGCTGAATTTGAGAAACTGGTGTAACTATTCTGCTGTAAGGTATTTCACATCAAAGGGTGCTCTTCCTAATGCTATCCTTGAGATATCCTTGTATAGTCACTAGGAATACAGAAGAGATATCCCTAGCAAATATAAATATCTCAAGATATCTAGAGATACCCTACTTCTCAGTAAATATGCACAGGATTGCATTACTTTAAAGTGACACTCTAGACAAATGGAAAGTAGAAAGAAATTGCTGAGAATCATTGTATGTATAGAACATTCATTTACCCACATATATTTTCCTTCCTTCTATACTTGCTTAGAACATGTGCCAAATTTTAGTTGTCTAAAGTAAAATATTGAGCATCTTTTACTCATGATGGGCATATTTTTTTCTATATGCATAATCACTGTTATTTTTAGACTAAAGGATAATTCAGCAAGTAAATGAATGAAAAATAGGAGTATCTGGTTCAGAATAAGCTGCCCATCTTATTGTCATAATTTGGTGATATCCTAGTTTTCAAAAATACTACAGCTTAAGCCATAGCATAAAAATGAGTCTTTTACTTGGTACACTCAAAAGTTTGTTTGTGTGTTTCTTTGTGTGTTAAAGGTCCAGGGAATGTCTTTCATTGCTGCGGTTCTCATACTTAATCTAGAGGAGGCAGATGCTTTTATTGCCTTTGCAAACCTTTTGAACAAGCCATGCCAGCTAGCCTTTTTTCGTGTGGATCATAGCATGGTATGTGCCCATATTATGACTTTCTACTTTCTTTTTACTGCAAAATGTTTGTGGACAAGTAAGTTTCTATTGAAGTCTGACATTCTTAGTTTTCAAAACACCAAAGTTTAGTATACATCCTTATAGCTAACAGGTATTTGCACCCAAGGAACTGTACCAGCAGCAAATGCATCAGTAGAATGTGTTGTCCTTTTGCAGAAGTGTTGCATTTTTCAGAATTTGCACATTCTATTTTCAGTTCGTCTAGTTTCCTGTGACACAATGGCAATCTCTGCAGTCTTTTGCTTTTTAGACAAAGAGATAGCAAGAAGAAAATAGTACTCTGATTATTTATGCCTAGTAACAGATGTCTTAGATACACCAGGATTGGATTACTGCAAGAAACTCCTCATTGGGTTACCTTTCAAAAAAACACTTCAGAAGCTGCAGTTCTTTGAGAACGTTGCTGCCAGGAAAATATAGGGGTATAATCTTGCATTGTTCCACTAAGCTGCCGATGTGTTTGGTCCAAAACATATACAGGTGAAACTCAAAAAATTAAAATATCGTGCCAAAGTTCATTTATTTCAATAATGCAACTTAAAAGGTGAAACTAATATATGAGATAGACTCATTGCATACAAAGCAGGATAGTTCAAGCCACGATGCATCATAATTGAGATGATTATGGCTTATAGCTCATGAAAATCCCAAATCCACAATCTCAGAAAATTAGAATATTGTGGAAAGGTGCAATATTCTAGGCTCAAAGTGTCCCATTCTAATCAGCTAATTAAGCCATAACACCTGCAAAGGGTTCCTGAGCCTTTAAATGGTCTCTCAGTCTGGTTCAGTAGGAAGCACAATCATGGGAAAGACTGCTGACCTGACAGTTGTGCAGAAAACCATAATTGACACCCTCCATAAGGAGGGAAAGTCTCAAAAGGTAATTGCAAAAGAAGTTGGATGTTCCCAAAGTGCTGTATCAAAGCACATTAATAGGAAGTATGTGGAAGGGAAAAGTGTGGAAGAAAAAGGTGCACAAGCAGCAGGGATGACCGCAGCCTGGAGAGGATTGTCAGGAAAAGGCCATTCAAAAGTGTTGGGGACTTTCACAAGAAGTGGACTGTGGCTGGAGTCAATTCATCAAGAGCCACCACACACAGACAGATCCTGGATATGGACTTCAAATGTCGTATTCCTCTTGTCAAGCAGCTCCTGAACAACAAACATCAGAAATGTCTTACCTGGGCTAAAGAAGACTGGTCTGTTGCTCAGTGGTCCAAGGTCCTCTTTTCTGATGAGAGCAACTTTTGCATCTCATTTGGAAACCAAGGACCCAGAATCTGGAGGAAAAATGGAGAGGCACATACTGCAAGATGCTTGGAGTCCAGTGTGAAGTTTCCACAGTCTGTTGATTTGGGGAGTCATGTCATCTGCTGGTGTTGGTCCACTGTGCTTCATTAAGTCCAGGGTCAACGCAGCCGTCTCCCAGGAGATTTTGG
The DNA here is from genome assembly GCA_033807585.1 of Hydrophis major. Classification (NCBI taxonomy): domain Eukaryota; kingdom Metazoa; phylum Chordata; class Lepidosauria; order Squamata; family Elapidae; genus Hydrophis; species Hydrophis major. Next base: position 85,177,687 of record CM066331.1, on the reverse strand, counting down.
AGCACTTCATGCTTCCTTCTGCAGACAAGCTTTATGGGGATGCTGACTTCATTTTCCAGCAGGATTTGGTACCTGCCCACACTGCCAAAAGCACCAAAACCTGCTTCAATGATTACTGTGCTTGATTGGCCAGCAAACTCGCCTGACCTGAACCCCATAGAGCATCTATGGGGCATTCCCAAGAGAAAGATGAGAGACATGAGACCGAACAATGCAGAAGAGTTGAAGGCGCTATTGAAGCATCCTGGTCTTCCATAACACCTCAGCAGTGCCACAGGCTGATAGCTTCCATGCCACGCCGCATTGAGGCAATCATTGCTGCAAAAGAGGCCCAAACTAAGTACTGAGTACATCTGCATGCTTATACTTTTCAGAGGTCTGATATTGTTCTATGTACAATCCTTGTTTTATTGATGTAATATTCTAATTTTCTGAGATTATGGATTTGGAGTTTTCATGAGCTCTAAGCCATCATCTCAATTATGATACATCACAGCTTGAACTATCTTGCTTTGCATGTAATGAGTCTATCTCATACATTAGTTTCACCTTTTAAGTTGCATTACTGAAATAAATGAACTTTTGCACAATATGCTAATTTTTTGAGTTTCACCTGTTGTGTTTCCTCTTATATCACAAGTGGGGGTACTCATGCCTTTCCAGTTCTTATTGAATGACATGATGGTGGGAAATTCTGAGAGTTGAAGTCCGCTCCTCGTAAAATTGCCAAGGTTGAGAAACATTGTCTTACAACCTTCTCCATCTACCTACCATATAGAGTGGAAATGGTGATGAAATTAGAGCATTTTTTATGTTTGCACCAGTATTGTGGGATATTACACCTGGGGGATATTGCATCTGGTGAAACATTGGTGGCCTGGTCTCTGGTTATGTTTTGCCCTTAGTGAAAATAGTGTTGTTCTGGTAGGATTCATTTGATCAGTTGTGCTAAAGATTGTTGCTGAGTTATCTTTGTATATTTTTATAATTTTACTGTATTTTTAATGTAGTGCATGTTATACTGAGTTTAAATTATTTTAAGGGTATGCACACTTATACAACCACATTACTGTACATTTTTATCGTTGTTTTTTCTCCCTAAAAGATTTCAGTTTGTGATTTTTTTACAGCTCAAAAATCTGACAATTTTAACTGGAGTATATAGACTTTCTATATTCACTATATCTTTATTTTTTGCTACTATCTGTATCAGTGTTTCTCAGTCCTGCCAACTTTAAGATGTGGACTTCAACTCCCAGAATTCCCCATCAAGCAATCTTAAAGTTGTCAAGGATGAGAAACACTGGCACACGTTGCAAGGGTAATTAAAAGCTGGAATCCTTAACCCAGAGTGTTTGAATATCAGCTAAATTATTTCTCAGCTGTATAATCTGTTATACAGTAACCGCAGTCTCACTTTAAGATTTACTGTTTAAATTAGGCATACTCTATTCTGTAAGCTAATGTATAATTCTGCAGAAGTTTCAGAATTTGTGGCATTTTATAGGTTTTCCTGAATTTTATATTTTTCTCTCTTTCCTTTACAGATGCTGAAGTACTTTGCAGCATTTGAAGTATTTTTTGAGGAAAACCTGCCTAAACTGTTTCATCATTTTAAATCCTATAATCTTACCCCTGACATATACTTGATAGATTGGTACGTTGAAAACTTAATGGTCACATCATGCCACGCTGATAAGCTTTTAAGGTGAAGTTAAATGCAATCCAGATTTTAATGGGCATTCTAGGATTCCTTGTGATTGAAGGTGAAGGTTCATTTTCCAAGCTTGTGGGTTGGTTTCTGAACATTTCATTACCAGGCTAGGTAACACCTTCAGTGGAGCTTAGGGATTGTCAGTGTCAGTGTTCTGCTGAAGATGTTATGTTTCCTGATAAGGAAACATTTGGAAACCAACCCACAAATTCAGAGAACAAACCTTCATCCTACACCTGAGCTACAGGTATTTGCCATTATTGCAACCTTTGTGATTGGTTAAGGATATCTGATTAGGAGAACAGAAGTAACTGTAACATGTATGCATAAGGCACAGAGGGGTAAACAAGAGAATGGGATTTAACTGGTAGATGGTTTATTGAAGGTTATCCCATGGGTTTAACCTTCAGTTGCTTATTTACAACAAAAATAGTTTTCTCCCTGGCCAAATAAGGTTGGTAAATATAAGAGAAGGAGACTAAACAATGGTGTTTCGCCTAACTAGCTTCTGAACTAAATTTTGCCACTAAAAACAAATTCCCGGATTGAACTGCACCTCAGAGAAAAATCTGCTGCTTATAATATTATGTGTTCCCATTCTGCTGTCCCCATTAACCACTACTGTGGCACCAAGCCACAGCAGGCAGATTTTTTTTTTTAAAATGCAGGGCTGAAATCTAGTTAATGGATACAATAGGCTTTTCTCCAAATAGAACTACATATCCACTTAATAAATTGGCTTTTTTTTTTTTTTTTTTGAGTCTTCAAGTCTTTGTTGATTTTAGGCAACTGGATACATCCCTGCAGTTTTCTTGACAAGATATCAAAAGTAGTTCGTCAGTGCCTTCTTCCCAGGGTTGAGAGAGACTAGCCCAAGTCACTCAGTTGGCTTTATGCAGTGGTGGGATTCAAAAAAATTTTTATTACCAGTTCTGTGGGTGCAGCTTGGTGGGCATAGCATGGCTTGGTAGGCGTGGATTGGTGGGTTGGCAGGGGAAGGTTATTGCAACATCCCATCCCATTCCCTACCCACCCCACTAACCTGCTTTCCAGCTCTGTTCTCCTATGCAAGGCAACAAAAGAAGACCCAGCTGATCGGGAACAGAGATTAGATGGGGGCGGGGCTAGTCAGAGGTGGGATTTGCCGGTTCCCCAAACTATTCAAAATTTCTGTTACCGGTTCTCCAGAACTGGTCAGAACCTGCTGAATATGACCTCTTGCTTTGTGCTGACGGCAGGATTAGAACTATCTCCTGATTTCTAGCCTGGTATCTTAACCGCTACACCAAACTGGCTTTCTAATGTTCATATTACTTCACTTGGAATGTAGGAGGTACACTTGGAAGTTGATAGTTGGTTGCAAATGAAACATTTACTGGTGTTTCATTCCTTAACCCAGAGTGTGATTGTTTAGCTAGATTAAATAATCACTGAATAGTACAAGAGAAATTAAGAGGGTGTGGTATTTTGCCCTTACGTGCCTGATTCTTTTTAATTTCAAAATGCAGGATCTTCACCCTGTACAGCAAATCGCTACCCCTTGATTTGGCCTGTCGAGTTTGGGATGTCTTTTGTAGAGATGGAGAAGAATTTTTGTTCAGAACTGGATTAGGAATCCTTAGGATATATGAAGATATTCTCCTGCAGATGGACTTTATTCATATAGCACAGTTTCTAACAAAGCTACCAGAAGATATCACATCGGAGAAGCTCTTCTCGTGCATTACATCCATTCAGATGCAGAATAGTAACAAAAAATGGGCTCAGGTAAGTACCAGCGGTATGTCATGGATAAATGTTTAATTTTTATCAGTAAGCAACTCTCAATTTAAAAGAGGTGCAGCCACGTGCAGAGATGGAGATTAAGCTTGCCTAGGAAAATAAGGCTTTGCCCAGGGGTGGGATTCAACATTTTTAACAACCGGTTCTGTAGGCATGGCTTAGGTGGTGGGCGTGGCTTGGGGGGTCATGTGACTAGTAGACATGGCTTGGTGGTCATGTTATTGGCTGGGTGTGACCAACTCAATATCACTCACATCGAGGCACACATCTTCTCGCCTGGCCTCTCATGACTGTGGGGATGCTGCAACAGTCATAAGCGTGAAAAATGGTCATGTCACTTTTTCCAGTGCCATTGTAACTTTAAATGGTCACTCCATACAAGCAAAGTACCAGCAAAGGAGGGGGAAAAAACTCCAGAGAAGTTCCGGAGACAGGAAGTCTAGTCCTGCCAAGAATGTAATAAGGGTTAACATAGAGGCAGTTTCTGTAAGCAACACCAGAATGTTTCCTTCCTGCCTTCCTTACAGGATTAGGCCAGTAATTTCTTCTAACAACCGGTTCTCCGAACTGTTTAGAATATTAACAACCAGTTCTAGTGAATAGGTTTGAACTGGTAGAATCCCACCCCTGGCTTTGCCTGTTGCTGAATGAAGATGGTTGCCTTAGCAATAGCATTCTTGGCATGGACACTACCACTGACACGTCCTTAAACTCTCTGGCCACCTGCCACATATATGTAGTCCTTGATTTACAATTACAATTTGGACCAGAATTTCTGTTGCTAAGCAAGGCAATTGTTAAGCAAGTCATGGTCAATTTTATGACCTTTTTTTGCCATGCTTAAGTGAACCACTGCAGTTGTTAAGGGAATCCAGCTTTCCCCATTGACTTTGATTGTCAGAAGCCAGCTGGGAAGGACACATAAGGTGATAACTCAGGCATGCTGCAACCATCCTAAGTGCCTACCAATTGCCAGGTGCCCAAATTTTGATCACTTGTCTGTGGGAATGGTGCAGTGGTTGTCAATGTGAGAACTGGTTGTAAGTAAGTTTTGTTCAGTGTCACTGTAACTTTGAAGAGTTGCTAAATGACTATTTGTAAATCAAGGATTACCTGTACTGGATTGCAGAGACACATCTGAAAAGAATTTATTGAAAATATTGCCTATATTTTAACTTATTGCACCTCTGTATGGTTTGCCAACCGCACAGTGGCAGACAGGACAGCGCTCCAGAGGGTTAACGTCATTGCCCAGAGGATCATTGGTTGCCCTCTCCCCTCTTTGGAAGAGCATTATAGCTCCCACTGCCTTAAGAAAGCTCAAAACATTCTCAAAGATCCATCTCATCCTGGGAACCCTTTTTTTGAACTATTACCATCTGGTAGACGGTACCAAATAGTAAAAACAAGGACAAACAGGCTGAAAAGCAGCTTCTATCCCAGGGCAGTAGCTCTTTTGAATTATACTGTATAGTGCAGTATTAGTGCAGTGTCAGGGGGTTTGAGTTCAATGTGTGGAGGGTGAAGGATGTGTGTTTGTATTTATTTTCATGGTTATGGTCATAATGTGTACTGAAGATAGTGTTTGATTTCGTTGTACGAGGTGCAGTGACAATAAAGTAAACTAAACTAAACTATAGACAGGGACATGCAGATAGCATTTTAAGAACTGCTGAAACCCTGAAGAACTTTGATGATTCAAACCTGCACTGTGAGTTCAATTGATGTAGTTGAGGCAATATTATTTTATATAGACCCTTATATATAATTTTGTGTGTGTGTGTGCACACAGTTATATATAATTTAATGGCTATAATTTGGAAAACAGTTTGTATATGTCAACGTCACCTTAATCTGAAAATTATCAGTAAATTGGTGAATGTAGACTTTCATTGTCCATGGAATTCCTTTCTGTACAAAGAAGCATATAAGAGATTACTTGTGTCTTTGGTAATACAATGAACATTCACAGGCTGTGTACTTAAGATAGGGGGAGCTGCAGTCCTGGATAAGAAGTAGCAATGAACCATCCCCCAAGCATCATTTATTTGGATCAGGGCCATAGCCCATTCAAAACCGGTCTACACAAGCCCACGCACACTTCCACTTGCACAAGTAGCACACCCTCTCACATGTGAAACTCCACTTGTACTCGCAGCAGGCAGTCACGCAGAACCATCCCTTCTCTCACCCCGCTGGGCCACCATGGCCCATTCAGAACCGGGCCATGCAAGGAGGGAGTGTGTGCACATGGGGGGTGGGACTTTACTTGTGCAAGTGGCGGGCACTCACACACAAGGCTGCATTTGTGCAATTGAGAATGGACTCTGTGTGCTCCTACCACTCATATAGAACCACCCCCTCCCATCCCCTGGGATGCCTAGCCAGAAGGTTTGCGGACCACTGGTGTCTAAATTGAGTTGAATGTTTCTCATTGTTGATTGATCATCATTTCCAGAACCAGATGTAAAAACAATATGAAAATTATTTCAGCACAGAGATAAAGAAAGAAAGAAATAAATAATAAATAGATAATAAATGTTAGATCCAATCCCTGCTCTCAGGGATTTTCTAACTAACTTTCAGAAAATTAACAAGTTATAGTTGCATTTTTTTCAAAGAATATGCGATGATCATGATACTGCTGATCATAAAGCTTCCTAGATGGCATACTGAAATTTAACTGAAATTGTTATTACTTTGGATACATTAGAGTTGATTATTCTTATATTAGGCTATACTCCTCATACCCTCCTTACACTACAACTGTTGAAATCAATTGGGCTTGACTCTTAAGTTACTCATGATTAACTGAATCATGACTGACTGGGTGAGTGGGGTCCTTATCTATCACATAAAGGCTTGTTATTTGGTTCTCTGTTTATAATTATTATAAAACTAATATTGAGCTATTGAAAAATAGGGGCAGGGGAATGATGGAAAGGAAACGGTTATGGTCCACGACAATGAGAAAACCTTGTAGGAATGGCTAGTTTTTATAAACGATATAAAAAGGAATGAAGTTGTGGCCCATTTTTAAGTTTTATTTTAAAAACTGGTTTTCAGGTGTTTGCCTCATTAATGAAGGATAACAAAGAAGGAGACAGGAACCATAGTCCAGCACTAAAAAGCTAACTTCCAAATTCAATTGGAGAAACCATTTGGTTGTGAAAGAATTCTTCTAAAACATCTTCTCAGTGAAAACCACTAAAAACTGCTTCAGGAACTGAAGAAGAAGCAGTATTGACTGAACGCAGTGGTGCAGTTTAACGGTCCTTATCCTGCTGCCAGTATTAAAGATCTCTTTTGTGAGAAGATTCCTTTTGACAGGAAGCAGAACAATAAAGTATGAAACTGAGAAAGTGGCTATCGCATATTTAATATTTAAAGTTGAACGCAATAACATTTGTAATAACTTTTGTTGGTACTTAAAATTTTGAGGGATACCTTTTTTATGATTACCACAAAGGCACTTTTGGGGGCAGGGCTGGTGTTTTAAAGTAAGGCCCCAGAAAACTGCTACCTGAACCAAACGTTTTGGTACAAATACCTCCAAAATTACAGATGGAAATCCTCTGGACCAAATCAGGTTTTGTTTTGGTGTACAGGCTTCCCAGGAAAAGGCGGCTTTCACGCGCCTTTTACGGAACTCCTTTTAAACCGCAGTTTCGCTTTCCAAATAAGTGAACGCATACATGTAAGCAAATACAGAGGAAACTGCATGCAATTTTTGCTGTGGAGCCATTGGCAAATAAGTCTTTAGGCTGAAAAGTGGCAGTAACTGTGGGCTTAGGTAAGCAGCCAAGGGGGTATTCAGCATTTTACATTTTGAAGTATTTTGCTTACAGGAAAATTGGTTTCTTATCCATTAAAATCATGTGATTTTTTTTTAAATCAAAGTGACTTATACTTGATAAACACTAGTATAATTAATAAGCTAGTGATAACCCTTTTGCACATTTTACGCAATGTTAATGTTGAAAGTTTTGAGTCCCTGTATATTAAAAGTGTTTTCTCATTTAAATTTAAAGTTGATTACTGCAGTGTGTACAATAATGAGTACCCAAAATGCATATTATTATTAGTCCATATCTTCTCTTTTAACGTCAGCATCGATACTGTAAAGACAACATGCGGAAGGTCAAACTTCCTTCACACTCCAAAATGCTTTAAAATGGCTTTTGAACTGAGGGGGATGGAAAGGATACCTCTTAATCTCTCTGAGCAGCTAATGCTTGTTCTTTCTAAGTCCGTTTTGATAGTATTAATGTAAATAAAATTGCTTTTCCTTTTTTTTCCTTTGTACCTGGTCCCTGTATGTGCAAATGAAGTCAAAAATTATCATTGCATTAAAAAGTAAGTGAGACTGCTTCGGTTGTCAAATGTTTAAAAAGTTGCAGAGCCTATTTTAAAGATTTGGTTACAATATATTGTAATATTTATGTTGCTATCAATTGTAAACCACACTTCAATATTACTTATTACAACATTCAAGCTGAAGTTCAAATGTCTGCTTTTTTCCCCCTCTTATGTATTTACTTGCTTTTGGTGTATGTCCTTTATTTGGGTTCTCTTGTACAGTTTTCTTACTTTTCAAGTACACATGTATATAAATTGTAAATAGAAGGAATTTAGCCTTCATTCAAAACTACTAGTAACAATTCCTGTGTAAATAAACTTGTAAGCAGAATGAATTCTGTCTTCATTTCAGTTTGTTCAGCCTTCATGTATAAAGGAGAATCTTCTGTAGCTTTCCCAATGACCTGCTTCAGGAGTCAGTCACTTTCTGGCCCATCCAGACATGAGTGCTAAAATCTTTTTCAAAGTTAGGCTTTTAATGAAAGATTATGGTTTATATCTTCTTAAAGAATCGCCACTGGCTGTTACACCTACGTCTTCAAATGGACGGGCATACAGGTTGCCGAACTACAGCCACTGGCCATACTGGTTGAGGCAATGTGAGTTATGACCACCGCGGCAGTGGGAGGGCATTTTTGCCCTCCCTGGACTCCAGAGGCTCTCTGGAATCTGGAAACCGGCCCATTTCCGGCCTTCCTGAACGCAGTCCCATTTTTTGCCTTCTCTGAGCCTTCACATGCACCCTGCACTTATCCGCATCCAAAGCGGGCCACGTGGGGACTCCAGGGAGGGGTGGGCAGGGCCAAACAACAGTGGGATTTGGGGGTTCTCTGAACTGCACAGAATCTTAAGGGCTCTCCCGAACCTCTGTGAACCTCCAGCAGCCCAGCCCTGATCTTAGATTGTGCATGAGGAAATAATTTCTCTTTGGAAGCTTCTGTGATTTGGAGCAAACCAGTATCAGAGTTGCTATACAGGTAATCCTCGACTTAACGACCACAATGGAGCCCCAAATTTCTATTGGTAAGTGAGATAGTTGTGCATTTTGCCCCCATTTTACAATCTTTCTGGCCACAGTTGTTAAGTGAATCACTGCACTTGGTAAGTTATTAACAAGCGTTGTTAAGTGAATCTCACTTCCCCATTGACTTTACTTATCAGAGTCACAAAAGGTGATCACATGACCCCAGGACACTGCAACCGTCATAAATACGAATCAGTTTCCAAGCATCCAAATTTTGATCACGGGACCATGCAGATACTGCAATAATCATGCTTGTAAGTCACTTTTTTAAAAAGTGCTGTTGTAACTTTGAATAGTCAACTAAATAAATGGTGCTAAATTGAGAACTACCCCTATAAATGTTTTACATAAATCCCTGCAGCCGTCATAAATATGAAGTGGTTTCCAAGAATCCGAATTTTGATTGCACGATCATGTGGACACCGCAACGATCATAAGTGTAAACAATGCTCATAGGTCACTTTTTTTTTTAGTACCATAACTTTGAATAAATAAATAGTTGTAAGTTGAGGACTACCCATATAAATGTTTTACATAAATTTTGTAGTCAGCCTGGAGCACTTGATTACATTCCCCTTTTCAGAGCTGTTCATCTTGGAATAGCTGTGTATTTTCCTTGGTCAGCAGCAGGCTGGCATTTTAAAAGTTTCAATAATTACTATTCTTTCTCTTTTATTTTTTATTTTTGGCTTCCAGAAAAAGACTGGAGGAGTTGGCATTACAGCAGGGGTTCCCAAACTTGGCAACTTCTAAGACTTGTGGACTTTTAACTCCCAGAATTCTCCAGCCAGCATAGCATAATTCTGGGAAGTCCACAAGTCTTAAAAGTTGCCAAGTTTGGAGACTTCTACATTACAGGATGGCATTCCAAGTCTTTTGATTGATTGATTGATTGGGGATTATCCTCTCCCATTATTATATTTTAATTGCCAGAAAGGGGGCGCCTGGTCTTTGCACACCAGCATCCCCAAAGCAGGAGTTGAGACCGGCATGGCATGTGAAGAGCTGAAGGCTTCTCAGGCCCCCAACCTTCCATCCCATGAGCTCAGCTGAGTTATCGGCCGCAATGCTGCTGCTTCTGGACCGACTCCCGTAGCTCGTCGTTCCCGGTTTCTCCGCACGCTCTGGAGCTGACGTCGCATCCTCCTTTCCGACAGAGGGCGCTGTGGACATTGGCGGCATTTTCGGTCCGGCTAGCGCCAAGCTCCCACTTCCGCTTTTTTCGCGTGCCCGAAATCAAGTTCTGCGGGAAGCGAGGCAGAGACTTTCGGTTTTCCCTGCTTGGCAGCTGCCATGAAGCCGGTAAGAGTACGAGAGGGCTCGTTGCCGGGATAAATAGCGTTCCCTGCGCCCAGTTGGAAGTCCGCGGGAGAGAGTAGGCCGTGGTAGTGGGGGACGTAGCCTGAGAGCCAAGTACTGTGCGCGAATAGTAAAGCGCCCTGCTCGCTCGGCCAGGAGCGCTGGACTTCCATTCCCAGAATCCCTAGAGGTTCTGCAGGCGCAAGGATTTATGGGAATGAGAATCCAGCTCGCTTGGAGGGCACCAGGTTGGGGTAGAAGAAGAATACAAATGGGTTTGATTTTTGGCTTTTAAGCAGCGGGCGTCCACGTTGGATAGGAAGAGGTTTCCAAATGATGGCTGTGGGTTGTTGCTTTTTTCCTGAGGGGATGTAGAGAGAGGTGTGAATAAATAGGAATTCTGATGGAACCTGTGTGGGATGCATTAAAAAATATAGGACTCCTTTTCTCTCTTTCATCAGTTAAAGTGACTTACTTCAAAGATATTAAATGGCTACTTCATTAAAAAGTAAAATAACCAAAACTATGATAGCATGGGCAAAAAAAATTGGGTACACAATAGAATTAGATAAATGGCAGAAAATATGGGAAAGAAATTATAAATTAACAATATCGACAGCATATCAAGAAAACTTGTATAAAATGTTTTACAGTTGGCACTTGGCACCAGCAAAACTGGCAAAGATGTTTAAAGATAAATCAGCCAAATGCTGGAAGTGTCATCATGAACCTGGAACATATTACCATATGAGGTAGACATGCATAGAAGCTAAACGATATTGGACAAGAATACACACATGGTTGGAAAAAATGATAAAGAAACATGTAGATTTGAAACCTGAAATATTTTTATTAGGGATGGTAGGTGAATGATGTCGCATAGAAGAAACATATTTAATTATACATATATTAACAGCAGCTAGGATTGTATTCCAATTGCAGAATTGGAAAAAATGCTAAAAATACCAGCAGAGGGAAAAGTGATTGAGAAAATATTTGAATGTGTAGAGATGAATAGATTAACACTGGAAATTAAAAAGAAGAAATGGAATATTATATGATATGGGACTTATTTTATAAAGGGTTAAAAAATAAAACAAGTTAAAATTGAGTAGATGAATATACAAAGTAATTAATTAAGATGGTTATAAAGATAATAAATATAAGAGGAAATAGTTTATGACTTGCAAAGAAAATGTGATTATTGTTATATTGGTTAAAACATATTAATTATGATTGTTAGCACAAGATATATGTACCCAGTAGACACACTGTATTAATGAAAGATGGAATTATTGTAACCATTAAAAAAAAAGAAGTAAAATAACCACAGGATGAACATATGGATATGGCAGTGTTTTTCAACCTTGGCAATTTTAAGATGCGCGTATGCTTTTAAAGTTGTAGCAACGTTTCAGCAGAATCTCATCTGCCATCATCAGGCTTCTGTATTGTGTCCGTCATCATCCGACGGACACAATACAGAAGCCTGATGATGGCAGATGAGATTCTGCCGAAACGTTGCTACAACTTTAAAAGCACAACTATCATTCCACTTTTGGGAATTTATATATATATAAATGCGGGTATCATTCATATTTATCCAAATCAAAATAACTATTAATAATCTCTATCACATTTATCCATTTTAAGTAATCCTCATTACATTATTCAAACATACATTGGCAAAAAAATATCAAACTCCTCATCTTTATCTCTGTCTTCTTGTTCGATCTAAACATTTCTCTATCGTACCTCAACAAGTTTGAATAGATATCATTCGTATTAATGATTTCCCAGAATTCTTCAGGAAGCCATTCCCTCTGCTGGCTAGGGAATTCTGGGAGATGAAGTTTACCCATCTTAAAAGTTGCCAAGGTTGACAAAACATTGCCATATGGTATTTGTTATACGGCCAGGGGATTTCATTTCATGCTAGCGCTGAAAAACTTGGGGGGGAATGCCCACAAGAATTGACTCAATATTTTAATTGTGAATGTAATAAAAGGGGATGATTTTTGTATGCAGGATGAATAACGGTTGATTCATTCAGTGTAATCTTAATTCGACAATCATATTTAGACCAACCCGCATTTTGTCCCACTAACTTATAGAGTGCAACCTTTGACACTGCAAGACCAAAGGTGCATCTCAGTTCAAGAGATTTTTAAATTCAAAGAGTTTAAAAACCCCATGTCAATACTGTAAAGCAGTAAGTAAGTGTGTCAAACTCACGTTGTCATGGCAGCATGACACGATGTATCAGGACTCCCCCTCCCCCAGTGTGTGGGCATTGACAGCCCTGCTATAAAACATTTTTGAAATAATGCTACACTGCAGAATCCTCTGTAGGAGTCAGCCTCCAAAACATACACTGAGTGTATGAATGGGCACAACAGGAAGTTGGGAAATGGATGTCTAAGATTTGCCTTTTTTCCTTCAATTTTTTTTCCTTTTCACTTATATTGGATATGGCATTGTAAGTGTATATAAATATATATAAGTTGCAGATTGGTTTAAAAGGCATACTAATTTGATTCTTATTTTCTCCAGAGGAGAAATAAAAAAAGAGTTCCAAGTTTTCGGAAGTTATTGAAAACAAGTAAAATAAAACTTGAAAACAAATTAAAAAACAAGCAGTTCAAACAGGAAAGCGCTGTCAAGAAGTATCGTAAAGAACAAAGGAAACTCAGACAAGCTGTAAAAGATGCTGTATCTCGGAGGCCAGTGCCTTTGGAAGATCACAAAAAACCTCCAAGTAAGAGGGGTGGATGTGTGTGTGTGTGTGTGTGTGAGATAGAGAGAGAGAGAATATATAAGCTATAGAGATCTTGTTCAATGTCATTACATGTAGACCGCGACTTATGAACACAATTGAGCCCCAGATGTATGTTGCTGAGTGAGAAATTTGTTAAGTGAGTTTTGCCCCATTTTACAACTTTTCTTGCCACAGTTATTAAGTGAATCACTGCAGTTGTTAAATTAGTGACACGGTTGTTAAGTGAACCCCATTGGCTTTGTCAGAAGGTTGCATGACTCTGCAACACTGCAATGCTCATAAGTATGAAACAGTTTGCAAAAGCTTATGAATTTTGATCCCATGATCATGGGGAGGCTGCAAAGGTTGTAACAGTGAAAAATGGTCGTAAGTCACTTTTTCATGCCGTTGTAATTTGGAACTGTCACAAAATGAACTGTTGTAAGTTGAGGACTACCTGTATTTTATATTATTGACTCTAAGGATTGTTTAATATTCAGATTGTTGATTGACATAGGTGTGAGCTATTTGCAGGCTGTTTGATCTCTACAAGCGTTTATGTCATCTACAGCAGGGGTCTCCAACCTTGGCCACTTTAAGACTTGTGGACTTCAACTCCCAGAATTCCTCAGCTGGCAAAGTTGGCTGAAGAATTTTGGGAGTTGAAGTCCCACAAGTCTTAAGGTGGCCTAGGTTGGAGACCCCTGATCTACAGAGAGACAACTTGAAGGACATCTCTGTAGGTGACATAAAAACTTCTAGGGTTCAAATAACCAGCAAATATCCCACCCCTGTACCAGAGAAGTTGTTCAGTTCAAACAGAAGAAGCTTCTTAAATGAGAAGCAACATGTTTTCAAGGAAAAAGACTAAAGAAAGTCTAGCTGCCTTTTGGAAAAGCATCTTTGGGACTACCATGACCTGGATGATTGAGGATCTTCATAGACATAGACCACTTCTATCTTAACAGGATCTTAGTATAGATTATAAAAAAGAAAGCCCAGCTAATCTAGAGGATAGTAGTTTGAAGAAAAATTATCTAAATCATAGTAAAATAAATCACATTTAATTTTGCATGGGTCCTTTTTGCTTTATAGATACAACAGCATGCAAACAGAGACCAAATGCAACATAAAGGATATTCTATTACTGATACTTATTTCTCATTTTCCTGTCAAACGGGAGTCTTATTGTTGAATTATTTGTTCATGTTCTCAGACAGTTATACAAATGGAAAATCAATACGTTTCCACTTATCTATAGCAGACTTATGTATGGATATTTCTCTGCCTCTGGTTTTTTTCCACTTGTCTCAACAGAAAGGATTGAGAAAGAAGAAGAAGAGGAAGTAGCACTTCCTCTAGATATGATGGATGAAGATGATCTGAAATTAATGGAAGAGTTGGCTCAAAAGGCATCTTTTATAACAAGGGACTTGTCTTCCAAGTGAGTGCTGGCAAAACCAAACTTAATAGAAAACCTTTCAACAGTTCCTTGTTTATCAAGCTTTCATTCTGCGTTCACTGACGTTACCCAGGTCTAAAATATAACGAATGTTTTATGTGTTGATCTTTCAAATTTAGATCTCAAGGGTTAAGAGCTTGACTGTATTTTGCTTTTGTACAGTTAACGTCTGAAATAATGGAAATTATTAGAAAATAATTCAGTGAAGCATTAATTAAAATAACTGCATAGTCCTCATGAATAAATCACACAATTTGCCAAAACCGTCACTGACGGGGCCCTTGGCCATTTTAATCTTTAATGGTAGCAGTATGGAGCTGGTCCTTCATAGTGAGATTAATGACCCAAGTCGTTTGAATAGATTAAAAATGATTCATATGTGAATTTCATCCCGTAGTGAACCAGTTCATGCCAAGAAACGCAAGAATGAAAGTGTGATTGACAAATATGAGAAGATGCCAAGGCGCCTGGAGTCTGAACCTGAAAAGGAACTGATTCATCTGCTTCCAATCAAAGATAAGCATAGAATTATTCCACAGACCATGGAAAAGCCAGGTCAGATACACTTAGGATTGCCTCGCAAACCGTCAATAATAAAATGTGGAATCTTAGGGTGTTGTTTTTTTAAAGGGCATGATCTTTCTTGCAGTTATAAGTGCTGAAGAGGAAACAGAAGAGAAAGAAGTAGTAGTTGAAGAAAAGGAAGTGACAGAAGGTAATTAATGCTTGGAAAATAATAATTAGAACAGTTGAAGGTGTGTTGTTGTTGTTTTCAAATGCCATTAATATTACTGGGATGGTGGTATAAGCAGTTTAATTGGTATTTCTTGGGAAGGAAGCTAAACACACGTAGTCCTCGCTTGACTGTAATTGCAACCAGCAATTGTCTTCCAAACAACATAGTTATAAGATTTGTGACTATGGATTTGAAATTAACTCTTTGCAGCAGAGTTAATTGAGCAAATCCTGCTTAGCACAATCCCACTTGCAACGTCCTGCCAGCTTTCCCATTGACTTCAATTGTTGGAAACTGGCAGTGAAGGTTACAAGTAGCAACCACATAGCGATGAGATCCTGTGCTCATAACAATTGCAAGCTAGTAGCCAAGCTCATGGATTGCAATCACGTAACCACGGGAACACTGTAATGAGTGCAACTACGAGAACCGGTTGTAAGTTTCCTTGTTCAGCACCATTGTAACTTCAAGCGATCACTGAACAAATTGTCATTCGGTGAGGACTACCTGTAGCTGGACTTTAGCCAAGCAATAGACTGCTGTTAAATTGCTCCACATGTCAGTTCTGATCAGAAAATAGATGCTCTTTTCAAAATGAGGCAGATATCTGAACCGTTGTTTGAAAGTAGATATGATGAAAAAGTCCAACTGTCCCCTGTTGTGGTTCACTGGCAGCAGATGCAGATGGCTGAGATCTCGGAGAGCGAGGACTTGGATGAGGGGCCTGCGTGTGATGCAGGGATGGGGCCAGGACTATCAGAGAGTGGGGTGCTGCCTTCGGAGCTTATGGAGGCTGGCAGCAGTGATGCAGAGGACCCCGAGGAGCCTGTTCCCAGTGCGTGTGTGCGCAAAGTTGCTCAAAGGAAAGAGCAGCTGCAGCAGCATGGGTGACTTGGGAGTTAGGCTGCAAGGTGATGGCCCCTCCCATAAGGGATAAAAGCCAGCCCTCAGGTTGGGTTCTTTGCAGGAAGCAAAGAAGTTCTTTCAACTCCAAGTTCTTGTGGAAGTCCTGTCTATCCTGGTTTGTTTTTGGAGACTTTTGGTGTTGGACATTTTCCTTCAATTAATCTTGTGTTCTTGGCAGCCTTTCACAACCTTGAAAGGGCTTGTCATGCCCTTGTTGGATGCCCTTGTTGGATGGGTAGATTGAGGAGATGACAGGGAGTGGGAGTGTGGTTCCGGTGGCTGTGGAAGAAACGGGGGAAGAGCACAGTCTGGTTGGGTATTCAGATGAAGACCCAGAGCCATCCCCTCCTCATCCCAGGACACGCAAGGAGGAACAGAGAAGGGAGCAACATGTCTTATGGGAGAGGAAAAGGCCCTGATTCCTTTCATTAGTTGCAGCTGGGAGAACAGGATATAAGTGGGACATTTTAAATAGCTCTTTGCTGGAAGCAAAGCGTGCTTTATCTTGGTCGAGGCTTATCTGGGTTTTGGCGTCTTCCCAACTGTGGTTGCTGCAGTAGTCTGCAATTTATCTTTTGTGGAAGTCTGCAATTTATCGTCCTGGCCTGCCATCTTAATGACTCAAGTATGGTTTGTGTTGGGTTTTTTAAATTTCTAATTATTTTTACTTTTGGTTCGGACTGCATTTACTCTCTTCATAGACTGTTTTTGGAAGAGTTTGATATCAGGCCAAGGATAATTGGACCTTGGTGCCCAAGTTGGAGGCATTAAGGGGAATTTATTCTACTTTTGTGACTGTATTATTTTTGTGTCATGCCCCGGGTCATCACAAGGCTTGGTCTTATCTGGGACAATTAGTTTTAATGACTCTTTGCTGTGAATGAACAGAATTCCCAGAGACACATTAAAAAGATTTGCTTTTATATATACTTTGTGTTATTTGATTTGAACGAGGCTTGGGTCAGAATACCCCCCCAATATAAAGTTATAAGTTTACCTTTACTAGAAGCACTGAGCCTGGAGTGCATCTTTCTAGAAAATCATAAGATGGAAGCAGAGAGATCGAAAAAGTCTAACTAAAAATCCTTAGATTAACAGTTCAAAAACAGAATGTTTCTGTTGTGGCCCACCAGCAGCTGACAGGGCTGGCAGCAGAGTTGGACAGTAGTGAGGAGATTGGGGAGGAACTTGGGCCAGTCCTGGAGGCTGAGGAAGATCTGGAGGAGGCTTTGTAGAGCCTGGAGGCAGAGATGGGGCCAGGCCAGGCTGGCAGTTAGCAGCTGCTTTCGGGTTCAGACAGCAGTGACATGGACCATTCAGCTTATGGAACCGGTTCCCAGCCTTCTTATGCACAGAGCTAGCAGAAGACAAGAACAATTGAGAAAGCAGGGTCGACTCAGGAGTAAGACCACACCTCGGAGATGATTGGCCCCTCCCATAGGACATAAAAGAGGGGTGAACAGGACGTGAGCTTTTGCAGGAAGCAATTAGTTCATTTGCTCAGAACACAAGCTTTGAAAAGTCCTGTTTGACTCTGTGTCAAGTTTGGCTTTGCCCTGTGTCTGGCAATCAGTACTCTGGCCGCATTCCAAGTGTGATAAGGTGGGTATTTATCAACATTCCCCTGAAAGACTGTATGTGAAGCCTTGTGAATGAAGGTAATTCACAGCTGTGCAAATAAAAGAGGTTTTGCTGGGATTAAGACTGTGTTCTTTGCTTTCTAAGGAAGCCTAGGTCAGAACAGTTTCTTCCAAATGCTGTCTTTGCCATTTCTGTTTCCACTCTGGCTCACTTGCATATGTTTTTTAAACAGTTGTTTTCTTTATCAACAGCCCTTGAAGACCCTTTATCTGGTCTTACTGTTGAAGAATTATTAGTCCATCGGAAGAAAAAGCTACAGGAGAAGAAAATGCAAATAGCTACTTTAGCATCTGCAATTTTGTCTGATCCAGAAAATACTGTAAGTGACCCTGGTTTTGGAAATAAGTTAAAATAATGGACATCTCAAAGTTAAGGCAGAGAGATGCTTTGGGTTTAATGACTTGGCACAATCAGGTCTCCCAATGATTTACATTAAGTTTTCCATGCTGCCATCCTAAACTTTGTAGAAATTACCTTTTAGATGAAAGGACAGTTTTCTTTCTCCAAACCAGGGGTGTATGGCAATTTTAAGATCTTAAGGACTTTAATTCCTTTAAGAACTGTGGAATTATGGGAGTTGAAGTCCACTCATCTTAAAAGTCCCAGGGTTGGACATTCCTGCTCAAACAGTATTCATGATCTTATTCTTGGTCACACTTGCACATTTTAAATTAATACTATTAATGTTGATTAACATTATTTAAAAATATTTTTTAAAAAATACTGTCTTCTTTTCCAAAAATAAAAAATGAAATATTTTTAGCTACCACTCAGAGATTTAAAAAAGCTTTATAGCAAGAAATTTAGAACTCAAGCAGAGTTGAAAGCTTCTGGAAATTTTTTTTTTTTTTTTTTTTTTGAAACAAATTTTTATTAATTTTAAAGATAAAACAACACATCATTAACCATTAAATACATAAACACACAAAACCTCTTAACATTGTAAATCCTTACAAGTCAAACAAAACATTATTTTTATACAGCATAATTCCAATTTATCCCATCTCCATATGGACACACAAACATCTTTCAGCAAGTTTCTCATTTTTTCTCTTTACTCCTATTCAATTTCATTTCTCTTCCATATTTATCCATTTTATAGTCATCATATTCTTTTCTTTCTGGCTTGTATAAATAATTCTCGTCTAACATTCCTCCAAGGTTTTATTGATTCTTTCCTTTTTTTTTTTTATAAAAAACAAATTTTGTTAGTTTTACCATAAGCACAATACACAAACATACAAACACAAAACATAAACAAAACTAAAAGATCTTTTCTGAAGGTTGTCTGTTCCTGGGTTAAAACTCTTTACACAGACACAAATTCAAACATCATATTCAACCCATATCTCCTTCCAAATCTTATTATCATTTTCTTTTTTATATATATATATAAAAACCATTTTTATCAATTTTATAAAAACAATGCACAAAAAATCAAGGCATAGCAGCTTATAAATTCTTTTCTAAGAAAAAATAATAATAATAGACCAATAAAGCATAACATTTCCAGATTATAATATCAATATTTCATATAATATTAACTTCATATCTTGTCCCTACTTCTCTTTTCCATCCAAATTATTTATTAATTAAAATTTTATTGCCTTTTATCAATACACAAAATCCAAAAAAAAAAAGCATATATATCCTTCCATATCTTATTACCATTTTCAATAACATTCTTTGTCTGTTCTATTTCCAATTATCCATTCATCTTTTTTTTCTTTTACTATACTTCTCCTGTACACCAATTGGAGTAACATCTATAACTCATTACCCTAACTTAGAAATACTACATATAGCAATCTTTCTTGGGATTCTGTTTAAAAAAAATTCTAAAATTACATAATAAATTTTATATTCTAAATATACATATAAAAACACACTCTTATATACCCTCCAGAATCCCTCTTTTAATCTAAATTAAATTCACCCATTATCTCTAAATAAACTTTTTTTCCTTAGGTCTTGCTTCCCCACATTAAGGCTTCTCCTCCCCCCCTTTCTCTCTTGCTTATTCTTCTCCTTGCCCTTTCTACCCCTTTGTTTTTTCTCTTCGCTTTTCTTGCTCCTTTTCCTTTGCTTTCTAACCTTGCCTCCATCTTTTCGCTCATTTTTCTCTCTTTTGGTTGTTTTTATAATTCTTAAAATCCCCTTTTTCTTATCCTTTTTGTCCTCCTCTCCAGGACAAAATTGTTCATCAAAGATGGCTTCTTCTTCCTCTTCTTCCTTGTCCCAGTCCTTCTGCTGCGTAATCAACTTTTCAAAAGAACATAACGCCATTTCTAAGAATTGAAACAAAGCGCCCAAAGTATCTTCTTTTTTATATTTTTGATATTCAATCTCTAGTTCATCCACAAACGATGCCATTATGAAAAGGGAAACTTTTTCCAAAACAACCACAAGAATTTTTAATCAAAGACAATCAAAAGCAATTAAAAAAAGAAAAAAAGTTCCAAAAGTTAATACTTTTCTTCCTTCTTCTCTTTCTCTTTCTGAATTAATTTTTAATCAAAGAGGTCCAATTACCATATATCTTCTTTTGGGATCCACAAAGACGTTCTAATCAATCTCCTCCTTTTTCAGCTTCTGCTCCAATTTTTTTTTTCTCCCTTCCCACTTGCAATGAGAATTTTAATCAAAAATCCATACCTCCAGCAGAGATTTTCCAATTTCTCACATTTTTCAATGTCCAAAAATCCCTTTGTCTCTTATCTTAGCTTTCAAAACAATCCACTTTCAATGTCTAATATATCCAAATATTTCTGCTTTTTCCGTGGGGTGGGAGAGTAAAAAAAAAAATAAAAAAATTCCCTTTAACAGCTTCTCCGCCGCTTTTCGCTCTTCTTAGGGATACAATGTATCCTCCAGCAACAAACAGCTCAATTCCAGGCAATTTAAAAGGTGTTACTTGACCCGGCTCAGACAGAACTTTCACTCTTCACACTTCCTCCAGCACAGTTCTTACCCGGTTGCTGGCTTCTTCGTGGCGGCCATTGCTGACCGCCGCTCCACCGCCTTGGGAAAAAGGGGTTTTCCCGGAGAAAGGGGGGGTCTGCGATGCCCCCACCTCCCTTTCCGACTCCCCTCTATCTTCAGCTGTCCCTACAGGGCAGCCATATCCCCCTGACCCATCTGGATCGGGGGTACCTCGACGGCTAGCACAGCAGGAATCGCGAGCTGTCGCGAATTCCTGCTTCCCCGAAGCCACGCAAACCGGAAGTCCCCAGCTTCTGGAAATTTTTAAGAGAGTAGATTGTATGACAAAAGATTATTCCTGGCTACTTGTCAGAAATTCCATTTGGAATATACTAAGGCATGAAGGTTTCAATATAATTACGGTCAACCACACAAGCATTGGAGTTCAGGGGTAGATATAAATTTACCTATCACACTATATCTGGAAGATTGAATTGGCTAACATGAAAATGTCATGAAGTTAAAAATGAGATTCTGAAAATCACACGTTGCTCAGTTCCAAGCCTCTTTTTTTGTTCTGCTCGTTCTTTGTAAAAATTCCTTTCCAATTTGGAAAATGGATAAAATTTACACATGCTAATTTTTATGATACGGTGTATGTGAAAAGCAGCATCTGAGGGGGGGGGTCAAAGCTCGATATTGCTATAATTCTACCTAGGTGAGTTAACCAGAGTAGCAGTGCTAGTTCTTACCCTAATCTGGATTTTATCATTTCTATCTACTTCGGTCTGAAAAGCCAAAAATATCAGAGATGAAAAGAGTGGCAGCAAAAATATCTTGAAATGTTTTGGTTGGTAGAGTTGGTGATGGGATTCTGAAACCTAGCATAAAACTGGATTTCTTATTTTTAATAACAGCATATCTGAATATTTACACTTTAGCGTGTAGAGTGACGGTTGTGTATTGAAAGGCATGTCATTTTTGAGCAGATAAAGAAACTGAAAGAACTTCGTGCCATGTTGATGGAACAAGATCCCAATGTGGCTGTGATTGTGCGAAAATTGGTGATGATTTCTTTGATGGAGCTCTTCAAAGATATTACCCCATCCTACAAAATCAGGCCTTTGACCGAAAGAGAGAAAAACACAAAGGTGAGGAGGTTATACAATGACAGGGCCTTAATATTAAAATTGGGAAGGTTTAAAAAATGCTTTGGGGAGAAAACGTCAAGATTCAGTGAGTAGTTTGCAATTTGGATTTTAATAGTCATTTGAATAATTTTATCTTGATCTTGGCATTATCACTCATCCCTGCTAATTTATTGAAAGAAAATCAACTTAAGTGTTTGTCAAATATCAAATTTGCAAAGATTGCATAGTGTCCTGGTGAGTAAGAATCTGGAGTTCTGCAGATAGTCCTTGACTTATGACCACAATTGAGCCCTAAAATGTCTGTTAAGTGAGACATTCATTAAGTCAGTTTTGCCCCATTGTATGATCTTTCCTGCCACAGTTGTTAAGTGAACCACTGCAGTTAAATTAGTAACATGGTTAAGTGAATCTGGCTTCCCCATTGACTTTGCTTGTCAGAAGATCGCAGGAAGTGATCCTATGACCTTGGGACACGGCAATGGTCATAAGTATGAACCATTGTCCAGTGTCTAATTTTGATCACATAATCACAAGGATGCTACAAAGGTCGTAAGTGTGAAAAGTGGTCATGTCACTTTTTTTAGTGCCATTATTACTTCGAACAGTCAGTAAACAAAACTGCTGTAAGTCGAAGAGTACCTACACTTATTGATGAAAATGGAATTTAAATTAAATCCTGATTTTTTTAGCATTTGCCCCATGAGTTACCTATTTGACTTAGAAATCCTATTGTAGGATGCTCTTGCAATAAATGGATTTAAGCTCACTGGAACTTTTAAAGTTGTACAACATGTGAGAAAAAGGGAATCTAGTTGCTAAGTTTCAGAGAGCTCTTCAGCATAGAATTCAGTATTTTTAATACCAATGCTTTATATTTGGCATAGTTCCAGTGAAATAAATGCTTGTCTGAAATCTTGCACATTAATCCTTTCAGATTTGTGCATTACACTAACTAGAATACTGCTGAGTAATGTTTTTTTAAGTGTAAATGATTGAGCAATAAAATGGATACATGGCAAAATATTTTTACAACATTTTCTTTTTATCTGCAGGTTAAAAAAGAAACTCAGAAATTGAGAGAATTTGAAGAAGGCCTCGTGAGCCAATACAAATTTTATTTAGAAAATCTGGAACAATGTATAAAAGGTATAACCTGCAGGATGGTTCAAGATACAAATAAATGTGTGTTGTTTTTTTACAGAATGTCTAGTTAGGAAGCATACCAATTCTTATAAAAGATTAGTCTTAATAAGGCCAGTGAATAAATATGTCAAATTATATTTGAATGAGTCTTCTCTTCAGTACAATACTGGGTATTCCATCACAGAGGAGGAAAAGGAATCACCCTTTCAGTAAATTGTAAAGCACCATATTTAATATTTAATCTAATTTTAGAATTATTATCTGTGTGTTCCGGATTCTTTTCCATTTTTAGTCTGACTTCTTTTTCTCCATTTCAAGTCTTATGGGAAAAGAGAGATTTTTTTTTTCCTCAGAAGTATGTAATAATAACATACAGGTCAATTTACATTCAAGATTTAAATCTGCTTTGTATTTCTGATACCTGTGAAGAAAATTAAAAAAAGATTGAGTAAAATAGGCACTAGCTTGAGGAATGGCCACGCCTTTGATCTTAAGTTGATGGAAATTAGATATAAGAACAAAAATATTCTTACCCGTACATGAAGAGCCACAATCCTTTTCCGACCTTTTGATATGTGCTGTTAGCAACTACAATTGTGATTGGAAGCTTGGTTAACAAAGTGGTCACTAAGTGAAACATCACAATTTTACAATCTTACTTCAGCGTTTCTCCACTTTACAAGCCTGTGAGGGTCATAACTGCAGTGACTGTTCACAAAATAACTTTTTCTTTGTAACTGTGAAGGATCACCAAGAAAAGGCATTCATTAATAGTTGGTAGCTTCAGGTCTTTGCTAAGACTTTACTAAAGTCAGTAGTGGGATTTGTCAAAATCAGTAGTACAATAAGACTGTCAGCAAAAGTCTTGTGTTTGCATGTATATATGTACACAGGCTGAGGAGAGGCTTCAAAGTAGTTACACCAACTGTTCAAGAGGATATAGCTGCTTTAATGCTCAGAGGAGAAATAAATTTGCGAAGCACTTCTTTTCATTTGTGCAGCCCTAATTTTCCTCAATTTCCCACTGTGCCTATGTATATTTGGTAGTGTTAGGAGCAATAGCAATAGCACTTATATGCCACTTCACAGTGCTTTACAGCCCTCTCTAAGCTGTTTACAGAGTCAGCATATTGCCCCCAACAATCTGGGTCTTCATTTACTCACCTCAGAAGGATGGAAGGCTGAGCCAACCTTGAGCCTGATTAGATTTGAACTGCCAAATTGCAGTCAGCTGGCAGTCAGCAGAAGTAGCCTGCAGTACTGCACTCTAACCACTGCACCAACATTGCACCATTATTTATGCTTAAATAATAATTATAATAATAAGGGGCGTGCATAAGTGCACCATCATGGCTCCTGTCCCTGTCCTATTGTCCCTATTTATTCGTACCTATTTCCTGTATTCTTACTCATGTTTATACTTATACCTATTATCTTGTAAGCGACTGACAAATCAAATAAAAAATAAAAAACTTACTCAGTTGAAAGAACTCAAATTTTTATTTTGAGCAAATTTTTGAAGATTAATAATTTTAACAGAGCAAACCTTAGTCTTTTCAATATTCCAGTTAGATCTCTCAGGAGAATTATCATCCAGTGATGCAGTTCAGTGCCCAGTTTTCAGGCATTCTTCCCCTCTGCATTACAAACTATTCCATTCAGGTTTTGAAATCAAACTATTAATAACAAAGGAATCTGGAAATACTGAAGCTTTGTGTAACATTTCCTTTAGATTGGAAGCAAAGGAAGCTGAAGAAAAGCAATGTGATTTCAGTGAAGGCATACAAAGGCTTGGCCGAGATTGCCGTGAAGTGCCTTTGTGAGCTCCTGGTAGCCCTGCCTCACTTCAATTTCCACAATAACATCATTGCACTGGTTGTACCGCTTATGAACGATGATTCAAAAAAGGTAGGCCTTCCAGTACTGCCTGCTGGGCTTAATTTTATACTAAACATGTTGATTTCCAAAAGGAATCCTCTAAACTGGGATTTCTAAACGTTGCAGATTTCTGAACCGTGTTGTGATGCGATAAAAAGCCTCTTCAAGCAAGATAAGTTAGGTGTTGCTTCACTTGGTGTGGTGAAGGTCATTTCTGGCCTGGTAAAAAGTCGGAATTATGATGTGAGACCGGAGGTGAGTTTGTTGGTATGTTCGTTTGTTTTTGAGAAAGCATCGAAGATGGATTCTCCTGTTTCTATTGAAATGGCATCAAATCTTCTTCAATTCAATGCTCCATTTGAAGGATTAGATATATTTATTTCTGTTCTTCATGAACGACAGGCAAGAATGACATCTGACAACCTCTGTCTCACAGGTGTCCAACCTTGATAACTTTAAGACTTTTGGACTTCAACTCCCAGAATTCCTCACCCAACATTCCTTGCTGGCTGGGGAATTCTGGGAGTTGAAGTCCACAAGTATTAAAGGTGTCAAGATTGGATACCCTTGCTCTGTCTAGAGAGAAATTGTTTTAATTTCTCACACATACGTACATACATATATGCATATACATATATGTAAACGTATATGTATAAATATAAATATCTTAATTCCACAGTTTGGACCAGAATTTTGGTCACCAGGTGATGCAGTGATTAAGCAAGTCATCGTGTGACTAGACTCAACTTCACAACCATTGTTTACTGTGGTCATTAAGTGAATCAGGCAGTAGTTAATCTAGCTTCTACCATTCTAACTTGGCTTGTCAGAAGCCAACTGAGGTTCCAAATCACGTGATTGCTAGATGTGTCTATCTATAAATGTGAGGTAGTTGCCAAGTGCCCAAATTAAAATCATATGAACATGGGAGTAGTGTAATCATAACTTTGAGGACAAGTCATAAGTCACTTTTTTTGGACACTGTCATAACTTTGAACCATTATTAAACAAGTATTTGTAAGTGAAGGACTTCCTGTACACTTTCAGTGAAAAAATAAATGCATGCGGATTATATTTAGGTTTTAATGGTGCTACTTCATCTAAGAATTAAAGAAGTGGAAGTAAAAAAAGATGCAGAAGACATTACGCCAAAGAAAAAAATCATGACCTACAAAGACAAAAGGAAAAATTTATCCAGAATGCAAAGAAAGGTACTTTATTTTTTATTTTTTTTGCTACAATGAGCAAAAATGTGAAATAGAATTCAGAACTAATAATACAGCATGTCCTGGATTCAGAGCCAAGTTCCATTGGGTATCAAGGGAACAGTGGCTGATTGAGAAGATTCGGCATGTTTACATGTATCAAAATTCATTGAAACTTGTTTTGGATCTGATGATATTGTTGGCTAAATATATAAAATGCAGAGAACCCAATCATTGGGAGTTCAGCCTTGCACGTTTTATTAACATTACTCTGCCCCCTATTTCTCCCCCCCCCAAAAAAAAAATATATTCAGAATGTAAGCAGAAAATGCACAGAGAGAGAGGGGGAGGGAGAAAGAAAAGAAAAGGAAGGAAGGAAGGAAGGAAGGAGAAAGAAAAAAAGAAAGACAGAAGGAATGAATGAACCACTGAGGGTCTTAGATACATTCATCCAGTCACCTCTGACACAGAGCCTGATGACAGCCATGGTGTTCCTGCCTACCTGACTGTGTGTGTGTCTGTGTGTATCTGTAGGTGGCAGGGGACGGGGAGAAAAACCAACAGGCAAAATAGAGGAGGGCCCTTATTTTCCCCCAGCCAAGTGTTGGCTGACTTGGTCATGGAGGAATTCAGTGTTGTTATGAATAAATCAGGGAAAAATGCCAGTGCCAATTGGAAGTTCAGGGATTCAAAACCATTTGTGTCCCAATTGCCAGATCTGGTTAGCTTCTAAATCATTTGTTCCTTTTCAGTGGAAGAAAGCAGAAGAAAAACTGGAGCAAGAACTGTTGGAAGCCGAAGCCTCCGAAAATACAGAGAAAAAATTGAAACTGGTATCTATTTTTTTCCATATATTTTATATTTTCTGGGGGTCCTTTTATGTTGCACATGAAGTAGGACTGGATTATGCAATGTAATTCTTCCAGATTCTGTTCCCACTCAAGTAAAAGTGGGGGCCATGGACAAAGACTTAAAACCTGATATTTTAAAAATAGTCCTTGCTTAATGACCACAATTGGGGCCAGCAACTCTATCACTAAGCATCCTGGTCACTAAGTAGAAAATCATGTGATCATGACAGGTTTACCACATCACTTCTCATTAATGACTACAATTGTGGCTCTCACATGACCACAATTTGCTGTTTTACTTCTGCATTTACTGTTAATTCTGCTTTCTGGAAGCCAGTTGCAAAATGCCTGAATGGTGATTACATGACCATTGGGCCCTGCAATGGTGATAAATGTGAAAACTGCTCACAAAACTGTTTAATCGTCTCTAAATGAAGTAGTCAGTAAGCGACTATTATCTATAGTCATGGGTTCATCTCTCATTGCGCCATTGGTATTCTTCAGAAGTTTAGCAAATCCAAGAATACAGTAGTAGATTCCAAATCCAAGAATACAGTAATAGATTGTTACTTTTGTTTGAGCTAGCAAATAGCTTTTTGTTTACTAATGTGATTACATTAATAGAGGTTTTGTCATAGCTACAGTTGCTGTTAACTCAGAATGGTATAAAGCTGTAATGTTTCTGGCTGCCAAAATTATATTTAGACAGTTTATTGAAAAGCCATGAATGTTTAATAGTGGTTTAGGTTTATTAGCTTCTAAAGTGTTGCATGAAGAAAAAAAATTGATTAAAATAAAATCATTCAAGTTCGTGTATCGTTTTATGCCTTTTTACTATAGCATACAGAAACGTTGAATATTGTATTTTTGACTTACTTCCGAATCTTGAAAAAAGCCCAGAAATCTCCTCTTGTGCCTGCTGTGCTGGAAGGCCTTGCAAAGTAAGTATTTCAGAATAATTTTGAGATTTCTTAAAAAAGAAAAAGAAAAGAAACCCAGGAGAGAACTACATGCTAAGGTCTCTGCTTACATGATAAATATATGAGCAATTGTTTACAACATTCTTCAAAATTAAATACCATGATATAAAAAGCGACATTTGAAATATTTAGTGGATTAACAGTTCTGTATCTGCTTTATGTTTTTTCGTTGTTATCAATATGCATTTTGGGATTTCTGAAATTCCTCCTAGTAAGTGAAATGAAGCCTTGTTCCTTGCTATGTGCATTTATTTAGGAATTAAAACAATGCTACCAGAACAAGACTAAGGGGCAATCTTAAGCTATGACCTCTCCAAAATAAAATGCCAAAAGAAACAAACAACATAGAGTTTTGTGGATGAATCCTGTGTAAATTCAAGTTTCTTTCATTTAGATTTGCCCATCTCATAAATTTGGAATTTTTTGACGATCTTCTGATGGTTCTCCATTCCCTTATTGTGTCTGGGGTAAGTTTACTGCTTTCTGATTTCTTACTCTGTGTCTGAAGTAAGGAATCTGCAATTTGCTGCTTGTCATGGCCTGTTTTGGCCCATGTTTGGTTTATAAGGCTCCATCCTCAGAATTCCCATTTTCCCACTGCCCCAGCATTAGGAAAATAAAAACGGTGTTCAGAGTGGGAATTTTCTCTCCTCTCGCTTTTTCTTTTAATTATTGTTTCATCATAGAGAATAAAACAACAACAATGAAAGCAACAGTAAAATGAAACAAAGCAAAAACATACATTCAACCCCACAACAATAACAAAAAAGAAAAAAAATGGTGTACAAAAAAGGAAGAAAAAGTGGTCAATTGGATTTTATATTTAACATGTAGGATCCACCCTTGCTGAGGGCTGAAAAAAAGAAAAGAAAAAGCAATAATACCCTCCCCTTTTACAAGTCAACAGGTTGAGCTAAATATACTAATCTAAGATTAGGGGTTTTCTCTCCTCTCAACTCAGAGGGGCTGGAGGGAGGGAAATGGTGCATAAATCAGCCCTGGGATGGATTGGGAATAGACATAGAGAAATATTGTGTTCTTATGGATCGACAAAACCAGTTACATAAATGGGAATGGACAAGAAATGCCTGAAGTTTGGCTGTAAGAGTCCCTCACTGCACCCCTCTTGTGGTCACAGAGACTTGGAGTCTATGCCCTTACAATTAACTTTTGACCTTTTTAGGTGTTAAGCCACAGAGAGAGCCTGCACTGTATCCTCTCAGCGTTTCACATTTTGTCTGGACAAGGTAAATGATTTGATTTGATATTGCGTCAGGTTTGGTATTGTACAATCGGCTTGAAGTGATGCAATTCCATAGTTCAGGCAGAGAAATTAGAGAGTTGTTCAGTTTGCATCTGCGGCTTTGCTCCGCATTTGGAAGGCTTCTCACTGGGTGGTCGAATGCATCAAGAAAGACACCAGGCTGGTTCTATCTCGGGTGAGCTGCCCCGATCACGAGCTCGGGAAGCTCTTTTATTAAAAACACATAGTGATACGTCACAAGCGGTGAACTCTATCCAATCATTATGTTACATGAGCAGAAATGTTAGTGGACACATAGTAGCTTCCAATCACAGTGTTATATGGTCAGTTTAGTGGGTACAAAGTAGCAAATCAGCGCCTGCAGTCCAGTTAGTAGCCCACGGTGACGTGTTACTGATTGATGTTCTTTGTTCCTGGTACATGCTTTCAGCCTACGTGAGGTCTGGCATGTACCGAAACTGTTGAAGTTGATTTATTACTGCATGCATCAAAACTCTCCTCAAGAGAGTTTGTAGAAGACAGCAAGGAGACTGCTTTCATCTGGAACTAAGCTAGGATCACTGATTTTGTTGCCTGGTTTTTGTTCCTGTGGGTTTTTTCCCCCCTATCTGCTTTTACATTTGTAACTAAAACAATATAGCAGCAGTTTGACCAATTTCCAATATGCATTTAGAGGTACTCCTCCGTTAACACTACCGTAATTGGGACAGACAACTCTGTTGTTAAGTGACACGGTTGTAAACCAACATGTCACATAACTTTGCCAACTTACAACAACAGTTCAGATTGTGGTTAAGCAAATCACACACAATCATTAAGCGCATCTCATCATGTCACCGCAACTTGCAACTTCCTGCCAGTTTCCCCACTGATCCTGTTGGAAGCCTGCAGTAAAGATGTCAAATGGCCTGCACATGATTGTCGTAATTGTGTACCAATTGCCAAGTACCCAAATTGCGATCACATGACTATGGGGACACTGTGATAGCCATAATCACAGGGACCCGTCATTCATTGCCATCATAACTCCAAATACCGTGTTTTTCACATAATAAGGCCGGGCCTTATTTTTTTTTGACCCCCCCAAAAATGGCTAGGATGTCTTTTCGGGGGTGACTTAATTCCCCCCCTTGCATCCTCGGGTGGGTGGGCGGCGACAGCTTGGATATTCGGGAGACCTTCGGGTTCGGGCCACCGTTGCTTTCCCTTCTCCCTTGCTGCCGCGGTGTTAGAGCAACACCGTGGCGTTTGGTGCAGCCATGTGCGGCCAGTCAGGGCTCCTCCCTTCAACTGGAGCCCTGAGGAGACACTTGGCTTCAGGCGCTCCCATCTTCCCTTTGCTTTTGAAGGTAAAGCGAATTATTTTACAAAGCGTCCCCTGCCCGAGAGGGCAGCCCAACCCCACGTGGGGAGGCTAATTTCCTGGGGCCTCTTCCGTTCCTCCCCGACCTCCCTATGCTGCGCGCCTCTGACACGCCGGTCCCTTCAACCCAGCGAGCTCTTCCACCTCAAAGAAAGGTCAGGCGGGCTGCTGCAGAGCAGCAGCAGCAGGTCTGAGCCGCTCGCAGCGGAAACAGCCACCACCCTTAGCCCGATGCAGGGAGAACGAGCGAGATTACCGCCTGCCAGCCGGGCGAGATTTGGGAACGAGGGGCAGGAGGAGGCACGCACGCACCCGCGGCTCACTTTCCCAGCTCTGCCCAGCCCTCATGGCTCTGGCGCGACCCTGACAGGATGAGCGGAGGGTCCAGCGGGGAGGCGCTCTCTGCCTGCCAGGGCCACGCCAGAGCCAAGTGTCTTCTCAGGGCTCCGGTTGCAGGGAGGAGCCCTGACTGGCCGCACGTGGCTGCGCCAAACGCCACGGCGTTGCTCTAACTCCGCAGCAGCAAGGGAGAAGGGCAGCAAGGGAGAAGGGAAAGCAACGGTGGAAGGTCTTCCGATATGAAGTGCCCCACCAATGCAGGCAGCACCATATCCGGGCATGCAACAAAAGTACTTCCTAATGGCAAGCCCCCCCCCCGCTTTCCCCCCCATTTCACATGTTTAATATGGGACTTAATTTGGGGGGAGGGGCTTAATTTGATTTTATGCCAATAAAACATGGTGGGGCTTCCTATTGGTGGAGGCTGTATTGTTGGAGAAACACGGTAGTTTGGTGGCCACTAAATGATTACTACCTGTATATCAAAAAGAAGTTATTAATTCTCATGGAAGGTAAGGCTTTTAATCTTAGCAATGGAGAATCCAAATGCATTGCTGGATTTTCAGATATAGAAACCTACTTAACTGGAATTCTTTTCCATAGGTGATGTCCTTAACATTGACCCCTTGAAGTTCTACACTCATCTTTACAAGACCTTATTTAAAATACATGCAGGTAATTCCTGATATCGATGTATTGAATATTTAACATGTAATATTATCTGAATATATAGCAATGGATGTTTTATAATGCCCAGATTTGTTTCACTTATTGTCCTCTAATATTGAAAGCTGTTTGGGGACACCAATGTTTGAATGACATCTGCCCCCTTTTACAGCAGATGGCTTGGGTATCGCAATAGCTTTGAGACATTATTGCACTCATCAACAAAGAAACTAAATCTCAGTGTAAATCCACATCGGATTCTGTAGAGCCTCATCTATAGAGCCAGGTGATCCTTAACTGATTAAAAAGAGGGTAGTAGAACTGTAGTTTTTCAACTTTTGGGGTTATTACTGGGGGTTTTGTTTTGTGTTCAAGGAGCTACAAATGAAGATGCAGCAATAGTGTTGCAGTGTCTGGATATAATGCTCGCCAAGCGTAGAAAACAGGTGACGCAGCAGAGGGCGCTTGCTTTCATTAAGCGTCTTACCACCATGGCGCTCCAGGTCCTTCCAAACTCCAGTATTGGAATCTTGGCAACCAACAGAACGTTAATGCATGTAAGTTGATAATAGCCAGGCTGATATCTCAAAGGTTATGGAGTGCATAGTGCTGTTGCATCCACTTTTTTGTCATGAGACACAATCTCATTATTAGCAGCCATGGTGGCGATTGCAGGCTGACTCTGTCCACTGCCAGGAGTTCGATCCTGACTGGCTCAAGGTTGACTCAGCCTTCCATCCTTCCAAGATCGGATGAGGACCCAGATTGTTGGGGGCAATATGGTGACTCTAAACTGCTTAGAGAGGGCTGTAAAGCACTATGAAAATTGTACATAACTCTTAAGTGCTATTGCTGTTGTGTTGTTCTCCCAGCTTCTCTATTTATGTCTTCAGATTTTCTTAATCCTCTGAACTATGTTTATACCTTAAGTATTAATTATATCTAATGTAGAGAAAATATACTCATTGGATCACTCTCTTATTTAAGGAAGCAGGCCATATCATCCCAGTGAAGACAGTATATATTTATTTTATTTAGTTATTTATTAATCAAATTTATATAGCCATCCATGTTACCAAAAGGCAAAATACCTTATCAGTTATAAACTGAGTTTGGTATATTTTAATAGCTGCAGTTGATAGATGGTGGTTCTGCTTTAAATTGTTCTTGTAATTTCATGTGTTCTTATTTGTTGCATCTTCAAAGATGCACAATGTTTTGTATTGATAAGCTATAAATAAATAACCCTGCAACGTACAAAATAATCCAAAGCTATTTTAGTCTTTATGAGGTAGAAGAACCTATTTCAATAGCTAACGTACTATAGACCAGGAGTATCCAGTCTGGACAACTTTTAGAGCTGTGGACTTCAACTCCCAGAATTCATGGCTGGCTGGGGAATTCTGGGATTTGAAGTCCAGAAGTCTTAAAGTTACCAGGGTTGTACAGTCTTGCTGTGGACCATATGTACAATAGAGATTCTGTATGAAGAATTAAGTGCTCACTTGGGGGAGAAATTGCTTTATTCTTTCAGATAAAAAAATGGCATCTTGTAATTTGTGTGTGTGTGTGAGAGAGACTCTTTTTCCTCCCAACAAACTTCATTACAGATTTTCCCAAAGACGGACCTTCTTTTAGACAATGAATCTCAGGGGAGTGGTCTTTACCTGCCTGAACTGGATCAGCCAGAATACTGTAATGCTCAGAACTCGGCCCTCTGGGAGTTGCATTCCCTCTTGGTGAGAACTACAGAGGCTTGCATTTTGTAGCTTTGTTCTCGATTTCTACTGTAGTGATCCTGTTTTCTTTCCTTCTGAAGAGTTTATATTTCCTCCTGAGCTAAAACCTCTAGGCATGAGTTTAGGAATTTTATGTACTATTTTCAACCTGTAATATCAATATTCATCTAATAATGGTGGGTTTTTTTAGTTTTCATAATCCTGATTAACTCACAGGCATGTTTACTCCACCCCACCAGTTTTTTTTTAAATTAAAACTGATTGCTTTGTTATTTTTCAATGATTGCCTGTTTTTATCTTAGCCAAGTAATATATTTAGGTTCAACAGTGGTTTAAGATTATCTAGCCTTATTGTTCTAATCAATTGTTTTTAACAGTTAAATAATGTTTATGATGAACTCTTCAGAGAAATGAATCGGAGTTAAGTGCATTGATACAGGAAAACGTCAGAAAATGTCTCATTCTGCTGTGGCTTCTCCTGTTTTTTCAGAGACACTATCATCCAGTTGTTCAGAAATTTGCAGCTCATCTCTTGGCAGGAGCTCCAGCTGAAGGATCAGAAGCTCTTAGCCATGACCTTGGCCGGAGGTGAGAGAACATTCTGTGCAGTGGCCACAAACAAGCCAGCATCACTTTTATCATCAAATTACATAGAGTGGGGTCCTATCTCTAGGCCTGCAGGCTTTATGTGGCTGTTATGACCAGTGGCTGGTCATCAAAAGATGTTTTCTATATTAATTTCAAGAAAAAAATAATATTTTATTCATTGTTACCCTTAGTGGGAAATAAAAGATTTTCAGAAATTACCTTATGTCCCCAGAATTGTACTTCTGCAGTATCCTAATGCCAAACATGCCTTCTGGTTTAAGTCTAACTCTATAGATTTCTGGCCTAGATTCTGTCATTATTAAGGCCTGTTATTGCTTTGCTTTTTCAAAACTTGCTTGAATTTTAAGATAATGTTTCGAAATAACGGAACTTAAAATATTGCTATGTATCATAGGTCGCCCAGTGAACTTTTTGAGGCCTACAGTATGAAAGATATGACTTTTGATCCTTCTATTCCCTTAGTTGCACATAGGAAAAAGGTACTTCTTCAAAAAAAATTTCTTAAAATATGGAACATTACTGTAAGATTTATAACTGTTTACTTTCACATTTTTATGATTGTATGCTTTTTTGTTTCAGGGTAAATTTTTACAAGATGATTTATTTCTGAGTGAGGACGTGACTAAATTGGTTAAATTTCATCTTGAAAAGCCCGGTTTACAAGTACCCCTGGATTTTGCTGAAGACATAAAGATATTTCCAGCAATGTAACTACATTGCAAGCTAATTCAGCCTGTTTGAAAATACCAGACCTGTAAAAAAGTGACTTTGTTCCATTGAACCCAAATTTTTGGGAATGGTAGAAGAGTGTTTTTGTAATTCCTACAATATTTGAGATAAATTCTTTAAAAATTCAGAAATGATGACTTCACACTGATGGCTAAAGTTTAGAATTTCTAATTTATTCAAACTTGCAATTGTAAAAACCAATTGTAAAGCATTCTCAGGGCAAAATAATGCCTTTTTCCATAACTGTATAAACATGGTAGATTCCTATACTTTTTTAATTATAAATACAGAACTTTCTTTTTCAAAAAAATGATACTGGACTAGTTTGTTCTAATTCATAATTTGAGTGGTGTAAGCAGAACTTGAACAGATGTTTAAAAACAAAAATGTAGAGTTTTTCATTTGTACACACTGTATTCATTTTTTTCCATCATTACATTCAATTAGATAGATGCATATCATCTGTTAAGAAAAACTATCTATGAAATATTATCTGGCCAAGGACTTGATTTGGCAGAAGGCATAGTCAAACAGCATTCATGTTTCAGGATACATTGACAGGATTAAAAGCACATTTTGGATAACCTCAGAATAGACACCATACCTTCAGGGCAGGTATCTAGGGTGACTTTGAGCATAAGGCTTAAGTTCTGCTTCCACCCCATGCTTAACTGATGAAGTGAAGAAGTGATGAAGGAAGGTGGTGTGCTGTGGAAACATCAAAAAAAGGTGACTTGATCCAGCCAATTAACTCTCACAGATATAAATATAATCCCAAGTAACCAACCTTGCATAAACAAAACTCAGTTCACCAGGCATGTTGACGAACACCTAAAGCCAGTTAGGTGCCACATTAGGCATACCTAATCCCAAAGTAAAAATATTGGACAGCAGCTAAAAAGACTTCAGTTATTATTTCGAAAAAATGTCTAGTGTTCGTCCATTGAATATACCTGCTACAGTGTCTGTTTGTGAAGAATTAAATCATCCCCTTAGAGATTGTTTGCAGACCTGTTTCCTCTAAGCACTTAAACATTAAAAAAAGAAAAGAAAATGTGAGGAAAAAACCCCTTAGTTAGGTTTTGCGTGTTGTTAGACACTGAAACAATCCCATGCATTGCCCAAAGCAAACAAAATATAATCCGTGACGAGAAATAACAGCCGTGGTTTCCAAAAATGAAAACATTTCCCCAGATACCTCCAGAGTATACCAATGCTTGCCAAGCTTACTTCAACCGTTGCTTTAGCCACTCTCTTAAGAGCATTCAGTGGGCACATCAAAGCACCTGCTCCCTATTAATCTGGGAAAAACGTTCCCCAAGCCTTCTCTCCATGCCTTGCAGAGGTCAAAAGTCATCCACTGAGCTTCCATGCCAGAGGCTCTATCTGGTTTTGCATTTCAGTCCTACATGTTTTAACCCAGGAGTTCTGGAAAGAAATGCATAATTGATCCCTCCTTCCAAATAAGGAAGTAGAGAGTCATGCAAGGACTAAATCCATGGCTTCCAATTATTGTAAAACATGTAACTTTTCTCATACAGGTAGTCCTTGAGTTACAACCATCATTGAGCCCAAAATTTGTGCTGCAACATTAGGTGAAACATTAAGTGAATTTTGCCCCATTTTATGACTTTTCTTGCCACTGTTAAGTGAATCATTGCATTTGTTAGTCACATGGTTGTTCAGTGAATCTGGATTTCCCCATTGACTTTGTCTGAAGCTGATCACATGACTCCAGGACAATGCAACCGGCATAAATATGAACCAGTTGCCAAGCGTCTGAATTTTGATCATGTGACAATGGGGATGCTCCAATGGTCATAAGTTGTTTTAGGTGCTAAAACAATCATTTTAAGGATCAAAACAAGTGAAAATATAGTCATATGATTGCACAAATGTAGGTTGATTTGAAAAAGGCAAATTGGAAAAAATCTCATGCAACAATATATCTAGCTGGCCCTCCATAAACCCTCCTTGGTCTCTTGAAACATCAAAAAGGAGTAGAAAGATCCAGGTAAGATATGAACATAACTTGTTCTGTTTCCCTTTGCACGAGTGTCTTGTAAATTGAGATTAATTTTCTCTTGATTTTTGTACAAGTATAGCCACAACCTTATTTTATTTATAGAATAATCAGGTTCTCCTGTCACCAATTTTTATGTGGTTTGTTCTTTCTTTGAATCTTCCACTTTAAACATAGAAATACAACATTTGCAATCCGTATTTGGTCTATGATGATTGAAACAAGTACAGAATTATGTGTTGTTTTAAAGGCAACATATATTAAAGAAGTTGCCCCTGGATGAGTAAAAACTCACAGACAGTAAAATGTTAACAGAAACATGCTTAGGATAAAAGTGTCTCTTAAAGATCAAACAAAATACTTTTAGATGAAGGGTATGATTAACAAAAAGTCAAGATAGCAGTTGGATGCAATGTAGTTGAGCATCTGGGAACATTTTTTTTTTTAACCTTCACAAATTTACCAACATCTATAGAAATGTGTCTAAGAAACAAATCATGATTTTCTAAAGACAATTGAAATTACCTAAAACAAATACATAATGCATACATGAAATGCACTTCATTTTTTAACCCAGTAGGCTGGATTTTAACTGTGGAACCTGTACTGAAGTTATGGAAGATTTTAAGCAATTTGAATATGCTTTAACCAGACATGGGTTTTTTTTCCCTGTTTCGGATTCTTTGTAACCCAATAATATTTTTATCATCTAGTTTCTTGTGACTGGATTATAAATGCATCTTATTATATTTGTTTCGGGTCTTGCTCTTGCCCGTGGCATGTTACTGAAGATGTCCATGCATGCTTGAGTTGCCTTTTGCATAACCCATCACAAATTTTGGAGACTGAATTATTCTGGTATCATACTTGAGTCAAGAATGAACTTCAGTTAGTCCCCTGGGGCCAAGTGAAAAGAGCCCCAAACTGGTATAATCAAGATGAAGACGAATTCAGAAGGTCCCTCTTAAAGATTTGTCTCCCATAGTGTATCAATCAATGAGCAAAATAATTCCTGCAATGTTCTGCTGCTGCACTGACCTGATCAATAAGATGCCAAAATGCAAAATTGCAGCAAACAATTATGAGATAGAACTACTTCTTCATAAGCCTGATGATCCGGAGTGCATATTTTCCAACGTTTGTGCTTTTCTCCCTGCAGTCAATAGGAAGGACTTAATAACATCAACATTAGCATTGGTGGTTTCTTTTGAGTTGATATCAGCAAGGTAGCTTCTAATACCTGTCTTGTTTCTCCATACCTACCAAAGGGAAACATTGTAAGTAAAAGTAGCACAATCACTGGAGTTTTCTGTGCAAGGCTATCCAGAGCATCAAAAGCTGCGATTATTGTTGGCCCTTCAAGACAAAACCCAGACAAGAAGCTCAAACCATGACTATTTTTATTCTAAGATGTAAGAGAATCTTGCAAAACTTAATGAGCACTTTCCCCTCTTTTTCTCTTACTTTCCAGGAAACGAGGACCCTTCTCAAAGGGTTCCCGTTTCCCCTTTTTCTTCTATACCTTTCACGTGATGGCCGTCTAGTCTGCAGCTCTTCCTCCTGACTCCCATGGCCATTCCCCCATGCCATTACAGATTTTATCCAGATGACAAGAGGGGCAACACAACATTGCAATATACACTGTGTCCTTTGTGTACCTATTGATGTGGCAATGACCAATGAAAAGGTCAGAGGTCTCATCACAATGCATGCTTCATAATTCCTCTCTGCCTGCTCTCTCTCTCTCTCCATAAATGTCCATTGGCCAAAAGCCATAATTCTATTTCTCGGTAGTTGGAAATATCCCCAACAGATATTTTAAAGGAAAAAAAGTAGTAAATAAAATGGAAACTTTGTGTCTACATCCAGTATGTACTGATCATCACTATGCCTTCTAAAGGCAAGTACTTATTTGTGAACCCCTAAATGCACAAACATAAATATATTTCTGCTTCAGATTTTTTCCCCCTAATAATCGCATTCATTTTCTTTCCCTGGGGACAAATTATGTTTAGTCTGGAGAAAAATAAACAAGAGTCTCTTCTGGATTTAAGTATTCATCTTTTCCACATTAACTACAAAAAGTTAGTATACAGCTATAGCTCACTGTTTCTTCCCTTCAAAGATAACGCTCTGGTATTTCTTCATTGACATGTAGAAGTCTTTAGAAATCTTTTTGTCCCAGAGGTGGACAATGTTTTGCAGACATGAGAACAAAGCTTTGTAGCATGTCCAATCCGATTATAACTTTACATTCCATTCAGGTACACAGTGTTGTTGCATATTTTGTGTCCTTTTAACTCCAGTTAAGCAAACAGGCTGAGTTCTTGATTTATTCCTTCAACTTCAATTCCCTGAACTACAGGTGTATAACTGCATTGCTCAAAGTTTCACATCTCCTATTTTGATAGGTTTACACTGCAACCTTAAGACACTTCAAAAAAAAAATTAAGTTTAACACAAAGGAAACGAAACCCCCAGAGTGGAATATGCAATTGCAGCCTTCAGATGTGTTATGGCTCTAAAACGGGGGGGTCAAACTCAAGGCCTCTGGGCCAGATCTGGCCCGCAGGGTGCTTACATTTGGCCTGCGGGGCTGACCCGGCAATAGCAAAGGACCAGCTCACGGTGCCTCTGGCAGCAAAAATGGGGTACAGGGCAGGGGCATACGTACCCCCTTGCCCTACTTTTAGCCTGTACGGTCTCCTGCAGAACTTTGCCAGTCAAAATAGGGGGCGTCCCCATACAGGAGGCATCCATACCATCTCCCCCCCCCACCTCCTGCCGCCTGATCTGACCCTCAAAGAATTCCAGTGTGACACCCCTGCTCTAAAATGTAAAGCACATTTGCTACCACTTTAAATCTGTTTTATATCAGGTGGCAAAAACCTTCACATTCAAAAGGGGGGAAGAAAAGCCAAGCTAGATCATATGGTAGCTCCTGCCTCTTTTCCTGAGACCGTACAAGAGATAACAGATAATCAGAGTTGGAAGGGACCTTGTAGGTCATCTAGTCCAACCCCCCCTTACGTCCAAGTGGGAGACCTACACCATTTCTGACAGATGGCAGTCCAATCTCTTCTTGAAAGTCTCAACTGATGGCACTCCCTCAACTTCCGAGGGCAAAGCTGTTCCATTGGTTGATTGTTCTTGTTAGGGATAACATTGTTTACCCTAACTGGTTTAGGTAAAATAATAAATATGTAATCATGGTTTATAAGTTAAAGTGTCTGCAACTTTAAATATAGGAATGTAATTAAGGGAGTGGTTGTGAAAGCAACATAAAAGAAGCAAGGAACGGCAGCTTGCTCTCTCTGGCATGATGATCCCTAATTACTGGATGAAGACTGCGTTTTTCCCTACTGGAATGGGAGAGATAAAGGACTGATTTATATTGTAAGTGAACTGACATAGGATATTCTACACGGACTTTGCTTACTGAATATCCTTGAATGGACTGACTAAAATGATACATGACTAATGAACTGTTATTTTGACTATGCTATAAACTCTAAATGGAATAAACTATATTTTGATAGCACAAGCGTATCTGTTATTTTTACTGTATGTTAACAAACATACAAGCTTATCTCACTCATTTATCTGTGTGCCTATCTGACTAACGCTGCACATTCTGTTTAGCTTGTCTCCTTAACCCTGGTTGGGGAACACAGGCTTAACAGTTGTCGCTGTCAGAAAGTTTCTCCTTATTTCCAGGTTAAATCTCTCCTTGTTCAGTTTCCATCCATTATTCCTTGTCTGGCCTTCGGGTACTTTAGAAAATAGCTTGACCCTTTCCTCCCTGTGGCAACCCCCCAGATATTGGAAGACTGCTACCATGTCTCCCCCAGTCCTTCTCTTCACTAGACTAGCCAAGCCCAGTTCCTGCACCCGTTCATTGTATGTTTTAGCCTCCAGTCCCCTAATCATCCTGGTTGCTCTTCTCTGTACATTTTTTAGAGTCTCAACATCTTGTTTATAGTGTGGTGAACAAAACTGGATGCAGTACTCTAGGTGTGGTCTTATTAAGGCTTTATAGAGTGGTATTAGTACCTCACTAATACAAAGCAGCCATCCTAAAAGCAACGCTATATTAAAAGGACACGAAAGGGGGAGGGACATTCATACCCCTGCCTCCTCAGATGTTCCTCAACATATGAGCACAATTGAACCCAAAGTTTATGTTAAGTGAGTCATTTGTTTAATGAACTTTGCTTCATTTTATGACCTTTCCTGCCACAGCTATTAAGTGACTCACTGTGGTTATTAAGTTAGTGACATGGTTGTTAAGTGAATTGGGCTTCCCCATTGATTTTGCTTGTTAGAAGATGACTCTGGGACACTACAACTGTCACAAGTATGAGTCAATTGCCAAGCGTCAGAATTTCGATCCCGTGACCATGGGGAACGCTGTAATGGTCATACGTGTGAAAAACGGTCATAAGTCACTTTTTTCAGTGCTATTATAACTTTGAACAGTCACTAAATGAACAGTTGTAAGTTGAGGACTAGCTGTAGTTATAATATATAAGCAAAAGAAAAAGCCATAATTAATGTTAGAGACTTTATAAAATAAATTCAAAATAGGTAATTTTTTTAAAAATAGGTAATTATTTTACAAGACTTCTAAGTAAAAAGAAACTTCAAGTTTTATAACAACTAGTCCTTACATTGTAGTTAAATGGGAGATTTTCCTCCTTTCTTTAAATACTATTTAGGCAAAGCAAGTTTAAGAACCAAAAAGTATAAAGTTTACTCAGGTCTTGTGTTGTTGTGTGCTGAATGAAGAATCCAGAAGAAAAATTTTACTTCAATGGCTTTTTTCCCCCAAAAAATTTAATATTACTTGCTGAGATAGTCAACAATACAGATATTTTTCATTAAAATTAAACATTTACCCCCTTTAAACTGAAAAATAAGTAACACTTTCTATAAGTAGAATTATCTAAAGCAAGACATGATAAATATATTACAGTGGCACATATTTTAAAATATTAAAATAAATTACTGTATTTCCAAACAGGGAAACTAGGATACAATTTACCTGAAAATTTTCTCTTCTAATCAATATATATACCATCTACTATACACTGACATGAAAACAAATGCTATATTCACAACAATCTACTAAAATTTGTGAACTGCAATGGACTACATACATCTGCCTTTTGATCATATGAGTGTGAAGAAGAGTTCTTAAAGGTGCATTACAATTATGCAACAAACTATGAAATGTTATCAACCTCCGTTTTCCCTTAAGAGACTTAATTAAAATCTATTCATAAAAAACTTCAGGCTTCTGTTTGCAAGGGACTATATAAGGTGCATGCTTTGCTCTCCCAAACCAAGGTGCTGATTATGAAGAAGAAAACGATTTCCAAATTCTTCCATGGGATTCTTTCAAAGTTCAGAGTCACAACTTTTCCTTTGCAGAAATCCATCAGCCTCTCATCTCCATCAAACCTGTGTTGCCAGCCAACCTCAGTGGGCCCTTCCAGGGCCTCTCTGGTAATTTCTTCCATTCGCCAAGGACTTTTCTCTCTCTTCCAGAGACGTATTCCAGTTACAGAAAAAAAGATTGCCCAAATAAGATGCTGAAGGATTCGTTTTGCATCTCCTCATCTTCATGCTGGTTGTGATCTCTTGTATTTATAATACCTTGGAATCGGGGGAGGGAGGGGGGGAACAGATAAACTATAAGCCTGATAGATCTGACTAGCTGAAAAGTAACAAATGAGTTGGTGATACGTATGAATGGGCACAATATGTTGAAAGCATCCGAGTTCCATTATTTAACTTTTCCCATTCAATGGGAAAAATCAATGGACAAAAATAATACTTCAGATGACATGAAGGTTAAAGTAGTTCAGATTTAAAAAAAAACCATGAAGAGAAAAAAAAATAGTCCAGACTGAAATCTGATTTATTTATTTAAATATATTATAGCTGCCCAACTCCAATGGACTCTGGGTGGCATAAAGACCCTCCCTACAAATTATTATAAAAAGAGATAAACCTTCAACCACACAGACAACCCAAACCAGGGTGGACAACTATGGCTCCATTAGATTTAGATTAGAAACATCCTCCCAGTCATAACAATGTTGCACTTTATTCTGGAGTTCTGGAAAGTCCTGGAAACCAGGCTTTGATCCCAGGCCTGGGGTTAATATACTTTTATAATTTTTTTTTGGGGGGGGGGGTGTTATTTAGTTTGATTGTTATCATTTTTAGATCATGTTAGTCTTGGCCAGGAGTTGACACCTATAGCCCCTTTACAACCTGTGGACTTCCAACCCCTAGGCTTGCTCAGTGAAATCCATAGGTCTTCCTTATAAGTCCATTAGGGATTTATTAAAGGGACTGATTTGCCAACTCCTGACCAAGACTGTGAACTAAAAATGATAAAAATCAAACTGAATAACCTCCCCCCCCCCCCGCCCCAATCATAAAAGTATATTAGCCCCAGGCCTGGCATCAAAGCCTGGGATTTCCAGAGCTTTCTGGAACTCCAGAATAAACAAGGGGAGGCTGTTTCTCCAGAGTGTGGAAGATCCACCACAAAAAAGGCCCTACTTCCCTGGTTCCACAAGATGACAATATTTACTACAGGGGATCTAGAGCACATTCACTCTGCCAGAATGAACTGGGCAGGCAGAATAATTGGAGATAAGCGATCCCTCAGTACACTTTGGTACTGTTATCAGCAAGCAAAGCAGAAAAATGCTGAATATAAATGTATAACTTTTCTTCCAAATAATTTTCTCTTTTAGACATAAACAGAATAAGTAAGTATATTAAATATGTACAAAAAGACATTTAAAGCAAATAGCAACACCGACAGGTGAATACTGCAGTGCCTTGGTAGCGTCACCCTTTATTTCACTGACAATAAAAAAACATATTATTAGCAGAGTACTCAATATGCCCAGATCTTATTCATAAATGGAAATAAGCTGTGTTGTTTTGATGAACATAATGGGCCATTATGCAGAATGGCCACTATGTCTCATTCAGACATCATATTCCTTCCCAGCAAAAAAACTGAACAAGTATTACAAGATTGACTTGTGCTAAATTGCAGAGGACCAATGAAAGAAAGAGAAAAAACAACAACTATCCGTCCCAGCATTCTACATTGTGCAGACATGCTGTTTGCTCTGCTTCTTTTCAATGTGTTGCAGCTCACTGACCAATGTTCTCTTTCTTTTCTACCAAATACTAAAGAAAAAAAAAACCAAACTAACACTCAAGATGGGAAGAAGTTGTAGCAATTTCTGTTCTCTCTGCTCCAGCTGAGGAGCCATTTCTGATGCTTCTTTAGATCAAGCTATGTTCTGAAGCTGACATGCTTCTCACATTTCTTTTAAACCTCAGCTCCTATACTATTCCCTCTGCAGCTTTGTGGTGGTGGTGGTGGTCCCAAAAATAGTATTTCTATTTAGGAGACAACTCTTCAATCAAGAGTGATATCACGAGCACTAACAAAAGCCTGTGAAAATACGATTTGCTTTGTGTACTAGCAAGTCACACTGCCTCCCACTGAGAAGGGGAGATGCCTTCAATCCATGATGCTCTTTTTCCTAGATTTCTGGGAAAGATGTTTTTGGGGCACTGCATGAGAGCATGAGAAACTACCATGTTGAGGGAATCCTAAATTTAACTCAGTGGAAGGAATAATCTGTTGGGGCTTTGCTTGTCCTGCTGTTTTTAGAGCAATAAACCAAATCGATGATAATAACACACAGTAGAAGCTCGTCATCAACTCAGTCCAGTTCTTTGCAGGTCTCTTAGTCCACAGAGGTTTGTTACATTAAACAGCCAAAGCTCAGCAATATTTATGCAATTTGTGTATTCATCTTTAGGATGTCACTGACAGTAAACGAAGACTTCCTTAAATGAAAGTTCATACAAAGCTCTTAATAACTTCCAAGCCTAGACAGGAAAAGAATCCATTTCTCGTACTACAGGGGTCCCCAACTTGTGGGCCTCAGTTTACTACTGGACCATGGCCTATTTGCAACCGGGCCTCCTGCACGGCAGGCACCAGCGCTCGCAGCCCCACCTGCCGCTCAAATGAAGCTGTGCCTGCCCCTCGCGCAAAACAATCCCCTCCAACCTCCCTTTGCCCCCCCCCCCGCGCTGGAAAGGTTGGGAAAAACTGTCCTACCACATGAAATTTTCTGTCTTTCTTTCTTCTTCCTTGCTGTCCAACCAC
Source organism: Hydrophis major (assembly GCA_033807585.1). Classification (NCBI taxonomy): domain Eukaryota; kingdom Metazoa; phylum Chordata; class Lepidosauria; order Squamata; family Elapidae; genus Hydrophis; species Hydrophis major. The sequence goes on along the minus strand of CM066331.1, from coordinate 85,132,926 downwards.
TTACCTTCTTGTGTTATGTCTTTGAGGCTGTGAACCTGAAAACCCCCACTGGGCTGAGATCCATTTTTAACTAAAGAACCATTTTTTAATTATTTAGACATTGGCGTTATCCTACCCGAATTGAAAGCTGTTATAGTTATTCCACAGCATCGCTGAAGGTCAAGTGCCAAGCGGTCTTGTCATCTTTATTCTGAAGACCTTCTGAAGACGTTTGTAGAGGTGGAGTTATAAAGCCTCTATACTGCTTACTTGACTTTGTTAATTTCTTAAATTCATTAGCAAAGGAAATGCCTTTTCTTTTATCATCTCGGCTTGCCTGCCCAGAAGGGGACAAAAAGGAAAGAAAGGAGGATCTCAAAAGAAATGGTCAAATGTGATTTATTCACATAAATACTGGAAGCAATATCTCCATGAACAGCATGACTCGTTACATTATTAATAAAATGACACCACATAGCTAATTTCCTTTTCTCTCGTTCCCCAATAAATATTTCTGTAAGATGCATAATGAACCCAATTCATGCCTATGAATCATCCAAAGGTTAAAAATAATGAATTTTAAAAGCAAACAAAGAAATATGCACGGACAAATCTGACAATTTTATTTTCACATATCCATTATGTCTTGGATTTCTTCTATTTTAATCCATTTCTAATGATGCATAACTGTGAAATGGCAACATTTTCAGAGATATGAATCATTTTATAACTATTATTACTCAATCCAAATTGCAACCTCTTTAATAATTTACTTACTTGGACTTGTTCCTTAAGTTTAAGAATAAATTTCCCAGCTCCTTTCCATTTGTTCTGGGCCTGAAACACACATTCTTGGTCCAAAAGAATCCTCTGACATGTTTTGGGCGTGGAAGATCTTTTGTTTGCTGGCTCTTTTGTTACTTCTTCCAAAAGGACGTAATCGCTTGGGTTAGGATTGTTCAAGATGCTGTAGGAGTATTTGGCTTTGCATAAAGTCTGTTGAAGAAAACAGATCAGAGGCCAATAAGCTTCTCTCATGAGTGTGTCAGTCTTACAGGGTAAACCCGATTGGACCAGCAGTGGGTTTCCAAGTGGTTTACCACCGGTTCGGTGGGTGTGGCTTGGTGGGCACACTTTGCTGTGCATGCTTTGTGTGTGTTCACACTAAATGCGTGCTCTGCGTATGCACAGCTTTCCTACTCACTTCCTGCAATACTGCACTCTCCCTGTGTGTGTCTTCACAGCATTCTGCTGTGCCCCGCAAAACAACTGCGCTTCGAAAGCAGGAAATAAAAGTATGGGAGCGCGGGCGGGCGGGCCCAACAGATTGTCGGAGCAAACTGGTTCACTCCCAGATGATCTTCGGAGCTACTGGTTTGGCTGAACTGGACCGGACTGGTAGAATCCCACCCTTGGATTGGACTCATAACCAGATGAGCTAATTCTACTTTGTTGTAAAGCTACATGAACAGAATCATGCATGTCTGAAGGAACAAACCTGCTTCCACCTCCTTTACAGCCTGAGAAACTAGGGAGGGTCTCTTCTGAACCTCTTGCCTCACCCATCACCTACCTGCAGACCATGTTGTCTCTAATGTAATTTTCTTGGCAGTGCTTTTTGGCCCTTCCCACATACAATCACCATGGAGCAGATCAACACTCAACCAACTGTACCCTGGTGATCTGGATTAGACACTTTCATAGTACTGTCGAGGATGAAACTTTCACAGCTATGTGCCTCTGCGTTTCAAATAGCCATTAGAGTAAGGGGAGGGGGGTGTTGCTTTCGAACAGGTAAGATGGAGAAACGAAACTTCTATGGTTCCGCTGAAGACTGAGAGCCTGGAAACTTTTCAAGGACATCCTAACAGGTGTAGAGTTTGAAGCAGACAGTTCCCATAACAAAGACAACCTATCTACAGGGACTATGTAAGGCCTCAGGGCTGGGAAAATTCTATGAACTGGTGTTTGGGAACCTCCGAGTTAGTTTTGCCTCGACGTTACCATGCAGTGTATTCAATAAACAGTAAGATTTTGAAAAATGGAAATTATCCTGGAGTTTCATTTGGATTCTCGAGCTGGATGTTGATAAATACCCATTAAACATCCCTTTGAATGATATTCCGTGGGTCCACTGAACACCAGTGCAAATCTTAGCTAGGAGCATGTGAGATAAAAGCCATTTATTCTACCTGTTGGATTACATCCTGGGCTGTGCTGAAGCAAGGCGCCTTGATGACTGTCCGAGGTTGCTCAGGGGAAACATCATGAACCTGAACAAAGAAACTATCATCTTCAGAGACTGTGACTGCATCGTCTTTTTCCTCCTGGCAGAGATTCTTTGCATTTAAACTCTAGAAAAACATGTTAAATATTAAGAGTGTCTAGGTTTTCAAAGTAGAGCCATATCACAGAGGTTGCTCCCTCAAATCTCTTCTTCTTACTTGCAAATTAAAGTTGGGAGTAAAGTAATTGTTTTGGAAAAATATAGAAGATCAAAATGACATTGGCCAACCGAGCATCGATTAAAGTGGTTCAAGATGCCAAGCTTGTCAGTGGGAAAAGCAGACAGCCCGGGTTCGAGATTGAGGGCTGTGCAAGGGGTTGCCAAAGCATCTATCCCTCCTAGAAGTTTGAAAGCATGCTAATGCGAGTAGATAAATAAGTACCACTTTGGTGGGAAGGTAACAGCTATCTGTGCACCTCAGCGTATAGCCACGTTGGCCACATGACCACCAAAATGCTGGCTCCCTTGACTAAGAAACAGAGATGAATAGCACCCCCTAGAGTCAGATATGACTGGACAGGGAAGACTTTTATTAAAAATAAAAGGTAGAGCAAAGAATCCCATATATTTATTTTCATTTCCTTTAATCCAGACAGCCAAAGTGGTTTATGCAGACCGATAGGATCACTGGCATTCGTCTACGGCTGTGATGGCGAACCTACGGTATGCATACCAGAAGTGTCACACAGAGCCATCTCTGCTGGCACATGAGCCGCGCCCCAGCTCAGTTCCGCTGAGTTCAGGCACGAGCACCTCTTGTTAGCCAGCTGATTTTCAGATATCTGCCATGCACATGCAGGGGGCAGGGGGCATGAGGGAAATGTGTGCGCAGAGGTCATGCGGAGGGTCACGTGCATTCACAGGGAATGAGGGAAGCGCGGGGGAGTCGCATGTGCTTTGCATTATTGGGGGCACATATGCAGGGGGCTGTGGGGGAGCACGCAGGGGTTGCACGTGCATTGCATTATGGGTGCAGGCAGATGTGCCCGAGCACTTTCAGCACATGATGACGAAAAAGTTAGCCATCACTGGTCTATGGCGTTGGGGTGTGATTCAGTTGATCAGGTCGATCTCGTACCCCAACCCACATATTATCAAGACAGCATTCACAAATAGCCAGTTAACAGAACAGAACAGTTGAAAGGGACCATGGAGGTCTTCTAGTCCAACCCTGCTCGGGCAAGAAACCTTATACTATTCAAATATTGAACACTGCTATGTCACCCCAGGTCTTCTTTTCACGAAACTAGACATATCCAGTTCAAGCAACTGTTTTTTCAATGTTTTAGCCTCCAGTCCCCTAATCAGCTTGGTTGCTTTTCTCTCCCTCTTTAACAGATATACCAGTTATACTGCAGACTACATCAATGCTCATGAATCAGCTGGCAAAATAAATTTGTTAATTCTGATTCCATTTGCCTTCCTTCTGCTAATAAAAGCAATTTTATTCATAAGCCTTGGGATATGGATAGAGGAGCCCCATTAGCATTGTATATTTGAATTTTCAAACAGTTCTTGATAAACTTTCTCATCAAAGGCCCTTGACTAAATTTAGTGGGCTTTGGTTAAGAGGGCCTGTCCTTTTATGGATTGCTAGCTGTTTAAAAAAAAATACCGAAAGCAAACAGTGGGTATAAGTGGGCAATATTTTTCAATAGGGAAAACCATGAATAGAGTCCCTCAAGGATTGTGGGTTTTTTTTTTTTTAATTTAAACTTGTTCACAAATCAACGTCACTTAGGGATAAGCAGAAAGTTGGTCAAGTTTGCAATGCCATTCAGCTGAAAATCCTTTAGCTGGGTGAATAAGGTCAATCAAATGTCAAATACATTTCAAACATCCTGACTTCACCTGCATTTTGTGGAGTATGAGCTATCTGTAATATTTTTTTAAAAATGGAGTGCGAGTTATCCACAAGGATATAGTGCAAAAAAACATATGGTGGCTTTTTATACAATATCCTGCAGATTGATTCCATTTGGAGTCCTAGTGGATATCCCAATAAAGAGGCTGGTTCTGCGCAGAAGCTATGGCAATGGCAAATTCCCTACTACCGATAGTAATTAATGGAGAAGAATTTACCAACAAAACTGCTGGTCCTGTAATGTCCTTACACAAAGCTACTTTACTGCTGGGGTCCCTAAACCCCAGTTTGTGGACCGGCACTGGGCCACGGCATGCCAGAAACCAGGCTGCGCAAACAAAGGAAGCCCTATCCGCACAACACAGGCAGCACACAAAACCACGCCCCTTCCAGTCCGTGAAAAAAAAACTCTCTCCACGGGACCGATCTCTGGTGCCCAAGAGGTTGGGGGCCACTGCTTTATTGTAATGCATCTGGAATATTGTGTACAGTTCCGCTTTGTTCCATTTGAAAAAGGACACTGTAGAACTAGGAAAAGTTCAGGAAGTGGCAACAGAAATGAACAGGGTTGGGTGGGTTTCAAACTATCTCTCTTAATAGTTGGAACATTTGGGACTCCTTTGCTTAGCAAAGAGATATTTATTTATTGATTTGATTTGATTTGTCAATCACTTACAAAATAATAGGTATAAGTATAAACTTGAGTAAGAATACAGAAAATAGGTACGATTAAATGGGGACAATAGGACAGGGACGGAAGGCACAATGGTGCACTTATGCACGCCCCTTACAGACCTCTTAGGGATGGGGTGAGGTCAATAGTGGATAGTTTGAGGTTAAAGGAGTGGGGGTTTGAGGATGTAACAACAGAGTCAGGCATTCTAGGCATTGACCACTCTGTTGCTGATAACTCAAGATAACTCAAGAATGCCCACCTTGGAGAAATGAGACAAGGATTTTCTTCCTCCTCCTCTCTAAACACTAGAACAACTATCCAATGAAACTGATTGGAGAATTTAGAAGAAGGAAAAATAGAAAAGAAGACTACTTCTTTATGTTGTTGACAGAAAGCTATGGTGGCATAAAATCTGCCTTTCTCTTTTGCCTGTTCTACCTGTATTGCATCAGCTTCAAGCCAGGGTCTTCTAAAGTAACCTACAGCTTGCATAATATCAAAATAAAAGGAGAACATGGCACACACACACACATACAAAATATTTATACCATGGGAAGTGGGGAGAGAGAGAGAACCAGAGGAGGGGTGCCAAGATGTCAGAGTTAGACATTTTGGAGCCTCAACAGGGGATGTTTTCATCCTGCAGTCAGTGGGGGTCATCTGACTTCACCACGACCTGTTTGAGTGGGATTGCCCTTAACTTTGAACTAACATTCATTGGTTGGAGAAAAACCACTCCTACTATTACACCTAACCATGACTTGAGATTGTCTGAGACACGGGTAAAGGATGAGATCAAAGCATATCATAGGAACATGGCAGAGTTGCTAGGGTATGTTTGTACAAAGTAAGGTAGAAATGTGAGAAGTTAGATGTGTACTTAAAAAAAAACACACCTTGTCTTACTTAAAATGGACCTATGTGATCTATTCTTCCCAATTCAAATCAGGAACCTTGGGTTTATTATTCAACTCATGCTCAAGTTTGACTTATGTCACGTTTGACTTTCTTGTTATACTTTTGTGTAATATAAGAGCCTGCAAAAATTCAGTATAAAGGGTACACACATAAAAGAGAATCACATATTAAAGAATAAAGAGGCATCAATAAAGGAGAGTATTTGTTGCTCAGGGTTGAACTGAAGGGTCCTTGGTGCTCTCTGAGCTTGGCTGTTTTCCTGCAGACATTTTATTATCCAAACTAGGAAACATCATCTCTAGCACTGATGATGTTACCTAGTTTGGATAATGAAACGTCTGCAAGAAAACAGCCAAGCTCAGAGAATCACCAAGGACTCCACCACATACAAAAAAAAGAGGCATCCTAGATCCTTATAAACCAGTGAAGAGTGCCTGTGGATCTACAGGTGAAACTCAAAAAATTAGAATATCGTGCAAAAGTTCATTTATTTCAGTAATGGAACTTAAAAGGTGAACCTAATATATGAAATAGACTCATTACATGCAGAGTAAGATAGTTCAAGCTGCGATTTGCCATAATTGAGATGATTATGGCTTACAGCTCATGAAAACCTCAAATCCACAATCTCAAAAAATTAGAATATTGTGAAAAGATTCAATATTTTAAGATCAAAGTGTCCCACTTTAATCAGCTAATTAAACCATAACACCTGCAAAAGGTTCCTGGGCCTTTAAATGGCCTCAGTCTGGTTCAGTAGGAATCACAATCATGGGAAAGATGGCTGACCTGACAGTTCTGCAGAAAACCATCATTGACACCCTCCATAAGGAGGGAAAGCCTCAAAAGGTAATTGCAAACGAAGTTGGATGTTCCCAAAGTGCTGTATCAAAGCGCATTGATAGAAAGTTATGTGGAAGGGAAAAGTGTGGAAGAAAAAGGTGCACAAGCAGCAGGGATGACCGCAGCCTGGAGAGGATTGTTAGGAAAAGGCCATTCAAAAGTGTTGGGGACTTTCACAAGGAGTGGACTGAGGCTGGATCAAGAGCCACCACAAAGACGGATCCTGGACATGGACTTCAAATGTCATATTTCCCTTGTCAAGCCGCTCCTGAACAACAAAGGTCAGAAGCATCTTACCTGGGCTAAAGAAAAACAGAACTGGTCTGTTGCTCAGTGATCCAAAGTCCTCTTTTCTGATGAGAGCAACTTTTGCATCTCATTTGGAAAACAAGGACCCAGAGTCTGGAGGAAGAATGGACAGGCACACACTGCAAGATGCTTGGAGTTGAGTGTGAAGTTTCCACAGTCTGTGTTGATTTGGGGAGTCATGTCATCTGCTGATGTTGGTCCACTGTGCTTCATTAAGTCCAGGGCCGCTATTGAAGCATCCTGGTCTTCCATAACACCTCAGCAGTGCCACAGGCTGATAGCTTCCATGCCACGCCGCATTGAGGCAGTCATTGCTGCAAAAGTGGCCCAAACCAAGTACTGAGTATATATGCATGCTTATACTTTTCAGAGGTCCGATATGGTTCTATGTACAATCCTTGTTTTATTGATGGCATGTAATAGTCTAATTTTCTGAGATTGTGGATTTGGGGTTTTCATGAGCTGTAAGCTATCATCATCACAATTATGACAAATCACGGCTGGAACTATCTTGCTTTGCATGTAATGAGTCTATCTCATATATTAGGTTCACCTTTTAAGTTGCATTACTGAAATAAATGAACTTTTGCACGATATTCTAATTTTTCAAGTTTCACCTGTACTTGCATATACAATTTCCAACTGCAATAATTAAATTTAAGCAGTAATTATAAAACAAGTATTCAGGGCATATATTAAAATTGAAAGTAAAAGTACAAAATCAACCATGTCCCTACTGAGGTTACTATAAGATTAAAAAGACATTTGAGAGTGCCCTTCTCTCTTCAGTTGTGGCCAATTATGTATCGGCATGGGATGTTTTCAAATAACTGGAAGGGATCCGATCACAGCAAAAATGCTTTTAGCTTTTATTCCATGTTGTAATAATAATGCACATCTGCGGGACAGGAAAAAAAATATCTTATGAATGCAAAATAACATCTTCAGAACAACTTCACATATTGAATTTAAGTGCTTTCATTAAGAGCGCATAACAATCTAGCTTCTTTATAAGGCTGGAGTCTTCTGTTCAAAATTCCAAGAATAAAATTCCAGCCAGACAGTCACACATGCTGTCTCTGTCCCTCTCACGATACCATCAGCAAGCAATAGACGTCAAGGCAAACAGACTTACTTCCTCACGCATTTTAAAGATAATTCTTCCGACATAGCCTTCTTCTGGGAACCAGCTGTTCAAGAGCTGGACAAGTTCTTCCTCGGGACCAAGTACTCTCTGGAACGGAGGCTTCTTATACTCATTTCTGTCTTTAGATATAAAGCATTTCTCCTCCATCAAAAAGTAGTCAGTGGGATAGTTTCCAATACCGTTTGCATTAGCCAAAATCTAAAACAGAACCATGGTGATAATTAGAATGGCAAAGGAATGAATTGTTCAATAGCAAATAATTGTTTATTATTTAGCTGGCATATACAGAAACATATTAATGCATTACTCAGAGGGTCTTTCTTAGTTGTCTATGATTTAAACCAGGGGTGTCAAACTCAATTTCATTGAGGGCCGCATCAGGGTTGTGTTTGACCTCGGGAGGCTGAGGTGGGTGTGGCCAGAGTGGGTATGGCCAGCTCGACATCACTTGTGTTGGGGCACCTTTGTTGGCCTAAGCGCTCTGCCAGTGAAAACAGGCTCCCGAGCTCCGTTTTTGGCTCCAACAGCCTCCTGCAACCCTCTGCCAGCGAAAACAGAGCTGGGACAGCTGCCTGCAGCCCTTGCAAACTCCATTTTTTGATGCGATGGCCTCCTGCAACCCTCTGCCAGCGAAAATAGAAGTCGGGAGGGCCATGGGTGGCCCCTCCCAAGCTCCGTTTTCGCTGGCAGAGACACCATGGGCCAGTCTTTCACTATTTCCAGGGGAGCCCTACGGGCCAGATCTAAGCACCCCCCAGGGTGGATCTGGGCCCCAAGCCATGAGCCCTGATTTAAACAACTGATTATTATAAAAGAGACAAATGCTTTTTGATCTTATTTTTTGTTCAATCGGGCTTGCCAGAATATTTATTCTACTTCCCAAGTTACTAGAATGGAAGAACAATCTCTTAATCAGTTGAAGGATTTTCTGCTTATGAATTTGGCACTTTTAGGCTTTTGCTCCAGATGGGAAAATACATGACCAGCAAAAGCTTTAAGATGAAGCCAGTTTGCTTGGCAGTGAGAGATATCTCATTTCTTCACACCAAACAAATCATCCAAGTACTCTTAAAAGGATAGCAAGAATTATAGTACTGCATCACCATCAGTTTTATTTATTTTTTTTACTTTAGGATTTCAACTTTCTGTTGCCCTAAAAGTTTGCATCACTTTTTAGTATCACAGAATAATTTATAATCAAACATTCTCAAAACCTTTTTGGCAGCTCTGTAGCATAGACCATGATGTTTTTTTCCCCCCAGAGATATTTCCTAGTCCATATTTTAGAGTTATATGATTTATCTAATTCATAATAATTTCTAAATTGATTATAATGACTGCAGTTGTAATGGGGGGGGGGACAGGAAAAGAGCTGGTTGAAACATATTGAATTGAATATACATTTATTCAATTTATATTTTTCCTCACTCGCCAGGCAACTCTGCAGCATGGAAAATTGATCATGATATGTTCCAGGTACATTTTAACCTAATGAACTTCATGGCTGAGCATTTTTCTATGTCAAGATAATAAACTAGTGTTTTATGTTAAGTGGGAAGGTGGAGAGACGCAAAAATAATTTTCTGACTGGAGATTGGAGGATATGACTGGAAAAGTTAGAAGAATGACAACTGCTAACACCAAGCATACATGGTGTAACGTTTTCAACTTAATTTCATCGAAACAAATGCAATTTCTTCATAATTACTAGAGATGACAAAACCAAACTCCAGCATTTATTTTTGCATCACAAGCTCAATGCTGTTCTAGGGAGAGAAAAGATGAAAAATTACAATTGACAATTCAAGATCAAGAAGACTATTCGGGCTTGTCAGCTATCCTACTAAGGATTTTTGCCAAATTGTCACAATTTTTTCACTACTCTAAAGACAACGAATCACTATGCAGGGCTTGAGTGCAACCACAACGAGTAGAACAAATCAAAATTTTTGGAGCAGTGATAGTGCTCAAACCAGCATACAGATGAAAGAGCAGATTCCGAAGACAACCACAATTGGTTCAGCACTATTGTACCTTGGAATGCTCATTGAATGAATGATAGTAGGTTGAGAACTGTCTATGGTATTGGCTACATACATCTTAAGATTTTTCAGAACTCAAGTAACTTTTTTCATGCAAAACTTACCTCATGCAAAAGCTGAGCTACTGTAGTTCCTTGCCTTACAGGGAAAATTGTGAATGGCTCTGGACCTGGAACTCCATGTATGGTGACTCTGTGAACTGCAGCTGCTCTCAATTCTGCTGTGCTGAATTGCTGTCCAAAACACATACACCAAAACAATATCAATCAGAATAGAACTAAATGGACCTTGGAGGTCTTCTAGTCTAACTCCCTGCTCAAACAGGAGATCCTATATCATTTCAGACAGGTGGCTGTCCAGTCTTTTCTTAAAAACCTTTAGTGATGAAGCACCCATAATTTCAGAAGGCAAACTCTTCCACTGGTTAATTGTTCTCAGTAAATAGTACTTGCTTCTGTATATTGTATTGCATTCAATTAGTATGAGTGGTAGACATTACTTAATAGCACATTCTAATTCCCCAAGGCCCATCAAGACAGGTTCTAGGTACAATGGAGGTGAGGGGGAGCGGGAGAGGGAGAGGGAGAGGGAGAGGGAGAGGGAGAGGGAGAGGGAGAGGGAGAGGGAGAGAGAGAGAGAGAGAACACAAGGCACCTCATCATAGGGCAAGAGTTACTCTATTACTGAAGAAATAAATGATGGAATAGAATAATTAAAGAAAGGATGCCAAAGGGGGGACAAAATGAAATTTGACTGAAAAAATATTGAATTATTGCATTGTGATGTGGCAAGTTATCCCATAGCGAGTTTGCCATGGGAGTTGTCCTGCAGCAGGTTGGCCATGGGAATCAGAATTCATAATAAAGTAAACTATGATTCAATGTTATTAAAAATAAATAAGGATAAAGGTCAGAAAAATTATTGAGGCTAAATGAATAAAACTGAATAATTTGTCCTATGCACAATTGGGTAAAGCTTAAAAAATTGAAGAAATACAACTTCCTGTGTAACAATATATAAACACTAGAAAAAACAAACTATAGTTCCTATAGCTTCTTATGAACTGAGGGAATGATAAAAACCAATGTTAAGAATTAATTTATTACATTGTAAGCAAGTCCTTATCTCTCAAGCTGAAAAAACTCAGAGTTAATCCTACTTAATGTTGGATGGCCTCTATCTCTGACTTTATTTTTCCAAAAAACCAATAAAATCAAAAGAGATACATTTTATATATCCAGAGTTTAACCCAGTCATTGAAGCAAGTAGTACAGAATTGTATGTAGAATCATAATACAGTCATATTCTATCTCCTAAATAAAAATAAACCATTTACGGAATCACGATAGAATCACAATTTCACTTCATGGAATTTTATGGTCCAGTATTGTCTGATATAGTTGAATTTAAATGAAAAATGAGCAAATATATTCTTGCACAGAAAAAAAAAATCCAAGACTAGAAAGGCTGATAGAAGGTTGATAAACCTTCTGTAAATTATATAAGAATATAAGAATAATAATTATAGTTAAAGATTATCCAGTACTAGATAAATATAATATAATGTATTAAGATATTTAAGTTAAGAACTTGTATAGATGTCAAGGATGGTGTTGAAACTATGTTTTACGTCTATATAATGTAACAAGGGAAACTCAATAAAAATATTTTTTTTAAAAAAGAAGGTTGATAAACCTCAGATATTAGTAGCTGATATTCAAATAGGCTAAAAGCCACAGTTCTAAAAGAGAGCAACACTGAGTATATATAATGGAAGTACAATGGAAATGGAAATGGAATTAGTTGTCAATTAAGATTAACAGAAAGCTCCATAGATGCCAAGGCTATTCTGCTGGTTGTATAGGAATAGATTGAACACCACAATAAGACCAAAAAGGTACTTTTTCCAAGAGGAAACTGGACTTTCTGGTTTTTCTTTGAAGATGTTTCGCTTCTCATCCAAGGAACTTCGTCAGCTCATAATAAAGACTTTGTCTACTCAGATTTTGGTACTAGCTACAGCTTGTTATAAAATTTGTTAAAATTTTAACTAGAAACATACTGCTAAATATATATTTAGGTAATTACCATAGAAGTAGGTACAGCATTTAAAAAAGAATTTTCTTCCATTCTTCGGCTGTTAATAAACAAACTGGAGATTTCTAGTGCTTCATTATGCAGGTTTCGTAATTGGAGATGCCTGTAACCTTAAAGAATGTATAATTGGAAATTGAAGAGAGAAAAAAATGAAACCAGAGTTTTGCAAAATAAAACTGAGGCTTATTGTGTTTAAGAAGTACAAATAAGACCATTTATTTGATAAACATTTTGCCTAGAGTTTCAAGAAGTCTTGTTTAGGGATTCTTGGTGCTCTCTGAGCTTAGTTATTTTTGAAGACATTTCATTACCAAACTAGGTAACATCATCAGTGCTGTGTGTTATCTTGTGAGACTTAGCAAGAGTTTCTGGCATATCTGGAGCATGAAACATAATTCTTCAAGCACTTCTCAAGTGATACACAGGACTACATATTAGACTAGAACTTTTCAAAGTTCCCTCTACAAATGTGCCATTTCTTTGCCTCCCTTTTCCAGAATTGAGTCACTTTTTTTTAAATAGGCTTTTTTCTTGGATGGAAGGAATTAAATGAGTAACAAGAGTGGGAAATGAATGGTGGCTTTTTAGAAATGGACTGCTTTATAGGTATCTGAACGCATTAAACCTTTCTATATTATGTGGCCAAAATCACAATCAAGTAAATGAAAAAAACTAATGTCCTCTACTCTATCAAAGTTGTTTTTGAAGGAGCTTATCTTGAAAAAGAGTCATTGTAAAACATACAGGAGTATTCTCTTATCAAAGACAATCATAAATAAATTCAGAGTGGAATCAAGGGCTGCACTGGAATTTAAGTTTAAATTGCCTATTCACTTGTCTATAACATAACTTGGCTAAAAATTGCACAAATACTGTGTGGACTATGCTGGTAGATTCAGGAGTGGGATTCAAATTTTTAACAACCGGTTCTATGGGCGTGGCTTAGTTGGTGGGTGTGGCCTGGTATTCATGGTATTGGCTGGGTGTGGCCAACTCAATATCAATCACATCGAGGCACGCATCTCCTCACCTCGCCTCTCATGACTGTGGGGATGCTGCAACAGTCATAAGTGTGAAAAATGGTCATAAGTCACTTTTTTCAGTGCCATTGTAACTTTGAATGGTCACTCCACACAAGCAAAGTACCAGCAAAGGAGGGGAAAAAAACTCCAGACGTTCCTGAGACAGGAAGTTTAGTCCTGCCAAGAATGTAATAAGGGTTAATGGAGAGGCACTTTCTGTAAGCAACACCAGAATGTTTCCTTCCTGCTTTCCTTACAGGATTAGGCCAGTAATTTCTTCTAACAATCGGTTGTCTGAACTGCTTAGAATGTTAACAACCGGTTCTAGAGAATAGGTGTGAACTAGTAGAATCCCACCCCTGGCTTTGCCTGTTGCTGAATGAAGGTGGTTGCCTTAGGAATAGCATTCTTGGCATAAACACTATTTGTAGAATAGGGCAGGAAAAACCTGAAGGCATGTTACCTATTTTTAATAAAATATTCCAGCAAAGTATAGATAGTCCTCAACTTATGACCACAATTAAGCCCAAAATATCTGTTGCTAAGTGAGGAATTTGTTAAGTGGACTTTGCTCATTTTATGACTTTTCTTGCCACATTTGCTAAGTGAATCATTGCAGTTGTTAAATTAGTAACATGGTTGTTAAGTGTGTCGGACTTCCCCACTGATTTTGCTTGTTAGGAAATCGCAAAGGGAGATCACATGACCCTGGAACACTGCAGCCGCCATAAATGTGAATCAGTTTGTCAAACATCCAAATGTAAATCATGTGACCAACGGTCATAAGTGTGAAAAATGGTCCCAGGTCACTTTTTTCAGTGCCACTGTAACTTTGAACAGTCACTAAGTGAACAGTAAGTAAGTCGAGGACCACATGTATGCAAAGAGAGTAGAGTCCGACCAGTAGTAGCTCTATGTATTTTCTTCTTCACTTTTAGGCCTTTGAGAGCTGTATGCAGCGAAATTTCATTTTAATGTATGCCAATTAGTGTACATTCACAATGACAATAAAGTTATTCTAAGTCAGGAATCTGCAACCTGTGGCTCTGGAGCCACATGTGGCTCTTTCAGCCCTCTACTGTGGCTCCCTGTCAGCTAATCCCACCACTGGCTGGCCCTTCCCCTCCCCGTCACTCCTTGCCTGGCCTGAGAAGGTAAGGGTGATGACAGGGGATGGAGATTCGCTCCATATTCCAGAGCAGGAAATGACTGGGTGGGAGTGAGTGACATCGAGTTGGTCATGTCCACCCAGTCACACCTGTTGTTAAATTATTGGTTCCTGGTGTTTTCTTTTTCTGGGAAACGGGTCCAAATGGCTCTTTGAGTGTTTAAGTTTGCAGACCTCTGGTTCCAAGTCAACAACACCTAAGCAACGCAGTCTGGGCTTTGCACCCAAGCATCACCTTACCTCTTTTTAAAGCTTTCAGAGGAATTATTCTCTGAGCCATCACAGTTGAGGAATTGTTTTCAACAACGGCAAAGCGAAGGAATACTAGATCCTCAAAGTGAATCCGGAAAAGGTACTGTTCGTTCCACATGGGATTTAGAGTATTGCGATGAATCGGTTTGGTGCGGAAATGACAGCTATCCAGTGGTATCCCAAGCACGTCCAGTTCAATGCATGGGCTTCCTGTGCTGTTACTGGGACAGACATTCTGTCCGGATACAATCTGACATATAAAAAAAAATTAAGAAGTTGATAAGAGTGATTTTCATAAGTTTTTTTATTCACAAACTGAAGAGTCCGGAAACTTCCAAAACATAATAACAACCTTCCAACTACAAAGATTAAAACTTGATTTCAGAGAATTATTAAGAGTAAGCAGAAATATGTTTATACAATAAATACAACTATATAACAGTCTTGTCAACTATTGCTTGCTTATTCTGATGGAGAACAGTATTTGCTTCTGGGAAAACGCCCAAGTGGAAAATTGCCACAGCCAGGAGTCCAAAGATACAATGCCTCCACCTCCAAACATTTAAAAAAATATTTATCTGGAAATGGTCCCTATACATATGTGGTTCTTATCACATCAATGCTGTCAAAGTTTTATGACCTCATTTGCTGCTGCACTCAATTGTATTTTTGACTTTCGAAGAAAGATTATGGATAAGGAGCACTTACTGTCAGTGAATAAATTGCCGGTTCTATATTGTCAAAATCTCGTTCGAAAGGACAAAATTGCTGATATTTGAGGCAGTTCCTATTCCAATAAACAGGTGGCTTCAGGACATATCCACAGCCTCCATTTGCTTCAAACATTGCTGCATTCAAATGCAGGGGAAGGTCTATGGATACAGCATTCAAAAATATTACAAATTACTATGCCATGATTTGAAAATAAAACGTATTTAAAACAGATCAAGAAAAATATTTCTTCAAAATTGCAACTATAAATAAAGCACATTAATCTTGATCCCTTCCAATGTGATCGCTCATTTCACACACACATAAAATAATAAATGGAAAATTAAAGCCAACAGATTTTATTAATCTATTTAGAAAGTATATATGTTTAATGGCCCCATGAAATTTATTATAGATTTATTCATAGGTCTATTTATTGAAAAAAAATGATTATAGTATTTATAGGAGAATTCCTTCTTGAAGAAACAAAAATAACAAAAGCTAGCTTATAACAACTTTCTCAAAACTGTTTTTTCTTCAACATTTAAATTGGTTTGAACTCCAGCATTAATTTGAGAACTTAATACTGTCATAAAATATATAATAGTGTAAGAAGTCTGTAAACTTATAAATATATATATGTCTATATAAACATTGTTATTTTAAAATCTCAAAAGCTTCCTTAAGGTTCAACCACCAAGTAGCATATAACAAAACTTTAAAAACGCAAAAGAAAAACAAGGCTAAGAAGAGAAGTAAAAGGCTAATTTTAGAATACGAACAGATTAGTACAGGTAAAAGCAATTATTTAACAACTCTTTAAAAACCAAAATCAGTACTTCACCTTAAAAATGATTGGCCAAATTAGAAGAATTTATTTAATCTGCACAGTGTCTTGATTATCCTAGCCTTTCTTCCAGTTTGTATGCAAAATTGCAAACTTCTTAACTGAAAGCCATTCCTAACACTCATTTTCACCAAGATGATTCTTGTTTAGTAATATGCAAGATAAAACAGTTAATAGCTGTTCTATTGAGTATATTTTTGCAAATTCAAAAGGATTTGTTTGGTGCTAATGCATGGTGATATATGCACAGCATTATATACATTTCTATGTTGAGTGATGATACAGAAATATGTTTTTCTCATAAATGTCATAGTGCTTGACTGCAACTATGGAAAATGAACTTCCCCCACTCATGATGGGCATAGAACACACATCCTAACTTGTTTCTTTAATGATGTATTTTTCCATTGGATACTTTGGCTGCCCTCCATGCTTCCTGCCTCCCAACTCCCATTTAACACTAAGCTAGCAATAGCAAGCTTCAGAAAGCATTCGCAACAGACTTATGGAAAAATAAATTGGGCTTACAGTGCATTGAAAATAGCTCACCCATTAGAAAACAAACTGGCAGGATTCAGCTGCAACCACAGAAACCAACCTTTTTTCTTTCATTAAACTCAATGGTTTCTGTTTTAACTACATTGTAGAGGTAAGTCCACGACTTGCAATAGTGACTTATAACCTTTTATCATAGTTACAACCTTTGCAGCACCCCCATGATCATGTGTGTCAACTCTGAAGCTGACCTGGCTGAAGCCATCTTTTCCTCTCATAATTGCCACAAACTTTGAAAGGGGGAAGGGAGGGGGGAAGCAGATAGACAGGCTACCAGTCAAAACAAAAAGTTTTCTTGTGGGAACCAAGCTCATCCCAACAGATGGCAAATGAAGGAGTGACCAAGCAGCCTCCCAGCTACCTTCATTGGACAATGTGGTTAGTGACACCTGGGGAGGGAAATATTTGCTCTTTTAATTGGGGGGAAAAATCGCAGGAACCCCTAGAGTTGTTTTTCACTACCTGTGCCAATATGATATGTCCAATAAACATGCTCTTTGAGGAATTTACCTGCTCCGGAGTTCTGCTTTTGGCAAATACGTTACTCAGAATGCTGACAGTATGATCAAAATTCAGATCCTTGGCAAATGGTTCATATTTATGACCATTGCTGGTCCCAAGGTCATGTGATCGCTCTTTGTGATTTTTCTGACAAACAAAGTCAATGGGCAAATTCGCTTAACAACCGGGTTACTAACTTATCAGCTGAAGGGTCTTCCTTACCAACTGAGGCAAGAAAGATCATAATTTGGGGCAAAACTCAGTTAACAAACATCTTGCTTAACAACAGAAATTTTGGGCTCCATTGTGATCGTAAGTCAAGGACTACCTGTACAATCATATAAACCCAGAATACACTTCATAACAAATCTAGGAAGAATCAAGAGTGCCCATACCATCCGTTTGGTAGTTCAGTGCCACTAGCTGTATTCCATGGAGCCAGAAGAGAAGGGGGTGAGGATTGGATGAGTCGATGCGGGTAGCAGCTGGATAGGTTCTCAGCAGCTGGCAGTTGGTATGCTGTATCAGTTTCTTAGAATATCGCCTGCACAAACGCTTGGCGGCGTTTTCATTCAAGGAGGAAATGTGGTAACACCTTGGTGTCCTTATTATGGAACTCAGGAAAGTTGTGGGAAGAGGTGAAGAAGTTTCTTCCAAGGTCTGTCGTACGCTATCAGAGGTTCCTAGAAAATAAATTATACTTTCCAAATTTTAAGTTATGACATTTATCTGTGTTACCCTCATCTAGAAAAATATATGAATAGGAAATAAATGCATCAATCTTAAAAACCATGATTATAACCCAAAGCATAATTGGCAGGAGAGTGAGAAATTCTTGTGTGTCATCACCATTTTTTTTGAAAACTTTTCTCCCCAAAGGAAACAACATTTTAAGAAATACAATTATAGCTTAACTCTTCAGAAATGATAAATGCTACAGAACATATTTAAAAACCATATCCAACCTTATGCATTTTCTATTCTTAAATATTTGTGTTTCAATTAATCTGATTTGTGGCTGATTTATGATCTTATAAATTAAAAGCAGGCATATATAATCAGATATTTTAACAGCTAATAAAGAATGAATGCTGGCACATACATAAATCCCATTGTAATTAACACTTTAAAATGTATACATTTAATTTAAAAAACAGAAAACAAATATTATCATATCCTTTTCCTTTCCTTTGCTTCCTTTGAAGCAAGTCTACACATCAATATACCTTAACTGCTACCACACATAATTATGTTAAGCTTCCTCCTTAACTACGGCAAGTATTAGATCAGAAAAAATTATTTGATTATACAGGAAGGAAACAAAAAGGAAATCCAAACAACAGTTTTTACCAATCTCTTATGGCTAAAAGACTGGCATAGTTTTATAAGCATTTTGGCTCCCTCTTGGAAATTAAATATTTCTAACTGCCCTGTCATTTCCTTACAAATAATAACTTTACATATAACTAGATTTCCCCCCTCCAATATTACCATTCTATTTATGAAAAGATTCTTAGAAATTTAAAGTAAACAGAGACAACATCTGTTTAATTTACTCCATATTGCATTTTCACTTGTCATATTCTCAGAATCAATCCTATTTAAGTAACTGCCACTACTGCCTTTTAAGAACAGCACATTTGTCTTTAGTTTATAAAACGTTTTTATAAGAAAACTTTCTTTGCCTGGAAAGACAGCTTTAAGATGCTGGCCTATAAACTAAGAGACTGTGAGTTCTAGTCTCAGTTTTGGTGTGAAAGCTGGTTGAGTGACCTTGGGCCAGTTACTCAGCCCAACTCACATCCCATTGTTGTTGTGAGGGAAATAGGAAGAGAAAGGAATATTAGATATGTTTGCTGCCTTCTTATCAAAATAGCAATGGCGGGGATGCAAATTAAAAATAATCATACTGATATTTCCAGTGAGTGTGGTGGCCTAGAGGTGGAACTCTTGCCTCACAATTGGGAGGCTGCGAGTTTGATCCTAAGTACAGGAAGATATTTCTCTCTCTGGACACACTGAGATTATATCTGATAAAAAAGGGATTATGGGGTCCTTAAAAGATGAAGATACTGATATTTACAGTGGCCCAATACAGAGGTCTAATTCCAGTTTGTTAAATATATATGGAGATTTTCAATCATCCAGGTCATGGTTGTCCCAAAGGTGCTTTTTTTTTTTCAAAAGGTTAAAAGAGAAAGTCCAGTTGCCTTTTGAAAAGGAAAAAGGAAAAAAGGCACCTTTGGGACTTCCAGTTGGTTAATTTGTAGGAGATTATTTCTAATCTTATACCAGGTCTACTGCTGGTGGAGAATCCTTCCATAATATGAGCACTGCCCATACAGAGTCACACATTTAATTTATAATATGCAATTGAGGTATGTGTGTTGAGTTTTGGAGCCTTCTGTGGAAATTGGTCAAGGGATTCAGACAGTACCTTTTCCAGGTGCTTTTCCAAGTATGGTTGGCTCTCCTGGGCTCAGTCTCCCTGGACCGTTGCCAAAAATGGACTTCCGGCTCTTTCTTTCCTTTCCTCGACTAGAACCAGATGGATTTAGAGTTGACAAGCCTTTTCCCATAAAAAATATAATAAACAGACGGGGGGAAAATGAGAGTGGACACGTTTCTAACATTTGTCAGCTTTTGAAACTTTTAACATCTTCCTGAGTTCTGTCAGTTCATACACTGAAAGGGCCATATGGGCTCTTAATGATTTATCAACTGCTCTGCTATGGTAATTAGCGTATTGGTTATGCTTTGTTTCAGAAATGAAACAGTAAAGGCTTGTACTGTAACTTCCATTTGGGGATTTCTGCTTGAGAAACTGCATTATTTACATCCTCGACCCCTCTTTGATAAATACCATCAAAACCAAACTCTGTAAGGTTGGGAAATTCTCTAGAACAAAAATGGCAAAGATTTAATTCGGAGAAAGTACTGGGAAATTGATCCAAATTGATGCTAGCACAACTGAAAATGTCTTTTTGCTCATAAGACAGCTTTTCAATTGCAAAGATATAAAATACCTTTATGTATCAGATTTATTTAAATTGCAAGATTACTGAGCAAAATTCCAAATTGTTTCTTCATTCTTCCTTATTTCCCAGTGAACTACTCTGTTTCTAAGTCACAAACATAAGCTTGACATATTGTGACGTAACTGTCTGTAAATAATTTTGGGAGGATCAACTTCTCCAAGGAAAACAAGATGACAAAAATGAAACAGGTAGAAAAACTTTTTATAAGTTAGTAGAATATCCTAAGCAGCATTTTAAAATCTACTGCATTACTGAAATACAAAATAATCCTCATTTCAATACACAGCATTATTAGATCATTCTTCTTTTCTTTAAAACTTCTACAATGTTATTTTATTCTTGCCATAGGCCCCTTTTCCCCTTTCCCACCTCATCCATTATGGAATGCCTGATGGTCCATTTACTGCAAGTTGTCTATTCTTACCCTGCTCCAATTTCCTGTTTGTATTCCTCTCCCAATATAACCCCATTTTTTAGCTCACTTGTTGGACTGCAGCCAAATTTCTACTGAAAGGAAGATTTGTCTGTGGTACATATCTGTACATGAACTGGGGGGTAGAAAGTGGAAAAAGCAATGCCTAGAAAGATTGCTTCTTGGAAAGGAAGAGAGAGAGAGGAAAAAAGAAAAAGAAAGAAAGGGGGAGGGAGAGAAAGAAGGAAGAAAAGGGAGGAGGAGACGGAGGGGATCATCTTTGAAAAACCTGGCAGGCCTAATTTCCCACAGAATTACCCTGTTTCTCCAACAATACGGCCTCCCCCAATAGGAAGTCCCAGCATGTTTTATAGGCATGAAATGAAATTAAGCCCCTCCCCCCAAATTAAGGCCTATATTAAAACACGTGAAATGGGGGGAATGATGGGGGGTACTTGCTGTTAGGAAGTACTTTTGTTGTACACCCGGATATGGTGCTGCCTGCAATGACCCCCGATACGAAGTGCCCCACCAACACTGAGATCAACATCCAAGCTGTCGCCGCCCGCCCACGCGAAGATGCAAGGGGGGGAATTAAGTCACCCCCGAAAAGACGGCCTAGCCATTTTTTTCGGGGCTCAAAAAAAAATAAGACCCGGCCTTATTATATGAGAAACACGGTAGAACTGAAACTTACTCCTTGTTCAAAAAAACAAGAGTTGAACTCTAATAGTCCCATCATATAAAATCAAACTTTTAAAAAAAAAAAAAAAAGCCCCAAAATTGATGCAAATGAAGTAAAAAGGCAGTCAGGATAACGGACTTACCAGGGAATTTCACAGCCTGACAGTAGATGACAAGATCGGAGAGTTCTGGGGCTATTTGTCTACTTTCTTTTTTATTTTGGAAAAGATAAAATTCTTCACTCAGTTCCATATCATAAACCTACATCAAATCAAATAAACTTACATTATAGTCATAGATCAGCATAAGGTCTTGGGATACAGACATTTCAAAGAAGCAGAAGCATTTTAAAACGATCTATCTATCCAGTGGTGGCATTCTACCAGTTTTCCGACCGGTACGGTGATCGTGTACTTCGTGTGTGCACCTAATGCATGCACGCAGCATTTCAAACACCAGCTAAGGCTCTGCTGCACCAATCAGCTGAGTGGATAAAGAACAGAAAAGTGCAGGGGTGGGTGGGGACCCCGATACTGCACTTTTCTGTTCTTTCTCCTCTCAGCTGATTGTTTGAGCTTTTTTTTTACTACCGGTTGGACCGAACTGGTAGCAATTTTTGCTACTGCTTCGAGTGAACTGGGCCAAACCAGCAGCATTTCACCACTCTATCTATCTATCTATCTATCTGAATAAAAGATGAAAATCTAAAAGCTAGAAGATACAAAATATACTTATATTTCAGACACATACAAATTTATTACTGTGTACACATTTACACACATATATTATATACTGAATACATACATATTCACATACACACTGAATACATATATATTCACATATACACTGAATACATACATATTCACATACACACACATATTAAAAATAAAAAAAAAATAAAACCTGAGATTCTGAAAAGACAAGGTAGAATCATTACCTGGGTACAGAAGAGTATAAAAAGTTAACATGTGGCAGACCATATTTATCAAATTATAAAGCACCCTAATGTGACAAACTAGGTGCACACCAAATTTAGCTCATTAAATTGATCCCCAAGTAGGAGATACAAATCATCACCCCCCAAATTTTGAGTGCTGCTGCAGCCCACTTTTGAGTTCGATTGATCAAAAGGGATTTAACGCAAAGTTAATGCAACTAATTTGGGTTAAAGATTAACCAGCAGCAACAAAAGCCTGAGAATCAAGCAAAGAGATCAATTGTGCAAATTTATGCATAACACCTGAGAACCTTGGAACTCTAAAATTGGACGTTTGGAGTTCACTTCTAGAATCTAGGGTTACCATTTTACATCTTGAAACATTTTTTATTCAGGGTAACTAGAAATAATGGCAGGTCAAAATATTTAAATTTGCTTCTAAATGGGACAAACTGTGAAAAAAATACAACCCAAATAAAAAGAGGGCTTTATATATTATGATGAAAATATCACAACCAGACATTTTTCCCATGTTTTACTTTAACCACTTTACCTCTTTGTTGAAAATTTAAGAATATAAATAACCATATTTATAGAACTCATAGTTGTTTGCTAATCACAAAAGTTATAATGTACAGTATTGACTTATCTTTAAAAAGCTTTTTTTTTTTTAAAAAAAAAGAGCAGTTTCTTAATAAATCCCAGCTCCCACCAAGGCCTCCTTTAGGATAGATTGGAGGAAAAAGCTAAATATTACCTTTCCTTTAGCATTGCACACAGTGCTATCAGCCTTCTTAATTCTCTTGGCGCTTTCTTCACCAAATTCAAACTGAAGCTTATCAATGGCTAATTTATTCTCAGGTCGGTCTTCCAAAATGTTATCTGGAAAGCAAGTAATATCTGATTGAAGTTTCTGAAAGGGAAATTTTTATTTCAAGTGAATGTTATGGGATGATATTATCTGAATAGAGATTAACCAGCCAAATAATGTTTCTTTTCCTAATACTCTTCTGTTGAGTCAGAATAATATCCTATTCTAATCGAGTTCAGCAACAAATATTTCCTTAAAGAAAGCGAGCAGATTTTTCCAGTTTTATATCTGTACATTACAAGTAGTCCTTAACTTATGGCCACAATTGAGCCCAAAATATCTGTTGTTAGGTTAGATATTTATTAAGTGAGTTTTGCCCCATTTTACAACCTTTCTTGCCACATTTGTTAAGTGAATCACTGCAGTTGTTAAGTTAGTAACATGGTTATTAATTGAACCCTGCTTCTTAATTGACTTTGCTTGCCAGAACGTTGCAAAAGGGGATCACATGACCTCGGGACACAGCAACGGTCATAAGTATGAAACAGTTGCCAAGTACCTGAATTTTGATGGTACATGATCATGGGGAAAGCTGGAGCTTATAAAGTATTTTTAGGGGTAAATGTGAAAAAATGATCTTAAGTTTTCAGTGCCATTGTAACTTTGAAATGTCACAAAATGAACTGTATTCCAGGACTACTTGTAACACATTATAAATTATTATAAATTACTGTAAATTAAAGCAATCTGATGCAATTTTCCAAAAATGTAAATGTTTTAAATACTTGTTGCACATACTCAAGCAGGTGCCCGACAAGGAACTGAGGTGCTTATTCACACACACACACACACACACACACACACACACACACACACAAAGACTCAGCTTTGAAATTCAGCTGCTACATATAAATGGAAGGGGGAGTGGAGGAGTTGAAAAGTTCAAGGTTATTCTGTATGTCGTACTAAGAAATTCCAGTTGCAGTTAATTGGTTCTCATGATTTATGAAGTGTAGAAGTGGGAGGAGAGAAGGTGGATTCTGTGTAACGCTGGAAAATACTTTCACTTTGGGAAATTGCTTTAGACGTACCAGATCTGTTCCTAAATAAATCAATTGGAGAGAATATGTCTCCGAGTGATTGATATCATGGATACTTTTTGGATGCCTTACACATACTC
This sequence comes from Hydrophis major, assembly GCA_033807585.1. Classification (NCBI taxonomy): domain Eukaryota; kingdom Metazoa; phylum Chordata; class Lepidosauria; order Squamata; family Elapidae; genus Hydrophis; species Hydrophis major. Next base: position 85,108,646 of record CM066331.1, on the reverse strand, counting down.
ATTCTTTTGTTTGTTCGTTCATTCCCTTTCTCAAATAACAAATTGTATTGCATACTTTAAATCATATAGGTGCCTAAAAATCTATTTCACCCTCAACATGTTTGAATAAGAAAAAGTGTCATACCTGCAAATACTATAAGCTCCAAAGCAGGAAAAGAAAATTAAGGAAACATATAGTTGAATATAACTAGTAAGTGAAAATGCATTCAAAGCACGCATTCTAAATTGCTCGGAAATGCAATGATGTCATTCATGCAGTTAAAATGTTTGATCGAGGGGTTTTACCTTCCTGGCTGTTAGCAGCAGGAGAAGCATTAAGGACATCAGCTATGAAAACAGTCAGAAAAGAAATAAACGTAAAGGGAATTGATAGATAAATGAACATAACATTCAGACTCATTGGAATTATCATGTTGACACAAACACTTAAGAGAACTGTTTCAGGGAAACCTTAGTAGAAATATTTTATAAAAGAGAACACAAAGGCAAGCAATTCGCCTTTGTATCCAAAGTTGTCGGAAAATTAGAGAAAAACTGACTTCTTAGTATGAGTATTTAGCAAAGGTGGGAATCAGGTAAGAGATTAAGACAACAGTCTTATGCACACTTTCATGACAATGACTGAATGCAATGGAGCTTATTTCCCTATAAAATGCATAGAGATTGCGATGTTAATTTATCAGAGAGGTAATTTCATCATATTAGCTAACGGAAGAGTCTACCTGGGATGAATCAGCAGATTTTTTACATCATGCAAGAAAATAACCAACAACATATTAATATTTGCTTTCATAACTCATTAGTTATATTATATATTGTACATTCTAATTTAACTTGTTTAATTATATTCAACCAAATCGACTCCCGATGTGGTGTAAGATAGGCAGTAAGTCTATCTAAGCATTCAGCTACTTTGCATGGCAGAACATTTAAATTAGAAATGACTGTTAGTTTTGTTTTACTCACAGGATACCTTTTGTGATTTTTGTTCACTTTCTTGTCGTTATCATTTGTTCACTGCCTTGTCATTATCATTAAAGCCTTCCATGTAAAATACATGAATGTCTGAAAATGTTAAACTGAGGAGCTAGTAAAGATTTATTTAACTAAGATTTAATTAAGATTTAGATGAACTGCATGAGGTCTGACATTTCATACCATTATTTTCCCTGTACTTTACACAAACCAAGTATCTCTATTACCAGAAGCAGATATTAGGAAATGCTTTAAATCACTCTACTTGAACCAACAAATTTCTATGAATGACAGAAATCTGACTGATTAATTTCAAAAAGATACGTTGGGTTAGTCCGTAACTTACGAGACAAGTAGAAAACCCTGGAATGTGTGCTAGGTGGAAGGGTTTTTTAAAATCTATAATGTTGCCAAGAAAACTATAGAGGTATCCATGAAGTCACCAATTCAGCTTGACTTAAAAGATTTGCATTCACTGTATCAGAACATGCCAGTCCCGGGAAGGGGGTGGCTGAAGAGATTCTATGGATTATGGTCAGCCAGATTGATGTTGAAATTAGTTTTGGCACTTTTGTCTACCTAGCAAGTCATTCCAAGAACCTGGATGATGATGATTACTACTACTACTACTACTGATTGTATTGAGAAATTGTACTGCATTTTTGGAATGGTGCAGTGGCCTACAGGTAGAACTCTCGCCTCACAATCAGGAGGCTGTGAGTTTGATACTAAGTAGAGGCAGATATTTCTCTCTCTGGGCACAATGAGGATATACCTGCATTGGTGACAGGAAGGGCATCCAGACATTAAACACTCTGCTAGCTCCATTCAGTTGCCCAGACTACATCCCGCAAGAGATTATGAGGGTGTTCAAAGATGATGATTGTACTGTATTTTAACATAGGTTTATTTTATTTGTTCCTTGACCCAGGAATTTCAAGAATATCTATAACCAAAACTTTGAACTTGTCATAAATCTGAAAAATGCAGCATGACATGCAAGTGTGTTCATTTACCATCAGACAAGGACTCATAGTCATAATCATATTCATCTTCTTCATCCTCTTCTTCTTCGTTAGCAGTGGAAAGATTTCCCACATGGCTACCATTGGTTGCCTGAGCCTGTATGTATGCCAGCTGATGAGCCTGCAGCATCAAATCAGATTTTTAAAATGAGACAGAATATACCGTTAGAAAGTAGCAACAAGTCCTCTATTTTCATCCTCCACCCCCTAGTTTTATGCCATCTTTTTATATTCTCATTTATCCATGGAAATCCACACCACCTCGTAATTCCTACTGCATTATTCTTTCCACTGAGCTATCAATAAGGTCTTACTAGGCATATAGGTCTCCATCCATTTGGAATAACATTTAAATTTATTTAACAGAGGAGGTAATATTGGTTCTGTGGTGGCACAGTGGTTAGAATGCAGTATTGCAGGCTAACTCTGCCCACTGTCAGCAGTTTGATCTTCACCAGCTCAAGGTTGACTCAGCTTCCATCCTTCCAAAGTTGGTAAAATGAGCACTCAGATTGTTGGGGGCAATATGCTGACTCTGTAAACTGCTTAGAGAGGGCTGTAAAGCATTGTGAAGCAGTATATAAGTCTAAATGCTATTGCTATTCCACGCAGAGACTAGCTGTCTTTAATGTCATGAATGTAAGCCATTTATACAGCCTGAATCTTTTACTGCAGCAGTAAACACATATTTTTTTTTCCTCATTGAAGGAACACAAGAACAAACATTCCATGCCAAGATGTAAAATACAAAAAACCACCTTTCTCCCTTTGGTCATCTATATATTCCAATCGTCACACAAAATAATCTTCATTACATAAGATAGGCATTTGCACTGATCACTGGCAATATTTAGCACCATGTAGTTTGATATACTTTTCATCCACCTTAACTTAAAGGAGTGAGGGAGTTTTGTCTTTGTTTTCAACGAGCAACATTTATTAAGTCACAAAGCTCAGATCTATAGCCCATCCAAGTTTGCTTAAACCATTTTCATACATTGTGGCTTTAAGATACTTTATTTGGAACTGATAGTTAAAATTAATCACAGTTTGTTAAGTTTAGATATGTCAAGTTGTGGCTGCTCAGTGGAAAAGCTTTTAAAATCTTCCTCTCAGCTACACCAAACAAGGAAGGGGTTGTTCTACTTTTTCATAATCTTTGCAGAGGTGGCATTTGCTGTCTGTTGCTGTCTTCTCAATGCTGGTTTGAATGTATTTGTTCTTTTACAGCCAGAATTAGCCACTCTGTCCCTCACTTCAATGTTCCTGCTCTTACCTATTGCCAGGTCTTGTTGTGATCTGCTTTGCCTGCTATTTTTTTTAATGTATTGGCCACACAATAGTTTGTCTTGCGATGTCTCTTTTCTATTCTTCATCTGGTCTTTATCGCAGCACATTTGATCTCTTCGGTACTCAGGAAACCTTCATGGTGTATTCAAAACAACTTCTTCACTGCCTTTCAAATATCCTTCCAGCCAGATATTTAGACTGGATTTTCCACCTGTCATGTCCTTCTCAAGGACCTGGAATAGTAGACATTGTTGTTTGATGGTGTTAAAGGTGTAGTTGTAAGATGTTGGTGGCTCCAAATAAAACCGTCTTTTATTCTTTAAATTCAAATTTTATTCTTAAAACATTGCAGTGGCTCAAAATGAAGTGCATGTAGTCAATTTAAATCTTACCTTTTGTTTTAATATATCCACTGGAGTTTGATGTGCTTTGAGCTTCTTATTTTTAAGCAGAATCTTTCTTCTTAATTGATGGGGAGAAGGTAGCAATGGGTCATCAGAAAAATCACTTTCAAATAAAAATTTAGTTACCAGTTTATCTCCAAATGTATTCTGGAATATCAACATAATAAAAGATATTAGTTATGAATGATGTTATTAATCTCCCTTCAAACAATCCAATTTTGATTTTAATAAACCAGGATATGTACAAGCTTTGTATACCTGCATTCAGTTCCTTTTTTGCTTCATTATTTATTTATTTATTATGAAATCTATTTGCCATCCTTTTCATATTCAATGATTCATTGCTATAAAGTTTGGATTCTGCAGTTAATATGCTATGATTATTTCTATAAAGTTTATGAAAGTTCTGCAGTTAATATGCTATGATTATTTCTATAAAGTTTATTATGAAAATGGATATGCTCTGAGTAGCATACAACATTAATATAATGAGATTAAAAATACAAATCAATTCATCCAATTATAATTAATTGAACCGACTGAGAAAAAATAATTTGTGGCTTCCTGAAAATGCAGTCAGGAGGGTTTTGTTTATGTCAAAACAAAAAACAAAAAAAACCAATTATTATTATTAGCTTCCTAGCAAGCAAAATTGCAAAAAGGTAAAGGTCTCTCCTTTTCAGTTGTGCCTGACTCTCGAGGGCAGTGCTCATTTCCGTTTCTTAGCCCAGGGAGCCAGCACTGTCTGAAAACATTTCAGTGGTTAAGTGGCCAGCACAGAACATCGTTACCTATTATTCATAGCATCCTTGTTAGGATACAGTAAAAAAATAATAATTAACTTAAATTTCTAACTTACTTGCTAATATAAAAATAGAAACAGAGTAGGAGAAAAGGAATTATATTTATGCGTGTATTAATGATTATGCTAATAGCTTGTCTTGTTAAATCTGATGTGAATATAGTCTTGTAACCCACCTTGAAAATGTCAGCCATCTTTCGTTGCTGTGGCAAAGAACAATGATTCTCAATCGATATAATGACTGGCATATCTGAAGTGATGAAAGCATTACGATCAATAGCTTCAACTACTTCCTGTGATAATAAAAAAAACAATCAGAATTACAGTATTTCCCCGATCACTGTTAACATGCACTTTGTCCCACAAATTACTAAGGGAAATCTTAGAACGCTGACTCTAAACCAAAAAAGGAATGCAAAGTTTAGGGAAACTTAAATTTGTTTGAAAGTCCTCTGATTAAAAGCGGAGTCATAATCACAATTTCAACACTTTTGATCTCATATACCTCAAGAAGGTTAGTATAGTCAGCAATATACTCTTCTGTCAATTAGCATAGAATATAATTCTTTATTGGCCAAGTGTGACTGGACACACAAGGAATTTGTCTTCTGTGCTAACGCTTTAAGCTTAAAATCGAAGAGCATAAGTTCTCAGTGTACATAAAAAAACACATTCATCAAGAATCATAAGACACAACAGTGATAGTCATAGGATACTAAATAAGCAATCAAAATCATACTAGGAAACTAAATTAAGCAATATAATTGTAAAGATAAAAGCAACAAGGTTACAGTCATAAGTACAAGGAGATGGGTAATAGGAAGGATGAGAAGAAGAATAGTAATACAGTCTTAGTAAATAGTTTGACAGTGTTGTGGGAATTACAAGATTGATGGCATGCGGGGGAAAACTGTCCTTGTGTCTAGTTGTTCTGGTGTGCAATGCCCTATAGCATCATTTTGAGGGTAGAAGTTGAAACAATTTATGTCCAGGATGTGAGAGGTCTGTAGATAAGTTGGTGGCAATTGGTTGGTGGCAATCATTTTTTCTGCAGTTCTAATTATCCATTGAAGTCTGTGTCTGTCTTGTTTGGTTGCAGAACCAAACCAAACAGTTATAGAGATGCAGATGAATAAAATAAATACAATCAATTTATATTATGGAAGATACTATTATAAACTGCATATACCTTAAAAGCTATCTTGGTAGTGAGCGTATGTCCATGATAAATTACAGGCATGCTGTCATCACCATCCCAGCAATCTAATTCCACACTCCGACAACCTTGTAATAGAATCTGTAATAGAGGAAAGCATGATAATATATTGATCCTATAACAGTGTTTCTCAATCTTAGCAATTCGAAGATGTGTGGACTTCAACTCCCAGAATTCCCCAACCAGCATTATTGTGTTTTCTGAACAAAAAAAGCTGTCAAAAATACAACAGGGACATAGTTATTCCTTTTTTTAAACTGATGCAGAATTTCTTTTACTGTAACATTCAAAACATTCACCTTTTCATAGGCCTCAGCAAAAATTTCCCATTACAGATCCTGATTTGCACATAAACAAAATGTAAATCAGATACAGACTAAGTTGTGTGAACATCTTCTATCTTAGAAACAAATTCACATATTATAGATGTTAAGTACAGCTGGAAAAATAAATATGGAAATTAACTTTGGTTTGGGATGCATGGATCTTCCTTTGGCATGCACATCGTGAATGTTTCCAAATGAAATTTTATATCAGGCAAATGTTTGTCTCTTTTATCCAAATTGGACTGAGGATCTAGCTGTCTCCCCAGAACTAATTCCATCTTTTATTTTCGGACAAAAATCAATTAATGGGAGAGAGAAAAAGAAAGAGAGAATCATTATGCAATGTCATTTGATTGATAGTTCTAAAAACTGTTATGGATTAATCCTCGATTTATTATCGTAATTGAGCCTGGTCATAAATTGTGGCGATTGTAAAATGAGTTACAATGTGGCACATATCTGATTTTACAAGCTTTTTAGAAGTGGTCATTAAGCGAATGCTTTGGTCATTAAGCAAACATCACAGTTTTTAAGACTGTGGTTGTTAAACTAGTACTTTCTCCAATTGGATTTTTTTTTTTTTTTTTGGGTGGGAAACTGGAAATGAATCCTGGAAACCAGCAAAACCTTCCAAAAATTGCACTCCTGTGACCACAGGACACTGCAAATGGCTGTAAATGTGAATTGATTGCCAAATGCCCAAAACACAACCACATGACAATGGGGGAGAGGTGGCAGTTCGGAACTTCGAGAACAGGTCATAAGTAGATCATCATAACTTTGAATAGTAAGTGACCAGTCGTTCACCGAGAGCTACCTTTACTCTGGAAGTATCCATTGCAGCATTTCATTCAATGCCAACGAAGTCTTTATTAATATCTACGTATAATATATAAGTTCTTTTAACTTTAACTTTGGGCCTTCACTATGCACCCAAACCAAGCTGAATATCCTGAAAGTGTGTTTTCATGTGGGTCACTTGCTTGGAAAGTATGTCAAAAATATTATATAATATTCTTAGGAGCCACATTCTCTTGAGTAATAATTTTGCTACAAACTCATCATCTTTTCAGCACAAGTTACATTATTCTGAATGATGCCTTGACATCTAAACGAAACAACATATTAGTTCAGTCTTTCCTGTGGGAAAGTCTAATTTTAGCAGTTTAGATCAGACTGGCTAGTGTCTAAATTCTATGACTCTCAAATGAAAACTCAGAACAAAGCATAAATATATAAATATAAAAAAAGCATCTGAGCACAACTGTGCATACAAACCACTTTCCCACACATCTTTTTTTCCTACGTTTTACAAGCCACGACTAGGAACATGTCAAAGGTCATGCTTCTTTGACTTTACAAATAAATAAACCAATACTTTTAGAAAAAAGGAGGCAGCAGATTGACTTTGTATACCTGGCTGTAAAGTTCTACTGAAGATTCTCCTTTCAGCTGATGCCCCGTGAGATATGTATTGTGTGAAGATTCGATGTAATAATATGACAATGGAAACTGCAAATCTTCTATGTTCTCTTGAGATTCATTATTCATGCAGGCAAAATTATCTTTATCCATCAGAAACCTAAGGTACAGATGTTTAAAATTCATAATAGTTGCATAAAGCGTCTAGACTGTACGTCAGAATATCCAAAGATAATTACCGTGTGAATCCTTCAAATGACATTAGCCCCTGCTGATACATACTGATGCTTGGTTCAAACTTCTGTAATGGCAGAAAGAGAAAAGGTGAAAATTAACAAATGTAACAAATATCCATTTTTACTCAGTTTTTACATGTAAATAAATACAATACACAATTGGCATAGCTAACTAGATATGATAATGGTAGATACAAGTTTTCAAATGAGGCTGTATGTTAACATAGCATCTAAAAAGGAAAGGCAGCACTGGACATAAACGTCATAAAAGTGAAAAAGCAGAGGCTGAAAGAGAACAATACAACTCTCATTTATCAATTTTCAACCATGCAGAGATCAATATCTCCCATTCCCACAAAATTCATCTTAGTCATTTCTGGCTTTCAAACCTAGCCAGAAGAAAACTAAAACAGGAGAGGGTGCTGGAGAATGAAAACAGTAAACAAGGAATTAGTATTACATTTTTGTACATCACTACTTTTACATTTTTGTACACTGCTATCTTTAGTCCCCTGTACATTCTGTTAACCTACTCCCATGCTATCAAGTGATATGAACACTGGGAGGAAGGTGGTATTAGGTGCCTTCAAGGCAATTTTGACTCCATGCAACTAGGAGGCTTGGTGGCGCAATAGTTAGAATGCAGTATTGCAGGCTTCTCACCGGCTGAAGGTTGACTCAGCCTTATATCCTTCTGAGGTCAGTAAAATGAGGACCCAGATTGTTGGGGGAAATATGCTGACTCTGTAAACAGCTTAAGAGAGGGCTGTGGCATATAAGTCTAAGTGATATTGCTACATGGATGAGTTCTGGAAGGTTTATGGCCATGTTTTCATAAATGGTTTGCCACTGCCTTCCTCCAGGGTCTGAGAGAGCGTGACTAGCCCTAAATCATTCTGCTGGTTTCCATACCAGTTAAAATATTAAAAATACTAGAAAGTTGACATGTTAACTGACTCTCGTTTAGTCAAAACTTCATTTGCTGTGCCTTTGAAGGACAAGGTGTCATCCTATAGAGCAGGGGTCTCCAACCTTGGCTCCTGGAAGCCTGGCGGACTTCAACTCCCAGAGTTCCACAGCCAGCTGGCTGTGGAATTCTGGGAGTTGAAGTCCGCCAGGCTTCCAGGAGCCAAGGTTGGAGACCCCTGCTATAGAGGGAGTCAACAAGAGGAAGTCAAGCTATTCTCACCTGACAGCAAGACAAGAAGCAATGGGTGGAAACTAATCAAGGAGAGAAGCAACTTAGAACTAAGGAGAAATTTCCTTGACTCCAGAAGTTGTGAATGCTCCAACACTGGAAGTTTTTAAAAAGATGTTGGATAACCATTTGTCTGAAATAGTGTAGGGTTTCCTGTCTAAGCAGGGGGTTGGTGTAGAAGACCTCCAAGATCCCTTCCAACTCTGTTATTCCATCCCATCCCATCCCATTCTATTCTATAGAGAGTATTATGGAGCGCTTAAAAAGCAGTGTGAAACTATGAAGAGAATATTAACCAAATATCTGCACTTTAAAAAGTCTGCCTTACCTACCTGAATAATACTGAGGATTTCATCATAAGTATAGTGCTCTCCTTGGCAATTGACTAAGAAATCATTTAGTTGCTGTATTCCCACGCCAAATACTCCCAAAGATGTGCTCTCTACTCCAGTGCCATTAGTAACAATGCTTGCGGCAGCAATAGCAGCTGATATTTGTCGCTGGTTGTCTGATAACTGCTGCCTATTCTTAATGAACAAGCCCAAATCTGATATGTTCCTCGTTAATAAATCTGAAAGATTAAAAACACAATCAGAAAATTCATAGAATAGTTAAGTCTTTTTTCCCCAAAGTTTCGAAATAGTCAATGATATGCGGAGAATATTTTGCTGAATCCGTGATTTGAAGAAAATTACTGAATCTGTGATTTACATGATTTGGAAATGTAGTAGTAATATTGAAATGTTATAATGTAATTTACCCCTCAATGCGTTGCACTACACTATATAAAAAAGAAACAGTTGGCCAACAAGAGTACATAATTATTACAGATAATTATCATTGAATGACTGCTTGTTCAGTGGCTGTTCAAAGTTACAATGGCACTGAGCAAGGGGGATTTATGATGAGTCCTCGCAACTGCAGCCACAGCAGTGTTCCCATTTATTTATTTTTATTTTATTTGTCAGTCGCTTACAAGATAATAGGTATAAGTATAAACATAAGTAAGAATACAGGAAATAGGTACAAATAAATGGGGACAATAGGACAGGGATGGAAGGTACGATGGTGCACTTATGCACGCCCCTTAATGATCGCAATCTAGGCACTGGGTAACCAGTTCAGTTATGATGTTGTGGCATCCTGTAGTCACATGATTGTCATTTGTAACCTTCACTACCAGCACCCACAAGCAAAGTCAATGGGGAAGCAAGCAGGAAGTCGCAAGTTATTCCAGTAAATTACTTTTGCTTCTGTCAATTTTTTTCTTGAGGAGCTCCCAACCAGCAGAGCAACTGTGGGACCCACTCACACTCATCCTGCCTTCCATACTGCTTGCCAACCACGTAAAGAAAGTCTTCTCATGAGTGGGACTTCCATCTTCCTACCAGCTTCCCCATTGCTTGTTGGAAATAACCAGGAAGTTTCAAATCCTGGCTATATAAGGCCCTCACTTAACAATCCACAATCCTTGCTTAATGATGACAACAAGGCTGTCAGTTTTATCATCGTTAAGTGATGTGGTCACATGACATTGCACATTACAACCACATCATTAAACAAGGATTCCCTGCATTGGAATTACAACTCTGTCATAGGCAACACAGATGTAAAGTCAATCTGCTATCGCATTGTTTAGTTTTACCTAAATCAGGCTGGAGGCCATTTGTATTTTCATCAATCTTCAGGGAAGTATACAGTGGAGCTGAATCAGGACGCAGACGATTGCACGGTATGGCATAGGTATCGAAAAGATCCTTGAGATCTTTGCGGCTTCGTACGCTGTAATATATGGAATATTTTCATCATGTACTTTTTCAGTTATGTAAACTGAATCTGTCTGTGCGGAATAAACCAGTAGTTACCTGAAAGACTTGAAGAGCTCCACAAATTCAACAAAACTCATATTACTATCAGAAGCCATACAGGTCTGGAAGCCTTTTAATCCTCCTTTACCTCTTCCATGCCAGCTACTACTGCTCCAGGTGCTAAAAAAAATTAAATTGATTACAAGTTTATGCAAAAGCAGTTGTATTATAATATTGTACAATGCAATAATATTGTACTTTAGACATATCGTCTTTACAAGGTCAATTTTAATTACTTGATTAAAGAAGGAAACTATATTGATTTATTTAATCTTTAATACAGTGATATAAAGTGACATTAAAGGTTATCTACTCTCATGTCACCTCACCTCATCTCATTTTATTCACTCCTCTCCTCTCCTCTCCCTTAATTTTAGAAGGCTCAGCTTGGTGCACACAGACTACTCAATTTTTTATTTTATATCCTATGTGGTAAGGTAGGCAATGATTTGGTCAAAGATGAGCAAGTGATGTGGCTGAATAGATAATTCAATCTAACAGCTAAATTTGAATGCTATAAAAATGGCACCCTATCCTTAGAATGAAACCAGGCGCTTAGTTCCTTTACTTGTAGAACAGATTACTTATGTTAATAGAAATCAGTTCTAATGTTGTACTAAAGCACGGGTGTCAAATTCGCTGCATCACATTGCCGTCACATGATGTTTCGTGATGGTTTCCCCATTCGCAGAGCTGGGCTAGGTGTGACCTGCGCCTGACACATCCGGCCCACAGGCCACCAGTTTGACACCCCTGTACTAAAGATATTTGTATAGTGAATTCCCATGATCCCCAAATTTCTGTACAAGCACAAATACAATTCTATTACAAGTGATAATTTTAAAAAGCTGCCAACAATCAGTTTCTCAGATAATAAAAACAAGCATTTTTTTTAAAGTACAGATGAAACACTTCAAAGAAAAAGTCAAACTCACATTCAATACTCATAACAGGCTTAAAAAACTGCTTTCTTCTTACCTAGGTTGGCTTTTTATTGATGGTGATATCACAGGAGAAGACTGTGGTCTTACAGGTGAAGAGACACCAGGTGATAAACTAGGTGGCTCTGAAGTCGTCAGTGACTGTGTTCTTCTTGAAGGTAGAGTATTTGCACCAGTAAAGGTAACCAGAAGGGTTGGATCTAACAATAAAGGTCATTTTATCAATGATTTTATTTTTCTATAAGTCCTACCTAACCCATGTCTGATGCCTAATCAAATAAATTATAACTAAAAAACTATATTTTATTGAGCTACTAGTCCAGTTTCTGAAACAATGTACAAAATGTCATGTTATACACAGGCATTTGTCAGACAAAAAGTAAAATGCTGAAAACAACTGTTCAAAATGTTTTAGGAAATATCTAGTTTCATATATCACTAGTATCCCTCATTCTGTTTCCCATTTGGAAGTGATTTACTTTATTTTCTTTATTTAAAGAAATAGAAGAATGTTCATCTTTCTAATATTCATTAGAATAAATCATTTCATTTAGGCAAAGCAGCGATTTCTTTGGACAAAATAGAACCACCAGGTAGTAACTACTAAGCATAGAATTAAAACACCGATGACACATTTTTTTTTTTCCAAATGTTTGGCACCCTGGAAAAAAATTGGTCATTATGAATAAGCATCTTCAAATGGAACACAAATGGAATTTTGACTGACTGTATCACATGGGAATCTTGAAACATATAATGAAAAACTTGTAATAACTACAATGTATTTAATCACATGTTTCCTATATGCAGCATGAGTTCAACTGTTCAGTTATTATTGATGCTCTCTGAGCTTGGTTATTTTCTTGCAGATGTTTCATTATATGTGACTTAAGTTTGTGTGTATCCTCTCTTCTCCAGCCATCATTTTGGCCGCAGATAGGAGATCCTAAGTCTTTGCATTTTTTCTCACCTATAGTAGACCTTAATAATCATATGTTCCAACAAGCTATCAGCTTAGCCCACAGTTTGAAGCTGGTTTGTTTCAAACAAACTGTGATTAAAAGTAAGCAGTTTGGATGAAGTTATAAGCAGCAGTTGATTAAAATAAACCATAAATACTTTCAAACTCCTCTTTGCAACTGTATTATAGGAGGAGGGCAGGGAGGGGAAGAACATTGCTACAATGTGTGTTGCTTATTTCAGCACCTGAATTCTATATTATATCCCACTTTTAGTGACCACAGTCTTCTACTTTTCCAAATCTGCAGCCATGGCTAACTATAATTATGATTTGTTTTATTCAGACAGCTTCGGAATTCTTGGCTGAAGTTTATTTATTTGAAAGTAACCCAAAGTTAGATATTCAACACAATTTTTCACTGTTAATCTTGAGGGCAGTACATGTGTGTCACATACACATCTTTTATCTTTTTGTTGATTTTATTATAATTTCCTTGATTGCCATGACATCAAGAGCTGAATAGCAGAGAGGTTTAATAAATTATTTTTACCTGGTTCTTCATGTTCATCTATATCCTGAGGGTCTGAACCGCTTCTAATCCGATTTTCCTTAAGAGGAATAGGAGGCCTTGCTTTTCGACTTGCCATCTCATCATCAGTGCCATCTCCACTTTCACCCTTGAAACAGTAACTTTCTCAATAAGTGTCTTAGAAAACAGTATACATTTCAACCAGTTCCTATTTTGTAAGTCACACAGCTCTATCAACAGCTAATCAAACCAGTTGCTGAACCAAAATGCTATGAAAGTTGCATTTGGAACAGAATGAATAACAATATTCATCGACAAGGTCAACCTAGGCACTGTTAAAAATAAAATAATTTTGGAAAAGCAAGCAATGATTTTAACCAGGGTGGTGACTTGAATATGAGCCAGCAGTGTGCAGCAACAGCCAAAAAAGCTAATACAATCCTGCATTCTATAAACAGAGGCATAGAATCAAAATCATGTGAAGTATTAGTATCGCTTTATAAAACCCTTCTAAGACCACGAACTTCCTAACAGTGAGAACAATTAATCAGTGGAACAGCTTGCCTTTAGAAATCATGGGGGCTCGCGCTCCATCACTGGAGGTTTTATAGAACGGACTAAACCACAGGTGTCAAACTTGCAGCGTCACATTGCTGTCACATGATGTATCACGATGTTTTTTCCTTTCGCGGAACTGGGGTGAGTATAGCCTGCGCGTGCATCCAGCCCATGGGACGCCAGTTTGACACCCATGGACTAGACAGGTTCTCCTGCTTGAGCAGGGGGCTGGACCAGAAGACCTCCAAGGTCCCTTCCAGATTCTATTCTATTCCATTCCTATTTCTATTCTACTGAAGGAAGAATGATAATAAAAGCTGATATAATTGAATTCTGCTCCCAAATTACTGTAGTATTTTCTGAGCAGCATAGAAAAATGGTATTTTCTGAATAATCAGAAATACCGTTATACTTCAAATGTATGTTATTCCATTCTTCTTAGGTTTGAAAATACAAACCAAGGCCAATCTCAGAAGTCAAAATACCACTGAGAACATCCTATTCCTAGTTTCATTTAGTATAGGCAATTTTTTATTATATTGTTTATATATATAAAGAAAAAAGAGAAATTGCATTGCTTCCAAATAAATGAAATTTAAAGAATGAAGGTTTATTTATGTAAAAATTCACTCTGATGGGTGAAAACATAATAAATCTCAAATAATCCATGTAATAATATTAACTAACAAAAGATTCCTACCCTCATAAGCACTTTTTTTTTCTTCTTAGCTGCACTGATTCCTAAAGTGTTGTTTCTTTGCACACCTGGCTTCTCTATGCTCTTTGCCAAATTTCCCGAGCTTGCATTTCTTGTACTCCAGCGTCTCCCTCCAAATAACTCAACCGCTTGAGCCAAGGTTGGACCATCGTATCGGCCATCCTCCTAATAAATATATTAAACATTATTAAAATGTACAAACTACATTGTGTGGAGACATATTAGATAAGAACAAAGTGTAGGAATGGAAAACAGATGATTACAGAATTCAGCAATAGCAATAAGACTTATATACTGCTTTAAAGCCCTCTCTAAGCAATTTATAGAGTCAGCATATTGCCCCCAACAATTTGGCTCCTCGTTTTACCCACCTTCCAAGGCTGAAGGCTGAGGAAGGCTGAGTCAACCTTGAGCCAGTGAGATTTGAACTGCCAAATTGCAGTCAGCTGGCAGTCAGCAGAAGTAGCCTGCAGTACTGTACTCTAAACACTGTGTCACCGTGGCAGAATGCCATAACAGGAAATTACTTATACATACATACATGCATGCATGCATGCATACATATATATATTGATAGGTAAAGGGAAAATTATAGTTCACTTTACCTGATAGAGGCTAACATACTGTTTCCGCAGCCACTGTAATCTCTGATCAGGAAATCTCTTCATCTTCCTTATAGCATTAATTAATTCCAGTAACCCATGAAACAACATTTTAGCAGTATATTTTGGAGCCACAAAGTGCAGCAATTTGTTTTCAGTAGTTTGAAGTCCATATAATAATGTTATGCCATTCTCTTCGAGGGTCATGTTTAAAAGGTTATTCTGGATGCACACAGCATGCATATCAATCCCGGAGTGTCCCATATACACGCCTTTCGCCGACAGCAGGTCTAAGCAACCTTCGACCAGTCCACTTAATCCGGTACTGCCAAGAAATTGAAATTTTCCAAGTTCAGTGCCGCTACTTAATGTGCTAAATTTTATTTTAGAATTTGCACAGCAAGCGATGGTTGGCTTTGTCCACATTAGTGTGCTATTGTCAGGTTGAAGCTGAAGGAAACAACGAGCTGATAAGTGAGTTTCTTGATCGTAACGTATAACGGTTGTGCCTTGCAACATGAATTGATGGACATCAGCTCTGATTGACAAGACGTACCAGGGAATTAACTCTATTCCATGGCCAAAAGCTTCTTGTTGTTCTTCAGCCGGCTGCATAGCGCATTCTTTGGACTGCTCAAATATGTCGTTTTCAGAATCTGACAGCTCTCCAATGGTTAAGCTGAGTGGAAACCAAGATATATTTGCAAAGATCAGCACGTGACTTGCTATTTCATCACGCCATTCTGGGAAGTAACAAACAGTTGTGCATAATGTCCTTGCAATGTGTTACGAGTAAAATATTTTAAGTAATGTTAAAGTCATACTTTCTCAATAAACTTCATTTGTAACAAAAGGGTTATTTTATAAAAAAAATATATGGTAAAATTATTGTGTTTATTTAAACATTTATGTTCTGCTTATTTTCCAAAGAGTTCTTATGAATAAATCCTCATGTCCCCAATGCTGGTTTTGCTTTTTTAAATAAAAATATAGTAGAAATAACAAATGTCTATTGTTTCGGGTAAATTAAAAGTTTATTAACAAAAGTAAGGTCTGATAAGACACAAGTACAGGTAGTTCTCGACTTACAACACTTTGTTTAGTGACCATTCAGAGTTACAATGGTACTGAAAAATGTGACTGATGACCATTTTTCATAGTTACGACCTTTACAGAATCCCTGATGATCATGTGATCAGAATTCGGATGCTTGCCAACTGGTTCATATTTATGACCGTTGCTGTAACCCACAGTAATGTGATTCCCCTTTTGTGACCTTCTGACAAAGTCAATGGGGAAGCCAGGTTTATTGAACAACCAGGTTACTAACTTATCAACTGCAGTGATTCACTTAGCAAAAAAAGTCATAAAATGGGGCAAAACTCACTTAACCAATTTTTTAACAACTTAACAGCAGACATTTTGGGCTCAATTGTGGTCATAAGCTGAGGACTACCTGTATTCAAAAGGTATGCATATGATTTTCTTTTTCTTGCATAACTCTCGATCATTTTTAAAAAGTGAAAAATTCACATACACAGCATCAAGAAAAGTCTTCCCTGCTGCAGCTTAAGGAATTCAAACATGGAAAATATCTAACAAGCACATTTAAAACAGTTCATCATCACAAATTATTCAATGCATGGCAAAGCCACAATGTCCAGCCTGTATCAGGTAAGTGATGTAGACAAGTCTGTAATAATATAATTACATGCTTCACACATTTATAAGCCCAAAGCATGATTCTGGAAAATAGATTTCAAAAAGCACTATTTCAATATGGATTGGAAGTAAAGAAATATTGCAGGTTTTTTCAAAGACTCATGATTTTAATGGTATGGAGAAATTATTGCAAGTATATTGCTGTAAAAATGTACTACTATAGAAATCAACATGGTTCATCAAAAGCATGTGTCAAAACTGAAATGAACAGTTATTTATAACAGAGAATGACATGGTTATTTCTCCCCACAACCAGAACACATCACTGCTTCAATTTCCAACAATTCTCATATTTTGAGAATTTAAAAAAATACTTTAGTTTACCATATAAGAATGCTGAAGAATGAAATTTTAGGCAGTAATATTTTCAATACGATCAAAATGAATGTGTTTTGCTGCTTCTTTTTACCAAAAACAGCTATAACCAAAATAGAAGAACAAGTATATGAATAATGAGAAAAAGATGAAGTTCAGTTTAGTAACACTTGTTTTTATGTGGAATTCTACTGAAACAAAGAAAACATGTAAAAAAGAATTCAAAGTCATCCAACAGAAATGTTATTAACAAAATCCAGCTTCTGATGTTAGAGATAGATAGATAGATAGATAGATAGATAGATAGATAGATAGATAGATAGATAGATAGATAGATAGACAGACAGACAGACAGACAGACAGATATTGCCTCCATTTTTCTGCATTCAAATCATGAAAACATCTATTTATTTTTAGGGAAAGCCTTTCAAGTTTAATATTCAACAAATATGTTTCCAAAAAAAACCCCATAAACTTCCATTAATAATAAGCTGATTTTCCCCCCAAAAGCTGTAAATTGTTAAACAACAATTTTTTCAAAGACTCATGACTAAAGGCTTTTCAAACACTTTTTAAGTAAGTCAAGAGGTGACATGAAAGGAAAAGATGATGATTAGCCAAACAAACATTAGATATTGTTCATATGCCCAGATGATAATTACATTAAAAGCTCTTTTATCAGGAAGCAAGATGACTTCACATACATATTAGGGGAATGAGCACATTTAGAAAAGGGCATTTGTTTTTTTCTGCACAAATGTTGATTAATTGAATATTAATATAATCTACATTGTTTAGAATTATATGAGGCCAGGTTGTTTATGATGTTTTTCACAGCTGGGCAGTTCTGTAAATACAAATAAAGATGAACTATAGCCTTCATTATGCTTCACCATTACTTCCTCTTCCTCTTTTTATTATTAATCTAGTGACCAAGAAACTTAGGACTATTACGGGTAATTATGGTTCTTCAAGTGTTCTTAATTTACATATTGATATCTATGGCTTTGCATTTCTACAAATTTTTGCTCAAAACCATTTCAAACTATGCTTTTCAGTGCAAGACACTGGCTTTTATTTGTGTTCAAATCATTTGTCCTCCATAGCCACAGGTGGGCTTCCAAAATTTCTCTGCGCGGTTGCTGAGTGGGTGTGGCCATGGTAGGCATGGCCTAGTCGACCTCCTGCACCACAGTGGGGGGGGGAGTGTTTTTGCCCTCCTCAGGCTCCAGAGGCTTTCCTAGAGTCTCTGGGAGGGCGAAAACGGCGTCCCCAGTCTCCGGAGACTCTTTGGAAGCCGGAAAAGGGCGTTGGTCCTCCCTGAATGCTGCTTCTTGGGGAGCCAAAGGGAGAATCCAGGATGGGTAGTCCCTAGTCTCATAGCTCTGCAGACTGAGTTGAAAAACTGAGGATACACCCCCTGGTAACAGTACCCAATTCTGAACAATGTCAAAGCGAATCCAGCTGCTCCTCATCCTCTAACAGATAGCCTCTTTGATACTGCGAGAAAAAAACATTTCCTCCCTACTCTGACCAGACAGAATACAGGGTGGGACTGGATTCTCCCTTCAGCTCCCCGAGAAGAAGTGTTCAGGTAAGGCCAATGCCCCTTCTCCACTCAGCCGAAGGGAGAATCCAGGATGGGACATACCAAAGCTGGCTGGTGGCTGTCCTATGGGAGGGAACTGGATTGGTCGGAGGTCCCCACTTCTACATGAACGCCCTACAGGACTTGGCTTCCAAAGGACACCTCTGTTGAGATAAAGGAGTCAATTTTATAATGTCTTATGAATGGGGTCACAGATGACCAAGCCGCAGCTTTACAAAAGACCAGAACCGAAGCCTGCATTGCCCAGGGTGCAGTGGTCGCTGCATTCCTGGTTGAGTGTGCAGTAATTCTCCTGGGCACAGGAAGAGCCAGTAACTCATGGGCCTTCGCAATACAGGCTCTAAGCCAGCACTCATGGTAGATGGTGTCATCCTGCGACCCAAAGTTGACAGCTGAAAGGAAACAAACAGGGCTTCAGTCCTCCTAAAAGGAGGTCCTTTTGATGTATAGACGGAGGGTCCTCCTAACGTCCAAGGCGTCCCATTTTCTCTCCAGTGCATGGGTAGGCCCTGGACAGAAGTCAGACAAAATCAACTTCTGTGAGCGATGGAATAAGGAGTTTACCCTGGACAGAAAGGTAGTGTCCAACTGCAGAACTACCCTGTCTGCATTGAAAATGCACCTGTCCTTTCTGATGGATAAGGATGTCAACTCCGAGATACACCTGGCCGAAATAATGGCCACTAAGAATGACACCTTGCACGTGAGGAGCCGAAGACTGACTTCACGCAAGAGTTCAAATGGGGAAGAAGTCAGTGCCTGCAGGACCCTAAGCAAATCCCAGGTGGGGTAACGGTGGACCACTGTTGGCTTCAAATTAGTGGCTCCCCTAAGGAAGGCTTGGTTTGAGTCCTTGACTGAAAAAAACAAGGCTAAGGCAGCCACCTGTCTCTTCAAAGTACTGGGGGAGAGAGCTCTGTCCAACCCGTCCTGCAGGAACTCTAACACATTTGCAACAGACATAGCAGTAGGTTCCAATAGGTGACTGGCACACCAGCCGCAGAAAATCCTCCATGATGCATTGTATATCCTGGTCATGGAAGGTCTTCTGGCCGCCTGGATGGTCTGAATGACCCTTCTGGAAAACTACTCCTGTTTCAGGAGCACCCACTCAAGCGCCAGACAGTCAACCGAAACCAGGCTGGATCTGGGTGCTCAATTGGGCCCTGGCTGAGGGAGATCCTGTGCAAGGGAATTCTCCAGGGTCTGGTGATCAACTGGCCCACTAAGTAGGCGAACCATGGGCGCCTGGGCCAGTCAGGGGCTACCATCAGAACATCCGTCCTCTCTGTCAGTACCTTTCTGATTGTTTCTGGAATTAGGGGAAGGGGGGAAGGCATAGAATAGCCCTTGGGGCCACCTGCACCAGAGAGCACTGATCCCTTTTGCTCCCGGTGCTGGTGGAAAGAACCTCGGGAGCTGCGAGTTGTCTGGAGATGCAAAGAAATCCAGAATCGGATGGCTGAACCATTCCGTCATCTCCTGGAACAGACTGGGATGCAGTCGCCATTCCGACTAGTCTACTGTGGCCCTGCTCAACCAGTCTGCTTGGGCATTGGAAACTCCCGAGATGTTTACTGCTCGCAGGGACAACAGGTGTCTCTCCGCACACCTGCACAACCTCCTGCATTAGAGATCTGGAGCGAGTGTCCCCCTGCCGTTTATGTGGGCCATGGTGGCCACATTGTCTGTGAGGAGAAAAATCTGTCTCCCCATCACCTCCTGCCTTAGATCCTTGAGAGTTAAGCAGGCAGCCCTAAGCTCTAGCCAATTTATCTTGTGGGCGAGCTCCTCCCCTGACCACCTAACCTGGACTCCCAGTGGGCCCCCCAACCATACAAACTGGCTTCGGTGGTGATGGTAATCCTCTGGGGTTCCCTGTATAAGCAATCCTGATCCATGGCTCGGGACTGCCACCAATGGAGAGAATGAAGAACCAGCAAGGGGATGTGAACCCTCCTTGGTGAGTCGCCCCTGCCTGCCTTCTGGTAGGGAAGCAGGAACCACTGCAGGGTTCAGGCAGGAAGTGGGCCCTGGGACGATCCCGATGCACAATATCATCTTGCCGAGAAGCTGAGACACAAAAAACAAAAGTGCTAACCGGCAAGCTGACTAGCTGTCAAACCTGCTCTAAGACTCTCGAAAACTCAATCCAGGGGGAGAAGATTCTTTTACAATCTGAACTATTCAGACCCCTTAAAGGGTGGTCTGAACACACTGAGACCGAGTGAAGAACTGGGGACCGTTACCAGGGGGTGTGTCCTCAGTTTTTCAACTCGATCTGTAGAACTATGAGACTAGAGACCAACCATCCTGGATTCTCCCTTCGGCTCAGTGGAGAATGGGCCCATTTCCGGCCTTCCTGAACTTTCAGGAAGCCCATTTTTTGCCCACCCTGAGCCTCCACACTTACCTGCATCTAAAACATGCCACGTGGGACTCTTGGGAAGGGCGGGGCCAGTCAGGAGTGGGATTTCCGGATTCTCCAAACTGTGCAAAAACTTAGCTAGAGCAGGGCTCGCCAACCTTTTGGACCTCAGGGACCACCAAATTCATCATTTTAAATCCCGTGGACCAGAGACCCTGGGAAAATCTCTCAAAAAATCTGCAGGAAAATCCCCCACCCCGTTTTTCTACCGATCAATTGTTCTTTATTTGGGATCGCAGGATACCGTCTCCAGCTCCATTCTCAGGGGGAGAGGGAGAGAGAGAGAGAGAAAGAGAGAAAGAGAGATTTTTGGCTTCATGCAAAGAAAGCAGCAGAAGCAGCAGAAGTCTTTCTTTCTCTCCCCCAAACTCCTCCAGAAATTAGTCTTTGTGACTCTTGGAGCAGGATGCCTTGCAGGGTCCCAAAGGCTCATTTCTGGTAGAGTTTGAAGGAGAGAAAGAAAGACTTTTGTTGCTTTCTTTGCATGCAGCCAAAAGGAGAAGAAGAAAGAAGCAGAAAGAAGCAGCCTGGTGGCCAGGCTACACGTGTGGAGCGAGTGGGGAAAGTTCCCCCTCTCCGCCCTTTCCCCCCTCCCCTCACTACCTTGTGTTGTTCTCAATGCAAGCGATACAAGCCTTGTGTGCAGCCTGGATTAATTGCTTTGGGGGGTGCTTTGGGGGTGACATTTCTCTGCGGATCACCAAAATTTTCTTGCGGACCACCAGTGGTCCCCAGCCCACTGGTTGGCGACCACTGAGCTAGAGGATCTCCCAAACCCCTGCAAACCCGCAGCAGCCCACCCCTGTCCATAGCTACTTCAAATAAAAGAAAAACTACCATTTTACTAAAGAGAAGGTGGATGAAGTATGCGAAGGATCAGATGACCATTCAAAACAACACACAATAGTTTGTGGTAAGTAGTCTTCATAATCTCTTTGCATTAACCTATGAGGGAATAATTGTTTACCAAGTTATTTATTTATTCAAAGTAATTATAGCTGCCCAATTCCAATGCACTTATTAGTCCATTTATTTAGGTTGTGAAATACAACACAATAGAAGAATAGAAGACAGAATTGCAAAGAATGCATATAGATAGTAATTTCAATAAGAGTATTTCAAGCAAAACATGTAACTTATACCACTAAAAAAGAAAAGCCTTTTTCTTAAAATGATCCATAATTGACATGCAAAACAATGCAATAAAGGTGATTTCTAGTTGGTTCTTGCTTTGGTCCATTTTAAAGAAAATTCCAAGAGAATTGGTTCCTGATCATTCTGTCTCTCAGCCAGATTTCATGAATGCCAGCATGGTAGCTTATACCAGTCAAATGGTCTTTATATGTTTTTAGTAGCTTTAAAGGGGCTTGGTTTTATAGCCACTTCTAATAATTAATTTGTTACTGCTTGCTGATAATGCTTTTTTTTCCACTGTTGATGTTACTGAGATTTTACTCTGATTTTGGCCATGTCCAGATGTAAACATACTTTCTTTCCAGCGGTTCTTATGCTTTATTATGGAAGATGTTTGATGTATACCATTGGTTTCATTAGACTGATCATAGTAAAATAGCCTTTTATCTCTCTTTCAGTCCCTTTCCTGAATACAATAATAGTAGTGGACAGAAATGGATGTTGCTAGAAATTACCCTGAACGCCCTTTCTATCTATGCTGCGAGAGAGCCCAGGATGGGTTGACTCCTTCCTATGACGTCATTTAGCTGAGTCTGTACTAAGATATAAAAGCCAGACCCCGGAAGTTACCCCAGCTTTGGTGAAGATACTTGACAGACTGAAAGGTGTCTCTGAAAGCACAAATGAATACAGAAATATTACTTACCCTCTCCAGACTAATCAAGGGAGGGGCTGGGCTCTCTCGCAGCATAGATAGAAAGGGCGTTAAAGGGTAACCTCTACCAATGCCCATTTTCCTCCATGCTGCATCGAGAGCCCAGGATGGGACATACCAAAGCTTGTATGTCCACGGGCGGGTCCTCGTCCGGCTCATCAAACCGACTGTTAAAACCACTCGTTGAAGCACCTTTCTGCCAAAGGCTGCAGTCACCGAGGCAAAGGCATCCAGATGGTAGTGTCTGATGAAAAGAGACGGGGATGTCCACATGGCCTCACGACAGATCTTCTCCAAGGGTGCTTGGGTCACCCACAGAGCAGAAGTGGCCGCGCTTCTGGTAGAGTGCAGTCAGACCTTGAGGAACCGGAAGAGCCACAACTTTGTAGGCCTGCTCAATGCAAGATCTGGCCCACCTGCTAATAGTAGGAGAAGAGGCCTTGTGCCCCAAGTGAGAAGGGAAAGGAAACAAACATGGCTTCCGACTTCCTCAAGGATGAAGTGCACTTCATGTATATTCTAAGAGCCCTTCTTACATCTAGCGTGTGCCACTGCCGCTATAAGTCATGGTGCGGAGGGGGCAGAAGCCAGGCAACACAATGTCCTGGGACCTGTGAAACCAGGTGTTAACCTTTGGAATAAATGAGGGGTCCAGACGGAGAACAACTCTATCATCGTGAAAGGAACAAAGGTTCTGTTTGATAGAAAGAGCAGCGAGCTTGGATACCCGCCTGGCTGAAGTAATGGATACGAGGAACACTATCTTCAGAATGAGGAAACAGAGAGACACTGTTCTAAGGGGGGCTTCGTAAGGGCATTAAAGACCACATGAAGATCCCAGGAAGGATACCTGTGAACCACCGGGGGTGCAGGTTGGAAGTCCCCCTTTCAAAAAAACTTCCTGACTGAAGGGTGATGGGATAAGGAAGGAAGCGAACCCCATGAAAAAACCAAGGAGAGGGCCTCAAGCTGCCTGCATAAGGTGTTGGGGTCCAAACCTTTCTACAGATCATGCTGAAGGAATCTAAGAACCTCTGCCAACTGGGCTGAAGCAGGAGAGAGACCCTCTCTAAGGAAACTTCGGGAAGGGCCTTCCAGGTGGCATCATAGATGCGCCTTGTAAAAGGTTTGCGAGATGCCAGGATAGTGATGATGACACTTTCAGGAAGATCAGCCACCCCTAGCTGCTGCCGCCCAAGTGCCACATGGTCAGCTTGAGCCACAGGGGCTCCGGGTGGATCAGAATCCCCTGATGAAGGGAGATGAGCTGGGATCCTCCAAGGAGAAGCCCCTGATAGGTTGACCAGGTCCGCAAACCAGAGCGTCCTTGGCCAATAGGGTGCCAGGAGGAGGAGCTCCGCTCATTCCTCCAACATCTTCCGAATTACTGCCGGAATGATGGAAAGCGAGGGAAAGGCATAGAGGAGACTTTTGGGCCATCTGCACCAAACAGCATTGGTCCCCTTAGCTCCCTGGCAAGGAAACCTGATGAAGAATCTGGTGACCTGGGCAATTTGAGGAGTGGAGAAGATCCACCTCTGGCGTTCCGGAGACGGAGGACTGGACCATTCTGCCTGGTCGACTAGACTCCTGCTGAGCCAGTCGGCCTAGGAGTTATCAATCCCGGAGATGTGGTCCGCCAAGATTGACAACAGGTGTTTCTCTGCCCATAACACCAACCATAGCGCCTCTCCCATGAGGGCTCTGGACCTCGTCCCCCCTTGCCGGTTGACATGAGCTATGGCGGCCATGTTGTCCATAAGGACTAGAACATGAGAGCTGGTCACTGAGTGCCTGAAATGCTTGAGAGCTAGAAAAATGACTCTGAGCTTTAGCCAATTTATGGGAAGAGCCAGATCTGATCTGGACCAAGGTCCTGAGTTATCTGGCCCTGCATATGGGAACCCCAACCCAGGAGGCTGGCATCGGTGGTTATCACTAGCCTGTCTGGGACCCTGAAAGGGAGTCCCTTCCAGATTAACAGGGAACACCACCAATTGAGAGATCTCTGGATTTGTGGCAGGAGCGGGACCTTGATGGATGAGAGGCTGGGTCCTGTTCGTTGGTAGGGAAGCAGGAACCATTGGAGTGGACGGGAGTGGAAAAATCCATGGCTCTGGAGATATGACAGGGTAATTTGCAGATCCCGATGTGCTGCAGGGATGGAGGAGGACAGAATCAAAATGTCGTCCCAGTAGCATTGGATCTTCAACTGGAACAGAACGCAGAGATGCCACCAATACTGCCAGAACCTTCGTGAAGACTCTTGAAGCCGATGAGAGGCCAAAGGGAAGTGCTTGATACTGGTAATGGGTATTCTGATAACAGAAACGGAGAAACTGGAAATTGGAGTATGGACTCTGAGACTGGGGGAAGCGGGATGAGGTCTCCGCTCGAAAGGCAGGA
The DNA here is from genome assembly GCA_033807585.1 of Hydrophis major. NCBI lineage: Eukaryota > Metazoa > Chordata > Lepidosauria > Squamata > Elapidae > Hydrophis > Hydrophis major. The sequence goes on along the minus strand of CM066331.1, from coordinate 85,083,246 downwards.
GAGCGATAAGGAGCTGGGTGATAGTCGGCTCTCTTTCCAGAGGAAGAGATAATCTTACGTTTATCTCTGGTTTCAATGCAATAAGGTTCCAGGGCATTGCCAAAAAGCTTATTACCCGCGAATGGAACTGAAGCCAGCTTCCATTTACGGCATGACTCCGCCTGCCAATTTCTGAGCCTTAACAGTTGTCTTGCTGCTACTGAAGATGCCATGGCCCTAGATGCAAATTTGGCGGAATTGAGATTGGCATCTGCAGTAAATTCCACCGCTGCAATAATCTTATTAAGGTCTTGGTGAGACTGAAGGTCAGATGTAGGCAATCTAATCTGGAGTTGGTGCAGCCACTGTATGGATGCCTTCGTGAAAAAAGGATGCTGCTGTTGAAGGCCGAACAGCCCATGCAGTGCCGGAATGTCAACAGAAGGCACTGCCAGGGGGTTGTCCAGGGCTGCGCTGACATTGTAGAAACGCTTATCCAGAGGAGATGGGCGAAGACCTGCCGAAGTGGAAGCACACTGTTCCTTGACCATGTCCAGGAACAAAGTGGGAGAAGGCAAAACCCCTGCATGCACTGCAGGCTTGGAGAAGAGTGTGTCTCCCTGGCTAGAGGGATTTCCTTGTGGCTCGGAAGCCACTTCTTCTGGCGACAGCTTGGCGGTGACCAAGGCCTTGCTGAGTAATGGCCTGAAGAGAGAAGGATTGAAGACCAATGCAGAGGATGTCTGCTCTGGGTGAGAGTCCTCTTCCTCTGAAAGATTTTGGTCAAAGGTCTTGCCCTAAATCAGGGTGATGAGGCAGGGAACTTATGGATTGAGAAGGGAGAAGGGTCTGAGCCCTTTCCAGAGGTCGAAGAATTTGCTTGAAGCCTTCAGCCAATCCCTGACTAATGGCCAATGAGACAACATCTTGGATATTCCCTGGTCTATGCTCAAAGGTAGAGGCAAAAGGCCGAAGGCCCGCTGCTGTGGGAGTGAAGGTGGCTTCAGGCCTAGATTGAGAAGAGGTTCGAGGCCTGGAGGGAAGGGGAGGAGCATAGGGCCCAGAAGCCTGTTGGAAATAAGGCCCAGATCTGCTTAGATCCTGAGATATTGTATTGCTAAAGCCTCAGGAGACCAGGATGGAAAGGAGGATGGAAAGGTTCAAGATAACTTCTCCTCCTCTGGAAGGGCTTGGCTGGGGCCCACGAGTATCACCTGAAACCTGCTGTAGTTGCACTCGCTTCTGTTGAATATTTCTGTTGAACTGTCTGTCTAGGGCTGTATGTGTGCACTTTTCTGCCCTCAACTCAGCCTGAGTTGCCTTCTTAGGGGCTACAGCCTTAGCTCTGATTTTAGCAGCCACCTCCCTCTGGACTGATTGGGTGCGTTGCCTACGTCTTTTTCTCTTATTGGGCTTAAGAGACTGCTCCACTGGGGGGAGGGAAACTCTGCCTGACCCTTATCTTGCTCCACTGTAGAATAAAAGGCCCTTGCGATGGAAAGAAACTGTTTGTAAATTTTTCTATTTAGCCCCTTAGGGTATAAATGGCCCCCGCGCTTACAATATGGCCGCTCACCTCATGGTGGAAGGCTTCAATCCAAGATGGCCACTGACTATGGGAAACAGGCTCCGAGATCGAAGAATCGCTCCTTAGGCTATAAAGAGCCCCGAGCGAAGTCAGCAAAGGAAAGGGCAGCCTCTGGCCACACAAACAGCTGGCTGATGCTGTTATCGATTTGCCGGTCACTTTTTAGACCGCTCAAACCGCAGGCGTGGGGGAAGTCTACAGATGCTGCCCAATTTGCCCTGAACAACGCTCTGGCAATACTGCTCCTAACGTTGCAGGAGAGAGAGAGAGCCCTGCTCTCCTGGAAGAGCAGCTGTCCAGATCCTGGAAGCTGCTGAAGCAAGGAAAAAGGGTACTGAAGATCGCTGGTGAGTGCTATCTACAGAACCTCAGCTGGCTGACGCCGTTATCGGTTTTCCAATCACTTTTTATGACCGCTCAAACCACAGGCATGGGGGAGGTCTACAGACGCTGCCCAACTTGCCTGAACAGCGCTCTGGCAACGCTGATCCCAACGTTGCAGGAGAAAGAGCTCTGCTCTCCTGGAAGAGTAGCTGCCCTGGGAGCTGCTTGAAGTGAGGAAAAAAGGTACTGAAGATCGCTGGTGAGTGCTAACAAAACGCTTTCAGAGACCCAGCTACTGACTGAAAGGAGCTGAGTCAAAAGCTGGGGTCTCTTCCAGGGTCTGGCTTTTATATCTTAGTACAGACTCAGCTAAATGATGTCATAGGAAGGAATCAGCCCATCCTGGGCTCTCGATGCAGCATGGAGGAGAATGTAAGAATTTCACATACCAAGAGCTGCAGGACTATAAAACTACACAACGCCCCCCCCCCCCCAAAAAAAATTATGGGCCTACACAATATTCCTAAAACTACCACACTTGTTGCTGACCTTCCTATGATAATATAACTCTTTTCTATCTGTGAAATAAACTATTTTGGGTACCAAAAATAATGGCTACCAATCAATTTTTTCCCATAAGGAGTAATGTATGAGTCACAAGGCAGCCAACATCGACAAGTTCTAGCTTGTGCATTGAGTACTGAACAAACAATGAGTGCTGAACAAAATTTTCACATCAAAATGTGTTGAGTACCAAATTCAATGAGTTACAAAGCAGTTGAGTACTGAGATACAACTGTACATGTATTTAAAAAACAACAACTGCTCACGTGCAGGTACAACACTCATCTTTGTACAAAGACAAAAATATGTCTCTTCTACACTGGAAGGAAAAGTAGGTAGAATCAAGGAGAAAAATTAAGTTTAAAATTGTGTTTAAATTGCCATGTCTATATGTGCGCAAGTCACATTTTTAGGGCAATGACAGGAAGAAAGGAAAGAAGGTGACTGCCTCTGCTGACCTCAAAGCCACTACCAAAAATCTGACAAAATTACTGCTGTGAGTATTTCTGTCTGAACAGATTATTCTTGTTAACAGGAACAACAACAGGAAAAGAGGATGAAATATGAACTGATGACTAAGAGAGGGTGACATCTGGCTGCTCTGTGAACTTGGATGAATAAGCATACTGCACATAAAAAGGTCTCCTAGAAACAATGTTTTTATTTTGTAATGTAATTACTTTATAATTTTATTATAATTATATGGCAGAATTGTTTTGCAAGAACACCAAAAAGATTTATTTTAATTGTTCACTATAAGATGGGCAGCAAATAAAGTCATTAAATGAATAAATGATTTCATGAAATAATTTGATATCTCTGTGCTTTGATACCCAGAAGACATTTCACCTTGATATTTAATGTTACCTGCAATAGGTAACATTAGATGTTACCTTGATGGTCAATGTTACTTGGGATAGATTAGATTAGAGACAGACAGACAGACAGAAAGACAGACAAAGTTTCCTGTTCAAAGAAGATCCTAGCACCAGTAGCACTTTATAAATTTATAATAAAGTTAGATTGAGAGATAGTAACGTGCACAGACCATTCAGTGGATTTCACAGGTGAAGGAGAATTTTATTCTTGGGTCACACGTCTAGGAGAAACGTTATCTCTCTATATCACAGCTGTCAACTCATAATTCACCAGGAAAAGAGAAATAATAGCAGCTATAATTTTTCTTGGGGATGTAGTTGAAGCAGTGTAATCTAAAAAAGTTTTAATTGCTCTCTCGGAATGTTCATTTAAGTGCATGGTGTTCTGGGCTCAGCTGTTTCCTCACCACACACAGTGAGTTGGGAGATCTGAGAACAGAAAAATAACCTTCCCATATGTCATAATTAAAACAATACCTGTGCTGAATGGCTGCGCTCTAGTATGAATATCCAAAGAGTTTACTAGCTCTGATAAGCTCTTCCTAAAATAATTCCAGAATCTCAGATAACATGTCCTTAAAAGTAATGGGATTAGGAACAATAATAAATAACCTTTATTTTGACCGAATTAGAATGCTATTCCAGCAGGATACAATGTTCTAAGCTAAGATCAACAAAGATGGCATGATGTTATTCCTGGCATCACTGACTTATGTCCTAGCTGCATCTGTAGGCTGCTGAAAGTTTCATGTACAAGATGAAATAATTTTGCCTGAAAGTAATTACATCATGGGGAATATAAAACTTCAAGAGAAAGATTTCAAGAATCTTACAATCACAATTCCACACATAATTCTTGACAAAAGGACTGGACCTAGAAGAAATTCAAGTAAACCATTCTTTTAAGTTTCGTATTCTTAGATTACAATTTTGAATATATATTTTAAAATGACATTTTCAGCTCAGCTAAATGTAATGCTAAAGATCAAAGCGTAATTTAGTATTTAAAAATGCCTTCCCCTTCATACTATCTCTCTTTGTCTCCTGAGGCTAAGTTCAGAAATTTTTGCTTCCTTTTTAAAGTAACTGTAATTTACTGTAATATCCAGACTTCAAAAAAACCCCTATATTTTTGAGCTCAACTTGTAATTGAAGGAACATGTAGTTTTCATGGCAACAATACAAATTTATTTATGCATTTGTTTGTTTGTTTATTTATTATTTTATCAAATTTAGATACCACCCATCCTACTATGTAGGTGATTCTGGTCTTCCATTGCTTTTTTCTGGACTGTTTTCTCTGTTTCCTAAATTAACCCACAGCCCTGGTATTTCTTAGTGATCTCTTCATCTATGTTCTAGTTATATATTTAATTCAGTTGCTTTGTGGCTCTGCTAGAGCCAAGGAAGAAAGGTAGAAACCTATTATGTTCTGAGCCTTGATGGTTCTAAACAAGGAATTAGTTCTATTTTCTCCTTCTAAAGGGTTCTTTCTTTACAAGAAAAAAAAGAGGAAAAAATATGGAAGAGTTTTAGAAAAGGAGGGAATGTCATTAGGATTCCATGTAAAATTCCCCAAATAACAAGCACTGGAACCACACAATGAAAGCTACAACTGAAAGGAGACAAAATATCCATCAAACTCTAAACCATGGGTACTCAACCTTGTTCTGGTTGAGCATCATGATTTGATCAGTACTTTAGAGTACTGGATACTCTATTCTCATGTCTAAAAGTAGGCAAAACTAGGAGACAGAAGTGGGCATCATCTTTTAGAGGGATCTGAAGGTCACATCTAAGAATTTTGTCCACATGCCTTCTCAGGCCTCAAATACTTTCATGCTCAGTCATGATTTAGAGATATTTCTGATGATGGTTGCAAATATAACCACATTTAAAAATTTAAGATCTTATTACTTGATGATATTGCTGTAGGAAAAAGATATGTAGAAATATTTTAAAAGTACAGATGGGACTTATAACCACCCTTGATGTCTATGAAATTCATTCTTACTGACTTGAATTCTGTGGGTATATATTGTTACAAATTTCAAGGGTTCCCCGTTTCTTTAAATATTCCTATGTTGTATAAGGATGATGCCATTTTGTGTATGTCAAAAGATCATAATTGACTGGAATTTTTTGGACAATTATTCGAATAAGTAAAAAAAAAAACCTTACTGATAGCGAGTTTTGTCCTTCAAAGAATTTTTTCTGGAATTTCCACCTTCATATTCAATAAAGTTATCTTCTCCATCTTCTGACTCCAAGCTTCGATTACAGCTTCGAATTGTTTGAAATATGTAATTAGCCATAGATTCTTTTTCTATATCATGTAGACCATCTTGACCTATCCTTTGCAAATAGTTATCTTGACCACTATATTCTGCAACAAACTGAAAAAGAAGATACAGTACTAAGTATTGACTTTATAAACTATTCATAGCTAAAGATTATTAAACAAAAATATATATTTTAGACATCTTCGGGGTACAAATAGTGACTGCCTGAACCATGTAACATAGATTATCCCATAATGTTTCCAGCCAACTAGAATCCTATTTCATCTACTACCAGATAAATAGGGATAGACTTTCAATGGGAATACATTTTGCCACATACCAAATGTACTTGCATGCATGGAACGTCCATCATTAATTTTGATTTAGCACTTCAATTCAGCTCACAGAACAGTCTCTGTTCTTGATAACACTGATATTGCTGTTATAGTAAATTTGAAAGGGCATTTATTTGGAAACAACTACAAAAGCAGAGTATTTCATGGGAACATGGGAATATATTTATTGCATTTTTGCTAATTTAGAAACCAAGGAAGGATCCAAGAAACTATAGCAGCAAATCCATAAGCCTAAGGGAATTTGGCTGTTTTTTTCTTCCATTAACTGCATTCTTTAAGGAGACACGTTGTTAGCTAAGTCATCCAAAAAAGTATTTTAAAAATCTAGTCGGAGACTGCTGTGCATAAGAACTTAAGCAGATTTTAAGGATTACATTTGAATGTGTGAGTGTGTGTATGTGAGAGAGACATTTAATAATCTTACTAATTAATTCTTGTTTGGCATAGGAAATTTGCAGAGACTGACATAGAAGAAAGATGATTTTGCAATTTAACCTCAGTAATTCTAATACAGAATAACCCAACTATTCCTTTTATTTATTAATTAAAGCTAGTTATATGACCACCCATATTGCAATTGCAACTCTGCTCAGCTCATGACACATTAGAATAAAAAAGAATATCAACAACAGATGAAAAGCCATCAGAAAGAATTAAGTGGCACAGGCCACTTATTCTTCCAACTCCCATGCTCTGAAGCATCTCCAGTTTTAATGTTTTGTGAAAGGCTTGCAGCTCCATATAAAGTATTCAAGGGCAGACTCATATAGAGCACATTGCAGTGAGGAAGTAAGTAAGGTGTGAGGGATGATGAGCAGTGCATCCCAGTCCAGGAAGGAATGTAACTGCTACACACAATTAAGTTATATGACCATGCCTGCTAGGATGCCCTTCTTGTACTGTAGATGTTAAATAGGACAGTGAAGAATGTTATGTCCTGATGGATCCCACAGGCAATGGGTCATGTGCTGGATCTCTCCCATCCCACCTCTACCAGAGGTCATCCACAAGTGCAATCAATGCTGTTTCGGTTGCATACCTAAGCATGAAACCCAGCTGAGGAGAATCTCCAGGCACAACCACATTCTCAACAAACTTCTTTCAGAAGTGAAGATTGGAGATGGCATGAAAGTTATCGAAAGTAGTTGAATACAGAGATGGCTTCTTGACCACAGTCTATGAAAGTAGCAATGAGACCATCCCCTCTTTCAAGGATGAATACACCACCATCAGGATCCAACACAGATTGTCTCCTAGGACAGGGGTGTCCAACCTTGGCAACTTTAAGACTTGTGGACTTCAACTCCACAAACCTTAAAAGTTGCCAAGGTTGGAGATCCCTGTCCTGGGATACCCTTAGTTACCCAGGAAGAAGAACAAGGGTCCAACACACAGTTGACTGAAACCTCTCCACTTCATCAGGGATAACATGATCAAACTGTCCCAGTTACAACCAGCGTGCTTTGGTCATTTCCATGGAATTTGCTTTAACATCAGAGTCCAGGTTGGGGGAGAATCTGAGCAATTTTATCCAGCATTTGACTTGAATACTTATCAGATAAAATATTGCAAGTGTAAAGAGTACTTGTAAAGGCTTCAAATAAGCCTTTACAAATACACACACACACACACACACACTTACACACAAATGGACTGCACATCTTTATGCATTGCCATATCATCAAATTAGGTAAGACGGAAATAATAATAATGATGGAAATAATAACTCTCTTAGATATGATTTGCTCATGCATTAAATTACCTCTAGTGTTTCATCCTGAGAATTATACTGAGGACAAAGTCTGATGAGGCTTGCAGCCCCATCCAAAACTTCATAGAGCTCTTTTAAAAATACACCACAAAAAGGAACTACTTTACAGCCAGGGATATTCAAAGCTCTGTTGACAACTTTTCTATATTCAAACGATGATTCATGCTGTGCCATAGCATCTTTCAAGCTGCGCATTGTTTCAATATCAGATTGGTCCATGAATTGCCACATTTTTAAAACTTTTCTTGACCTATTTGGAAAATATAAGAAAGTTTACTTGCTTGTTTGTACATACCTTGTTAGCAGCAATAACAAATAATGTCATAATGCAGGTATGAAAATACCATTGCTCTTGTACAATTACAATTGCACAATTAATCATGTTAGCCATATTAAATTCCCATAGGATATGCCTGTTTTATTTCTTCGAGGACAGTGGGACATGTGTGTCTTGACCTAGTCTTAGTCTGCTCTGGTAATATAAGTACCTAGCAATCATTTAGATGTACATCAGGCCTGTCAAACTGGTGGCCTGCAGGCTGGATACAGCCTGTGCAGGCCGCACCCACCCCGGCTTAACAAAGGCAAAAAACATCCCTATACAGCCCGTGACGCAATCGGGTTTGACACCCCTGATGTACCTGCTATAAATCAGAGTTCCCCAACATTTTGCGGATTGGCTTTGTGGACCGTGGGGGGAAGGGATTGTTTTGTGCAAGGCTACCATTCACGCAAATGGAGCACACTCGGACGTGCTTGCTTACTGCTCGTGGGTGCACTTGCTGATCGTTTCTACAGTCCAGTTGCCATTCCCTCACAGCCCACAGTCCACAGATTGGGGACCCTTGCTCTAAATAGAGATAGTTCTTGACTTACAACAATTCATTTAGTCACCGTTCTAAGTTACAACGGCACTAAAAAAGTGATGTATGACCAATTTGCAAACTTATGGTTGTTGCAGCGTCTCCATGGTCACATGATCAAAATTCAGACACTTGGCAACTGACTTTATTTATGACGGTTGCCGTATCTTGGTGTTTTGTGATCACCCTTTGCAGCCTTTTGGCAAGCAAATTCAATGGGGAAGTCAGATTCATTTGACAACTTGTTACCAACTTAGCAACTTAATAACTGTGGCAAGAAAGATCATAAAATGGGCCAAAACTCACTTAAAGTTGTCTCACTTAACAACAGAAATTTTGGGTTCAATTGAAATTGAAACAGAAATTTTGGGTCATAAGCTGAGCACTACCTGCATATAAGGAGAATGAGTAAATAATTCCTTATTTACTCTCATCTTACTCAGCTAATTCTATGTACAAAGACACTTGAATTAAAAACTGATAAGCCAACAGCAGGAGGAAGACTGTCTTTAATGTAGACTATATACTGTAAGCATGTTAGATTAGATTTATCAGCACACAATTTCATTAAATCATGTGCATCATTATGCTATATTACAAACCAGTAGGAAAAAGTCCTCTTCAAATAGAGAATAAGTGATCAAGATGCCATGAAATGTTATGATAAATGGATAGAGTGAAGAAACTAGAAATATTTTCAAATATAAGGCTTTCTTTGTACACTGCCATGCAGCTTAGATCTTGCCTCTGCCCTGTCCCATCAAAGTACTTTTATTTTCCAAAGTGCATATTTTATTCGGTACAAATGAGAGAAGATGTGGATGTATGAGAAACCATGAATAATAATGAAAAATGGAGCAACATGGTGGATTTGATAAGATATATTCTAAATTTATCTAAAGCATGACTTTTCTTCAGGGTGATAACTAGCACTTTTTCTTAACTACGTTTAAATGTGGTATTAAGAGATTGAAAAGTTTTTCCTATTTTCCTTGTTTATCTTTCTGTAAGATAAATGAGGTCCCTTGAGTTTTCTGAAAAAAGACCTGTCCTTTAAACGATATAACCTCTGTCATCCATCTTACTCAATTCTGCCAAAATATTTATAATCATAAACTCAGTGGATGAGGATAAAGGATGCAATTTAACAGAACATTCAACACAATGACTGATGGAATGATGTTCACCATTTATTTATTTTTAAATGGACAAGTGGTATATAGCAGATGCCGTAACGTAATCTATCTCTGAGTTGCCATCATTTCAAGAATGAGCTTCAAGTACCTGAGGCCTGCCAAGAATTCCATTACACCATTGTAGTTGCCCATGTTCCAGCAGCATTTTGCCACATGTATTACATGAGAGAAAACTTCTCGCTTTTCCTCCATAGAACCTGCAGTCAGAATCAGCCATGTCACCCAAGAGCTTACCTTATTAAAAAGAAAAAAAAGGGAAAGTAGAAAACATTATTGTACTTTTTAATGGTTATTTCCCCCCTAAAATGGTTCTGTTTGTTTTTCAAGTGAATTGTACAACTTATATATCATATTAGAGGTGGAAAAAAATCTGAAGTGATATATCTTTATTTGATTTTTTTTTTTACATTTCAAAAACTTGACATTTTAATAGGGGTGTGTAAATTTTTTATATCCAGTTTAATCATGATAACATTATTATTGGAGTGCATAACACTGATATAATACATTTGTATTACAGAATCCAGAAATCAATATTTTAGCAGTATCTTAAGTAATTTTCACTTTGTTATCAATATATGTAATACTAGCTATGAGTAAATTAAAACTGGTGTTTTATACAGTGATTAGAGATACAATGATAGATTGCTAATCGTAAAGAAAAACATTAAGGCTTAATGTTTAGTAACATTTTAAATAATAAAACCTTTTTCTATTACATGCTCTTTCTTTAAATCATACTTTAAAATGATATTTTACATTACATCATTTATAAGAAAAGTATGAATGTAATTTCCCTTCACCACCATCATTTTATACATATCACTTATTGCTATAAATATTGAAAAAATAAATTTCAGAAATCATTTAAAATAATTATAATTGAAACTCTCAGAATGCTTCCTATGTTGCCAAACTTGTAAACACATCTACGTTAATTTGCCTTACTCATATTCCCAATATAACTTCATTGCTAAATTCCATATTAGGTTCAGTGAGAGTACTCATTTCAACATAATTTGTTTGAGGGTTCAAACCTGAACAATTATCTAACACTTAGAAAATGCGGTTCACTTTCCCACAACATTAATTGAAAGAAAAAGAAAAACAGAAATATAGAAATGCCATATTTCACATGGAAACATAATTCAAACCAACTGGACTATTTTACAGTGAGATTCCCAAGAGTTTTGTTTTTTCCCATTGTGTAAACACTTATCAACATGAAATAATAAATGCAATCTTTTCTTTTTCTCCTCCATTTAGTTTTCTTCTTCTTGGCTCCTGAAGGATTTATAATTTATGTTTACTGACATTCTTTGAGAGCTTCACATGCATTTCATCATCGTTTATAACAGTTAGATTTAAAGACACAAAGAAACTTTGCTACAAGACTGTACTGAAGTAACTAAAAACTATTTATTAAGGGAGAAAATTACTTCGGCAAAAATATATATATATATGTCTGGTCTTGAAACAGAAGCAGACTTGGGACAGGATAAGAAGACTCCAAGGGAATACGACGGCATGAGATTAAACTGTATTGTTGAATACCATCTTGGAAAAATGACACTTTTTATTGTTGCCACAAAAACTGAATAAGGAGTCCTCGACTTACAATCATCATTCATTTAGCAATAGCAATAGCACTTAAGACTTATACACTGCTCAAAAAAATAAAGGGAACACAAAAATAAGACATCCTAGATCTGAATGAATGAAATATTCTTTTTTTTTTTTGGTAAAAGTTTTATTGATTTTAACAACAGACAAAAAACATATAAGACATAAAACATGACATAAAAAAAAAATAAAAAAAAATTGTAACATTCTTCATAAATTTACAGTGTATGGGTTGGTTTACCACTCCCTTTTGTGCATCCATTTCATCATCATCAGAATAATTATATTACATAATAACTCACATTATCAATCATCAATAAAATATCCCAATATCATTATTGAACAATCATTTGACTATAATTTTACTAATTCATACTTAAGCGAGATAACTGTAATTAAGTTAAATTATTTTATGAAATCATGAAATCATACCAAGTCTATCTTAATAAAATATTCTTAAAAATTATCAAAACCAAGAAAAATTATATATTCATTATTTCTTAAATTTCTAAATATTCTATTATCATATTGTATTATCTAACCATTGATAAAAAAGATCCCAAACTTCATAAAATTGTTTATCTTCTTGTTCTCTAATTTCAAATGTCAATCTGCTCATTTCAGCACATTCCAATATTTTCTTAATAATTTCTTCCTCTAATGGTATTTTCTCACTCTTCCAATGTTTAGCAAATACAATCCTAGCCGCTGTTAATACATTTACAATCAGATACTTTAAATTTTTATTATATATATCAGGTACGATTCCCAATAAAAAAATCTCTGGTTTCAAATCTATGTGTTTCTTTATCATTTTTTCCAGCCATATGTGAATTCTAGTCCAATATTTCCTGGCCTCCTCACAAGTCCACCACATATGGTAATATGAGCCAGGTATCTGATGACATTTCCAGCACTTTTCAGATTTATTCTTGAACATTCTTGCTATTCTTGTCGGGGGAAAGTGCCACCTGTAAAACATCTTATACAAATTTTCTTTATATGCTGTTGACATTGTCATTTTATAATTTTGTGACCACAATTTTTGCCATTTCTCTAAATCAATCCCATATCCAAAATTCTTCCCCCAAGCAATAATTGTTTCTTTAACTTGTTCTTCCTCTAATTTAATTTCCAAAAAATAACTATATAGTTTTTTAATCACTTTTTCATCAGTACCTGTCAAAATCCTATCTAAGTCAGTCAATTTATCATAAAATCCTTCTATTTTAGAATCTTTAAGATACCTTGCATGTATTTGCGCATATGAAAACCAATTCATCTTTATACCTTGTTCTTCTAAATTTTGCATCGTTTTAAGTTCACCCTTTTCATCCAATATTTCCCCATATCTAACTGTTTGTTCCTTCTTATAAATTATAGGATACGAAAAAGCTTCAATAGTTGATAACCAAACTGGAATTTTCAAACAACATTGTTTCTTAGTTTTCTCCCAATTCAACCATAACGATTCCCGTATATAATGCCTTCTAAAATAACCCTGTGATTTAGTTCCCTTATACCATAAAAAAGCATGCCAACCCAATAATAAATCATGACCTTCTAATGTCAACAATCTAGTCTTTCTTAACGTTATCCATTCTTTAACCCACATTAAGTTTGCAGCTTGATAATACAACTCCCAATTAGGAAGGCCAAATCCTCCTCTAATTCTAGCATCCTGTAAAAGTTTTAATTTTATTCTCGCTTTCTTGCCTTGCCATATATACTTCAACACAATTTTATTTAGTTCTTCGAAGTAATCCTTACTTAACCTAATTGGTATTGTTTGAAACAAATATAAAATTCTGGGTAAAATATTCATCTTGATTATTGAAATTCTACCTATCAATGACAATTGTAGGTTTTCCCATTTTTTCAGGTCGGATGCTATCTGCTGTTTAAGCTTAATATAATTATTCTCTTTCAACGTAGTACATGAATGAATGAAATATTCTTATTAAATACTTTGTTCATTACATAGTTGAATGTGCTGACAACAAAATCACACAAAAATTATCAATGGAAATCAAATTTAGCAACCCATGGAGGTCTGGATTTGGAGTTACACTCAAAATTAAAGTGGAAAAAAACACTACAGGCTGATCCAACTTTGAAGTAATGTCCTTAAAACAAGTCAAAATGAGGCTCAATAGTGTATGTGGTCTCCACGTGCCTGTATGACCTCCCTATAACGCCTGGACATGCTCCTGATGAAGTGGCAGATAGTCTCCTGAGGGATCTCCTCCCACACCTGGACTAAAGCATCTCCCAACTCCTGGACAGTCTGTGGTGCAACGTGGCGTTGGTGGATGGAACGAGAAGTGATGTCCCAGATGTGCTCAATTGGATTCAGGTCTGGGGAACGGGTGGGCCAGTCCATAGCATCAATGCCTTCGTCTTGCAGGAACTGCTGGCACATTCCAGCCACATGAGGTCTAGCAGTGTCGTGCACTAAGAGGAACCCAGGGCCAACCGCACCACAAGGGGTCTGAGGATCTCATCTTGGTACCTAATGGCAGTCAGGCTATCTCTGGCGAGCACATGGAGGGCTGTGCGGCCCCCTAAAGAAATGCCACCCCACACCATTACTGACCCACTGCCAAACCGGTCATGCTGGAGGATGTTGCAGGCAGCAGAACATTCTCTACAGTGTCTTCTGACCCTGTCACGTCTGTCACATGTGCTCAGTGTAAACCTGCTTTCATCTGTGAAGAGCACAGGGCACCAGTGGCAAATTTGCCAATCTTGGTGTTCTCTGGCAAATGCCAAACATCCTGTATGGCAGTGGCCCCCAACCTTTTTTGTGCCACGGCCCGGTACCAGCATCAGCACACATGACAAGGCAAGGCGAGCCGAGTGACCCCAAAGCAAGAGCCCCCTTTTTCGGCTTCATTTGTTCAACTAGAACCCATCCAACAAAGTGGAAAACTTGTCCTTCCACTAAATCCAAATTAAATTTGTTTTCGGTCAGTTGTTTTTTTTTAACAGCGGCACCCCATCTGACCCCCCCCCCACCTCACAGTACTTACCCACCCGCTTGCCTTGCAATGAAAAGATTCTCCCACAGAAGCGGCGCAATCGACTCCCTGATATCCTCCTACACGGCCATTTGAATTTAATCTCGCGCCTGGAGGTCATGTGAGCGACACGGCCCTGCCCGATTAGTGCAGCTGGGAGCTTGGAATTAGTCAATCAGGAAGCAACAAAATGTTACTCGGCTCACTCTTTCTGTCTAGGGCTCAGCAGCCTGTGCAGTTCTTTTGAAAAATGCATGCTGGCTGTTACCATTCCCCCCTGCCCCCCACTTCCCTCAAGGCTAACCGCCCAGATTGGCTATTTTTTGCATATAAAGTTTTGTGTCTGCCTATATCCTGGTCCTACCTCTCTCTTTTTTTTTGTTCTGTAATTTGTGAGTTCCTTTTGGGGGGAATGCCTGCTGTAGCAGAACTTTATGCAGTTCATTTTTCGTATTTTTATTTTGGGAGAAAGGAAAGAAGAAAAATTGGAGTCTTTAAAAAAACTTTCTCATCGAAACAAGATGGTGGCGCCCAGCAAACCGGCGGCCCGGTAGAAAATGTTCCCTGGACCGGTACCGGTCCGGGGACCGGTGGTTGGGGACTCCTGCTGTATGGTGTTGGGCTGTAAGCGCACAACCCCCACATATGGACGTTGGGCCCTCATACCACCCTCATAGAGTCTGTTTCTGACTGTCTGAGCAGCCACATGCACATTTGTGGCCGGCTGGAGGTCATTTTGCAGGGCTCTGGCAGTGCTCCTTCTGTCCCTCCTTACACAAAGGCAGAGGTAGAGGTCCTGATGCTGGGTTGTTGCCCTCCTATGGCCTCCTTCACATCTCCTGCCTCCTATGGCCTCCTCCATGTCTCCTGATGTACTGGCCTGTCTCCTGGTAGTGTCTCCATGCTCTGGACACTACGCTGACAGACACAGCAAACCTTCTTGCCACAGCTAGCATTGATGTGGCATCCTGGATGAGCTGCACTACCTGAGCCACTTGTGTGGGTTGTAGACTCCATCTCATGCTACCACTAGAGTGAAAGCACTGCCAGCATTCAAAAGTGACCAAACCATCAGCCAGAAAGCATAGGAACTGAGAAGGTCTGTGGTATGTGGTCACCACCTGCAGAACCACTCCTTTATTGGGGATGTCTTGCTAACTGCCTATGCTTTCTACCTGTTGTCTATTCCATTTGCACAACAGCATGTGAAATTGATTGTCAATCAGTGTTGCTACCTAAGTGGACAGTTTGATTTCACAGAAGTGTGATTGACTTGGACTTACATTGTGTTGTTTAAGTGTTCCCTTTATTTTTTTGAGTAGTGTATACTGCTTTATAGTGCTTTACAGCCCTCTCTAAGTGGTTTACAGAGTCAGCATATTGCACCCAACAATCTGGGTTCTCATTTTACCGACCTTGGAAGGATGGAAGACTGAGTCAACCTTGAGCCTGGGGAGATTCGATCTGCCAAACTGCAGACAGATGGCAGTCAGCAGAAGTAGCCTGCAGTACTGCACTCTAACCACTGCGCCATCGAGGTTCTTTTTAGTGACCATTCGAAGTTACAGTGAAACCAAAAGTGACTCATGACCTTTCTTTTCATACTTACTGCCACTGCATTATCCCCATGGTCACATGATCAAAATTCAGACACTTGGCAACTGGTTCATATTTATGATGGTTGCAGTATCCCAGGGTCCTGTGACAACGTTTTGCAAATTTCTGACAAGGAAAGTCAATGGGGAAGCCAGATTGACTGCACAACCATGTTACAAGCTTAACTACTGCAGGAATTCACTTAGCAACTGCGACAAGAAAGGTTGTAAAATGGGGCACAGATCATTTAACCACTCGCTTAACAATGGAAGTTTGGGGCTCAATTGTGATCTTATTTGAGGGTAACCTGTGTCGCCCAAACTGTATAGGCACTATTAGAGAAACTTGCTTCTGAGGGGATATTATGAGCATTAACATTATTGTTAGCAGTTGCAATACTCCGACTTTGGTATACAGGAGTGGACAGCACCCACAATTCACTACTACAAGACACAGAGATGAGATCGTTTCTCGAGAGGTTTCATATTGCAACTCTATCACTTCTCATAACTGAAAGAGGGCAATCCTCAACTTATGGCCACAATTGGGACCAGGATTTATGTTGCTAAGCAACATAAATAGGGGTTGTGTTTGATTTTATGGTTATTTTTGCCACAGTTGTTAAGCAAGTCGCTGCAGTTTATTTATTTAGAAAGTTTATATTGCTGTCTACTCGCATATGGTGATTTAAGGCGGCTTACAGGACATAAAAGCACAATATAAAGGAAATAAAAATAAATAAATAATAATAAAATAATCCGCCACCCCACCTCAGCAACAACACACATTAATTAACCAGGCATTTAGGTTAAGTGATATGGTCTTTAATATGGTCGTTTAGGGAATTCAGCTACTTCCTCCATTGACTTTACTTGTTGGAAGACAACTAGGTAAGTGCAAATGGTGATCATATGAATCCAGGATGCTGCAACTATCATAAATACTATTATTTATTAACTATGATAAGTAAATATCATAAATATTGACAAGCACCCAGATTTTTGATCACTTGACTGTGGCGATGTTGCAACTGTCGTAAGTCCAAGGATCCATTTTTTCACTTTTAACACCACCATTGTAACTTCAATTGAATGGTAGTAAGTTGAGGATGACCTGTCCATGTTGTGTATCTGAGGATCGTTCTACCAGGCTCTTCAACAGCAATTCTACTGAATTGCATCTGAAGAAGCATCCAAAGAAGATTCTACACATAACATAGTATAATCATTTTGCTTTTTATCTGCTTTTACTTACAATATCTGGGTTTTTTCCTCCCTGGTTTTGTGGTATTCTATTTCTTTATTGTTTATGCTGCTGTGCCCTGCCAAAGTCAGGTGGTGCTTAAATCAAATCAATTAAATTAAATTATTTAAATTAAATCAAATCACAAAGTCTTCTTCTGCTCTTGGAAGTGTCAACAAAGGTTGCATTTTCCAGAACACTGCAAAGAGAGGCAATGTGGCCATTTCACTTTTAGAAGCAAGGAGATAGGTTGCTTTAGAAATCTGTTTAAATGGGTGCACTGCATGATATTTCAGCAAAATCAAGCAGTCCTTCAAAATTTCGTACAGGAAAAACCACTGAACTAATTTCTTATGCAGGCAATGTTTTGCTTACGATCTTAAAAGGAAAAATTAGAGCTATATAGGGAAAGAAACCCCCCCCCCATAAAAAAAAAACAACAATCAAGTTTGCAGCAAAGTAGAGGGATATGAAATCTTATTAAACTTTCATTTACTTTTTGCATCAAATCAACACTTATCGGAGTCAATAACTAATGCAAAACAAATAGTCTCTAACTCTAAAGATGAATCTAAAAGGACAAAACACATGAACGTGTAAATATAAAACAATTATAACTAAAAGCAATTTTGAAAGTAAAACACTTCTACTATGCAAGAAGTCTGGGGCTCAAAAATAAACAAATATGTTCAATGTGCTGGAGAAAGAAAGAGAATGAACCAAGAGGAAATGACAAACACAGACAAGACTGTGTAGGATGAGCACATTTAATTGACAAAAGACTAGAATAGTTAAACAATCCTCTGTCCACTGGTAATGTATTACTGTGTAAGCTAAAATCCTCAAATGAGACAGATTTGGAAATGTTTAGAATATCAGTGACCGGGGGGGGGGGGGGGACACGACGACGACGACGACACAACAATCAATCAGTCCTAAGCTACATAAGGGCTTCAAGTGATGACCAGAAAGCAAAAACTCACATACTTGGTTGTATGATGTAAGTGGACAATGGACTAGAAAAAAAGGAAATGAGGTAATTTGGGTGGGTCACTGACCAAACAAAAGTTTTGGATCTCTTTTGAACAACTGGAACTGAACTGAACAACTGGAACTGAACTGAACAACTAACTCGATCATTGGAATCTCACCAAGCTGGAGAGCAGAAAGAGTCTCCCTTTTTTTTAAAAAAAAGAGAAGACAGAATCGAGTAACTGTCCAATTGAAACTTGAATCAATTACCCGTAGTTTGTAATTCTCCCATAAATATCATTATCTGAGAAGAAATATCTCCAAAATCATTAGGACATATCTAGAATTGCCTTGCTAAAAGGTAAAGGTAAAGCTTTCCCTTGCACATACGTGCTAGTCGTTTCTGGCTCTAGGGGGCAGTGCTCATTCTCGTTACAAAGCCAGAGAGCCAGCGCTGTCCAAAGACGTCTCCATAGTCATGTGGTCAGCATGACTAAATGCCAAAGGCACACAGAACACTGTTACCTTGCCACAAAAGTGGTCCCTATTTTTCTACTTGCATTTTTACATGCTTTCAAACTGCTAGGTTGGCAGAAGCTGGCACAAGTAACTGGATTCGAACCACCGACCTTTCTGATCAACAAGTCCAGCGTCTTAGACACTGATCTACCGCGTCCTTGCTAGGAACACATAAAGGCAAAACAATCCATTGAATTGGTTACCAACAGATGGACCTTAACTTACAACCATCTGTTTAACTCTGGGAAAAACGGAACTTGCAGCTTATACTCACACTTACAACCATCACACCACCCTTGCATTCAGTGTAATAGAGCAGAGGTCCCCATGGACTAGCACTGGGCCACAGCATGCCAACAACCGGGCTGCACAAACAAGTGAAGCCCCTTCCACGGGATGCAGGTAGCATGTGAAACCACGCTCCCACCGGTCCACAGAAAAACCTTTCTCCACGGAACCGGTCCCTGGTGCACGAAAGGTTAGGGGCCACTGTAATGGAGTTTTGCAGTGTTTTGGGTTCAGTTTCAAAGAGTGCTTCAAACTGTGTGCAATTCATATATGGCACCTCTTTGAGATACCTCAAGCAATTGTGCCCTTTCTCAGAAGTACGTAGTAGCTTCGAAGGGCAGCCACAAGATCCTGGAAATCAGAAAAGTCAAAGCTGTCTTAAAATGTTGCAGACAGGTGCTGTGTCATACACTCCAAAGCACCTCTGGATAGTGAATTCAAAACACTGCACAACATAATAATTAGTAAACATACTTATTTCCCAAACAGATCTTACTTGGAAACAAATATAATCTAACAAATACAATAAAACAGATTATTAAACAGTATCAGCCTAAACAAAAGTTTAGTACAAGTAACACATAGCTACAGAATTGTTCAGAGATTAAACTGTACACAATATAGTTTTTGACAGTTGTCTTGGTAACATAAACAGAAGCTTGTCTTGCTTCCATCAGAAAAGTCCATACAGAACCATTAAGAACTTTCCGAATGTTTCAAAAATAACAATAGCATGGCAAAGTAATATTTTATACTTTTACATCTGACTGACTAAGCAATTAATATTAAGAAATGCGATTAAGCAGAATCCACTTTATTTAGGAAATGAAAGAGAAAAAATTCTTAAATCAGCAGGTCCCTATTACAGAAGATTCTAAACACATGATATGTTATTTTAAAATTTCTATTTCTTTAGATTTTCAAATAAGTTTAACCATGCATATGATTGTATCCTAAATTCTGAAGTCTTTGCAGAAAGGAAAAATCAAGATGGCAACTGTGAACCCCTTTTGTGTTCATTGTGTGTGAAAAGGGACTGGGCTCTGATCACATCTTCACAGCCATCACTTTCATCTTTTTGAAAACCATGCTTAAGTTTATACATTTTGGACATATCTGGCACAGGAGGTGAACTTGTTGTCTCAAGAGCCATAAATAATCTTAAACAATATAGTAAGTATTAGGTGTGTGTGTGTGTGTGTGTGTGTGCATCTATTTGTTAGAATCGGTTGTTAACATTCTAAGCAGTTCGGAGAACTGGTTGTTAGAAGAAATTACTGGCCTAATCCTGTAAGGAAGGCAAGAAGGAAACATTCTGGTGTTGCTTACAGAAACTGCTCCTCTGTTAACCCTTATTACATTCTTAGCAGGAGTAAAATTCCTGTCTCAGGAACGTCTCTGGAGTTTATTTTCCCTTCTTTGCTGATACTTTGCTTGTGTGGAGTGACTATTCAAAGTTACAATGGCACTGAAAAAAGTGACTTATGACCATTTTTTACACTTACAACTGTTGCAGCATCCCCACAGTCATGAGAGACCAGGCGAGGAGATGTGTGCCTCAATGTGAATGATGTTGAGTTGGCCACACCCAGCCACATGACCATCAAGCCATGTCCACCAACTAAGCCATGCCCACAGAACCGGTTGTAAAAAAAATTGAATCCCACCCATGTGTATGTGTGTGTGCGTATTATGTATAAGTATATGTATATATGCATGTATGGTATTTAGGTTTCTTTGGGTATTTTCCCATGTCTTAATATTTGTGCTTTTATTATAGCGACATTTCAGCAGAATCTTATCTGCCATCCTCAGGCTTGTGTATTGGGTTCTTTTTAATCTTGTGTGTCATTTGAATTTGGTGCTGGCTTTCTGCTTTATTTGAATGGTTTTTCGTCATCTTGATTGGCTGGGAGTCTAGGTCTGTTTTTATTGGTCTTCGAGTTGCTGTGTTTTTCATTGGTTGGCAACTTTGTGTTTTGTGCATTGGGGTTTCTTTGTGCAGCTTGGTTTCTTGTGAATGGCTGATAATTATTTATTAGGAAGCTAGGTTTTATTTGGGTAGCTGGCTGGGGTGTGTTTGGGCTGGAGGCATTGCGGGGGGGGTCTGTTTGTGTCCAGGTGCTTGCCTGGATTGCGGTATAGAGATTTTTTTGTGGTGTGCATAAGCGCACCAATCGTACCTACCGTCCCTGTCCTATTGTTTTTTCTTTTTTTTCTTTTAAGTATCTATCTCATGTATTCAAAACTACAGTATATTTATTCTTATACCTGTATCTTGCAAGCCATTGGCAAATCAAATAAATACTAAATACCAGAGATCACCATTATTTCATCCCCAATTAGCTCTAGCTCAATTTTACAGTTTTAGCTATGGTGAACATTATTAATAGAATTTTATATCCTTAAAATTCACAGTAATTTAATAATTTAATCACAGTAAGATTATAAACATATATATGTCCTTCTCAAAAATGTAGAAGTTTTGTTTCTATTGTGACTGGATCAGAATTCATAACTAGTATGACCGGAAAGATTTAAAATATGAAAGGTTAAGAGCCACTAACTTAAACAGCTTTACACTACTAACTATCAAAACAGATAGCAATGTTGAACAAGAAACTAACATCAAATATATAAAATGCAACAGCTTCAAATTTCATCGCCCAAGGTACCATTCTGTACCTTGCTGGTATCTAGCATTTGTTCCTGTTAGTTATTTGTATACATTTGTTAAATATTTTCCTTGGCTCCTTCAATCACTAGATTGGTTCTTGTAAATTAAATCTTAATCAGAATGATCCAACCATCTCAGGCAGCATTTGCTGGTTTATTACTGTAAGGTTAAAAATAAAAAAGAAATCTTATATTCTATGCAGGCTAATTTTCATTTCCTAAACTGGACCCGTGCTTTCAAGTGCAGTGGAAAACTTCCCAGCTAAAATTGTAGAAAGACAGACCCAGAAATGTTTTTGGCTTTGTGTTTGGAAGTGGTACCAGAAACACACAAATAAACAAACAAGACCCACCCTGCTTCCTTCTGCAAAACCTGTAAATCTTTAATAAAACAAGATGAATTAACTGGTTTGCTTGAAAGGAGTAAAACAGACCAACAAAGTACCTTCACCAGTTTAATCCAATTATATACTGATTCAAACATACTGTTCCAAACAAGGACTGGAAACATTTAGCTATTTATACAAACATAATATTTTCTAAAGGTTTTTGCAACCTCATTTAAGTTTTCAAAAGTTCTGAACTGAGGAACGAAATATTTATTTACATTCCACTGCCGAAGCAAATTTATACTTTTAAGCCATCTCTTTTTGGACTGCTAAGAGAGTTAAACTGTTCTACACACATCTATTACATAACAGTTATTTACCTCTGTAAGGTTACAATAGCTATATATATAGATAAACATAAAGTTATACGAGAGTGGAAAAACATTGAAAATTACTTTATTTATTGAAAATAAAAGGAATCAAGACCAATTTATTGATACTTAATTTACTGATACTTTGGCATGATGGATCTAAAATATTAACTACATTGTTTAAACTGAGTGATCTTTAAGTGATTAAATTATTCTAAAAATTATCCCTTTTCACTTCGTGATCAATGGCTATTTATGGCTTTAAAAAAATCAATTGATACTCTTTCAACACAGATATACAAAATTAGATTGTTGTAAAAATGTTGTCTATACATTCTTAGATATTATTTCCTTCTAAAAGGGACTGAAAGTATTGATTATTCCTTTTTAATCTAAGCAAAGATTTTTTACAACAAGCCAGACCATTTAACACATAAAATTGTCTTTCAATGTTTCTTTTTTTATATTTCGTGGTCAACCATACTGGGACTTTAAGACCTCTACATTGATTTGATAATAAAGTTAAATTATACAAACCCAAACAGCCAACTTGTAAGATGAATGGGTAACCCACATAAAGCCAAAAGTTCTTTTCTCAGAGAATAAAAACTATTAAGTAATCAAAGTGCTAATGCACGTAAGAAATACTGTTACATAGTAGAGAATTTGAAAGAAATAATTGGGGGTGAGAGTGGGTGAAACGGAGGTATGGAATAGTTCTCTTCCATTAAGTACCAAGAGTCTGTCATCTAAAAATTCATTCTGGCTCCCACAATATAAATATAGTGAATTATTTTTACAGGCAATGCCAGAAAGCAGTTACATTTTTTAGCCCACCAAAACATGATGCTTCCCTCTGGAATCTTTTTTTTTTTCCAGATACAATAATATCTGCAAAAGGGTATATGTATATTTTTTTGAAGAGAATTCTAGGCAAATCACTAATTCTTGTTATATATAGATATTTCTTATTTTTCCCTTTCTTGTTCTACCTTCTTATTTACTCATATTTTGCTCAGTATCTTTATGATATACTGTGGGATGATAATTTTTTTTTAGGTTTAAATAGAAAATAAATATTAAGCACTATACTGCCATACAATGTAGATTTATATAAAACTGATACTCACTAGATAGCCAATAATTCTAATAATATTATTAGATTCTATTTATTATTATAATAGAACCATCTACACATTTAGCCTTCCAGTTCCATCGTGCCTTGAATCATGTACCTATTATGAATTATCTGAATTATCTGACTCTCATTTCTGCTGTCACTATTACACTATAATGACATCCTGACTCAGCTCAGGAAAACTGCACAGCAGTATATGTTAAACTTGCTAATTGCACTGTTGGATTTCAGTCACACTCAAATAAATTAGTTAGAAAATAAATTTAAAGTTTGCTTCAAAATGATGCTTCAACATCATTTCCTTAAGAACAATTATAGCATACAAAAGTGCTTTAGATGGTGGTTTATGAATAAATGTGTAGAGTCTGTTCGAGTTTAGAAATGCTTGTTTTGCATTCCTTTCATATTATAAGGAAAATTATGTTTACTCTTTAGCAAAATGGTCCAGTAATTAAATTATAAGCTCTCTCCAACAACCCAATCCATTGTTACAATCAATCTACTTGTCAGAAGACCAGAACTAGCAATTATACATTTTCTTGGGAAAGAACCATGATCTAGTGAAATAGAAAGTCTACAGTTAAAATCTGTCCTTTGTTCTCAAAAAAATATTCAACCCAATACTCAGCATATGTTAGGTTATGTTATGTTAGGTTTCAAAAACCAAGAAAGACCTGTTACATTACTTCAAAGTAGTTTCTTTTATTGTTCCTCGCCTATAGATAGAAATCTTGCCAAACTAAAGCAAATTATGCTTTATGCCACCACTATGAGCCATGGTGGCACAGTGGTTAGAATGCAGGATTGCCCACTGCCAGGAGTTCGATCCTGACCGGCTTAAGGTTGACTCAGCCTTCCATCCTTCTGAGGTCAGTAAAATGAGCACCCAGATTGCTGGGGGCAATACACTGACTCTATAAATCTCTTAGAGAGGGCTGTAAAGCACCATGGAGCGGTATATAAGTCTAGGCCCTATTGCTAAACTATTGCATCACTAAAGATATACTCTGAGAACCTCTAGGGGGAAGGTATTTTGACCTTAATGTTGATTCCAAACAAACTAGCTAACCTTTGTTATCTCTTACTTATATGGAATGCAGCCCTCCCTCCTGGGCATCCAAGCTACATTCCATCACAGTTCATCAGTAGCTCCAGCATAAGTTTCCACCAATGCCCTAATGCAATGGCTATCACAGAAGCACCGTGAGGAATTAAACTGGCAGCTACATCTAGCTACTTCATTGCTTCACAAATGTGTGCTCCTATAAAGTCAGTGTGAAAAGTTCATCAAAGAAGGAAAAGCCCCAGCAGTGCTCTCTTTATTTGAGACCCTTTCAATCTGTCCTTAAAAAACATACAACAAAAACATATAAGCAACATACAGAAAATAATCAAAATCCTCCACCTACCTCATTGAAACGTGTCACCAAATTTTCAACAGCCCTCTGTTCCCCATCTGGGACAGAGAGAAAAGTTGCTTGGATGGATGCAAGTTTCTTCCGACATTCAGCATTTCCCAAATCTCTGGTTAAGAAGCAGAGATAGTCAATGGGCAATACTTTTCTGTAAAGATCCTCCTCCTGTTCCATCAGGATACTAGCAACTTCCTCTGGGAACTGAATGAGATGCTGCAGTTCTACAAGTTCTTTACTGACGGTGGAAGAGAGGGCGTTGGATGTGGCCATGGACGAACTCAACTGTCGTTCTAAAATAAATAAAAGTAAAAAGTAGCCAGCATTTTCTCTTTTATCAACAGGTTTAATTAACATTTTACAATAAGTTTATCATATATTCTGCACAAGCTTAAATGCTGAGCGATTTCACATAAAGGACAATTGAAGTTCCCTTTTAATTTCTATAAAACATTAGAGTAATCTTTGCCTTAACTGTACAAAATTTTGCACAGCTTGGGGTAAATCGCTTTCCAATAACAGAGATACATATTTCCTTACACTGCATAATAACATGTACATCTGTTCTTTAGATAATTAAATAATTGTTGACCATTTCTAGTGTTAATATTATTAAATACATTGAATTTTATTGTGGACAATAATATATAAACATCTGCATAGGTGGATGTGTTATGTCATGTTCTATACCAGGGGTAGGGAAACTTGGCTCTTTTATTACTTATGGACTTCAACTCCCAGAATTCCTGAGTGAGCCATAAAAGGTTCCCCATCCTTGGTCTACTGGTTTTTCAGTTGTGGGAAAAATCAATTTTTGACTTGAATGGGACATATACAAATGTAATATACAAATGTATATGTCCTAAATTTGTATATTAAACAGTCCCATTCAAATCAAAAATTGATTTTTCCCACAACTGAAAAACCAGGGAAATAAATTTAATATTTTTTATGATTTCTTTTCCCATTCACTACAATTCCACCTTTCAAAATATCATTCCCAGTCCCATACAAATATATAAAATATTTCTTCTAGCCTTCCCTCAGTTCATTTTCATCTTAAATTGTTACATAATTTTATTTTTAATTCTATTTTCTTTCCTTCCTTATCCCTATTCCCTAATTTCCATGACAAATGTTTATTTCCATCAAAATTATCCTACAGTCTGTTCCTGTTTTAGTCTTAACTATGTCTTTCTTTCTTTGTCTAATTCTTTCTTTCTATAATATACAATATCTTTTCCTCATTCTATTTTGTTATAGTAATAATTCTCTTATGCACCTTTTTTCTTCATTAACAGTTTTTCACTTGATAATTTCACTTAACCTTTTTTCACACAGTTAAACAACTTAATCTCACATATTTCATTGGCTTTCCATACACATTTTTTTCAAAGCAATTCTCATTGAGAATATAAACCAGCACAAAGCAATCTTAAATCAGCCTTAGGTTGAAACTAAAAGGATTAAAATAAATTGCATGGTAAGTACAAAAAATAAAATTTAAAAAGCTTCATTTAAACTACAAGCCAGTTGGGCTGAAACAATACAAGTCAATAAGATAGTACTAACATAAGCCATATCTCTGAATTATCCAATTATTTTTTCTTGTCTTTTCATGTTACCTAGCAGAATTTTTTTTTCCCTGGATCACACTTATATTGTTCTATAGTTTCTCAGTACTGATCTTTGGTTCTTCCAAAAAAAACCCAAAAAAACAAAACAAAGATACCCAGCACATTTCCCCCCCAAAAATAATTTAGATATCCTCAACATTTTGCTAGATGAAAACCAATGCAATTCAGAAAACAAGGACATCAATGATCTCAGGCAGTGTGACTTAGATATGATGCTTCCGTTTCTCTTTTCAAATTTCTTTCAATTTACAACATTCAAAAATTTGTGTTCAGAAATGAAGAGGGATTGTACTACACTTTTTGACAACTGCCAACAACAAAGTGAGGTCCAGTTTAACTCCAGAAAAATCCATTTATTTTATCCATGTTTGGCTTTCTCCAAAACTACCCCAGTTACTAAAAATGTAAATACTTCCTCCTAAGCTAATCATTATCTCTCAACCTATCTTACCTCACACGTTGTTGTGAAGATAACAGTAAATCTCTATTGCTTGAGAACAAACAGGCCCAAAAATTGTGAAGAACATTAAAAACTATTTGTATTACCATGGTCTCCAAAAGGTACTGTTTGTCCTCGCTGCACCTTCAAGTCATTCTTATGATGAAAATCATAACACTGGAAAAGAAGAAGTTATATAGTCTTGTCTCTGTAACATAATAGACAATAGCCAGCACTGCAGCGCTCCTATGCCAACAGAAGGTCTACAGAACTGGTTTTGGCCCATTTCTGTTCTCAGGGTTGGTGAAGATGAATATATTATTATATCTGAAATACTAACTGGTCTCACCTTGGATTTTTTTTAAACAAAACAAATGTTTTGAAAGTACAGCAGAAGCAATTTAAAATCCTTCTCAGACAAATAATTTTGGAACAAAATGTATTTGCAGGACACCTAAAAGGGTAGACTTTTGATACTGTAATATTTACAACAAGTATGTTTTCAAGTATGTTTCACCTCCTTTAATGCACCAAGTACTGATCAGAAATAGCAGAACGTTAAGGAAAGAAGTGAGCTAATATAACTATATATGCACTACAATTCCCATATTTTGTTATATGATGTTGAGGTAGCATCATGACCCCTTCGCTATTCGTCTGATTTTTGCTCAGTACTGATAAAGCCTGATAAACCATCCTTCCAAGGCTTTATGGTAACAGGATAACAGATTTGGAAGGGGCGTTGGGAGGTCTTCTGATCCAACCCCCAGCTGAAGCAGGAAACACCATGGCATTTCAGACAAATGTCTGTCCAATCTCCTCTTAAAAATCTGCAATGATGAAGCACTCACAACATCTGCAGGCAATATTTTCCAGTGTTTAATTGTTCTAGCTGTCAGGAAATTTCTCCTTAATTTTAGATTGATTCTCTCCTTGATTAGTTGCCATCCATCCATTGATTCTTGTCTGGCCTTCAGGTACTTTGAAGAATAGATTGATCCCCTCCTTTCTTGTGGCAGCCCCTCAAATATTGGGACACTGCTATCATGTCACCCCCAGTCCTTCTTTTCATTAAACCAGACACACCCAATTCCTGAAACTGATGTTCATATGTTTTAGCCTCCAGTCTTCTACCTAGTCATCTTGGTTGCTCTTTTCTACACTCTTTCTGGAGTGTCAACATCCATTTTTATATCATGGCCACCAAATGGATCTTTATTCTTACTCACATGAAGTGTTAATACTATTATACACCAGTTGTATACACTAGTTTACATTACAGAAGAAATATAGTTTTTTTAAAAAAACTACTTTAGCCTTTGAGGATTATGTCTGAAATGTTCCATCTGACGCTGATTCACCTTTGGAACACCATAAACCCATGATGGTGAACCTATGGTACGCAAGCCCCAAGTGGCACACAGAGCCATTTATGCCAGCACGCGAGCCGCTGGCAAACTTAACTCACTGCGCATGCGCATGCCTCACAGCTGATTTTCGGCTGGTTTGAGGCCTCCCAGAGGTTTGAAAAAAGCCTCTGCGGTCCGAAAAGGCCCATTTTGTCACTTCCTGGAATACAGGAAGTGACAAAACCGGCCTATTCGGCCTGCAGAGGCTTTTTTCAAGCCTCTGGGAAGCCAAAAAAGGCCTAAAACCAGCCAAAAATCAGCTGTGAGGCACAGTGTGGGTAAGGGGGAGGTGAGGGGATGGCAGCAGGAATTGCGCATGCATGTGCACGGGGCAAGGGGAGGCATGCATTGCCTTCTGGGTGCTGGCATGCAAGCATGCGAGCGTCAGCGTGCACACAATTTTGGGCACAGGAGCCCAAAAAGGTTAGTCACCACTGCCATAAACCATAAACCACTCTCTTTTCCAGGTGACCTCTGGAAAGCTGCATGATCCCTCCTATAACATTTGAATGGCATGGACTAGGAGGTATGAAATAATCTCAACTTTTACCAATGTTCCATCTATGAACAGAATGTTTGGCAACTCTCTACTATAGAAGTTCAAAAGGGTCAATATGGGTTGTTTGCAGTGTGACCATCACGTAATTAAGACATTTCCATTCTGTGACCATTAAAGTGGCTTTTTTTTCCCCAATGGATCGACAAGACCACGCACAACTTCTTCATTGTTTGGCAAGATTGTGATGATGAATAAGCATACAGTCTAATAATGTTATTTCAGGTTAATGTTGCTATTTATGAAAACCAGCTTCTGAACTTAATGTTTGATTAATGTAATTCCTGACCTTAACAAGTCATGCATACAAGCATATCGTAAGATTCGGGTCTTAGGTATCAGATTAAAAAAATACTTTTATTCCAGAGGTATTGGGTTTTTTTTTGTTTTAGTTAGTTTGTTTTTCACAATGCATATCACAAGCAGAACAAAAACAGGGTAAGAGAGTAGAACTGCAAATTACATGGTGGTGATGTTATAATTTTCTTTAATACTAAACTCAGTAGCTATAATTTATCACCTGTAACAAATTTATAATCAAAAAAGGGACCCCATGACCCCTTTTTACCAACATTATCAAAAAAGAAATGCTGGTAAGCTATGGAGAATTCCCAAACTGCAAACAAAGAAAAAAGACAAATATAAGAGGATTTCTTTTAAAAAGTCTCTTATAGTTTAAGAAAGATAGCATTAACAAGAAATCTTTTGATCCAATCTAGTATGTTGTCAACAACAAAACAAAAAATCCTTAGATGAGAAAATATATACTTGGTCTCATAACTATTAGTCTAATAATGACATCTAAAAATAAATCTGCCTCGGATATATTCCCTTTAGGCTTTTTATGAATCTGTCAGCAAATGCATTTCCTAACTTAAAAAGAAAGGAATCATTCATACTGAATACATAAAAAGTCAAAAGACAGCCCATAGGATAGAGGTCATATTTACAGCAGTCCACTACCATTTCAGAAAGTCATTAAGGAAAAATAACTTTTTTTTTGTCCTTGGAAAAACATGTACATAGAATTTATATAGGTTGTTTTAAGTTTAGGTTTAAAACATGAGCCAATACAATTTTTTTTAAAATAGTGAAGTTCTCCCTAGCACCTATTTTGCCATTTTCACATTTGTGCCTCCTTTGGAGGTTTTAATTTTTTTATATTTATAAAAAAGCAATGTGATCTGTTACTATTTTCATATTAAAAATAGAATTCATCAGATAGTTTTTATTCAACTTGCTTAGATCAAATTATCTCAATGTTCTATTCAGCTTTAAATATATGCTCATATTTTTTTTAAAAAACCATGCGATGAGGGCAGTTTTAGAATTGTAGTGACATTTTCAGATATATTCAAATAAGAATTTAGTCTAATAGTTTCAAAAATACTATTTATTAGGTTAATTCTTTAAGAAATAACAATAAATTTAAAGTAAAAAAGATTAATATGTAGTCACAGCTCAGATTCATCTATTTTCAAACTGAATATTACAAAAGTTCGACAAATATCCAAAAATAATGAGACACAGTAGGGTGTTAATAGTAATTGTACAGTAAAAAAAAATACTTCTGGTAAAATCAAGTTCCTCCCTGCAGAGATGAAAATTGCTTTGGCAAAATTGCTTTGACATTTCACATTGTACTGCAGTGAATATTACAGTTGAACAAAAGATACTGAAAAAAATTGAGCATTGCAGTACAAAACTCCAAAATACAAAAACATATCCTGGGACTTGAATCTTACTTGACATTAGAGTCCAACAGTGGTACACACCACTAAAAGTATAATGAACCGCAGTGAGTATTATGAGTATTATGAGCCACAATGGCGCAGTGATTAGAGTGCAATACTGCAGACTACTTATGCTGATTGCCGTCCGTCTGCAATTGGGCTGTTCAAATCTCACCAGGCCCAAGGTCGACTCAGCTTTCCATCCTTCCAAGGTGGGTAAAATAAGGACCCAAATTGTTGGAGGCAATATGCTAAATCTGTAAACCACTTAGAGAGGGCTGTAAAGCACTGTGAAGCGGTGTATAAGTCTAAATACTATTGCTATCATTACCCATCTTAGAAAAAAGTCGTGGTAGCAATACAGAACACAAGCAATGGCTCTGTGGAGGTACCAATATTACTTATTGACTTATCGCTTAACAATTCTTCAAAGTTACAACTGACCTGAAAAAGGGAACCTACAACCCAGATCCCAACCTGCATTCATGAGACCACACTTTGGGCACTCAACTCAGTTATACTTTCAAATAATTGTATCATCTTCTTCTGCTCTTTACCTCTCAATATAGTCCTTGACTTACAACAGTTCATTTACTGATTGTTCGAAGTTACAATGCACTGAAAAAAGTGACTTTTGACTTTTTCACACTTACAACCATTGCAGCATCTCCATGGTTACATTATCAAAATTCCATCATTTGGCCAACTGACTCATATTTATGACAGTTGCAGTCCCCTGGGATCATGTGGTCAGCTGACAAGCAAATTCAATGGGGAAGCCAGATTCAGTTAACAACTGTGTTATTAATGTAACAACTGCAGTGATTCACTTAACAACTGTGGCCAGAAAGATTGTAAAATGGAGCAAACCTCACTTAACATGTCTCACTTAGCAACAGAAATTTTAGGCTCAATTGTGGCCAATTGTAGACTAATTGTAATCAGAAACACTTATCTACAGTGGTGGGATTCATTTTTTTTTACTACTGGTTCTATGGGCGTGGATTGGTGAGCATGGCAGGGGAAGGATACTGTAAAATCTCCAGTCAGAGGTGGTATTTGCCGGTTCTCTGAACGACTCAAAATTTCCGCTACCAGTTCTCCAGAACTGGTCAGAACCTGCTGAATACCACCTCTACTACAGGAGCCAGAAACTGCAGGGATTGGTATTGTTTTAATTTATTAAAAGCTAATAATACAGGGCTAAATTCTGATATTTTTAGGTACAAAAAGAAAAACTTGCAGTGATTTCTTTACACCTCTTTCATAAGCAGTACATTCTATAAGAAGAATAGGGGTGAAACTAAGTATACTGTATTAATCCAATTTGCTATTAGTTATAGCTGACTTATTCCTGCTGTCTGACTGGAAACAAAATTTGCACTTCTATATTAAAGAAGATTAGCCTCCACCTGTTTGTGAAAGAACAAGCTATGTGAGTGTTAATTGAAGCAAAAGTGGGGGGGGGAGGAAATTATTTCGATAAACCCTTGATTTTTGTTATATTTCTGCTCCAAAATCTCCTCTTTCCAAGTCTTTACAGAGCATTATTATATTATACTATACTATATTAGTATAGTCAACTATAATATAAATTTGCTCATCACTGACTAAAGTGAAAATCATAGCTGGTTCAGTACTACAAATGACATGAAACTGTTTAATTGTTAATCCGATTATATTAAAATAAAAATATGTACAACAACATAAATTGAATTCTTCTTGTGAAACATATTATCCTGCTGGTGAACACACATTACAGGTAGTCCTTGACTTATTACAGTTCATTTAGTGATCATTCAAAGTTACAACACTAAAAAAGTGACTTATGACCATTTTTCACTTACAACCTTTGTAGCATCCCCAAATCATGTGATCAAAATTCAGGTGCTTGGCAACTGGTCATGTGATGACATTTTATGTGGTCAGCTGACAAGCAAAGTCAATGAGGAAGCCAGATTCACTTAACAGCCACGTTACTAACTTATCAACTGCAGGGATTCACTTAACAACTGCAGCAAGAAAGGTTGTAAAATGGGGCAAACTCACTTAACAAATGTCTCACTTAACATAAGACATTTTGGGCTCTATTGTGGTCATAAGTCGGGGACTACCTGTATTTAAATTCTTTCTTCAATGAATTAAGTTACCATTGATTAAGTCATTATTAATTTTGTCAATGAAATAAGTTATTACCACTAATTTTCCTTTTTTTCCTCATGAGTAATAATCTTGTAAACCATGGGAAATCTCTAAAAATTAATAACCTTTCTTTCCTTGTTTGCAATATTGTATAAGAATGCTATATGACATTCTAATATTAAATCTGGGCAGCTATTATTATCCAACGTTCTGGAATCCCCAAGACAGTGCCAAGAATTTTAGATGAAAAATAGCTCTGTAATTAAGCTTACACAGTGGCTCGTTAAAATCTTGGTACCATACTGTGAGAGAACAACCAGTAGACATTTTGTTTTGATTTTCCAAAATTTGGTTTGAAGGAAGGACAGAAAAAAATGTTTCAGGATGGTCTATTTCCCAAATCATTACTCTAAACTTTCTCTGGTAAATATATTTTCTTCTCTGCATTTGCAATTTACACAGCTATCACTGACTGTGATATTCATATAGGGCAAATAAGGATTCAAGAGAACTTGAAATTATCTGTTATGGGAGATGGAAAAGGCAACATTTACCATCCAAATTAAAATAATAATTCCTGATGCTTTTACTAATTTGTAATTCTATGAATTTTTATTAATAAAAATATTGTATCCATAACAATAATCAAATAAATAAAATGCTCAATATTTCTCACTAATTAGTATTAGAATGCAATGTCAACTATTAAATTACAATTTTTCTATTATGGTATAAACTTGCTGAGTACATGATTTTTTTTGCAAATTATGCCGAATAACTTACATATATATTAATTTATTTCTGAAACAAAGAAAGCAAGCTTTATTACCTAAAATATTTTTCTGATATGCAATATACAGTAACATTACCAACACAGACCATGGTTACAATACTGAACATGTAATCACATGTATTAAATAAAATAGATTAGTATTAGTACAGACTAATCTAAATTCATTGCAACTAAATTTCACAGATAAATTTAAAATTCAGAAATACAGCCAAAATCTGACCAAAAATAATAAAAAATACATGTTAAATATCTTTCCCACAAATAATTTACAACTGACTCTGAAATCCATACCATTATTCCGATCTCAAAAAACATTTTAGATTAAAAAGACATGAGAAATGACTATATAAGTCATCAAGCTTACCAGTAAACTGAATTTTTCTATTCATTTTCTTCTAAAAAGTCAGTGTATATGGATGCTTTCAAAAGCAGAGAAATGTAACATGCTACTTGCATTCACTGTTGTGAAACAACTGAAACTAAGAACTATCAAAATACACAATTAGAATACATTGTGTAAGTCACAAAAACAACAGGCATAAAGGTCAGGTTACCTACTTACCAGATGAAAGTGGAAACACTATGACTTCAACAAGATAAATTCTACTTTTTTAAGAACTATGAAGAGTAGCATTTGATTTAGTTACAAGAAAAAGAAAAAACATATTTATGCTACGCGGAAATCTATATATCTGAAACAGACTCAGTGAGGTTAAAATGTTCTAATGATCAACAGTGCGTTAGTTTTCATACATAAAGGCAATAAATTACATCCTTTTAAATTGTCAAAATACATCAGAAGCCTCCCTCACAATGATTCTTTCTAAAAATTCAAACATGTTCCTAATAATTAGCACATGACATATTTATGTATGGGTTTGTTTTTGTTTATATTATCAAAATTCCAAATTTATTTTGAACTAATTGTTTTTTTCAGAAGGTTAAAAATTAAACTATGAAAAATCTATTTTCGTAATGAATGATTTCCATCCAAAAGTCACTGATTATATATTCAAAGTCTGATGAAGTATATATAAATACACATTTTGTTCATTTAAGACCTCATTTATTTCATTCCCCAAGTTATAAATCTTTTGACCATCAGCTTTCAAGAACATAATAAACACCTAATTAATTAACACAGAAAGAGACGTGTATTCTGAATTTATCCAAAACAATGAGGAGTGTACTTTAATTCCATTTCATTAAGAACCACTTTGACATGGAATCTTACTTCACTACAAACTTCAATAAAAATCCACCCAGTGCTTCGAGACATTATAATCTGAAGCGGTTAACATTCTTAAAAGCATGAAATTTGAGAGACTCCAAAAAATAATATATCTATAGACATTGAACTTTACCATCCCTGGTGGAATGGCATATCTAGGAAAAGGAATTATTTAAAAAAAATTCTTTTAAAGTAACCACATGATGTGATTAATCGTTTTAGCTATAGAACCTAAAGATACAAAAGAAAATAAAAGTAACTTTCTCCTAGAACACCATGTGAACTTCCCAGACCTAACGAATAGATGCTGATTATGTCAGCTTGATCACAATCTGCAAATTCTGTATTTATATTTTAATCATTTTAGTAAGAAAATGTTATATCGCTATACATCTACTTACGGGCAATCTTCATCTGGTAATTATCAGTTAAAAATGTTGTGAAGATAAAAATCTGAAGATTTAAATCAGAGGCTCTGGGTTTTAAAAAAAAATAGTATGTATGGAAAACTTTTAAAATATCGAACATTTGAACTCTAAAATTTTGGCAATATGTGTGTATATGTGTATGTGTAGGTATCTATGTAAGAATATGTATGTATGTACAATATATATGCTTCTGTGTGTGTGTGCATAATGTATGTATATATACACACACATATTATATGTGTGTGTGTGTGTGTGTGTGTGTGTGTGTGAATCTTCCCCTTCGCACATATGTGCTAGTCATTTCCAGCTCTAGAGGCCAGTGCTCATCTCCGTTACAAAGCCAAAGAGCCAGCGCTGTTCAAAGTGGTCATGTGGCCAGCATGACTAAACACCGAAGGTGCATGAATGCTGTTACCTTCCCACCAAAGAGGTTCCTATTTTTCTACTTGCATTTTCACATGCTTTCGAACTGCTAGGTTAGCAGAAGCTGGGACAAGTAACAGGAGCTCATTCTGTTATGCGACCCTAGGGATTCAAACCATCAAACTGCTGACTTTTCTGATCGACAAGCTCAGCGTCTTAGCCACCGAGACACCATGTCCCTGGTATGTGTGTGAGTGTGTATATGTATATGTGTATGTGTGCACCCATATACATACACACACATACATACCACAACAACCATAACAACAACAATGTAGTTAGAAGAGACCTTGGGGGGCTTCTAGGTCCAACTCCCTCTTCAGGCAGGAAAACCCCATACCATTTCAGAAAAATGGTTCTCCAATCTCTTCTTAAAAACTGCTAATGTTGGAGCAGTCATAATTTCTGGAGGCAAGTTGTTCCATTGATAATTGTTCTAAGTGTCAGGAAATTTCTCCCTAGTTCTAAGTTGCTTCTGCCCTATCCACACACGTGTATGTGAACACACACACATACACACCATTTGGCTTACCTATGGCTCTTTGGAAAAAGATTCCACACAAAGATTTCACAAGCAGGATCACCAGAAATTATATAGCTTCCTTCCTTACCTTTTAACATAGTCTTTCCAGTTGATCCTCCTGAAATGCTTAAGGTGCCACTTCTTGCTCCCAGAGATATAGTAGCTTCGAGTAAGGCTCCACTGATAAAGTCTGAAAGAGAAGTTCTACTTAAGCTAGCCCGGTACTCAGGAGCTCTTTGAAGATACAGGGTCATGCAACTTGCACGGTGGCATGGCGTTAACAAAATCTTCACTGGATGGGGAAAACAGTCCAAAGAATCTTCAGCTCCTTGTGTTGACCCGAAGAGCTGAAAAACAATATTGGAGTGAACAAACTTGAGTTCTGTGTTGAATTTATTCATTCTTCAAGCATAAAAGAAAAAAAGTGCTTACCCAAGTGTTGGAAATGTAATTATAATCAAGGAACACATTTCCACATGTGGGGGACGTGCTCCCATGCACAAAAATATTAGCAAAAAAATAGAATATGGATAGAGGAAATAACAAAAGAGAGAGTAAAATTCAAACCAGAAATTTTTTTATTAGGCATGTTAGAACTAAATATGAATAGGAAGCACCAATATCTGATTCTTCATATTATAACAGCAGCTAGACTAAGTTTTGCTCAAAATTGGAAATTGGCTATGATCCCTGTTAGGGATACATACCCTAGCAGAACGTGCAACGGCAGTCTAGCAGGCAAGCAAATGATTTGAGATAAATGTTGTTGTAGTTTACACTCATAAGACAGATACACTGTGCCAGTTAAATAGTTTTTTATTCCAGCAAGAGTTATAGCATAGTCAAAACAGTCCATATGTTATACATTAGTTTAGTCCATCCAGGGATTAATCAGTTGCAAAGTCCAGTTTTGAAAAATAGAGGTCAGTAAACTTACAAATAATCAGTCCAGCAATATATCTCTTTTGCAGTCAGAGATATGAAGAAAATCAAATCCCTTTTCTTCGTTTCAGCAACAGCAGGGAAACACACAGTAATCACCATCAATCCAACATTGTCAGCTACTACAGTAAAAGCCAGCTAACAATGAGCTCTCTTGCTCCCTCTTATGGTGATTTTACAACCGCACCCAAAATACATGTTTTGCAGTTAAAGTGATACTTACACTTAAACTCACTAACATAGTTTATATATTATTTTTACCCAAACTAAGTTAGGTAACCAATGTTATCCCTAACAACCCCTTCGGAAAATACGATAGTCAATAAGGTACATGAATGGGCCGAGATGGATAGACTAACTAAGTTGTTAAAAGATAAGCAAGACAGTGGATATCTGGTATGACTGGATAAAGAAAAGGTGGTATCTGATGATCTGGAAAAATAAGGGTGACGTGTAATTAAATGTAAATAAACTATATGTATGCATATATAGACTTTAAAATGACGAAGGAGTTATTATGACAATGTATAACACGCTATCAGAATAAAAGTACAAGTGTATCTACTGCTTAGACAATGCTGTAAAATGTGAATGTATGTTTTTAATTTCATAAACGTTGAATAAATAAATATTTAAAAAAAGAAAGAAAGTGCTCTTTCAGGAAGCTTTCGTACAAGGCTTTCGCTGACTTCCATTATGCTGTGATACTTACATAATTTTGGACTCCAGATAAAGACTGTCATCCATGTGTCTTCCCTCTATTCCCCCTTACCCACCCGCTTCACCATTAGTTCTTTTTTTCTTATTGGGAAAATAAACTGTTAAGAAAAGGCTCCAGAATGGATTATTAGCACTAG
Organism: Hydrophis major; assembly: GCA_033807585.1. NCBI lineage: Eukaryota > Metazoa > Chordata > Lepidosauria > Squamata > Elapidae > Hydrophis > Hydrophis major. The sequence goes on along the minus strand of CM066331.1, from coordinate 85,045,146 downwards.
GAGGCATGTATAGAGAAACTCTTCTGGAAATAATCAAGACATTATAAATAAACAGTACTGAAGAGTCAGAAAAAATGAAGATGTGTGACATGGCTGCCGAGAGCTTTCTACTGCAGAAGAGAAAATAAATTGTAAAAGGACTTTAAAAACTATAGGCTAGTTTTACACATTATACAAAAGTATAGAGTGACTTCCTTGGATATGGCTTAACAACATGTTGCACAAATCTAGTCAATCTTATTTTAACAATAGCTTATTGTGATTTGTGGAAAAACAGGTAAATTGTTTTAACAGAAGGATTCTGGGAACCAATGTCTGGGAAGTTGAATTTAGCATCATTCAATCTACATTTTTCAATAGTTATGGTAGTTAGGTGTTAACAATAGGTAGGGGATACATAAGCTCTTATTGAACATGTAAACCTCTAAAGATCTTAACATTAAAACAGAATTCTAAGTACCAGATAAAACTCTCCCACAACAGAGGACCATAATTTTAATTAAATTTAATATGAACACATTCATTTTAAAATACCCTCTTAGTTTTCTTTATGAAAATATACTACTAAAGCATCTTTGTCAAAAATCATCCAAGAATTTTTCCAAAATCCACATGAAAGGTATATCCTTATTACAGATCACTCCAGCGTTCCAATGTACAAGCTTTACATTTCTCCAGAACGCTTCATCAGGAATACAATTAAATGTAGCAAAAGAGAAAAGGAAGGATAAAAAAGATGGCTAAACCTCAAACTTCATTACTTAATATGCCAAAGGAGAACATTTATTACCCCTAATGTCACCATATCAAGGGATGGGATGCAAATATTTTTACTAGTGTCACCATAGCAGGGGTGGGAGTGGCTAGGTGGGCATGGCCATGTGACTGGGTGGGCGTGGCTTCTTTTTACTGTGTGTGCAGCATACACCCCGACTCCTTTTTTTTGCCTCCTAATTAGCCTCAGGGAAGCTTCCTGGAAGGCCATTTTTGTTCCCAGGAGGCTTCCCTGAGGCCCAGGAAGTCATATATCCCCTCGCACATACATTTTTTTCTTCATGTTAAAGGTAAAGGTAAAAGTTCCCTGTGCACATACATGCTGGTCCTTTCTGGCTCTAAGGGACTGTGCTCATCTCCGTTACAAAGCCAAAGAGCGCGTGCTGTCTGAAGACATCTCCTTGGTCATATGGCTGGCATGAGTAAACGCCAAAAGCGCACGTTCTTCATGTTACATAACATTAAATGAGTTATTTGGTCAGAATACAAACTCATTATATTTGCTTTATTACAAAATAGAGAGATGGATTAACTACACTATGAAGACCAGATTTGGAAACTGACCTGGAAGAATGTTATATGTATGAAAAGCACCCCATATTTTATGGATGTTAAATTGTTTATAATATTTATTTTAGTCTTGTGGCTCAGGAACACAAAATCAAATGGCACCTCAGTATGGATTGAAAAAAAATAATTCCAGGAGAGAAAACATGACCCCATTGTTTCAAACACTTGTAACTTTTTTCCTTTCTCAAAAACACGGTTATAAATATTTCACAATTAATTTTTTTTTTAAAAAAAACCTAGTATCCAGTTGAGGTCTTAACCAGAGCTAAGAGCAAACTTCAGATTTTCAATGATTTCATAAATATACAGTTCATTGTCCAATGATGAAGCAACGAACTGCATATCCATTCTGGAAAAGAAAAGAATTGCTTCTCTAATATAGTAGTCTGTAATGTGTATAAACATATAGTTCAGGAAAGATTGGTATAAATCAAAGAATTGCATTCATTCATTCATTCCTCAACTTTATTATATTTATAAATAACTCAAGGAGACGAAGAAAGGTAGTCCTCGAATAGTTCATTAAGTGACCGTTTGAAGTTACAATGGCACTGAAAAAAGTGACGTATGACTGTTTTCCACACTTATAACCATTGCAGCACCCCCCACGGTCACATGATCAGAATTCCGACACTTGGTAACTGGCTCATATTTATGATGGTTGCAGTGTCCCTGGGGTCATGTGATCTTCTTTTGGGACTTTCTGACAAGCAAAGTCAATGGGGAAGCAGGTTCACTTAATCATGTTACTAATTTAACAACAGTGATTCACTTAATAACTGTGGCAACAAAATGTGGTAAATGGGACAAAACTCACTTCATACATCTCACTTAACAACATAAATTTTGGGCTCAGTTGTGGTCATATGTTGAGGACCGGTGTTACTTCCTCCCCCTATTTTCCCCACAATAACAACCATGATAGGTGAGTCAGGCTGAGACAGTGACTGGCCAAAAGTCACTCAGCCAGCCTTCATGCCTAAGGCAGGATTAGAACCCAGGCCGGATCTGGCCTGCGGGGTGCTCAGATCTGGCCTTAGGGTCACCCTGGAAACATCAAAGGACCGGCCCATGGTGCCTCTGTCAGTGAAAATGGAATTCGGGAGGTCCACGTGCAATCCTCGCAAGCTCTGTTTTTGCTAGCAAAAGGTGGCAGCAGGCCATCCCAGCCAGAAACGGAGCTGGGGAGCCCATTTTCACTGGCAGAGCACACAGGCTACCACAGATGCCTTACACATGAGTGACATTGAGCTGGCCACGCCCATCCCGACCCCCCAAGGTCAAACACAGCCCTGATGCAGCCCTCAATGACATCTACCGTAGGATGCCTTAGCCTGGTAACTTAGCCATTAGGCCTTAAAATCAAAATGCTGCACTTGCTCAAAATAGAGCATCTTTACTGGACCACAGAAACACTGAGCAAGGCTTACTTCACTATCAATATGTAGCCTCACAGACAATATTGGGAATATTCCCAATAGAGGAGACTGACTTATCTCATTTCTTGTGCTGAGCCTACCTCTTTTTTAATTCTCCTTTTGTCATTGTATTTGGGAAAGCAGAAGTGAAGGAGAAACCCGGAGCTGGTTTTAACTATGGAACATATATTTGTATAAGGGTTTCATTGTACAACAGCATAGTTTCAGTTATGGGATTTTACAGAGGGTTCAAACATTTTCCATTTTTAACTGTTCCATGTTTATCCAGGGTTTTTGCTGTATTACCTTTAATCAGGAAGGGGGAGTTTTAAGATGAAAAAACAAAAAAGTTCCAAACTGTATATTTCTAATTAATACAGTGTTATTCACTATATTTATATCAGAACTGTTTACATTAAAAATATAAAACTGTATAAAACTGCAAAAGGGGAAGATTATAATTCTGTAATGGTAACTATGCCACAAAAGTTTATTTGGAGGCTGAATTTATTCAGATTGCCCCACATTTAAGTATGGTGCAGCATTCTTGAACTGCATTTCACAATTTTATTTCCTAAATTTATATTTATCATTCCCAGAATATCTCTTGGGCTGGCCTAAGTTTTATTTTTTACCCTTTTCTCAAAATATTTGGATAACAAAAGTGATTTCAAATTGCTACACTTTTCAAAATGTTAATATTATGCAACCTATGAAGTTGATGGCTCTTGCTTTCTTGCATTTCGTTTTCTTAACTACCGCTGCAAAAAGAAACTTGTTTGCAGAAGCAGGAGACAGTAGCTTGCAATCATGAAAGGAGACAACAAGGCACCTGTCTCCAGAACATACGAATTTCTCCAACTGTCTCTAAATAATGTACCTCTTCCCTTTGTTTAAAAAAAAATAGTATCTGGTTTCTACATGGTAAAGGAGGTTCAATTAAATTTAGGTCAGAGAAAGATAACTAAAGCACATTCCCTTCTTTTTGTTTAAGGGATGTGTGTTTCAGTATTTTGTTGTATATTGTACTGTATTATAATTTCATTTTTATCCCTTTATCCCAAAATATTTATCTACAACCTGGTATACAGCTGAATATGGCAGTGATCCAATATATTCAATGGAACTTACTTCTGATTTAAACGCCTACAATTGCACTAAGGATATGAATTGAAATGAATTGAACACTTTACTTGGCCAAGTGTAATTAGACACACAACGAATCTGTCCTCCAGTGCAGAAACTCTTGGTGTACATGCAAAGCAATAGAGAGTAATGATAATCATCATAATAATACAGTGGTACCTTAGTAGTATTCAACTGCTTTGAAACCCATGCTATTTGGTTCTCAACAAATTTTGATGCAAAAATTTTGACCCAATACTCATCATTTGTTTGGTACTCAATGCACAAGCTAGAACTTGTTGATGTTGGCTACCCTGTGTCTCACTACATATTTCTTATGAGAAAAATCTGTTTGGTACTCATCCTTTTTGGTACCCACCCCAGAACCAATTAATGGTGAGAACTGAGGTACCACTGTAATACCAATAAGAGGGAGAAGGAAGATAATAATAATAATAATAAATAATAATGAATAATAATACTACAGCTATATTATATGGGAAAATTCACACAGACATTGGATAACACTGTGAGAATGGGCATTGGTACTTACCTGACATGCCTCTTCTCGTGGAACTGCGTAGAGCATCCAGAGAGTGGGATGTGCTCTAGTCTTCACTCTTACAGGCTGAGCTATAATTGAGGAACGCTCCTCCTCCTCCATGTGACTCCTCCATGTGTTCCCCAGTTTTACGAAGACGAGAGGACAGCAACAATCCTCTAAACTGAACTATTATACAAATCTCAACTATAAACAATAAATATCATTGGCCAAAACAGGATTCCCCACCAGACGGACGAATTAGGGTGGGGCTGGATGCTCTACGCAGTTCCACGAGAAGAGGCGTGTCAGGTAAGTACCAACGCCCATTCTCCGTAGAACCGCTGCGAGCATCCAGAGAGTGGGACATACCAAAGCATGGCTGTCCTACGGGGGTGACTCCGTCTGGGTCGGAATCTCCTTTGGATCGACGTAAGGCTAGTTCAGACCTCTTGTCCTCGGGTTTCAGAGTCTCCAGAGGATCACTAGGGGAGGAGGAGGATGCTAAGCCAACGATGGGCTCATCTACCTCGAGGGTGTGAAGCAGGTTGCAGAAGCTTGAATCGAAGTTAAAGAACCTCTTGTCCTGGCTGGATGGGGCAGGAGGGGCCCTTGTAGAGTCCAACTGGTTTGAGACTAGGTCGTGAAAGATGGGTGGAGCCAGAATAACCTCCGCTTCCACAAGGGGCTGCCTAAAAATGGCATCCTCTTGTCCCTCCACCAGGGAAGGGAGAGCAGAGGGAGACTGTACGGACAGGCCAGATATGTTCTTGGCCTTAAATAGGAGCGATTTAAACATGTGTGGCTTGAACAAACCCACAAAGGTGGGTTGATCGGGGGTGAGACACTCATCCTCGGACATATCCCCTTCCATAGGGTCTATCTCCGATAGGGGCTCACTGTGGTGTGTAGACTCCCATTCAAATTCCTCCTCCTCCCTGAACTGATCCAGGTCCTCTATGGCCTCCTCCAGTTCCCCTTCTGGGAGAGGGCTGTCCCTCTGTAAAGGTACCTGACCATGAGGAGGGTCCGATCTAGGTGAGGACCTGACTGATAGCGACTCGTGTTCAGGCGCCATTGAGAGGGGACCGGGCCTGGACATCTGTTGGAGACCTGCAATCCCCTGGCAGATAGCCCATTCCATCCATGCCCTCATTTGCGCAGGGATCTCGACTGTGTCGGACTCCTCCTGGCGCAGACCACCGGCCGTGGGCGTGAATGTAGCTTCGGGCTTCCATCTGGTCGTTGGTCCGGGGACCTGATGCCCCTGGGATGAGCTGTGCCTGGAGAGGGAAGAGCAATCTGGAAGAGGGAGGGTGTCTGGAGATAGAGGAAATGGAGGGTGGGAAGGCTGGAGGCACCGGTTGTGACTCTCTAGATCGCCTGTCGAATTCTTTCTCCAATGCCTTATGGTGTCTTAGGGCGTCTCTTTGAGAGGCCTTGGAGGTTTCCTTAGCCTGTCTGCACAAGTGGTAGGATTTAGATCTGGCCTTCAAAGAAGAGCCTTTAGCGGAATTGTCATCTGCCATTTTAGAAGTAAGGACTATATATAAAATTCTAAAGGCGGTTGGCTCGCCAAGGGTTCGACCTACAATAAAGGCTGGGTGTTTTTTCAGCTAGCCCACGCCCCCTTTTGGAATTTAGATGTATATAGTCTATAATATTGTTATTGTTATTGTTATTATTATTAATATACATATATGTATCTGCATATAAATAAATGTATAATCCTATTAATATTGGTAATGTTATTATTGAGATATATATATATATAATATTTATTTATTTATTTGTTTGTTTATTTGTTTATTTATTTATTTTAATTAACAAATATCTAATTAGTGAACTGGTTCAGCGCTCCCAGGAGGGAATGACCCCAGAGATTGTTATTATTAGAATCCAATTCGCCAAATGAACGCCTGAGGCTAGAAATAAGGCCTCTAGAGCTCCCAGACAACAACCGGGAGGGATAGACTGCTAATCCTTGCCCTGAGTACTGCTGCGGAAAGCCAACAAGTTGCTAATTTACTTAAATTCACAGTACAGCACAGTAACAGCTCTCACAGGCTGGAAGGCCTGTGAATAGAACTAGCCCCTTCGCAGCCGCAATGAGGCCGGGAAAATGGCGCCCGAGCACGCGGCGGCGCCCAAAATGGCGGCAGCCCACGATCTCATTATCAGGCCGCTCAGAGTGAAACTAGGCTTCTCCGGCAAGTTTAGAGGCCGAGAGAGGCAGCCAGGAAAAATTCACCCCTTCCTGGGGCGATCGGCGTTTGCGGTGGGGGGGGATCACTAGCTGCGGTTTTAGAAGCGCGATCAGATCAAGCCGCAACGAGGGCGGCGTAGAGAAGCGGCAGGAATACAAGCTGAATCAGTGGGGGTAGCGCAGGAGTGCTGATAAAACCGCCCGCTCTTTATCCTCCCTGGGGGCGAGGAACGCATTCCCCTTGCTACAGAGACACCCCAAATCCACAGAGGCTAAGGAAGGAAAAACAGGAATAAGTCAAACCTGAAAATAAGGAAAGTCTTGAATCAGCCAAGGAGTAGGAAATAACACAGCCTATTCTCACGAAGGCTGAGCATAAACTGGGGAACGCCACGAGGGAGTCACGAGATGAAGGGTGAGGCGTTCCTCAGTAATTAAGCTCAGCCTTCAACGATGCAGACTGAAGCACCTCCCACTCTCTGGATGATCCAAGCAGCTCTAAGGAGAATCATGCATCCATAAGGCCTCTTCAAACTAACTTAGTCCAAGCTATAGTGGAATACAGGTAATTCTCAACCTACATCCACAACTTGAATCAGACTTTCTGTTGCTAAGCAAGATGGTTATTAAATAAGTCACATTCAATTTTAGGACCTTTTCCCATGTTTGTTAAGTAAATCATTGTAGTCGTAAAGCACTTCCCCTGTTGATTTTTCTTTCTTCCTGTAACTGATTTCTTCAACTTGCTTATTATCTAAATATATGTATTCTCTGGGATGTTTCATGTTTAATTCTGAAGCACTTTAGAGCCTTGTGTAAGTTCTATTAATTTAGCGCTTGAAAAACATTTTGAGAACTGCATTAAGGCCTTTGTTGATATTAGGATGACTTTTACTTTCTAAAAAAGCTCTGAAAATCAATCCACATTAAGTGGACTTTGTTTTTATATTGCTAGTACCTGGACCACACTTTATTTTCTTTTATTTCTTTCATCAGCTAGCTCTCCACAAAAGGAAGAAATTTTCAAGTTCTCATCTATCACATTTAACCTAAACAATGATTAGGGATGGCAGAGAATTGCAATTCAATACTATCTGATGAACCAAGGTTTTGTCTATCAATTCAGTTCAATCTGTTTATGGAGTAAATGGGTCGAGTAAACTAAAATCATGACCTACTATTATTAAAGTATATAAAAAAATGAGTAAAACATAGATAGCATTATTTGTAGAGCAAGCATAAAAAGTTAAGAATAAAAATCATTTCTCTGTCTAGCAGCCACCCAAGCAAAATTTGCCAGCCTCCATTATAGAGTCTCCTTGTTCACTATTTAATTTTGTATGATTCAAACCAGAATAATTTTCCTTACAAGAGGGTTCCAAAAATTCCTCACAAGCAGAAGTGAAACAGAACAATGGAATAAAAACTCTGGCAGGTTATTTTAGTTCTATTGGAGTATGGACAGAAATGCATATTAATCCTTACAGTACCTCACCCAAATGTCTACCTATGGAACTGTTTCCGGACTCATGGTGGCGGGAGTGATATTCCCTTATGTGTTTCAATCACCGACCACCACTGAGCCAACATGTTGTGAACTGAATTTCTCCTGCATAGCCTGATCACAAAGTTCCATCATGAAGCACAGGTATCCAGCTTTTGTGTGTGTGTGTGTGTGCACGCACATATAGGGATCACAACTGTTTTTTGCCAATTCTGGGGAGAGGGTCTGAAGAATTGCCGTTATCAAAAAATGGAATGGAACGTGTAATAAAAAATAATAGATGTAACAGAATTTCATCTATTGTTAAATAAAAATCTCATAACCATTATCATAATATCCACCAGAAATTTATATTTTAATACATCCATTGCAAACCTAGTCCTGATTTGAAATTTGGTACTTCTAGTAGGCATGTAAACATTTAGTAGTATGGGTCATTTATTATCATAAATTTCTCTATCAGAAGGGAGTGATCAAAATCCAGATTTATCCAAGCTGTCTCCAGATTCCATTTCCTATTTAACAAAACAGACACACAGACCCACCTCTAAAGAGCAGCCATAGAATATAATTTCCATGGTCAAATAATTCACAATCTAAATCCTGGTGAATAAATTATGTCAGTATGATTTTCTGGGATCCAAGTTTTTTTACAAACATATTATGCCATGGGATTTTAATAACTATGAAGGAGTCTTATCAGCAGTTTGAGCATTCCATTATGCTGCATTCCAAATCTAGATGTGAACATGAAGTTCACAGCTTAATTGTAATTTGTTATGTGAGATTTTCTTTCCAATTATAAATCTAGGAAGACAAATTGCATTTATAACTTATGTATTTTAATAGACTCAGTTTAGTTTGGCACGTGGGGTCCTTTTTTTTAGTGCAAATTATTTCATGACCAGAACTGGATTTGAAGATCAGATTAAAGTGTAAAATAACTTCATCCAAACATGTTTGGTTTAATTATATTGAATTGTCTTCTAAAATCAGGAGGCAACTGTAGGTATCCTACAGACTAAATTATATTGGAAGTGATTGTGCAGAGCTATTTGAAAGTGGTTGTGGTTCCTGTATCTTTAATAAAGTAAGAGGCTCTATCCCTTGAAAAGTGGGGCTATTTAAATTATTTTCACATAGATTCAATGGATAAATCTTCACTACTACCCTTCTCAATCACAGTGAAAGGGTCTTCACTGTCTTTTCAGCAGATTGATTGCATTAAGGGAGTTTTTGACCAGTAATGCTAACGTTGCTTTTATCTCAGTTTCTTTCACATTACAGTAGGCATGAGTCTTTTGGGGGTCATTTCCTTCTGTTCTCAGACCTTTTAGGGTTGGGAGGGAGTTAAAGTGGATAACTCTCTGTTGATGTTGCAGCTCTTCTTTTTCTCAAAACAATTTGGTTATAATACCATTTTATTTCACAGAAAACAATTCACTAAAATGCTTTCTTCAGGTAAAATTTTTTCCTATGAATTATTGACTTATAGAAATTAAATGTATCTAAAAGAATTAGAGAAGTAATTACAAAAGTGCAAATGTGATATCTACTTACTCCAAACTCTTTGTCAGAAGGAAATACTGTTCTTACACTGATAGCCATCACCAGAATCAAAAGTTCTTAACGCACTTGTTGTAACAACATTATAATGCAAATTATCATCTGCACTGAATCTAAGAGGACTAAATAGCAATGACTTACAGCCCTTTCTAAGCAGTTTACAGAGTCAGCATATTGCCCTCAACAATTTGGGTCCTAATTTTACCTATCCCGGAAGGATGGAAGGCTGAGTCAACCTTGAGCCTGGTGGGATTTGAACTGCCAAATTATAGGCAGCTGGCTGCAGAAGTAGCTTGCAGCACTGCATTCTAACCACTGCGCCACAGAGGCTCATGCAAATGATGCTTAAATGTTTGAAGTAGCTACACAAAATAACATCTTCATTCCACCTACAAAAATCACCCCCTGGGTTTTGAAAAGTTAATAAATTTAAGTTTGGCTTTCACAAGTTGCGAATGATATCTGCTTCGTGGGGCATCTTCTGTCTTTCCCCTCAAAAGAGCAAAGGCTTTTAAAGTTAATTTTGATCATTTATTGGATGTATTGTCAGCATTAATTAGACATTTTAATCTTTTTACAAACCTTACTTCTTTATTAAGCATTTTATTTACCCATCTTCATATTTGATGACTTTTTAGATTTTTTTACTAAAAAGAATTTACTGCTTGCTTCCAACAAAAGTTTACGAAGATTTTTATAATTCGACTTAGGTCCACACTTCCAATTTTTGCTTTTCCTTATTTAAGTTTCTTTTCTGTCTTCTTTTTCCTTTTTCTAAAATGCATGCGTTTACTTTATTTGTTCCCTTCTTGGTATTAGAGTCTGAATCTGAGAATGGTTATGAAATTATTTAATATTATCATATGTTTATCTTTCCAAGGTCCGATCATTTGGCAAATATGGTCAACAAATCACTTGAGTTAGACAGAAATTGCTTCATTTGCATTATCGGATGGCTACCTCAAAGCAAAATTATTGCTATTATTCTTCAAATTTCTATTATTTTATGGAGATAGGAATTCTTTAAATTATGTGCTGATAATGAATCACAAATCATATGTATAATGGCATTTGAGGTTCTAGTATAAGGCTTTGTTACTAGTTGGTTTTGCTTTTACATTGAAGGACATGATGGTATTTTGTTGGTGCACTATTATTCATATTAATTAATTAATATTCTGTGTTCCTAAGATTTAGCTGACTCTAAGCAATGGTTATACCAGTAATGTCTGTCCAAGTGTAACTATGGTCCCAGTTACGCAATTGAAATATTTCACTTCTTGCTATTATACATAATCAATTAGTGGCTTGCATGACACATTTCTTTACAAAATATCTCTCTTATGTAAACCATCTCTAGTTTTTTCAGGCTAGGTACTGATATATACCTAAAGCAGATTTTTTTCATGATAACTTTGCAAATTTCTTTTGAATTTTTGAGAGTCTCCCATAAGATATTTTCTCACAAGGATCAGCTGAATTTCCGACAAAGAAGAGAAGAAATGTAGCATCTTTTCAATTTATTATGTCAGGATTCCGGCAGTTACTCCAATTAAATCATGAGCTTTGAGCACATTCCCAAAACTAAAAAAGATCAGTTGCTGGATTCTTATGACAGCGACGATGAGGGTGAAAATGATCTGACCGGTTCTCCCTTTCAGTCTTCCCAATACAGCTCACGACCCCAAAAACAGAAATTCAGGGGACTTTCCAAGCCCTAATAGATTCAGGCTGCACTAGACGCCTGATACCATGGTCCTGAAACTGGGGATCAAAGTGAAAAAGCTGACTCACCGGATCCAGTTTGAAAAAGTAGAAACTGGGCATTGGTTCTTACCTGACACGCCATTTCTATGAGAGCTGTGAGGATCGTCCAGATAGTGGGTGGAGCTTCCGTCTCTGCTGTTGTAGGCTGAGCTTAATTTCTGAGGAACGCTCCTCCTTCCATCATGTGGCTTGCCACAGCGTTCCCCAGTTTATGCGAAGACAAGAGAAAAAAACAGGCATTCGTGCCCACCTCTTACTAGACTTAAGGTGCATTGGCCGAAACAAGACCCCACCAGACGGTGAAAGACAGAAAAGGGAGGGGCTGGACGATCCTCACAGCTCTCATAGAAATGGCGTGTCAGGTAAGAACCAACGCCCATTCTCCTGAGAGCTGCTCGGATCGTCCAGATAGTGGGACATAGCAAAGCTGAGGCCTGTCCTATGGGGGGACACCGTCTGGTCTATAGACTCCTCAGGTTCCCTGATTACCCTCTGAAGGACCCTTCTACCAAAGGAAGCCTCCACTGCGGCATACCTGTCGATTTTGTAATGTCTAATGAAGGGCGACAGGGAGGCCCACATTGCTGCCCAGCAAATGTCGAGTATTGGGGCCTGGGTAGCCCAGGCAGCTGAAGTTGCCGCACTCCTGGTGGAGTGAGCCGTGATACCCCTGGGTACTTGGAGGGCCTGGGCTTGGTAGGCCTTGGAAATGGCCACCTTTATCCAACAGCCTATGGTGGTTGAGGGTACCTTGAGCCCTTGTGACTTTGGTTGAAAGGATATAAACAGGGCCTCGGATCTGCGGAAGGTCTGAGTACGTTTAATAAAGATCCGCAAGGCCCGTCTAATGTCTAAAGTGTGCCATAATCTCTCCCTTTCATGAGTTGGCCTGGGACAAAAATTGGGGAGGATAAGTTCCTGAGCCCTGTGGAAAACCGAGTTAATCTTGGGTAGAAAGGAAGGGTCAAGTCGGAGGACCACCAGGTCGGGATGGAAGACACACAGATCCTTCCTGATCAACAGAGCAGCAATCTCTGAAATCCTGCGGGCTGATGTGATAGCCACCAAGAACACTACCTTGTAGGATAGGAATTGGAGAGAGACCTCTCTTAGGGGTTTGAAGGGTGGTTTAGTGAGAGAAGTCAGGACTCTGTTGAGGTCCCAGGTCGGATACCGGTGAAGGGACGGTGGCCGTAAGTTTGTGGCCCCTTTCAGAAATGCTCGGATGCAGGGATGATGAGAGAGTGAACTGACCCCCTCAGAGGCAATGACGGTGAATAAAGCTGCCACCTGACGCCTTAGTGTGTTGGGGGACAGTCCCTTGCTGAGACCCTCTTGAAGAAAGTCGAGAATTTGGGCAATAGATGGGTCGGTTGGTTCAATGAGGAGATTGGCACACCATTTGCGGAAAATGACCCAAGTGGCGTCATAAATCCTTCTGGTGGAGGGACACCTGGCTGCTAAAATGGTATCAATGACTTCGGTGGATAAATTTTCCCTCTTCAGACGTTCCCGCTCAACCTTCAGACGGCTAGTTGGAGCCATTGGGGGTCCGGGTGAAGGAGGGGGCCTTGCGACAGGGATATCCTGTCTGCTGGGATCCTCCAGGGAGGGGCTACAGATAGGCTGTGGAGATCCGCGAACCAAGGGCGACAGGGCCAATAAGGAGCTATAAGAAGCAATTCCGCCTTCTCAAGGAGTAGCTTTTGAAGAACTCTGGACACCAGCGCCAGAGGGGGGAAGGCGTAAAGGAGGCCCGAGGGCCACGGGCATCGGAGGATGTTGTGGTTCTCTGTCCCTAGGGATGGGAATCTCGAAACGAACCTTGGAAGTTGGGTATTGAGGGGGGAGGCAAACAGGTCTACTACTGGCAGACCAAATATTGCTGTCGCCTCCCTGAACAGGGCTGGAGGAGGCGCCACTCCGACGGGTCTATGGTGGCCCTGCTCAACCAGTCTGCTCGGGTGTTGTCGATACCCGAAATGTGGTCGGCCCTGAGTGAAAGGAGGTGAGACTCTGCCCACTGACAGAGGCGCTCGGTCTCCCTCATTAGGCTTAATGACTGAGTGCCCCCTGCCTGTTGACATGAGCTTTGCTTGTTATGTTGTCGGTGAGAATGAGAACGTGGCAGCCCTGTACCTGAGGGAGGAAACTGCGGAGGGCCAGGTGGATGGCGCGAAGCTCTAACCAGTTTATATTGTGCAGCCTTTCTGATGCTAACCATCTGCCCTGAGCTGTAAGGGACTGTAGGTGGGCACCCCATCCGCACAGACTGGCATCTGTAGTGACGGTGAGTCTTGGAGGTTCCTTGAGGAGGCAGACCTTGTTGATCGATGCCCTGCTCCACCAAAGGAGGGAGGTGAGAACCCTCGGCGAGACCTTGACCTTGTGCCTTGAGTTGCTGGATCCGGCCCTTTGGTGCGGGAGCAGGAACCACTGGAGAGATCTGGAGTGGAAACGGGCCCAGGGAATAACGGAGATACAAGAGATCATTTTACCTAGCAACTTGGATAGTTCAAGGAGGGAAACCTTCTTAAGTCGTCTGACAAGTTTGATTGAGTGTTGGATGCTGAGTATTCTCCGGAGAGATGAATACCCTCCCTTTGACCGTGTCTATTATAGTACCCAGGTGGGATAACCTAGTGGAAGGGGCCAATTGGCTTTTCTTCCAATTGATGATGAACCCGTGTTCCTGGGGTATCCCTGACGGCTTGTTCCTTGGAGGAGGATAGGATGAGAATATCATCCAGGTATCAGTGGAGTCTCACCGGGATGGTTCTGAGGTGGGCAGTCAGAGCGGCCAAGACCTTAGTAAAGGTCCTGGGGCAGAGGCCAACCCAAATGGAAGGGCCACGTATTGGAAGTGGCGGTTATTATAGCTAAAACACAGAAATTTGGAGTGGGAGGGTCGGATTGGGATGTGTAAGTATGCCTCAGAGAGGTCAATGGATGATAACCAGTCTCCCTGTCTAACTCCTAAGATGGTGGATTGCAGCGTGTTCATTTTGAATTTGCGGTATACAAGATGGCGGTTTAGCCGCTTTAAGTCCAAGGCCAAACCTGATGGTGTCCCTGACCTAGGCATCTGAAGTGGAAGAGTCCCACTGGCTGGCGAAGGTTTTGAGTCACCTGCCGATGGGAATTGAGTCAGGTGGCTTATCTGGAGCACCGGGAGGGCCTGCTGCCAGAGCCGCGAAAGGGCCTCTTGAAGTTACCACCTCTCCTGTGCCTGCCAAAGGGGTCGGACCTGTCCTGGGGCTGTCCCGAGCCAAAGGGGGGAGGCCTTTGGTACCTGGGAAGGGAAGTGGTTTGGGGATAGGAATGAAAGGGGCCCTCCAAAAGGGCTGCAGGGATCTTGGTTCTGACTTACGGGTGAGGGATGGGAGGAATTTCTTTTTGTTCCTTCCTTCGACTAGGAGAGGATCCAGGGAAGATCCGAACAGTTTATTTCCCGCGAGGGGGGCAGAGGCTAGTTTCACCTTATTCTTGAGATCCGCCTGCCAGTGCCTTAGCCAGAGCAGGCGGCAGGCTGAGACGTGGGAGGAAATGGCACGGGAGGAGAATTTTACCGAGTGAAAGGTGGCGTCTGCTGCAAACTCCGCCGCGGCCGTAATCTTGGCTATATCCTGATGGGCGCGGGTATTGGAAGTCGGGACATGTTGCTTAAGCTGGCGAAGCCAGCGAATGGATGACCTGATGAAGAAGGAAGCGGCCGTGGCCGCCCTAATTGCCCATGCGTCCGACTGGTGAGCTCGCCGTAAGGCCAGCTCTGACTGTTTCTCCTCCAGCCTCAGAGCCTCTAAGGGGTCGCTGAGGGCGGAGGAAGAGGCCAGGCTCACAATGGGCTCATCCACTTCCGGGGTGCTTAGGAGGTTAGAGAGCTCTGGGTCAAGGTCGAAGAACCTTTTGTCATGGGCCGAAGGGGCTGGGGGGGCAGCTGAGGAGGCCAGTTGTTTGGACACCAGATCCAAGAAGATGGGGGGGTTGGGATGACCTCGGCCTCCACTACAGGCTGTTTAAACATGGAGTCCTCTAGTCCTTCCGGAGTCCGAGGAGTGGGATCAGAGGGGCTCTGAGTAGTTAGACCTGAGATGTTCCTGGCTTTGAAGAGGAGGGATTTAAATAGCTGGGGCTTGAAAAGCCCTACAAAGGCGGGTTGGTCGGGGGTGAGCCCTTTGTCCTCCGACATGTCCGCCTCTGATGGTTCTGAGTCAGGAAGGGGTTCGTTGTATTGTAAGGAACCCAGATCAAATTGTTCCTCCTCCTCCTCCTCCCTGCACAAATCTAGGTGTCCTTCCGCCTCCTTCTCGTCCTCCTTGCCTGAGGGGGAAGCCTCCCCCTGAAGAGGTACCTGACCATGAGGTGGTTCCGGAATGAGTGGGAATGATCTTACGGATTCGGTGGCCTGCGGAGGCAATCCTGGCCTAGCCATCTGTTGGAGTCCTTCCACAATTCCTTGGCGGATCGCCATCTCCATCCAGGCTCTGAGCTGCTCCAGAACCGCCTAAATGAGAGGTTCCTCCTGGCGCAGGCCAGCGGCTGTGGGTGTGAACGTAGCCTCTGGAGGTCGCCTTGCTGGTGTTCCAGGAGCCTGGTGCCTTTGAGAGGGCGAGCTGTGCCTGGATAGGGAGGAAAAAGCTACGGGGGGGGAAGCGCAGAGGTAGGAGGAGTGGCTGGTGCTGGAGGCACTGAGCCTGCCTGTCTGGTCGTTTGTCTATTTCTTTTTCTAGCGCTTTGTGTCGTCTTAGGGCGTCCCTTTGGGAGGCTTTAGAGGACTCCTTAGCCTGGCTGCACAGGTGGTGAGTTTTTGCTTTGGCCTTTAAAGAAGGGCCTCTTGTTGGATTGCCTTCTGCCATTTTAGATAATTGAGGAGGATAAAGGATCAGATATGAGGTGGTTGGCGCGCCTAGGGTCGACCTACAACAAAGGCCGGGAGCCCTGGGAAAGTCTTTTATGCCCCCCCGTTTTTTAATCATTTATGATTAATCTGTTTGTCCTATTTGTTCTTATTTCTTAGTGTTTTTGTTTTTATTTATTTGTTTTTATTTATTTATTTATTTTTGTAAAGTTATTCAATTAGGCCGTCTTTCTCTGCCTCTTAATTTTTTATAGATCTTGAATTGTTAAAGATCTCCTTCTTTTTTTTTTTTAGAATGACTGATCAGGATGACCAGGGTACGACAGAGGCCCTAAGGGCGAAGCCAGGCCTGGCTGGCTGGTACCAGGCTGCCGACCCAGGCGGAACCGGGCAGAAGTGGTGAGTAAGGAACCGCGGCCGCTACGGCTGGCTGCGGGGGAAGCCAACAAAGGGAGGTGGTAAATCAAGCCTCCAACAGAACAATTCAATTGGAAAGTAAGACACTCCTGAGCAGGCCTGTCGGTCCTGCTGCTTTAATTATGCACGCTGCAGCGATCTGAGAGATAAGGAGAGAAACAAAATGGCGCTAAATGGCGGCCGCTTGAACGTGGACTTACAGGGGGCCCTGCTGCAGCGACCAGATGACTCCCCAGGGGCAATCCAAGGTCCCCAGGGGAAGGACAAACAGAAAGGAACCAAATGAAGTAAAAAATGGCAGAAAATGGAGTTCGGAGGGGTGGGAACAGAGCAGAACGGAGCGTTTTAAAGCTATCGAAAACAAAAAAACGGCAGTAAGGCAATAGGAAGGGGTGGGGGGGCAGCTTGTAAGGTTTTCTAGCCTTCCCCCTGACACCCCCTGGGGCCGGGAGAGCCTCCCAGGGGCCTCTAGAAATTAAGAGAACCAACTGCGCAGGGCTAAGAACAGAAAACAATTAAATGAATCAAATTACAACCTGGAGAAGAGGAAATACGAATCAAATAGGGCTTTTCTGAAACGGCCAAGAGCACAATCCAAAACTACCTACTCTGCACGAGGGCTGAGCATTAACTGGAAAACGCTGTGGCGAGCCACGTGATGGAAGGAGGAGCGTTCCTCAGAAATTAAGCTCAGCCTACAACAGCAGAGACTGAAGCTCCACCCACTATCTGGACGATCCGAGCAGCTCTCAGGAGAAAATATGTCAACCATAAAACATGTATACAAAATGCTTAATGAGTTGACATTTTGTTTCTTCCAAACAAAGCAAAATCCAATCCAGTATTTTAAACAAAAAATAAAAATTACCAAGGGACCCTTTCATTTGTTTTTTCCTCAACATTTGATTCTTGAGTCTCTTTCATCTTTTAGGTCTTAGAGCAAATTTCAAAGCAGGCCTATTCCTGATCACCAGAAGCCAATGGAAGTCAGTTTCAGAGAGGTAGGTCTTTGTAAATTGAGGGAGGAGGATCCCACAAATGAAGACTTCATCTGACACACAGATATACATAAATAAATTAGCATGCAAAGATTCCATGCTGCCTACTCTAATATATTCTATCTGTTTGCAGATCTTCAAAATTTGCTTTCTTTCCCTGGAACTTGCAACCCAAGAACAAAACGAAGTCCTGTTTCTAAGTGTCAGAGCAATGGCAATCTATTTAATAACAGGCGCTTCCATACATGGGCAAAAAATATTGTTTTCAAAGTTTCCACTCAAGCTAGATGAACCCTTTCTCAGCAAGATAAAAGTTTTCCCACTGAGGGTCCATCTGCATTGCTTAATGTATTCCTAATTTCAATCATGTGTAGCTTTGTAAAGATATATATAGTTAATTCTGTAAAAGATGGTGGATTGAAAACACTAACACCAAAATCCTTATTCAAGCAAAGCAATACAATTATAGCACTTAATAACAGGTTGGGGAATGAGGGGAGGAAGGTTCTTCTATGACAGGTTCCTTCACTCACTGTTCTTTTTTTAATATTGAATTTTATTAAATATTCCAAACTCTTTCACTGTACACACAGACACTGTGAAGCAACCAGATATACATGGAGTTGGCAGATTCAGTATGTTTACCCCCAATTGAGCTACTATTACCTAAAGAAAGATCCAAGTAACATTCATAATTTGAATTTAAAATTGAATAATTTGGTATAACTCATTTTATAGCACATTATATTCAACATATGATCTCTAATAGAAGCATATTTCTATTTCATTAAAATAAGAAGTATTTCAGCATTGGTACGTATGTGATTATAGTTTTATAAATGTATTAAAATTTTAGAACATATCTGAATTTGTTCTCACTCAACAAATAAAATATGCTTTAAAAGTGTAATTAGACACTAACAGAGTTAAAATACTACAGATAGTTTCTGCTGTGGCCGGTAACATATCAGAGGTTTATAAGAAAGCTTTTCTGAGTTTCCCCACTGGAGTTCAATGTCATATGAGGCATCACTCTCTGAATTTAAAACATCTGGCTTAAGGCCAGGAGAACAAAAATACTTTATATTAACTTCTCTTATCCTCTGGAGACTATTACAGAGCCAGGAGCTGCAACTGAGACATCTAAGGAAGATTTATTTTGCTTTATAAGTGTTAGTTTCAACTGAAACTTTTGTATATATTACAACTTGCTTGCAAAAATTCATAGACACTTCTATTTCTCTGAGCTATATTAATATTGGGGATACACCACTACTATGACAATCTTCAGAAACATAAGACTGAACTTCAGGAAACATGGGATGAAGTTCTTAAACAGCTTTTTAAAATAAGTAATTGCTTATTTAAATTGACTCTCTTCCATTTTAACAGATATCGGTGCAGGCAAATATAGGCTTGGGGACCTAATCAGACACACACATAAAGTAGATTTAAGCTACTTGTAGGACTAGGGAGCTAATGCCCTTAATAGGGCAAAAAGAAAACCCTTAACTACTTTACCGCCAGTCTTCTTATTTCTTATCAATTAACAGGATGCAAAATGATTACAATAATATATGATTTTATTTTCAGAGGAAAGTTAAGAGGGCTGAGGAAGCTGAAGAAAGTTCTTGCTGTTCAAGTAATTTAAGCAAACCAGGTACAGATCAGTAGTGTACTACTTCTGAATCATAAGAGACAGCATTAGGCAGTTTAGTTCCTTTTGTCCTCAAAATTGATAATGGTTTTAAGTCTCTACTCCTCTCTTACACTATGAATGATTTTATCCTTTATTGGACAATTACAGGTTCACCAGCTGTGAAGTGGTGCTAAAATATTTACACAGTCCAAGAAAAAGGGCAACATTACTTAACATTGGAGACTTAGCAGAAACTATTTGTAGACCTGCTGTGGAGAGCTGAACTGTTCTCCTATTGTTGATCCTTAACATCATGCTCACTTGCTAAAAACAAGGCAATTTATTTTTCCATGACTAGATACCTTATTTTGTCTTCGTATTAGGGCATTTCGCTCTAATGCAGGCTTCTGGCACCTATCTATTCTGGATCTCTGGATCTTTCCTTTTAATTTCACAATCATCTGATTTTCCTCTGGGCCTTTTTTTTAAAGAAATCTTAAGCCTCCAATCAAAGGTAGCTTTTCTCATTTTAATCAAAATCCTGGCAAGTTTAATATTTCAAGCAACGTTTTGTCGAGTTTATCAAATTACAAAAGTAAAAACTTGTTTTATTATCTATGATGCGTTACTTTATATGATCATAAGCATACACAGAGACTATCCTTTCTTCTGACCACTTTAAATTGTAGCCCTCATTAAGAAGGTAAACAAATACAATATTTAGATTGTAGGTATCATTTTTAATTGGAGCTTTTGTGACAATGCTCTTCAGTGGTACAACTGAATACTATTGAATACTATTGAGTACTACTGTATTAACAAAAACCTGGCATATCAGAGAATAAGCTAAGTTTAAATCATGTATTGATTTTCACTGTGCATATAACTTGAAGGGCATTTAATCACATAAGTCTGTACTTACATATTCAAGCGGAAGTTTTGCTAACTTAGGAAAAAATCTCTAATTCTAACAGGTTTATATTTTCATTCCAACAGACTCCTTGAAATAAAGTATAGGACAATCAGAGAGAGAAGAAAGGAACTGAGTATCTATACTGTAATCATCAACTTTACCTTTTCTTTTTAAATACTCAACCAGCAACCTACACAATTCATAAGGGAATGTCTTGCTCCCTTCACTTCACAGTTAAAACCTTCACAGGACAGTTGGTGAAATCTTTTGAAAATCGAGTCTATTTTACCAACATAAAACCCAAACAAATTCAGGAACAAAAGTTCACATTAAAAGTATGATTAATATATTCTGATAGTAAAGTAGGTGTACTTTGCAATCTATTTATCCATTTATCTTATTAACACCTCCCTTTTACTAGGTAACCTACAAATGCCAGCAAGGTAGCAGTATACAAATTAAATTTAAAAAGTTTTCACACGGTGTGTACTATTCATCCTTTTGATCTTTCATGGTGATATTTGTCAATAATCTTAATATTCTTTTATATTGCAACTGCCACTTGATAACAGAAACTTCAGCAGAGCTCTCATTCAAAGCTGACATCTAATGAAACATATTTGGCTAAGAAAGTTTTCTCCATTAAAAAAATGTAAGAACTTGTTTTATTATGCACTGTTTGAGACTTATCAATTGCATTTAAAATAGCAAGCATTTCAATACATCAAAACCTAATTATTCTTTTGCTGTGATGGCTCACGCTGTTAAATTACAATAGGCATTTAATAGAAAATAAAACTTTATATTAATAAACTGCAATAAAAATAATTGGTCCTCCTTATAGAACAAAGCATTTTTTTCATTTTATCAGAAACATACAATACTGAATTAATAAGCAGATACTGCTAAAAGCAGCTTTATACTGAACTCATAAAAATGTTCAACATTAGTGCAAGAGTTCAACCCATAACTGTACATTTAATTCTACCTAATGTTTTCTACATTTCTAGAATTATTAAACAATGCCTCATCTAAAAGTTTCAAAAACAAGACAATAAATTCCAAAATTGGAGTGACTGTAATGAAGTTACTTTCCAGCAAACATCTATAAACAAATTGCATTAATCTGATTATAAACAATAAACTGGCTTTTAAAATCCATGCCCAACTGCTAAAAAATGTCAATACACAATAATTAATGGGAAGCTAACAAAATTTTTGTTTTCAGCACCAAAAGCATGTTTCTGTGAAATCATTCTGCTGTTAATTGCAAATAGTCTTTGAAGAACATATTATCATCATGCTTGGTAAAAAGAAAAGTTAAATAAAAACCTTTTTCAGTGAATATGCCATACCTTTTCCACTTAAGGATCCAGAGCTCACTTATCCAGATCATATCAACTTGAACCAAATGCTACATTGAAAGATGGAATGCAGAAAAGCATACTACACACACAAAGTCCAAACAAGCCAACTGTACTCAGCTCTCCAGGATGACAGTTTGTTCCCGTCTCAAGAAGCTGTGCCTAAAAGCCTGTGCAGAAACTATGTAGTGCCAAATCTTAATCCCTTTGCTGAATTTCACATGCCCAGCCTCACTTCAGTTCCTGCAAAAACTATTTTTCTAATGGCCATTTCTTTTAAAAGCGCATTAAAAATTCTAGAAGCCTCATGAAAACGAAACTCAACACTTTTTAGCATATTTTTTTCATAATGTTACATGTTTACTGATATGTTGCATGTTTTCTTGAGCTTACATATTTCCTCTTGGGCAAATTCAGTGTAGAAATTTAAAGAGTTGAACACATTGGTTCAGATTTACATGCTGTGAATTCTGCAGAGCACCATCTTCTCAAGAAACTTAGTATCTGCTATTCAGAGTTTGGTTGAATTATTACATATAATTCTGTATATATTAATTCTATTATTAGTAAGGTTCAAAGAATTAAATATGGTTAAAACAGTGGAAAAACTGTTATCTCAATTATCCTAATGAAAGAAAAAAATTACCATGATGTAACAGCCATGCAAACCTAGCAATATGAATATGTCTCATCAAAAAACTGATAAGGGCAGTGAGTGAATTTGAGCAGGTAACAGAAAAATAAAACCTTCCATTTCATGAAGACAGAAACATCTCATTATTCATAACATCCAAGAATCTCATGAAGTATCCTTTATAACACTCTCCCTTTCTGCTTATTTCTTCCAGCAAGTTGATTCCAAAATATTTAGGAATATAAAATTAGTTCATTAAAAATGATCTTGCAGTCAGTAACTTTTGGCTGGATTATTAGAATGACAAAAAGAGAGAGAGATGCATTCCTTGTATCAAAAATGACCAAGTATAGTTATAAAGAAAAACACTGAACATAAGCATTTTAACTGTCCCCAACTTAGATGCTATTTCCTAAAGGTTAGAGCTAATAGTTCAAAGTCATATACAGGTGTACAGAAACAAACCTCACTAAATTCAGTGTAACATGTTCTAGCTAAATGCAGAGCATGTTCATGTGGAATAGTTAAAAAGTGTTAGAGATCCAGATTCAAGTCCACCATCAGCTATGACAGCTCACTGGAAGACTTTCTTTTAGTCTTACCTTGGCAATGTTAAGCTGTGTGGACTTCAACTCCCAGAATTCCCCAGCCAGCTTGTCTAACTTATTTCACAGGTTATGGTTGAAGAGAAAAGCAGGAGGACATAAAAGTTTTGAGTGGTAGGGTCTGAGGAGGGGACATTTGATCTTCCTGCTTGCATTGTGTTTGTTGAAGCATACATCTTACTTTTATTTTTATATTTTTAGCCCTTATTTTGTGTATATGTGTGCATGACTGCAAGTAATGGTTTCTCCCAGCATTCCTTATGCAAATGAGTATTTACTATGCTTCTGTCAGGTGCAAAGAACCAGGAACATTCACTGAGTTCAAAGCTCTGAGGAGTTATTCAGTTATTTATTTATTTATTTAATTTATATTGCTGCCTATTCACCTATATTGCTGCCTATACACAAGAATCTGGTTAACAAAACTAAATTGGCACTAGATAAGAGTCAGTGGAATTCATGGGAAGCGGGACTTGCATCACTTGTGATCGCACAATGACTCCAAACTGATGACATTATTTAATCCCACTTTCCAGTTCAGTCTACTCATCTCCCATAGATTCCTAGGATAAATATATGGTTTGCCAGGTAAAGTGATATGCCGTCTCTGCTTTGTATACATTTTCTTTGCCAGCATATCCTCTTTGAGCCTTAGAAGTTTACCTTTTGAGAAACTTGTGGGTAGTAACTTACCATCGGTACCATGGCTGTCATTTTGTAACAATCCTTAAAGGATTTTTTTAAAGCATCCAAATCCCAAACCAAACCCAGAAGTGTACTCTGTTTCTCCAACAATATGAAGTCCCAATAAGAAGTCCCAATCTGTTTTATAGGCATGAAATGAAATTAAGCCCCTCCCCCCAAATTAAGGCCTATATTAAAACATGCAAAATGGGGGGGAATGATGGGGGGGCTTGCCGTTAGGAAGTACTTTTGTTGCACACACCCAGATATGATGCTGCCTGTGTTGACCCCGATACGAAGTGCCCCACCAATGCCGAGGTCAACATCCAAGCCATCGCCACCCGCCCGTCCAAAGATGCAAGGGGGGAAATTAAGTCACCCCCGAAAAGACAGCCTAGCCATTTTTTCGGGGCTCAAAAAAAAGTAAGACCCAGCCTTATTATATGAGAAACACGGTAGCAACTCAGTGGAAATCTCAGCAGTCCCATAGAAAAGCTACATGAGCTATATTTGAGCTGGGGGAAGTAAGCTTTTCTGATAGAATTATTAAAAACTGAGTAACCAACCCTGTGGATTTTATAAGGTTGAATCACTGGTATAGGTGAAAGACAAAAATTGGTGATAAAGGTAGAAATTTCCATACATTTACAGAGGTAAGCTTCTTTTAAAACCGTAAACTATGTATATACTAACTAAGACATTTCATCCTCTGCTTCAAAAATAGGCAGAACAGTAGATTTTCACTTTTTTATATGCTGGCTCATGGAATATGAGCGATATAAAAATAATGCTCATACAAAATTTATAAACATAATAAAGTTTAAACAGCTTCTAGACAACAGAAACTAAAACAGAAGAAATAAGATTAAGGACATGGATTTGGAACAGTCTTCTTCCACTGTCAACTTCCACTCACTTTCTTCTCACCAAATAAAAACAAATACTTCAGCCCCCGAAAAAGGTACAAATAGAAAACACAGAGTTTAACACACTATTATTTTATATGCAGCTGGAAAAACAATTTAGCACTGAATTGAAAAACACATTGGTCTTGGAAAGATTGTCTTCTCTTTTTAATGTAAGATAATTTGCGGACACATCAGCAGAATCCTACATAGCGTAAGAGTTCTTCCTAGCTTTTTCTAAATGATGGAATTGTTTTCAACTAATCTTTCTTTAATACCAACCTCTTCAGCAGCCATTCGAATGTATGATTTATTATAGAGTGGGATAATACACCATATAATGTTTCTAGTGGTACAATATTGTACAGTAAGGTTTAAGCCACAACTCTTATTTTCACTCATATAATTTCCATGTTCTTATTTTAAGGAAATGCTAATGTTCCCCTATGTAAACTTAGCTGCAAAATAGACATCTGAAAGTTTTAATCAAGTCTCCACCTGCTGGTCAACAAATCTATGCAAGATACAGAATAAAAAAACATACGTACGTAGGTACGTACATACATATATTTAAAACCCAACTATAACTATAATTATTAAAATACATAGGAAATGAAATAGAGAAAAAGTTTAATGAATTTTAAAAATAAACATGAATGCATAAATGGAGGAAGTTTCAAACATTCTTCACGAACAATGTACACTGATTTCTTATTACTCTACCATTACTTCAAATTTAATTTTAGAACTTACCCAGGTTGCAATTCTGAACATATTAAACTACACATCCAATGAACTCTATAGGATCTGTTCTACCACACACACACACACACACACAAGGTTTTAGAGTCATTATTTGAACACATTTTTATTTACAGGGTAAGATTTGCTTCAGTCTTTTAGCTAGACACAATTATATTCAGTTTTTCTCCTCTGATAATTTCTTCTGTGTTCCCTTTTATAAGAAGCAAACAGGAAAGAAAAATTAGAGAATCAAGGGATTATATAATCTAATTGTTGCCTTTCAGCTATTATTCCAGAAAAAATATGAAAAAATAAATTCTGACTATACCTTATATCCTACTTTGATTATTAAAATGCTGAAGTACTTTTATGGTTTCATTCTCTATTGCTTAAACATGAAATATAGAGATACAGGGGAACTGTTTCCAATTCTCTGACACTTTGATAAAAGCTGTATAGTATTAAAGGTACATATTCCAGAAAACAAAGGGATCCTTCTGACAGCAAGGGGAACCAATATTCAGCATAGCAGATACAAAAAATGAAATTGTACCTTTCCAAGGAGTAAGACAGCACACTGTACCTCAGGGATAAGATGTCTGGAATTAGGTCAGTGTTTTTCAAGTTGTGTGGACTTCAACTCCCAGAATTCCTCATGCTGGCTGGAGTTGAAGTCCTTGCATCTTTAAGTTGCCAAAATTAAGAAAAACTGATAGAGGTCATCATCATTTGGAGGACATAATTTTACTAACAGAGAAATAGGACGGAGCAACACTTTGCAGAGTCCTTTCAGATCACAGCACACAATAAGGCCATGTGTGTCCCTGCTTCTGCCTTGTAATTGCAATTTCCTCATTAGTTGATGTTGCATTCATATAAATGAAACAAATGAGAGGTAGTCATAAAAAGACTGCATATGGTAGCCTTAGGTAATTTTGATCTTGAAAAATTAGGATAGGTCAGACTCTGATGGGAGACCACTAGGATATTCCAAGCCTTAAATTAGAATGATTGATTGATTGATTGATTGAATTTATATTGCCGCCTGTTCACCATGGCGACTTGAGGTGGCTTACACAATGTAAAACCATACTTTTTAAAAAAAAACTAATAAAAACTAACAAAAAGAATCAAATAAATTAATAAAGTACAATAGAACAAAATCGGGGGGGGAATAAAAAATCACCCCCAAACTCCCAACCCCCCACCCCAACGACAGCAGATCACACTAGCCATTTGATGGACTCCATCTTGTTCTGGGTTCCCCAGGCCCGCTGGCAGAACCAGGTCTTCAGTGTCTTCCGAGAGTATTAGCTTAGCCTAATCCCAAACAAACAAACCTAACCGTCAAAAGAAGGCAATAACCAATAAGTTCTACACTTTTGTCAAGTAAACTAGATGGTTGTGCCCATAAAGTCCTGTGGAATAGAACTCATATTAAAGAAAACATTAGATTTACAAATTTAAAATATGTTTAGCCCTAGAAGAAATTCAGTACAAGCTTTACTGCATAATGGAGTGTGACATACCATGAAGACATTTACCAACATAGTAGGGTTATAAACAAGTAAAAAGAAGAAATTCTGGTTTGGTGCTTCTTGATAAAGGCAATTTTATCTGGCAAAATGTTGGCTTAAAAGACAGTGCATAGTGAGAGAAGCAAGAAAAAAAATATACTTTAAAAAATAGCTTTGCTGTTTATTCCAAAAGGGAAAAAAAGTCCTTAAACTTTATTTAAAATGTCTTTCATTAAAGATGAAGTAAACTCAACAAATGCTATGAAATTTGTTGATTACACGGGGTTCTAAATAGCTTAAAAAATCATTAACAAGCAATTTCCAAAAGTGATTAGAAAAGGAAGTCTGCAAACCCAATGTCCTCTTGGAACGGAATTTGAGCAAGATAGCTCTTTCCTTGTCTTCCAGAGCTTCAAATCTGTCAGATATTGCTGTTGCATGGTCTCCTTACAAGGAGCACCTGTAGCACCCCTGCTCTCCTTATCCAGAGAGGAATTACAAAAGCTGTCTACTCACTAGCTCTTCATTCTGCTGCAGTCATCTTCACTTCATTCTTTCTTCCCAGGGAAAAAACCCATTCAGAGAGTACTTCAGTTCTGGAGTAAGCTGGCCTAGACAGCAGAAATTGGAAAATGAAGTCCTTTTGCTTATATCTTGGTTATAAATCAGTTTCTACCTTCCTACAGTGATATGGGGAAATGACCTTGGTAGACTTGCAGGGTAGGCATCAGTATGATAAATGAAATTTGAGTCCAAAGGAAGGATGGGGATGGAGAAAGCAGAAGAGAGTTTTCCCTAATTTGGGGGAGAGTAAGAATGAAGGAAGGGAGGGGAACTTTCAGACTTGCAAGATTCTGTTAATGCAATCATACCATAAAGGTAGTCCTAACCATCCTAGTCGTGCTTCCTGACTGGACTACCTCACAAGGCTGACATCAATCTTGCAATCAAATCCCCAAATCCATAAATCATCCATTTTGTCCTTTTTGTCAAAAGGTCTTTTTTTTTTAAAGCTTCAAATCTTTTTAAAAGCCTTGTTTTTTTCCTTGACTTTGCCATTTCCACAAGTTTTTTCAATTTTATAATCTAATTTTCTAATGATGACATTTCTTCATTCTTCTATCTTTTCAGCTCAAAGTCTATACAGATTCTCAGTCATGGTTGTCCCAAAGGCGCTTTTTCAGGAAGCAACTAGACTTTCTTGTTTCTTCTCTTTTGAAGATGTTTCACTTCGCATCCAAGAAGCTTCTTCAGCTCTGACAGGATGATGGAGAATGGAAGGATTTATATTTCTTTGCAGAGCGATGGTAATTTGCATCCTTTTAGAGCAGGGGTCTCCAACCTTGGCAACTTTAAGATTTGTGGACTTCAACTCCCAGAATTCCTCTGGCTAAGGAATTCCCAGAAATTCCCAGAATTCCTCTGGTTAAGGAATTCTGGGAGTTGAAGTCCATAAATCTTAAAGTTGCCAAGGTTGGAGACCCCTGCTTTAGAGGGTCCTTGAAGCACTTGGAGGTTTATCTGTATCCTCAGGGTCACCTGAGTGGTGTTAACAGTTCTTGTAGTCTATAACTTTTCCTCTGGAAATCCATTCCTACTCCCACACCATTCAAAGGGTGTTCATCCCAAATTGCATCCCAAAAGTCTTTAGGGATTCTCTGTGATGATCCGGGGCATGGCACAAAGGCAACACAGTCAGATAATCAATAAGATTAGCTCCAGCTTTGCCCCCAATGCCCTGGTTATCGTCTGGCTGAAAAAAAACTCTCCCAGGAACAGCCTTTGACTACAGAGAATTGTCCAAAACATGATCAACAAAAACTATAACTATAAATTCAATCAAGGCAAAATGAGGTAATTAGTTTGGCAGGACAGAAGCAAGAATTTCAGACTTGAAGGCATGGCCAAACTCACACGGTTGGGAAGACGCTAGGAACACAGATAAACCACGACAACACAGGATAAAGTCACATTTGCTCCCAACAGCCTGCCTTTTTTATCAACTGTCTTCCCAGGTGTGGCTAATGAAGGAAATCAGGGCCCTTTCCTCCCTTGCAAGCCACACAATCCACGTTGCTCTCTTCTCCGTTCCCCCCTGTGTGCCCTAGGATGAAGAGTGGGTGGGCCTGGTTCTTCCTCTGAATTCTCTCTCCCTTGTTCTATCTCCCCCCTGCTCTGCCCAGCCGGACTTTGCCCTTCCCCAGTTTCCTCCACAGCCAACAGAGCCACACTCCCACTCCCTGTCAGCTGTTCATCTTCCTCCTCAGATTCAGGCTCCAACAGGGGCATGGCATTCTCAGTCATCCAGGTCATGGTTGTCCCAAAGGTGCTTTTTTCAGAAGTCAATTGGACTTTCTTGTTTTTTTCTTCTGAAGATGTTTTGTTTCTCATCCAAGAAGCTGAAGAAGAACTGAAGAAGCTTCTTGGATAAGAAGTGAAATGTCTTCAAAAGAAAAAACAAGAAAGTCCAGTTGCCTCCTGAAAAAGCACCTTTGGGACATTTTTTCAGCTCTCACAAACTTTTTCTAAATTACTATATTGAATGATAGATTTGACTGGGCAAGGACCGTGTTTTTCAAACTTGAAAATGCTGGCTGGGGCATTCTGGAAGTTAAAGTCCATATGTCTTAAAATGATCAAATTTGAAAAATGTTGTGTTAAGATGCCCCTTTAGTATTCCACTATTGTGCAATAGTCGGTCCTTGACTTGCAAGCACTCCTGTGGCCAATAGTTAGGTTTTGGTTTTTGTTTTACTTTAGGTGTAAAACATCCATTCTTGCAATGCCTAAATTTTCAACACTATGAAAATACTCATATACTTATATTACAATGCTAAACTGTTGTGGCTGCAAGAAGGAAATGGAAGCATTTGTTTCTGTCTTAAATGAACTGGACAAAGAGATGGATTTAAATAGTATTTTGATTACACTACAACATAAAGCATGGTGATTCCTGATCCTGGCTGCTTTGGATGGAAACAAGAAATTGTTTATTTTAAATAGAAACAGATGCTTCTGATCTCCTTGGATCCAGGCCAGGGCTAGGAAATAGAGGAAAGCATATTTATACAGAAGGCAATTTATGTTTATATCAAATCACATTACGTTCAAGTGTCAAGTCAAATGTTCAAACTAACTTTCAAAAAATGCAAGATTGCCCTATTTAGAGAAGTTCTGTATTCTACCTTCCCTTAGAAGATGGATGATTTACCTTATCTCTCTTCTTGCCTAAAACATGTTGGCGTTATTTATAATATGTAAACAATTATGAATATCTTAGTATAAAGTAACCACTCTTTGTCTCTCTCTTTGCACTTAGTCTTCCAAACAAAGAAAACACGGGGATTAGTAAGAACATTAAAAGGGAAATACAGAACAATTTATCTAATGCTGCAATTATGCATATAATAATTTCTTTCCTAATCTCTCTTAAAATATACACATCAGAATATCAAATATCTATGATTCCAGAGCACAATAAACCTGCATTTATCAGAGTTGCCACCAGATGGTGCATCCATTCCATTAAAAACATAAATTATTTCTTTGCACAGCAGTTTACAGTCTTCAGCTATAATTTTATTTCTATTATTTATAGCTATGCTTACCAAACTAACCCCCCCCCCCCAAAAAAAAAATAGATTAGAAGTTTTTAGAAATTAAAAGGAAAAGATAAAAACTAGATCATGTTTCTCACATCAAATTTTTGGCTAATTATTAATTGCAGGCCAGTTCTAGGATTAGATTTGTGAACTAATAAGTTATTTTGTGGATTAGTAAAATGAGTCCAATTTACAAGGATCACTTATACATTTCATTATATTCTTTTTCCAAAGGCCATAAGTTTTAAACACCACAGCCTCCTTCACACAACATTCTAAACTATTTTTGAAGATGATTATTAATTATACTTGTATGCTGCTGCCTCCTACAGACTCGTGCCAGTTTACAACAAATCATAAAATAAAATGTCCACAGGTATATATGCACGTATAAAACAAAGCGTAGTGTTAAAGCAGGGATCCTCAAAGTTGGCAACTTTAAGACTTATGGACTTCAATTCCCAGAATTCTCCAGCTAGAATGGGCGTTGGTACTTACCTGATACGCCCTTTCTCGTCGAGCTGCGTAGAGCATCCAGAGTGGGAGGTGCTCCAGTCTCCGCTCTTACAGGCTGAGCTATAATTGAGGAACGCTCCTCCTCCTCCACGTGACACCTCTGTAGCATTCCCCAGTTTTACAAAGACGAGAAGACAAACACTATTATCTCCTCAAAACTATTGTAGCAGCTCACAATTACTTAACTGATTGAATCGTTGGCCGAAACAGGACTCCCCACCAGACGGACAATTTTGGGTGGGGCTGGATGCGCTACGCAGCTCGACGAGAAAGGGCATATCAGGTAAGTACCAACGCCCATTCTCCATAGAGCTGCTGCGAGCATTCAGAGTAGGACATACCAAAGCATGGCCTGTCCTACGGGAGGGACTCCATCTGAGTTGGAATATCCTCTGGCTCTCTTGCCACTTGTTGAAGGACTCGTCTTGCCACTTGTTGAAGGACTCGTCTGCTGAAGCAAAAACACATTGATTTTACAATGACGAATAAAGGGAGACGGGGACGCCCAGGTGGCCGTTCGGCATATATCATGTATCGAAGCCTGGGTAGCCCAGGCTGCCAGGGTAGCCGTACTCCCTGTAGAATGTGCGATTATTCCACTGGAAACAGGAAGCACCTGAGTTAGATAGGCCTTGGAGATTGTCGCTCTGATCCAAGTAGACGGAGATACTTTGAAACCCAGCGTCTTTGGTTGGAATGACAGGAACAATGCTTCTGACTTCCTGATAGGCCGAGTGCGATTGATATAAATTCGTAATGCACGTTTGACATCGATGGAATGCCACTGCCTTTACCTCTCGGAGAAAGCCTGGGGCCAAAGTTAGGAAGAATGAATTCCTGTGATCTGCGAAAGGCTGAGTTAAACCTTGGGCAGGAGGAAGGATCTGGTCGCAGGACCACCCGATCAGCAAGGAAAAACATAGAGATCCTTTCTAACGGACAGAGCTGCTATTTCAGATATCCGTCGTGCAGATGAAACCGGTATGAGAAGCATTATCTTGAACGTAGGGAATTGAATTGATGCCTCTCTTAGGGGTTCAAAAGGCAGTTTAGACAGTGCCGTGAGATCCCTGTTAAAGTCCCCAGTTGGATATCTGTGTATCACTGGGGAATGCAAACTGGAAATGACCGTTGATCAGTCTGCCACCTGCCTTCGCAAGGTATTGAGGGAGAGGCCCTTGTCCAATCCTTCTTGCCAGAAGGCCAAAACTTGAGCAGCTGTTGGGGGAGCGGATTAATGCGTGACTTGAGGCACCAGTCTGGGCCCGCTTGTCCTCTGGCTTTAGGGCTTCCAGAGTGTCAGTTAGAGTAGAGGACGATGTGAGACTTACTATGGAGTCATCCACCTCTGGGGTGTATGGCAAGGAAGAGAAATCCGCATCGAGATTAAAAAATCTCTTGTCCTGACTGGAAGGAGTGGGGGGGGGGCTGACGAGGCCAACTGCTTTGCTACTAAGCCAGAGAAAATGAGTGGAGTAGGAATGAACACGGTCTCCACGACCGGCTGCTTGAAAATAGGATCCTATGGGACTCTAGAGGTTGCTGGGGAGGTATTAGAGGGTAACTGGGACATCAGGCCCGTAATATTGTTCACCTTGATTAGCAAGGACTTGAACAAATGGGGTTCAAACAGGCCTATGAATGCAGGCTGGTCAGGGGGAATACCCTTATCCTCTGACATTTCTCCTTCGGATCCATCTCTGACAGGGGTTCAGAGTAGTGTAAGGACCCCCTATCCGATCCTTCCACTTCCCTGAAGGGCACGAGGCCCATTTCCACTTCCTCCACCCCCTCTGGAAAGGGGATCTCCCCTTTGGAGAAATACCTGACCATGGTGAGGTTCCGGTTTGGGAGGGATCTGCCAGAAACTGATTCAACATCAGGAGCCATCACTTGAGGACCTGATCTGGTCATCTGTTGGATACCCTCCGCGATCCCTTGGTGGATGGCCAGCTGCCTCCATTCTCTAATGCTGTCTGGAATAAGGACCACGGATGGTTCCTCTGGACGCAAGCCAGCAGCGGTCGTGAATGTAGCCTCAGTGTCTGGGAGACCTGAAAGCTCCGAATAGGTGAACTGCGCCTGGGAGGAGAAAGTTGTTCTGGCAGAGGGGTGGGTTATGTAGAAGCAGAAGGGATGGGAAAATTAGGAACTGGGGTTACAGATTGAGAGCCCTTTGAACGTTTATAAAATTCCTTCTCCAAATCCTTGTGTCGCCTTAAGGCGTTTTATGTTTTTTTCTTTGAGAAGCCTTGGATGAGTCCTTGGCCCCTTTGCGTAAATGGTGCGTCTCTGACTTAGCCTTCAAGGAAGGTCCTCTGGGATTGTCTTCTGCCATGATAAAATACCAAGTACAAAGCAATATTAAATAAAAAGGTGGTTGGCATACCTAGATGTATGGCCTATAATGTGGGCCGGATATCCTATAGTTGGGCCGTGTCCCCCTTTTGCTAAAAAAAATTTTTGGTTGTATCGTAATATATATGTCTAATTTAAATATATTTTATTTTATTTTATTCTTTTTTTTTTTTTGTATTAACATAAGAGGTAAGGCCAAAAAAGGGCCTAACTAAACTGCAGAGTATGCTAATAGAAGGAAAAATATATTATTATGTTTTACTTGAGAGTGAATAAAAAAGAATATCCAAAAGCCAATAGGCCGAATGAACGCTGAGGCCAGATAACAACAACAAAAAAAGGAGAAAAAGGAAAATAGGAAAAAATTAGGCAAACATTGGCCTCCTGAGGCAGCCTCCCAAGCAACATGGGAAGTAGGTGCCTCTCCTTTGCCTCTGAGTGGGCTGCGGAAACAAACCAACAGAGAAATCAACGGGGCAACAGGGCACAGAGCCACAATACCTCTTCAAAAATGAAACCTCCAAACAGTCCTGCCGGTCCTGTTATAAGCCTCCTGAATTGTCGCAGTAAACTCTACAGCTAAACAAAATGGCGGCCGGCCATGAGGCATGCCCAAAATGGCCACCGGGACCAGCGCGAGGCTCAGAGAAGAAGGAAAGCCCCTCAACAATAACAAAAAACTGCCGAAATGCATTCAGAATGAGGGGCCTGAAGAGAAGAGAGCTCGCCCTCTCTCTACTGCGTTCGTGGGGGGAAGGCACAACGGAACGCTATGAAGCGTGCAATACAAGCCGCTGCTGAGGCAGCACAGCTTAAAAAGCGGCAGGCACCAGAGTGGGGGGGGGGGGCAAAAGGCTCTAAAAACCCTGTATCTCCCCCCTGAGGGGTGAAAAATCGCTCCTTTCACCAATTAAAGACAATCCAAATGCACAGGGACCAAGGAAAGATCAAACCTGAGATTTAAGGCAAAGAAACCTGGATCGGCCAAGGAGAAACCGTTAGAGCTGCCTGTCTCTTGCGAGGCTGAGCTAAAACTGGGGAACGCTACGGAGGTGTCACGTGGAGGAGGAGGAGCGTTCCTCAATTATAGCTCAGCCTGTAAGAGTGGAGACTGGAACACCTCCCACTCTGGATGCTCGCAGCAGCTCTATGGAGAATTCTCCATTCTGGGAGTTGAAATCCACAAGTCTTAAAGTTGCCAAGTTTGGGGACCTCTATGTTAAAGCATCAAATCAGAAACTTGGAGCCACTGAGTTCTAGTTCCAACTTAGGCACAAAGCCAACTAAATGACCTTGGGCCAATCACCTTCTCTCACTTTTGGGAAGGAGACAATGCAAACCTCTTCAGAAAAACCTTCCCAAGAAAAGTAAAGGGACTAGTCCAGGTGGTCATCAGGAGTCAAGAACTGACTTGAAGGCACACACAAAAAACCCCCAAATACAATATGCTAATTAAATAGTAATGTAATAAGTATATTGTAAAAACAACAAAACAATTAGCTGCTATCAAACCATTTTTCTCCAAAAGTTCTCTGGAAAACATCTCGAAAGCTACTTATTTGTTATATTCTTATCATTGTAAGAATTAGTAAACTATGAGTTTATGGATATTTTACCAATTATTTTGGAAATCATGGATAAAACATATAGGAGTTTCTAGTTATTCTGGTCTAATTTTTGAGAACTGGTTGTTAAATGGTCATACCTATTAAAGTAGCTAAGTCATAAAGATATATTTTTCTAGCTTATACAAGGAGAAGGAAAATCAAAAGATGTTGAAGAGGCATCAGGCCAGATCTAAGCAACCCATGGGCCAGATTGGCTTATGGGCCTTGATTTTGATACTTCTGACATACAGCATTCAGTAAACTGATTAGGCATTAACTGGCTGGACCATTTCTACCTCCCATTCATATAGTTTACCACTAGGAAAGATCAGCTCCCATTTCCCATCTGCAAACCACAACCTGTATGATAAATTAAATCACCAATATTGACTTTCTACATATGAACAAAAACAGCATTGCTGTCCCTGGGGCACATTCCTATTCTTCAGCTACAAAATTAATTTAGTATTTTCTAAAGTGGGAAACTAAGACCTATTTGGAGCATAGCCTCGTCTTGGTTAAGTGAATAAATCAACAGAATCATTACTAAAAAAAATGTTAACATTCTTCCCATATATTTAGAACTCTTATTCCATCAAATGTCTTAGGTAAAATTAGCTATTATACACAAAAAGAAAGCAGAGTTCTTAGTAGTAATGGCCCAACTTAAACAATGTCATCAATGTTTCTGAATGTATTCTTTTTCTTAAAGCTTCACAGGATTTGTTCAGTTCACATTGGACCAAAAAAGGGTAAATTATTAGCTTTAAATATGCAATACAAGTGGCTTGGCTTTGCAACATTAATGGTTTCCCTTTTCTTTTTAATTTGGGAGTAGCATTCTAGTATCTCCAGCATTGCTGTGTACTATTTATTGATACACATTTAGTAAGACTGTGTTAAATAATAACGTTCTTTTCTTCTTCCATGTGACTCATAAATATCTCTAAGTAAATTCACTGAGAAATTTAGACAATTGTTCACTGAAGATAAAGATAAATTCACTGAAATACTTAAAATGGCTAATTTTACATATCACTTTTTTGAAACTACAGTACAATTAACACTATTAACTCAAAATCCTTGCAAAGAAAGGTATCCTCTAGAGCACAGGTGTCAAACTTGCAGTATCATATTGCTGTCACATGATATATTGTGACTTTCCCTGTGCGGAGCTGGGATAGGCATGGCCTAGGTGTGACGCACCTGGCCCATGGACCACCAGTTTGACACTTGTGCTCTAGAGGACACTTTTCTTTGCAAGGATTTTGAGTTAAAAGTGTTAATTGCTTTAGAGTCATCTTCAGCTGTATTGTTCTACTAGTATGGGCTAATTGCTATGGACTAAAAGGTTAGCACCTCCAATGTTTAAAATGGTGATCCTTTAATCAAACTCTGATAATTGTTAAAGTGATACGATATATAGAACTGCATCATTTCAGCCGAACTTAATATTAAAATCTCTAACCATAATGAGAGTGCTGTCAAAGTACTCCAAAAATGTATTGCTATATCAACTTCAAGAATATACATGTGATAGAGCCACGGTGGTGCAGTGGTTAGAATGTAGTACTGCAGGCTACTTCTGCTGATCACTGGTAATAGTTTGGGTCTTACTGGCTCAAGGCTGATTCAGTCTTCCATCCTTCCAAAGTCAGCAAAATGAGGCCCCAGATTGTTGGGGGCAATATGCTGACTCTGTAAACTGTTTAGAGAAGGCTGTAAAGCACTGTTAAACGGTATATAAGTCTAAGTGCTATTGCTGTACCATTTGATAGATAGTAACTACATATGTACAATTATTGTTTTAGAAGTATATCTGTGGCTAAAGAATCAACTATCCAATTTCATTAATTCAGCTTTGTCAAACTTGACTCTCTCCAATATGTTAGGAAATTGTTAAGAATGCTAAACCTTGAATTTCAATATAGGTGGACAGCTCCATACTGAAGAGGGACGATGCTTTATGTTAAGCCTGGTTTCCCCAACCAGGGTTAGGGAGACAAGCTAAACAGAATGTGCAGCATTAGTCAGATAGGCACACAGATAAATGAGTGAGCTAAGCTTGTATGTTTATTAACATACAGTAAAAATAACAGATACACTTGTGCTATCAAAAATATAGTTTATTCCATTATGAGTTCATAGCATAGTCAAAATAACAGTCCAATAGTCATGTATCATTTAGTCAGTCCATTCAGGGATATTCAGTTAGCAAAATCCGTTTAGAATATCCTATGTCAGTTCACTTACAAGTCAGTCCTTTGTTTTCTCTCCCGTTCGAGCAATGCAGTCTTGAGTCCTTGCAGTAATCAGGGATCATCAAAGCCAGAGAGAGAGCAAGCTGCAGTCTTGCCTCTTTTAAAGTGCTTTCACAACTACTCCCTTAATTACTATCTCATATTTAAAGTTGCAGACACTTTAACATACAAATTATGATTACTTAGTTATTATTTTACCTAAACCAGTTAGGGTAAAACAATGTTATCCCTAACATTCTCCCCTTTTAGGAAATAATAATAAATATAACTATTTACATCTTTAAATCATATTTGTTACAACTTTCTTCAAACTTAGTTACTCCTTGAGCTTTTGTAAATTGGTCTGCAATGTTTTCTTCCGTCATGCAGTATTCCAATTTAATTAGCCCATTCTTTACAGATTCTCTAACATTTAAGTATCTTAAGTCAGTATACTTTGATCTAGTTTTTACAGCAATACTAGTAGCTAACTGTATAGCTGCTTGGTTATCCGCGTACACAATAATGGAATCTTTTACAGTTATACCCATGTCTAATAATAGCTGTTTGTACAAAATCAAGTCAGTACATAATAATGACAGACATGAAAATTCCGCTTCCATCGTGGACAAGCTGATATGCTGTTGTCTGATTGACCTCCATCCTATTAGTGTCTTACCAAATAATATAGCCATCCCAGATGTTGATTTTCTAGTGTTTATATCAGTTGCAAAACTTGCATCTGCATAGGCACTAAGACTCAAATCACCCTTTGGTTCTATATACAATGCATGGTTCATTGTTCCTTTAAGATATCTTAAAATTCTCTTTAATGATTGCCAATGACATTGATGTGGATCCGAATTAAAACGTGCCAGCTGATTTACACTATAAGCTATATCTGGCCTTGACCAATTGCTTATATATGATAAGCTGCCAATCAAAGATTGATATATGGACTTATCAAATTTGGGACTTTGATCATCAGTTTGGCAAACTTCCTGACTCATTGGAGTCTTTGCCGGTTTACAAAGTTCCATTTTATATGTTTTAATTAATTGGCAAATTTTATCTTCTTGAGATATCTTAAAACCATTTTTTGTTTTGTTAATTGTCAATCCTAGATACTTTTTAATTTCACCTAAATGCTTTAATTTTATCTTTTTGGCTAATAATGATATAATCTCATTAGCTTCATTATTAGTCTTAGTTATCAAAGCAATATCATCTGTAAATAATAACAATAATGACACCGTTCCATTATTTTCTCTTTTAAACACACATGGATCTGCTAAACCAGATTTAAAACCTATATTGTTTAACTCTTTCACAATATACTGGTTCCACTCAAACCCAGATTGTTTCAATAAAGACTCTTTTTGAGTTTCCAACAATCATTACTATTCTCCGTAGAACTGCTGCGAGCATCCAGAGAGTGGGAGGTGCCCCAGTCTTCACTTCTCACAGGCTGAGCTGAAATTGAGGAACGCCCTCCTCCTCCACGTGACTCCTCCATGCGTTCCCCCCAGTTTTAGCTCAGCCTTCGAGAAGACAGGCAGCTTTCTTCGTTACTTGGCCGTTTCAGGTGTCGTTAATAATGATTCAGGTTTGATTTTTCCTTTCCTCTCCCTGCAAGAGTAGTGCGGTCCCAAATTTAGTTTTTGGAGTGATTTCGCTCCCAGGAGGGAAGTGAGGGGTTTGGAGTCTTTCACCCCCCCCTCTTCTATCCTCTGCCGTTCCAAACGCGCTGGGCTCAGCCGCTTGGCTCTGCGCTGTACTTTTAAAAAGCGCAATTGCGTCTTCCCCCCTAGAATGCCTCAGAGGAGGCAGCGCTTCCTCTCCCAGCTCCTTTCTTCTCCTGCTTGAAGTTGCGGTGGGCTGGTACGCTTCTGAGCTGTGCGCTCTGAGCCGGGCGGCCATTTTGGGTGCGCCTCGTGGCCGGCGCCATTTTGTTTTACTGATCAAGTAAGGCCTTATCTTTTGGGATTTAAGTGTGAGCTGTGAGGCCTTTGTAGGCCCTTTAGCGGGACCGTCAGGCTGCATGGAGCCTTTGATTTTACTGAGAGAGCACTGTGACCCCGTGCCCTGTTGTCTCTCTTAGATTTAATATTGTTGGCTTTTTTCCTTGGCCCGCAGCTAGTTCAGAAGCGCAGGCAAGTACTCTCCATGTTGTTGGGGGGCTGCCTACAGAGGCCCCTTTTTTCTTGTCTTGCCTTTTGCAAATTGCTTGGCCTCAGCGTTCATTTCGTCTATTTGGAATTAAATTATTGTTTTTGCTGTACCTTCTTGGGTCTATTTGGTTTTCCTTACTTGAACCTGACCCCTTTTTTTGTAGTTAAATGCCAGTGTATATATTCAGGTTTTTTAATTTAGCTTGCTGGATTTTTTTCTGTTTTTTATTGCATAGGAGTTCAAAAAAAAAAAAAGAGAGAAAGGAGAATTTTTTGAATAGATAATAGCTAGCTCTAGAATAAAATTTCTTCAAAAAGGGGGACGTGACCCAATTTTAGGAAAACCGGTTTACGTTTGTAGGCCGAACTCCTAGGCGTGCCAACCGCCATTTTTCTTCCAATACCATGGCAGAGGCTAATCCTACTGGCTCTTCTCTGAAGGCCAAGTCTAAGACGCACTACCTTCGCAAAAGGGACAAGGATTCTTCCAGTGCTTCTCAAAGAGATGCCTTACGACGTCATAAGGCCCTAGAAAGGGAGTTTAGCAAGCGGGCTTAAGAGTCACACTCTATAACACCTGCCTTTTCCTTCTACCACCCCCTCCGAGCCAATCCTCTTCCTCTAGGGGCGGTACTTCCACCCGAGGCCTCCAGCCCTCTCATGTACCAGAGGCGGCCTTTACGCCAACCGCTGCAGGCCTACGCTCTGAGGATCCTGCTCCAATCATTGTACCTGAGAACATCAGGTAATGGATGCAGTCTGCCATCCGTCAAGGCATAGCTGAAGGAATGCAGCAGCTCGCTAGACCGGATTCCCGAGGGAGGACTCCCGAGGCTGAGTCTTTATCCGGGAGATCTCCTTCTGCACCAGCGTCACAGCATGGTCAGGTACCTCCTCACGTGGATGTTCTATTCCCAGAGGGGGAGGATACCCAAGAAGAAGAGGGAGTGGGCCTTGAACCGTTCGGAGAGTACGAAGGTTCTGATAGAGGTTCCTTATAGTATTCGGAACCCTTTCTGGAGGGGGACCTAATGGAGGGAGAAATGTCAGAAGATGAGGGTCTTTCTCCTGAACAACCTGCTGTTGTGGGTCTTTTTAAACCCCATTTATTTAAGTCCTTGCTATTTAAGGCAAAGAACATTTCAGGTCTAGCCTCTCAGCCTCCTTCTGAACCCCCTCCATCGAGTCCAGAAGGTCCTGATGACCTTATGTTCAGACAGCCGACAGTGGCAGCAGACATTCTTCCGCCCCCTCCCCCCAATCTTCTCAGATCTGGTTGCAAAGCAGTTCGCCTCGGTGGGTCCTTCTCCGGCCCCTTCTAGTCAGGACAAGAGGTTGTTTACCCTGGATTCGGATTTCTCAGCTATGTTAGACACCCAAGAAGTAGATGATCCGATTGTAAGGCTTGCTTCCTCTTCCAATCCTACCGATGCACTAGAGGCACTGAAGCCAGAGGATAAGCGAGCGAAGATGGCACTCCGGCGGGCTCACACCGCTGATGCCTCTGCTATCCAGTCGGCCACGGCCGCTTCCTTTTTCACCCGATCCTCCATCAGGTGGCTCAGACAGCTGAAGCAACACATTTCCCCAGCTGATACCAGAGCCCATCAAGATATTGCAAAGATCACGGCAGCGGCGGAATTTGCAGCCGACGCTACCTTTTATTCAGTTAAGTTCTCATCCCAAGCTATTTCTTCCCATGTTTCTGCCAGACTATTGCTTTGGCTTCGACACTGGCAGGCTGATATTAAAAATAAGTCTAAGTTGGCTTCAGCCCCCATAGTAAAAGGGAAATTATTCGGGCCCGCTCTGGAGCCATTGCTCCTGGAAACCCGAAATAAGAAAGAGTTTCTGCCTTCACTTTTTCGTAGGCAGGAAGCCAAGAGTTCCCGGTCCTTTTGGAGGGGCTGCTTTCGTCCCTCCTTCCAGTCATCATTCTCTCCTAGATTTCAGGGCTCCCCCTCATTCCGGCCGTCCTACCAGGACCGGGGCGACTCAGGAGACAGAGGCAAGAGAGGGGGCAGCTACAGAAGGCCCTTTAGGGGTTCCAGGAGTAGAGCGGCCCGCCGGCCCAGGTAGCATTGCAGGTTTTCTTACCACAGGCGGCCGCCTCAGGCATTTTGCCGACAAGTGGGAGGAATCCACCTCTGATACTTGGGTTACAAATTCAGTGCGCTTTGGCTTGACCCTGCTGTTTCTCTCTCCTCCCCCCGAACATTTCAGGGTTTCACCCATTTCTAGGAATCCTACTCAACGGGCTCTTATGGCTTCTGCCATCAAACATCTCTCTGATATTAGGGCTATTCAACCTGTACCCCCATCCCAATAGGGAAGGGGTTTCTATTCACTTTTATTCTTGGTGCCTAAACATTCCGGGGGATGGAGACCCATTTTAGATCTTAAGAGGTTAAATCGTTTTTATTGTACGCCATAAATTCAAAATGCAGACTCTGCAGTCGATTTTACAGGGCATCAGAGAAGGAGACTGGCTTACGTCAATTGACCTTTCCGAGGCTTATCTCCATATTCCCATTCATTCCTCGTATTCTAAATATCTCAGATTTTGTTATAATAATCAGCATTTCCAGTATGTAGCCCTCCCCTTTGGTCTAGCCTCAGCTCCGAGATCTTTCACTAGGGTGTTGGCGGCTATTGCAGCTCACCTTAGACAAATTCCCATCTGGATCCACTGTTACCTTGACGATATCCTGGTTGTATCCCCTTCCCGACATCAAGTCGAGAGCGATACTAGCGCTACCCTCTCGGTACTTCAGTCCCACGGATTCTTAGTGAACTGGGAGAAGAGTCAGCTTACCCCCTCCACTAGTATATCCCATCTAGGGGCTGTGATTGACTCTGTTGAAGGAAGGGTCTTTCTCTCTCAGGAGAGACTTATTAGTATCCGCACCACTATCAAGGATATCCGGCGGACCGGGAAAGCATCGTTGCTCAATTTATCCAAACTGCTAGGGAAGCTAGTTTCCTGTATTTCCATTATTCCATGGGCTCGCTTGCATTCCAGATCTTTGCAATGGTTCCTCCTGCCGTATCAGCGTTCAGGAAGGAGCATGTCAAGGTTTATGGTGGGGGTCCCGCCGAGAGTTCTCGCCTCCCTCCTGTGGTGGATGCGACCATCTGTCAACAGAGGTCAGTTATTCCAGGAACCTCGAAGGGTTGTTCTCACGACAG
This sequence comes from Hydrophis major, assembly GCA_033807585.1. Taxonomy (NCBI): domain Eukaryota; kingdom Metazoa; phylum Chordata; class Lepidosauria; order Squamata; family Elapidae; genus Hydrophis; species Hydrophis major. The sequence continues at coordinate 85,002,714 of CM066331.1, read as the reverse complement.
ACGCAGGTCTTTCCGGATGGGGGGCCCATCTGCAATCTCTCTCAGCACAGGGAGTTTGGACTCATGCGGAGCGAAGTCGGAGCATCAACTGGTTGGAGCTTCGTGCAGTGTACCTGGCTCTGCAAACATTCCTTCATCGGGTAAGGGGGCGCCATGTCCTGGTCCTAACGGACAATACTACAACCAAGGCCCACATCAATCGGCAAGGGGGCATCCATTCCCTCCTTCTCATGAGAGAGGCCGAGCGACTGTGTCGATGGGCAGAAGCGCACCTCTTATCCATCAGAGCAGAGCACATCTCCGGAGCCTCCAACGTCCAGGCGGACTGGCTCAGCAGGGCAACACTGGATCAGGCAGAGTGGTGCCTGCACCCACATCTGTTCGGAGAAGCAGCAGCCAAGTTCGGTCAGTCCCTAGTAGACCTTTTTGCATCTCCGCTCAACGCGCAAACACCGAGGTTCTTCTCCCATTATCCCTCCAGCGGAGCAGAGAATCACGATGCCTTGCGTTGCCCGTGGCCTCCCGGGCTACTGTGCGCCTTCCCTCCATTTCCATTGATCCTCAGGGTGATTCGAAAATTGATAGCCGAGAAAGCAGAGATCCTCATGGTGGCACCTTATTAGCCCAGGAGGCCGTGGTTTGCGGACCTCCGCAATCTGTCAGTATCTCCACCATGGAGGATTCTGTTGGATCAGATTTCGCTGTCGCAAGGCCCGCTGCTCCATCCAGAGCCACAGTGGCTACAGTTGGCTGTTTGGAGGTTGAGCAGGAAAGGATGATTGAGGAAGGCTTATCAGCCCAGGTCATTAATACCATTTTGGCGGTTAGAAGGCCTTCTACTACTCGCATTTATGAGGCTACCTGGAAAAGTTTCTGTAACTGGTGCCACAAATCACACCTAACACCTTAAGGAGGCAGGTAGCGGTGCTCTCAACGGTGATTGCTGGCGGTCCTTTCGGTCCCCTTTCCCACCATCCTCAAATCAAGGCTTTTCTTAAAGGGGCTTCTAATTTCCGCCCGTCAGTAGTGCACAGGTACCCGACATGGAACCTTAATAAAGTTCTCCTGGCCTTGACTAGATCTCCTTTTGAGCCTCTCAGGGAGGCATCACTTCAATTTCATACATTTAAAACAGTTTTTCTGTTGGCTATTACTTCGGCTTGAAGGATATCTGAAATTGCAGCTCTATCCATGAGAAAAGATCTGTGCATTTTTCATTCAGATCGGGTGGTTCTGAGACCAGACCCAGCATTTATGCCGAAGATTAATTCACCGTTCCACAGGGCACAGGAGTTGGTCCTGCCTAATTTTTGTCCGAAGCCTCTGCGCGAGCAAGAGAGGCAGTGGCATACCCTTGATGTTCAAAGGGCTTTGCGTATTTACATTTCTCGTACGCAGTCCATCAGGAAGGCAGAGTCTCTATTTTTGTCATTTCAGCCAAAGACACTAGGCTGTAAAGTTTCTCCGTCCACGGTAGGCAGATGGATTAGGGCTACCATATCCAAGGCCTATTTAGTTCAAGCTATTCCAGTTCCCAGTGGGGTTACCGCTCACTCCACCAGAAGTGCAGCTACCTCGGCAGCCTGGGCTACTCAGGCGTCTATTCTTGATATTCGCCGAGCGGCCACCTGGACTTCCCCATCTCCCTTTATAAGACATTATAAGATTGATGTTTATGCTTCAGCTGAAGCATCTTTTGGCAGGCGAGTTTTGCAGCAAGTGGTTAGGGATCCTGGGGAAGTTCCAATCCAGACGGACTCCCACCCGTAGGACACACTGGCTTTGGTATGTCCCACTCTCTGGATGCTCGCAGCAGTTCTACGGAGAATGGGCGTTGGTTCTTACCTGATACGCCTCTTCTCGTGGAACTGCGTAGAGCATCCAGCCCCACCCTGTTGGTCCATCTGTAAAGGGGGAAAACCTGTTTCGGCCAATGATTTCTAATGTTGTAGTTCATGTTGTTTAATACTTAAGAGTAGAGGGTTGTTTTTGTCCTCTCGTCTTGATAAAACTGGGGGGAACGCATGGAGGAGTCACGTGGAGGAGGAGGGCGTTCCTCAATTTCAGCTCAGCCTGTGAGAAGTGAAGACTGGAGCACCTCCCACTCTCTGGATGCTCTACGCAGTTCCACGAGAAGAGGCGTATCAGGTAAGAAACAACGCCCATTTACTTTATTGTCTTTTATACCTACTGGTTTTCTTAAATATATAGTGTGCTGCAATGGTGCATGTAGATAAGCAGTTTCTACATCTAAATGGTTAATGACATAGTTTTTCTTAGCTGCCCACACTAATGCTGCTCTTAAAGATGTTGCTTTAAGACTTGGTGCAAAAACTTCATCGTAATCAGATGCAGTTTGATTAAATCCTTGAGCTACCAACCTAGCCTTATGGGTAACAGTCCCATCATTTCCTGTTTTTACTTTAAATATCCATTTGCACCCAATGGATTTTTCTCCTGGAGGTAATTTAGCATCTTCATAAACTTTCATTACCTTTAATGAATTTAGTTCTTTTTTCATTGCCTTTTGCCAATTCTCCTGATCTTTAGCAGGATACACCCTAAGTTCATCTACACTAGTTGGAACTTTAGTTACTTGGCAAACTATACTTGCTTGATACCTATCAGGTGGTCTAGTTACACGTGTAGTACGCCTAGGTATTACAGGACTTACAGGTGGACTTTCATTTATTAACTCTTCTTGATTATCTAATTCTTCCTGATCAACTGTTTCCTCTTGTTCTGGTCCTATTTGCTCTTCCTGGACTTCTTCTTTAATTGGACTCTTCTTATAACTAATCTGATCTTTCTGCCTTTTGTAGGGTTCAATAATTACTTCATTATTTAAATCTTGCTCTAATCTATTCCATCCTACATGTTCTAGGAATTTAGCACTAGCACTGGTGTAAACTCTAGATGTACCTGGTTCCCAGAATCTATAAGATCTATGATTAGATGTATATCCTACAAAATATAATCTTTTAGCTCTATGCTGCCCTTTGTGTCTAAGTTGTGAAGTTGCTCCAAATGTGTGCATGTAACTTAAATCAGGTTTTGTACCATGCCACAATTTGAATGGTAATTCACCTGTTGTTGAATTAACAACATTATTTAATATATGATTACCACACATTATTGCTTCTCCCCACAAATTGTCAGATAATCCTGAATCAGACATCATAGTTCGTGCCATTGATTGTAATGTTTGGCCTCTTCTCTCTATAAAGGCATTATGTTGTGGCCTATATGGTGCAGACATTTTATGTTGAATACCTAACATTCTTAGTCTGTTCTGGAATTTATTATTTGTAAATTCCATACCATTATCTGTTATAAGAGTTACTAATTTCTTTTTAGTTTTCCTTTCAGCAAATTTTATCCAATTAAAGAGATTTTGATACGTTTCAGTTTTGCTTTTCATTAAATAGCAAAACCCATATCTAGAATAGTGGTCCATTATACTTAATATGTAACGAGCTCCTCCTACACTTGGTTTTTTCGGACCTATTAAATCAGCAAATACTACTTCTAAAGGTTCTTTAGTAGTAAATCCATCAACTCTATTAGCCGGTGTGACCCTGCTCTTACTTTGATAACAGATATTACATTGCAAATACTTATTACAAGGTTTCAAACTTATTCCCTTAGATAATTCAACAGTTTTCTTAAGCATTGTAAAATTTAAATGCCCTAGCCTTCGATGTAACAAGTGAATACATTCATCATGAGGTTTCTTATTTTCATAAACTGTGTTAGCCACTTTTAAACCATTATCATTTAACACATATAATTCACCTCTTAAAGATGCAGTAATTTTCTTATTTTCTTTCTCAATTATGCAGTTATCTCCTTTAAAAGTAACTACATATCCTAGTTTAACCAAAATTCTTACTGAAATTAAATTAAACTTAAGTTGTGGTACATATAACATTTTTACATTCTCTTTTATAAAAGGACAATATGCTATACCTTGACCTTTAGCTTTCAGTTTCCAGCCATTGGCTAACGATATCTGCTGTGTACTCTGGGACATTTTAATAAAATTTTTGTTATCATTTGTTATACATTGGGATGCTCCACTGTCAACCACCCATAAATTATTTTTTACAGCTCCGTTAGTATACATGGCTAACTCTAAATTTTTATTTATCTTTTGATGACTTTTTGTATTCTGGCCAGCATTCTGGTACTTTACTTTTTTACAAAATCTTGCCAAATGTCCTCTTCCTCCACAATTAAAACACTTTTTAATTGCGCATGCAGTAGGAGATTCATTATCTTCTTTTTGAGGTTGCTCCCTCCTTAATTCATCTCTTTCAAGCCTTCTTCTGGCCTCTTCAATCAATCTGCCAGTTATATCAGTTAAAGTTAGGCTTTCCTTTGGCAAAATTTCAAGGGAAGTTACGTAGTTATCATAACTTTCATTAAGGGAAGATAGAATTATGTAGACTTGGTGTAGTTCAGAGAAAATAAGCTCTTTCTCGTGCAGTTCTTGAAAAATGCTTTGCATAGTTTTCAAATGACTCAGCATATCACCATTTGTTTGGAGATGCATCCTGAAAAGCTTCCGTGTTAGATTTATGTGAGCACCAACGTTATCTCGAACATAAATCCTCTTCAGCTTCTGCCAACACCCAACAGCCGTTTTCTCTCCATGGATATAAACAAGCTGTTGATCAGTTAAGGTTAAAGCAATTATGCAAATAGCTTGTTGATTTTTATCCATAAATTCTTCTATCTTTATTCTATCTTCATCATCCTCTTGATCCCATTCTTCTACGTTTGGTGGATTTTCAATTATGTTCCACAAACCTTCTCTTTGTAGAAGCAGACTACATTTCATAGACCATGATACATAGTTTGTTCCATCCAGCTTGGATATAAGGGACAAACTTTGTAGATTGACTTGTGCTATGTTTTCTTATATGGATATAAAACTATAATTAATAAAACACAGCTTTCTGTTTACTGTAATGTATAACAACACAAACTCTCACTTTTACATAAATCTGTTTTATCCTAGTTAAACTGACTTTGCAGCCTCTGGGCCCATAACCAGTGTTAAGCCTGGTTTCCCCAACCAGGGTTAGGGAGACAAGCTAAACAGAATGTGCAGCGTTAGTCAGATAGGCACACAGATAAATGAGTGAGCTAAGCTTGTATGTTTATTAACATACAGTAAAAATAACAGATACGCTTGTGCTATCAAAAATATAGTTTATTCCATTATGAGTTCATAGCATAGTCAAAATAACAGTCCAATAGTCATGTATCATTTAGTCAGTCCATTCAGGGATATTCAGTTAGCAAAATCCGTTTAGAATATCCTATGTCAGTTCACTTACAAGTCAGTCCTTTGTTTTCTCTCCCGTTCGAGCAATGCAGTCTTGAGTCCTTGCAGTAATCAGGGATCATCAAAGCCAGAGAGAGAGCAAGCTGCAGTCTTGCCTCTTTTAAAGTGCTTTCACAACCACTCCCTTAATTACTATCTCATATTTAAAGTTGCAGACACTTTAACATACAAACTATGATTACTTAGTTATTATTTTACCTAAACCAGTTAGGGTAAAACAATGTTATCCCTAACACTTTATATCAGTGGTTCCCAAAGTGGGCGGTACCGCCCCCTGGAAGTGGCGGGATGACTTAGGGGGGTGCTGCAAGAGGCAAGGGGCCTGGCAGGGGGCCGCTAAGGGGCAGCAGGAGGGTGCTGGAGGGGAGCGGCAGGGCACAATTCAGGGGTGAGAAAAAATCCTGCCGCCACCGCATTCAAGGCAAGGCCCCACAGGATCATCCCATTGACTTGCACGCTCTGGTGCAAGGAGCTCCACCACGAATGCAGCATTGGGAAAGGAGAGCGAAGCCAGAGTGGCTTCGCTCCCCTTTTCAAACATCCCACCGCCACTGCCTTCTACCCCATTAAGCCCCTTGCACCGGAAGCACCTGCCCAAGCAAGTCCAAACGGAGCTGTGCACGAAGCCAATAGGGTGAGCCTGAGAAAGGGAAAGAAAGGAAAGAGAGAGAGAGAGAAAGAGAGAAGAGAAAGAGAAAAGGGAAAGAAAAAGGGACAAAGAAAGAGGGGTGGATAGAAGGAAGGGACAGAAAGAAAAAGAAATAAAGAAGGGAGGGAGGGAGGAGAAAGATAATGAGATATCTATTCTAGTCCAATCACCTGCTCCAGCAGGGTTAGAAGGGAGTGTGTGTGTGTGTGTGTGTGTTCTTGTAATTTACCAGTACATTTTGGTTTTGCCCTCTTCAGAATTGGCACTGTAATACATTGGGGAAAAGTAATTTTTAGGGTGGAGATCTGGTCCAATGGATCCTGTTTAAAGCCTCAACAAAATGTGAGAGCTTCCTGATAGTCTTGATCATGTTTCGTCCACAAAAACTTTAATTAATAGAAGCCAAAGAGGTTTCAATGTGCTGGCAAAGATGCTGGCAAAGATGTTTCAATGTGGAAAAGGGCCTCTAAACTAGGCCTCATTTCAATCTAATGCATCAGGTCTCTCTCTTTCTCTCTCTCTCCCTCCCCCCTCTATCCCCCCTTTCTTTGTCCCTTTTTCTTTCTTTCCCTTTTCTCTTTCTTTTCTTCCTTCTCTCTTTCTCTCTTTTCTCTCTCTCTCTTTCTCTCTCCCAGGCTCATCCCATTGATTTTGTGCACCACTCCACTCGGACTTGCTTGGGCAGGTCCCTCCAGTGCAGCAGGCTCAATGGGGTGGACCTGCGGGGCCGGCACCTAGAACCCAGCAGTATTGGCACATTTGAAAAGTAGAGCAAAGCCAGAGGTCGATAATTTTTGCTGCAAAGTATCACAAAAGCTTCTGGGTTGTGCATAAGAAGAAATACCCATGTCAATGCAATTCAGCAACATAAAATAAATACAAATAAAAATCAACTAAAATCGGCAAAACATCTCTGATTAGATTCTATCAGAAATGCTTTGCCGATTCTAGTCCAATGACCAGCTCCAGCAGGGTTGGAAGGAAGTGTGTGTGGTGTGTGTGTGTGTGTGTGTGTGCATGGCTGTCAAAACTCCCAAAACAGGTCAAGTAGCTCTGGGGAGGCCAGTCATAAATTAGAACAGTTGCTAAGCAACCGGCCATTAAGTGAGGACCACTTGTATTTGGTTTGCCAGTCACTAAACCATGCTCACCCAGTCACGTGACCAGCAAGCCACACTCACCCAGTCATGTGGCCAGCAAGCCACGCCCACCCAATCACATTACCAACAAACCACACCCTCAAATTAGACCATGTCCACAGAAACTTGAATCCCGCCCCTGGGGCATTGAGAATGAGTTTGTAGCACCAAGGGGACAGTGGACTGAAAAAGTTTGGGAACCACTGCTTTATATTCATTCACAAATGAAATGTTTCATAGAAGACTGTATATATTTGTTCTTTAATTTTGCTTCTAATGTCATGGGGAAAAATCATTTTACTTCCCAGCTACAGCAAACACTGTTGGGCTATTCCTCAGCAGTAAATGTTTCTTCATACACTATAATGTTCTGGTCAATCACTTGTCAAGGATTATTTCAGTATTAGTTACAAGAGATCTAAGTTAAGGTTTTGGCAGTTTCAAAGATAATCAAAAAAAGTAAGACATAACTACTTAATCTCATAACACATGGACAATGCAATCAGTTTTAACTGGGAAATATGAGCTTCCTCGACCAAACTAAATAGAAAATAAAACACTAGGGAAATCCTGGAAGCTCGGTACTCAGATAAATCAGCCTTCAACAGACACAAAAATAAACTACATTTACACACCATTTAAAAGTTACAGTAGACTTTGATAAAAAAACATCATAAATTGATTTTTAAGAATTAAAAAGATTTCTAATAAACTGGTTAAAAAAACATTCCATTTCCCTATTTTATTTGGCTACATCACTGAATTTTAACTGCCACAAAGAGTAATTTAAAATTTAAGTTCTGCATCTCCCAGCCACCATATTCTGAAATTGGATTTTAAAAAGGCACTTACCCCATGCCATATAGATTGCAGAAGGTAGTAATACAATGCTTGATTTATTGAAACTTGAGGAATTTTTAGCTGTTCTGATATAATTCCAGTATTCCTTAATTCAGTATGAATTTTCCAGTGAGCAACACAATTCCAAGCAACAACCCCTATGTGCCCTGATGGTAAAGTCCTTACAATCGCTCTGGTTCCAGTGTAAACTGATTTCTTAACCTCCTTATCATTTTTGCAAAATCTTCTTATTAATAAGGTGGAACGTTCCTTCTTACTTCGGGAAAAATTTTCCTCCATAATGTTGTTGGCAGTGCAGTTTTCAAAATGGCTCAGAAGAGGTTTCGAAGGCATCCTTCCAGTAAAATTACTACTTGAGAAACTGTGACCTGAGCCTCCCACACTAAAGTTTGGAGTTCCTTTTTTGAAACACAACAATTTATCCACTGACGTATCAGAAGAATCATGGAGGTGTCCAGTTTTATTCCCACAAGATGGCAGTTCCAGATAATTATAAGTGCAGGCTATGGAATCCTTAGTGTAAGACACACAGTCATTCCAAATTAAATTATTACGCAAAGTGTGTACGCTTTTTGAGATACTATTGGCCTCTTTGACATAACTGGCATCTGTATTTTCACTTCCTTTTTTGTTGAGTGAGGCCTCACTTTTTAATGATTCCAACTTCATTTGAGATTCATCCATGTTTAACTGAATTTCGGAATGCATGACTCTTTGCAGCGAAGAAGAAATTCCAGTTTCTGAATATTTATCTTTCTTTGAAAGAGAATCATACGGTTTATATAATTGGTTACGTATGGCATTACTCTTACAGTTTTTCTGTGCATCATAATTTATATTAAGAAATTCCAAAGAAGCAGGAATAAATGTGCCACCCTTCCAGGCATTTTCTCTATCAGTCATTTCTTTTGTATCTGTTAAAATAAAAATGCCAAGCAATGTTCCTTACCAAGTCTTCTTATTTCAAGTTATAGAAAAGATCTGTACACCTGATTTGTCATTTCATAACTGGCACCTACAGAGCTTATCTCCATTATCTCCTTTCTGAATGGCAAATGTTGGCTCTGAATCAACTGTAACAAACTTTCTATGGAAAACAAGCTGACCCCGTAACATTTTTTAAATGTGTATTTATTTTTCCTCCAAAGCTACAGTGTAATGAATGCTACCATTACAAAACATGTAGTTTTGTAATTAAGAGTCTCCCCAAAAATTCCAACTTGATTGACACAAAATATAAATTATAGTCAATATCTGTTTGGAGCATGGCAGCATTTAGACTTGATTCCTCCCAAAAATGGATACTTCTGTCTTAAGAATATAGTGGTGTTTTCCCTCTTGTGCATTTCTTAGAAGAACAGAACAGGAAAAGGCCCTTGCTTCTTAAGTCAAGCAGCTTCCAGTATGTTTTCTGTAGAAAAAAAAAAAGAAGAACCACAGTATTAATGGTATTAAATTACATAGTCATCAACATGTAAGCTGACATCCCCAAGGAACTTCACCCATCAACCCAAAGATGGTGTCAAGCAGCACTGGCAGAAATACTGCTACACAACAGGATAACTGGTACAATAGCAGCAATTGATCTCTCAGGATTGGCCTCAGACTTCTACTGGTTCGGCCTGCTTCAAGCGAATCGGTAGTGACAGTGACAATTTGGCCCCGCTCACCCGCCCGACCTATTCTGTCCTTTATATCCGAGCTCAGCTATTTGACAACACGGCACAGCAGATTGCTACTCCTCGGCTGGTTTCCTCACCGGGACTACAGCAGAAGGTAAGTTTTAAAGCTGAAAAAGCAGCGTTTTTCAAACGCTGCCCATGTGCAAAGTGTGCGTTTGATGCCGAATCAATTGTTACACGGGTTGAATCGCATCCCTGCTCAGAAGTATGGTCTCACGTTTGCTTAATTACAAGGCATCACCCCTGACAATCCCAAATCTCTCCCCCACTCCAAACAATAATAGCTCCCCTCGCTTTTGGGGTCCTAGCTGATGTCAAATCTGAAAGCAGACTGGGCACAAAGGGGAATCCATCTCTTTTCAGTGTTTAGCCAGGGCTTGGTGATGTATGCCAGGTGAGTTGTCTCATCCATAATGATATCCTGTGATATAGGATAGGTGAGGTGAGCTTTATTAGAAATCCATCTGCATTAAGTGGCACTAGGTGGAGTTGCCTAACTTATCCCTTCTCTCCAACTACAACCCACACTTTGCCTTGTCATTTTCAGGGCCTTTCCTGGGCTGGGAGGGAACACCACAACGGAATGATTTTTGAGACTTGGTTAAACCTGCCAGTCCAGCCATCTATCTAAATTCCAAACTTCACAGCACCAGTCCCATGCCAATCCCAGATTGGGAGATATTTACTAGTCAGCCAATGAAGTCTGAAGAAACACCACCAATCTAAAACTAAAATTCATGTTCACTTTTATTCTTCCCCACAAACTCATGGCTATTTCAACCATCTATTAAATTTACTGTTAATCTGAGTTGTGCAGCCTACAAATATATCAGTATCAGTCTGTTCCCAACGTTAGATTGAAAACTGACAACATTCAGAAATACAAAAGTTGTGTTAAGTAGACTTATTGCAGAAAAACTAATACCATCCTAATGAAAGATTTTGATCATTTCTATGTTATCAAATGGAAGGCCTATTTGTGGTTGAACTACAAAAATCTGTGTTCCTTTTTCTCCTGCCCGCACGGCATAAGGGCTTGAAGAAACAACATTCCCATGTCCTTGTTTTAATTTTCACTAGTCTGGTTTTATGGTGTTCAGATGCATGCCACCCCCATCAGGGCTATGGTTTTTGATGAGGTTGATAATTATCAATGTTGATGAAATAAACCATTGTGCAAAAATTGTTATTATGGATTAATCTTTAATCCAGTTCAATTAGAGAAAAGGAAAATCCTCTTTTCGATATATTAAAACTGTGGTATGTTCTGGGCATATGAACAGCATCATAAATTGGGGAGGAAACAGATCAAGCACAAACAGATCAAATTTGTTCAGAAATCACATCATATTTGAACAAAAACAATACAGGTAGACCTCAACTTAACACAATTCATTTAGTGACCATCTCAAGTTACAACGGCACAGAAAAAGGGACTTATGATCATTTTTCACACAACTGTTGCAGCATTCCCCATGGTCACATGATCAAAATTCGGACACTTGGCAGCTTGTTTATATTTATGATAGCTGCAATGTCCTAGGGGTCATGCCTTTTGTGGCCTTCTGACAAGCAAAGTCAATGGGAAAGCCAGATTCACTTCACAACCCTGTTACTAACTTAACAATTGTAGTCACTTAACAACCATGGCAAGAAAGGACGTAAAATGGGACAAAAACTCAATTAACAAATGTCTCACTTTGTCAGGGTTCCGGCGATTGCCCTAATTAAATCATGAGCCTCGAGCCAAGCTTCAAAAAAATTCAAAAGATTTATTAGGCGCAACGTGTCAGCATTAAATGAAGCCAACTCTGGCATAAGTAATTTACAGTCGCCTGTGACTGTTTCCTCCCTCCTCCTGGGTGTATTATAAATCAGATTCTCCAATGAAGGTTCACGGGCTGGGTGTCATCCATCATGTTCTCCAATGAAGGATTTTTGAGGACAGAAGATCCGGTAGTCTAGCTACAATCTTTGTAAATAAGGGTGAAATGTATTTCTGGTTTTAAACTGCCATAATGCTCCTTCAGTTCCCCCTCCCTTTTGTTTATGGCAATTCGAAAACAGGCATTGGAATGTTTTATGAGTTGACACACTTAGCAACAGAAATTTTGGGCTTAATTGTCATCATAAGTCGAGGACTAATGTGAAGCCTTTAGGAAAACTATATTTCACAATGAAATCACTGCTAATGAAGTGTAAATAAGATATACGTAATAATGCAAACAGGTTGATACTTCTACACAGAATTGTTAACGTAAATTTCTAAAGAAAAATGAAGTCCCATTAAAACATTTACAAGCCAGATGCTGACAAATTTGTATTAAAAGAAATGAGTAGCAGAATTAGTTTTGTCACACCATCTTACAACTACTGTTTAGATGAAGGAAAAATTGGGAAGCCTTGAAGCAAAATTGCAGCTCCTACCAGGGTATAACAGCTGTGAAAATAATATTCTTTCTCTGAAAATAGCAGCAATGGCTACTTCTTGGTGCATGTTTCTCAATGTTTCCTCACATGAGCTGTGTCATATAATATGACTGTTTGGAGGAATCAGAAAGATTATACCTGTCATCAAAGATATGTTCACGTGAGGCAAACATTCACCAGTTATTTGGCTTGGAATGTTGAGAATTATATTTGAAGGTCAAGGCTACAATCCTATATACCCTGTTTCCCCAAAAACAAGACTTATCCTCCAAAGACCTAACATGTTTTTTACATGTGCACCTAATATAAGGCCTACTGAAGAGCCTGAGCAGTCAGCCAGCAACCCATTCTGTCTGGTTGCTTGCAGTGCTGCAGCCACAAAGCAAAGCGGGGGGCGGTAGAGCTGCCCCACGTGCCCCGCACCAGCTTATCTCAGGGCTTCCATAGTTGGGCTGTCCACGTCCCGACACTTGCCTCAAGGTAGCAGGACTAACATCCATGTGCAGCAGGAGCCCATGTGGTCGCTGGCCCATTACTTCTGTTTGCTCGTGGCTGTAATGGAGAGGAGACCAACCACTGTTTTGGTGCCATGGCCGCGAGCCGAGGCAGGTGTTGGGGTATTGATTGCCTGGCTGCAGGGGCTCTGAGATAAGCCAGTGTGGAGTAGTTCCACCCCCTCATGGCAGCAGCACAGGTGCACTATGCAACCTTTGGCCCCCACCGCAAGCAGAAGAAATGGACCTCCCATAAATAGAAAAAAACAAAGCCCTAGTGAAAAATAAGCCCTGATGCTTATTGTGGGGCCAAAAGAAAATAAGACCTGGTCTTATTTTCAGGGAAATACGGATAGATATATCAAGAAATATATTCTGGGACTTAATTCTAAGTAGGCTTGCATTATACCCCAGGGCAACTGAAGTGCCTAATATAAGCCCTACCCCCAAAATAAGCCTTACTTAAGAGCCTGCGCAGCCAGACATTCCTCCAATCTCTTTCATCCTATCCACTGCTTTCCCTTTCTTCTATGTCCCTTAATCTTGCCAAGTGTTACAAGTTTGATAGCTTATCAATCATCTTGCCAACACATGTGATTATAATTTCTTTAATTATCAAAGAGTGATTGATTGTAACTTTTTTCATTCATTCATAGTGTCCAGTTTTGGACACTATGTATGTCTGTTGCTTGTTTATTTGATATTTATTTTTCAGGGTAGGCTCTTTTCTTCTTTGCAAGATCTAAATTTCTAATTGCATAACATCCCTACTCTAAACACCATATTAAGAAAGATGTTTTCACCATATATATGTATACATTCAAACTAAACTGATGTTTCTCTATGTCATATATGTTTGTTTGTGGGTATAGCATAATGGTTATCTTTTGAGAGCTGAATGCAATGAAATTTCCTTTAACGTATGCTGATTAGTGTACATTTAAAGTGACAATAAAATTCTATCCTATCCAATCCCTACTCTGCTTTTCTTCCCACTAAACCACTCCCTTCTGCAACATTGAGGACAATTCAGACTTACCTTTTAGATGGGTTACAGAAAGCAGAGGCCTCAAACCTTTTGGGCACCAGGAACCGGTTCCATGGAGAAAGATTTTTCCATGGACCAGAGGGGGCATGGTTTTGCGTGCTGCCTGCATTCTGTGGGTAGGGCTCTGCCTGTTTGTGCTGACGGCTGCTATCATGCTGTGGACTGGTCCAGGGACCGGGGGTTGGAGACCCCTGACCTAAAAGTGTAGCTAGATAATGATGAAGCATTTTGAGAACCTCACAGCATTTGCAAGTATTATTTCTGCTGCTGTAATTTAAAAACACTACAAGCACATATGTGTAGATCAAGGGTCTCCAAACTTGGCAACTTTAAGACTTGTGGACTTCATCTCCCAGAATTCCTTAGCCATATTTTACTAATTATGGATACACTGAAATGTATTATTTTTTTCCAGTGCCACTGTAAGTTTGAATAGTCACTAAATGAATGGCTATAAGTCAAGGCCTATCTATAAGTTACTAACTTTGTTTATATTTGTTGTGATGAAAGGATAAAGAGCTGAAGCAACTTCTTGGATGAGAAGTAAAACATCTTTAGAGAAAAACCAGAAAGTCTAGTTGCCTGTTGAAAAAGCACCTTTGGAGCCTGCTCTAGTTCTCTGAGATGACAGGGAAAAAGTCCACACCTTCTTCTATAGAGCAATGTTTTACGTATCTGAAGTCTCTTCTTCTACATATTAAATGCACCCAGTTCATTTAGGCGTATCTCACAGGACCTGGCTTCCATCTCTCCTCACCAACTTGTGTTACGCCTTCACTGAACTCAATTCCTGCTGTCCTTTTTAGACTGCACAGTACAAGTCATCCTCAACTTAAGAACATAATTGAGCTGACAATTATAGTTGTAAGGTGTGATGGTCATTAAGTAGCTCACCATGTGACCATGCCAAATTTTACAAGCATTGTTGCGGTGATTATTAAGTGAACATGTTGATCATAAAGCAAACATGGTGGTTGTAAGTGAATGCAGACACAGTTATTAACCTGTAGAGGGCACAGTATAGGTAGTCCTTGGTTTATGACCACAATTGAACCCAAAATTCCTGCTGCAATCTGTTGGTTAAGTGAGCTTTGCCTCATTTTACGACCTTTCTTGCCACAGTTGTTAAGTGAATTGCTGCAATTGTTAAGTTAGTAACACGGTCTGTAACAGAATCCAGCTTCCCCATTGTGGATGGAGATGTTTGCTGTGTATGGGAGTAATTTTTTGCTTGAAGTGGAAGCAAACACTAGTTTCCAGCAAAAGCATATGTCAAGCCCGAAACTGACATGTGTAGCCATTTTAGTTAGTCTTAGTATATATTCTTTTTCTTACTTTCTCTGGGGTAGTCATGGGGGGGGGGGTGTTTCAGGCTTGCCACACTTAGTGGGGAGGAGTGGAAATAGAGTTGTTTTGGCTAGATGATCTTTCTTCCTGTGGGAAATGAGCTGCCCTTGCTTGGGCCCCTTGAGGTGCAGATTTATGACATCAAGCAACATTGAATTACTTCTATTGGAGAATGTGACTTTTCGGGATTGTTTCTAACTTGTAATATTGTGGGGTAATTCCAGGTTGTGTCAGATCCGGAACTACCATGGACTTTGCCAATTTGATGCTTTCCTAAATAAATCTTTTGGAAAGATGGACTTTGTACTTTTATTTTTAAATGGATTTCATCACTTGGAAACCTGACAGTGTGGTTATATCATGGTCACAGAACTGTAGAATGCTGCAAACTGACATAAATGAGAGCTATTGGCAAACAGCCACAATCAGACATGTGGCCGAGGCAGGAAGCGGCCATCATAATTGAAATCTGGGTCTTAAATAGCTTTTGGGGTAGGTTCATCATAACTTTGAACAATCACTAAGCATCTGGTCACAAGTAAAGGACCACATGTAGAGGGCACAGTATATGTGGTCCTTGACTTACGACACAATTGAGCCCAACATTTCTGTTGCTAAGCAAGCTGTTGGTTAAGTGAGCTTTACCTCATTTTAAAACCTTTCTTACCACAGTTGTTAAGTGAATTGCTGCAAATGTTAAGTTAGTAACATGATTGGTAACAGAATCTGGCTTCCCCATTGACTTTGCTTGTCAGAAAAGTCCCAAAAAAGGATTGCATGGCCCCGGGACACTACAACTGTCATAAATATGAGCCAGGGGCCAAACATCTGAATTTTGATCCTTTGACCATGAGGATACTGCAATGGTCATCGATTTTCACATGTGAAAAACGGTCCTAAGTCATTTTTTTTCAGTGCTGTTGTAATTTTGAACGGTCACTAAATGAGCTGTTGTAAGCCAAGGACTACCTATATTACAAGTCCTCAACAAAGTCAGAATAGAACTGTAATCTAGATCCTATGCTCCTATTAATATACTACATCCTAAAATAGCATTTAAGCTGGTAGCAGCTGAATCAGTGTCAGATTCTTCTCAATTTCTCATCCTTTAGATATAATGGTTACAACAAGGTTACATCCTCACAAGGTTCCAGTCACCTTGCACTATCAGCCTATTTTGTCCTGTTCGTAGGTCCAGAAACCCTCTTCTTTTTCCCACAATCTGACCAACAAAATTGTCAGCAAGAGTAACAGGAATTTGTTGGCCGTCTGATTCCCAGCACAGTTAGATGTTCAGCAGACTTTAGCTTTTAGTTTTAAAAAATACTATCTTATTTACAACCACTGCAATTTGAAAACAGAATTACGGAAAAAAAAATGTGTCAAAAGCAGTGTGGTATAGTTAGAGTTAAGGCACTGGATTTGGAAAAGGATTCTGGTTCTACCCCATTCTCATCTCAACCTACTTTGGAGAAAACTAGGAAGAGGAATTTTCTACATAGAGCTTTGAGCTCCTGATCATAAGGGGTGGGGTATTAAACCAAATTAACAATCAATGTTTCAAAATAATAAGCACAAAAATAACAAGTTAGAATTACATTAATTTGGATTTCCCCCTCTGATTTTAATGAATGACATGGCTGGTATTGTGACAGCTAACATTGGAAATTGGGTAAAACTTGGACACAATTTCTTATAAACTAGATTATTTTTTACCTCACTGTTCTCTTTTATACTGTAACAGTATAGGGCCCATTGAGAAAAACGGCAGTATGAAAATAACTGCATTAATAAAATAAACCCAATGCTTTATACTGTAATAGCAGACACAAGTAAGATTTAGATAGGTTTATATAGGTGCCATCAAACCTTCAAATCCCAGTGTCTCAAATCGCTTAGGACTTTAAAAGAAATCACCAGCACTTTAAACTGAATTTAGAAGCAAAGTGGCAGCTACTGCAGCTGATGTGAAATAGTTGTTCATGCTTTGATCATTTTCTCTTGCCATAAGCATCTAGGCTGCTGAATTCTGCACCTGTTGAACATACCAACCTATCTTTAAAGACAGGCCCACATGAAGCACATGAGAAGTATAAGAGTCTACTCTAGAGGCAAGCAAATATGTGTGAATGTCACAAACTTTTTCCACTAGATGGGATCACAGCTGATAAACTAGCCAAGCTCATAAAAAGCATGTCTATTTACCTAAACTGTTATTTTATCTCAATATTTCTGATTATTTTGACTGCTTTTTAAAAAGCATACCAAAACTGTATTTTAGTTCTTTTATAAAAGGAAGCAAAGCTGACTTCCGGTGGCTTTTCCATCGACAGCAGATCAGAGACCGCGATTGTGTGCGGCTTTGATCTGTTTCCCTTTTTGGAAGGGTCCCCATGGGACCAGAGTCATCTGACCCACCTTGGAGGGGTGGGAGAAGAGGGGGAGACTGCCAGCTGGGTCGACGCATCTCCCCTCCCTAGCTAGGTATTACTCCCCTGCTAGACAGGGAGAAATAGCAGTCTAAAATGGCTGCCCTGAAGATGGAAAGCTGGCGGGACCCTAAGTTTTGTGCTGGAGCCGTGAAGTGGTGAGTAACGTGTAACCAGATAAAAGAACTGAATTTTTTCTTAACAACCCCGAGAAGTAGAAAGAAAGTGCCCTCACGCAAGAGTATCACAGCGGCAAACAGAAAATAAGAGGAAAATATAAGGTAAACAAAATTGGAGTATAAAAAGTTACAACCAAATTAGAGACTAAATTTTGAATAATATAAATTGGCATTAATTAAGCATTGGATAAAATGCTGGACTTGCCTGGAATTGGTTATTATTAAGAAAATTAATCTTGGAAATGGTTGGAAATTAATGTTAAACATTTTAAATTAATGTTTAAAAAGAACTTTGAGAAGTGGAAAGTGATATAGAGCGCCATCTAATGGTCAAAGACTTTTTTTCCTACAAAACCTTATGGAAATTTACTGGACTCATAACTGTTATGAAACAAAAGATAAATAAAATAATAAGAACCCTGGAAATTGTTTTAAAAAGAGGGAGAAACTCTACTAAGAGGATATACAAATGCAATTTCCTGGGACTGTTGGGTGTTGATTGTGAAAGGGACAGAAAGATTAACAAGAGAAACAAAGATAAAAGGAGATTTTTGGCAAGGATTGCAATAAAAAACTTTGAATATTAATAACTTAATTGATTATAAAAAAAATGGAAGAAATAAGCAAAGATTTTAAGTTGGAATTGCAAACTGTAAGAGGAAGAAAGAAGGGAATTTTTGGAAATATTGAAAAAGAAAATAATGGCGATGGAAGAAGAACAAAGAAATTCCAGTGAGGCAGAGTTAAAGGAAGAAGAAAGAGGCTCAGATAGACATGGAGAACAAGAAACACTGCCAAAAGACACTAAAGGAATTAAAACTATGACATTGATGACAGAGTCAATAAATAAAAGGGAAAACAAAAGAAAAAATTATACAAGAAACTTCAAAAAAGAGAACAGGAAAGGAGGGGGGAGAAGAAGGGGGAAATGTTAGAAGGAAAGAAGGAAGATCAGGGAAATTTAGAAAAGGGAAAGTTGGCTAAAATTAAAAGAAATAATAAAGCTGAAAAATTCAGAGATAAGGGTTAGGGATTCTATAAGGGGGATACCACATGGAATTTATATTGGTATTTAGTTTTAAACCTGTTGGGAAATACCTTAGGAATGTATAATTACATATATATGAATATGAACTGTATATAAAATGTGTTGTTATGAACGATTTTCTTTCTTCGAGGATTAAAATAAGGTAATGGAAATGAATTAAAAATATGATTATTAATGATTATAAGTAAAGTGAAGATATAATGAGAGATATTAAGAAGTTATTTTAGTGATTTACTGGAGGGGATATATACAGTTGACTATATATACAGTTGATTATTAATGGATATTAGAATTGTACAACAAGAGCATTTTATTATGATTAAAGTAGGGGAATGGAAAATATCATGTGGATCCTAAATATATTGGTTTTATTATATTTTTACTCTTTTTAGATTGTTTATTATATATCAGCTTAGAGAAAATTAAGGTCAATAATGATGTGTAATGTAAAATAAAATAGGTGGTAAACTGAAAATGGAAATAATAGGGGATAAAGAATGGAAAACTTATGTATGGATGAAATGATATTGAATTAATGAATTGAAATATGAATTGCAAATTTATTTAAAGATGAGTGAAATGGATAATATCAGTTAATATTATATAAGATTAATGGAAATGAAAATATGACTATGTACAAGTGTTCCAATCTGGAAACATACTGCTCACATGAAAAGATGTATAAAATTTAAAAAATAAAAAACTTTTTTCCAAAAAAAGCAAAGCCAACACAGGTAAGTCCTTGACTTATGACCACAATGGAGTCCAAAATTTATGTTGGTGAGACATTTGTTAAGTGAGTTTTGCCTCATTTTAACTTTTCTTGCCACAGTTGTTAAGTGAATCATTTAAGTTAGTAACCTGGTTGTTAAGTGAATCTGGCTTCCCCATTGACTTTGCTTGTCAAAAGGTCATTAAAAGAGGATCACAGGACCATGGGGCATTGTAATAATCATAAATATGAACCAGTTGCCAGGCATCCAAATTTTGATCATGTGACCAAGGGGAATGTTGCAATGGTCATAAGTGTGAAAAACGATCATGTCACTTTTTTCACTGCCATAACTTTGAACAGTCACTAAGTGAACTGTTGTAAGTCAAGGACTGCCTGTACTTAAAAGCCCAATAACTAAGGGTCCTTCCAAACAAAAGTATCAATTGGAATGTATTGTGCAACTATTTCATCTTTATCAGATGTTTGACATAAAATGAAATGTCAATATGATTAAATAAATTACTCAATTAATTTAAATAAAACAGTGAGAGAAGGGTCCAGCCATTCCATATATCCCACAGATTGGCCAATTTCACAATAAAAGTTTTGTATAAAAGCACCTTCTTTAGGGAAATCTCTTTCCTGATGACATGACATACAAAATTGCTTTCATCCTCCCTGGTTAGATTTTTATCACAGACATGAAAAATACTAAGCTGTTTACTCATTAGAGAAACAAAGGGAACAATGTAAAAATCACTGAGAATTAAATATCCTCAACAGCCAAATAAAGATAAACTTAATGTGAATTTGTTGGGGTTTTTTTTTTCTGAAGCATTGGTAGCACAGCAAATATTTATGACCAGGCTATTTCCTACTATGCCATGAATTGTTTTGATCCTGGTTGGTTGGATAAACCTGGATCCATGCTGCTAAACTATAAAACCTAATTCACACACAATGTTCACAGGAAATAAATGGACTTTAATTTGATGCCTGTAAGTATTAAAGGTATTTTAACAGCTTTATGCAAAGCAGCCCTTCTGAAATACTATGAAACACATCCTACTTTTCCACTCTAGTTTTCTAATTGTGAAATCAGCAAAATATATATTTACATTTAAGAACAGCCTTGGTCATTTTTAAGCGATGTGGACTTCAACTCCCACAATTTCCCACTGACAACGGCCAGGGAATCCTGGGAGTTGAAATCCAAGTCTCTTAAAACGTTACCATGGTAGATATATGCCAATTTGGAAGTTTAGATTCACCGGGTCATCACAAAACGAGGGTTACACGAAGCTACAAATACGTAGTTTTGCAGGGCTAGGCTTAAATGTCGGAGCCAGCCCAGAAGAGCAGAGCTGAGTCACAAAGGTAGCCCTTTTTAGTGCTCTCATATAGTCCACCCTCAAACTGGGCGTCCCTCATGCCGGGCAGCGAGAGCTCCGCTAAAAGTGGGGAGTTTTGTTTTGTTTTTCCCGCTTTCAAGCCGAGCGCCAGGCGAACTCTCCGTGATGCTCCGTCTTTGCAGAAACGCAACACCGCAGTCGCCGCCTAGGAAATCCTACTAAGCGGAGACTCCAAGCCCGGGGCTCTTCCTCCCCCCACCATCCCCCCTCCCCCAGGGTAAAATAAAATTAAATCTCACCCCAGTAAACACCTCAGCTCCTCCATTCGGCGCTGGCCGCCAATCATCATTAGAAGGAGGGACCCTAAAAATCACATCGCTGCCCTCCTCGGCAAACGTAGGGAGGGTCTCCCCTTCTAAGTTCCCCAGAACTCCGCGGAGGAGGAGGAAGAAAAAAGGTTGCACGCCAGCCGGGGCTGACCCAGGAGGAGGCGACGGGTCGGGCTAACGCCTCGCTGGGCGGGAAAGAGAACAAAAAAAATATATGAGAACATGAGAGGGCGTGGGAGGAAAGATTAAGGCTATATGGCAAGGATTTTTTTCCCCCCATCAGCCTGAACTCTCCATTCCCAGGATGACCAGATCTTTGTTCTTCAAAACAAATAAATAAATCCTTGGGAGGAAGAGACAAGATAGTTGGGTTGGAAAGGAAGTGGGGCCATTCCTGTAAAAAAAAAAAAAGAAGCAAATCCTCATCCACTTTCATTTATTGTATTGTTCGGACACCTGAAATGCAGAAGAAAACAAGATAAAACAATACCTAATCGATATAGATTCTAGTTTGGTAGGGTGGTAAGGCGAGGGACCAGGAGATTTTTTACCTTAGGCATCAAGCTAGCTAGAGATATGACTTGGGCCGGTCCCTCCCTCTCAGCCCTAGGAAGCAGGCAAGGGCAGATCACTTCCTTAAAATCTGCAGTCCAGGCACTCATCTGGAGTCAAAAGTGACTCAAAAATACACAAACACGATTAAAAGTGTTTAAAAGTTGTGATAGTAACACATTTTCTGCTTCATGTCCCCAACTGCTGAGCTCCTGTTTGGGTATATACACAGAGTTTGGTCTGTGACTGAAATAAAAATTGAACTACATGTTCTGGTAAAGACTAAACCTCTGGTCCCAGTGATGGACCCAGATTAGATCCTGCAATTGATTGACTGATTGCATCCTACAGATTATTGCTGGTTTCTATGTTAGCCCTACAAACCACATTCCAAATGTTTGGTTTTCCCTTGCTTTGTAATGTGTTCTGCACAAGACAGCCATTGCAGTTTGAATTTGATTAGACTTCTAAGATGGATATGTATTTTCAATTTTGATGTTGCAGCATATTTCTTTAATGTTAGTCTCTCAATCTAATATTGTCCACAAGGTTTCTTTTCAGGGTTCTGCCAATCTTGTTCTTGTAACTATCAACTGCTTGCTTCTGTGGACACAAGTATGGCAAACACCTTAACACTGGACTTCTTAACCTCCCATCTTATAACAATTATTTATGAATAAGCTTTTCTGAATAGCAAGGGTAGATTTTCAGTTATTTTGCTGCAATGCAGTTTGTGGTTCACAAAGCAAGAATCTTGTGGCATCCTGCATCTGATAAAATTAGTTCGTATTTTATTAGTGCCTCCACAATGTATTCTCAATATAGAGTTTGTTCACTCCCAAATCCCACCAGGCCTAATACAATTTCTTTGGTTTTAGCATAAGCAACTATGTGCCCCTATCAGAGTCTGAATCCGAGGAGGAAGCCGGGCAGCTGACAGGGAATGGGAGTGTGGCTCCATTGGCTGTGGAGGAGGCTGGGAAAGGGCAAAGTCCTGCTGGGCAGAGCAGGAGAGAGATAGAACAAGGGAGAGAGAATTCAGAGGAAGAACCAGGCCCACGCCCTCTTCATCCTAGAACACGCAGGAAGGAACAGAGAAGAGAGCATCATGGGTTGCGTGGCTTACGAGGGAGGAAAGGGCCCTGATTCCCTTTATTAGCCACAGCTGGGAAGACAGTTGATAAGAAAGGCAGGCTGCATGCCGCAGGCTGTTGTGAGCAAATGTGACTTTATCCTGTGTTGTCGTGGTTTATCTGTGTTCCTGGCATCTTCCCAACCTTGTGAGTTTTGCCGTGCCTTCAAGTCTGAAATTCTTGCTCCTGTCCTGCCAAACTAATTACCTCATTTTGCCTTGATTGAATTTATAGTTACAGTTTTTGTTGATTATGTTTTGGACGATTCTCTGTAGTCAAAGGCTGTTCCTGGGAGAGTTTTTCTACAGACAGAAGGTAACCTGGACATTGGGGGCAAAGTTGGAGATAATAAAGGGACTTTTATTGATTATCTGACTGTGTTGCCTTGCCATGCCCCGGTCATCACAGTATGGGGAAATAGCATAATGAGTATATTTGGTGTATTCTTGCAGTATAAATATGTTCACATTTCACATGTGGCTTTTATTGGGGCAGGGAACAACCACACACGCACTGCAACTGACAACCCAATCTAACAATGCTGACCTTGAATTAAGAAGATCCAGGTGAAGCTCCTTCCCACCATGCAAGTTCAGTAGGTAATTTTCAGTCCGGCAATCTTTCAGCCCAATTTACCATACAGGGCTGCTTTGGAGCAGGAAGTATGATTACAATAGCTTTGAGCCCAGTGTTGGAAGGTAAACCTGGAGAATCAAGGAATAGGAGCTTTGGCAACACAGACCTTTCCCAGGAAGGAGACTATAAATCTCATCGGAGAGAGGCCCAGATTAAGAGACTACACAGTCCAGAACTGTCCAGAGAAGCAGGGAAGAGGTTCAGGGTAGTCATGCTTTAGAATTTCTTAGGATACATTTAGTAGGTTAGAAAGTTATAGCTTTAGTTTGGCAAGATTCTGTCCATTAGGTGTAAGCTAATAGAAGACTGAACTCAGTTGGATTTCGCTGTGTTGTCTGTGGGATGGGGCCTGACAACCCTTGAAGGAAAAGCAAGATATAAATGCAGGACAGGTGGTCCTCAACTTAGGACAGTAATGGAGCCTGCTCACTATGGTTGTAAGGATGGTATAAGGATGGGTCATCATGTGACCAAACTGGGTTTTTTTGTTGCAGCGATCATTAAGTGAGTTTCCATAGTTGTTAAGTAAGTCTGCAGTCATAAAGCAAAGCCATTGTTCATTATGGAGCATTTTTGTCAAAAAATCAGAAGTAAATAGTTTTTAGCAAATATGTTGTAAATGTAGACATTTGACCATGGGTTGTTGCAAATGGCAAATGCAGACGTGATGGGGGCAGCCATCGTAACTTCAGAATAGGGTCATTAGTATGAGGTCCCATGGGATGCAATAGGTTTTACTTTTAGAAGTAAGATCTAAAGCAAGGCTGCATACTGGGCTCATCATTCAGTTTTATATAAACTCCATGGTGACCCATCTCCTGAACATGAACTTTCACTCCCCAAAACTAGCTGGAAGACATATCTCTATTGTACTCTATTCAGACAATGCAAGAACACCACTTCTTGGCCTTAAAAGAGCATTGGAAGCATTAACACAGTATTGCAAGGAAGACCAGCAAGAGCTTGGTTATCAGAAAACCAACATCGATCAAGTTTCCTGTTTCAAATATCTGGGAATAGTCCCATACTCTGCCAACAATAGGCAACCCCAGGGGAACTAGGCTGTTGAAAATTCACAAAGAAGATCACTGCCATCCTTAAATTCCTCAAGGTGAGAGGTGGCCACTATATTGAGGCAGCACTCCAATTATTTGAAGCCGGGACAATAGCACAACTTCTCTGTGGCATCCAACTGGTCCACTACTCCAATTTTGTACTATTAGAACTTGTTCAAATTCTAAGATTGGCCTTCAAACCCCAAAATATGTGTCGAATGCTCTTTTGAGATTAAAGACAGGCCTCATGAAAAATATAGGACGTCCATACTCAATTACTGGCTCAGACTATCCTGTTTTCCCTCTGGCCGTGCCCCACCAACTATGAGGGATGATTTTCTGTCCACATGGGAAAGGACTGTGACAACTAAAACTTTTGGGCTTCTCTCCAGGTCTTCTACTCAGCATGGGATGCAATCAGGCTAAAGCGCTCATTAAACAGTGTGTAGCAGACATAGAGCACCAATTGGAACTACCAGGTCCTCAACATTTATTGGCAGTGATCCAATAGACACCCTGCCTGTGCTGTCCAGACAGTATATAGTTAATTGGGAATTGGGCACTATCCCTTTAAGGGAATGCTTCATGGTAAATGTAGTTAATGCATCATGGGAAATGTAGTTCATGTCATGTGGTCACATCTGTAATCCTGATTGGTCACTGAGGTGACCCTTGGTTGAGTTGGGGGAGTTTCCTTTACTCCTGTCTGGACCCCAGCACCATGCTGGTGTCTCACCCTTTGCTCCATCATTATGGGATGAAGATCACTATAATTTTACACTATGAAGTCAGCAATGCAAAGAATTGGACATTACATGGATCTCGACATAACTGAGTTATACCTTGAGAATGCCTTGTGATCCAACAAAGAAACTCTGTATGGAAGCCTTTGTAGAGTTTGCCTGTTCTGTCTTTATATTCAGCCAGCAATTAAAAGACTATGGCATATTTAACTAATATTGAAGGACCAAACCATTGGATGACTTTACTCTGGCACAATATCATTCCCTGTCCTCAGTTGTGTTTGAAGGCTGCTACAAGAAGACCCCCCTGTCCTTAAAGACAATGCACCTGTGACTCTGGATACATAGAAGCAATAGAACATGTACTTTTCCAGTGCCTGTACTACAAAGACATTCATACTAGCCTCATTTCACCACTATTGCATAGATCCCCAGGGTACATAGGACAACTATACACCTCCCTGTTGCTCTCAGATACCAATCCTGCTACAACATACGTCATGTAGAGTGCTCTGTATTAAGATGGTTTTAGTTTGCCAAGCTCCCCTACGCACATCAATTGCTTTGATGCCTCCTTTTAGACTATTTTCATCACCACATGTGAGTAGGTAGCAATACAAATTTCCTAAAATAAAATAAATGAAATAAATTTTTGGATTAAAAATAAATTATATGTACTTTTGTTCTGTCTTACCTTTTATGCTTTTTAATTTCTTGTACCTCACCCACTTCATGCTGGACTTTGATCATAATAAAGATTTGATTTGGTTTGATCTGATTATGTTGAAGTTAGGAGGGAGGATGTAAAGAAAGCCCTTCAATAAATAAGCCCATGCCTTGGCAACCCAGTTTTTAATCAAAACAAGTTGTCCCACGACTTTTCAAAGGATGGTAGCTACAGTAAAAGCACAGCCAGACGGTGTTTTGAAGTGTTCAATCCCCACACCACTCCTCGCTGCTTTGATTGCAGAGACCTACCCTGGCACTATAACAAGTCAGTAACTAATACTCTTTAATGTTTCATGGCAGGACAAATGAAGGGAAACAATTAGCAGATTTCTCTGGCTTCATTTCCCTTTCTCATCAAGGGTTGCCTGCCAGCAGGCAAACAACCATTCATCACTATATGCCTGGTGTGGAGCAGAGATGAGTGGGTGGGTGCTTGGAATGGGGTGTTTGACCACCTGTTGTATGACCTCTATTCAGTCGGGCTATTTCTGAACACTGCCTCTTGCACTAGCATTCTTCCAAAGGAATGCTAAGCCCTTATCCCAAAATAGCCCACCTGATGGCTCACAGGTACAGAAGGAGGGAACAGGGCAAAGTGAGAGAAATCTTCAATAATAAGAAAGTTCCACTGTAAGCTACTGATTGTGGACAGTGTGTCTGGAGCAGGCAAATGGAACACTTCCTCCCGTTATAAAGACACTGAAAAGTGCAGCCGTGTAAGACCCCTTGTTGGCAGAGGCTACAACCCACGTCTGAGAAAAAACCCAGTTCTCTTTCCAGATTTAGAATCTGTTTGCTTTTTTGTCCTGATTTTTGAAGCACAAGTCTGGTGCTTTTTCTTTCTTTTTTCTTATGTACAGTAGTGGCAAAGCTCAGTACTCCTGCTAAACAGTGATTCATTTGGAGAAGGAACACATTTTGAAATCCCACTGCAACCTGAGATAGTCTTACTAAATTTCACATAACCCTTTAACATCTAGTGAATTAGTGTTGTATGTATTTAATAGCTGCAGGGATTTTATATGTCTTTTATTAGGGAAAAAAACCTTCAGAAGGATGCACTCGATGGCTAGATTATGTATTTAAAAGTAAATTGGACACAGAATGTAATTCTAATAGGAAACTATTCTTGGATTATAATTTTATATAGAAAGCATGGCAGATCCAAAAGTTGGATTTTATATTTTAATTCTATGTACAATTTACAGTTTATCATTTATAGTCTTGAATGATATTGACTAAACATTCAAATTCACATTTAACAATATAAAATGGATATAAAGGTTCTTGTAACAACATAAGCTCCTAATAGTATCAATTCTTTGTGATTTTAGTTTGGTTGTTTATCCGTTCATATTTTGTTACCTTATTTGATTCTTCTATTCTTCTATCATTTATTTCTTATTTCTTTCAAAAACACAATAAAACGGGAGAAGAAAAAAATCTCTAAACCAGAGGTCTCCAAACTTGGCAACTTTAAGACTTGTGGACTTAAACTCCCAGAATAAATCTTAAAGTTGCCAAGTTTGGAGACCTTTGCTCTAAACAGTGCTGAGTATGCAGTTGGAAATTTAGGAGCCTACGTAATGCTGGCTAGCACTTTCTAATGTCCCTAGAGAAATTAGGGATTGGGTGTTTTCTAACCCAAGCCCTGTGGGTCAGATCACAATAACTGGACAGAAGAGGCTGTGCCAAAAGAGTTCTATAGGGGAAACAGAAGCAGGGCAGACATTCGTGTTACCATGTCAGCAATCCCATTGTCTGCGAAGGGTGCTAGATCACACCCATCTCAAACATTGTAACAGTAGAAAAGGGAAAGCCCTAGTCGTAGATCATTTTTTTGATGAAGGCCAGCGCACATGATGAGCACATGATGTCACAAAACAAATGATTACCAGAGCATGTTTATGCCAGTTAGCGGGACTGCAGCATAATTCATAAGAACGCCAATTCCCTTCAGCTCCCTATAATTCAAGCACACAAACATTCTTTCTCTATGAGGATTATCTGGATTGCACAAGCAGCAGTTTTAGTCACAGTACATTTCCCCTGAGTGAGAAGGATTGTCCGCAATTTATATTTACAGTGATATCAGCTGAAGCTTCAACAATTATTATCTTTCAGTTAGAAAAAAATGGCTCTGTGGGGGAGTTTAACAGCAGGGCAAACAGGCCACACAGCTGTAAACATTTTTTTCAGCCCATTCTTATTGTTAAATGGTTAAAAAAAAAAACAGAACAGAATTTGACAAGCAATAGTCTGCCTTACAGTCTGCCCTAGCCTGGACCCCTTAAAACATAACTTCTCCCCAAATTCTCCATCAGCATAGAAATTCCAATTCAATGGATTATTATTCTTTTCTTGACTATCCAAGCAAGAACACTGTGCGGTTCATTATAATTCAATATTCTATCATGAACTTCGACTTTATCAGTAGACCAGAATATTTTGGTGAGCTGATCCTGGCTGAATATTTACTGACACAGGTGGGGGAGAGCTATAGACCATTCATCACCAATGTTAGATCATAGATCACATCCACAATATTTTTCCACCCTCAATCTGAAAACCAACAAATGCATCGTATTGGAAAAAGGATGCCTAGATGCCCAAAATTGCCCACTTAAAAAAGAGAGAGAGAGAGATCCCACACTGCAGAGAAACAGCAATTGTAAAGCAGAGATGTAAACACACCAGAACAGTGCCCCTGTGCAAACTACTACTGAGAAAAAAAATCCCTTATGATCAATATCCCTCCTGCCTTAGCTTTTCACTCAGGCAAGAGAAAGTACATTTATTTATTTATTGGGGGGCGGGGGGGGGAACCTGTCCAAGAAATGCTTTCCCTTCCCAACGGGAGAGCTTCAAAAAAAACAACAACAACAACAACCCATCACAGGGCATGAGCATTAGACTGCCAGACGCTAAATCCACATAGTAAGTTCACAAACGCCTACCTCTTCGGGAAGTGCCCATTGTCTTAAGCAGACCCTGCGTCATCCCCCGCATTACGTGTCCGGATCCCCCAAAAAACCCATTTTCTTTCTCCGCATCGACTTAGCAAATCCTCCAAGAGGCGAAGGGAGGGGCAGTTTTCAAAGCACACTTCTACCTCAGTGACAGGGAAGCAGAAACTGTAAAAAGATCTCGCCCTTACTGTCCTGAAGCCCATCAGATCCCGCCCCTAATACATCCCCTAATTTACTCTTCAAAACAGCGAGGAGGGAGGGATTTGTCTACTCCAGGCTATAGGCACCTGCAAGATGGTGGAAATCCTGAAAGTTAAAGCGGGGCTGGTTATTACACAGCGTTCCCTCAAAGCGTTGCTCCTTCGGGAGTTACCCACCCACCCCCTCTCCCCGGCCAAACGCGGGCCCGCAAAGGCGTCTCCTCCCACGCCCGGCGGGGCTCGTTTCCACGGAAAGAGGAGGAGAGGAGTCGCATCTCTCTCTCGCTTGTTTCTGAAAGTGCCCGTTTCCAGAGAAAGCGCCGCGCCAAGGAATTTCCCCCCCCCCCCACGCTACCTCCACCCGCATCTAACTCCCGCCCCCCATTTCTAAAAATCTCAATTTCAACCCCAAAACTCTCCTGTAGAAAAAGCAGAACTCATGGGAAACCTCCCTCTGCTTTCCACACACACACACACCTCCCCCGCCCTTTTTTGCATTCCGACGCTACATCTGCAAAACATAGCCGCGATCCTGAAGTTGCATCTTGCAAGGTCGAAGTTCTTGCTCGCAAGTGCCTCGTCGCCCCCCCTCCCCTCCCCTGCTCCAGAGAAACAGCCGTCGACCAAATGCAAAAGGCGCCGGGAGGCGCTTTAATTTGAAGAGGAGCAACTTTTCCTCAAGCTGAAAAGGCGCGGAAAGGATCCAAGAAGGATAAATTTGGGGGAGGGGGGGAACCCCCACGGATGGCGAACTCAAAGTTCGCGTCCTCTTGGCACCGCCGGCCTGAAGCTTTGAAGGGGTCGGTCGGTCTCAGGGGGATCCTTGGATTTCCCTCCCCCCCACCTCCGTCCTTCCCCAGAAAAGCAGCTGCTCCCTAAGGCGGCGCATCCCGCCCTCGCGAGTGGAAGTTGGGGCGGCGAAGGGAGATCCGTTAGACTGACCTACCGCCCCCGGCGCTGCGGAACCAGAGCGGGCTGCCTCCTGCCTCCCTTGGCCCGGCGGCGGCGGCTGCAGGAGAGAGAAGCGGCGACTGGGTGCCGCGCGGCCGGCCGCTGCCTCACTCCATTGGAATGTCTGAGCTAACTTCAACTCGGCGTCCTGCGCGCCCAGCGACCGAGCGGGGCTGCAGCGCTGCGCGGCGGCTTTGGTGGGGGCTTCTTTCCCTTCCCTTCCGAGCCTTGCCAGCAACTTTTTACACAAGGTGCCTCTTTTACACCCTGTTTTCTCTGAGGAGGAAAAAAAAAAAAAAAAAACAACCCAGGCTATCGCAACGGAAAACAATGGCTCGATTCAGGGACCGGGTTGAAAAGTGGAGCACGCACAAGCGCGCCACGATGGTGCGCTCTTGCCAAGCAGGGGAAGAAAGGCTTGTGTGAGCCACAAGAACACGGGGGTGGGGAGTGGGCTGGGTGGCAGAGCGAAGGAGATATTGTCAAGTTTCCATTTGTTTCATGGAAAACTAGGAGTTGGCAGAATGGAGCATCTTTGCATTGAAAAGCCCCCCTCCCCCTCCTCAGTTAAATAAGAGGAGGGAGAGAGCGAGATCTTGTATAGCGGTTTGGGAACTTGGGATTCCAGAAATGTTAACGCTGGCTCCAAGCAACCCCCCAAAAAAGTCTTTTTATTTTGATAAATATTGAATTCGGAATATTTTACGGATAGATGCAAACGCTGTTTTGTCCTGATTATGCCCTAACATAGCCTCCTTCGCTGCATTTGGACTGTATATAATTTATAATCATATAAATTATGATAAATTAATCATAAATTAATTCATGATATTGCCCTCCAATATAAAAAAACATGAATTTGTAAAGTTCTACTTCATTGTTAAACGCAAAGAGTATTTCTACAATGTAGTTGATTAACAAATATTAATTAATTGAGAAGTGAGATTGCATCAGTCTACAGCTGATAATTATTGTCTGCTTTATGAAAGCAGTTTCATTTCTGTACCTTAGGTACAGATGAATTGGCAGGTTACAAATCAATGAGATATAAGAACCTTTACAAATAAAATGCAAATTGAAAAAAAAATGAACAGAATTGGACCTTTTTACAATGAAGCACTTTCAAATATTACTAATTAAAGAATGTGACACTGCACCTAATTTTCCCACTTGAATTAATTTCAGTAGGAGCCACTAGCTGGCAAGATATTTAAATATGTTAGGCTGAAGCAAGTTGTTCATACTGACTAATTAAAATATTATAATGCCCCTTCCTCATTATTTTAATTACTGAATTATTCCTCTTTAATCATCTGACTTGATGCCGATTAAATATTTTACTGCACAGCTTCACAAATTTTTAAATTAAATCTGGTGGGATAAGTATAAAATATTGCAGTCTTTATTTCTAACCTTATGCTTTGATTGGCTCATCATTTTGATTGCCTAAAAGTTTACATGCCACTGTGCTATTTCTAGTAGACTGCTGCTTTCCATTTCTGCATGAGGATCAGGTTGACAGTTGTCACCAATGGGGAAGCCAGGATGTTACAGAATGTTTGCTGGCCTCCTTTAAGCTCTTCAGCCACATCCATTTTGGATCTTGCAATGTCAAACTCCTAGTGACCTATTTGATTTCACATTGTGGTTTGGCATTATTTAGCAGCAACTTCCAATTACTCTAATTAGCTTGGTATCTTGTGGGGTTTTAGAAAAACCTGTGATAATAACCCATTTCATTTCCCCAAATGTACATTGGGAAAAATTGCTGTATGCTGAAGGTTTCTTATAACAGTGTTTTTCAATCGCAGCAATGTTTAGATGTGTGGACTTCAACTCCCAGAATTCCCTAGCTATCATTTTGGGAGTTAAAGTTCACGCATCTCAAAATTGATGAGGTTGAGAAACACAAGCAAAATTGATGTATGCATGAACCAGTGTAACAAACTGTTTCTGATTGCTTTTTTTAACAGAACATCAAAAAACTGCTGTTCCCTTTTCAAGAATCAAAAAGGGATACACAGACTAGATGGCATGAACTGCCAATATTTTTAAAGCAAAAAGAGTAAAAAGAAAGTGGAAGAAAAGAAAAAAAAATGAGAAAAAAAGGTGATGTTGCTTTAAGACTCATTAACTTTAATTAATTGATTAATTAGAGCCAGTTTGGTCTAGTGGTTAAAGCCCCACGCTAGAAATTGGGAGACCTAGTTGCACCTTAGATATGAAAACCATCTGGGTGACCTTGGGCCAATCACTTTCGCACAGCCCAATTCACTTCACAGCATTATCGTTGTGGGAAAAATAAGAGGAGTGAGATGTATTGGATATGTTCTTCACCTTGAGTTATTTATAACAACAATACAGGCAGGAAACTTCCGGTTTGCGTGGCTTCGGGGCAGCAGGAATTCGCGACAGCTCGCGATTCCTGCTGTGCTAGCCATCGAGGTACCCCCGATCCAGATGGGTCAGGGGGATATGGCTGCCCTGTAGGGACAGCTGAAGAGAGAGGGGAGTCGGATAGGGAGGTGGGGGCATCGCAGACCCCCCCCTTCTCCGGGAAAACCCCTTTTTCCCAAAGCGGTGGAGCGGCGGTCAGCAATGGCCGCCACGAAGAAGCCAGCAACCGGGTAAGAACTGTGCTGGAGGAAGTGTGAAGAGTGAAAGTTCTGTCTGAGCCGGGTCAAGTAACACCTTTTAAATTGCCTGGAATTGAGCTGCTTGTTGCTGGAGGATACATTGTATCCCTAAGAAGAGCGAAAAGCGGCGGAGAAGCTGTTAAAGGGAATTTTTTTTTTTTTTTTTACTCTCCCACCCCACGGAAAAAGCAGAAATATTTCGATATATTAGACATTGAAAGTGGATTGCTTTGAAAGTTGAAGCTAAGAGACAAAGGGATTTTTGGACATTGAAAAATTTGAGAAATTGGAAAATCTCTGCTGGAGGTATGGATTTTTGATTATTTAAAATTGTCATTGTAAATGGGAAGGGAGAAAAAAAATTGGAGCAGAAGCTGAAAAAGGAGGAGATTGTCTAGAACGTCTTTGTGGATCCCAAAAGAAGATATATGGTAATTGGACCTCTTTGATTAAAAATTAATTCAGAAAGAGAAAGAGAAGAAGGAAGAAAAGTATTAACTTTTGGAACTTTTTTTTCTTTTTTTAATTGCTTTTGATTGTCTTTGATTAAAAATACTTGTGGTTGTTTTGGAAAAAGTTTCCCTTTTCATAATGGCATCGTCTGTGGATGAACTAGAGATTGAATATCAAAAATATAAAAAAGAAGATACTTTGGGCGCTTTGTTTCAATTCTTAGAAATGGCGTTATGTTCTTTTGAAAAGTTGATTACGCAGCAGAAGGACTGGGACAAGGAAGAAGAGGAAGAAGAAGCCATCTTTGATGAACAATGGGTCCCTTCCGGAGAGGAGGAGAAAAAGGATAAGAAAAAGGGGATTTTAAGAATTATAAAAACAACCAAAAGAGAGAAAAATGAGCGAAAAGATGGAGGCAAGGTTAGAAAGCAAAGGAAAAGGAGCAAGAAAAGCGAAGAGAAAAAGCAAAGGGGTAGAAAGGGCAAGGAGAAGAATAAGCAAGAGAGAAAGGGGGGGAGGAGAAGCCTTAATGGGGGGAAGCAAGACCTAAAGAAAAAAAGTTTATTTAGAGACAATGGGTGAATTTAATTTAGATTAAAAGAGGGATTCTGGAGGGTATATAAGAGTGTGTTTTTATATGTATATTTAGAATATAAAATTTATTATGTAATTTTAGAATTTTTTAAACAGAATCCCAAGAAAGATTGCTATATGTAGTATTTCTAAGTTAGGGTAATGAGTTATAGATGTTACTCCAATT
Source organism: Hydrophis major (assembly GCA_033807585.1). NCBI lineage: Eukaryota > Metazoa > Chordata > Lepidosauria > Squamata > Elapidae > Hydrophis > Hydrophis major. The sequence goes on along the minus strand of CM066331.1, from coordinate 84,968,842 downwards.
GGTGTACAGGAGAAGTATAGTAAAAGAAAAAAAAGATGAATGGATAATTGGAAATAGAACAGACAAAGAATGTTGTTGAAAATGGTAATAAGATATGGAAGGATATATATGCTTTTTTTTTTTGGATTTTGTATATTGATAAAAGGCAATAAAATTTTAATTAATAAATAATTTGGATGGAAAAGAGAAGTAGGGACAAGATATGAAGTTAATATTATATGAAATATTGATATTATAATCTGGAAATGTTGTGCCTTATTGGTCTATTATTATTATTTTTTCTTAGAAAAGAATTTATAAGCTGCTATGCCTTGATTCTTTGTGCATTGTTTTTATAAAACTGATAAAAATGGTTTTTATATATATATATAAAAAAGAAAATGATAATAAGATATGGAAGGAGATATGGGTTGAATATGATGTTTGAATTTGTGTCTGTGTAAAGAGTTTTAACCCGGGAACAGACAACCTTCAGAAAAGATCTTTTAGTTTTGTTTATGTTTTGTGTTTGTATGTTTGTGTATTGTGCTTATGGTAAAACAATACAGGCAGAATATAAATAAATAGTCAAACATTTAAATTTAACCATTATGTTTTTAGACTCATTCATTGGATATTCTGTTTACTTGAGATCTTAAGCATGTCATTTTCTAAATATTTTTCATAGCGTAGGTCACCTTGTTGTGAACGCTAGCCAAAACACAAACAGTTGTGTAATGTTAGGGATAACATTGTTTACCCTAACTGGTTTAGGTAAAATAATAAATAAGTTATCATGGTTTGTTAGTTAAAGTGTGTGTAACTTTAACTGCAAGAATGTAATTAAGGGTGTGGTTGTAAAAGCACCATAAAAAAGAGCAAGACAACGGCAGCTCACTCTCTGGCTTAATGATCCCTAATTACTGGATGGATTGATGACTGTGTTTTTTTCTACTGGAACGGGAGAGAGAAAGGAGTGTTGATTTCTCAACAGTGAGAAGAAATAATACAGACTGATTTATTGTAAGTGAACTGACACTGAATACCCAACACAGACTTTGCAAATTGAGAATCCCCGAATGGACTGACTGAAATGATACATGACTAATGAACTGTTTTTGACTATGCTATAACTCTTAAATGGAATAAACTATATTTTGATAGCACAAGCGTATCTGCTTTTTACTGAGTGTTAACTAACATACAAACTTATCTCACACATTTACCTGTCTGCCTAACTAACTAACGCTGCACATTCTGTTTAGCGTGTTTTCCTTAACATTGGTTGGGGGAACAGGCTTAACATGTACTATCTGTTCTGTACAGGGGTGGGATTCTACCAGTTCGCACCTATTCTCTAGAACCGGTTGTTAACATTCTAAGCAGTTTGGAAAACCGGTTGTTAGAAGAAATTACTGACCTAATCCTGTAAGGAAGGCAGGAAGGAAACATTCTGGTGTTGCTTACAGAAACTGCCTCTCCGTTAATCCTTATTACATTCTTGGCAGGACTAGACTTCCTGTCTCTGGAACTTCTCTGGAGTTTTTCCCCCTCCTTTGCTGGTACTTTGCTTGTGTGGAGTGACCATTCAAAGTTACAATGGCACTGAAAAAAGTGACTTATGACCATTTTTCACACAACTGTTGCAGCATCCCCACAGTCCTGAGAGGCCAGGGGAGGAGATGCGTTCCTCGATGTGAATGATGTTGAGTTGGCCACACCCAGCTAATAACATGACTACCAAGCCACATCTACCCAGTCACATGACCACCAAGCCACCCACCACCTAAGCCACGCCCACAGAAGTGGTTGTTAAAAATTTGAATCCCACCCCTGGTTATGTAGTATCTGTTTCCAGAGTCAATGTGATAAATAAGATATTCTGCACCAAAAAATATGACATATCTCTTGTTAATTATTTACATTTTACAACTGTTGGAGTTGAGTGGCCTTATGAATCCAATGAATAAAATAATTCATTGGATTTACTTCATTCTTAGAATAATACTACAGTCAAAATTAATTACATATCTGTATTAATACATAAAATAGTTGTTTGTACAGTAACCATTTCAATTTCTCAGAAGAATAAATCTATGGATCTTGAAAGCTTTCCAAGCTTTCCAATAGAATAAGATAAATATTTCCCCTAAGGGGTGGTGCTCATTTCCTATTCACAGCTGAGAGAGCCAGCATTGTCTGAAGACATGACTTCCATCCACAGGTGGCTGGCATGGTTATATGCCAGAGAGACACAGAATGCTGTTACCATCCCACAAAAGTACCTATTTATCTATTTGCATTTGCATGTTTTCAAACAACTAGATTGGTATGAGCTGGGGTAAGAACGGTGCTTGGGTCTGGAATTGCCAACCTTCTGGTCAACAAGCCCAGTTCCTTAACCATTAAGTCACCATATCCCCTATTCTATATTATGTTCTATATTTATTTATAGCATAAATCTATGTAAATTAAACATTTCTAACTGGTCTAATAAAAGATATATTCACATTTGTTTTGTACAAATATGCATTAAAATCAACAAATGGGACTAATATTTAGTTGAAAATTCTAAAGAAATGAAACAGCTATTTTCATTTTTTCTAGATATTTCAAACTTTGTTTAAAATTAAAGACTTTAAGCAGATATGTCCTCCTTGAAATTTCAGCATATCAATATGTCTGTGGCAACATGAATACGTTTTTTGATCAAGTGAATTCAGACACATTTTATATCAACTTGATAACAGCATGTCAATGTGAGGAAATGGAGGAGATACATGTGCATGCATAGAAGAGAAGGACCAGGGGAGACATGATAGAAGTGTTCCAATATTTCAGGGGCTGCCATAGAGAGGAAGGTGTCAAGCTATTTTCTAAAGCTCCTATAGGCCAGACAAGGAATAATGGATGGAAGAGATTTAACCTGGAAATAAGGAGAAACTTTCTGACAGTGAGAACAATCAACCAATGGAACAGCTTTGCCTTCAGAAGTTGTGGTAGCGCCATCAATTGAGTCTTTCAAGAAGAGATTGGACTGCCATTTGTCAGAAATGGTGTAGGGTCTCCTGCTTGGGCAGGGGGTTGGACTAGATGACCTACAAGTCCCTTCCAACTCTGATTATTTATTATCATAGCCAAATGTTAATGTTTAAAAGTCCCTGAGCAAGCACAGTAATGGTGAATTTGAATGCATATGTACTTGAGTCCAAACATATAGTACAGGCAGTCCTTGAATTATGACCGCAACTGAGTGCAAAATTTCTATTGCTAAGTGAGACATTTGTTCAGTGTCTTTTGCCCCATTTTATGCTCTTTCTTGCCACAGTTGTTAAGTGAATCACCGCAGCTGGTAAGTGACATGATTGTTAAGTGAATCTAGCTTCCTCATGGACTTTGCTTGTCAGAAAGTCACAAAAGTTAATTATATGATTCTGGGACTCTGCAACTGCCATAAGTATGAACCAGTTGCCAAGCATTCAAATTTTGATTACATGACCCTGGAGATGCAATGGTCATAAGTGTGAAAAATGGTCATAAGTCACTTTTCACTGCCCTTGTAACTTGGAACGGTCACCAAATGAATGGTTGTAAATTGAGGACTACATGTAGCAGGTTGCTGTCTCTAAATTGGACTAAAGGCACATTTCTACCTTCCAAGCAGAACATTGTTCTACTGTTTAGCAAATAAGGAAGTTGAATTTCTTTACAAAGCAAAGAATTATTTATTTAAAACAATTGCACCACTGCAATTTTTTAAAGAAATAATATCACCAATTTTATTTGGTGGTAAACACTGCTACAAATTCAGGACAACACCCATTGCCATAAATCATTTCAAGGACATGCAACTGGCAGCCTCAAGCCATACTGTATAGCAGTTTCCAAAAGTTTAATGGCATCCCTTTTGATCCCCTCTAAAAATTGCAACCAATAGAAATTTCTAATATTATCTGCTATTATATTAGAATGTATCTGGGGAGGTATCATAAGAAACATATTCAATGGATTTATTTTTAACCAGCTTCATCCTAAATATTATATAATTTTGGTTCCAATTCTCTTTTTTGAGTACTTCTCTATAATATGTTATTAAAAGCCAACAATACATTTAAAAGGAGCCAATAAATGGCAGCACAAAGCTAGAATTGTAGGTATTATTATTTTTTATTACCATTTAATAATAATTGGTCCATTAAAGATTTAGATATGGAACTGAATAGGGGAAATTGAGCTTTGATCATATATCTTACCTGAAGCTGAAAAAAAATCCTATTAAATAATAAAACTGCTATAACATGTAAATATCCTTGAATTCAACATAAGCTCAGTAAGAAAAACTAAAATTCATACTCCTGGTTCATATATGGCTTTTGACAAAACTGTACAGTAGAGAGCTCTGGAACATATTCTGCAAAACATATATTACTCAAACAAGAAAATGTGCATATAACTTTTAAAATAGTCTTGTTCTGAAGTGGGAAAGGTAAGCTGGAAAAGTTCAGTAGATTTTTTTTTTTCAAATGAATGCAAGAACATCTGAGTTATATCATTGCACAGATGAGTAAGAATCAAAGGCATCACACTAAAACAGCTGAAATGATGTGGTTTCCAAGTTTGTAAGTGTAGTGTTATTACAAATTAGCAATATACATTCGGGCTGCCAAGGAAACATATAACTGTCAATGCCATTTCCCAGTAAAGCTAAAGAAAATCCACTTTCACCAGCTTTTATTATTACACATTAAATCTGCATGTAGTGCAGACCAGATGTGTTGCACACATGTCCTGGTAAGTTTGTGGACTTGACACTATAGTAGAGCTCTTACTAGACTAGAACATCATTAACAGGGCAAAATTAAAAACTGGGGAATGAAAGCTGAGTGTGATGATATGAATACATTGAGTACATAAGCTTAAACAAATTGTCAAGAACAAGTTGATACAAAATAATACTTATATACAATAAAGTATAACATTCAGAGATCTTTCCATCATTTGAACATTGATTATTACAACCAATACCTGATCATGAAATAAATATAACTTAAAACAAAATAAAATAAAATCTCATTCATTGAGTAAATCATCACATTCAGTGGATGGATCTGAACATAGGGAAGTCTTACATCTTAGAGTACAGGATTTAGGTATTGTATCAATGATTTCATGGCACTTATTTTTTTAAGAAAAATCTTAAACTCCATTGAATGGTCTGTCTATCTATCTATCTATCTATCTATCTATCTATCTATCTATCTATCTATCTATCTATCTATCTATCTATCCATTTCTCCCATTCTCCCTAATACATTTCTATGGCCACCCATCTTGAATCAAACTCTCAATGGCCCACAATCCAAATATCTACAATGAAACAAATACATTAAAACATAAAGAATCTGGCACCACAGTCAAGCTTTTCCATGCATCCCACAACAAGTTCACCCCATTTAAATATGTGTAAATCTGGGAGTGCCATTCATTGTAAAACCTTTTTCTCTGCAAGATATGTTCTAATGTACAGTGAATTTGGCTAATTGTAATGCTATTATTACTGCTGCTACCTCTAATAATACAACAATAATGCATCACATGTTATATACAGTATCTGTTAGGAATTACATTTTTTCAAACAATTTGTTTTATCACATCAGTCCAGCTTTAGCCCAATCAGCCAATCAGAACTTGAATAATCCCTTATTGTTTGTTCTGTTTCCAGTTTGTTTTGAAACTGTGGGATAAGGATATTATCCCTTTAAGGAAAGCTTGTTACCGTTTCCTAACAAGCCCCATTTATGATTTGTATATCTAGTGTATCCTTTTCTGTGAATACCTGCTGTTGTTCTTCAGGTATCAGTGCTGTGCATGGTTGGCTGTCTTCCTGTGAACAAAATAACTTGCTTGCTTGCCTCATAAAATAACATGATTGTGGATTGTAAATCCATGGTAGAGTCATAGGGAAACCTTGTCTCGTGTCGTTTCTCTCTCCCTTGCTCCCTTTCATGAGCTGCCCATCAGATGCGGGATGGCAGATACCGCAGCTAGGTCAGCAAATGCTATCATAAAAAATTTTATGAAAGAACTCCTGTTTTAAATAATTTCTGCAGGTATGACCATGTTTTCCAGCTTTGTCACAATCGGCTTCAGTCCCATTCACCTAATGTTTGAATCAGGTCTTTTTCTTTTGATCTGTTGGAAGAAAAATCCAGGTCCAGTTCCCAGCTGGGAATAAAATGGAGGCTGATTGAAAAGAAAGATTCTGTTTACCGGTAAACAACCAACATGCACACAAAGCATGCAGTTCTGGGCCAGCTGACAAAATGGAGTTGAGAGTGGATGGGTTTTATATCTTCTTTGGGCTTTGTATTTGAGATTCCTGTTCCTATGCAAGAACATGTCCTTTAATATTCTAATGATGACTGTTGTCAGATTCCTATGGGATCATGGCTGGCTCCAGGGGTGGGATTCTACCAGTTCGCATCTATTCACTAGAACCGGTTGTTAGAAGAAATTACTGGCCTAATCCTGTAAGGAAGGCAGGAAGGAAACATTCTGGTGTTGCTTACAGAAACTGCCTCTCCATTAACTCTTATTACATTCTTGGCAGGACTAGACTTATTGCCTCAGGAATGTCTCTGGGGTTTTTTTCCCTCCTTTGCTGGTACTTTGCTTGTGTGGAGTGACCATTCAAAGTTACAATGGCACTGAAAAAAGTGACTAATGACCATTTTTCATACTTACGACTGTTGCAGCATCCCCATAGTCATGAGAGGGCAGGCGAGGAGATGCATGCCTCGATGTGAGTGATATTGAGTTGGGCACACCCAGCCAATAACAGGACCACCAAGCCATGTCCACCCAGTCATATGACCACCAAGCCATGCCCACAGAACCGGTTGTTAAAATTTTTGAGTCCCACCCCTGGCTGGCTCTATAAGCAGAAATGCAAATCCTAAGTGTTGTCTGAGCTAATCTTGTCAAGCTTGGCTTGCCTAATGGTATCGCTTATCTGGAGTATCTGTCTAACCCAGTCTTCTAAAAGCTGGCCTCCTCATTTTCTGCTTGAGGCAGGGAGACTGGGGCTGGTTTCTGCCCCCCTTACGATTTTTTCCCATCTCTCCTTTAGGAGAAATAGTCTACACTGCCTTTTTAATATTTCCCAATATATTTCATTCTCTGCGGGCATACAAGCTATTGTCCCGACTCAGCTCCACGTGCAAGTGCCTCCCGCCAACCTGCTGATTTTCAGGTCTCTGCTGTGCATGCGCGGGGCAGGGGGAGTGTGTGTGTATGGGATCATGTGCGCATGAGTGTGGGGGCAGGAGGAGCGCAAGGTGGGTTGTGGTGCAGCCCTCCCGCTGCTCGTTTTTGCTCCCAGGAGGCTGCAGAGAAGCCTACTAGGGCCAAAACAGGGTACAAGGGGGTTGCACATGCATGTGCTGGGGGGCAGGGGGAGCACAGGGCAGTCACAAGCGCATGTATGGAAGGGGGGTCATGCGCACATGTGCCAGGGATGGGGGTAGTGGGTGGGGTTACGCATGCATTACATTATGGGTGCTGTCATGCACGCACGTACTTTTGGCACACAACAACAAAAAGATAAGCCATCACTGTCCTAGTGTATTCCATTTTGAATTTACTTTATAGCCTTGTAGCCTAACTCTGGTAAAATAATAATAATAATAATAATAATAATAATAATAATAATAATAATAATAATAATAATAATAACAACAACAACAACAACAACAACAAACATTTGGCAGAATGGATTCATTTAATGATTGTGATTTGTTTAACAACTGCTGTAAAAATGGTTGAAAAATCAGATCCAGGGTGCCTTGATGTACAACCACAACCTACAACCAAAATTCTGGACTCCATTGTCGTACATTGAGAGCTACCTGCATATAAGATGTTCACATATTGCCTCTGCATATATAGTATTTCTACCTTTGGTTTTTCACAAAGAAAACTTTGCTATCAGGAATATCTGGCAACAAACAATGGCTCAATTTAAGCCAAAATCCAAAACGGTTTAAAAGATTTACTATAGTACCAAAACACAGAAAAATGGTTAGCATTTTCCATCAGTTTATAGCAACCAGATTAGGAGAAGATCAAAACAAGAATGACTCATCAGAAATTAAGGAGTGCAGCCTAGGTCAGCACGCCTCTGCCTCTTCCAAGGGAAGACCAGAGTGTGTTATAATGGATAAAAAGTGACATTCCCAAAAGAGGCTTTACTTCAGAAGACCAGGGGATTTATGAAGACAATTCATTTATGAAGACAATGTCTTCATAAATCTTGTCTTCATCAGGAACAGGCCAAATTTTCCAGAAACAAGATATTAAAGAGCATTTTATACATGTTTAATTACAGTATAATGCAAATTTGTTTCTTTTTAATTCCCCAAATGTATTTGTTTGCAACATGAAGAGTTGCACCATATACTTAAGAGAGGAGTGCTAAGCGCTGAGGTGTCAGGCAAAAATTATGAATTAAACTATAAAACATATGCAAACATTTAAAAACACGTCAACACATTAATAAGCAGCTCCAGAATGATGTAACAGTGGCAGTAAATATAAGTCATTATGCCAATGTCACCTGAGCACCTAAAATCAAAATGACCAGTAAACAGGCCTCAGAGAAGCCTGGCACCAACAAGTAACGATTCTTTAGAGTGTTCCCACAACCACAAATGCCTCTCAAAATGATAGCAGCAAAGAATCTCTTCAGAGTTGTGTGGAATAAATTACAGTATAACCAAATCTGTTATAGTCTCAGAAACAATGAAAATATATGAGAAAAAAAAAATCTGAATGTGCTGACGCAGTGCAACACAGGTGGTCCTTGAGTGACCACAACTCAGCCCCAAATTTATGTTGCTAAGTGAAATATTTGTTAAGTGAATTTGTCCCGTTTTACGACTTTGCTCGCCTCAGTTGTTCAGTGGAACACTGCAGCTGTTCAATTAGTAACACGGTTGTTAAGTGAATCTGGTTTCTCCATTGACTTTCATTGTCACAAAAGGGGATTGTGTAACCCTGGGACACAGCAATCGTCATAAATGTGAGTCAGTTGCCAAGCATCTAAATGTAAATCACGTGACCATGGGGATGCAGCAATGGTCATAAGTGTGAAAAATGGTCGTTTCACTTTTTTCAGTGCCGTTATAACTTTGAATGGTCACTAGGTGAAGTATTATAAGTTGAGGACTACCTGTAATGTGTTCAATGTGTTAAAAGACAGAAAATTCACATATTCCATTTTTACAATAAGAAAGCCATTCTAAGTGATCAGGATAATTATAAGAATCATAAAATATAACTTGGTGCATCGGAAAGGAATTTTATTTTTGTAGGGAAGGTTTCAAAACTACACAACCAGCGATCTGTTTCCCACAGTGGTTAATCAAAAAATCCACAAACACACCTACACCGACACAGTAATTGCTGTGTTTTATCTAATTTACTGCAAAGGTAGGATAGATAACGCAGATTTCTTGTCAGATAGCACTTTCAGAACAAAGATGGAAAATGGAAAATGAAGACCTATAAAGGAGATGTAGAGTGCTGAGGATTCTGCTTGGGATAAAATAGAAAGAATATATAAAATCGGACCATAGGGGATCAGGAACTAGAATCAAAGAAGCCTGGTGAATGATATAGATCAGTGATGGCTAATCTTTTTGTTGTCGCATGCTGAAAGATAAAATGCAATGTATGCGTGGCCCCAGTGCTCCCTCTGCCCCCCTAAGCATGCACACACGTCTCCCGCATGCACCCCCAGCAGATGCATGGCAGATTCCCAAAAATCAGCTGGATGCCAGGAGGCGCACATATGCTCAATGGAACTGAGCTCAATGGAACTGGGGCAAAGGCTCGTGTGCCTGCAGAGATGGCTCTGCGAGCCACTTCTGGCACACGAGCCATAGGTTCGCCATCACACTCAAAACCATAGAAATGGTGGTAGACTTTAGGAGAAATCCTCCCATACTACCACCCCTTACAATACTAGACAATACAGTCTCAACAGTAGAGAGCTTCAAATTTCTAGGTTCTATTATATCACATGACCTAAAATGGATACCTAATATCAAAAAAGCACAACAAAGAATGCTCTTTCTGCGCCAACTCAGACAGCTCAAACTGCCCAAGGAGCTGCTGATCCAGTTCTACAGAGGAATGATTGAGTCTATCATCTGCACCTCTAAAACTGTCTGGTTTGGCTCTGCAAGGCACAGACTTCAGGATAGGCACAGACTTCAGAGGATAATTAGGACTGCAGAAAAAATAATTATTACCCACCTGCCTTCCATCAAGGACCTGTATACTGTACGAGTCAAAAAGAGGCCTGTGAAAATATTTACAGAACCCTCACATCCTGGACATTAGCTGTTTTAACTCCTACCCTCAAAACAAGAGCACTGCACACCAGAACAACCAGACACAAGAACAGTTTTTCCCCCAAAGCCATCACTCTGCTAAACAAATAATTCCGTCAACACTGTCCAACTATTTACAAGGTCTGCACTAAATATTACAGTTAATCTTCTCATCACTCCTTATCACACATCCCCTCCCACTTGTGATTGTAGGACTGTAATTTTGTTGCTTGTATCCTTATGATTTATATTGACTGTTTCCTAGTATGTTTTGATTGTTGATTGACCCTATGACTATCATTAAGTGTTGTACCTTATGGTTCTTGATTCTTAACGAATGTACCTTTTCTTTATGTATACTGAGAGTATTTACACCAAGACAAATTCCATGTATGTCCAATCACACTTGGCCAATAAAGAATTCTATTCTATTCTATTCTGTTCTGTTCTGTTCTGTTCTGTTCTGTTCTGTTCTGTTCTGTTCTGTTCTGTTCTATTCTATTCTATTCTATTCTATTCTATTCTATTCTATCACGGATATAGATTCAGGGTGCCAAACTGTTTGACAGGAATCCAGCTATTGAGAATCTGCAACCAATTTAGCCACTAAATGCAAACTACTTGCCAGATTGTTCACCATCCCTTCTCGCTTTTGAGACAAAGATGACGCTCTAGAAAAGACCAGGACTCAGTCTTCTTTTTAACTCTACCCTTGGTGGATGCATCTGACTGGATACTTACTGGTTAAGGGGGGAAAGAGGAAGAATGGTACAGTAAGGATGACTTAACTCTATATCAGTCATAGGTTGGGGATGATTAACAGAATAATAACAGAATAAAAGAGTTGGAAGGGACCTTGGATGTCTTCTAATCCAAATCCTTGCTCAACCATTTCAGACAAGTAGCTGTCCAATCTCTTTCAAAGTAGAGAATAGAATAGAGCTGGAAGGGATCTTGGAGGTCTTCTAGGCCAGCCCTTTCTTCAAGCAGGACCTATACTATTTCAGATAAGCGACTGTCTAGACTCTTCTTAAAAACCTCCAGTGATGAAGCACCCATGATTTCGGAAGGCAAGCTCTTCTACTGGTTAATTGTCCTCACTGTTAAGAAGTTCCTCCTTCATTCCAGGTTGTTTCACTCTTTGATTAGTTTCCAATCATTGTTTCTTGTCCTGCCCTCTGATAGAATAATTTGACCCCCTCTTGTTTGTGGTAGCCCCTCAAATACTGGAATACTGCTATCATGTTGTCCCTAATTCTTCTTTTCTTTAGCCAAACCCAAAGCCTGCAACCATTCTTCATATTTTTTAGTTTCCAGGCCTTTGATCATTTTAGTTGCTCTTCTCTGAACTTTTTTCAAGATCTCAACATCTTTTTTGTAGTATGGTGACCAAAATTGGTTGCAGTATTCCAGGGGTGGTCTAACTAGGGCTTTATAAAGCAATACTGATACTTCACATGATCTTGATTCTATGCCTCTGTTCAGGGGTGGGATTCCAATTTTTTAACAACCGGTTATGTGGGCGTGGCTTAGGTGGTGGGCATGGCTTGGTGGTCATGTGACTGGGTGGACATGGCTTGGTGGTCATGTTATTGCCTGGGTGTGGCCAACTCACTATCACTCCATCGTGACACGAATCTCCTCGCCTGGCCTCTCAGAACTGTGGGGATGCTACAACAGTCGTAAGTGAGAAAAAGTGTCATAAGTCACCTTTTCAGTGCCAGTGTAACTTTGAATGGTCACTCCAAACAAGCAAAGTACCAGCAAAGGAGGGGAAAAAAACTCCAGAGAAGTTCCTGAGACAGGAAGTCTAGTCCTGCCAAGAATGTAATAAGGGTTAATGGAGAGGCAGTTTCTGTAAGCAACACCAGAATGTTTCCTTCCTGCCTTCCTTACAGGATTAGGCCAGTAATTTCTTCTAACAACCGGTTCTCCGAACTGCTTAGAATGTTAACAGCCAGTTCTAGCGAATAGGTGCGAACTGTTAGAATTCCACCCCTGCCTCTGTTTATACAATTTAGGATTATATTAGCTTTTTTTGGCTGCTGCTGCACCCTGCTGGCTTATATTCAAGTGATCATCCACTAGGACTCCAAGGTTTCTCTCACAGTTACTGTTTTTGAGCCAGGTTTCGCCTAATCTGTACTTATACCTTTGTTTTTCCCTGCCTAAATGTAAAACTTTTACTTTTCTCCACATTAAAATTCATTTTGTTGGATAGGGCCCATTGTTCAAGTTTGTCAAGATCTTTTTAGATCCTGAGCTTGTCTTCTGGGATGTTGAGTATTCCTACTAGTCACCTGCAAATTTGATGAGTTCCCTTTCTATTCCTTCATCTAAGTCATTTATGAAGATATGGAAGTGTACTGGGCCTAAGACGGAGCCTTATGGTACCCCACTACTTTCTTGTGGATGTAGTATCCCTCTTCTTAAAAGCCTCCAGCCTCTGAAATCCCACTGATTAGTTGTTCTCACTGTTGAAGGTAACATCACAATGAACAGAAACAAACCCCAAAAAATGTTTCCTGGGCATCTCTGTGCTATTGTTAGGTGCAATTGAGGAAGGCCTTTGAATGTACTCCCCTCCTCTGCTTCTCTGTGAATTCATAATGCAAAAAAAAAGCACAATAAAAGGGAAATAGCTTTCGAGCAGTTTCAATCCCACTTCCCTACTCACTGGGCTCCTCTGTATATTCATGAATTTGAATGAATCAGCTAATTCCTTGTCGGAACTACGATAACTGCACTTCAATGGTGGTGTATCAATATTGCTGGCAAAGTGTGCTGACTCTACACAGCTTTCAAGTGTTACATGTTTGCTGACTTTTGTATTGGCATTGTAGCACATGAGGACTCTGTCCAGATTTAGCTTGAGGAATGTGAGCTGAGAGGTGGAAAACATAGGCAATCTGTCCTATCGGGGGAAAAAAGGCACCCACAGGTACAGGAAAAATTAAAATGAACACCTACTGGTAGCTCAGAGCAGATGAAAGAAATCTCTGTTTCAAGAACGTTTGAGAATTTACTGCACGCATTATTGCTTCTTTGAAGCTGGAGAGGGGCAATCAATTGAACAGTGTCATGTAGCAAAAATTAGTTGCACTATGTATGGTATAGTAATCCTCTTATATGGGCTAGCATGATATGAGAAAGGCACTGCATTTTCCTTTTCAGTCAATTTACTTATTTACTTTGCAGTGGTGACTCTCAGTAGCTAACATAGGGTTAAAAATTCAATACTCATCAACAATAATAATACAAAAACACATAATGGCAATTGGGGATAACACAACCATCAGTAAATGACCATCTATCTCACAGGCTGAATTAACCACCCAGCTTGATTGGTCCAGATAAACATCCACATTTTTAAACATTTATGAAATGCCTTAGGGTTGGGGCCAATGAAATGTTAGGGAGCATGATGTGTTAAAGACAAGTTCAGCAACAGAAAAGTCACACTTCCTGGGCCCGGTCAGATGATATTTTTAAACAGATGGAGCCCCATAGCTTCAAGAACCAAGAAGTACCGTAATCCCATCAGTTTCACTGGGTTAGCTCAGAGTGGATATTTATAACTGAGAAAGTCATTAAATCTTCTGTTATTTTGCTGAACTCCTGGTGAGAGTGAAGTAGCAAGCTAGATGTTCCTCTTGCAGCATGTTTGTGATCTGGGTACTTGGTGCCTGGCCCATGATTATGATATCACAGTGAGCTACAAACACATTGCAATTTCTGACATTCCCTGCTGGCTTTCCACAGGAAGCTGGCAAAAAGTCAGAAGTTGCAATCACGTGTAGTCCTACATGAGTCCTAGTTTTAATGATCTACATGACCTGCAATTAGCGAATGCAACCAGAATAGCTGAATCTGCCATTGCTAAGCAACATGGTCATGTGACATTGCATTTTACAACTGCATCACTTAGTGATGGCAATTTTGGCCCCAATTGTCATTGTTAACTCAAAGATTACCTGTACAGAATCTATGACAATTAACCTTGGTCAACTGGCTGTAGCCAACTCACCATGGCCAACTTGGCACAGCCAACTCACCATGGCCAACTTGGCATAGCCCACCTGCCACAGTCAACTTACCATGGCCAACAGCATGGCGAACCTGCCATGGCCAACTCATGGTCAACTAGCCACAGCCAACCTGCCATAGCCAACTCACCATAGCCAACTCAGCACAGCCAACCTGCCAGGGCAAACTCCTGGCCAACTGGCCACAGCCAACTCACCATGACTTGGCACAGCCAACTCACCATGGCCAACTCGGCATAGCCAACCTGCCACAGTCAACTCACCATGGCCAACAGCATAGCGAACTTGCCATGGCCAACTCATGGCCAACTTGCCACAGCCAACCTGCTATAGCCAACTCACCATAGCCAACTCAGCACAGCCAACCTGCCACGGCCAACTCACCATGGCCAACTTGCTGCAACCAACTTGCCATGGCCAAATCGTTACAGAACAACACACTGTGGCCAACTCACCACAGGACAAGTCGCCGTGGGATGAGTTATATTAATATCAAATAAATGATAAAATAGAATCATTAAAGAAAGAATGCAAAAGGAAGGACAGAATAAAATGTCAATGGCAAAAAAAAATTAAAAATATTTTAAATAATTAAATAGAATTGTTAAAATGTCCACAATGAGTTGTTCCATGGAGAGTTGGCTGTCGTGAGCTGTCCTACAGTGAACTGGCCATGCTGAGTTGGCCATGGCAAATAGTCCCATTCCGACCTGTCATGCACACTACAGCGAGACCAGTGGTAGGATTCAAATTTTTTTATGACCGGTTCTGTGGACATGGCACATTGCATGAAGTTTGGCTTGATGTTCTACTTTGCAGGTTTGTTAGGAGTATTTTCTTTTATATTTCTTATGTGGTGTATAGTAGGTTTTTTGTTCCTACTATACATACATGATACTGTAAATCAATATATACAGTTTTCAGTCAGTTGCATTGTAAGCTAAAAACACCTGTTGGCATTTCTGTTTGCTTAGCAGAAACTTAGCACAGGCCACTGACTGACTCATTTCCATTGCCTGATGTTTGATACAGTAAGTATCTTACAAATATTTGCAGCAGGTAAATCATTCATGACTTAAGAAAAGGCTTGAGAAATAAAATAGGCATACCCCATATTTATATTAATGGAACCCTTTACAACATTTCTGAGAATTTAATTCCTATAACTGATTTCTTTAAAACCTATTTCACTAAAAAAAAAACCCACATCAAATACCAAACCTTCTTCTATGAGCCAATATATAATGTCAAAGTTTAGTCAACCATAGCTATCAAGTTGTAGCTTTTCAGCTTGCAATTGAGCATTTCAACTGAAGAGAAATGGGGTGACGGGGGTTGAAAAAGCAATTTCAGAGAGTTGAACAAATTTAATTAATATTATAGTACAGGTATACACCAGTGATATTTCAAATATACATTTAATATTTTTAAAAAGTCAAAAAAGTTTAGCTAAAATAAACATAATGGTAATATCAGCAGGTAATAGCAGACTATAGATAGTTCTTGACTTATGACTGAAATGGAGTCTGCCCATCATGGTTACAAATTGTGATGGTCTTAAGTGAGTCCATGTCATTGTCCCAATTTTATGACTTTTTGGGTGGTCATTAAGTGAACCAATGCTTCGCTATGGGCTGTTTCCTGTCGCCAATGCAGAGGTTTTTTCCAACGGATGTATTCTCAGTGTGCCCAGAGAGAGAAATATATCTGCCTCTACCTAGGATCGAACTCACAGCCTCCTGATTGTGAGGCGAGAGCTCCATCTCTAGGCCACCACACTACTCCATACAGTGCCCTACATATCTATTTATTAAAGTTGTATCCCACCTTTATTGCTGAACTACAGCTCCCAGCATCCCTTACCACTGAATACATTGATTGGGACTGCCGTGCATTGTAGCTCAAAATCCATGTTGCCTCTCCTTCTGAAAGCCAGTTCAATAAGCATTTTGGAATGGATGTGTTTTAATAAAACGTTTCAATACTGGAAGGTTGGTTGATCTGGTGGAGGTTTTCTTAGGATAATGCCCTTCCCTATTACAAGCTCCAATACAGCTTCTCCTACCTCCTGGAAATGCTTTTGCGCAGTGACAATGTATGTGGACAATAACAAAAAAAAATCCACAAAATGTTCCTGCTTCCCCATTACAATAATTCAAACTTCTGCTGAACATTTAAAAGCCTTTGGTCTGCAGAAAATCCCTATTAAATCCCTATTTGTTTTCTGACAAATGTATTAAGCTGAATTCAACCCAGGTGATTTGGAAATTGGAATAACAAAATTTGTGAGGCAAGTCTACCCTCAGGAAAAGTTAATAGTGATTATAGAATAACTTTTATTAACAGATCCATATATCTGGATAAATCTGATAGGAAGGAGAAGGACACAAATGAAAACAAATCTTTTAAAAAATCTTGCAGAACAACATGCCCTGTGTTTGTGAAGAAAATAAAACTCTGAAAAGAAAGATTTGCTCCTTCCAGAAAGATGTGCTCTACTAAATGTTTTGAGAAATGCTTCGGTAATGGTACTTTGTATTTCTAACTGAAACCAACATACCATTGGCTATTTTAGTTACCAATGATGCAGATTTTCAAAAGTTGGGTTACCAGAAACGTGGTTGAGGTTGCTCACCTGCATTGCCTATTAGCACTTCCCTGATTTGCTACTGTTAAGACCCACATAAAAGCATAGGAAATACTCATTTTAGATTGGTGGAAAAGACTAGAAATCACACAATAGCACAATAGTACAAAATGATGAGCTTTCTTTTGGTTAATCTTTGCATCACAGATCATAAAAACATTCCCAAACAAAGAACATCCTCCCTCCCTCCCTCCCTCCATTCCTTCCTTCCTTCCTTCCTTCCTTCCTTCCTTCCTTCCTCCAACAAGAGGTACCGAAGATTATTTATTTTAGGATCAGTTTTTTTTTTTCTGCAGTGCTGTTAGAACTCTCAAGGCTGTCCTTTTGAGTGTGTAGAAAGTTAGCATCCACCCCTCTCCTAAAAGAATGACATATTTTGAAATAATAAAAAGGCAGAATATTATATTTCCCTGGATGAGAAATGGAGAAACATGCTCTTGGAAAGCAGCCCCCATCTTCCTTAAGAGCTCTCAGCAGATGTCAGCACTTAAAAGATAAAGAGCTTATTGAAAGAAGCCAAGTATCTAAGTAGCTCTATTCATAAGCAAATAGCTCCAAACCAAAGCAGGACAAAGCCATTAAGCCATAATAGGAATTGCCCAACACCTTTTCAGGACACAAGCCTCATCTCAGCTCCAAACTTCAACCAAACCGAGCTCAGACAAACACCTAGAATTTGTACTTTGCCTATAGAGCCAGCTATGACCCCCTACAACAGCGAATAGAATATATTTTTACACAGTAACAGGAAGCTCAAGTGCAAAGCCCAAGAGAAGTATTAAAAAAAAACCCACTCTCAACTCCTTGTGGTCAGCTGCCCAGAATCACATGTGCTTATTGGTTCTGCTTCATCAATAAATGGATCTTCTTTCCAATCAGCCTCCAGCCTCCATTTTGTTTCCAGTGCCTTTCTCCCAGCTTGGAACTGAACCATATGGGTATTTTTCCCCCACAAGGGCATATAAAAATAATTTCGTGTTTTTATATGTGCTATTTACTTTTTAATGTATATCCTACCTTGCAATGTAGGCAATCTAGAGCCAGTTTGGTGATTAAACATATCAGGCTAGAAAATGGGAGACTGTGAGTTTTAGTCCTACCTTTGGTATGAAGTCAGCAGGGTGATCTTGGGCCAGTCACTCTCTCCCAGCCCTAGAAAGGAGGCAAGAGCAATCCATTTTGCAAAAAAGAAAAAAAAAAAGTCAATTAAACTGCAGGGACTAGTCTAGGAGGTTTCCAGGAGTCAGGAAACTGGACAAGTGTACTGATGTGAGGTGAACTGATTGATGCTTTATGTTTGCTTTCTTTCTATGGTCATAGGTCTTGTGAGTTTTAGGTCATAGCTTTATTGACTTAATGGCTAATTTAATTTTAAAGAACATTAGGGCATGCTTACGACTCTATAGTATATTTACAATGAATAAACAGGCTGGAAAGATGTATCAATAGCAAATTCAGTACTGCAGCTTTGACTTGATCCAGATTAAAAATCGTGTCACATAGTCAAAATTACTCTCCCTTTTCCTCACAGGGTCACTGTTTGACCCCAGATTGGACTGGAGAAGTGGGTGTGGGACAGGCAGCTTGTCACATTTTTGAATTATTTACCTTTTTTTTAAAAAAAACTGCCTTTTCTCTCCAGGGACCAGCACCTCTTTTAGGAGACCCGGAAGCGCCCCAAAGACTTTGCAGAAATATTTAGCCTTTCAAGAAGGAAGAGGTTCCCTGTGCAGAATACAGCAAACCTGCTTTTCTTGTGGAGCAAACTCAGCCTGACCACAAAAGTATGGTTACATTTCTTGGGAAAGAATGAGGGCTCACAAAAACACGTCTAGCAACAAAGAAGAATGTGGCCTTGAGAATTAACTGGGTCACATGGATTTATGAATTTCATTCCCTCGGATATAAAAACAAAACAAAACCCTATTCGTGACTAGTCAGAGCAATTTTCCCTGAATGGAAGATAAGACAAGCCATTACATATTTGTGTTTTTATATTATGTTAAAAGGGGATTACTGATTAACCACAAGGGATGTGGGAGGGAAATCCAGCCTCTAAATTCATCTTCCATTGGCAGATTAGGTATAGCTGAATCAGTGCAAGCCCATCTTCACTGAAGCATTGATATTTTCATACAATGGTTTTTCAAGAGTTGCTGCTAGGGACATATTACAGACAATCATCCACAGAGTTTCCAGTTACACTTACTGTGTGCCAGTAGAGTTCTCCTCACGACTTAGGAGGGCCAACAAAGGCACTCTAAGTATAGTGGCATCTTTTGCTCTGCTATGCCTTGAATTGTTAAATTAAAAGGCTTAACAATCCCTTGGTATTATTCCTTCTCTTGTCTAAGAAAGAGAAAAGAAAAATGAAACTTCAGAATGGGAAGGCAGCAGGAAGGACAAAGTGGAGAAAAGAATACAGGAAGTCCTCAATTTACAATAATTCGTTTCGTGACTGCTCAAAGTTACAACAGCACTGAAAAAAGTGACTTATGACCATTTCTCACAATTATGATCGTTGCAGCATCCCCATGATTTACATTCGGATGCTTGACAACTGACTCACATTTATGATGGTTGAAGTGTCCCAGGGTCATGAGAACACCTTTTGCAACTTTCTGACAAACCAAGTCAATGGGGGAACCAGATTCACCATGTTACTAATTTAACAAGTGCAGTGATTCACTTAACCACTGTGGCAAGATAAGTTGTAAAACTCACTTAACAAATTTCTCACTTAGCGACATACATTTTGGGCTTAGTTGTGGTTGTAAGTTGAGGACTATCTGTAAGTGCAAGCCATGGAGAGGCCATCCCATTAAGCAACCAATATTAGATGGTGATGATGATGATCCCCCAGTGAGGCACTTCTTGACATGGTTATGCAGCTTGTATGTTTTGAGGAAGATGAGAGTTATGCTAGGTGTTCAGCCATTCTAGGCTCACCAGAGGAGTCAGATGAAGAGTGTCTCCCCCATAAACCATATGGTAAGATGTAATTTATAGAAATCCATACTGGTTCAGTCATTGCCTGGGTCAACAAGGGTTGCACAAGGTGTTGGAGTTCCCTGAACATCTGATTACAAACGGATTACAAGGTTCAGGATTGTTGGTTGAACAACCAGGGCCAGCCGCCGAACTACTATTGGAATAACAGAATAACAAGAATTGGAAGTCAACTTGGAGGTCTTTTAATCCAACCCCCTCCTCAGGCAGGAAACCTTATACTATTTCAGACAAATGGTTGACCAATCTCTTCTTAAAAACTTCACACAACTTCTGGAGGCAAATTGTTTCACTGATTAATTCTTTTAACTATCAGGAAATTTCTCCCTAGTTCTAGGTTGCTTCTCTCCTTGATTAATTTCTATCCATAGTTTCTTGTCCTGCCTCCAGGTGCTTTGGAGAATAGCTTGACTGCCTCTTCTTTGTGGCAACCCCTGAGATATTGGAACACTGCTATCATGTCTCTCCGAGTCCTCCTTTTCATTAAACTAGACATATCCAATTCCAGCAACTATTCTTTATATAATAATTAGTATAATTACTAGTACCAATGATAACAAATGTCTTGGGTACAGTCCCAAAACAACTGGAGCACCACTTTCAACACCATTGGCATTGACAGACTCACCATTAGTCAATTTGCAAAAGCCAGCTTTACTTGGAATAGTTTATATCCTGCGATGAGACCTTGAACACCATCAAACATCAATATTCCCAAGTCTTGGAAGGAATCGCTTAGGTGGACAAAAATGCCAGATCCAGTCTTAACATTTGGCTGACTGCAACGATAATAATATAATAAGCGAATAGCACAAACCTAACAGAGCCCCTATAATAGTATCTAACATTTTTCCTGATATAACTTAATAATTAGATTTTCTTAAAAGCACACACAAAAAATATACTTCACTTTTTAAAAAATTGAAAGGCCCAATTGTCATACATGTTGATCAGAATGCTGTTGTGACTAAGGAAATTTAGGAGCAACTTCCGTGGGGATTTGTGTGAGGTTAAATGATGAATTAATCATTTGAGGCCACAAAGGACAAACCTTATTAGGTATTTGAAGAGTTCAGAGGAGGAAACATACAGCCACAATGCTATAAACATAAACAATTTCTGCCTTAGAGAGGTGGAGGATTGAGGGATAAATTTCTGTCAAGAGGGCAAAATGGATGTTACAGTTTCATCTCTGTACTTCAAAAATCAGAAAAAGTGACATTGGTAAATATCATGAAGAACTTATAGAATATGTTTAATCAATACACCAGTAAATACGTGTCACCATCATCTATCACCAGGCTTAAAGTATTTGGTCTTTAAAAATGCTGAGCCACGGTTCCTAATCACTGAATACTAGTGACACCTATTGGATGAAAAAAACAATACTTGTAAGAACTATGGGAGAAAAAGGTTCCAAAATCCATAGGCATGTTACCTTTATTAGCTTTAGTAACTATACTGCCCGTATGGATTTAGAATAAAAATGCAACCTTTCTTTCAATCTCTTTCAAATTAATAATTCTTTTTTCCTATTTTGCAAAAGTAAAGTAAACTAAAAAGTTATTATTAAAAGTTATTAAAAAGTAGGTTAAAAATAGTTAACTTGTTTTATGCAGCCTGAGGGTGCAGTTTCCAACGTTTTAAAAGTATTTGCATACAAACTAGTTTCTTGTGTTGAAACAACAAGTAGTTTATCTGAAAGATTAAAAAAAATGTTGGAATAAAAGACCACACTAAATCTCCATCAGCATTATGGGAAATTAAGATTAAAAATTGATTCTCCTCCTTTTCATTTGAATGTGGGTAGAAAATCCTGCTTTATCAGTGCCGCAATTGGTCACAAAACTTCACCCATGTTTAAACAGAAGCACTGATAAAAATTTTCCCATAAAAGAGTGGGGATAAACTGGATGAATATGTGGGCTTTGGTGCAGAGTTCAAAGTGCTGGACTAGAAAACTGGGAGAGCTTGATTTCTAGTCCTCCCTCAGCCATAGAAGTCAGTTGAGTGAGCTTAGGTTCAGTCCAACCCATCTCACAAGATTGTTGCTATGGGAAAACAGAAGCAGAAAGTGCCATACACACTTACCCTGGGTTGTGCAAAGTAAAGGTAAAATAAACGAATCGGTGTGCCAAGCTAATCTTTAATTTCAGGCCTTGTTTAAGATGTTCGCCTGCACAGCGTGCCATTGTATTTGTTCATAGTTGGATTTATTGTCATCAAGTCAGTGTTGACTCTTAGCAACCATGTAAGGATTTTTCCCCAGGAGGATTTGTCCTCAACTTGGCTCAACAGTGCACCCCTCACCACTGTAACCAAGTCCATCCATCCATCATGCCCCTGGTTGTTCTCTTCTTCTCTGCTCTTCCAACTTTTCCAGCATTTGACTTTTTTTCCCAGAGAGCTAGGTCTTCGCGTAATGTGTCCATAGCAGAGATGGTATTCAGCAGGTTCTGACCAGTTCTGAAGAACTGGTAGCGGAAATTTTTGAGTAGTTCAGAGAATTGGCAAATACCACCTTTGACTGGCCTCGCCCCCATCTATTCTCTGCCTCCCGAGTCCCAGCTAATCGGTTAGGTCTTCTTTGGTTGCTCTGCACAAGAGAACGGAGCTGGAAAGTAGGTTAGTAGGGTGGGGAGGAAATGGGGATTTTGCAGTAATCTTCCCCCAGGAGTGGGGAGGGAATGGAGATTTTACAGTATCCTTCCACTACCATGCCCACCAAGCCATGCCCACAGAACCAGTAGTAAATAATTTTGAATCCCACCACTGGTCCATAGTAGGGAAATATGAGCTAGGTTCATGTTTTTACCTGCCATTATTTGCCTCTACAGTTTGTCTTCTTTGTGTCCACGTTTAGAATGTATGACATTTTGGGGCAAAACTTCATTTTTGTAATGGACGTAATTTCACCAGAATTATCTATTGGCGACTACTCCTTTCAGTTTTTGAGAACTCATTCTTCTGTCAGCTATGTACTGTATCTAGCCAAATGGACTGCCTTTGCAATTGCCTCTGGTTTTTCCAAGCATCAGGTTTAAAATTACCCCTACACACTTATACACAGACACTTCTTGTTGATGTTGTTGTTCCTTTGAGTCAGTGTTGGCGACTGCCTGAATATGTCCCGGCAAGATTTCAGGAATTGTCTGTCATTGCCTTCTTCCTAGGGCTAAGATAGAATTACTGGTACAAGATCAGCCAGCTAGCTCTACAACAAAGGCAAAATTAGAACTTAGTCTCCTGGTTTCAACCTGAGGCCTTAACCATGACACGAAACTAGCTGTCTTTACTTCATCCACCTTGAATTATTTGTTCTTCTTGTAATCCAAGTCATTCATTACAATTGTCAGAATTATGGGCATGTGGAACGTAAATATCTGAAAGGAAGGTGATCTAATTATCATTACCTTAGTCAAATGTTATAGTACAATATTCATATATTGAAGCAAAGGACAAACTATTCTAACAAAGATAATAGTTACCCTTTCAAAACGGAACCCAAGTGATGAACTGTGTTATGATAGCACAATGGAAGTTCCATCACAACACAAATACAAAAGGAGTAGTCCCAACACCATAGTGCACACTTCAATATTTGTCATACTTTCTCCTCTCTGCCAATGCCCATGCTCAAAAATTTTAAAAACTCTGGGAAATAATCTTTGTTGAAACACATTTTATTTCTTGGCAAGAAAAATAATTGCTAGAAGCACTGGCAGCAGATGAGGTAATTTTGTCCATTCAAATACGTTAATAGCATTAATAGTAGTCGTGGTGGTGCAGTGGTTAGAATGTAGCATTGCAGGCTAACTCTGCCCACAGCCTGGAGTTTGATCCTGACCAGCTCAAGGTTGACTCAGCCTTCCATTCTTCTGATGGGTAAAATGAAGACCCAGATTGCTGGGGGCAACATGCTGACATTGTAAACCACTCAGAGTTCAATAAAGCACTATGGGACATTCCAATATTTTCTTAATAAGAAAAGGAAGAAATCATTTAGAAAATATTGGAATGTGCTGAAATGAGTAGATTGACATTTGAAATTAGAGAAGAAGAAGATAAACAATTTTATGAAGTTTGGGATCTTTTTTATCAATGTTTAGACAATACAATATAATAATAGAATATTTAGAAATTTAGGAAATAATGAATATATAATTTTTCTTGGTTTTGATAATTTTTAAGAATATTTTATGAAGATAGATTTGGTATGATTCTATGATTTGTTATAAAATAATTTAACTTAATTATAGTTATCTCACTTAAGTATGAATTAGTAAAATTATAGTCAAATGATTGTTCAATAATGATATTGGGATATTTTATTGATGATTGATAATGTGAGTTATTATGTAATATAATTATTTTGATGACTATGAAATGGATGCACAAAAGAGAGTGGTAAACCAACCGATACACTGTAAATTTATGAAGAATGATCTTTTTATGTTATGTTTTATGTCTTACATGTTTTTTGTCTGTTGTTAAAATCAATAAAACTTTTACCAAAAAAAATAAAATAAAGCACTATGGGGAGGTATATAAGTCTAAGTGCTATTGCTATTATTTCTGTTCCACAGACATTTTATTTCATCATTTAAACAATAATTTATTTTTGAATATAAAAACTGAAATTGCTTAAAACTGAAACAAGCAGGACTTTTACACTGCAAATATAAACCAGTGTTTCTTCCTGGAAGAACTGTACAAACATTGGACTTTCCAATAAAATGTAGAGCTTTTATTCCTGAAAAGCATTTAAAGTACTTGTGCTTTTAAATCATTTTTAGTATCCCAAGTAATTTTCAAAAACCTGGGAGTCCAAAAATTATCTGGTTAACTTAAATCAAAGTCAGGTGAATGCTGCTTTTTATTTGCGGGCATCGCCCTTCCCCAATCATGTTTCAGAAAGTCAAGAGGAAAAATTTCCCCCATGGGATATTCTGTAGGAGGAGTGGTAGAACGGGGGGGGGGGGAGTTAAAAGAGGAATCAGTCTAAAACCCCTATGTAACCAGTGAACTAAGTCCAACCCCCCATTGAATTTCATTGATTCGTATCGGACTCCAAGTAAGTGCCAACCATTAGTAGAGAAGATTCCTGTGCAGAGTATCAATAAATCAGTTTAATTGAACCTTCAACTGTGGATCTGATCTTTCAGGGTTGACATATTGTTTTTTGAAAACATGAATGGGTCTTATCATTCTTGCCAACCAAAAGAAACTGATCTCCACCATCCCTGAGTGTGCATGCCTATGTTTTACAAGATATGAGAAATCAAAAAAACAATGTAGTGTCCATACCCTCTGGAAGGCCAGATATAAATGAGGGTTTCAATTTCCTTTTTTACCTACTTATTAAAGGTTAAGTAGTCCTGCAGTCTCCTGTATCTAACTGTCTAATATGATGGGTATAGATATGAAGTATATTAGAGCAAAGTACATGTATGGTTTTTTAAAAATGTAAGTGAATGTATGCAAATACAAATGGGCTACAATATTAGTTTTCTCTTATAAATTATGGGTAATCAACTGCATTTTTTCTCAGACTGGTACTCCCCAAACATTTTCACCCCGAACTCTCATAACTCCTCTTATAATATGTATAGTATGATACATGAATATATATAGAATATGTGTATGCTAGGTAACTATGTGTGTATGTGTACATAGGTGGTCAGAGGCCATAATAAAGGTTTATTTGCTGACTTATTTACTTACTGAAAGACATCAGATTGGGGAGAACTGTTTTGTTATTTATAGGTAAAAGGTAAAAGAGATACACACATAGACATAGAATTGCACAGTACATTTAAAAATTTAATTAAATATATTAAATTTACTATTGTCAATGTTTGGAGCTGTGTTAACTATACATTGGGAATTCATAATTCCAAAAATTCACAATGTTTAGAAAGAGATTGAACATTTTATTCATTTATTGTTTTAGAATGTAAACTTCAATTTTTCTAAGGCTTTTTTTTTTAAATCCAAACATACACTCTTTGAAAGTACAAATAATTTAAAAAGTTATGTGGCAGAGTGCAGAACTTAAATCAGGTAGCTATTTTGAATTTTCCCAACTACATTCTAAGGCAGGCTTTATTATCTAATAGATCTGGGGTCAAGAAAAGATAGTGTCTGCTTTATCTTTTTGAAAATGATAAAAACTATAACAAAGATCTATTCTGGATATAGCAAGAGTAGGCAAAATCTATACAGTAGAAAAACAAAGTAATTTCAATGTTAATCTTCTTATCTTTTTTTGTTAAGTGAAACAACGGTATGGTCTAGTGATTACAACACCAGGCTAGAAACCAAGACACCATGAGTTCTAGTCCCACCTTAAGGCACAAAAGCCAATTGGGTGACTTTGGGCCAGTTAACCAAATCCACCTCACAGGGTTATTGTTGTGGGGAAAATTGGAGTAGAAAGGAGTATAGGATATGTTCGCCACCTTGAGTTATGTATAAAAACAATAAATGCAGGATATACATAAAATAAAGGATTATATACATTCATTCATCTGATGTAATACGGATTATCCATATTAAAATCAACATTATATATAACTGAATGATATTATTGTAGTATATATGTACATATCAGTTGTAATTGGAAAAAAAAAATCATTCAAGGCAATGATTATTCATCTATCCACAGGAAAGGGTATATACCCTTCAAGCTATTACCAAAGTATCTATAAATGAGGGATGTGTTTGGACCTTTTTCTGACTAACAAATTTTATTTAAAGGTGTAAACCTTTAACCTTTAAACAAGTTGCAGTTTATACCTTTTAATAAAATCTGTTGGTTGGAAAAGGTCCTAGCAGACTTCTGATTTTTTATCCCATCATAGACTAACATGGCTCTCTCCGCTTATGATGGTCTTGGGAAACAGAAGTGATTTGGGCTTTTTAAAGTCCAGTAATTGCAACAGTATGTTTTATGCCATGTGATCCTCCCAAAGTAATTTCTAGCAAGTCTATTCAGTGCTTATTGAGAGGGGGTGGGAGGAAGGGAGGGGGAGAGAGTGAGAGAGAGAGGGAGGGAGAATGGAAGAAGAGAGAAAGAAAAACTAGTATAATCACTTACAGTACAATCACTTCTATAAAAGCATCTTCTAAATTCTCAGCTTGTTTACTTACACCACTGGATGGCACTAAAGCAGTCTTTTTCAAACTTGACAACTTCAAAAGATGTGGACTTCAACTCCCAGAATTCTGCAGCCAGCATGAAGTAGCTTTGGGGATACATGAAAACTCTATTATTTATTTATTTATTTATTATTTGTCAAGCATGTACAAGATAACAAGTATAAGTAGGAACATAAACAAGGACAAAGGAAGTAAATACAGATAAATGGGGACGGTAAGACAGGGACGGTAGGCATGCTGGTGTGCTTATGCAAGCCCCCTTTAAGGACTTCTTAGGAATGGGGTAGATAGTTTGAATGGTAGATAGTTTGAAGTTGAAGCTGTGAGGGGTTGAGGATGTAACAATGGAGTCGGGGAGGGTGTTCTGGGCATTGACCACTCTGTGGCTGAAGTCGTATTTTCTGCAATCGAGTTTGGAGCAGTTTGCCTTGAGTTTGTATCTTTTTGGTGGATACTATGATTCAAAGGACCGCGGCAATCTCGGCTTCGTGGCTGGACCCATACAGAATAGCGTAATCATGAATTGCGCCTCTGCTTGAATACTGCCTAGCCCAGGGGTTCCCAAACTTGAAGACTTGTGGACTTCCAGCTCCCAGAATTCTCCAGCCAGCTGGCTGGAGAATTCTGGAAGTTGGAAGTCCACAAGTCTTCAAGTTGCCAAGTTTGGAGACCTCTGGCCTAGCCTGAAACTCTGAGATATTTTTATGAAGTCAGTGAGACTGAGCCATCCCACAAGCCTTTCCTCAATACCAACTTAGCATTTTCATTTATTCTTAAATTGCTAGAAAACTATGGCAGTACCAAATGTATTGTTGGTACTATGGCAGTACCAAATGTATTGTTCTCAAACCCACTTTACTTTTATTATCTCCATTTCAGGTCAATGCATTCATCCGAATTTCATCCAAGACAGTGAGTGCTGAAGCCTTCAATGATTTTATACATCTGTTGAGGTTGCACTTGGATGATGGCGAAAGAAGAAAATGCTACTTTTGACATCTAAGAGCAATTTAAGTGTTGCTCACTGATAGGCTGGGGAAGAGATGAAAGCAACATCATAGCAGGTGAATTTGGAATTATCTGCCCCTGTACAGTGTCCCTTATTTATTAATCAGATTTATATAGCAGCCCATCTCACAGAAAGTGACTCTGGGCCATATATGATAACCCAATAAAACAGTAAAAACCCTTCTCCTAATTCAACTTTTCCTTCCATTCCAGTAGGACTGTTCCCTAAGCTTTGACCTCTATCCTTAAGATAGGAGAAATTGAAGTTCTTATCAGCAATTGAGATAAGAAAAATCCTTGGCTGTATAGGAACTCAGAAATTGTTTTAATACGTCTCCACATTTTTATGACTTGGCATATATATAGCAGCATACTTTAACATAATTGGCAGAACCTAAGGGAACTTAGGTCATAAGGTGGATTCCACTTTTATTCTAACAAATTTGAGTTTTCTGACACCAAATTATGTTTTTAGATGATGATGATGATGATGATTTTATATCACAATTACTTCCGAAAAGAGCAAAGGGTAGTTTGAAAGACACATCAGAAGTGGTATTGAGCAGGTTCTGACCAGTTCTGGAGAACCAGTAGCAGAAATTTTGAGTAGTTCGGAAAACCAGCAAATACCACCGACTGGCCCTGCCCCCATCTATTCTCTGCCTCCCATTGGCTGGGTCTTCTTTTGTTGCCCTGCACAAGAGAAGGGACCTGGAAAGCAGGTTAGTGGGTTGGGGAGGGAATGGGATTTTGCAGTAACCTTCCCCTGTCAGGCCCACAAAGCCATGTCACACCCACAGAACCGATAGTAAAAAATTTTTTGAATCCCACCATTGAGACACATGCATAAGATTTGCATGAATAATCCCCCAATGAGAAAAATATTTGAAACAGATTAAAGTTCTAAAGCCTGACTGATCATAATTATACAATCAGGGTGCTGCCATTTCAATTAAGTTCACCTGGGATCTTTCTGCTATGCGCCATTCCCATGAATAGTCCATAAGCAGGGTTTTACACATACTGAGTACTGCCAGGGTCACCTTTGTCCAATCTTGCAAACAGCCATATACACCTGTAGAGGAACTGGTTGTACAAAAAGTTATGAATTGTGCTGAAATGGATAAATTAACGCTGAGTTTAAAAGATAAGGAAGCTTCAATATTTTATAAGGTATGGGAACCCTGGTATAGCTGGATAGATTGGAGACAGATTAAGGATAAGTAATTATTAAATATAGAATATAGATAGAATAAGAATATAATTATGCACAAATTAATATTTGTAAATATCGCACAAATGATTGTTGCATGATAAACATCCCCAACAGCTGTTATTGAATTATATATTTTTTATGTTTTTAATGTAATAAAATTCAATAAAGTTTATTTTAAAAAAAGCAGGGTTTTCCACAGGCTTTTCAATCATGGATCAGCTCTGGTACACTTCGTTAAGTGTTTGGTTCACAATATATCTAGGGCAGTGATGGCTAACCTTTGGTCGTCACATGCCAAAAGTGCACATATGTGCATGCATGCATTCCTGCACCCATAATGCAATGCGCACATGACCCCTCTCCCCCTGCGCATATATGCAGGGCACTCCTGTGCACCACATGCTCGCATGCTGGCAGAGATGGCTTTGCGTGCCACTTTTGGCACACGTGCCATAGGTTCACTATCACAGACCTAAGGCTTTATACATCAATGAAATGTAACTCACTCTGGCCACAAGCTCAAAAGCAGGGAACAGGGATTTCACTTAGCTGCCTCATTTGATCATCTGCTGTCCTTTGTTCAATGAAAACACCACACAAATCCAGCTGAAATCATTGAAGGCTGAATGATTAAAGCCAAGCTACATTTTCAAGAAACATCCACAACTGAGGAATGTGCTAAAACTGGGTATACAGTCTCTGTCTAGTAACTTGCTCCTTCAGGAGTAGTAAAAACATCCCTAAATGGGTTATCTTAATTCTTGATACAAACTAACCACGTTATTCTGATTGGAATTCAAATTTAGTTCTTTCTCACTCTGTCTATTTCTTCAATGGATATCTGTTGTCAATTGCACAATTTCTCCTGATTGAAATGAAGAAATAGATAACACCATGCCAGATAGATAGATATAGATAGACAGATAGATAGATAGGATGGATGGATGAATGGATTAATAGATTGACAGATGGATCTCCAAGAGACCATATGATCAAAAGCCAAAGAGAATCTTATATAAAGTCTTATAATGTTAGCATCATATCTGGAATAAATATGAACAGCTTCACCCTCAAGCTGCATCCAGATATATTATAGCAGATTCCAGTATAGTCAGCTGAGACTGTTCCCACAAATCTTGAACAACTTGCTCAAACCTGAAAAAAAAGTACCAAATTCACTGAGGATGAATTTTGTTTTTCTTAACAGTACCTGCTCCATGACAGAAATCTGAGATATAGTTATGATCTGAGTGCAAGTCAATATTTTCATCAAGTTGTTGAGAATATTCTGCAGTATTAATGAAAAGAAATAACAGTTTGTGTTTCTATATAGCTATTTTATTTCATATAAATCTGATATGAAAATATTCATTCCATTTCTAAGGTTCAAGAATTAATGTTTATTTTAAAAACAGATCTACTTTAAAGTACTGGAACTACAAAAATACTTTAACAATATGCACTAAAGATTCTGAAACTAAGGCAAGGAATGCCTTATTTAATTTCCTGATATATTGCAAAATCTCAGATACTCAAATCACTTCCATTTGAGCTGTCTAATGCAATATATCTTCAGAGATAGGTAGCAATTTACTAGCTGTTGACTTCAGCACATAAAACAATAGAGCTGGCAATACAATGACACACAAATGAAAACGAAAAGTAAAGAGAAGGACCAGGGGATATATGATAGCACTGTTCCAATATTTGAGGGGCTGCCACAGAAAGGAGTAGGTCAAGCTATTTTCCAAAGCACCTGAAAGCCAGACATGGAATAATGGATGGAAACTGAACAAGGAGAGATTCAACCTGGAAATAAGAAGGAATTTTCTGACAGTGAGAACAATCAACTAATGGAGTAGCTTGACTTTAGAGGTTGTGGGAGTTTCATCACTGAAAGCTTCCAAGAAGAGATTGGACTGCCATCTATCAGAAATGGTGTAGGGTCCACTGCTTGGGTGATGGTGGACTAGATGACCTACAAAGTCCCTCCCAACTTTGTTAATCTGTTAAATATTGGGTAGATCAAATACAACTTCAAGATATTCCAACCTGTAGGTTAATAGACTTATTGTATCACAGAAAATTTTATACAACATTGTGACAAATTCTTCACTAATTATCCACCAGGTTCCTTTTTCACTGAAATAGCTAATTGTTTGGTTATGCTGCCATATGTAATGGTAATTATTCTCCTTCAGCAGTAGAGTCAAACTACAAGACCCAATCACTACATTGGATATAGCAAACTAGAGTCCAGTAAAACAAGTTCTGGAAAATGATTTCTAGCTGGCTATTTACCTCTGGGAAGAAACGTTTACAAAAAACTTAAACTTTCTATTCAATTCACCTGAGCAGCAGTCTTCTAGGTCTGTGCTCCTTAACCTTGGTGACTTTTAAGATGTGTGGACTTCAATTCCCAGAATTCTCCATCTGGGAATTAAACCAGTATAAGAAAACCATTAAGAGAACATTCTTTAAAAAATCTTATCTCACCATGGGAATATTACCACAGTCATAAAACCATCATAAATCATTTTATTTCATTGCTGTTGTAACTTTGGCCACCAAATGAACAATTGTTAAGTCAATATCTACCTGTACAATCATTCTACAGTATGTAGAATAATAACTGAAATATGAAATCCCTGTGCATTAATTGCCTCTTATCTTTTAGAACAAATGGATGAGGTGACTGTCAAATACCAGTTGAGAGAAAATGGTGGGCAAAACAAACCAGCTCTTCTGCAATCACAGCATAAAAGGTCAGAAAATGTCCCACTTTCCTTCCTGGGTGACCCACAAAACTGGGGAAGAATTGGACAAAACTGGGAAAGAAAGTACAAGAATTGAGAGGTATTTAAATGCTTCTGACGTTATCTGATATTCCTAAACTAAAAAGAAAGGTTTTTTTTTTCTTTTTAATATGCACCTCCTCAGCCAACTTCAATTTCTTTACTGAAGAGCCTGTAATTTCTTTAGCAGGAGTGCCATTTTGTGCACTAATTGAAATATTGGCTTCCTGATACATGTGCAGTCACCGTTCCATGTACAGTCAGTAAGCAAGGAAATGAACAAACCAACAAGTACAAAAAAGTAAAGTACAAATATAACCAATGTAGGCATTTAGCACAACAAAAGGCATCATGTGAAACCGATTTTGCTCAGTTTCAGGCAGCACTGCCAGCTGTGGAGTAGATTCTACTAAACTGAACAAGGTCACAAGGCTGAGCTTATTAACTTCCAAGTTTTAGGGAGGGAGGGAGGCATTGTGAAAAAAAGCAGCTCAGGAAGAGATTTGAATAATTTATTTGCCCTCCAATAGGGCAAAAAAAGGGGGGGGGAGGATTCCCAGGTCAGGCACAGGGTACCGTAGGGGAGAACTTTAGCTGAATGACACAGAATGTCTATAGAGATTTTCAATCATCCAAATCATGGTTGTCCCAAAGGTGCTTTTTCCAAAATATGATTGGACTTTCTTGTTTTTTTTCCCTTTTGAAAATGTTTCTGTTCTCATTCAAGAAGCTTCTTCAGTTCTCTGTATCATGTGGTTTGCTTAGCAACCATTTTGCCATGACCCATTGCAGTCATTGCAGTGTGTGTGTCCTATACATGGAGGCATCTTATAGATGGAAAAATATAGTACATGGAAAACACCATCAGGATGCAGCTTCAGCCCTCCTCAGATGTGGGCTGGTCACAGAAGAGAGCTCCACAGTAAGGACATGTCTTTTGCAAAAAAGTTCACTATAACTTCTTGGTTGTCTGCGGATATGCCTCATGTAATATTTGCCCAGGTCTTATTTTATTAGTCATATGCAGAAGCTGCTGCAGGTTTGGATGGGTTTGCCCAAACCCCTTGTTCCAATTCTGCGCTGTTTGGAGAACCAGAAAATTGGACCTGCCCCTGCTTGTTGTTCAGGCAGGGTTGGCCCTGCCCCTGCTTGTTTTTCAGGCCGTTTTCAGGCCAAAAAATGGCCTGAAAAGGCCCCAAAATCAGCCTCAAAACAGCCTACTTTTCAGGCTGTTTTCAGGCCATTTTTCTGCCTGTTTTCAGGCTGATTTTGGCTGGTAAAAGGACCTGAAAATGGCCCAAAATCAGGCCCAAAAATGGGTGGGGTGGGGCCAGCCAGTGGTGGGATTAGCCCCAACCAGCTGCATCCTACCTGTTCCTGAGAGACGAGTGGCTGGGTGGCAGGGCTGGGCGTGATGAGTGACATCACCCACTCAGTCACATGACCAACTGACCACGCCTACCCAATCAGAGAACCGATTGTTAAGAAATTTGCAGCCCACCACTGGTCATATGTATACAAAATAGTCTGAACAACCCTTTTATGAATCCCTTTCTTCTTTTTGAAAGGGATCCTTGTACAAACTTATGTCTTCAGAATAATAACTGAAACACTTTTACTACTAGATTACAATAACTCTCCTGGAATTATCAGAGACATAAACTGAGCCTAAATCAATCATTAACCAATCAATTAAAATAAATGGATTTCAATTGACACATACACCAATCCTGATAATATTCAATAGCATATCTGCATGCAATATCATGCAGCAGTGTTAATATAATTTGAGGGTAATGACTTTTTTTTTTTTAGGCTGCACACTTTTGGTTCATATTATTTTTGATATTTTATTTATATTTATTTTTAATATGTAACAAAATTACCATCTTAAATGGAACATTTCATAAACAAATAATACTTTAATTATACAGGAATATGACTGTTTGTTAAAATGCATAGTATTGCAGAAGGCAGCAGCTACAGCCTGTTTCTCTGAAAAGAAATGGCCCTATGCAAGTGTAATTGTTGGGTTCCACTGTGCACTGAGCAAGCAGACATCTTCCTGACCAAGTAATTTCTCCTATCTTTTCTCCCCGTGCAGTACCTATCTATAATGCAGTTTTTGGGGAATGTAAGAGTGGGGAATGGGGAATGTAGTAGGACAGGGAGAATGTTCTAGTAAGGATGACCCTTCTGTTGGCAGACAGATGGTGGAGGAATTTCATTCAATTTATTCCTTTACTAGAATTTTAGTAGTTGAATTCTAGTAGGAAGTTATGCATGAAAAGAAGAAAATGCTTGTTTTCAAACTCAGAACAAACCCCCACATTCTGGAATTTCCACTGAACTATTCTGGACCATTCGTGATTGAGTAGAACCAAACCCTGGACCACTTTAATTGAGTTAGGTGAAGTTAAAGATAAATAGGGAAGCCGGTGTACTTTCCTCACCCCCTTTTTCATTAGCTTCTGGTACAGCACATCTGATTAGCTCACCTGCCCTATCAAGAATCTTCTCTTTCTTCTCAGCTGGCCCATATCCAGAACAGTGTCTCCATGGTCCAATCTGTGCTTTCTGTTTCCCGTTGTTTAGTTGCTTTCTACCCAGGCCTCCCCACCCACAATTCCTTTTCCCAGGATCAAAATTGCCTTTTTTTCCTTTCATGTACAGATCTCACAATGGGTTACTCAAAATGGGTCAGCTCAGGCATGAGCCTCTCAAAAGCAACTGTTCCATGCATAGAACATTGCATACAACTCTAGCACAGTATGGCTTTCACTCCTTCCACTCAAAAAGAATGTATTTAAGACACACAAATAGTTTACATTTCTTCATATACAATAAAAACCTGTTTAAAGAAAACACAAGACATAATTATCAAAAGTAGTATTCATAATTTTTTTAAATAAAAACAATCTGTTCTTTAGAGACTTAATGGACAAAAAGAAACAAGAATCAATTTTGCAGTTGAAAAGACACCCATCTGAATTTAGTTAATGTGCTACACTAAAATAATAAAACTGATGCTTTGAGTATTGTAAAAGGAAGATTTGTACAGTATATGTTATTTTACTTTTATGTTTTAAGTTTGAGGCTGTAATGCAGTGTAATTTCAAACCTGCAATCTGCATGATTTAGTCATACAATATCATATGCAGTCAAAGTAGTGTAAAGTTACCTAAATTAAAATTCAAAGTGTGGGCACAGTGGAAGCACCTCATGTTTACATCAAAAGCATTTACAGAACATTATCTGCTGCAATTGGCATATTATAACCAATTACATTTACCCTGTAGAAGTCAATGGACTAAAAACAACGTTCAGATGTTTTAACCAACATTTCAAGTTGAATGAAAATTGGAAAATCACAGCACAAATAACTGACCTTTCCTCCAGTTCCACCATGAAACCAAAATTGCATCAATTTCAATTTCAATTGTGAAATAAGATATAATTCTATACTTCACAAATCCCCCTTTTGGAATGATTTAGAAGTTAAGAATTTGGTTACACTTTTCAAGTTGTAAGAGAGGTGGAGGAGGAGGCAACTTCACAGTGCTTCCTTTTTCATAGATTTTATAGTGCATACATTGGTGCCAAGGGGTCAGTTTTATGAAAATATGTAACAGGGATACATTACATAAGAAATTACAGCTAGGTTGCAAAACCTATTTTCTTAACACGTAGGCAAATCTTGTGGCATTTTGGTTTTGCAACATTTTTTTAACCTAAAGAATACTCATAACCTTTCATGAAATTGCTGTATTTGCAAGGCACAAAGGCTGCTAAACAAGGCAAATTTGGCACACAAAAACAATCTTTCTTCTTGTTTAGTCATCCCTGATATAAAACAAGCTGGTTCTGGTTAGGATTCCTACCTAGCTAATGAATATGGATTCGAGAG
This sequence comes from Hydrophis major, assembly GCA_033807585.1. Lineage (NCBI taxonomy): Eukaryota > Metazoa > Chordata > Lepidosauria > Squamata > Elapidae > Hydrophis > Hydrophis major. Next base: position 84,932,680 of record CM066331.1, on the reverse strand, counting down.
AACTGGCCAATTGATGAATTGTTTAAAATAAGTATCATAATACTTTGTTCCATTTGACAAAGTAGAACATCTAGTAGTTTAAATTTTCTGTTCTGTGCTTCTTTTGGAATTTTGATACCACTTGCGGAAAACTGTTCCAGAACTACTGGCTACCACACAAAGAGCACCTCCCACTGTCCACCATCTTGGTATATGATTAAGAAAAAGGACTTGAAAAATAAAAGCAAAAACCACATCCATGGTTTTCATTATAGCAACGGGGCCAGCTTTTTCAATCTGTAATGCTTTAGTAAGAAATATCTGACCACCAAGTCCTAGCAATCCAATTAAGATTAGAAGAAATCTGTCTATACCACAATTGGGCAAACTCCACGCATCCATTATAAAAAGTATGATTATACACACAATTAACCCAATTATTGCATAATACCAAACGGACAAAAAGTAATGGACAGATTTCCCCACTTTCCTTAGGATCACAAAAGTTAAGGCAGCGGCTACTGCACTTGAAATGGCTGCTATGGTTCCTTTAAGGTGATCTGTGTAACTTTCTTCCATGTCAAGGACATTGGATCCAAATAAAAAAGGGGGCCTTGCTATAAACACTACTCCGGTGATTGTAAGAAGGGTGAAAAGAAGGTCCCAGAGACTGTATTTCTCTTTGAGGAAGATCCAGGCAAAGAAGGACGTAAATACCGGGCTGCTGAATGTAATGACAGTAGCGTCAGCAAGTGGCATCACTTGGAAAGAATAATAAACAAGGATCATTGCACTAGAGCCAAGGAATCCTCGGAGGAAAAGAACTATTCGCTTGTCCTTTGGTCCTAGGAATCCTGTTCTGAAATGAAACACAGAGAAGAGAGAGAGATACATCATATGTACCTTATGCTTGAGAGTCAAGCATACCTCAATACCTCTAACATCACACTATGAATTTTAGAACAAGCAATAGAAATTCAAATTCAAGAACAATACTGTTACAATGGTTTCATGCAAATTCTCCTAATAACTAACTTTAGTACCTTTTATAACCCATATTCTATCTATCTATAGATATCTATCTGTATCTGTATCTGTATCTATAAAAAGGTAAAGGTTCCCCTCGCACATATGTGCTCGTCGTTTCCGGCTCTAGGGGGTGGTGCTCATCTCTGTTACAAAGCTGAAGAGCCTGCGGTGTCCGAAGATGTCTCTGTGGTCATGTGGCCGGTATGACTAAACGCCGAAAGGGCACAGAACGCTGTTACCTTCCCACCAAAGGTGGTCCTTATTTTTCTACTTGCACTTTTTACATACTTTCTAATTGCTAGGTTGGCAGAAGCTGGGACAAGTAACGGGAGCTCACTCCGTTACACGGCACTAGGGATTCGAACTGCTGAACTTTCTGATTGACAAGCTCAGCATCTTAGCCACTGAGCCACCGTGTCCCTATATCTATATAGATATAAATATAGATATAGATTTATTCTACCTACCTACCTACTTAATTTATAGGAAGACATACAATGAGAATACAAAAGTAAATATTAGGGAAATTAGGGAAGGAAAAAGGGAAGTGGATAGTGAGGGAAAGCAAGGGAAAAGGGGGAAAAAAGGCATTGACTTCTGACTCCTTTGGTGCAGTAAAATAAGGCATTACCATCTACCCTCAACTTTTTACTTTTTCATAATAGAAACTAGCCATTCCTAGAACAACAAATCTATCTGATCGGTAAAACCCAAAATCAAAGTTTCATTCTTTTCCACCTCAAGCACAAAGTCCAGAAGGGGTTTCCAAGTAGAAATAAAGTATTTGTGATTTTTTTTTTTCTTTAATCAAAACAGTAAATTTAGGCACCTCTGCTAACTCCATCATATAACTCATATTTTTAACCCTTATATCAAATGCACTTTCTTCAAGGTTCTGAAGTTCATCGAACTTATAAATATGCTTACAAGTTTTCTTTTTAAAGTTAACTGTGAGACAGGGGGCAAACAAATTTGATAAATAAACAAAATGAAATAAGTATTCCCTATCTCAAATAAGCAGCCTGTAGGGCAGAGATGGCATTCAGCAGGTTCTGACTAGTTCTGGAGAACAGGTAGCAGAAATTTTGAGTAGTTCGGAAAACTGGCAAATCCCACCTCTGACTGGAGATTTTACAGTATCCTTCCTCTGCCACGCCCACCAAGCCATGCCTACAGAACCAGTGGTAACAAATTTTGAATCCCACCACTGCTATAGAGTATTTATTGAAGCTATTCAATTCTACTAATAAAATACCTGTAGAGATCCTCACTCATCCAAGTCATAGTTCTCAACTAATATAACTTTTTTTTTAAATCAACCATTAAGAACAGATCCCTCACTGGCATCAATCCACCATCAAAGGATGGCCCCAAAACATTTTCAGCATTTCACATATGCTTTTGCTCACTAGATTTTTTTCACACAGACGAGTCTACATTTTGTCATTCTCCTCTGTCTTCATCTGCTACTGAGCTTATAATTAGGAAGTTCAAACTATTAATGTCATCTTATGAAAGCTATACAAGACTCATTCAAGTTGAACTTGACTCATGGGGACGCCTATGCAATTTTGTGAACAATAGTTCAGACGTGGTTTGCAATTGTCTTCTTTGGGGATTTTTTTTTTTAAATTTCCCAATCTGGTCTACAACTTTGGTATATATGTATGTATATGGCTACCCATCACCAATATATAATGCCGGGCAGCTAACAATACTTAAAAACAGAATAAAAACAATATAACAAAATTATAAAAAAATGTAAATATGAGACAGGGAAAAACAACAACAAAGATCAATAATTAAAATAACCATGAAATGGGATCCCTTATTCCCTGGTAGTGTCACATCTTGGAAGAGATGAGCCAGATGCTGTCACCTTCATACATCTATACAACTGCCAGTTCTCTTCATTTAGCAACCTCATCTCCTGAATCAAACTCAATGGCAACCTCACACATTAGTGAGCACTTGTCTAGGATATGGGCTCAGGTGAATGCATTAAGTAATGTAATAAGGCACTCTTTAAACCTTTGCTAAAGAAGGACCCTGAAAGCAAAAGAACAGAGGTCTCCTATTTTATTCATGGTTGATTACTCTGTCTTCAAGTCCCTTCTATGCAGCTCTTTTCTCTGGCTGGGAAATCCCATCAAGATAAACATATAATATAAATAATGTATAAATATATAAAAATGGTAAAAAAAGCCAACCCTAGGAGAAGTCAGGATACTGGTTCTGCCTGCTTAAGTTACTGTATTAATCTTCCTTTCCCCCAATCCTGTTTTACATCTGACAGCACCTTAATTGGATTTACATCTGACAGCACCTTAATTGGATTTAACTCTGCTATCATCACATTAGCTTTCCTCCAGATTTGTAAAATGCACCTCATGCATCCCTGTATCAATTTGAAATATTGTGGAATTAAGTCATGTTAGCTGCAAAAAGTATACAATCGTATAATGTTCTGATTAAAACTCAACATACTATATGGTTATATTTACCCACCCCACATATTCTAAAGGACCTTTTCAAAAGGCAACTAGATTCTCATGTTTTTTTTCTTTGAAAACATTTCCTCAGTTCTAACTAAGAAGCTTCTTGGATGAGAAGTGAAACATTTCAAGGGAAAAAACCAAGAAGTCCAGTTGCCTTTTCAAAAGCATCTTTTGGACAACCATGATTGAAGATCTCCATAGACATATATCCACCCCATATATTTTTTTATACATTTTAATCTTCTATGAAGTTTTTTTTTACATGCAAACAGAAGAGAATACTCACTTGAAGTATATTAATCCAGGAAGAACAAATGTTATTTGAAAAACACATCTAATAGCACTGATTTCCACTGAATGAACATCTTTAATTTTCTTTAGAAATAGAGAAGCAACAGAGAACAGGAAGGCAGATAATAATGTATAGAACAAGCCAAGTCCTGGACATCCATTTTTCATCTTTATTCCTAGAATGAAATAATTGTAATTTCCAGTTAGCAATGAATAATTAAAAAATTAAAAAGTACTTTTTTTACCTGCATGCTGACATCTGAACAAGTAATACTCAGAGGGAATACATTGCAGTTCCATATTGCCTGAGAGCCCCTATCCCTATAGACATGCAAGCATTAATACATACACATATATTATTAATACAGATATTTTTAAATTTGAAATATATAGTGGATTTATACACTGTTATGAAGAATAATTAATTCTAGCTTACACATTTGGGGAAAATTTGTTCAGATTGATAATATTGAGTCAAAAATGTTGAAGGCCAGTTAATGCAAAAATCATTCACCTGCATACGGAAGAAAATAACTTAGTCAACCAATATTTTCATATACATAAAATAAATAATAAAAGGAAAAAATCCAATTGTTCACTATATACCAAAGAACATGACTGTCTTATAACATCCAGCCTTCATTATATAGGCCAGTGTTTCTCAACCTTGGTAATTTGAAAATGTGTGGCCTTCAAGTCCTAGAATTCCCCAGCCAGCATGTGCTGGCAGTAGAATTCTGGGAGTTGAAGTCCACATATCTTCAAGTTGCCAAAGCTGAAAAACACTGATATAGAGTTACACACTAATACTAAATACTAGGGTCCAAAAAATTATGTGAACCAAATGAAGCCCAGAAACACAAAGGATATTTTATTTGTTAATTTTATATCCCATAGTTCAAGATGCGATATGTAGCACTTCCTCCCCTATCGTTTTCCCACAACAACAATCCTATGAGATAAGTTGAGCATAAAGAGAATGACTGGCCTGAGTCTCCACCAAGGGTAGATTTAAACTTGAGTCTCCCTTTTCCTACCTCAATACATTAACCATTATAACATTTTCCTAGCCTTCAATTAATATAACTAGAAAGGAATAACAGAAGAAAAATGCCACCAGAGTAATTTAGAATGATTACAAGAGAAATATTAAGAGCTTTACTTCAAGGCTGCTAATGGATAATTAAAAAGAACTGATGTTATGAGGTAACTTCAGGAGGCATAGGTTCAGAATTATAGTAGGAAGAGACCTTGCTTATTTATACTGGCAACAAAAATTCAGGAGTTTTCTGGCTAACTGTAATAGAATGTGTGGATGACCTTGTGGGGAGATGAGAAGTGATGCTGCCTAGGAAGCCATCAGATAACAGAGGCAGGAACCTCCAGTGACTTAAGGGTCAGAGAGAGAAACTTAGAAAGGACCTATTTTAATTGATCAAGCTGTTAAAAGTCTGTGCCTTGAGTTTTGCAAAATTGATGTCAGTCCTCCCAAATAAACCAGTCAGGAAACACAAGTAGATGAACTAATTCTACTTTATTGCAAGGCTACATTAACAGAATCTTGCAAGATTCTCAAAGACTCAGGGTGGTCAGGGCCAGGAAATGCCAACACCCAACAGTAAAAAGGAACAAAGAGTTCTGGGACAGCTTATACATCTTTTTCTTCTTTCTAAAGAACTTGCTGAAGACAGAAAAGATAATCAAGAATTTTCTTGGAATCTGGATGCTTCCAGGAACTGTATACAGTACTCTTAGGATTTAAATTGCTTGGCAATTATTTTTTCCCCTCCCCTGTTCTGGATTAGTTCATCTAAGGTGATTAAACAAGCCAAAGGTATGTCTCAGGATTTAGTGACTGAAACAAAGCATGATTTGGCGAGGTGCTTCTGTCAGTTGCTAGGCAATGAGGAATTAAACCTGAAACTTGAGAATCACTGTTTTCTAATACTGAACAGCTGTGAATCTAAGGTAACAAAATATAGAAGGTCATGACTGAGCCATTTCAGATCATGGAGACCAGTGCTAAAATCAGCTTTCAACCAGCAGTGAACTTTCCATTTTGAAAAGACTGAATCTTGAATCACTGGTGACGCTAATGTGCTTAAGATTAATGACTGTGCTTGATATGAAAAATCAAACATGGGTTTTCACAGTATCATGATTCAGTAGATCTAGCATCTATTCCAATATGCACAAATGAAAAACAAGTACTGTATTTGTCACAGGTTTTCTGTGGAGAGGTCAAAAAAGTCAAGGTGGTAGCCACAAATTCCACCTCTTTTGTATATCCTTGATGTTGCATATGGGCATGGGACCCTTGATCTATTTTCTACAAATGTCCCTAAGTTCATATATATAAATCTGGGGACAAAGTTTTTGAAGACTTCCTACTGTAAAAAGAGTAAAAATGTTATGTTATGTATTAGCTTAGTATTTTTGCCATTTATATCCATTTGTCAAAAATTGTAGTGGTTTAGAAAAAGCAATTGTTTACAGGTTTTGTGAGAAGCAACTTGAAGATTTAACTAATCTGACAATAAAATGCTGCCCTGCATTGATAATTTCTTTAGTCTGATCTAGGAGAAGTCTTCACATGTTGCATTTTATTTTGTTTTTCTCATCAGAGACCATAAACTGATAAATGATATCACTGGAATATAAAAATAGGCATGTTCAATTATTTCCTCTCCTTTTTCCAGCAGTCAAAAAAAGGCCCTTCTTCAAGAATAACTGAAGATTATTGATAATTTCCAGTTGCCAATACTAAGCAATATAGCCTGCCTGGAGGTAAACAGGCTGAGATCTAGACATCCAGCTATCCAGCACTTGTATGACACACACAACATGTGAAAACAACAGGAGATAAAAATATAGCTCCACCACCCCAGTGTTGAGGCTTTCTCTGCATCTTGGAAAAACCACCTGGATTTGACCAGCTCCAAACGATACGGACAACACTGAACCAAATTTGCACTGGTCATGATAGATGCACAGAAACCCCTCTACAAGTGTGGCAAAATACCATCACCATATTGTGACTGTGGGGCCAAAAAACAAATTATCAACCACATAGTGACAGACTGTCCAAACAGAGCCTATGATGGAAATTTCACTGATTTCCTGTTTGTGACATATGAAGTAAAAAATTATATTTGCAACTTAGACACACATTTCTAATCATCATGTTAGGAATTCAGATTTCATATTATATGTTTTGTATTTTACCTGTGTTCCTTTTTATTGAAATATGTTGTGAATGCACCATATGATAGATAACTAGATAGCCAAATATAATAAATAAATATCCAGTGTTCTTTTTTTAATCAATGAATTGGAACTAGTCCAAATCTCAAGAAAAAAAACAGAAGACAAAAATGACAGGAAGAAAGATGCTACAGTCACCTACCAATTCAAAAACAAAAACACATTCTGAGCAGCAAATAAAAATGTGGCCTATCATACAAACAGCAAAACACAACTTAGCCATGTTCAGAGAAATAAAATCACATGGATCAGATAGCTTTAAATAAACTGAATCTGGCTTACACAGAAATCAGACTAGAAGGGTATTTGTTAATTGTCAGAATAACAGAGTTGATAGAGATTTTGCAAGTCTTTTTTTTTTAGAATAGAATACAATTCTTTATTGGCAAGGTATGATTGGACACACAAGGAATTTGTCTTGGTGTAAATGCTCAGTATACATAAAAGAAAAAAATACATTCATCAGGAGTCAAGCATCATAAGGTTCAAGACTTAATGATAGTCATAGGGTACAATAAGCAATCAAATCAGGAAACAGTCAATATAAATCGTGAGGATACAAGCGACAAAGTTGCAGTCATACAGTCACAAGTGGGAGGGGATGGGTGATAAGGAGTGATGAGAAGATTAACAGTAATAGTCGTGCACACTTTGTAATAGTTGGACAGTGTTGAGGGAATTATTTGTTTAGCAGAATGATGGCATTCGGGGAAAAACTATTCTTGTGTCTAATTGTTCTGGTGTGCAGTGCTCTATAGTGTCGTTTGGAGGGTAGGAGTTGAAACAGTTTATGTCCAGGATGTGAGGGATCTGTAAATATTTTCACAGCCCTCTTTTTGACTTGTGCAGTATACAGGTCCTCAATGGAAGGCAGGTTGGTATTGCTTTTTCTGCAGTCCTAATTATCCTCTGAAGTCTGTGTCTGTCCTGATGGGTTGCAGAACAAAACCAGACAGTTATAGAGGTGCAGATGACAAACTCAATAATTCCTCTGTAGAACTGTATCAGCAGCTCCTTGGGTAGTTTGAGCTTTAAATTGGCGCAGAAAGAACATTCTTTTTTGTGCTTTTTTTATTATGTTTTTGATGTTATGTCTCCATTTTAGGTCTTGAGATATGATAGAGCCTAGAAATTTGAAGGTCTCTACTGTTGATAAACAGATAGTTGATATTGTTCTAGTCCAATCCGCTGCTCAGGCAAGAAATGCTGTACCATTTCAGACAAATGGTTGTCCGAATTTTTCTTTTTTTTAACACAAGTTTTATTAATTTTTTACAACAAACACAAACACATAAAACATAGGACATAACATAAAAACATCATCATTCTTCATAAATTTACAAGCAGTGTATCGGTTGGTTTACCACTCCTTTTTGTGCATCCATTTCATAGTCATCATAATAATTATGTTGCATAATAACTCATATCGTCAATCAACAACCATATATCCCAATATCACTATTGAACAATCATTTGACTGTAATTTAACTAATTCATACTTAAGTGAGATAACTATAGTTTAATTTATTTATTTTATAACAGATCATAAAATCATACCAAATCTATCTTAATAAAATATTCTTAAAATATTATCAAAACCAAAAAGGAAAAAAAATGCATATTCGTTATATCCTAGGTTTCTAAATATTCTATTATTATATTGTATTATCTAACCATTGATAAAAAAAGATCCCAAACTTCATAAAATTGCTTATCTTCTTGTTCTCTAATTTCAAATGTCAATCTGCTCATTTCAGCACATTCCAATATTTTCTTAATGATTTCTTCTTCTAATGGTATTCTCTCACTTTTCCAATTTTTAGCAAATGCAATCCTAGCCGCTGTTAATACATTTACAATCAAATATTTTACATTTTTATTATATATATCAGGTAAGATTCCCAATAAAAAAAATCTCTGGTTTCAAGTCTATATGTTTCTTTGTCATTTTTTCCAACCATATGCGAATTCTAGTCCAGTATTTCCTGGCCTCCTCACAAGTCCACCACATATGGTAATATGAACCAGGAATCTGATGACATTTCCAGCATTTTTCAGATTTGTTCTTAAACATTCTTGCAATTCTTGTCGGGGGAAAGTGCCACCTATAAAACATCTTATACAAATTTTCTTTATATGCTATTGACATTGTCATTTTATAATTTTGAGACCACAACTTTTGCCATTTCTCAAAATCAATCCCATATCCAAAATTCTTCCCCCAAACAATCATTGTTTCTTTAACTTGTTCTTCCTCCAATTTAATTTCCAACAAATAATTATATAATTTTTTATCACTTTTTCATCAGTACCTGTCAAAATCCTGTCTAAATCAGTCAATTTATCATAAAATCCTTCTATTTTAGAATCTTTAAGATACCTTGAATGTATTTGTGCATATGAAAACCAATTCATCTTTATACCTTGTTCTTCTAAATTTTGCATCGTTTTAAGTTCACCCTTTTCATCTAGTAATTCCCCATATCTAACTGTTTGTTCCTTCTTATAAGTTATAGGATACGAAAAAGCTTCAATAGTTGATAACCAAACTGGGATTTTCAAATAACATTGTTTCTTAATTTTCTCCCAATTCAACCATAACGATTCCCATATATAATGCCTTCTAAAATAACCCTGCGATTTAGTTCCCTTTTACCATAGAAAAGCATGCCAACCCAATAATAAATCATGTCCTTCTAATGCCAACAGTCTAGTCTTTCTTAACGTTATCCATTCTTTAGCCCGAATTTTTCTTTAAAACTTCCAGTGTTGGAGCACCACAACTTTTGGAGGCAACTTGTTCCACTGATTTATTGTTCTGTCAAGAAATTTCTCCTTAGTTCTAGGTTGCTTCTCTCCTTGATAATAGCATTCAGGCATCAGTATAATAAGGTTAGAACAGCAAAATGTGGGTTAATGTTTCAGGAACTCCTTTCCCACAATATGATATTCTGTAATTTCCATTCAAAAACTGTGGTTGGAACATTAAATCTTGCCAGGGTTAGGGTTCTTCTGAACACATTGACAGTTAAGATGTAAAATCTCATAATTGCCAGGCAGATCAGTGACAATTTTTTTGTAAATTGAAAGTAAATGCTTAGGTTTGCTAGTAAAGTGCAAATATTTACATTTGGGAAATGGGTAGAAATCCTATTTGAAACAAGAGCCTGCTTCTTTTCCAGCCATCTGAAAATTGCAGGAGGGATGGTGTTATTATCCTAACAGAGGATGGATTGAAATGTTCAGTCTATTTGGGTGGTAAGACTGGAGAGATTCAGTTAACTTTATTCATTTAATGAAGATGCACCAGTTAATGTAAATTAAAGCATTGATATTAGCAGAGGATAACAAACATCTATTTTCAGCTTTTTTAAAAAAAAGATAACTCATGCTACAGAAAATCCACGCATGTTTTAGCAGCACTTCTCCTTTCATCACAAGTATGGTTTTGGGGAGATCTTATGCTGATAATAGGTTATTCAGATCTGATTCCCATTAAAAGTAATTACTTGAATTTTATCAATCTAGGAAGTAAAAAAAAAACATTAAAGACACAGGCAAGGGCAAATCAGTTCCATACCTTAAAGTGTCTACCATATGAAGTCACTAAGAGATGAGCTTAACTCAAAACTGGTTACCTTTTTGTCTAGTTTAGAAGATCGTTGCATTTGGAGACTTACTGGATAATAAATTTATATCTGAATTGTTTAAAATGAACCTCGTTCTTTAAGAGAGATTTAATGTTTGAAAGATCTGATATAAGAAGTTCTTGACTTATACTTAACAACTGTTCATAGCTACAATTGACTCTTAAAAGGTACAGTATGTATGACCTGTCCACAAAGTTATGACTGCGCCCCCATAATCATGTGATTGCATTTTGAGTGCTTAGCAACCAGGTCACATTTGTGACCAGTTGCTGGGTTCCACAGTCATATGACTGGCATTTGTGATCTTTTTTACCGTTTTCCAGATGAAAATTCACTTAACTGTGTGATTTGGTTAATGATCATCACTCTGATTTGCTTTATGATCATCCTAAAATGGTCATAAAAGTCCAATCATGTGGTGCCTTGACTTATGGCCGCTCAACTGTGGTCATAAGTCAAGGGCTACTTGTATCACTATTAAAACATTAGCCTTTATTTACCACCATTTTTCCCACCCCAAGTTTAACCCCCCGGAAAACTTTTAATTAGAATTAGAAATTTTAATTAGCAGAGTTATTTCTTGCATTTGAAGAGTATTTTAGATTATTTTAAAATAAAATCTTAACATTGATGTGATAAAAAGTCACTATTGAAACATACAGAAAGAAATGGTTTGCAAAAGAAACAGCTCATCCTCTAAACCAGGGGTGGGCAATTACCTCCCTGCCTAAACATCCTGCTCCCTCCTTCCCTATCTTTTAACTATAATTCTATGATTTTTTAATTATTTTAGAAATATTTGTGTTTCATGGTTTTAATGCCTTTTAATACTGTAAACCACCCAGAGTCGCTTCAAAACAAGATGGGCAGCAAATAAAGCAAATACATACATGCATGCATGCATGCATACATGCATACATACATACATACATACATAGTCATCCTGCCTTTCAACTACATTCAGTCGGGAAAAAGAAGCAGTGAGCTCCCACTCTCATGCATGTTTCTTTTTATTTAAAATGCTGTAGTTGCCAACAGTTTGGCCCTTAACCTATTTACACAGACTGTGCCTTCTCCATAATCAATTAAGAATTCTTCCAACCACCAGTCATCTCTTTGTCCTACACATAGGATAACTCACTCTTTCCCACTAATACAAAAAAATTAAATCAAATTCAAAGCAGTGCATAATACACACACAGAGATGGAACACACACAGAGAGAGAAAGATGCAACACACACACACACACACACACATTTTTTTCAAGACATTTTGAATCTCCAGCATATTACAACTGGACTTGCACATGCACTTCTCAGTTTAATCACAGTCATTTCAATCTGGATTGTTCATACAGGAACTGATAGACCATTTGACATCTAATTAATTATACCCACGGCAAACTTGTTTTGATCTCAATTGCATTGTTTTCCTAGTTTTCTCATTATACAATAAAGCCCATGTTAATAGGTACTGTTTATTTTCATATTATATTAAAGTAGGGATGCTCAAAATGAACTACAGCTGATGAAAGAAATACAAAACCAGGCTGATCTTGAAGAATAAAACATCAGGTTAATGTTTAGCCAATCTAGTTGATTATCAAAAAAACAAGATGCCAAAATCAATAGTGGAATAGTTAAAGTGGATCACAATCCAAGGAATTGCAGGTCCTTTGTACTTTCTCCGAAGTACAATATAGCAGGGTTTCCTGACCTTGGCCATTTTAAGACACATGGACTTCAACTCCCAGAATTCCCCAGACTGCACGGCTGGCTAGGGAATTCTGGGAGTTGAAGTCCATGCATCTTAAACTGCCAACGTCAGAAAATCTTGCCATGTGGTAAAAGTCTTTGAAACTTACTTCTCTATCAAAAGCATTGAGTACCTGCTACTACAGTTAACAAAGAGAAATCCCTTACATTAGCAACAGATACAGTACTGTGCAAAAGTATTAGGCAGTTGTGCAAAAATAGAAATAGAAATAGAAGTGTTAATAGTTTATTTTTATCAATTCACAAAACAGAAAGTAAATAAACAGAAGAGAAATCCAAATCAAATCAATACTTGGGGTGATCACCCTTTGCCCTAAAAATAGCACCAATTCTTCTAGGTACAATTGCACCCAGCTTTTGAAGGAACTCAGGAAGGTTCCTTCAAGGTTGTTCCAAACATCTTGGAGAACTAACCACAGACCTTCTGTGGATGTAGGCTGCCTCAAATCCTTCTGTCTTTTCATGTAATCCTATGATGTTGAGATCAAGGCTCACTTCCAAGATTTTTTTTACTTCTTTATGCTTAATGACATTGGATATATGTTTGGGGCTATTGTCCTGCTGCAGAATAAGTTTAAGACCAATCATGTGCTTCTCTGATGGTATGCCATGATGGATAGGTATTTGCATTCCTCAGCATTGAGGAGATTATTGATCCTGACCAGATGACGAAGAGCCAGTTCCAGGCACATCAAATGGGGATGTAGAGGAATCACGAAGTTGACAGATGCTCTGAGACAGTAAGGCTGCTCTGAGGACAGTAAGGATGTTCTGAGGAGTAGTAAGGCTGGGTACTGCAGAGCAATCACAGGAGGAAAGACCGGACAAGCAAGCAATTGGCTGAACTAGGGACAGAAGGGACACAGCTGCAGCTGGCCAGTGGAAGTGAGGAAGAACTGCTTCTCCTTCTGATTCAGGGCTGAGAAGAGGGAGGCACAATGAAGGTCAGCCAGTGTTTCAATTCCATTCTTCAGTATATCAATTCTTCCAGCATTTCTCCATTTCAGTTTCATTCCAATTTCATTCCATTTTCTGGGAGTTGCTTCGCTTACTTCTAAAACATGTTTTCCTTTAAAGTTGCTCAACTTTTGCATCTCTTTTAATTTTAATCATTTCATGTTCTCATTGGAAGTTCTTTTAAAGCAGGGGTCCCCAACCCACAGGCCGCAGCCAGGGTTGTAAGCTGTTCAGAACTGGGCCATGGACGCGGCGGGCGAGAGTGCACTCATGTCTCCACTTGTGCGAGCAGTGGTGAGCATCTACCTGCCACTCGTGCAAATGGTGTTGTGCATGTGCATACTTACCAGCTGTTCACACAGAACCATTCCCTCTTCCCCACCCCAGCCCTGCCAGTCCACAAAGCCAGAATAGTTGGGGAACTCGTTCTAAATTATCTCTTTCTCTGTATACACTTTATACATCTTCCTCTAATCCTCTTTTTTTTTTTTCGCAGCAATTATTCTTTTATGTGCCCATTGCTTCATCCACAGCCCCTTCCGCTTCATCATTCCACAAAGTTTCCTTCTTCATCCTTCCCAGTGGCATGATTCTCACACACTTCTGTAGTATTCTATGGCAATGTTTCTCAACTTTGGGCACTTGAAAATGGGTGAACTTCAGTTCCCAGGATTCCTTTCACTCAGCTCCATGCAGCTTCTGCATGCTCTTTTTATTCATTCTGTCAGGACATTAATCTATCTGCTAATATTTTCTCGGATGAAAGACTATGCTATTGCTTCACACTGCCAAAATAAATAATAAAATAAAGGAGCTTTTCATTCAGCTGTTGTTTTTTTTTAGCAAGCCCAGCAAATTGCGACACCTTTTGTATTATCTATCTTTTCAATGTAAACTTTAAGAATGGCATAAGATATTATTTTACAAGCACAATGTTCTATTGACATTGGATCTTAAAACATAATGATACTTTCAACGCAGCATTGAAAAGGCAACATTATACTCTTGATAGGAATTTTAAATTCAAGTTGACTTCATAATTGCACTGAGGAACAGAGGTGTCATTTTTACTCAGGAACAAGTCTTAGAAATTGACAGAAGTTAACATATTTTTGTGTATGAATGAATAAATTATTACATATAAAAGCACAAAATGCTACCATAATAGGCCTGCATGCAAAATATGTTTTCTTCACACAGGAAATGTATTCAATCATAAACACTCCAACTTATACATATTTTTTAGAAAGGTTTGACATGTCAAGTCAAATCTTTACTATGTTTAAACATAAAACTACCTCTTATAGATATTATATAGTGGAGAACAGTGTCAGGTAATAGTGAACAAAACTACAAGTAGTAGTTCTTGTTGAACGATTGGTCACTTAATGAGTGTTCAAAGTTACAGTGAACCCCCTTAAAAGTTACTTACAACCTCAAAGTTACAAAACACACAGAAACACATACACAGAGAGAGAGAGAGAGAAAGAAAGAAAGATCCAGTCACATGGTTGTATTTTGGGCACTTGGCAACTGACTTGCATTTACAACTAGTTGCAGCATCCCACACAGATCCCACATCACCACAAATTGCCAGTTTCCAGCAAAAAATTATCCATTCAAGATAATGGATTTGCTTAATTACCATATGCTTTGCTTAATGACCATGGTGACTTGCCTTATGACTACAGTACAAATGATTGTAAAAATCAAGTAAGGTCACATAGTGATCCATTTAACAATCGCAATGACATGACCAAAATTCTGGGCCCAATTGTAGTTAAGTAAGGACTATTTATATGTCAGGCTTAAGCCAGATATAGTCCTCAGTCACTATCAAACAAGATTAAACTGTCAATTATGGGATTATGAACGATGGTGCCATTTTTGCCTAAAACAACAAAGCATCTCTGTCTGAAATGGTACAATTCAGCTATTTTTTTTACTATTTGAAAATGAAGCCAAGCAATTCAAAAATATCAGATGAGGTAAAAAAAGATGCTATATGCCAGGACAGTATTTCTTAAATTCTCATATTACAGAATAATGAAAATGGTGCCTCTGTTTTTTTTAATCAAAGGATAATTATGTCAGTAAGAAAAATCAAAATTATATGCCAAGCGGCTTCAGGAGCTATGTATAGTACTGAGATGTTTAAAAAAACCTGAAGATTCTATGAGGATTTATTTGGATGTTAAAGTTTACACAATACAATTGTATTTGCTAAAAGAAATAGAACTTGATCTGCTCTAATATAAAAGGTTATAATTTGTTCTTTGCCTGTGACTTAAAGAATTATTTAAAAATACACAACAGGACATGCATATAAATGTATAAAAATCATTATATTTACAAAGAATTAGAATATAATAAGCTACTTAATACCATTATTCTGTAACATATTTCATATTACTATAGATCCAGAGACTCATGGTACATGATTTCAAAATCAACTTAAATGAAATTATACCACAGCAAAATTTAAGTGTTGGTAGTGTAAAAATAATCTGCTATATGATTTTACAGGATAATGTGTATATACACCTGTATGTATGTATGTACCGGTATGTATGTTTGTACACTGCCCATCTCACCAAAGTAACTGAGTTGTTTCCAAACCTATTCAATAAAATAACATGTGTAAATTTAGTTTACAAACTAAATAATAGTAATCAAAACTTTTACAGTAATTAATCTGGAACTAAAGTTTTCTGATTCCATACAAATGTGATTTTTTTTCCATTAGAAAGATGAGGCACATTAAGGAATAAGGTCATGTGTTAAATTAACTTAGATGAGTTGTTATACAGGAAGGTTTCTGTTTACCTTTACCACTTGGTGTGAAGAAGGGATGCTAAATCCTGTTTAAATTATACTGTAAGGCACAAGAGTGCTGAATAAATGGATTATAGTAAAGAAAGATTCAGGATGGACAGAACCCCAGCTCCCCCAAAAAGAATACATATTTCCAGAACAAAAAGAAAAGGGCAGGATATGCACCTTTTTATATATTAGATAAGAGTGAAAAACCAAAAACCAAAAAAAAAAAAAAAACCCAACCCAGAGCCGTTCAAGGCTTTCAGGAGGAAAGTTCTGTATTTTTATTTTTGGGGGTGGGTGCTCGTGGTTGTTTTATGATTCTCAAGGAACCAAAGAGAAACCTTTCTCTCTCCCTCTCCTTTTTAATTTAAGATCCGCCATCCCCGTTTTACTCCTTTTTTTGGGGGGGGGGGGAGAGGAACCCCGTCCGAATTGTTTAACAGGACTTTTCAAAAGTTGGAGGAAACCTAAAGAAACGAGGCCGGAGCGGGCATCTCTTCGGGCACAGGCTGGAACTCGCCCGTCGCCCGGGCAGAAGCGGCGGCGGCTCAACCTCGCCTTAGCCAGAGGGCACCTAAAAAAGAGTGCTGTTTCTCGGCACCCCCGGCCGGAATTCAAGGGCAGAAACGCAAGGATTTTTTTTTTTTGGGAGGGGGGGGCGGCAATCCCGCTAAGCCGGATCACCGAAAAGCCACCGGCACTTCATCTCCTCACCCACCGGGCATCCCGCAGCAGGTCCAGGGGCAGGAGCTCCCGTCGCCCGGCTTGGCAGCGCCCGTCGCTTCCATGTCGTGAACCTGAGAAGGGCAAGGCTGATCCGAGGCACCTCCGTCCTCCTCCTCCTCCTCCTCCTCCCGGGTCCCGGGTCCTTCCTGCCTTCGATCCCATCGCTCTGTTGCCCCTGACTCTCCAGCGTTGGGACCGTCGGCTTCTTCCCCGCAGCCCTGACCCCGCACCATTAGGATCGACTTCAAACTGCCTGCAGCCTCCGTCCGGCGAGGAGCCGGCAACTTTAGTGCGCATGCGGGCAAGGCCGGTTTGGCACCGCCTCCCGCCGTCCCGTGGGCGAGGCCGGCTGGTTCCCACGGTGAGTTTATTGGCGGGCGGCGAGCTTCTGACGGGGTGTTTACCTCAGGGTTGCCTTTGAATGGGAGGATTTCCTTCTGCTTTCCAGCTCTGGAGAGTTGGAAAGGTGGAATCTGGAGTTAAATTTGAAAGAGGGTATTTGAGAATATCAGTTATTAAATCAGTGTTGTTCGAATTTGGCAACACTCTTAAGATGGATGGACTTCAGTTCCCAGAATCCCATAGCCAGTTAAAGCTGTGTGGACTTCAACTCCCAGAATTCCCCAGCCAGCATGCTGACTGGAAATTTTATTTTTATTTTTATTTTTATTTATTTATTTGTCAAAAGCTTACAACATAACAGAAACAAGAATAAACATAAGTTTAAATACAAGAAATAGGAGCTAATAATAGGACAAGGACGGTAGGCATGATTTTATTCTAGGAATTGAAGCCCACACATGTTAATGTTCAAATACAGTTTAAAAAACACTTGATTAAATAATACTCTGTGGAAAAGAAACGGCATATTATGGCCACCCAGAATTGTGAGCCACTTTAAGGCATGCCTCGGCCCTGAAAACCACTAGGCCTCCATAGGCATCTCATTCAGTTGTGTTGCTTGCCTTTTTTGTAAAGAGGAGAGGACAATAGTAATGATATAAAGCAGTGATTTCTCAACTGGAGTCCTTATGGCCCCTGGGGGTGTCTAGGTGAAAAAATGTAACAGATCACGATGCTAGGGCAGGGAAGGAGGCGACAGATCCCCTTTTGTGATCTGACAAGCAAAGCCTGATTCACTTAACAGCCAGCCGAACTTATCAGCTGTGCAGTGATTCACTTAACAACTGTAGCAAGAAGGATCGTGAAATGGGATGAAACTCCTTTAACAAGTGTCTCACTTAACAACAGAAACTTTGGGCTCAGTTGTGGATGTAAGTCGAGAACTACCTATATTCTGTTTTCTATCATCCCTTTGGCAAGAGGGGCAGCCATAGAAAGAGAATAGATAAAAAAAATAAATGCTGGGGTTTTCACCATTCAGATTGGGATGAGATGCCACATCATTCATATAATACGTTGATTATAGAAAGAAATTTTTAATATAGCCATGATGAACCAAAGATAAACTCATTTATTTATTTTTATTTATTTATTTTATTTGTCAAAAGCTTACAATATAACAGAAACAAGAATAAGCATAAGTTTAAATGCAAGAAATAGGAACTAATAATTGGGGACAATAGGACAAGGATGGTAGGCACGATTGTGCTCTGTTCATTGCTGTAGAAAATAGAACAAGTTCAAACCCACATACATTTTTATATACAGGTAGTCATCGACTTAAAACAACTCATTCAGTGACCATTCAAAGTCACAATGCCACTGAAAGAAGCGACTTACCATTAATCTTCACACTTCCGATTGTCACTGGATCCCCACAGTCATGTGATTGAAATTTAGGCACTTGTCAAGCATGTATTTATACAGTTGCAGCATGCTGGGATCGTGTGAACATCACCTGCGAACTTCCCAGCCAGTTTCCGACAAGCAAAGTCAATGGGGGAAGCTGGATTTGCTTAATGACCACATGATTTACTTAACAGCTTTGGCAAAGAAAGTTGTAAAATTGGGCGCCACTCACATAACAACTGCCTTGTTTAGTAGTGGTACCAGTTGTGATTGTAAGGGCTACCTGTATATAGGGCCTGTGTCAAATTTTTCAACTTTCAATTTCCAAACGTTAGTGGTGCTCCAAAGTTGTGACATGCCTTGGGGATTGTAAAGATATTTTACTTCAATATAATTTAGACGTGCTTTGTAAATAACTTCTTAAATATCATAACTTTTCAGTCGAGCAATTCCCCAGTACTATCAAAGAACATCATTCTGTGTGCAGGGTGGAAGATATCTTTATCATTTCACTCCAAAGGAAGGCTCAAAAACAGGAAAAGCTGCTCAAGTGATTGCAAATAATTTGGTGTATTTCATGAACAAGAAAGGCACTGAAGGCCATTGGAGGAGATTCTATAAATATTAATACTGGCTGTGAAGGTGTCCTATGCGCTGGGTAGAGGTCAAACCAGAACATCCACTCTGTTGGAGCTGATTGAATGGTTTGAAGGTGTATATGAGAACCTTTGACTTGCCAACTGAGTACAGCAGAAATAAATAAGTTCATTGTCAAACCAATTCAGGTACCATAGTGGCCCTGTCATGCCCAATCAAAAAGAGTGATGCGTGAAACAGGTCACAGAGGCAGCAAACAGACTGTATGCCCATGAGAAACATGAGGGTTATTCTAGAGGCCAAGAAGCAAGTTGACAGCTGATGTCAAAGAACGAATCAAAACAAGACTTGATGAAACTCCTTTAAACATTTTTTGTAACTTAGATAATTGCTTTCTGATGTTAGTTTATGATTGCATGGATTATTTTTTGTTTAGCTAGATAAGATTCATGCAGGGGGGAAAAATTAATTTTTGTAGCACAAAGAGTAATTTTGAGAAGATAAAGTTAGCAGTACTTGGGTTATAAGAGACTTTTGTTGGTATATATGATCAGAGGTGGATTTACCATGCCAAGCTAAACGTTGTGCAATTGCAAAAAGAACAGCAGATTTGAATTCTTAGTGTAAAAACATGTATCAATGAAATAATTTGAAAAAAATAATTTTCACCCCATTAAATGATACATCTACTGTACCCATGTGTGTCTGTGTGTAATATATATGTGTTTATATATAATAATAATAACAGATAATCAGAGTTGGAAGGGACCTTGTAGGTCATCTAGTCTAACCCCCTGTCCAAGCAGGAGACACTACACTCTTTCTGACAGATGGGAGTCCAATCTCTTCTTGAAGGTCTCAAGTGATGGCACTCCCACAACTTCCGAGCGCAAGCTGTTCCATTGGTTGATTGTTCTTGTTAGGGATAACATTGTTTTACCCTAACTGGTTTAGGTAAATAATAATATGTAATCATAGTTTGTTATGTTAAAGTGTCTGCAACTTTAACTGTGGGATAGTAATTAAGGGAGTGGTTGTGAAAGCACTTTAAAAGAAGCAAGACGGCAGCTTGCTATCTCTCTGGCTTTGATGATTCTTGATTACTGCAAGGACACAAGACTGCATTGCTCGAACGGGAGAGAAAACAAAGGACAGACTTGTAAGTGTATTGACATAGGGTATTCAACACGGACTTTGCTAACTGAATATCCCTGAATGGACTGACTAAATGATACATGACTATTGGACTGTTATTTTGACTATGCTATGAACTCATAATGGAATAAACTATATATTTGATAGCACAAGAGTATCTGTCATTTTTACTGTATGTTAATAAACATACAAGCTTAGCTCACTCATTTATCTGTGTGCCTATCTGACTAAGCTGCACATTCTGTTTAGCTTGTCTCCCTAACCCTGGTTGGGGAAACCAGGCTTAACACTGGTTATGGGCCCAGAGGCTGCAAAGTCAGTTTAACTAGGATAAAACAGATTTATGTAAAAGTGAGAGTTTGTGTTGTTATACATTACAGTAAACAGACAGCTGTGTTTTATTAATTATAGTTTTATATCCATATAAGAAAACATGGCACAAGTCAATCAACAAAGTTTGTCCCTGATATCCAAGTTGGATGGAACAAACTATGTATCATGGTCTATGAAATGTAGTATGCTTCTAAGAAGAGAAGGTTTGTGGAACATAATTGAAAATCCACCAAACGTAGAAGAATGGGATCCAGAGGATGAGGAAGATAAATTAAAGATAGAAGAATTTATGCATAAAAATGAACAAGCAATTTGCATTATTGGGTTAACCTTAACTGATAACCAGCTTGTTTATATCCATGGAGAAAAGACAGCTGTTGGGTGTTGGCAGAAGCTGAAGAGGATTTATGTTCGAGATAATGTTG
Source organism: Hydrophis major (assembly GCA_033807585.1). Lineage (NCBI taxonomy): Eukaryota > Metazoa > Chordata > Lepidosauria > Squamata > Elapidae > Hydrophis > Hydrophis major. The sequence continues at coordinate 84,911,428 of CM066331.1, read as the reverse complement.
GTGCTCACATAAATCTAACACGGAAACTTTTCAGTACACATCTCCATAAGAATGGTGATATGCTGAGTCATTTGAAAACTATGCAAAGCATTTTTCAAGAACTGCACGAGAAAGAGATTATTTTCTCTGAATTACACCAAGTCTATATAATACTATCTTCCCTCGATGAAACCTATGATAACTACGTCACTTCCCTTGAAATATTGCCAAAAGAAAGCCTAACTTTAACTGATATAACTGGCAGATTGATTGAAGAGGCCAGAAGAAGGCTTGAAAGAGACGAGTTAAGGAGGCAGCAACCTCAAAAAGAAGATAACGAAACTCCTACTGCATACGCAATTAAAAAGTGCTTTAATTGTGGAGGAAGAGGACATTTGGCAAGATTTTGTAAAAAGGCAAAGAACCAGAACGCTGGCCAGAATACAAAAAGTCATCAAAAGATAAATAAAAATTTAGAGTTAGCCATGTATACTAACAGAGCTGTAAAAATAATTTATGGGTGGTTGATAGTGGAGCATCACATTGTATAACAAATGATAAGAAAAATTTTATTAAAATGTCCAAGAGTACACAGCAGATATCGTTAGCCAATGGCTGGAAACTGAAAGCTAAAGGTCAAGGTATAGCATATTGTTCTTTTATAAAAGAGAATGTAAAAATGTTATATGTACCACAACTTGTTTAATTTAATTTCAGTAAGAATTTTGGTTAAACTAGGATATGTAGTTACATTTAAAGGAGATAACTGCATAATTGAGAAAGAAGATAAGAGAATTACTGCATCTTTAAGAGGTGAATTATATGTGTTAAATGATGATGGTTTAAAGGTGGCTAACATGGTTTATGAAAATAAGAAACCTCATGATGAATGTATTCACTTGTTACATCGAAGGCTAGGGCATTTAAATTTTAAAATGCTTAAGAAAACTGTTGAATTATCTAAGGGAATAAGTTTAAAACCTTGTCATAAGTATTTGCAATGTTCTATTTGTAATCAAAGCAAAGCAAGGGTTACACCGGCTAATAGAGTTGATGAATTTACTCCTAAAGAACCTTTAGAAGTAGTATTTGCAGATTTAATAGGTCCTAAAACACCAAGTGTAGGAGGAGCTCGTTACATACTAAGTATAATGGACCATTATTCTAGATATGGGTTTTGCTATTTAATGAAGAGCAAAACTGAAACATATCAAAATCTATTTAATTGGATAAAATTTGCAGAAAGGAAAACTAAAAAGAAATTAGTAACTCTTATAACAGATAATGGTACAGAATTTACAAATAATAAATTCCAGAACAGACTAAGAATGTTAGGTATTCAACATAAAAAGTCTGCACCATATAGGCCACAACATAATGCCTTTATAGAGAGAAGAGGCCAAACATTACAATCAATGGCACGAACTATGATGTCTGATTCAGGATTACCTGACAATTTGTGGGGAGAAGCAATAATGTGTGGTAATCATATATTAAATAATGTTGTTAATTCAACAACAGGTGAATTACCATTCACACTGTGGCATGGTACAAAACCTGATTTAAGTTACATGCACACATTTGGAGCACCAGCATGGGTGCATATCCCTTCACAACTTAGACACAAAGGACAGCATAGAGCTAAAAGATTATATTTTGTAGGATATACATCTAATCATAGATCTTATAGATTCTGGGAACCAGGTACATCTAGAGTTTACACTAGTGCTAGTGCTAAATTCCTAGAACATGTAGGATGGAATAGATTAGAGCAAGATTTAAATAATGAAGTAATTATTGAACCCTACAAAAGGCAGAAAGATCAGATTAGTTATAAGAAGAGTCCAATTAAAGAAGAAGTCCATGAAGAGCAAATAGGACCAGAACAAGAGGAAACAGTTGATCAGGAAGAGTTAGATAATCAAGAAGAGTTAATAAATGAAAGTCCACCAGTAAGTCCTGTAATACCTAGACGTACTACACGTATAACTAGACCACCTGATAGATATCAAGCAAGTATAGTTTGCCAAGTAACTAAAGTTCCAACTAGTGTAGATGAACTTAGGATGTATCCTGCTAAGGATCAGGAGAATTGGCAAAAGGCAATGGAAAAAGAACTAAATTCATTAAAGGTAATGAAAGTTTATGAAGATGCTAAATTACCTCCAGGAGAAAAATCCATTGGGTGCAAATGGATATTTAAAGTAAAAACTGGAAATGATGGGACTGTTACCCATAAAGCTAGGTTAGTAGCTCAAGGATTTAATCAAACTGCATCTGATTATGATGAAGTTTTTGCACCAAGTCTTAAAGCAACATCTTTAAGAGCAGCATTAGTGTGGGCAGCTAAGAAAAACTATGTCATTAACCATTTAGATGTAGAAACTGCTTATCTACATGCACCATTGCAGCACACTATATATTTAAGAAAACCAGTAGGTATAAAAGAAAATAAAGTAAATAGTAATGATTGTTGGAAACTCAAAAAGAGTCTTTACGGGTTGAAACAATCTGGGTTTGAGTGGAACCAATATATTGTGAAAGAGTTAAACAATATAGGTTTTAAATCTGGTTTAGCAGATCCATGTGTGTTTAAAAGAGAAAATAATGGAACGGTGTCATTATTGTTATTATTTACAGATGATATTGCTTTGATAACTAGGACTAATAATGAAGCTAATGAGATTATATCATTATTAGCCAAAAAGATAAAATTAAAGCATTTAGGTGAAATTAAAAAGTATCTAGGATTGACAATTAACAAAACAAAAAATGGTTTTAAGATATCTCAAGAAGATAAAATTTGCCAATTAATTAAAACGTTTAAAATGGAACTTTGTAAACCGGCAAAGACTCCAATGAGTCAGGAAGTTTGCCAAACTGATGATCAAAGTCCCAAATTTGATAAGTCTATATATCAATCTTTGATTGGTAGCTTATCATATATAAGCAATTGGTCAAGGCCAGATATAGCTTATAGTGTAAATCAGCTGGCACGTTTTAATTCAGATCCACAACAATGTCATTGGCAATCATTAAAGAGAATTTTAAGGTATCTTAAAGGAACACTGAACCATGCATTGTATATAGAACCAAAGGGTGATTTGATTCTTAGTGCCTATGCAGATGCAAGTTTTGCAACTGATATAAACACTAGAAAATCAACATCTGGGATGGCTATATTATTTGGTAAAACACTAATAGGGTGGAGGTCAATCAGACAACAGCATATCAGCTTGTCCACGATGGAAGCGGAATTTTCATGTCTGTCATTACTATGCACTGACTTGATTTTGTACAAACAGTTATTATTAGACATGGGTATAACTGTAAAAGATTCCATTATTGTGTTCGAGGATAACCAAGCAGCTATAAAATTAGCTACTAGTATTGCTGTAAAAACTAGATCAAAGCATACTGATTTAAGATACTTAAATGTTAGAGAATCTGTAAAGAATGGGCTAATTAAATTGGAATACTGCATGACGGAAGAAAACATTGCAGACCAATTTACAAAAGCTCAAGGAGTAAGCAAGTTTAAAGAGAGTTGTAACAAATATGATTTAAAGATGTAAATAGTTATATTATTATTTCCTAAAAGGGGAGAATGTTAGGGATAACATTGTTTTACCCTAACTGGTTTAGGTAAATAATAATATGTAATCATAGTTTGTTATGTTAAAGTGTCTGCAATAGTAATTAAGGGAGTGGTTGTGAAAGCACTTTAAAAGAAGCAAGACGGCAGCTTGCTATCTCTCTGGCTTTGATGATTCCTGATTACTGCAAGGACACAAGGCTGTATTGCTCGAACGGGAGAGAAAACAATGGACTGGCTTGTAAGTGTATTGACATAGGGTATTCAACACGGACTTTGCTAACTGAATATCCCTGAATGGACTGACTAAATGATACATGACTATTGGACTGTTATTTTGACTATGCTATGAACTCATAATGGAATAAACTATATATTTGATAGCACAAGAGTATCTGTCATTTTTACTGTATGTTAATAAACATACAAGCTTAGCTCACTCATTTATCTGTGTGCCTATCTGACTAAGCTGCACATTCTGTTTAGCTTGTCTCCCTAACCTTGGTTGGGGAAACCAGGCTTAACACTTCTCACTGTCAGAAAGTTTCTCTTTATTTCCAGGTTAAATCTCTCCTTGTTCTGTTTCCATCCATTATTCCTTGTCTGGCCTTCAGGTGCTTTAGAAAATAGCTTGACCCCTTCCTCTCTGTGGCAGCCCCTCAAATATTGGAACACTGCAAGGAAGAAGGTGGAGCCTCCTCGCTGACGGACTGTAGATCGCGACTCTCTGTGACTATGGTCCGTGCTCTTTCGTTGGAGAGCCCCGATTATTACGATTAGGGGCTGATGCTGCCTTGGAGGGGAAGCTGCAAGCCAGGTTGAGGGAAGCCGCATCTCCCCCTCTCGGGCTTGGTCTTTTTCCCCCCAAAGATGACTGCAGCGGTGGTTTAAAATGGCCATCCCGAAGAGGAGGACTCAGCTGGATTAAGATTTGTGCAGGAGGGAAGAAAGAGGTGGATAACATCTGAACCGGGACAACTGGGCAATACAACTAAACAAAAGTACCCCAGGATTAAGGTAACATGGAATTTTTAAGAAAAGAAAAGTGAGCGGCGAAATTACAAAGGGACAGGGGGGGAAAAGGAAAATATTTTTTGACAGGTAAGCGGGGCTTCGAACCGGGAAAGGAAGAAGCTGGAACTAAAGATTTAACTAAATTGGACTAAAATATTTTGGGAATAAACAGGCATAAAATAAAGCTAGACTTAAGATTGTCAAAAAAATAATAATAATAAAGTTTACAAATTGGAGACTGGACTGTGCTGGAATATTGAGATTCGAAAAACCCTAAATAAAAAAATAGGGGGAAAAGGTGAAGACTTTGTATAATGGAGAGTGCCACCTTTTGACAAAAACTTGAGCTCAAACAAAAGAGAAAGCATTCTGTTTCTGAATGAACTTGTGTGGATATAACATTAAAGAAATATTGAAACAAAGTAAGAATCTTAGAAAGTGAAAGCAGAACCAGAATAAAGAAAAAAAGCAAGGAAAGACTGACTGTGGGATTGATTGATGTTTTTGGTATATAGACCCTTGGCTGGAATAACTGAGAACTTTAGAAAATTGAAAGAAGAAAGAAGGAAAGTAAAAAAGTTTTTATTGTGGACTTTAACAATCACAAAATATAAGAATGTGTAATGATGATATCTCTTCGGGAATTAAAAATGGAACTTAAAAATATGAGAGAATTACTACAGGAAAGAGATGAATCACTTTGCTCTGTGTTAGAAAAAATGTGTTAGAAAAAATGGAAATGGCAATTGAAGAACAAGAAGGAAAAGCTTCAGAGGAGGAGGAGTCGATTCATTTTAAATAGACAATTAACACAAAGAACACTACAAAGAAGTGGGGAAAGAAGGAAGGTTAAAAAGTTGAAATTTAAGAAGGCAATCAAAAGAGGGAATACCTGTGAAGTCAGGAAAAGCAGAAAGACCCAGCAGAAAAGGGGAAAGGAAGATATTAAGAAAGAGAGGGATATAAACTGGAATGAGAAAAGATATGGGGAAAAGAGGGGGAGGAGAAGCAGTAAGAAACAGGTGCATGAAATAAAGAAAAACGGAAATAGTAAAATGTTGAAAAGAATTTTTTTTTTCAGAGATAATGGTTGAAGAAGTAAAAAGGGGATTCTGCAGGGTGACAAGGGGTAATAAGAATATTTCTGCAATCAAAAATATTTAGAAAATAGAGTAATATAGATACTGATAACTCTTATTAAAAATCAAGGGGGGGAAATATGTTACAGAATCCAAATGAAAAGATGTAATGATTATTATTGTAACTTCTTAAAAATAATGGTTTATTGGGAATCAAGATGAGGGAATAAAGGTATTTTTTAATCATTGAGGTGTCACACTCAAAACAGTAGAAGGGAGGAAACCTATACTTGGTTTTTTTTTTAGTGTTATAATTTGTATTAATCTAGAATTTATAAAAAGAATGTGTAATGGAAAGGGAATATGACAGACTAAAGAACCAACTAAATTAATAAGTTAATATAGACTGTTAAAAGCAAGGAGAGACATTGGTAACTTTTTTTATTATCATTATCATTATCATTAGGCAAACACATATTATTTATCTTTATTTTTAAAATAAATATTAAAGGATTATATTTGAAATAATTGAAATGAAAGAATAAGATGTTCGATTGAGATTAATGAAAGAGGCTAGAATTAATGTGTTTGTTTCTCTCCTTAGTGAAAATCTGGAATAGAAAAGGTAATAATAGAATTAAGTATGCATATATGAATGTATAATTGTTGTCATATTTGTATGTAAAGGTGATGACCCGGAAATATGTTGTCCACTAAAAAGAGATTTTTGTTTTTAATGTGAAAAACTGAATAAAATTTGTTTAAAAATTTTTTTTGGAACACTGCTATTGTGTGTGTGTGTATGTGTATATGTATGTAGATATGTATGTAGATATGTAGATATGTATGGAATTCAGCTTTGTTCGGGTATTTTCCCACGTCATTATAATTGTGCTTTTAAAATTGTAACAACGTTTTGGCAGAATCTCTTCTGCCATCATCAGAAGAGATTCATTCTGTATTGTGTTCGTCTGTGAGTCATATATGAAATAAAATATATTGCAATGTGTATTTGATTTGTTAATAAGACATGTAAATGTTTATTGCTTTTAACTCGATCAACTTCCTGTTTTCAATAGTTTCAAGTCTATTTTCTCCTGTGACTTGGCACCATCCCAATCAGCTGAGCATGCCTGTGCTCGAAACACCAATATTCTTTCCACTTTGTTGCACAACTGTATTCAAGATCAGTGTCTAGGAAAATTATAATTTGATCTCCTTGATACCGTTAGCACAAGTGATTCAGCCTTGGAAAGTTTTCTGTGTAGAAATGAATAAGACAGAATGTTTGTGCATGAATTTGAAAAGCAGCATGGAGAAATGAAATGAAATGAAATGTTCTGCTGTCTGGGTGTGAGATGAGTTGTGGGAATAATCATTAAAATGGTAGAAAGTCTGAATGGGGGCAGCTTGAGTTCCACATTGTACTCTTGATATCCCTTTTCCCTTTTAACAGGTCTGTGGATATGGCTTGACCAAAAATTATTTTTCCCAAAGGATTCTATTTCCATTGGTGCATTAGACCAGGGATTTCATCATTTCAGTATGATAACTATTCTGATAATCTGAGATTGTAGCACTAAAGTCTTATCATACTTTAATACAAAAATATCTAGTAAATCAAAGGAAATTCTTTACAGAAGTCTATGTAGATTGTGTCTATTGCTTTGCCCTGATCGAGTTGTGTAGTCCATATGTTTTTGAAGTGTAAGTGTTGCAGATTACAGGATAGTTTTTTTCCTAAAACCAAATTGTTTATTAGAGAGTAGGTGGTTTGTCTCTAAGTGGAGGATAATGGATTGGTTAATAATTGATTCCATGACTTTACAGGTGACGCAGCATAAAGAGATTGTTCTGTAATTTTCAACTAGGCTGGGGTCTCCCTTTTTGAAGATGGAGATGACCGTGGCTTGTGACCATAGTTTTGGCAAGGAGCTGGTCCTGAAAGTTTTTTCAAAGATTATGCTTAGAGGTTCGGCGATGGCAGTGGATAACTTTTTTAAGAAGTAGGCACATATTCTGTCTGGTCCAATAGATAGGGATGGTTTTAGATTGTGCAGTGCTTTTTCAACAATGTCTTCTGTAAAATTGATATGTATTAGATCATTGTAGTTGTCTGTGGTTCGACTAGGAAATACTGGGCTTGATCCATTGCTGTTTACAAATACTGAGCCAAAGAATGTGTTAAAGAAGTTTGCTTTGATAGTGTTGTTGTTGTAGTCTTTGCCATTAGGTCCTTTCAGGAGTGGGATGGACCTTGAATCTTTTAGTTTATTGTTTACAAAATTGTAGAAAGCGGAGGTAGAATTGGTGCGTAGGCTTTCTTCTTGTTTAATGTGATAATTAGTGCATTCAGTTTTTATCTGGTGGCATAGATTTTTGTATCAGCTTTTGAAGTTGGCAACGTGACCAGATTTGTTTTTTCGCCAAAGTAATCTCTTTTTGGATTGAAGCTTCTTTATTGTTATGGGTAATCTGTTTTTCCTGGTTTTGGGAATTGTTATTGGTACGTATAGCTTGATGGCTCTTTTGATTTCTAGTAAGAATATGTTGTAATGGTTTTCAACAGTATTGCATCCAGTGAATAGAAATTGCTAATCAAGGGAAGAGAGATCATTGTTTATAAGATCATAATTGCCTTTTTTGAAGTTATAATTGGGGATTCTGTCATTGTGATTATTTTTGTGTGGACGTATGTTGAGACAAAAGTCAATCATGTTGTGGTCACTGTTGGAAAAGGGTTCTTTAATTTGTATTCCATAAATTGAATTCAAACTATTACAGAAGATGAGATGGAGGCAGTTGTTAAGCCTAGTGTTGTTGGTTACTAGTTGTTCTAGTCCCAGATTTGTTACAGCATTGTAGAAGGTTGCATGTATGGGTTCAGTTGTACATTCATTTAGAGTCCAGTTAATATGAGATAGATTGAAGTCACCAAGAAAGATAAAAGCGTGTGGGAAGGATGCTGCCCATGTTAGTAGTGTATTTAGCTTGTTTACATGATGATCATTATGACAATGTCATAATCAGAGGCTCTGTAATATAGTAAGAATTGAAATGTGATATTTAAGGTCAGTTCACAGATGATGGTCTCAGGAAGAGCAAGCTCTTGGGTAACTTGGATGTTTTTTAGATGTAAGGACTTTTTAGAGAAGATAGCAACACCACCTCTTCTATGGATTTCATGATCAGATTGGTAAACATGATAGTCTCTTACGGAGGTAATGGAGTCAGGGAGAGATGCGTTGAGCCATGTTGCACAGACAAATATGATGTCGAATTTAGCTGTATTTAGTAAGAGGAGAAATTCGGGTATTTTATTAACAAGGCTTCTTGCATTGAGTAGCTTGCATTTAAGGCCAGTTGTAGTTTGAATTAGGGTAGTTGGGGGCATGCATGCCCAGTCTTGGGTGATGGTGAATTGGTTGAAGAAGGTTTGGTTGCTGAGTTGTGGGTTGTGTGACTTTCTTTTGATACAGTCTGCACGGTAATCAATGTACAGGTCCTTCTCTCCATTGTCTAGATGATTTTTGAGTTCTGCGCGTAGTATACGGGAATGAGCATGTTGCTGTAAGGATGAGATCGGAGGTTTTTATGGTTGGTGTTGTTTTTGGAGAGTGAATTTATAGTATAAATGAATTTACGTTTGCTTAATTCATTTTTGCAAATGACTCTACAGAAGCGTGGGGCCACAGAGTGGTCTCTGTTTTTGAGCTCTCGGCCAATGCGAGAAATGTCAAGTATTATGACATGAATGATAATTATGCAATATGCCAAGTATTTGATATGTGATATATGCACGTATATGGGAACAGACAAAATATCTTCTGATGAAGAATAAATTTAGTTGTTATCTTCACTATCTGTAAGGAAATTTTTTCACAGAACAGTGCTGCACAAAGAACTTGAAAAATAGCTGGCGCCATCTGCTGCTCACATTAAAAACTATAAAGTACAAACTGCTGTATTCATTTTGCTCCTAACCATGACAAAATCACACTCCAGCAGCCTCTGTTTTCTGCCAAGCTGCCCTCATGACATGAGCAGTGCTGACTGATGAAAACAAAGTTGCCAGGTCCTGTGTTTTAGCCATTAAATAAAATCAACATGTGCTTAGCCCCCTCCTTCCCCTGTCACCCCAAGGGAGTACTTTAGCTACCATGCCTCTTTCACTGCTACTCTTTTCACTTTTCTCAATACATTTTAAAGAAACACTTTTTAGTTTTCAAAATTGGGGGGGGGGGGGGGCTTTGTATTTTTTCCTATAACAATTTTATTCAAAACTGTTGAAAATTTAAATTTTTTTCTACTATCCTAATTATAATTAAATAAAGTACTTATTTTTATTTATTTTTACAAAAATAAAAGCTTTATATTTTGCGTAGTTGTGAGACCTGGCCTGGGAGACAGCCTAAAAGAAAACTGAATTTGCAATCTCTTATTTCACCTTCAGCCTTTAGTCATGATATTTTGACAGTTAAAACAGTGAGAGGACCATTGGTGGTTTGTACAGGTAATCCTTGATTTACGACCACAATTGAGCCCAAAATGTCTGTTGCTAAGGGAGACATTTGTTTACAGGAATTGTGCCCCCTTTATGACCTTTCTCACCACGGTTGTTAAGTGAATTGCTGCAGCTGTTAAATGAATCTGACTATTCTCAGAAAGCTCAAACTGCCCAAGGAGCTGCTGATTCAGTTCTACAGAGGAATTATTTAATCTATCATCTGCACCTCTATAACTATCTGGTTTGGTTCTGCAACCCAACAGGACAGACACAGACTTCAGAGGGTAATTAGGACTGCAGAAAAAACAATTACTACCAATCTGCCTTCCATCAAGGACCTGTATACTGCACAAGTCAAAAAGAGGGTTGTGAAAATATTTACAGACCCCTCACATCCTGGACATAAACTGTTTCAACTCCTTCCCTCAAAACGACGCTATGGAGCATGCACACCAGAACAACTAGACACAAGAACAGTTTTTTCCCGAACACCATCACTCTGCTAAACAAATAATTCCCTCAACACTGTCCAACTATTTAAAAAGTCTGCACTACTATTACTATTAATCTTCTCATCACTCCTGATCACCCATCCCCTCCCACTTGTGACTGTAGGACTGCAACTTTGTTGCTGGTATCCTTATGATTTATATTGACTGTTTCCTAGTATGATTTAATTGCTTATTGTATCCTATGACTATCATTAAGTGTTGTACCTTATGGTTCTTGATGAATATATCTTTTTTTAATGTAAACTGAGAGTATTTACACCAAGACAAATTCCTTATGTGTCCAACCACACTTGGCCAATAAAAGAATTCTATTCTATTCTTCCCCATCGATTTTGCTTGTCAGAAGGTCACAAAAAGGGTTCACGTGTGACCCCAGGACATTGCAAGCATCATGGGGATGCTGCAATGGTCATAAGTGTGAAAAACAGTCATTAGTCACTTTTTTCACTTCTATTGAAATGACCAACTTCAAATGGTCACCGAATGAACTGTTCTAAGGCAAGGACTTGGGGACCTGCCAATAGGTTTACACACCTAAAACTGGGAGGAGTGCCCTTGCAATGTTTTTCCAGTTGAAAGGATGTTTTTAGCACTTCCAAAACAGTGACCCATTTGAGTTAACTTTATATGCATCCAGTGAAGTGTAAATACAGGACACACAACCTTAGCATCCCTACATTTAAAAAGTGGAATTGGAGGTCAGGTTTTTCAGTTGCATTTAATTCTGAGTTGTTGGGCATATTCTTATCCTTGCTTTGCCTCCTTCTCTGATATTCTCTCATCCACCTTTCTCTTTCAAATGAGACTAGGAACGTTCCCCCCTCCCCCTACATTTGCAGTTCTACCCCAAGGAACAATATGGTACCTTTAATTGGTATTTCTATTCTGCAACTTCATCAGGCAAAATAAAAAACCAGTTGACGTGCTATAACTACAGGTAGTCCTCGACTTTCAACCACAATTGACTCCCAAATTTATGTCACTAAGTGAGACATTTGTTAAATGAGTTTTTAAGGGAGTTTTGCCACCGTTGTTAAGTAAAATGCTGCAGTCGTTCAGTTAGTAACATGGTTGTTAAGTGAATACCCATTCACTTTGCTTGTCAGAAGGTCACAATAGGTTGAACTGCATGATCCCAGGACAGTCACAAATGGCATCTGAATTTTGATCATATGGCCAATGGGGATGCTGCAATGGTCAGAAGTGTGAACAATGGTCATACGTCACTTTTTCAGTGCCGTTGTAACTTTGAACAGTCACTAAATGAATTGTTGTAAAACGAGGACTACCTGCACCTCCTAATCACCACCACCATTTTTCTTCAGGAAAGATTTTAAGAACTTTGCAGATCTCTCTGTTAACGGCATTAATAGAAAGTAAACTCGAGCGGCAGGAAAACCGAAGGATCTCCAAATGAGAGTAGCCGATCCATTTCCAGGAATACCTTGAAATTTTTTCTTCCTTTTTCACGGAAGGCTAATTTTTAAAAAATGAATATTTGGTTCTTTGGGATGTGGTGTCCTTGACACCTAATGAAGAACCTGTTCAAAAATAGTTCATGCTGTTTACCTTTTCCCATTTCTCATTATTGTTGCCACAAGCAACTATCTTATTTACTTCCTTGAAAGATCAAGCTGTCTATGATTTTCAAGGCCTTTGAAAATACTCTCAATGATACACAATAAAAGACACCTTCTTGGTTTTTTTAATTGGAATGTTTTGTCTCTCCAAGGTTCTGTGTTTAGCTGAAGTTCTTGTTTAACTTGGCTTAAACTATGTTGAAACAAGTTTGCCAAAAGGCTTAGGTTCTTGGCAACTTAGAACATGTCTTTGGCTTCTAACAGTCTCCTCTGGCTGTATTTCCTTTTTTCCCCCAAAGTTTGTTGTGGCTTGAGGATTGTGCAATGGCACATGTATAAAATACAGACATAAGTGGAACAGATGTGCATTTTATATTCATAGCACTTCAGCATCCCATAACATCCACCAATCTGATGCCCTGTAAATGTGATGAAGCATAGCTCTCAAAATTAGCAGTTGGCAAGGCCAAAGGCCATATTGACTATCAGTAATGGAAATCATAATTGAATACATCTGGAAAATAACAAGTTAGGAAAGACAGACTAATAACTATTTCAAATGTGAGCATTCTCTTGCCATACCAGATTATTGTGCTATCAGATCTGCAGAATTTTATTTTTCATTAAGCGTATTGAGTAATAAGGGAATTTGAACATGATTTCTTGAGGTGATCGTTATGAAAGATGGCTTCAAATGGTTTGGAAAAAAGAGAATTTCTGAGGGGAAAAAATTATGTTAACAGAATAATGACAGAAAAATAAAATGCATGTGTTGGAAGGGACTGGAATGCTCCAGTGTTGGAGCATTCACAGCTTCTGCAGGCAACTTGTTCAACTGATTAATTGTTCTGTCAGGAAATGTCTCCTTAGTTCTGAGTTGCTTCTCTCCTTGATTAGTTTCCATCCATTGCTTCTTGTCCTGTCCTCAGGTGCTTTGGAGAATAGTTTGACTCCCTTTTCTTTGTGGCAACCCGAGATATTGGAACACTGCTATCATGTTTCCCCTAGTCCTTCTTTTCATTAAATTGGAAATACTGAATTCAGCAACCATTCTTTATATGTTTTAGCCCCCAATGGAGGGAAATGAATGGATAGAAACTATATATCCTAATGGATAATCAAGGTAAGAACCAACCTAGAAGGAGAAATTTCCTCACAGAACAATTAACCGGTGGAACAAATTGTCTCCAGAAAATGCTGCAACACTGGAACTTTTAAAGAAGAGATTGGACGACAATTTGTCTGAAATGGTATAGGTAGTTCCTGCTTGAGTAGCAGGTTGGACTAGAGTGGAGGTTGCCAATCTTTTGGACCTCAGGCACCACCAAACTCATAATTTTAAATCCTGTGGTCCAGAGACCCCAGGAAAATCCCTAAAAAAGTCTGCAGGAAAATTCCCCACCCAATTTTCCTACAGATCAATCATTCTTTATTTGGGATCACAGGATATCGTCTCCAGCTTTGGTCTCAGTGGGAGAGAGAGAGAAAGAGAGACTTTTGGCTTCATGCAAGGAAAGCAGCAGAAGCAGCAGAAGTCTTTCTTTCTCTCCCCCAAACTCTGGCAGAAATGAGTCTTTGGGAGACCTGTTGCGCCAATGCAGCCTCTTGGAGCAGAATGCCTTGCAGGGTCCCAAAGACTCATTTCTGGCGGAGTTTGGGGGAGAGAAAGAAATACTTTTGCTGCTTTCCTTGCATGCAGCCAAAAGCATAAGAAAGAAGCAGCCTGGTGGCCAGCCGAGGCAAGTGGGACAAGTTCCCCCACTCTGCCCTTTCCCCCTTTCCCCTCACTACCTTGTGTTGTTTAAAAGCGACTCAAGCCTTGTGTGCCCACAGGCCATGGGGATGGCACAGCCTTGTGTTCCCGCGCAGCCTGGATTGGGGGGGTGCTTTGGGGGTGATATTTCTCTGCAGACCACCAGAATTTTTTCACAGACCACTAGTGGTCCCTGGCCCACTGGTTGGTGACCCTTGGACTAGAAGGTCTCCAAGCTCTCTTCCAACTCATTCTATTCTATTCTATTCTATTCTATTCTATTCTATTCTATTCTATTCTATTCTCTATTCTATTTTCTATTTTATTCTATTCTATTCTCTATTCTGTTCTATTCTCTATTCTATTCTATTATTTTATTCTATTCTATTCTCTATTCTATTCCATTCTATTCTCTATTCTATTCTATTCTATTTTATATTCTATTTTCTATTCTATTTTTGTCCAACTTTCAGATGCTTTGGAGAATAGGTTGACCCCCTCTTCTTTATGGCAGCTCCTTAGATATTGGAAGGGGTTGCTACAAAGAAGAGAACTTCAAATAGCCTATTTGTTAAGAACCTCAAATAGCCTTTCTTCCCTTTGCTGCCATCCCGGCAGCCATTTATTCTGAATACGATGTCATCCCATTCTTGGTATCTCTGCAGAGATGACACGAAAGGATGGCTTCGTTATGACACCCACTGCTGCTCTCCTGGCTAATGAGTACATTCTGTAATATCAGTTCTTTCCAGAGCATCTGTGTGCCCTTAAGTAAAATTACGCAGCAGCGTAGGCCTTCAGGCATTGCCATGAAAAGACAAGCATTGACAAGGAATTGCAGACAGGGGCTGAAAGGTATTTTTAAACTTTAGAGTACTACAGGGCATTGGGGAGATAGCCAATTTCTCCTAATTCTATTAATAGTACTGGGGAAACAATGGTTTGGGATGGACTCGGAGGACAAGAAAGCAACAAACCTTTTTTTTTCTTGCAGCAATTCCTTTCAGATCAAAAGCTCCAAATTGCACACAGTGAATGCTTCCGGAGAAAATGGAAGCTTTAAATGAAAAAGTAGGTCTAAAAATAGCCCAGTTTTATACACCATGGGGTTTTTTTTTTTGCAACAGTTCTTGCCTTCCAACTGAATAGGCAGAGAATATTGTACTGGGCAGTAATCGTATAGGTTTTTCTTCCCTGCATGTAGCATTTATGGTTATTATTCTTTTCTACAAGTTACATAATCATAAGCATTTAAATTGCTGCGTGCTACATATTTTGACCCTTAGAATTATGGCAATCTGAGTCACTGGATGTATTCTATCAGAAATGAACACAATTTCTCCAAATTATAGGTTGAACATACTCATACCTCAAGCTCCAGACATTTTCCTCTACTTCATATTTTACCTGAGAAGTGATCCAGATTGAGCAGGTTCTTCAAAAGGTAAATGTAGGAATAAGATCATTTGTCAATACCAACACACACACAAATAAATAAATAAAGTTCTGGCTCCACTGTTAACTGATGGATGAAAACGAAGCTTGTGCAATTTATAAATAGATGTTATTTAAAAATTAATACTCTACTAGATAAGAAAGCTAATGGTATTTGAATTAATGTCTCTTACAGCTAATACATTAAAGTACACTATATCAAAGAAAAGTTCTTGAATAAGATAATTGATCTGCAGTCTTATCCATTAATAACTTTATGCTTTGCTTATTGTCCCAGGAGCTTTTGCAACTTCTAGGTAATAACATTGTTGTAAAGCAACATCACTTTGGAACCTTAAGACACCATTCCTACTTCAACATATCACCCTTTGAAGCAAAGAAATAATCCCTATTTCAGTAACGAGGGGAAAAAGCATTCATTTTAAGTGTGAACAATGTTTCATACTGATAGGTCACAAAGAAGTAATATTAACATTTATGTCTTCAAACATGATCATTGGCCTGAAATCTAAAATAATTCATGGGAGTGTTACATCTATACAATTTATTTGTTCTGTGCATACATACAGTGAATTATCTGTTCAGAACAAGCATTGAGAAATATTCTATTCAAACTTTCCTCTAGTACGGCATAAGTTCTTCACACTAGTTTGAAAACTGATCTGGTCCTCCCTGATTGCACAACGTGGAGTATTTTTGAGAGCTGGGTCAAATTTTTACAACACTGTTGCAATTCTTTGCAAATGGAGCCAATTCTTCTTTGAACCATTATAGCTTTGAAGAGCTTGTGGGCAGTTTTTTTCTGCCATTTACTTATTACTTACTTACTTATTTATTTAGGAAAAATTTATATAGCCACCTACTTGCTCACGACTCTAGGCAGCTTACAGAAAATAAAAGCACAATGTGGAAGGAATAAAAAATAATAAAATAAAAAATAACCCCAACCCTCCTCAGCGACAACACACACTCATATTAACCATTTAATGGGCTCCATCCCACTCTGGGTCCCCAGAACCACTGGCAAAACCACGTCTTCAGGGCCTTCCAAAAGAGGGTCAGAGCAGGGGCAGTCTTAATTTCTGGAGGGATGATGTTCCAGAGGGAGGGAGCCACCATGGAGAAGGCCCTTCTTCTGGATCCTGCCAGATGGGGACGGGACCTGCAACATCCTTTGGTGGACTCTTGTCTCAGGCTGCCTCTCTAGGCTGAATTGTTGAGCTGTATTCAGAAGACAGCAACCAAGGTTGTAAAAAGCCTGGAAGGAAAGCTTTGGGGGAATGATTGGAGATATGGCATACATTTAGTCTGAAGAAGAGGAGAAAGGAGGGAGGTGTAATAAATGTCTTCAAGTATATGTAGGGCTGCCATTTTAAAAAAAAATAGTGTGGAATTATTCAGAGTTTTTACAGAAGAAGAAACAAGGAATTTAAATAATAAGCAAGTAGGCATGGTTAAATGATCAGAAAAAGTATTTAAGTATGAGTTGTTCAACTATGGAAGAGGCTACCTTAGGAAGCAATGGGCTGTCAGATGCAGGCAACCAAATTCACATATTTAAGTTGACTCCACATATAAAGGATTCAAACTACTTTCTTGAATTCTATCTATAATACAAGAGTATCTCCAGATTGCTTGCTTTCCTTTGGGAACAAACAAATAAGGTCCCACGAAATGTGGGGGATGGGGATGAGAGAGGCTTATGCCTCTTGCACCTGTGCAAGGAAGGACTCAAGGCTAGTTCCCTGCTTTAGGAGGAAGCTAAAACAGGGTTGAATCAGCAAAAGCACAAGCCTATTTTATTGATCCTATCTAAATAAGTAACTAGACTTAAGTAGGAAATGCATGTATTATCATTTCCAGCTGCTCTTGGCTAGCCTCAAATCTTCAGGGTTATCCCACTCTTTGGTCTTGATAATGCAGAACACAAAGACATAACATTTCTTGTGGTACTACATCATCTTGTAGCAGACCGATACATTCTGATATTCAAGCTGTTCAAAAGCAAATTCCAAGGAGGCTTGGTTAGTTATCACCAGAGAGAATTGCAAGAATGTTTCTTTCTTTCAGAAAAGGGGACACACACACACACACACACACAGAGTTAAATTCTTAAGAATTCTCACCAACCTTATGAGAGATAATTCTGCTTCATTCTTCCAGAAAAGCCTTTACTGTATAATTTTTTGGCTTGCTCAAACTTTACAAGTAGGCCTTTGCATGGCATGACAATCTCTCCCCTACTTTGGCTGCTAGGTGCGTTGGAAGACAGATGTTGGCTAAAAAAACTGGGAGCTGTTGTCTATCACATCTGGATAGTACCAAATCGAAGGAGGCTACACCAAGCTAATGCCACAGTATTATCTAAGGGCAGTGGGGGACAAGCATTGTTCTATAATAAACAAGCTATAGGGAAGTCAGAAACTAGTCTTCTTGCTTCTGATTCATGCTTGAATATATGAATATTGATATTCAGCCCAGCAATTTTCTCAAGTTTTTCCACATGCTTGAACAATTAATGTAGAACTAGAACATGCCTTATTCTATATTCTATGTGAAAATATGTTAAATCAAAATTATATTTCTTTTAGGTTGCCTGCAGTGATGGAGATCATTGTTGTGGGACGTTTTGGTCAATAAATATCCTTGGTTATTATTGAGATAAAGGTAAAGTCAAATATAATCCTGCTGTACTAATATGCTGGCAAGATCTCATTATTAATGTTTATAAAGGTAGCTTTCATACACACATGAGGATTATAGTGAGCTTTGCAATTAGATTGCTAAGGGGACCCACTTTAAGCGATGGTCAAACTAAAAGGATCTTCTGAATGTAAAAAGAGCTCAGATCCCTCCATCAATGAATCATTTGAGGATATACATTAGCCAAGCTTCCCAAATTACTACTCAAATGATGCCTCAGATGGTAGGGTAATGATTACAACATTTCCTTTCATTCTTATTAAAACGAAAACATAAAATGCAGAAAGGTGTGTGCTCAATCAGTGAACTTTTGGGACGTTGCTAGTGATACTCATTTTATTTTTTTTACTTTTAAAATATTAGCTTTTCCTACAAAATATAAACATGCTTACATCCCAAGGAGATGCACACTCTTGTTTTATCTCTGTTGTCATGATAATATTAAAATGCCCATGTGATTTTTCTCTTTTTCTTATTGATAAGATATGAGAGACAGAAAGACAGAGAATCAGTTTGGTTATTTGTTCTAACCTCTCACGATTTTAAAAGAGAAAATAAAGCTGAAGCTAAAATCATACATATGGCCATGTAAGAGGTGATTCTTATAAAATATAGTATTTTTATTCAGTAGCTGCGTAGCAGTTGTCGAATGATTATATATGCAATACTGCTGCTCCTGAAAAAAGGATTAGAAAAAGTGCATTTAGAAAAGAAAAAAAAAACTCAGGTGAGAAAGTCATATGAATCATATTATATATTTTTTTAAACACATAACTATTCTAAGCAGGAGAGCTCTGATCAGAGTGTGGGTGATACAAGCTTAAGTTCTACATATTCTCAAACACCAGTCAGAGAAAGGGTGCCTATGCAATGGTGCATAAAAAAACTCTTCCTGCAGTAATGGTACTATGGTTAGCATTTTAATGATACTGGATGTGTGTGTTTGTTTGTTTGTTTGTTTCCACAAGTAGCTATAGCACTTAGACTTATATACCACTTCATAGTGCTTTACAGCTCTCTCTAACCAGTTTACAGAGTCAGCATATTTGTCCCCAACAATATGAGTCATTTTACCATCCTTGGAAGGATAGAAGTCTGAGTCAACCTTGAGCCAGACAAATTCCTGGAGTGAGCAGTGAGTTAGCCTGTAGTACTGCAGCCTGCATTCTAACCACTGCACCACCATGGCTCATGCAGTACTGCAGGATAACTCATACCTATGAAAAATAAATCCTGAATATTTAATATTTATATGCCAACAGATTCTGATATTTCTAATTGCTTTGGAAAGATGGCAATTGGTACCTTTCCCATTAGGACAGAAATTGTCAGTGCTCTCTACACACTGTGAACAAAATGTCAGTTGATTATTTATTTTTCTTATGAAAGTCATGGAAATAAATGAGCTGCACATTCCATACATGTGAATGGAATACCTGCTTGCATTGGATCAAACAATCCCTTTCTGTTTTAGAAAAGTGTAAGCAATAGACTTGAATCAAAATGTGATATAACATTTCTGGTAATATTGAACTTTAATGACCCTAGGAAACTACTCAACATGAGCAAAATCTACCTATGGCAGTGATGGCTAACCTGTGACACGCGTGTCACTCGTGACACGCCGAGGCACTTTGACTGACACACCTGTTGGTGTGGGGAAAACCTGCACATTTAGAGGCTGCCTGTGCTCTGCTCCAATCCCTGCTCCCTGCTTGTTGCGTGGAGGCGTAGTGTCACCGCTGCCACAAGATCTTGGCAGCAGAGAACCAGTTTTAACCACCATAAACTGAAGTTTGTCAGTTTCATTACCTCAGGAACGCTACAGGAGGAAAGGAGATCCATGAGGTTCACAGCCCTGTAAGGTGGCCTTCCGATCCCCACATCCTGCACCTGCAGCTCTGAGACCAGGGAGATGAGTTTCACAGCCCTGTGTGATCACCCCAGCCCAGTCCGTCATAAACCAAATTATTGATATTTCTTGAAGCAACACACGACCCGAGGAAGGCTACACTTTTTCCCGATTTTCGACACACCAAGCTGAAAAGGTTAGCCATTACTGATCTATGGGATGGTTATATAAATAAAGCTATTTGAGAATAGGAAAGAAATCGTAAACATTTTATTTGGCAATTTTCAGATCAGTGAATAATGGAAAATTACAGTTGATTGGTGCTTTCCAACTCACTTAGGAGGGATGGAGCTTTGCTATTTACACCGTTGTTGCAAATAATAGTTAATCCTTTAATTTGTCCTTTTAAAACTGCAATTTCAAACAGCACTAGACTTGACATTTATGGTTGAAGATATTAGTTGTAGCACTTTATTTTAACAATCTCAGCTGTTAAAGGCATTTCGCAGACTGGAAGTGAAAATAATCTTTGTCATGCATTTAGTTCATTAGGTCTCTGTTATTATTAATGGAAGAAGTCTCACAACAGACTCCATATTCTGTGTGTGTGTGTGTGTGTGTGTGAAAGTATGTTTGTATCATGCACTTAAGTCAATTATGATGTGCTTATAGATCACTGTAGTTCCTTTAAAGCTTGATGCAAAGAGAAAATCTTGTTTGTCAACAAAAACATGTGTGAAGGATCTTGGCGCTTGAATATTTAATTCTTGAAACTTAATAAACTTGGCTTTTCCCGCATCCCAAAAATAGACTTGAGTGAACGAATAATCGCTTCCAAGAATAGCATACTGATAATTCTTTATCTGAAGTGGCTGGAATACCATGGACCCCCTGGATGGCATTCTTTGTAAATCCAGAAATTTGGAGCCTGTCCATTTCATTACTTTAGAATCCCCAATGAATCTTGTTAGGCAAACATAAATATCTTCTTTCACTTTGAAGTGTTTGACAGCATAAACATCTTCCATATCTGGAATATCCACCGGATCAGCGAAATTGTTTGTGCCCTTGTTCCACTGATACAGGACCGGGTGTTGAGAACTGCTTGAGATGATCAGGTGAGGCTTGGTAGCTATTTCAAGATATTCCACATCAGTGTCTCTGTACCATTCATGCAAAGACTGGTCGGAATAAAATCCATTTCCATTCCATTTGTAGACAGTGGTGATGCCAGCTTTTGAACTATCTGCTATTGCAAAGTATGCATCCCTTACAATGGTGAATGTTTCGATGTCATTA
Organism: Hydrophis major; assembly: GCA_033807585.1. Taxonomy (NCBI): domain Eukaryota; kingdom Metazoa; phylum Chordata; class Lepidosauria; order Squamata; family Elapidae; genus Hydrophis; species Hydrophis major. The sequence goes on along the minus strand of CM066331.1, from coordinate 84,890,100 downwards.
GGCTTTCTGATCTTAAGGATCTCAATGTCCTGAATTTTGATAAATTTATTGGCATGAATGTCTCTTCTGTATATATGGGAGCCACCAAAGAGCTGGGCAACAATGATGTACAAGCAATTCTCAACAATAATCGGCTTACAGACAACCACCGAAGTCCCTGCACAAAGATCGATAAAGCGTATCATCAACTGGCATTATGGATAAGGCAACACAAAGGTCAGAGAAATGAATTGTTAATACCTGTGATGTTATCAAAATTCCTGAATGTCCCTTCCACGTGGTCCCATTGTAGAAAGATACATTTTCCAATAAAAGGCTGAGCAATGACCACATATTCATCATTCATGAATGAGAAAGTATCCACTGATAGGGACTGATATGGCAGCTTTCGAAATACGACAAATTCTGAAAAAGCACATACTAAAAGTTGGTATTTACTCCTTTGAACATTATTGCAAAAAGTAGATTGTTTGATCAAGGCAATGGTATTTTATAAAATCTATTTCTCCTGTTTATTAGACTTTAGTCAACAAGAAAAAAAGATGAAAATGTTTTTAACAGAGAATAGCACTCATGCTTGAATTACAACCAATTCTGATTAGCCTAATTCCTACTGTGGTTGTTACAGTTCATCAAGTCACATCTGACTCCTGCTGACTACATGGATAAATCCCTGTAGTTTCCTTGGCAACATTTTTGGGAGTGGCTTGCCAATGCCTTGTTCCTAGTGCAGAGAGAATCTGGCCCAGAATCACCAAGCTGGGACCCAGGCAGAGGTGGTATTCAGCAGGTTCTGACCAGTTCTGGAGAACCAGTAGATGAAATTTTGAGTAGTTCGGAGAACTGGCAAATACCACCTCTGACTGGCCCCACCCCCATCTGTTCTCTGCCTCCCGAGTACCAGCTGATCGGCTGGGTCTTCTTTGGTTGCCCTGCACAGGAGAATGGAGCTGGAAACCAGGTTAGTGGGGTGGAGAAGGAATGGAGATTTTGCAGTTACTTTCCCCTGGAGTGGGAAGGAAATGCAGATTTTACAGTATCCTTCCCCTAAAATGCCCACCAAGCCACGCCCACTAAGCCACGCCACACCTACCAGGCCACACCCATAGAATCAATAGTAAAAAAATTTGAATCCCAGCACTGGTCCCAGGCCTAAAATAGGACTAGAACATTTGACCTTCCAGCTTCCAATTTAGCAGTAAACCCCTTAGACCAGTGTGTCCAACTTGGGATGAAAATTCTGAATATAGCAGTCACACTTTTTAAAATAAAATATAATTAGGGCCTAATACTGCAAATAACATACTTTCAGTCCATATGGAATGAGAAATCTTGATCTTCTCCAAGCATGAGTGCAATTTTGGCCAGCTAGACCCTATGTAGTAAAACCATTCCAGCTTTGCTTTTTTAACTTCTATGCTACAAGGAATTGTAGTCTGCAGTTGATTTCATTTGCTTCATTATGGCTTCTGAAAATAAGTCACAGAGTTTAAGCCAATGTCAATGGAATCTCATTGAGATTTAGGACAATAGGTGAACCAGACCATACAACCATTGCATAGATATCTATGGAGATTCTCAGTCATCCAGGTCATGGTTGTCCCAAGGGCAGTTTTTTAAAAAAGGCAATTGGACTTTGTTTTTTCTTGAAGATGTTTCGCTTCTCTTCCAAGAGGCTTCTTCAGTTCTGAAGCGATGAGAAGCTATATGGCTTCAAGCAAAAATGAAGTCCAGTGGCCTTTTGAAAAAGCATATTTGGTGCAACTATTGTGTAGGTTCGTTCTCCTGCAGAGAAGGATGAAGAGAAACATCTCAACAGAACAGAGAAGAGTCTGAGATCTTGAAAGCTGCTGTGAATAATGGCAGGCAATATTCGGGCTAGGTAGATGTACTGATTAATCCGGTAGAAGACAGTTGGCTCCACCAAAAAAGCCCTTGAAGAATAACAGGGAATGAACAAAACAGAAGACACATTGAAGACTTACGTGTAATGATGCAATCAAATTCACTAGGAGAAAGGCTGTTGATTTTGCGTTTCTTATACTCTGGTGGATTTTCACAATAAATTTCTTCCACTGTTGCATTTGTTCTGCTTATCCATGCAATTAACCATTTCAATTTGCAATCACATTTGAAAGTATTTCCTCTCAGGTCTCTGGACAGAAAGAATGTTTTTGAAATGTTACTATTTAAATAATATTACCATTTTTTTAAAAAAAAAAACAGTTTTATCAATTTATCATATTTTGAGATTACTATTGCATGAAAGACAATGGGCTTTAAGGAAGAAACCAAGCCTATATTTTAAAAAACCTAGATGGTTAAAAAAAGCAACTTTGTATATCAAATTTCCTAAAAGAGAGAAGGAAGGGAGGCAAAAATCTTACACTAAATTAAGCATCCTTCCATATTTCTGGATGGAGAAGTACAGCATGGGTCAAGGGGGAACTAAGATGAAAGTAGCATTATACCATCATACTGCAAGTTCTCTCTCTTTTGTATGTGAATTATAGTGTTATACCCATGTGCAAAAGAGGTGGAGATTGTAGAATGACAACAGGGTGCCGTTTTTGTTATTTTGATGAAAGCATCCAATTTTGCAGATGCTTTTTATCTGGATTATATAGAGAGAATGTTGCCTCTGGGGGCTCTTTTTTTCTGAAATCTTATTCTAGTTGAATAATTCCTTCAAGCTTCAATTGGATCTGGAAAGAAAATCCTCTAATACAGCAAAAGAGCTTTAAGCTTGCTTTCCTCTTCGCAAATGTAAAATTACTTCTTTTAACTGATTTTAGAAACGAATGACTAAAGAAGAACACAATAATATTAACAGTATAATGCTAACTTAAACATATTCAGATTAAAAATAGAAAAGAAAAAGGTCTGGAAAGTAATATTCCAACAGAACAACTGTAAAAATTTTGAACCATGGGTGCCAAAAAATCTTTTCTCAAAATGACCAACCAACCAACAGCAACTACAATAATTCTTAATTTGATCACCAATGCCTGTCAACAATCCACTGCCCCATATCAGATGTAGATTCTTTTTTCTACCTTGTCCACAATTTTTGGTGTCTTGTCTTGCTAAATTTCATACACCAGAATTATCACCAAGAATAATGCCTTTTTAAAAACACATAATTGTTCTGGAGTCTTAGGAGCAGCTTTGTATATTTCAATTCAAATGTGACAATAATAGGGCTCAAATTATTCATAATTCAATTCATACAAATTAATATTCCAAGTCCAAAATATATCTCCAACAAAAGGCAATTGCAACTAATCTTTTATTAAATAATTGCTGTAGTGTCCAACAGGCAAAACTTCCTTTTCTGTTAAAAACTCATTTTAAGTTTACAGGAAATGAATTTAAAACAACTTTCCATGTGATGTTCCAGCTCATTATTCTAGATGTCATGTAGATAATATCAATTTTATCAACATCCTTTTAAAAAGCAAAAAATCCCTTCAAATGTGGCTGCTCTTTCATGCTAAAATAAGAAGAGCCAAGTTCAGGAAATTAAATCCAACTGATTTAGATAGATGATACTTGGGTACATGTCCTTCTTATTAATAAACCTAGCTCATTTTATTCTTCTCAGTTGTTATCTGGATCTTGATAGACATATTTTGCTTTGTGCAACCATAAACATGTTTCCAGATGCTACAGAAAATGACTATTCTCCATGTAGTTTTATTTTACTGCAAGCATTTCAGCCCATTTTCTGCTGAAACACTGGGTCACTTTATTGTGAGGGGGTGTCTGTCTCATTTTGAACATTTCTTGTAATCATTAAGTTATTTGAGGTGGATAGATGTAACTTTATCCTTTGATGTTCTCATGTAGTTGCATTTGCATGAAATGGAAGTATAGGACTAGCAATTGCATCTTTTGGGAAGTCTCCATATATATAAAAGTGAAATACCACTCACGCATCATCACAAAATCTCCAGAACTGTAAAGCCTACAAACTTGAAATTTAGCATGTATTGCATTTTTTCAAAATGATCATCAGAGCATTAGTATTTCGTACATCATTATTAACACGCTCTGATGCTAAGGAGTTCTACTTTCCCTTCCTGCCTGAAAAGAAATCTGTTCCAAATGCAAAACACAAGCAGGAGTTTCAGTTTCAAAGCAGCAACCAGCTTTAGTACAGAACAGTTGAGCTAATCCACGCTCAGGCTCCTTGCTGTCTCTTTCTTGCTCACACAGCAAATACTGTTTCAGTTTTCAAACAGCCCTCAGCTCTCTCACACACTGACAGGACGCTAGCCAGATGAATACCAATGGATGCTGGTAGGCAAAGGCATGATTTCTCCCCCCCCCCAATTTTCCTCCCCCAAAACTAAGCCCGATCACATAGTTTCGTAGCGAAGCACGGGTATAGAGCAAGAATATACATAAAAGGGAAGTATTGTTATGCATAAGGAGAGCCAGTTTGATCTGGTGGTTAAGGCTAGAATGCAGGAAACTGCAAGTTCTAGTCCTGCCTTAGCCATGAAAAGCCAGCTTGGTAGCTTTGGGCCAATTATTCCCTCCCAGCCCAAGGAAGAAGGAAATGAGAAACCACTTCCAAAACACATTGCCATGAAAACTGCAGGGAAAACTGCAGGGATTAGTCCAGGGAGTTGCCAGGAGTCGATACTAACTCAAAGGCCCCCAATACACAACCATAAAACTCAGCATAAAGATTAGATAGCTGCCTTACACCCAGATGCAGCTCTTGGCCTCAGTTCCTTGGGAAAGAGAGAAGCAGGTGCCAGAAAGAGAAAATGAGGTGTCAGGAGGCCTTTCCTTATTTGCAATTATTCACTGCACAAATAGGCCTTCACTCCATGTCTTGCCTACCCGTGAACGAAGCACACCTAATTGGCCCTTGGCTGTTTAGTATATTTAGAATGCTTTCCCTCTTATTCTAACAGTATCCAAGGGGAAATAGAACCAGTTTGGTATAATAGTGACGGCCTGGATTAAATGTTGCAGTTTTCTCAATAGAAAATGGTTCACCCTTACCTCCTTCCTAGGGTTGAGAGAGAATGACTGGCCCAAGGTTACACCAAGCTGGCTTCACGCCTCAGGTGGGACTGCAACTCAAATATATGGTTACTTGGCCTTGGCCCTATTCTAAGAGGGAAAATATACTTAATATTTATTAACCGTCTGGAGCCAGTTAACTCTGCTTCATTCAAGATGTGAGATGAAGGCACACCTGTGCTATGAAAAATTGCAAGAAAAGGACATGTGACTTCCCGTAAGAATTTCCAAATGCAAATTTTTCCAACAGTTTGCCTTATCTTCCATGCGTCTCAATGTCCAGGAAGCAAATGGGCAGGTAGAGCCTGGCTTTCTGACTTCACTGCTGCTGCTTTTATTGGTGCAGAGCAAATTGTTTAGAGCCCTGGCTTTCTTGATAGTGGGAATGGCTAAATGAGCTCATAGAGAACAGCTAATGCTCTCAGTAGAGATGGCTGAGAAATTCATTCCATTCCCATTTCTACGAAAGCTTACACAGATTGTACTTTACAAGCACATGAAGTAGTTTTCTCTCTCCCCCTTATTCCTCCCTTTCTCTTTTGCAGGGTAATTTGATAGCTATTAAAAAAATGCACCCAGATATAATTTTAAGAAAATCTGCCCGTGAGAAAAGATTGCCACAAAAACACATTACTGTAGGGGACAATCTTGTTTTAGCTGTTCCGCGGCACCTTTCTGCAATCTGGGCCATTCCAGCATATTTGGAAGCTGCCAGCTTGCAGAAAACTGCCCAGAAGAATGTTCCTAAATGGATGGGAAAAAACCTATTAGATGAATGAGATAATTGATGATAAGTGGAAATAAAATGGATAACTTCAGGCTCATTGTATGAGCATTTGCTCCATAATAAGCATCTGTGAACTTTTTTTCTTCTTCTTTCCATTTATAACAGGAACATCAAAAAGGTTTCTTACACATTTGTTAGTGAATCCAATCCTTTGAATATGTCTTTAGGGAGCGTTTGGAGGTTATTGTTTGCAAGACTCCTGTAAAAATATATAGAATTAGGGTTAAATTATCTTGCATTAATTCTTTCCCATTTGATGAATCATTAGGATGGCAAATAATAGCACATGCATTACTACGATGTGATTCACTATTGTAATTAGTTGTAATAATTATAAAAATTAAGCAGTCCTAGAAATGCCTGTAGTTCCATTTTATTCTTCAGCATGGGGGCTTCTTTAATGGCTCTGATTTTTTTTTTCGGTCGGGTGGATGCCGTGTCGGTCTAGGAGGCATCATAGGAACTCAACCCGCTCTGTGTGCAGCTGGCATTTTTCTTTTTTCACCTTTAGCCCGGCCTCCTTGAATTTGAATTTGAATACTAGTAATGTTAATATGGTTGTAATATGGAACACGTTGACTTATTATAGCTCAAAAGGCACAATTCCTGTTTAAATATTACATCCACACTCCCTATTGTTCTAAGCTCTCTGCTGTCTTGCCAAACTCTTAACCCCAATCCTTGTATTTTTACCAATAAAGGAAAATATTTGTAGCTCAGGAATGAAACGAGGGGTCCTTGGTGATCTCTGAGCTTGCTTGTTGTTTTCTTGCCGACGTTTCATTACCCAAACTAGGTAACATCATCAGTGCTCATTAGTTTGGGTAATGAAACTTCTCAGAGAGCATCAAGGAGTTTTGGTTGTTGTTGTTAACAATGAAAGATTTCAGGGTATTTTAAGCATCCTCTGTACCCAAACCTTGGCAACTTTAAGATCTGTTGACGTCAACTCCCAGAATTCCTCAGCCAGCATGTTTTTCAGTGTTGAGAAATACTGCTCAAGGTTATCGGTTGCAATAGCTTTGCAGCCATGGCTTGTCTCATGGACATCTATGATCACCCTCCAATTGTCCAATTGATCACCCATGGATACCCTTCCACTAGCATGGAAGGTTTCCATCCCTTCATAACCTTCTGGGATAGTTGGAGAAAATAATAATAGTAATACATTTGCTGTCATCATGTTGTTTATTATTCATAGACTTAAATGGGTAAAAAAGATGACTAAACTATATATTATGCAAAAAATAAATGCCTGTATTACATTGACTCAGTTCCAACATATACTGAAGATCTGTCCATAAGCCAATTTCAAGGACTTGATTTTTCCCCCCCCCTTTATTAGCAAAATACAATACTAGTAATACCACAATAGAAAAGAGTCTGTGGCCTTCATCTTGACTCTTCTGAACGTCCCTAGGATGTCCCTGCCTATTAGTTATTGTTCCGGAAGATACAGGTAGTCCTCAACTTATAAACAGTTCATTTAGTGACTGCTCAAAGTTACAATGGCACTGAAAAAGCTGACTTATGACTGTCATAACCGTTGCTGCATCCCCATAACCGTTGCTTCATCCCCATGGCAGTGGTGGGATTCAAAATTTTTTACTACTGGTTCTGTGGGCGTGGTTGGTGGACGTGGCAGGGGAAGGTTACTGCAAAATCCCCATTCCTTCCCCACCCCACTAACCTGCTTTCCAGCTCCGTTCTCCTGTGCAGGGCAACAAAAGAAGACCCAGCCGATCAGCTGGGACTCGGGAGGCAGAGAATAGATGGGGGTCCAGTCAGAAGTGGTATGTGCTGGTTTTCAAAACTACTCAAAATTTCTGCTACCAGTTCTCCAGAACTGGTCAGAACTTGCTGAATATCACCTCTACCCCATGGTCATGTGATCAAAATTCAGATGCTTGGCAACTGGCTCATAATTATGACGTCTGCAGTTGTCCCAGAGTCCTGTGATCACCCTTTGTGACCTTCTGACAAACCAAGCCAATGGGAAAGCCAGATTCACTTAACAACTGTGAGTAACTTGACAACTGCAGTGATTCTCTTAACAACTGTGACAATATAGATTGTAAAATGGGGCAAAACTCACTTAACAAATGTTAGCAGCAGAATTGTTAGGCTCAATTGTGGTTGTAAATTGAGGATCACCTGTATTTTGGTTAACACTCAAACTAAAAATGTCAATTCTACCTTGGAGACTACACAGACCTGTGCTCTTGGCCACCCTTTTTGTGCTCTATATAATTGTAAAAAGGCCCTTTCTTCTCCTGTCACTTATCTCAGGGTGCTAGTGTCGCCGTGTTGTGCAAGCACTCGCAGGCCCATTTGCAACACATCAATGCTTTTGGTCCTGTTTGCGTGGGCGCATGCACGTGTAAAGGCATTTGGCTCTTCCGCTCCTCCGGGCCACCAACCCAAAAAGGTTGGAGAACTCTGAACCATCTGATCAAAGGAATCTGCTGAGGCAGCACTTTGGAGCAGAGTCACTAGTCCAAGGGCCTTCAAACTTGGCAAGTTTAAGGCTTGTGGACTTCAACTCCCAGAATTCCTGAACTAACATGACTGGAGGTAAGAATTCCGGGAGTTGAAGTCCATAAGTCTTAAAGCTGTCAAGTTTGAAGACCCCTGCTCGACAGCAAAGAATGAAGTCACAGGGAGTCACTTCTCTCTTGTAGGTCACTGCTCAGAACTTAAAGAGTTTCCCACTGATAATGGTGGAGAGAGCGCCAGCAAGCTGCAGGTCAACTGGAAGGAAAATGACAGTGAAGAAGTTTTCCCCCTTACTGTGTCTTTGCGTGTACTACAATAAATACACACATGCACTACACACACATGTATAGTCTCCAGGTCAGCAACAATGGTAATTTCAGGAGGCCTCAAATGCTCCTATACGCTCAGAGAACACAACTCCCATTCCATCCAGTGGGGGTCTATTTCTAAACAAAGGCAAGTAGGATGGCATTGTGAGCTATTAGTGCAAACAGGACAAAGTAAACCTTTGTTATATCTTGGCCCCTCCTGGATTATTAAAGCAGCCTGGGAGGTGAACACGGGGTGGGTTTATCTGGTGGTTTTGTCCTCTTGGTGAAAGGGGTGGTCCCACCAGCCTTGAAGGAAGAGGTTGCATGCCATACACTTCAAGAGGTCAGGGTTAGATGCTTTCCTCCTGGAAAATTATCAGCCAATTTACAATTTTCCCTTTCTGGCAAAGGTTGTGGAAAAGGTGGGTGACAGCTAGAGGATCTTAAAAGGAACACATTATCTGGACCCATTTCAGGCAGAGTACAATACAGAGACAGCATTGGTCGCACTTGATGGAGCTGGAATGGCGTATCCATCCTAGAGCTCCAAGATCTCTTAGCAGCTTTCAACACCATCAACCACAGTATCTTCTGCTACAGAGGTTAGGAGCAAGTGGCAATATGCTCCACTGGTTCATCTCCTTCCTCAGTGGCCAGTTTCAGTCAGTGTTGATGGGAGTGGAGAAGACCAACTTCACAGCCTCTCTTCACCAGAGTACCTCACAACTAGCTGTCCCCATCCTTGTTCAACTTCTACATGAAACCACTGGATAAGGACAACCATTAATTTAGGTTGCAGTATCATCAGTATGCTGACGATACTCTACTCCAGAGGTGGTATTCAATGGGTTCTGACCAATTCTGGAGAACTGGTAGCAGAAATTTTGAGTAGTTCGGAGAACCGGCAAATACCACCTCTGACTGGCCCCGTCCCCATCTATTCTCTGCCTCCTGAGTCCCAGCTGATAGGCTGGGACTTCTTGGGTTGCCCTGGACAGGAGAACGGAGCTGGAAAGCAGGTTAGTGGGGTTGGGAAGGAATGGAAATTTTACAGTATTCTTCCCCCAGAAGTGGAGAGGGAATAGGGATTTTACAGTATCTTTCCCCTGCCACGCCCACCAAGCCACGCCCATAGAACCGGTGGTAAAAAAAAATTGAATCCCACCACTACCCTACTCTACATCTCAACTCAAGGGATGATTAATGTATTGACTCAGTCTCTGGAGGCTATTAAGGTCTAGATGGGACAGACTTCAGCTGAATCCTACTAAGACTGTTGATGATGTCAGCATCTTTGGTTTTGGATGAGGCTGCATTTCCCCAGTCAAGACTGATATGCAACGTGGGGGGGGGGGGGTGTCCTTCTGGACTCATAGCTACTGCTCAAAGGGCAGACGTCAGCTGTAGCCAGGGAGGCCTTTGCACAGGTTCCTTGTTACCACTTCACCCCTTCCTCAATCAGGAGGCCATTCAGCCCATCATTCATGTCCTGGTTATCCCACAATTGGATTATTACAGCGCACTCCACATGGAGACCATCTGGAGGCTACAGCTGGTTCAGAATGCAGCAGTGCAAGCAGTAACAGATACCTCTTGGTGTATCTATGTGTCACCGTTGTTATGCAAGGTTCACTGACTGCCAGTTGGCTTCCAGATGCAATTCAACTTGTTGCTTATTACCTATAAAGTCATCTATGGAATAGGACCCAGATATCTGAGAGCCTGCTTATCTCCAACTATATTTGCCAACCCAGTATTTCCAGCAGAGAAGGTGCTCTTTTTTTAATAAAAAAATCAATATTTACATACATGGTGTGTTGTGAGTTAATTTTGTGAGTTTGCTTGCAAGCAAATTTTATGTGGCAGACTCAGGCAGCAGATTGCAGAAAGTTAGATGTCTGTGTGAATCTGTGAGCAACTCAATCTGCCTGCCTGCTTTGCCTGATTTTGGGTAAAAGTTGCTCTTTTTTAAATAAAAAAATCAATATTTGCATAAATATTTACAATATTTACATAAACGCCATGCCCAGCCAGTAAGCCATGCCCAGCCAGTCACATGACCACCAAGCCACACCCAAAAATTAGGTCACACCCATAGAACAGGTTGTTAAGAAATTTGAATCCCATCCCTGGTTGAAGTTTATTATTTGTTCAATGGTATCTGTTTTGCTTTGTTGCTTTGCTGCCTATTAGATTATTTTAGTCTGGATGCCTATGTAGTTTAATGCTTTTAAATAGTGTTATGTTTTCTCTAATTTTGGAGTTGGATGGCCAATACACTTAAATAAACAAACATACTTACAAGTGAATTAAGGATTTCAGCCCACGAAAAGAAGTGTTGGAAAGTGATTTGATGTTGTTGTTTTCTATAAACCTGTAATGGGGTTACAAGCACAACTCGTCAAAGCTGTCTCCATCTCAGGCATTCAACTCATTCAAAATAAAACTAAAACTCCTGGACCATAAATATTTCAACTCACAAATATTCTAGATGAGGAAGGCCCATGAAAGCATCGCTACTAACGGTCTCAAAGGTATTTGCAGTAAATAATCTGTAGAAAGAAATAGTAGGCAAAGAATAATATGACATGGTCTTAGACATACACAGATTTTTCACAGTGCTTGATTATTTTTAGAGATGAAGATTATATTTCCTACTCTGCTATGTCCTTAACAAAATGAAATACACCTACACATATACAGAATCTAGATTACCTTTCTCCGACCTTACATCCTCCAAGATGTGTTAAAATTACATTTCCTAGAAGGTCCAGTTAGCTGATCTAGTTCTTCAAGACATAAATATACGTTATAATATACATCAAACAGTTTAATGATATTGACTAAATATGGCATAATTTAAAGAACTGGCATTTCTGAGTAGTTTGCAAAACTCCACAATGTCTCCTTCAAAGTTCTAGAGTTTGTCTTTACAAGAAATAAATGCACTGCAGTCAGAAATATAGTTTCAAAATTATCTTTTCCTCTAATGACTTAAGTTGAATGCAAATTGCTGCAATTTACATAATAGCTCCCATTGGAGAGTGCCAACACTATTCTTAGCTGCACATGGAACTTTTGCAAGGATAAGCATTGCTATTCATTTCAACAAAAGGAACATATTTAGGCTCACATCAAGAGCACAAATTGGTGTTAAATGAACCACAAATGTGTTTTTGATGAATACCAATTATATATCTATATCTATGTGTGTGTGAGAGAGAGGGGGCGATAAAAGTAAGGGTTTCCCTGTCCAGTCATGTCCGACCTTAGGCCATGGTGCTCCTCTCTGTTCCTTGGCCAAGAGAGCCAAGGTGAAGTGGGTTGGGTTGAGACCTGCCTTCAGTCACCCTTTTGGTTTTTATCTCTAAAGGGGTACTAGTCGTCTGATTTCTATGTAGGTTTTAGGAAGCTATTTAGGCTGCAAAAATACAGACCACCACTAGAAGGCAGCAAGGAGGCCATACCATGTCCTCCAGATGTTTGCAACTCTGACAGAATCTGCTCCCTGCCTTCCCCTATCTGGTTTTTTGAAGTTAAACCTTTGCTTCCCACTTAGGCTCAGGAACGTTCCTCTCCCCACCAAACATGGAATTTAAACAAGAAAAAAATAATCCTGAGGCTCTAGCAGAATTTTTTAAAAACTTTTTAATACTCATGAAGGAAATGGGAAGGAAATGCTTACATGTACTGTGTTTTATTTATTTCATTAGTTTATAGGATGTTCCAGTTGTGAATAACTGAGAAATGTACAACCCACCTCTGCAACTATCTAAGATGGAAAAGTACCATTCTCCCCAATTTATATGCTATCATGCTATCTTACATACTTCTATACTTCTTCTTAGAATTATAGAAAAATCCCCCAAAATATCATGGGGCCATATTAGAGATGTAGTTAATCACATTTAAGCAATAACATATAGCTCTGCATAGCATAGAAGGTATCTAACTTCATACCATCAGGAAGTATCTACTGGATCAGAGAGTTTCTATTTTTAGCAAATGCTCAGATCAAGATATTTATTCCTGAAAAGACTTTTTGCAAAACACATGCTGCTTAACCTGTTGGACCAATGCAAGTTACATGATTGATAGAGTAATATTTTAACGTTTTTCTGCACTGTTACAGCTATTATCTTCTTGATAATTACATTTGATATATTAAACTTAAGCATTATTTTTCCCTGATATTTCCTTTGTATTTAAGGGAAGTTTAAGCAATTTATATTAAATAAAATATCCTGTAAAGAGTAAGTTAGGACTGCAGAAAAAACAATTACTACCAACCTCCCTTCCATCAAGGACCTGTATACTGCATGAGTCAAAAAGAGGGCTGTGAAAATATTTACAGACCCCTCCCATCCTGGACATAAACTGTTTCAACTCCTTCCCTCAAAACGACGTTATACGGCACTGCAAACCAGAACAACTAGACACAAGAACTGTTTCCCCCCCTAAAGCCATCACTCTGCTAAACAAATAATTCCCTCAACACTGTCCAGCTATTTACAAAGTCTGAACTACTATTACTATTAACCTTCTCATCACTCATTACCAATCCCCTCTCACCTGTGACTGTATGACTGTAACTTTGTCGCTTTTATCCTTACAATGCATATCAACTGTTTCCTATTATGATTTGATTGCTTATTGTACCCTATGACTGTTATTAAGTGTTGTACCTTATGATTCTTGACTCTTGACGAATGTATCTTTTATTTTATGTATGTTGAGAGCATTTGCACCAAGACAAATTCCTTGTGTGTCCAATCACACTTGGCCAATAAAGAATTCAATTCTATTGTATTAAAGTAAGCAAGGTAAACTTAAGAAAATCTTTACAACTTAATTAAGATTGTAATCAGTACAGTTTTTAAAAATGGGTAGAAATGCATACTTTTGTTAAGTCTAACTGAATTTCTATAAAGGATGTCCTAAAAATGTAGTTTCAAAGTTTCAAAGTTTTTTAGTTTCTTTTTTTAAAATGAAATATATACTTCCAAATGAAAAATAAAAAAGACTTTTTATTATAGTTTTATTTATTCCAAAGATCAGGGTGCATAATGGGACTAGACTTAAAACACAGCATAGAAACACCAAAGGATGCTTTGTTATTTTAAGTATTAATCTCTACTATTGGAACATTTTACTAATGCCATACCTTTTTTTCTTCATCACTAAAAGGAAAGAAAAATCGGTCTTGGCCATCATCCAGATGTCCAAGAGTTACTGGTAGTAGAATTTTACTTCACTCCTTCCCTGCTTGATGAATTTTATCTTACTCACTTATCCTTTGTGGAATAAAAGTTTCATCAGATCTATCAATTCTCAATGAGATCATAGATCAATTGCAGCCATGGATGAATATTTTTTGGGTCATCCATTCTGCAATTCCCTCCTGCAGTGATGATCTCAGGATTAAGATGACTCTTCACTAGATAGTCAATATATTTTGGGGTGGTTGTATGGCGTTAAAAAAAAGTATTTGACCCTGGAAGCATTCAGGAGATTGTGGCACGTGATGAATAAGTTAGGGGACAAAATATTTGGCCAATTTGAAGGGAGGGGTTAAGGTTGAAATAGGTACCTTAAGCAGAATCTTCAAATACCCATTTTGTTGCTTAACCTCAATTGGAAAAATAATCCCAATTTGAGAAGTGAGATGCATTTTTTAAAAGAGGCAATAGGAGAGCCATAAGGCTTAAGATACTCATTTCATACCCAGTAACCTCAAACATTGGAGTAAATATTTTGCTTTCCCCATCCAAATGGAACCTTGGGCTTTGGAAGATCTTCCTTCCTTCCTTCCTTCCTTCCTTCCTTCCTTCCTTCCTTCCTTCCTTCCTTCCTTCCTTCCTTCCTTCCTTCCTTCCTTCCCTCCCTCCTTCTAAAGAAGTTCTCTATACACCTGTCTTACTCATTGCCCAGAGGACCTTTAGATCCCCAAGTGCTCCTTAAAAACTCACTGGTGAAGCCATGTATGATTCCATATTTGAAATGTAAGAGAAGGAGCCAGAGACAGAAACATGCTGCTTTCTAATAATAAAAAGGAACGATGGTGATATAAAAAACAAAATGATCACAAGAATATTATGGACAATGTGATTAAAGGTCAGCTGTAATATACCCATTGAAAATTTTAATTTTCAAGACGTATATGGTTCCTGATTTTGGAAATCTCCCCCCTCCCCATTTTGAAACCTTTGATGTGTATTCAGTGGACTGCTAATAAAATATCACCTGTCCTTTTGTATGCCTGTTTTTTAAATTTGACCAGATTGTGCCTCTTGATATGTTCAAGGCTAATCTCACTTTCTGCAGTCTTTCCATTGGGAGAGGGGGGATTCTTGAAAAACCCTGTCATCTTTTTCATACTAGTGGTTTCAAAAATAGTTTAGACTCAATCAGAAACCACGAACTAACTACAGGTAGTCCTTGACTTACAATAGTTTATTTAGTACCTCTTCGAAATTATAACAACACTGGAAAAAAAAAGGACTTATGATCATTTTTCACCCACTTGGTAACTGGTTTCTATTTATGGTGGTACAATGTCCTGGGGTCCTGCAATCCACTTTTGTGACCTTCTAACAAGCAAAGTCAATGTGGAATCCACCTTCATTTAACATCATGTTAGTAACTTAACAAATGCAATGAATCACTTAACAACGGTGGCAAGAAAAGTTGTAAAATGGGGCAAAACTGACTTTAAAATGTTTCACTTAGCAACAGAAAATTTGGACTCAATTGTGGTTGTAACTCAAGAACCCCCTGTACAAATGTTAACTTTGCTCGCAATTTTTGTGTTCCTGACATCTCCCTTAGAGTAGCTCAGCCTGTCTTTTTCTGTTATAACTGTCATCAGTCTTCATCAAGCTGAGATCTTGGACTATAGCTTTTATCAGCCAACATGAAGATGGCAGTTGGGGGTATATGGGAGCTGGAAGGTGCCAAGTCAAAGTAGGCTGATCTATACTGGGAATTATATCCTATCTTTTAGCCTTGCCACCACAGTTTCAATATTCTGAACATGCTTTTCTGGAAAAAAAAATATTATTGGGAAGTGGGAGCAGTATTCACTAATGCAGAAATGATAATATCACAAGGAACAAATGTAAATGGCTTCAAAAGCTCACCTTTTCTTCAATAATAATCTTACTTTCCAAAGATCATAAAGAAGCTAGTATTTTGCACTGAACAGGCAGAATATGAATCAGAAATAATGTTGCATCAGCTATACAAAACTGAGGTAAGAAAATTGGTATCCTGAGATGCCCTAGGATATCAAAAGTTACAAATTATAAATATCAAGCAATCTGTGTTTCTCAAGTTGCCAAGGAGGCTGTGGACCCAAATTGTACATCTATATATCAAAGGTATGATTTATATCTACTCTCATTAAAATGTACCATTTCCATCTACAAAAAGGTCACGACAAAGCCTGCCGAGAAGACACACTGGCATACTCATAACTAAATCACCACCAAGGGCCTTCCCCTTTACAGATAAATGTATCTTTTTTCATCATCTTTTTTCTTCCCTCCACAATAAGGTGAGATTTTTGCCCTATTCCTGATTATGTTCTTTTTATTCTGAAAAAGATGCAGGAGAAACTGTATCGTTCCCATGGTAACTATATTTACTGGTTTGTTTGAGATTCAAACCCCAGCTGAGTGCACACTCCTTCTGATCAACTCCCAGTATACAAGGTGAGAAAGAAAAGGACATCACCTCCCTGACAGCATCAGAAGTGGATAAAGTTAAAGCAAAATTATGCCCCTAGGCCAATTCATATTGTCCACCATGTGTGAGCTTGCTTATTTAAGACTCTTCTTTAAAAAAGAAGTTGTATTTCTTGACAGGTCTCTGAATCACATGTGTCTTAATTTATGGACCACATTCTTCACAGAACTTAGATTTTTTTCCTTCAGGCTCAAAGGATGCTGACCAAAGAAATATTTCTCAGCTAGGTTTATTGCAGCCAAGCGCTTTCAATTATTGTACAGCCAACAGCTTTCAATTCTTGTACAGATCACAAATAGGAAGGATTTATCCCTATCATTGGCACAAGGCTCGCTTATAAAATTGCACCTTTGAAATCCACTGAAATCCATTGAAATCTTTTTGAGAGAAGCAAGTTTGTTTAGTCAGCCACAACTCTTTAATGTTCCATAGCACAAATTCTGCAAGTGTGGAGAAATGATTTATGAGCAGCTCAGAAATCCAGCCTCAGAAAAAGAGGACAGTACATGACAGGGTGCTGTACCGTATGGGAACATGGAGCCACTGCCCTAATATTTACCAAATAAACCCTGTAATAAGAGCAGCAATGATGCCTAAGCAGCACTACAAGAAAAGATCAATATGGTGAAGAAAAATAATAGCGTTTATAACAATCTGCTAGGTATGTAACACACCTTTCATTACTTTCACTGGAAACACTAGGTACATTTTGTTACATAATAGCTCTGCACTAGCTCCTCCACATAAAACAAGTACTGGTACTTAAAAGCCCCTGAGCGGAGCGTTTTGTGTGATTTTTTTTTTTTAAAAAGACACCCGTTTCATAACAAGCAATCACCATATAAACCGTTCTCACAGAAGTTGCAGATTGGATGAGAAGATGAAACTCCGTTCTGGGATTTTCGTGAAAGCAGATCTCACAAAGGATCTGGAAGAGGAAAAAGGGGCGCGGGAGCAGAGAAAGCAAAGCAGGGGTTAACAGCAACGGAGCCGGCCCCGGGAGGGGGGGAGTCGTTTTGTCAACTCGCCCTGGGGCTGGTTACCTGTGTCCTCCCCCCCCACTTCCCCTCCCCCGTCAACAGGAGTGACAAGTTTCCAGCGGGGGAAGATCGCCACCGCCGAGAAACGGACGGCGTCGCGTTAAGAGAAACGCGCAGAGGGATCCAACTTCCAGCCCCGGTTCCCCATCACCCCTTCTCCCCGCTCTTCGTCTTTCTCCACCCTGGCTCCTTGGCAATCCCAGCGGATTTTCCCGTCGGGACGGCCGGAACGATTCCCCCCCCCCTCCGACCCTCTACGCGATCCACCGACAAGCCCCCACCCCAAGCCTCCTTACAGGGAGGTAATGTCGGGCGGCACGGTGCGCGGGATTGCCCGGGCGTTCTCACAGAGCGCGTTATCTTTGGTACAAGTGCACGAAGCCGGGCAGGCGATCTTCCCCGGTCTGCTCCCTTCGGTCAGCAACAGGGCGGAGAAAAGGCACAGGAACACTGCCGAGGTGCTTCCAAGGGGTTGCCGGCCGGCTTGGCCCATCCTTTGGATCCGTTCTGGTTCCGGCCCGTTGGAAGGAGGAAGAGGAGGAGGACTAGAGGAAGAAGCGCAGCCCGAATCATGAACGGACAGGGGGAAACCTCCGCGTTGTTGTTGTTGTTGTTATTGTTGTTTTTACCGGGCTGAGGAAGATCTGCGCGGAGAGCCCGGACGAGGCGGCTTCCCCTTCATCCCTCCTCCTTGGTTCTCTCGTTCTCCGCCGTCGCCAGCCCTTCTTTTTCTCTTCCTTTCCCCGCGCTCGGAACCTGTCGTGACGGGAGCTGAAAAGCTCCGAGCCGGTCAGCCGTCGGTGGTTTGGGGATTCGCCAGGCAGCCGTGAGGGGCGAGAGGGACCTGCGGGAAAACGGGGAAGGAGGAGGAGGAGAAGGACGGGGGAATCCAACCAGCCGGAGAGGCGAAAGGGCGGAAAAAAAGGAGAAGGAAAAGAAAGAGGGAGACTCGCATCCCCGCAAAACGCGTCTACACAAACACACACACACACACACAGAGGCGCGCGCAACGGTGGCGGCGCCTGCTACCGCTCCGCTGCTTTTACTGCTGCTGCTCGGGGTTGCAAAGTGTGACGCACGCCGCGGAGCCGAAGCGCGGCTTCCACTTTTCTTAGGGGAGGCCCCCTTCTCGCGGCCAAAAATAGGACCACCTTCTGCTTGGATGGTGGGGGCGGCTGCGTGGGCGGGCGGCGGGGGTGGAATAGGGGCTCCGTGGGAGGAGGAGGTGGAGGAGGAAGAGGGAAGCAAGCAGGCAGGCAAGCGGGGAGGAGAATCTCTCTCCACCCGCGTCAATGTTCCCTGGGGCGCGGGGGGGGGGAATTAAAAAGGGGTTTGCGTCTGCCAGGCGACAGCCGAAGGGAAAGAAGCGGCTTTGCGTGTAGGAAAGACAAAAGCGAGGGAAAACATCCAAAGGGCGGCGTGGACATTGAGCGTGTGTGGGTGGCTGGCTGGGGGGATTTTAATAAAAACCCGGTTGGCGTAGGTGTGAGGCCTGCGACTTCGTTGCACAGGCTGGGCTGGGAACCGCCGCAAAAACAAATTGACGCCGCGGCCGCAAACACGCAGCAGCCTCCTTTGATCAACCGAGCGTATGTATCTATCTGCAAGCTGCCACGTTCAAACCCAGCCGGCCGAATGCTTCTCGTCTTCTTTCCCGTCCTTCAGATCCCTTCCTCGATGTGCAATAGTTGGGCTTCGAGGCAAGCTGAATCCGGGCTGTGTCTTTTGGCAACCTCTTTATCAGAGTGTAGAAAGGTAGCAAGCAAGGGAAGTGCAAAGTGTAGTAGCCATCATGTTTTGAAGCACTGGAGGGTTTATTTGTGTGTTACCTGTGAAACCATGTCAGGCTCCCAATATGTTCGCTGTGCATCTGACACAAAACAACTGTTGCCTCCCGGCTAAAGGAAGCTATTAAAAACTTTAAAATTCCTTATTCCAATTTTTATCCTAGTAAATAACTTATTTAAGGGGCTCTTTAAAATTCCAGCTAAACACAGCATCCTCCATGTGCTGAGGAGGGCCCCGGTGCATCTTGCAAAGGTTTTACACAGGGCACCTGCATGTGAGCACTCAGGCCATGTATCTGTGATTTCCCCCATGGTTGTCTGACAATTTATTTCTGGCTCAGCTACCTTGTACCCGAAATTGCAAAAAATTTTTTTAAAAAGGCAATGGCTTAATTTGTTTCAATTTTCTCAAATCTCTTCTCTCCCCCCAAGAATTCTTTCTCATAAAAGTTCAGCAAAGGTTCAGAGAGCAAACTGGCTGAGGAATTCTGGGAGTTGAAGTTCACCCATCGCAAAGTTGCTAAAGTTGAGAAACACTGCTGTATAGAGTGGTAATACTATAGGCCAAAGACAGTTCCATAGGTAACCTGACTCCTGCCATGTGGGGCTTTAAAGCTCATAACTAACATCCTGGAAGCAAACCAGCACCTGGTACCGCTTGTACAGCAAAGGTGTTACCAACCCTGTTCTATAGGGCTCCAAGATTACTCATGCAGCCATATTCTGCACCAGTTGAAGCTTCCGGATACTTTTCAAGGATAATCCCTCGCAGAGTGCATTGCAATAGTCTAAATCCGGGGTGTCAAACTCAAGGCCTGCAGGTCCAAATCTGGCCTGCAGGGTGCTTAGATCTGGCCCATGGGATCGCCTTGGAAACAGCAAAGGACTGGCCCACGGTGCCTCTGCCATCAAAAATGGAGCTCCCGAGCTCCATTTTCACTGGCAGAGGGTTGCAGACTGTTATGTACTAAAAATGGACTGCTCGAAATCCCTGCGCCTTGATTGGCTAAGGCGCAGGGATTTCTAATTGGCCAGGCGAGCCGCGCCGATTGGCCCGATTGAAGTCTCCCGCGATTGGCTGAAACCAAGAGCGGGAGACTTGAATCGCTGCCATTGGCCGCGGCCGCCGCGGCAAAAGAGTATAAAAGCCGGAGGCTTTTTCTCTTTTGCCGGTTCGGTTCACGTCTTCAATAAAAGAGCTGTTACTGATAGTCACTGCCTCAGAGCCTTCTTTTCGGACACGACACTGGCGACGAGGGTGGGATCTCGCCCCTGAACCGAACCCCGTGTCCATAGACGAACTTGCGACAACGAAATGGCGAAAATAGCACCGCCCGCCCCCTTCAACCCCGCCGCCGAGGACTGGGAGTCCTACTCAGACAGATTCCGGATGTATTTAGAGTGTGCCGGCATGAAGGACGCCCCGGGCCCGCTAAAACGCGCCGTGTTCCTGACGCATTGTGGACCAGAGGTTTTCCAGATGGCCAAGGCATTGGCCAAACCGGCAGACGCGACTGCCATGGATTGGGACGTCCTCGAACCCATACTAAAGCGCCACTACGCCCCCGAGGTCCCCATCCTAATTCGGCGGAACGAATTTTACCGGAGATGTCAAAGACCGGACGAGAAACTGAGCGACTTCGTCGCTGAATTAAGGCGCCTAGGCGGGCTCTGTGAGTTTGAGGGATTGAACAGTCTCATAAGAGACCGTTTCGTGCTAGGACTTTGGGATCCGACACTCCAGAGCCGACTTATGGCCAAAGGCGACATCAGCCTCGCCGATGCCATCACCGCAGCCGCAGCCGCAGAAGCAACCCGCACGTCAGCAGACACCATGCGGAGAGCCGAGGCAAAAGGCGCGAACAACAACAACCCCGCAAGGTCGGCCGATGCAAGAATCGAAGCGGCCGCACACTACGGCGGTTACCAGTCAGCCTCCAGCATTTCAGACGATGAGGAGGACACACATCGCGTGCAGGCGGGTCGCGGAAACCAGCGAAGCCAAAACAGTCGTAGGTCGAGGACCAACTGCGCAGGGTGCGGCGGCGACCACCCCAGGTCTGAATGCCGTTTCTTTGACGCGGTCTGCAGGCATTGTGACCGAAGGGGCCACATCGCCCGAGTTTGCCGCCAAAAGAAGACCCGCAGCCCGCCAAAATGGGAGCAGCAGGATAGAAGGAGAGAGAGCCCGCCAAGAACCAGAGAGCGCCAGCCAGCAGGCAGATGGGACCAGAAGCAAAGATCCCAGAGAAGCGGCGACGGTCGGCGGAAAGAAGAAACCCACCAGACGGTGACAATCGGCCATGCCATCTCCGACGGCGCCAGAAAGATATACGTTGAAGTCTACATCGAAGGTCGGCCTTGCAAGATGGAAGTGGACTCCGGGTCCTACCTTTCCATGATTGCATGGCGCGAAATAAAAAAACTAGTGCCCACCCTGCAGAAGGAAAATGTACCCGCCCAGAAAATCATCATAAGGGACTATCAGGGTAATCGCGTGCCAGTGGTGGGCACCAAAAACTTTAGCATAACCTACAAAGGCCAAACCGAACAACTTCCACTCACGATAGTCGATCGTGACCGCCCGAGCTTGCTTGGCCTGCAATGGTTCGCCCCACTGAACATCGCATTGACAGGTGTCAACCAAGTCTCCATGGAAGCCTGGGAACAGCGGTTAGTCCAGGAGTTCCAGGAGGTCTTCGATGGAGGATTGGGCAAGTACAAGGGGCCCCCTATTTCCTTTGACTTAGACCCATGGGTTTCCCCCAAGCGACTTAAACCTAGGAGGGTACCCTTTGCGTTAAAACCAAAAATTGACGAACAAATCAACAAACTCGTCAAGCAAGGGGTATTAACACCTATAGATCACGCCAGATGGGAGACCCCTATAGTGACCCCAGTAAAGCCAGACGGGTCCGTGAGGATTTGCGGGGACTATAAGGCCACCCTAAATAGCGCGCTACAGCAAAGCACCTACCCAGTGCCCATAGTGCAACACTTACTGCACTCATTGGGAGGGGGAAAATTTTTTGCCAAGCTTGACCTCGCCCAGGCATACCAGCAACTGCCTGTGGACGAAGAAACGGCAGAAGCCCAAACAATCGTGACACACCGGGGGGCCTTCAAGTGCAACAGACTCCAATTCGGAGTCAGCGTGGCACCAGGCATTTTTCAAAGTCTAATGGAACGTTTACTACAGGGCATCAAGGGGGTGGTGCCCTATTTCGATGACGTGTTAATCGCGGCGCCAAACGAAGCCGAATTAGAGAACCGTTTAAGACAAGTCTTGACAAAATTTAAAGAGACAGGACTTAAAGTCAAACGCGAAAAATGCCAACTGTGTACGCAGCAAATAGAATTTCTGGGTTACCTCCTAGACAGACAGGGCATCCACCCTACAACTAAAAAGGTTAAAGCCATCAAGGAAGCCCCCACCCCGAGGTCCAAAACAGAACTACAAGCATTCCTAGGTTTACTAAATTTTTATAATGTCTTCCTACCTCAGAAGGCAACGGTGGCGGAGCCTTTGCATAGACTCCTAGACAAGAGGGCAGCATGGACTTGGGGGAAACGAGAACAAGCCGCCTTTCAGAGAACCAAAGACCTCCTCACCTCCGACGCCGTCCTAATACAGTTCAGTGAGACTTTACCCTTAGCTGTCACTTGCGACGCATCGCCCTACGGCGTCGGCGCTGTCCTCAGCCATACCCTCCCAGACCAGAGAGAAGCGCCTATTGCATTTTTTTCCAGAACGCTAACAAAACCAGAACGGAACTATAGCCAGCTGGACAAAGAAGCTTTGGCTATAGTTGCCGCCGTCAAGCGTTTCCATGAGTACCTGTACGGCCGCCCATTCAAGATAGTCACCGACCATAAGCCACTGCTGGGCATCCTCGCCGGGGATCGGGCCACACCAAACATCTTGTCACCACGCATGACTAGGTGGTCTGAATTCCTGGCAGCCTACAACTACGAACTGTTCCACAAGCCAGGAAAGAAAATTTCACACGCGGACGCTTTGAGCCGCTCGCCCTTGCCGGACTCTGAACCTGACCCCGCTCCTACAACCAACACCCTGAGCATAGAAAGCCTGCCCATAACCGCATCCGATATTGCCAGGGAAACCAGTAGGGACAGACAATTGGCGAAAGTCTTGCATTGGTTAGAGAAAGGTTGGCCGGAAAAGGACATTGACGAGACTTTTAAGAAATTCCGGCAGCGCCAGACTGAACTGTCTCTGTTAAGGGGTTGCATCCTGTGGGGAGATCGGGTGGTAATTCCGTGCAAATTACAAAGCAGAGTTCTGGAAATGTTACATGAGGGGCATCCTGGCATCGTCAGGACAAAAGCCCTGGCCAGGAGTTACGCTTGGTGGCCAGGGATGGATAAGCAAATTGAAACATGGGTTGCAAGGTGCCACCGGTGCCAAGAAACCAGATCCAGCCCACCCGCAGCACCCACCCGGGACTGGGAAATACCACGGGGACCCTGGTCCAGAATCCATTTAGATTTTGCTGGCCCCACAAATGGACACACTTTTTTAATCACAGTAGATGCATACTCGAACTGGTTAGAGGTGGCTGACATGAAATCCACCACCACGGAGGCTGTCATTAAAGAACTTTGTAAACTATTCTCGACACATGGCCTCCCAGACGTAGTTGTCTCAGACAACGGGCCCCAATTCACATCAATCGAATTTGAACGCTTCCTGGCTGAGAAAGGTATCCGCCACGCATTGACAGCACCGGCGCATCCGGCGGCGAACGGTAGGGCGGAACGGATGGTCCAATTTACAAAAAAGACCCTCCGGAAAATGGACCACGGGGAGATCAACGAAAAAATTAATAAACTACTTTTCATACAACACATCACACCTAACACCACAACAAACAAAAGCCCTGCAGAGCTCCTGATGGGCAGGAAGCTGCGGTCACCACTCGATCGTCTACACCCCACATATAACCCGGAGCGACCCCCGGACTCAAGCTCCAGGTACCGGACTTTTCAACCGGGCGACTGGGTTTACGCTAAAAATATGACAGGGGAACCCCTATGGATCCCAGCCGTCATAACACAAACCACAGGCCCACGGTCGTACCGGCTCCAAACCGTCGATGGGCGAGCCTGGAAGCGACACATCGACCAACTCCGGTCACGGGCAATAACTAACCTCAACCCCCAAGACACGAACCAAGGGGGGAGGGAAGACCCGACAAAAGAAACGCAGAAAAAAAGTAAAGACTCACCAGATCGCTGCCTCCGCGAATCCCATCCGGAGAGGAGCCGTCCAGCCAACTCTACCGACTCGGAAAAGCCAAGCGGGAGCGGCAAAATCCGTGACTCAACCGACCCGGTAGGCCCAGGCGGGAGCCACGGCGAGAGCACCGGCCCGACCATCCAGCCGGTACCCACAGAGCCAGGAGCAGCCAAAAAGATGACCGCTCCGGCCGAGTTACAACAGAAGAATGAGCTGCGCAGGTCAACTAGGACCCGACGTAGCCCCGCCTACCTGCGTGATTACACCACGTGAAAGACCCTACCAAGAGGGGAGGGGTGTTATGTACTAAAAATGGACTGCTCGAAATCCCTGCGCCTTGATTGGCTAAGGCGCAGGGATTTCTAATTGGCCAGGCGAGCCGCGCCGATTGGCCCGATTGAAGTCTCCCGCGATTGGCTGAAACCAAGAGCGGGAGACTTGAATCGCTGCCATTGGCCGCGGCCGCCGCGGCAAAAGAGTATAAAAGCCGGAGGCTTTTTCTCTTTTGCCGGTTCGGTTCACGTCTTCAATAAAAGAGCTGTTACTGATAGTCACTGCCTCAGAGCCTTCTTTTCGGACACGACACAGACCATTGCAGCCAAAAACTGAGCTCAGGAACCCGTTTCACTGGCAGAAAATTGCAGGAGACTGTCGCAGCCAAAAACAGCTCAGGAGCCTGTTTTCGCTGGCAGAGTGCTCGGGCCCCCACAAGTGCCCCCAACACGATTGACGTCTAGCTGGCCATGCCTACCCTGGCCCCCTGAGGTCAAACACAACCCTGATGCGGCCTTCAATTACATCGAGTTTCACCCCCTAGCCTTAGTTGCTTAACATCTCTCCCACATGAACTACTGTAAAGGTATAGACAGGAGAGGCTACCACTGACTGAACCCCATTCCTCATAATCTCCTTCTGGCAATTGAAACTGGTTGGGTCACCCGGTTCTTCGAATTTATCTTAGTGGCGGTCAAAACGGTTTACTTTATATTGGTTTGGGGAGGCTGCAGGGTAGTATGTATTCTCATGCTGATAGTGCAGAAGTGTCCATGGAAATGTGGTGCCATGGAAGTATCCACAGAAAAAATGGTTGTGAGGTTCATTTGATAACACTGAATCACAAACCAGCCTGCCACATTCATGTTTGGATACTTGGCAAACACATCTTAAAGTGCTCTGTGAATCTAGTCTACATCCCACACTTGTGGTTTACCACAGCTCCATCTTATTCTAACAATCCCACCCTTTTCCCACGATTGCACAGTACTGGCCTCATCTCATTCCCAGCTCAAGGTAAAACAGTCATTCCTAGGTGTGCAGATAATCCTTGACTTACAACTGTAATTGAGTCCGCACTTATGGTTTTAAGTCATGATTGTTGTTAAGAGAGTCACAATGTGACTCCAATTGATTTTACAACCTTTTCTGTAGTGGAGAGAACAAAGCAGTTGTTAAGTGAAGCCATTTTTATCAATGGGTGGAGGTTTTTGCCAAAAACCAGAAGAAAACACCAGAAACTAGCCGAAAAGCACTGAAAATTGTAACCGCGTGACCACAGCTCACTGCAATTGTCTGTAAATGAAAATATTTTTATACACCAACACAGCTCAAATAAACATAGGAAGAACCACTTTCAAAAAGTCAACAATAAGATTTTTTTCAATAAGTCTACAGGTAGTCCTCAGCTTACGATCACAAATGAGCCCTAAAATTTATGTTGCTGAGACATTTGTTTATGATTTTGGCCCCATTTTATCTCGCCACAGTTGTTAAGTGAATCACTGCAGTGGTTAAGTTAGCAACATGGTTGTTAAGTAAATCTGGTTTCCCTGTTGACTTCAACAGAAGGTTTCAAAAGGTGACCATGCGACTCTGGAACACTGCAACCATCATAAATACGAATCAGTTGCCAAGCGTTTAAATTTTGATTGTGTGATGATGGAGAAGATGCAACAGTCATAAGTGGAAAAATGGTTGTAAGTCACTTTTCAATGCCGTTGTAACTTTGAATGGTCACTAAATGAACTGTTGTAAGTCAAGGACTACCTGAATTACCTCTGTTCATGGAATGTAGAAGGTAAAGGTTCCCCTCACACATGCATGCTAGTCGTTTCAGGCTCTAGGGGGCGATGCTCAGCTCTGTTACAAAGCCAAGGAGACAGTGCTGTCTGAAGACATCTCCGTGGTCATGTCGCCGGCATGACTAAACGCCGAATGCTATTACCCTCCCACCAAAGTGGTCCTATTTTTCTACTTGCATTTTTACATGCTTTCGAACTGCTAGGTTGGCAGAAGCTAGGACAAGGAATGGGCGCTCACTCCGTTACGCAGTGCTAGGGATTCGAACTGCCAACCTTTCTGATTGACAAGCTCAGCATCTTAGCCTCTGAGCCACCACATCTGTCTATAGAGAGGTTCAAACAACATCCTCTTGCAGATGTAACCTTCCCCCTTTCTCTTTATTCTGATCAGAAAATCCCTTAAGGAGGAAAAGATGGAATATATTTTTGATTGATAGAATTAGGAGTCAATTATTTAGTTCATAGTCACTTTAATGATGAGATATTTTTTCTACACTTTCCACCACCATATGAATTTTCCACATTTGGTATCCCTATGCGTGTGTCTGAGTATGTATAAGAATACACACCCACCTAAGTCTATCTTTATTAAATATGTCTGTCTTTAACTTGAGAAAACAGAATATTAATATTTTCTATCCTGGAACTTCAGAGTTGAAGAATTGGCTTGCACAATTATGTTTAGCCACAATGTTGCAAATTATTCTTATTGTAGGGCATCGCATTTGATCTTGTATTGTTATTTCTGCTGAGTAGAATTCTATTCTACCATTAATCTGATTATACCATTATATGAATTGTGGGAATTTTTAGTGTCTTATTTAAGCTTTAGTGCTGTAAATCTCATGAAATGGTAGAAATTTCAGCTTCAATTTCATAAATTTTCTATTAATGTAAAGGTTTCATTATACCTGACACTCTGCAGTTCATTCATCACTGTAGAAGTTTCATCATCCTATTGTAAATAGAAGACGCAATTCCGAGCTCAAATTAAGGAGGGTTCATACATAGATATGTCCAACACTCATACAAATCAGATTTGAAGATCTGTTCCAATACCTTAAATCCAGATGTTGAAGAGTCAAGAATTACTTTTATGGATCATTGAGTAGCATATTATGGCTGTTCCCCCAAATTATATCTTCACCCCAAAGAAATTACATTTGTAATTTCCATCCTTCATAGAGCTGAATGTGCTCTGAAGTTGATCTAACTTTAGGATCTAATCTTACAGTTTTAGTTATCACTTTACGTTATTGAAAGTGGTTGTCTTTAGTTTATTTCAATAAAGAAAGTCACTCCTTAAAATTCATATGACTTTCTCATGACCTCTTTTCTAAAACTCTGCAAGGCTCTGTCGTTTACATTAGGGAGCGAGTGAATAGTTATAAACTAGAATGTCCAGTACCATTATCTGGTATATACAGAGGGAAAATCTTCATATGGAGATGACAGACAGCAACATAATTCAGTTATGGTAGATTGTGTGTTGACTTTAAGGCTACATAACAGCCAAATAAGAAAAATCCAAGTCAACTGTCATTCAATAAAAATATACTCCAAATTAAAATTAAAGTCGAAAGAAAGATGTGAAATTCCAAGAACTGAGCAGTCAGGATAATAAGACAGGAACTGGAACAGATTAGAACAGATTTGTTTATAGCAAGTTGACTGAAACTTGGCTAGAAGTTTTTATAATCAGAATTCTCTGGCTATTTCTCTGCCCCAGCAGTTTTTCAGATACAAGATAAAAATTTGGGTGTTTTCAGAAAGTCCACTTACACTCAGAATTCTGCTGAAGGCAGAGGCTTTAGTGTGGATCATGTACAAACCCTGATGCATTTTGGGGAATTCAGAAGAGAACTGGCTCCTCTGACAAAGCAGCTGAGTTATTGACACATGAATTTGCCCACAAGAATGCAGTTATAACAGCACTGGAAAAAGTGGTTTATGACCATTTCTCACATTTATGACCATTGCAGCATCTCCATGGTCACATGATCAAAATTGAGCTGCTTGGCAAACTGACTCATATTTATGACGATTGCAGTCTCCCATGATCAGGTGAGAGAGCCTTTTATAACCTTCAGACAAACAAAGTCAATGGGGAAGCCAGATTTACTTACAATCGTGTTACTAAACTGCAATGATTCACTTAACAACTATGGCAAAAAAAAGTCATAAAATGGGGCAAAACTCACTTAACAAATGCTTCACTTAGAATAGAAATTTTGGGCTTAATTGTGTTTAAGGACTACCTATAGATAGAAATAAATCCATTCATAAAACCTAGTATAAAAAGTGATGTGAACTTACAATTTTTGATTAGGTTAAAGGCTGCAACTTGCCCAGCATTCCCCTAACAAAACTCCCTTTTGATCAGGACTGTCAAAGACATCCTTCCTTCCTTCCTTCCTTCCTTCCTTCCTTCCTTCCTTCCTTCCTTCCTTCCTTCCTTCCTTCCTTCCCTCCTTCCCTTCCCTGCCCATCAAAGGGAACTTTTGGTGTTAAAAGAACAGGATTAATAGCATCCTATCTCCATTTTAGCAAGAAGTCATTTCCAAGACAAGCAATAAATACAATATAGAGAAATAAATGCTTAGCCATTTGTTGTACCTTGATGAGATCCAAGCACAATTGCCTGAAGTGATTCGTCTAAGGATGGGATGGAGATCTTTTTCGCATGATGCCAATTTTGATAGAGAAGGACATTTCTTGCATTAATGTCTTTTCAGTAACTAGTTCAAATTCTTACATTCTCTTCTTTGGTTAGTAGTTTCAATTTAGAGGTTCAGAATGTGTATGCACAGATAGGAATGACTTCTAGACTGAGCTGAACACTACCCCAAGAATCTCTGCATGGATTAGGACAAGTGAGCCTAATATTTTTAGATCACAAACAAATTTGGCATTTTGAGAGCATGTCAAAAACACATTTACAGAATGATTGCCATGGTGAGTCTAGCCAATGTACTCTGCTACTAGGAAGCAAACTCACCTCCCAGAATATTCTACTACATCTCTTTTGAGCTAGTATGTATACAGTAGTTCCAAGTAAGATTTTGGACCATAGCAACTTAGTCTACCAATGCCTTCAGATAATATCTGGGGCCCAGAAGCATTCTTGGATGCAAGATTCTTCCAAGACTCAACAGTGATGCATCCCTGCTTTCGATTCATTTATTTATTTATTTATTTCAGTAAGAAGGTGTTGGTGGTTAACCCAGTGATTAGGGAAAAAGAGTTGTAGAGTTCCACAGAACATCAAAAAGCTGAAACTAATCTGATCAGCTCCTTCTACCGTTGTGGGTAAAGGCCAGCCAATGGACAGCACCAGAATCACCTGACAGGTAAACTTAGAATAACAGAACACCTGAGCATCTAATACAGGACGCTTGGAAGTGAATATGAATTTTGTATCCTGAATATGCTCTCTTTTTCTCCTGCCTGCATTTTAGCTTATCTCTCTGTGACAGCTAGGTAGTCACTGTAACCTGGCAACCAGAAACATGCAGTCACGTAAAATTCTGCAAATCCTATTAATGAATGTCAGCCTTTGCTTTTTGAAAAGCAAAATTTTGGCAAGCACATCTTGGTTGCTTTCCCTCTCCCCACTCCCCATCTCCTCCCAGTAGCATTACTATGTCCTGAAACATCCATTAGAAATAAAAAGAGTTAGATAGACTACTTTATTCCTTAGAGAAATAGACTTGCTTCTCTCTGCATTTCAGTTAAACCTCTTTTGCCCGGAAGACAACCCAAGAACAAAAATGTAGAATATCTACGCCAGGGGCAGATTTCCAATTTTCCATTCACTTCTGGCCCTAGTCCATCTGAATGTATAGGAGGGGAGGTACGACTATCCAGTTGGGAAGTTTTGAGTAAAGTCTGTGCTAAATCAAAAGGAATTTAATTCTTGTACCTGTGTATTTGTTAAACTACATCCAGCCTTTCCTTCACCTGACCAATTCAGCAATCCTTCTGTCCTTCATATCCTTTTGGTTGGGCTGACAGAAACTGACTAGGACTAACCCCCAATCCCTTTGTGAGTTCCTATGCTTGACAATAAGACAGTACCTATGCCATTTTTTAACTCAGTATTTCTCAATCTTGGCAACTTTTAAGATCTGTGGACTTCAACTCCCAGGATCCCCCAGCTAGCATGGATGAAAAGCCACATGTATGACTGACTGGAGGATTCTGGGAATTGAAGCCCACAGATCTTAGTTGCTAAGGTTGAGAAACACTGCCTAACCATTATACACCCGCCTGGTTTTCCTGAAGTCAGGCTGCCAACACCGGAAATCCTTGCAGCAAGGAGATGTTGCTTTAAGGTGAGACCACCGAGAAGCTGGGTAGTGAAATGTTGGCTTGTTGCTACAAATCAGCAGTAGCGGGACAGAGTTATCCGTCTCCAAGTTCCTCCTTCCCAACCAACAGCATTCTGGAATGTTTTTTGAGGCAGAAGGCAGAAATCCAATGAAAGGCTTCCATTCTGCCAGATCTTCTGGTTCCCCTAAGCTTCCTAACAAGCTGACATATGGCTTTTCATTTACTGCCTTTCGAATATACTTGCTCAAAACTGAAAAGAACCCCCCCCCCCAAAGCTGTTTTTCATATCCCAGTTTGTATTATTCAAGGTTTAGGCCTCCCTCTCATCTCACTGAAGTGATGATTCTGTTTCAGCAACAGAGAACCACTGTGCTTCCATTATTTAAAATATGTTTAGTTAGTTCCTATTTGTCAGAAGCTGTAAGTCTTAAGTTAAATTATGAATAGCTTCTTGTAGACATTAGAAGATTCTGATCAACTGTATCTGTGACTTTTTCTTTTTTTTGCTACATTGCCCTGCTGTTTGGAATTAGCCTTTATGTATTTACAAAATTGTTTTTGGCAGCTGATTCTGAATATCTGCCAACTGAACTATTTACCATACACAGAGAAGGAACCGGCCTATTGAAAAAACACCAATCAAACACTATCCTCATACTATACACTATACAGGTGTTATTCAGCTTTAGCACTTTTAAGATGGGTGGACTTCAACTCCCAGAATTCCTCATCTCGCACAGCTGGCTGAGGAATTCTGGGAGCTAAATATCCACAATTCGTAAAGTTGCCAAGATTGAGAAATGCTTACTTTATAGTCTATACAGAGGAATACTTTCATTAGAAAGATTTCCTAGGAATCTCCATAGATTTTTGAAACCTTGCTGATTTGTCATTTTTTTTACATCCATTACATAATTCACTGTAATGGTAGCTTATGGTATGCAGAGTGCAGAAAAGGAGCAGAACGTAGTAAGCTAAAGAAATTAAAAGCATACAAAAGAAAATAAAAAGGAAGCTTTGCTAAATAATTTACAACAACATCATTCACACTATATCTCTCCACTTTAGCTTTAGAACAGAACAGAACAGAACAGAATAGAATAGAATAGAATAGAATAGAATAGAATAGAATAGAATAGAATAGAATTCTTTTATTGGCCAAGTGTGGTTGGACACACAAGGAATTTGTCTTGGTGCAAATGCTCTCAGTGTACATAAAAGAAAAGATACATTCGTCAAGAATCATAAGGTACCACACTTAATGATAGTCATAGGGTACAATAAGCAATCAGATAACACTAGGAAACAGTCAGTATAAATCGTTACGTATACAAGCAACAAAGTTACAGTCATAGTAACAAGTGGGAGGAGATGGGTGATAAGGAGTGATGAGAAGATTAACAGTAATAGTTAATTATAGCTTTAGTCCCGTAAAGAGGACTACTCTCTATAGCAGCGCTGTCAAACTCCTGTCCCATGGGCTGGATGTGTCATGCACTGGCCACGCCCTCGCTCGGTTTAACAAAGGGGAAAAAAGTCCCGACATGTCATGTGATGTCGCTGTGACACCGCGAGTTTGACCACCCGTGCTCTATAGTTAGTCCTCAACTTACAATTGTTCATTTAGTGACTGTTTGAAGTTACAACAGCTTGTTACAGGTCTGAAAATTGTGACATGGCTGTTTTTCACACCCATAACCGTTGCAGCATCTCCACGGTCACAAGATCAAAATTGGAGTGCTTGGCAACTGGCATGTATTTATGACAGTTGCATTGTCCCAGGGTGATGTGCCTTCGCTTGTACTGCAGTATATGCACACATTGTTTTTATTTTCAATTTAAAATACATCTAAATGTATATTTTAATAAAATACATAAGTTTATCTATTTTATTTATTGTTGTGTGCTGCCAGAGTCCCCTTTGGAGGGAGATGGATAGATAGATAGATAGATAGATAGA
Source organism: Hydrophis major (assembly GCA_033807585.1). Lineage (NCBI taxonomy): Eukaryota > Metazoa > Chordata > Lepidosauria > Squamata > Elapidae > Hydrophis > Hydrophis major. The sequence continues at coordinate 84,857,263 of CM066331.1, read as the reverse complement.
TAGATAGATAGATAGATAGATAGATAGATAGATAGATAGATGGATGGTAGATAATAGATAGTAGATAGATAGATAGATAGATAGATAGATAGATAGATAGATAGATAGATAGATAGATAGATAGATGGATGGTAGATAGATAGATAGATAGATAGATAGATAGATAGATAGATGGATGGTAGATAATAGATAGTAGATAGATAGATAGATAGATAGATAGATAGATAGATAGATGGATGGTAGATAGATAGATAGATAGATAGATAGATAGATAGATAGATAGATAGATGGATGGTAGATAATAGATAGTAGATAGATAGATAGATAGATAGATAGATAGATAGATAGATAGATAGATAGATGGTAGATAGATAGATAGATAGATAGATAGATAGATAGATAGATAGATAGATAGATAGATGGATGGTAGATAATAGATAGTAGATAGATAGATAGATAGATAGATAGATAGATAGATAGATAGATAGATAGATAGATAGATAGATAGATAGATAGATGGATGGTAGATAATAGATAGTAGATAGATAGATAGATAGATAGATAGATAGATAGATAGATAGATAGATAGATAGATAGATAGATAGATGGTAGATAATAGATAGTAGATAGATAGATAGATAGATAGATAGATAGATAGATAGATAGATAGATAGATAGATAGATAGATAGATAGATAGATGGATGGATGGTAGATAATAGATAGTAGATAGATAGATAGATAGATAGATAGATAGATAGATAGATAGATAGATAGATAGATAGATAGACAGAGAGACAGACAGACAGTTAAATGCTCATATGTTGGGTTTTATAACATGTTCACTTGTGTCTTCCCCTTCCTCTTGATCTATTCCCTCTTGCTACATATTTTTTGTCCTCATTCTTTCTATATAACCAACATATTGTGGAAGGAGGGACCAGTTACTTCCTTCTGTATTCAACCTGCATTTATCCAGTACCAGTAGCTGGAGAACCAGCAGCAGAAATTTTAAGCAGTTCGGAGAACTGGCAAATCCCACCTCTGACTGGAGATTTTACAGTATCCTTCCTCTGCCACGCCCACCAAGCCACGCCCACAGAACTGGTAGTAAAAATGTTTTCAATCCTACCACTGTTACAATGGCTCTGGAAATTGTGACTTATGACTGTTTTTCCACACTTATAATCACAACAACATTACCATGGTCACATGATCAGAATTTGGATGCTTGGCAACTGGTATATATTTATGACAGATGCACTATGTTACCACTATTTTTAATCTTCCCAGCTGACAAGCAAAGATAACGTCAGTGTTCCAACTAACCAACGCCAAACCAATAAACTCTGAGACAAGCATTTCCTCAAAGTTCCATTTTATTAGAGTTATCATATTGGCGCATCTGGGAAAACCCGAATCTGAGAGTTCTAGGTTTTCCCTTCCCAAAAGAAATTCAAAGATCCACCCCCTGCATCCATCAGTCCATCACATGGCCCAATCAAATCTTTGTCCCAACTCGAGATATCCCCCCAGTCACTCCTCTCCAGGTGCAAGGTAACATGTCCTTGACTCTCTGAGAAAGAATGTTGTTGAGTCTAATCTTCTCACTATGAAATCCCCCCTGCCAAATTCCCAGACACTAAATTTGGCCGCCTTGAAGCTTCCAAGTAAAAATGGTTTCCAAGGCTGACAAAGGAAGGAGCCAGATTCACTTAATGACTGCATGATTCACTTAACATCTGCATTAATTTGCTTAACAACTGTGGCACAACAAGATTGTAAAATGGGGCAACTGCCTTGCTTAACAACAGACATTTTGGAACCAGTTGTGGTTTCAAGTCAAGGACTATCTGTACTACACTTCTTTTAATTTCTTAATGCTCCTCCCTTGTTGCATTCAGCTTACTTTTATGGGTTTTTCTTTTTCTTTTTTGGCATGCCTGAAGGAGAATTTTAGGGACCAAGCTAAAAGCCACAGCAAAGAAATCTTCCAAAGGAAACAACTTGTTGGATCAGCTCTATGGTGTCAAATCAGGTAACTTTGCCAGGGAAACTAAAATGATCATCTCAGCCACAAAACATTTAGAAGCTCAAGGAACACCAGCCAATAAGTTAGGATATAATACTGGAAGCTGAGCAAAACTTTGGGAAAGGCAAAGAAAGTCAACTTCCTAGAAAGAAATCTAGATTTCCTACACACATTGAAGAGAAGTTAGGTGTGTAAAGGATCTTCTGTTTGAATCACAGTTCACACAGAACCAAAAGATACATCAGACATTAACAGTATATGATGAGAAATGAGATGTTGCATTAAATAAGACATGGTAGTAACTTTTTTTAGAATTAATGATTACATATTACAATTATGACCCGATCACTGTGTTCTTTGGCAAACCTGATTTTAAAGCGAGAACTTTGAAACCAGAAATTCCTTCAAGATCCTCCATCAGGATTATGAGCTCACATTCTTGCCAATATTTTGTGGGAAACATCAGATTCAGTTTAACTGAAGCTCTGTTTAATCTCAGCCACAATAAACAAACTAACCCCTTTTAAAACCCAAACAAGTTCTGCTGATATTACTAAAATTAGTAGACACCAGGAAAAGATGGCGGGAAGAGTCCCCAGAAATTTTGAACTACAAAATTTATAGATTTAGATTTAGATTTAGATTTAGAGTTTATTTGTCATTACACTCGCAAGCGGGTGCAACGAAATGAGGTGCTCTTCCACAAGTAAAAACTGGACAAACACCACTAAAAGAAAAAAAATTAAATTAAATTAAAACTAAACACAACCGACCATACAATGATCTCTATGCAATTTAAAAATGTAAAACCCCATTACTCTCATTCACTTCCACATAAATCTTATGACCCTGCATTATAAATCTGAAATGCAATGTATTTTACTTTCCATCAATTCTTATATGGTTAAGATCTTAGAGACCTACAGAGATCCACAATGCAATGCTGAAATTATGCAACCATGTTAATTTAGAGCAAATTTGTGCAAAACTATCAGTAACATTAAAAAAAAAAAGTCCTGTAGACAAGTCTTCCTGTGCATACTTTCAGATGAAGATTTTATAGCACAATTGCCTGCCCTCTTTAATGAAAAGATGTGGATTCAGAAATCACGCTCCCCTATTTGTTCAACTGTCATAAATACATGCCAGTTGCCAAGCCCCCAGATTGTGATCCCATGACTGTGGGGATGCTGCAGTGGTCTTAAGTGTGAAAAATAGTCGTAAGTAATTTTTTTCCAGAACCATTTTTGTACAGGCAGTCCTCGAGTTACAACCACAATGGAACCCAGAATTTATGTTGCTTAGTGAAATCTGTTTGTTAAGTACATTTGCCCCATTTTATGGCTTTTCTTACTACAATTGTTAAGTGAATCATTGTATTTGTTAAGTTAGTAACATGGTTGTTAAGTGAATCTGGATTCCCAAATTACTTTGCCAGTCAGAAGGTCGCAAAAGGGGATCACATGAGCTCAGGACAGTGCAACAGTTGTAAATATGAACCCTTGCAAAGCATCTGATCATGTGACCATGTTGCAACAGTAGTGTGAAAAAGTCACAATTCACTTTTTTCAGGGCCGTTGTAACTTTGAATGGTCACTAAATGAATCACCGTAAGTCAAGGACTACCTGTACCCTAACTGTGAATGGCTGCTAAATTGTAAGTAGAGGACTACCTGTATTGGATTTCTACCAATTATTTGAAAGTGGGCTTTATTTTGGAATGAGTTTCTTTTGAAAACAAGAAGTAATCACACCTCCTTACGTGTCCGAGAAAGCTTGGCATTCTCCATTTCTTTTGTGCATGTGTTGTATGTAAGCACAGCATCTTCTGAATAATATGCACATTTCTATAAGGCAGTGTTTCTCAGCCTTGGCAAACTTGAAGACATGTAAATTACAATTCTCAGAATTTCCCAGCCAGCCTACTGGCTGGAGATTTCTGAGAATTAAAATCCACATATCTTAAAGTTGCCAAGATTGAGTGTATGCCTGTGTTAATCATAGTGTAATTTCCCATTTAGTATAAGTCAAACCCTACCATAGCCGTTGATCTGGAGATAGGTCTTGGCTGGCATTTTTAGCTATTAACATTGCAATAACAATTCTGCAAATAATTATCCTGCTGAACAAAAAAGAGATGCTCTAATCTCACATTTTTGACTAATGTCATGCCAGGAGTAACAAAACAGATTCCAATTTTCGGTCAGGCAACCAATAGGCTGGAGACAAGATGCAGTTGTTGTCATTGACTAACTGCTCTGCTTATATAAAGCAGTAGTACTGAAATATCACAGAGAAATAGAAACCCTGATTGTTTTTTTTAGGTTACTGAGAGTTCCAAACAAGAAAGGACAAGCTCTTAAAGTTTTTTGTTTTATTTTGTTTTTCTCAAATCTGCAGAACTTGACCAATGGAGAATATTCAAAGAAAAATACAGCTGTTTTTTTCTGTTTTAATACACTCAAACTTTCTCAAACCTCATGCCACCCTTATCTTTGGGAGATTTTTGCTAACCAGTTTGGATCATTAGATATGTGATGATATCAGCGCAGAAAAGGATACAGGTTGTGGCTATACAGTACTACAGAAGATTGGTTTTCACAATACATAAATTTCAGAAAACAGGTGTAGTCTATAGAGCTTTTCCAACAATGCCACTATCTTGCCTCTCCCTGAGATATCAATAGACTTTGGCAATACTGTATTCCTATTGGGCCTTATGTGATCAAGCTGAACGAACAATATTATAAATCTTCTAGGTCCTAAATACAGTCAACAACTGAAAATAGATGAGGCTCTTATTTTAGCATTGTTTGGTGATAAGAGATAACAATAGAAATAGGGATATATTCCAATACACATAGATAAATCAGCTTGCTAAATACTTAGCTCTTAAGTGTAGGATGTAAGGTGTATTTATTATTACTATTGTATATATTAAATTTATATGCTGCCTGGCTTCCAGTTTATAATAATTAAAACATTTAAAAACAAAAATAGTGGAAATTTCACATAAAAGGCACAAGAGAAAACTGTGATGTCTGAGTTGTGGTATAATACCTACACTGTTCCTGTTGCAATGTCATGATTGCTAGCAGGTGATGTGCTGAAGAGGAAGGGCAGCAAACCAGAAGTCTCAATCCGTCAACTGTGCTTATTAACACATGGTATTTGCAGAATCAGGACAACACCATTTGATGATGAGTCACTTAGATGCAACTAAGTCAGGACTGGAACTGGAAAGGAGGACAGCTTTAAGCAACTTGGAACTACTTTACAAAGGTCAGAATTATGTAAGTCATGATATTCCCTGTAGATACTCCGTGGGAAGTGAATGTTGAATTTTGATGTAGCAGGGTAAGAAGAGCAATAATGCTTTTGAACTTTGGTGTTGGAGAAAACTCCTGAGAATACTGTGGAACCAACCCACCCCCTCCAATAAATTATCAAACAAATAAATCCAGATTTTTCTTTTGGGACACAAATGACCAAACTCAAATGATCCTACTTTAGACAGATTATGCAAAGCCCCAGAAAGCCAAAGCTTCTCTGGAAAAGGCTGTAATGCTGGCAAAGATAGAAGGAAAGAGAAAAGGATGACTTCCAGCAAGGGGGATGGATTCAGTAACAGAGTAATGGGTGTAATGTTGGAAGTCTTGAAAGACTAGGTTAGGGATAAATTGTAATGGAGAAAATTAATCTATGTGGTCACTAACAGTCAAAAATGACTTGATGGCAAATAATCAATCATTCTACATCAGAGTTCCTCTAAATTGGGATTGATCAATACAATCTTGAAATTTATCCAGAGTCATACATACAGTATTTGTTGTTTTTCTCCCAGAGACCCTTTTTAAATTGCTATGTTTAAATTGCAAATCTATATTTTAAAATCTGTTCTTGTCACTAAATATTTTTATATTTGTATTGAATTATATCTCACTTTTTATTTTTATAAATAGTAACTCAAGACAATGAACATACGTAGTACCCCTCTTCTTTCTCCACAATAACAACCTTGTGAGGAAGGTTGAACTGAGAGAGACTGACTGGCCCAAAGTCACCAGTTGGCTTTCATGCCTAAAATGGAATTAGAATTCATAGTCCTCTGGTTTCTTGCCTGGGTACCTTACCCACCAGACTAAACTGTTTTAAAGTGATGATTGAATTCAAAAAGGAACTTTGACATTTTCTTCTTTCCTTAAAAAACCCTCATACTTATCTTTTCTGAGAGTGACCCGTCTCCAGAGAGGGAAGGGTGATTTTCCTAGACATACTACAGGCCTAATCAGGTCACACCATAGAATTGATTTCATTTTTATCATCTTGAAATTTTTCAGAAAAGCTTAGGCTATGGCAGGGGTGTCAAACTCAAGGCCCGTGGGCTGGATCTAGCTCACAGGGCTGCCCTGGGAACAGCAAAGGACCGGCCTGCAATGCGATGCCAGTGAAAATGGAGCTCGCGGCCCTCCCAGGCTCCATTTTCACTGGCAGAGTGCTTGGGCCACCACAGGCACCTCTGACATGAATGACTTGGAACTGGCCACCGCCCCCCCGAAGTCAAACACATGGTGTGTGTTTTTTTTGCCACATGTTAAGTGAACCACTGCAATTGTTACGTGAATCTGGTTTCTCCATTGACTTTGCTTGTCAGAATGTCACAAAAGATCACGCAACTCCAGGACACTGCAACCTTCATAAATGTGAGTCAGTTGCCAAGCATCTGAATGTAAATCATATGACCATAGGGGATGCTGCAATGGTTATACCTATGAAAAACGGCCATGTCACTTTTTCAGTGATGTTGTAATAGTCACTAAACGAAGTGTTACAAGTCAAGAACTACCTCTATTATGCTTTCCATGTGCCTGAATACTTTACTCTACCAGGGGTCTCCAACCTTGGCTCCTGGAAGCCTAGCGGACTTCAACTCCCAGAATTCCACAGCCAGCTGTGGAACTCTGGGAGTTGAAGTCCGCCAGGCTTCCAGGAGCCAAGGTTGGAGACCCCTGCTTCACACTCGTTCTGCTTTGTGTCCAAGATCCCAATTCTGCCAGTGCCTGTCTTTTGATTTACAACCCAACCCATCCCATCCCATCCCAAAGGCTGGGTTTCGATTCGAGGGCTAAATGCAAAACCAATTAGCGTCCAATATTGAATGAAATTTATATCTCACAGCCTCCACCTCCTTTTCTTCACTTCCAGACCAGAAAGGCGTCCCCGTTTTATGAATCTGGATCCCTTTCTCCAAAAAATTAAGAGAACGCAAAACCCTGAACATTAGGCTCTCCCCCTTCCCGTTTTCTCCTCGTTAAGAGAGCACAAGAAGCTCCGCTCGCCTCTCCCACCCGCCCCGATCCGAGGAGCGAGGGGGGCTGCCGCTTCGCTGACCGGCTCTTTTCTTTACCGCCACAGTTTCCGATCGAGCCTTTCTTGTTGAGGGACGCCGCCGCGGCGGAGCTTCTGGGCGCCACCGGCTAAGTCGCGAACGAGGCCGAGCCGGGGAAGGCGGACCGATTGGGAGGGGACATGGAGGCCTCCGAGAAGAAGCTGCCCAGGGCTGTAAGTAGAAAGGCTCTTTTCTATTCTTTGTGTGGTATTTTTTGTCTCTTTTCTATTCTTTGTGTGGTATTTTTTGTCTCTTTTCTATTCTTTATGTGGTATTTTTTGTAAGCCATAATTCATGATGAATTAGCTTCAGTGTAAATTCTTCAGATATTCTTCCAATTTTCTTTCTTTTTCCCCCCCAATTCTCTGGTATAAATGCAACATTCCACTCCTATTTTATACTCTTTGGTAAATAGAATCTGTTAATATCACTGAATGGATTTAAGGGCTGGTTCATTTTCATTATTTTTCTAGTCTTCCTATGCAGATCTTTTAGGTCTGTTTGAGTCCATTCTGCTATTTCAGCAGTGTATGTATCTAATGACTGGAACTGCTCAGGTTTTAATTGCCTTGGTGGTATTTCCTCTACTGCATTTGGACTAAACTTTTTCTTTACTGTTTTGTCATATTCACTACTAACCACCTTCTTGACTTCAGTATGAAGAAGGATGCCCAGGTATTTGGAGTGATTATCTTCATCCAGACTCCATAGAGCATTTTGATTCCTTCAGTTTTCACTATTTCCCCCCTATTGATAATAATAAGGGTGACACATTTGTTCAGTCCAAACACTGTTGCAGTATCTTGACTTTATATGTGGACAGTGTTGAGCAGTGATCCTATTTCAGATGGTGGGGTTTTTTATGTTTCATAGTCATGACTTGAATTTGTTCACTAGTATTGATGGAGGAATCAGTGCAATGACACAAAGAGCAGTAGTGATTCTGAGTCCCCTTGGAAAATTCTTTCTGTATCACCATTGACAAACAGCCACGTCTTCCATTGCACCATTGATTTTTGAACCAAGATTCCAGTGTTTCTACTGACTCCTATTATTTATAGGCACTTCATTATCCAGTCAAGTTGCAGGGAATCAAATGTTGTCTTTTAATTAGTTGAAGTTGGTCTTCCTTCTCTTACAAAGCTTTCCAAAATGATTTTGTCAGTTGGGGGCTGATGTGCAGTTTCCTTTCAGCTCAGATCAAAAGAGTTTGTTTTCAATTAGATGCTATTAGGCTGCATCAGCTAACATACCAGTTGGCAATTTGAAAGTTGTTGGTAATCAAGTATTTGGTGCTTTCCTTTTTTGGGGATCGTTATTATTGGCTTAAATAGCTTTTCCTTTCAAAGAGTCCTTCTTCATGTATTATCATTTTATTTTTTATTTCAATTTTTAAAATAGAGTTAATACATTGTTCTCCATCAACCAATCTAATCAAAAAAGTAGTTTTATGGCACTTATAGTTTTTAGGTCACTTTTAACTGTGAATAACTCTTTTGTCTAGTTTTGAATTCATAACTACTAAGGCAGATAAGAAATAACTTGTATGCATAAATTGAAAGGCTGCTGTCTATTTTGGTCCATCTTTGCAATCTGTTGTATGTATGATGATATTAATTAAATAATGTTGACGGCTAGTAAATGTGTTTGTCCCCATCATAAATCTACCCCAGTATCAAAAGTGTTGCAGATAAAGTATCTTTTCGATAGTTTGCCATTATTGATTGAAAACCTGTTCTCAAGTAAATTGCAAGAGGAAGATAATTTTTTAATTGGAGTTTAGAAAACATTCATGGCCCTTCCATGTTCTTCTTTAGTTGGCAAGGTTCCAAAACCTCAGTTAGAAACTGGTTTCCAATTCCAATTGCTTTGATATCACCTTTGTATTCTAAGCACTTCAGCGTGGAATAACTAATCATGTTTGTTTTCTACAATCAGTCATAAATGTTAGTGATTAAAAATGCCACTTTCACCCATACATCTGCAAAGTAAGTTGGAAAAAATTATGTACTTTTACGATTGTAAAGGGAATGTGTGACATTTTTGAAATCCTCTTGAAACTTGAATTACAGAAAATGACATTGGTAGAAGGAAGAAAGTTCTTTTTCTCATTTAAAAAAAAACCTGAAGTTGGATCATAAAGTACTAGCAAGAAAGGGATATTATGCAATCCTTAAAAATACCCTATTTAATAAATTCCATATTTTCTGGCTAAATTTTCTCCCTATGACCTTAAATCAGGGTTATATGCCTTATTAAAGAAGAACAGTGGCCACTCGGGTGAAAGAGGAAATTGGAAATAAATTTTAGAATCCTGCCCTTTGGTGCCTTGTTGTCTGATGCATAGCATGGAATGGTCTTTTTTTGTACTTTGCTAAATAAGGCTAAAGTATAACTTCGCCAGTTATACTTTTTATTACAGGTTTTTGCTGAACAAACCTGAGTCAGTCATACAGCTGTTAGGATCTTAGGACAAGGGTATCAAACTTGATTTCATTGAGGACAAAAGGGTTATGCTTGACCTCAAGGGACCGGGGAGGCTATGGCCTTGGTGGGCGGCCAGCTCGACATCACTCATTGAGGCTCCGTTTTTGGCTGCAGTGGCCTCCTGCAGCCTTATGCCAGTGAAAACGGAACTCAGGGAGGCTGTGTGGCCCTCTTGGGCTCAGTTTTCAGCTATGACGGCCTCTTGCAATGCTCTGCCAGCAAAAATGGAGCTCTGGGAGGATGCACACAGCCCTCCTAAGCGCCATTTTAGCTGGCAGAGGCACCGCGGGCCAGTCCTTCACTGCTTCCAGGGAGAGCACATGGGCCAAATGCAGCCTGCGGGCCTTGAGTTTGACACTCCTGCCTTCGGATCTGAAGAAGCCAGGGATGGATTCTTAAACTGTTCCCAATACACAGAATACATGTGGGCATGCAGTTTCCCCTGGGAAAAAATGTGAGCAATTATTGGCTCTTCATAGGTAGCTAAGGAAGTTGTTTTTTATAGCATGGCCTTGACTTGCATCCAGTCATTTAATGACTATTTGAAGTTATAATGGTAGTTAAGGTACAGTTCCAAAATTCCAGTGGTCCCCCTCACTCCCTGATCCACTAATGCGTTTTGAATGCTCACCAACTGGCCTGCGTTTATGGCCATTTGCAATGTCCTGTGGTCATGTGATCACAATTCCCCCCCCCAAAAAAACTGGCATTTACGGTTTTCAGCAAAAATGCCCACAGTGAATAATGAATTCACTTAACGACCGCAGATTCACCTAATGACCATGAAGATTGACTTAACAATTGCTGCAAAATTCACAAAATGGGGGTCGATCATATGATGATCTGCTTTAAGACCATCGTAACTTATGACCTCTAATGAGTAGGCTCCCTTATGATCAAAAGTCAAGAACTAGTTGTACATATTGTTTGGAGTGGGAGGCCTCATTGTAGAAACCTGCAGCCACTGCAGCCACTTTTTTTTTTTCCCTACCCCTCTGCTCTGGAAAAGAAGAGGAAAGAGGGGTACAAGAACAAATAATCCTTTGTCTACTCCAGTGGTGGGCAATTATGGCAACTTTATGGCCTGTGGACTTCGACTCCCAGAATTCCTGAGCCAGCTGGCTCAGGAATTCTGGGAATTGAAGTCCACAGATTGTAAGTCCACAGATTGTAAAGTTGTCAGAGTTGCGCACCTCGGACTACTCTATGAACCCTCCTCATTTTGCTCTGAAGGAATATGATCTCCCTAAACAGGCAATCCTCAATTTATGACTGCAGTTGAGCCAACATTTCCATTGCTCAGTGAGACCTTTTGTTAAGTGAACTTTGCCCCATTTTACCAGCATCCTTGCCCCCGTTGTTAAGTGAATCACTGCAGTTGTTAAATTAGTAATGTTGTTCAGTGAACATGGCTTCTCTGTTGACTTTGCTGGTCCAAAGGTCATAAAAGGTCATGACCACTGGAACCGTCATAAATATGATCAGTTGCCGAGCATCCAAATTTAGATCCCATGACCACAGGGATACTGCAATGGTTGTTAACTGTGAAAAATGGCCGTAAGCCCTTTTTTTCAGTGCTGTTGTAACTTTGAACTGGTTGTAAGTCGAGAACTACTTGTATATGCAGACAGAGATTCCTAGCCACTCCTAGCTGTAACATTATTCTTTGCTGTTTTGTATATTGAAGTTTATGATTGCAGACAATGGATTTTTGCATATCTGAGAAGAGAGATAGAGAGAAATCGGCTGATGTTTCCCATTGTTCAGACCAAGTCTTTGTTTATGAAGCCAGTTGCCAATTTTTTTGTGTGTCATTTCATGTTTCCCCCCGGCAAAATATGTTTCTGGTTATTTCAGTTTGGAAATTGCCCTTTGAAGCCAATGTCTTACAATCCATAAATTTACCAGAATCCATTTTGTACATTTTTTTCCTCCAGATACTTGGCCATGGAGACTATGACTCTGATTTTAGTGATGATGAAACAGTGGAGAAATCTTGCCAACAGAAAAATAGGTAACATATAGCTCTAGTAGTGTTATAATTTATATGTGTGCATATAGCAGACTTTTTTTTTTTTTTTACTAAAGTGTGAGCAGAGTTTTTAAACTTAAGTATGAGCAGAGTATCTTATCTTGAAAAATACTGTTAAAAAAATATTGTAGCATCCATTTAGTGGCTGTTTGCCATCCCATTCAGGGGTGGGATTCTACTGGTTCAGACTGGTTCTATAGAACCGGTTGTTATGATTCTGCGCAGTTTGGAGAACCAGTAAATCATGCCCCTGGCTAGCCCCGCCCCTCTCCTCTCCTCCCAGTCAGTCCTTACCGCGCATGCACGATATCACGCTCATGCCCGACATTGCTGACTGCGTTCTCCCTGCCCAGTCACTCCTTAAGGTATTTCTTTCTTTTTTCCCTTCTGACAATCAGCTGTTCAGATGATCAGCTGTGCCAGGATGTCCCTCATTGTCTTACTGCTTCACCCAGGAGGCTTCCTCGAGGCCCAGGAGGCAAAAAAACCAGGGGGGAATGCAGCAAAAAAAACAAGAAGCCATGCCCACCCAGTCGCATGGCCATGCCCACCCAGTCACATGGCCACACCCACCCAGTCATGCCCACCGAACTAGTTGTTAAAAAATTTGAATCCCACCCCGATCCTATTCCTTGTATAGGTAGTCCTTGACTTACGACCACAATTGAGCCCAGAACTTACATGGCTAAGTGGAAAATTTGTTAAGAGGGTTTTGCCCCATTTACGGGTTTTTTTTCTTGCCACAGTTTTTAAGTGAATCCCTGCACTTGTTAAATTAGCTATTAAGTGAATCTGGTTTCCCTATTGACTTCTCTTGTCAGAAGGTCGAAAAAAAAAATCACATTTCCCCGAGGCACGGCAACGGTCATAAATATGAACCAGTTGTCAAGTATCCGAATGTAAATCATGTTACTATGGGGATGTTGCAATGGTTATAAAGTGTGAAAAATGGTCATAAGTCACTTTTCTTCGGTGCCAATTTCCCTTTGAGCAGACACCAAATGAACTGTTGTAAGTCAAGTTCTACCTGCAGTTTTGAGCTTCCCATAGAGCCCCACTAAAGGCTGGCTGGTGATCCCTGGCTACGTCAGACAACAGGTTGTCTGCAAGTTATGACAGTTCATTTAGATACAAAAATTCATGACGATGCTGAAAAAAATTGATTTAGCATCAGTCATCACACAACTGTTGCAGATTGAAGATTGCAATCTGGCTTGGCAACTGGGTCACATTTACAACAGTTGCAGAAGGTTATGTAATCACCCCTTTCAACCTTACATTATGGTAGTCCCCTAATGTCTTGCTTAATGACCGCATTGCTTAACAACAAATTTTGCTGTCCCAATTGGAGTCATAAGTCAAAGTTTATCTGTACTGAACAGGAAACCCAAGGAAGTTGGAGGCCAAGAAGTTGAGGGAAAGGATTCCTACTGGAAAGAAATGAAGTATAACGGTTGCTTGTTATTTCTTCTTGTCTTTATGGAGAAGGGTTGATTGATTACTTTGCCATCAAGTCCTTTTCAACTCCTAGTGACCATCTAGATAGATTTTTCTGCCTGAAGGGGATGTGACATGTATTGCAATCTTATGCTCATTGATTGGGAGTGAGGTTATAAATAGGTACATTCATTTATGCTGATTTTTTTTAAAATTCAAGTAACCCTGATATTGAATGTGGCATTCGGTAGCATTATCTTGGTTGCTTAGAAATAAACAGAGGGGAGACTTATAAAAATGGTGAAACAAGACACACACACACACACACACAGAAATCTAAACCAACTCCTCCTGCATAACCATAATATTATCATTGTGAAATTATTATGGTTATCCAGGAAAATGTTATGGTTATCAACTTTTTAAAAAAGTCATTAGAATTTCACTCGTCCCAAAGAATAAAAAATAATAATAATTCATTAGAGCTATGCGGTGCTTTGGATTCAGTGACACAACACAACATTTTAATGCAATTCTTTAGAGTAGCCAATTGGTTTAACGAGAAGCAGATAACCACCGCATTCTTACTCCTTGTAGTAGCACTTGCTCCTATTGGAATGATTCTTATGGGGGTTTGAACATAGTGCCAAATATTTCAAGCAGTCTTTCCAACCTAATTCCTTTCATTTGCACATGAACGGACTACATGAAATAAACAAGCTTGCAAGGAGCAAGAGGTTGGTATCTAGAAGTTCTAGGGTCAGATCTTGCTATTTGAAGAGCACCAATTGGCCTCTCAGTTGCTAACCAAGGAAGGAAGAAGTAGCCATTACAATGGGATTTTCTGACTAAGATACTTAAGTCTTGTTCCGATTGATTAGTGTGTGCCCACTGTTGCCATAATTGAGTCTGTCCAGTTTATCTTCTTCTCTTCACTTGCACCTTGAAGTCAGTACAGGGCCATAGTTGCCTATCCCTGGCATAATGTGTCCGAAATATGATTGTTTGAATTTGGTCATTTGTGTCTTACGTGGGAACTATGGATTGATTTGTTCAATGATCCAAAAAGGATCAACCATCTTCCTATCTGTCTTTTCCAAAGTCCAGTTTTCCTTTTCACAGAGCGTCAGGGAAAAACCAGAGTTTATATAATTTTGATCCTTCTAGGTATATGAATCCCGGCATCTGAATATGTGTCCCATGGAAACTATGGAAACTTCTAGTGATCATTCTTGCTTCTAGTTATTATCTGAGTATTTACAATTACCATATGTATGTAGTATTCGAAAGAGAGATTTTAAAAATTACGGTAAATGCAATATCTGAGAAATACTTTCTTTTTTCTTCTCTATTCTCCCTGCCAACCAGCAAAGATGCAATTCTCAAAAAGCCCTTCCAGAAGAACAAGCAGGACAAGGTGGCCCACAGACAGGTGGCAATGGATGAGTGGGACAGGTACTTTATCACACTAGTGTAACATTGTCAGAATTGTAATAAGCATTCAAACGACTTGAATAACATTTTCTTTTTTCCTAGGGAAGAAGCCCGAAATAGACGGTTCCATTTAATAGCAATGGATGCTGTATCCTTTAATATTTTATTTTAAAAGCAAAAATACTCTAATATTGAAAAAAAACAAACCCTGTCTGAACACTCTCAAGCATTTTTTTGCATTTATTTTTGTCTTTGTGGTTTTCTTCAAGTATGTTTTAAATTATATTTCTTAAGGCAGCGTTCAAGCATGAACAATTTCTGGTTATCTTGATTTTGCGGGAAGGGAGGAAAAACAGGATATTTGGTTAGATTGGTGTTTCTTTTTAAATGAAAAGAAAATAGTAAGGAAACAACAGGCGGAAAATAAAATTACATTAGAAAATTGTCAAAGATCAATCTGGGAGATTAATAGGATGCATTTTCCCAGCTATGACTTCAATATTTCAAAATATGAAAATGTAATTTAATAAGCAAAAAAAAAATTCTCTTTGCTATTTGCCTATATACAGATACATTTATTTAATTATATACCTTAGATGTGCTTTCTCTTTCCTGCACAGTAATAAGGGCTGTGTTTTCCAAATGTTAATTAAGATGAGCAATTAAAAGAAGGCAAAGAATTGTAACTTCAGTATGTCCATTTCTGAAGCTAACAGTAATACTTACACTGTATGAGCTATGATTAATGTCTATGTATCTCTGTGTATGTATTCAAATATATAACAACTGCAGCACTATAAAATGCACATTTATATAATTCTGCGGTGTTTTAGTTTTGATTTAGAATAAATTATTCAAGACACTCAATGTAAATACAGCACTGGTCAGCAAATCTTTAAAACAGTTGTTGTGGGGTTTTTCCAGGTCTCAACAACTGCAGGTATCCTTCAGTTTCGATAGAGGTTGTTGTAGTAATAACTGTGTGTAACTTATCATTTAACAATAATCATCTCTTTAGAATCTTTCTCTTTTACACCTTGTATTATAGAAATGTTGTGGGGTTAGTTTTTATGAATTGATCTTAAGATGAAGTTGTTACTAGGCAATTGTTAAAAAGAAACATTATTAATTTTCTTAATTCTGTTAGTATGCAAGACATAGGAAGTTCGTAAATGATTACATTTTATACTACGGTGGTAAGAAAGAAGACTTCAGACGTTCAGGGTAAGTGCCATCTTATTTATAGAAGTTTATTTCTAAAAGACAGAAAGGCTGAAATCATTAATAATTAAAGACAAATAGAATCAAGCTTTATTTGGCATACGTATAAGATTAAATTATGCATGAGTAATTTTTGGATAATTAAAGACTACTTATTATATTTTACTTATCTTGTTCATGTTGAATAGGTTGATGATAAAAAGTACAGTAAGTTCCTATCTAAATAAATGCACACTTTTCATATCTGGAGATTATAGTTCCTATAAGAGGTAATAATACTTAAACTAATTTTCAGCAGAGCATTCTATCATATATTTAAGAATTAACTGTGCTAAATGCAAATTTTTTTAATTATGCCAATTGTGTAATTCAGAACTAAAAGTAGAAAGCTATATATAAAAAATTGTTATATAAAAACATTGTGGAATTGGATCCTGTGTTCTGAATTAAAAAGCACACATCAACTGTATTATCTAGATTAAATGTGGTGCATAGTATTTCTGCATGAACATATTTACTAAAATCAACATTACTCAGTTATAAAAGAATCTGAGTACAGTTATCTTGTCATTTTTTCTGAATCTAGAGAATGAGAAGCATTTTGTTGTAATGTAAGATAGTGTCAGGGATGTGATTTTATGATAAAGATTTTAGGGGGAAAAGTGATATGCTAAAGAACTTCACAAAAACCGCAAAAGCATGGACAGTTTTTATTACTCGTTTTAATTTAAATCAATTCTTTGATCATTCGCCCCAACTTTTTTTTTCTTTTTAACAGAGAAAACGATAAAACTGACCTTGATGTTATAAGGGAGAACCACAGATTCTTGTGGAGAGAAGAGGATGAAGTCGATATGAATTGGTAACTTGAGCTTTTCTTTATTTCTCTGTCAGGGCAAACTCATTCACACAACAACTTCTTTGGTCTGGCCCAAAGACATTAATCCCTTCCCAAGCACATATCTGCTTGTCTCCCCCTGTATCTCAGTATCCCAGGACAGCCCAAAGGTGACTTAAGATGTGGTCATTCAGAAGTGGTGTATTTTCCTTGTCCTACCTCTGTGATGGCACCTATGGCATGCGTGTCACTTGTGCTATTTGTGCTGGCACACCAAGCTGCAGGCAAACTTATCTTACTGTGCATGTGCGTGCCTCACAGCTGATTTTTTGGCTGATTTCAGGCCTTTGAAAAAAGCCTCTGCAAGGCTTTTCAGGACGAATAGGCCTGTTTCATCACTTCCTGTAATACTGGAAGTGATTAAACGGCCCGGGCATATTATTCGTCCTGAAAAGCCTTGCAGAGGCTTTTTCCAAGCCTCTTGGAGGCCGAAAAAGGCCTCAAACCAGCCGAAAAATCAGCTGTGAAGCACAGTGCAGGTAAGGGGGTGGCGGGAGATGGAGGGGGGGAATGGGGATTGTACATGCATGTGCAGAGGGTGTGTGGGGGGGAGCCTGCATTGCATTCTGGGTACTGGCACGTGAGTGCGCGCACGCTAATGTGTGCGCAATTTTGGGCACAGGAGCACAAAAAGGTAAGCCACCACTGGACCTACCTCATTTGCTCTGTGCTGTTGATATAGGGCCCACTGAG
This sequence comes from Hydrophis major, assembly GCA_033807585.1. NCBI lineage: Eukaryota > Metazoa > Chordata > Lepidosauria > Squamata > Elapidae > Hydrophis > Hydrophis major. The sequence goes on along the minus strand of CM066331.1, from coordinate 84,839,642 downwards.
GTACATTGGGGAAGCAGTCTGAAATGAAATTTCTGTATGTTGGCTGAAATGATCGATGCCAGCAGTCTTGGGACTCCCAATTGGTTCTCCCGATTTCCTTTGGGATTACTTCCTTCGGACTAATCCCTGACCTCTTTGCTCCTTAAACTTGATTAATTTCATTCCAGGTTAAGATATACAAATTGAGCTTCTGTGGCCTTCCCAGGACTGCTGCTCAGTGGTGGGATTCAAATTTTTCACTACCAGTTCTGTGGGCGTGGTGTGGCTTGGTGGGTGTCACTTGGTGGGCATGGCAGGGGAAGGTTACTGCAAAATCCCCATTTCCACCTCACTCCAGGGGAAGGATGCTATAAAATCCCCATTTCCTCCCCACCTCACTAACCTGCTTTCCAGCTCCGTTCTCCTGTGCAGGGCAACAAAAGAAGACCCATCTGGGACTTGGGAGGCAGAGTATAGATGGGGCGGGACCAGTCAGAGGGGGTATTCGCCGGTTCTCCAAACTACTCAAAATTTCTGCTACCGGTTCTCCAGAACTGGTCAGAACCTGCTGAATACTACCTATGCTGCTGCTCCCACAGAGATAGCTTTAGCTTCTTGTCTCCTCTCATCCCCCTATGTTCATGGGATATTTTACAGAATCCCCTAAGTCCCTTTCTCAAACTCCCAATGTTAAGCAGCACCTTATCCAGTGGCTGCATTTCATCTGTGCAAATCCCAGTGGCCCCTAGGTGGCAGTCAAGAGACATTTTTTTTAAAAAAAACCCTCACAGTTGCAGTCTACAGTCAACCAGCTGACCCAGAATTTCAAGGAAGTAGAAGAATGAAAAATAATAATGGGTCAGTGTTCAAGAGGAAAGAAAAAAGTTGCATTGCATTGAGTAGCCATAATATTAAGCATGCCCCAATGCACACCAGTGGGCCCTACATCACCTGTACAGAGGCCTTTTATACTGTATATTGAATGACATAGAATGGGATTGGAGTTTTGTCGATCGAAACAGAAACCATAGCCCTTAGGATGTTGCCTGTTAAAACTGCATATGTAGCAGTCTAGCATAGGTCCATTCCAGGTATATGGGGAGGGGGGAGCACTATGAGGTCAGCAAGATTTAGGGTGGCCTGAATGGGATGGCAGCGTAGCAAATTGTGTGGATGTGGCATCTCACTCACATTTTAATTCTTAAGTCTCCTTTTTGAATATTTTTATTTACTTATTTATTTGGTGCCTTTGATTTAGTCTTGACTCCTGGCGACTGCTTGGATAAGTCATTGCAGCTTTCTTGGCAAGATTTTAGAAGTGGTTTACCATTTCCTCAGTGGTGGGATTCATTTTTTATTTTTTTACTACTGATTCTGTGGGCATGGCTTGGTTGGCGCGGCAGGGGAAGGATACTGTAAAATCTCTAGTCAGAGGTGGGATTTGCTGGTTCTCTGAACTACTCAAAATTTCCGCTACCGGTTCTGCAGAGCTGGTCAGAACCTGCTGAATACCACCTCTACATTTCCTGCTTCTTAGGACTGAGAGAAAGTGGCTGGTCCCAAGGTCACCCAGCTGTTTTCATCCCTAAGGCAGGAAAGATTGAAACTCAGCCTAATAGACCTCAGGTCCCCAACTCCATGGTAGGCTGCTGTTCGGAACTGTGCTATGGAAGTGGAGGGTGAGCGTGCGTGAAGGTCCATGTGCCCGCTGCTTGCACAAATTGAGCTGTATGCGCACACTCACCCGCAGCTCACATGGAACCATCCCTTTTCTTCCCCCCGCCACGCCAGTCTGCAAAGCCAGAAAAGTTGGAGAACACTGCACTATACCATACTACCTCCCCTCTCCCCAAAAGTTAGCTTCAGACATTTAGGAAGTGTGAAATAATACACTCTGTAGCAAAACATGCTCATGATAAAAGTAAAGTAATAGCAAGCTACTTAAACAATGAATGCCAACCATTAAAAAATACTCTGTTGCAACTAATACTTAATAGCAAATAAACTTGTTGGCGTTTCTGCCTATCCTTTGTTAAAAGTGGAATACCTTTCCTCTTTTTGTCCATATTTTTTCTTCTGTTCAATCAATAATCCTATCTTTCAGGGAGAAGAGGCTGAGCAAGAAATACTATGATAAATTATTCAAAGAATACTGTATAGCAGACCTGAGAAACTACAAAGAGAACAAGGTAATTTTTAGGTTCTGGCTGAAAGTTTTGAAAATAATTTTAGTTCATTAGCAAATTGTTTTAGGGAATTGGACAATATAGAGGGTGGTTTTACAAAACCATTATTGTTTATGACCAGTGCATGAGAGTCACATATTTGCGGACCCTTGACTTATACCTTGCTTTTAGATATTTTGTTTAGGTAACAAAGCAATGTTGATCTGATTGTTCCCAATGGCTGCTGCAGAACCCTAGCAAATGTTTGAGGCAGCTACTATGTTAATGAGTAGGTACTATACTTGCAACTGGCAAACTCACGCTCTCTTTGGATGAACATCTATGGAGCAAACCGTGTAGCAGAAAATTCTGTTTCCAAAACTGGCTTCACAGATTCCTTGTGGTTGTCCTTAAGACAAGTCACAATGCTGTAGTTCTCGCTCACAGATGGTCTTGTGCAGTTAAGATTCTGAAAGATTAGCAAATAATGGGCAAAGATGTATTGAAATATAGCATTAGTTTGATCCAGCGCATTTCTTAAGTACAAAACCAGTGAGGAGAATGACATGACTGCATTCCTCTCTTTCATCCTCTTGAAATCAATATAGAGACTTAAAATTAGCCTTTGGCACAGATGAGAACAGATATAGCACTGGCTGTGAATTTTAATGGCTACAATGCTTCTTAGCAGCTGATCTTTTTCGGAAAACTATTCCAGTGTGATGGATGATTAAAAGGAAATATAGCTGAATGGGCAGCCTGTTGAATCTAAGTCGATACAATGGCATTGAACAAGTAGTACTTACGACCATTCCTTGAAATGCTGGCTGTCATATAACCTGCACAGTCACCTGATCTCTTTATAGTGGTTCTTTATATTGACTATCCAAAATTCAACTGGTTAAAAAAAAGCCTAATAAAAGACACGAATAACTTAAAAGAAAACCCCTACTATTCATTGTTACCATTTTTGATTTCATACACCTCATTCCTAAATCAACCTTTGGAATCATGTGACATTCATTTTCATCATTGATATTATGATTTCAATGATTTCATAATTGCTGTGCATTGCTTACTTTAATAAAAAAAAATAGTTTTTTCGATGTAGAGGCTACTTTTTCCTACTTTTTCCGTGTGTTTGCTGAATTTGTAAATGCAAAGTACTAACCATTGTATTTGTAAAATATTTCCAACAGTTTGGATTTAGATGGAGGCACGAGCAAGAAGTTGTCTCAGGAAAAGGCAAGTTTTCTTCTTGTTCCTTATTGAGCCTTGGAACCTAACTTAGATGAGCAGAATTCTGTTATGGAAAGGGTTTTTCTCACCACTCACTGTAGCCTCTTCAGGCTCCCAAAATCTGATGTTTTGAAGGCTGAAGAAGTGAAGGTAAAAAATATCATCTTATGTTTGTTGGTCCTTCCTAACATCTGGTGTTGATCTAACATCTTCTCAGACTTACAAAAAACCTATTTCTAGTTCACCAGTTATACCATTGATTTCAGGCCACAGAGTTTGTTGTTGTTGTTAATTGTACAGTAGGCTTCTAATATACCATAATTTAATTTTATAATAATTTATTCTCACTATTTTCTGAATTATAATTTTAATGACCGCAGGCTTGCTCAGATTATTAAAGTCATCAAATATCATTGTTACAGAGCAATAATATAGTTTACCACTAAGAGGCGTGAGCATGCAGTATTGTTATGAGATTCAGTTGTAGGTTTTCTTGAGTGTATTTTTGCAGTTTCCTTTTGGGTGTGTGCAAAAAGGTTGCAAAAGGTGAATGCGTGACACCAGGACACTGCAAATGTCATAAATATGAGTCAGTTGCTAAGCATCTGAATTTTGATCACATGACCAAGAGGATGCACTAATGATCATAAGTGGGAAAAACAGTCATAAATCACTTTTTCAGTGCCATTGTTACTTTGAACAGTCACTGAATGAATTGTTGTAAGTCAATGACTACCTGCAATGTATTCTAATCAAAAAAGAGGCACTTGGGGGGATTGTGTTACATTTGTTTTGAACAGTAGGTCATTTAGCACATTTCACAATTGAGGAGTAACCTGCATCTCAGTGTCTTTAGTCTAAACCAATGTACTTCACTATTTAACAGAATGGCAGAGTTGGAAGGGACGGAGGTCTTCTAGTCCAACCCCCAACACAGGCAGGAAACCTTATTCCCATGATGGCGAACCTATGGCACGCATGCCACAGGTGGCACACAGAGCCATTTATGCGGGCATGCGAGCCCCAGGCACACTTACCTTACTGTGCATGCGCGTGCCTCCCAGCTGATTTTTAGTTCTTTTTCGGCCTGCCAGAGGCTTGAGGGAAGCCTTTGCAGGCCAAAAAGTAGGCCCATTTTGTCACTTCCGGTATTTCTGGAAATACTGGAAGTGACAAAACAGGCCCATTTTTCGGCCTGCAAAGCCTGCAGAGGTGTCCTTCAAGCCTCTGGCAGGCCGAAAAAGGCCTCAAAGGGGCCAAAAATCATCTGGCAAGCACAATGCAGGGAAGGGAGTGGCAGGGAAGGGGGAATTGTGTGCGCATGCGCAAGGGGTATTGGGGGCCCATGCGCATTGCCTTCTGGGTGCTGGCATGCGAGTACGCGGGTGCAATTTTTGGCACAGGAGCCCAAAAAGGTTAGCTACCACTGCCCCTATACCATTTCAGACAAATGGTTGTCTAGTCTCATCTTAAAATCTTCCAGTGTTGGAACATTCACAACTTCTGGAGGCAAGTTGTTCTGCTTCTCTCCTTGATTAGTTTCCACCCATTGCTTCTTGTCCTGCCCTCAGGTGCTTTGGAGAATAGCTTGACTCCTTCTTCTTTGTGGCAGCTCCTGAGATATTGGAACACTGCTGTCATGTCTCCCCTAGTCCTTCTTTTCATTAAACCAGACCCACCCAATTTCAGCAACCATTTTTTGTATGAATGCACACTGTCCAATTTACCACAGTGTTATCACAACCACATTTAACAATACATTAATGCATACTGAATTTATTTCTGCAACAATTAATCCTGGCTTATTTAAAACAACAAGCGATGTTCATATATTCTGAGCCGCCAGAGACGAAATCAAAATAAGACACAAAGACCAAATATTTTGGTAATTGCCAAATCCTGAAAGTTATTTACGTATCTAATTCTGGGGGGTCTCTTTGTTAACATGCATTATTTACCTGTCTAGTTGTGGATTATTGGTTATTATGCTAATGCAATACTCCATGTTTGTTGCATAATTGTAGGTGAAAGTTAATCAGTTTGGGATATTAGCTAAGCTGATCAAAATTCCTTCATACATTCCCACCTCAAAAATGTAACCAGCTAATCCCATAAGTAAATCCTCTCTGATGAAATTCCTCAAAGTTGCTTCTAGAGCAGCAGCTGAAGCCATTGCTAGGATTAGGAAGGCTGTTTTTTTCTAAAAAAAAAAAAATCATATGATTCAGGTTTCTTTCCTCAGTGTTCGTCAATAAATATATGTGGTTGTTTTACTTTGTATGTATCTTACAGCTTTTCACATTACTATGGGTTGCTATCTGTTAACAATACAGTTCATTTGCTGTTGGTTCTTAAAATAAACTATTCCTTTGTCATTATTGTTGTGGGTAGAAATTCAACACCCAGGACTTTGATTTATTTATTTTTCTTTTTAGCAAGAACTTAATATTATTTGGTGGGGAAAAAAAATGATTAAGCTCCTTACCTTTTGTGTAAGGTTTAGAATTACAATTGGTTTTATAGGCAGAATGGAAGTATTTGAGGATATTGTCAATCCAGCTAAGCTGGACAGTCTGAGGTTAATCTTAAAAAAAAAAAAAAAGGCTTGGTAGTGAGCCTCTTAATACAAATTGGCATCACTCTGAAGGCATCCAGATGGATCTCTCCAAGAGGCTGCATATCACTTATACTTTATGTAGCATTAAATACAGAATAATGTCTTAAAAACCCCAGTATGCAATGTAATACATAGCAGGGCTTGACTGGATCATGCTGTCTCATGCTACACTCATTTTATTAGTTCAGCAAAGCAATCTGCTTTTGGGGAAACGCTTGGAGTCATTTTTGAAGATAGGTCAAAATGGAGCGGGAAGAAAAGTTGAAGGAAAAAAAAACACCTCAGGGATCATTTCAATCAGTGATTTGGATGTTATTCATCATCAGTTGTTTGTTAGGGAGTCTGAATTTCACACAGATAGAATGAAAGATATTGAGATGTATTTTTTCTGAGAAACATATAGCTAATTCAATTATTATGCTTTATTTCTTGTATTGAACCTGATGATCTAAATAGCCCTGTCCAAGATGATAATATCTATCATTTGATGTAAGCATAATGAATATAGGAACTATTGCTTAGGCCAGTTGTTACTATTGTGGCCTTAAAATACTAACTAAAATATCCCTTTGGTTAATTAAATGTCAAAGTAGAAAGCAAGGCTAAGAAGGGGACCTGTGCTTTACAGGAAGGGTCCCAAACCTTTCGGACCTCACTAAATTCATCATTTTAAATCCCAAGGACCACTAATACGATCTGCCTAATAACCAGCTGGGTGGGCGTGACTAGGTGGTCATGTGACTGGGTGGGTGTGGCCAACTCAATGTCATGTCGAGGGGCATCTTGCCAGCTTCTACTCACCCCTCCCCTCCCAGCCACTCCTCGCCTCCCTGGCCGGACTCCTTAGGGTCCCAACTGGAAGCAGTTGTTGGAGCTAAGCAGCCACCAGGAGAAAGAGTTGGCAAAACAGCTGGCTTAGTTCAAATTGGATCTGACTCAGCAGGAGCATTTTACTGAGGACTATGAGTGTAGATATAGAGGTCACGTAGAGGTTGTGAGCAGCACACTGCCGTATCTCCAATGCCTGCATGCCTCAAACATTATCTCACCTAGTTCACATCATCAGGATCCTGCGGAACACGGCCCCTGGCTGGTACATTCTTAAGATTGGTGAGGAGAATCCACCAGTGCAAATGCTGTTTCTATATTATCTTTGGCTGCTTGGAAAAACTGTATAAAAGCAATAAACACTGCGAAGGCAGTTAGACCTCTTTGCACCCTGCAAATGACTGGTCATTGACTCCATCATACAAGCACAGGCTTTCCAAGCAGAGGAAAGGCCTGCAGTAACGCAAGGCCAGATATCAGTGCCTGGAGGCTCGGGAGGGCTGAGATGGTCAGCCAGTTCCAGGCCATGATGCAGTCCCGCTGGAACAAGAACCCTCCAGCTCTTTGCCACCAGTGGCATTTCCTTCCAGCCTTTGCCCAAAGCCTAGAAGGCTGAAGCAGACCCCAAGTTGGAATTTCTGCCCCCCTTCAACCCACACAAAAAGACCCCGAAGGGGGGAGAGTCTCTGCAGCAATACAAACATTCATTGCACAGATCAGGCCCAGGGGGCATAGTTTTAGGACCCCTGATTTAGTGCAATATAAAAAAATGCAAATAATTTTTCTGCAGACCACCAAAATTTTCTCGTGGACCACCAGTGGGTGATCGCTGCTTTACAAGACCTTTGCTATTTTGCAATAAAGGTCAAGGAGCTCCAAAGACAGCTAGAGAAACTGAGGTGGGGGAATGTTCCCTAAAATACAAGGACATACAATGCGAATCCAACAGTTAGAGGCAGAAATGATTGAGAACAGACAGGAGTCGTGATGATTTGGAAGGAAAAGCTGTTTCTTTTGAAGTTGTTGCTGTTGTTGTTGGGTGCTTTGCAGGAAGATTGAGACACAACACTAAAGTAAATGACAAGGCCCAGCTTTCCATGTTTCTTGTCTTTGTTTGCAAAGACTTTTTGGAAGGCACTCAAATGAACATCAAAATCAGAAGTTTTTTCACCTCAAACCACAGTAGCTGAGGGTCCATGTCAGGTTGAGCCCCTAAAAGATCTTGGGCCATGCATTTAATCACACATCTTTACTTAGATCAGGGGTCTCCAACCTTGGCAACTTTAAGACCTGTGGACTTCAACTCCCAGAATTTCCCCGCCAACTATGCTGGTTGGGGAATTCTGGGAGTTGAAGCCCACCGATCTTAAACCAAGTATGGACATCCGTGACTTAGATTATTTTTTTATTCCTACATCCAGCTGGCTGAGAACTATTGATCTGGATCACGGTCATAAGTGCCTGTTCCTGCAGATAGAATGCTAAGTTATTTTGTGTATTGTTTCAATATGCTAATTTCTGATAAACTACATGGTAAGTTACATAATAATTATGGCAATTATGTTTCCCTAAGCAAATAATTATGGAGAATTTAAGTTCCAGACAAGACTTATTTTGTATAAAGTACCTGTCTCACAGAAATTCCAACAACCTTGGAACAACAGATAAAAATGTTAAGGTGAAGAAGTTAAATGAATTGACAAAGTATTCTTATTTATAGTGCTGGAAGCTATCCAGAAACAACTGTGAAGCAGACTCATCCCCATTTTTTATCACTAACTGTAAATAATTTAATGCTTTTTATTTCTATCTAATTCTGTTTTTCCTTTTCCTATCTATGCAAAATACCAAAAAGATCAGACTAAAGGGTCTACATATGAGTGAATCAATATGGTAATTTTTTATCCATTGTTAATGCTTTGTAGCATTTAATAAATACAATATCCTTAAATAATATCCTTAAATATAAGACCTTTCAAATGGACATTTCAGCAAGTTATTTACTTGTAAATATTGTATCATGTAGCAATTCTTACAATCTTGGTAATTTAATGTTCTGAAGTTCAATTTCTCTCCAGGGCATTTTTCTTGCGGAAGCAAACATTGTGATGAAAAAGAAGGCTTAAAGAGCTGGGAAGTCAATTTTGGCTATGTTGAACATGGGCAAAAGAAAAACGCACTTGTTAAATTAAGTAAGTCCGTCATATAATCAATACTTATCTCCTTTTCAATGGAGATTGACTGTTTCTTAGTATGATTTGATTGTTTATTGTACCCTATGACTATTACTAAGTGTTGTACCTTATGATTTTTGACTCTTAACCAGTGGTGGGATTCAAATGTTTTTACTACTGGTTCTGTGGGCGTGGCTTGGTGGACATGGCAGGGGAAGGATAGTGTAAAATATCCAGTCAGAGGTGGTATTTTCTGGTTCTCCGAACTACTCAAACTTTCCATTACCGGTTCTCCAGAACTGGTCAGAAACGGCTGAATACCACCTCTGCTCTTGATGAATGTATCTTTTCTTTTATGTACACTGAGAGCATACGCACCAAGACAAATTCCTTGTGTGTCCAATCACACTTGGCCAATAAAGAATTCTTAATGTCTTAATCTTAAATTTGTAGAAAAATAACATTAGGTATTTTAAAAATATAGGTGAAGGGAAATTTAACTACAACATATCCAAAAGAAAGTGCAGTTAGGTTCACTTACTATCCATGATAGATTGACAGTTAATTTCTGGGTGCATTAGTTGCACCCCCCATGTGACTCAAACGACTACTTTTTCCTGATCGGTGGAAGAGTTTTGAGAATGAATGGCATCAGGAAGGTTAATTAGCCAGCTGACTTTCAGCCACCACATAATCCAAGCAGATACACAAACATTCTGATGAAAGGTAACCCAAGAAATGCAAAGTGAAAATTTATACATGGCAATCCTGAAGTATAAAAATAGCATTTATATGTGTGTATATGTGCCTTCAAATTAGGGTTACTACTACATTCTTGTTGAGAGCACCAAAGTGCTTCTGGGTTGAAAGGATTGAATGGTTGCCCTGGGTCGCCCAGTTGGCCTCTTTTGATGTCTCCATTAAATTGCCCACCAAAGTGGTATCCATCTATCTACTCACAGTTGCCTACTTTCAAACTGTTGGGTCAGCTGGAGAATGTGATGGGAGCTCACCTTCTCCTGTGGCAGCAACTGAGTCTCGAACGCGAACCTGTTGATAGTTCAGCATCCTAACCTAGTGAGCCACAAGTCAGTGTTGGCTCCTGAAAACATGCTGGGCAAGCCAATGAAATTTTCTTGACCAGATTTGTGGAAATGGTTTGCTCTTGTGTGCTTCCTAGGGCTGAATGAGAGAGACTGGCTCAATGTCACTCAGGTGGCTTTGTGTCCAAGGCAGGACTAAAACTCGGTTTCCCGGTTTCTGTGCCACTGCTGTTAACTACTATATTGAATAGGCTCTTAAAATCATATTAATTTTTAATTACATATGCATTTAATGATAGTTATTGGTATCCCTTCTATTTATAGGTGGTTTCCAATTTATGTGTGTGTCTCTGTGTATGCATATAAATAAAATATGTTCTTTTTTTTTTTAAAGGACTCTGTCCAGAATGCTCTTTCAAATTAAATTTTCATCACAGGTAATGCACCTTTCAATGCATTATTATTATTATGACTTGTCACACAGTCAGCCAGATGTTTTGATTGGATTTGGCATTTTGATCTATCTATCAAGCGCTTCCCAAGGACCTGGAATAAGGAGATGTTGTTGTTTGATGGTATTATCTGATGTGAGGGATTGTTTCAGGTTGCAAGTAAAGCTGCTTTTTGCAATTGACCAGTAGTGATTTTATCAATGCCGATGTTTACCAATGGTTCTTCTGATGTTTTGGGATTGCACCCAAGGCATATATTACTTACCATTGGAACCACTACTGCTGGTTTATGCCATAATCTTTTTAACCTTTGGTTTTCAGATCTTGATATTATTATTATAATATATACAACAATGTGAAATCATACCTGCTAATTTTTTAGCTGGTCTTGGCCTTCATGTGCATTTAGTCCTTTAGAAAAACCTAGGATGTCGTATTAGTTATAGTTATAGCATAGTTATATGAACAGTTATAGGAACATAGTTATAGGAACAGTTCCCAGCAGCCTGGCCTTTTGTTGTTATTACTGTAATCATTTACTATTTAAAATATGTTTCCAAATGTGTTTGGTTCAACTTTCATAATCCTAGCTAGTATGAGTAAAAGAAGTGTAGTCTTAACATAGTTGTAAAACCACCCACCACAGTCGTGAGTTCATCAAAGCCTGGCACCCCACAAGCCATTCTATCAACAGACACATTGACCTACAACCAGCCTACGAACCCCTCAGAATCCAATTCAACCTCACAGCTAATCACAGACAGCACCAGCCCTCGACCAACCCACACAACTTTCCCCCCACCAGAACACTGACATCCCCTAAACTCTGCTGAAGATGTTATTTAGCCTAGTAATGAAACGTTGGAAACCAACCCACAAGCTTCACCCTCACAGTTGTAAATCACCAAATTAGCTAAGCCTACGTTGAGTCCAAAGAGCCAAGAACAACACGAAGAGTTACTTCAGAATAATTTCCTTACACCTACAGAAATCATGCCAGACTAAAGAGCTTATGTGCAGATATAGATATAATGATTAGATATACCCTGGAACTGCTAGGGGGAGTCCTCCGTCCTCTTCCTGCCTCCCAGAAATTTCAAGCTTCTTTGTCTCTTGGCCCTCTGAGCCCTTTCCTTCTGTGACTCTGGCCCACCCTCCACCACATCCTGTTTTGTATTGCCAACCTATTTATTATTGCTGCATAATTTAAGGAAAACTAGTAAAGTAGGGGTGTCAAATTTGCGGGTTGCAGGCCAGTTGCATCATATTCTGGCCACGCCTATCCCAGATTTAGCGAAGGGGGGGAAGTTCTGATACGTCACGTGACAACAACATGTTGGTGCGAGTTTGACATCCCTGTAGAGAATTTACTTGAAAGATAAACAGAACTGTTATTTGTATTGGCTTATTACTTGATTGGTAGCACCATTCATCCACGTTTTAAGAAGCAAATTAGTATCTTTAATACCAATTTGTCAGAGAAACTGTGTATATGCAACCGTTGCTTGCACATGAAATAGAAATACAGAAGTGCACAAATTTGCCTGCATGTATATAGCCTCTAATTGTATAAGGACAATTGTCTTGGTGGTTAGTAAGTAAGCAGTCTTTTTTTTTCCAAGGTGGTATTAGATTGATAAAAACCAGGGCCCTATTTTCTATCCAGAGGACTAAGTGCTAGCATTTCCAGACATTTTTGAGGTTAAAATTCAGTAAATTCTGCTTTCGAATCAACATGGCATATTTCAGTTCAATTGAAATCAGATATTTTTTGGAAGCAGAAAATGACCTCAGTTGAGGTCACATTTATCTGTAATATAAGCAAAGAAAAATGTATATTCCTTATTCTAATTTTGGGCAGGCTAGAGACAAAGTCTCGTCATATTTCATATTTAAGTTACCTATAAAAGATTGATTTATTATATGCAAATATGTATTTAAACTATTATAGTTCTAACCCATGTTTATACATTTTTGAAGCTGCATGGACATGTTATTTATTTCTTCTTTATAAAGGAAAAGGGAGGTGAAATCAGGAAAGAATCAAGACAACAAAGAACAAAGCTCCAAAATTTTAAGTGGTAAAAAGTCAAGAGCATCTTCACCACATGGACACAAGGCAAAGAAAAAAAAGATCCATGAAGGTAAAAAGAAAACTTCAAGATGTAAGGTTACTTTAAGGCTTACAATTAACTAAATAACAGGGGCATTTTACATTTTTAAAATGGGAATATCTGATTCTGTGAGGTTACAATTTAAATTTAGATATGAGGCAATACAGGTAGTCCTTGACTTACAACTGGTTGCTTAATGAACATTCAGAGCTATGATGGACGTCAAAAGAATTACTTACGACCGATCCTCAGAGTTATGACTTCTCCCCCCCCCCCCATGATGACTTGCTTTTTGACCATCATAGAAACAGTTGTAAAATCAAATCCGCTCAAGCTGTACCTCAGTTTAAGACTGCAATGATTTATCACTGAAATTCCGGGTTCTATTGTTATTATCAATTGAGGTGCACTTGATGGAACACAAATGTAAACTAATTATTTCTGAAATGATTTTTTTTTTTAGGTCCAGCATCATTGGAAGAATCAAACAAAACTGATGGTTAGTATTAAAAAAATGTAGGAAATCATTTCTATTCAGTAAAAAAAACCTTGTAGAATCAACTAAATATGCAAAACAGGAAAAAAAGGAACGGATTATCTGGAGAAAAACATCATAGAAGGAACAAATGTATTGCTATAGAATCTAATTAGGAGGCAGACTGACTTCAGGGATCCAAAGAAATTCATCAAGGTTTCATCCTGAATACCTTAAAATGCAGCTCCCTTTTGCTGTATAACAAACATCTGAAATGAAAATGACTTTCTAAAGCAGATGGTTACCTGAAATGTGGACCTGTTAAGTAAATAAAAGGCTGATATACAGTATATTAAAGTTACACATTATTTGGAGACAAGGACACAAAGATATATATATTTAAACTTGTATTCGTTTTAATGAAATCAGTTCTGTCCAGAAAATCTTACCTGAAGACTTACCTTTACTATAAAGGGCTAGTTTGGTCAGTTGAAGTATGAGAGATATCGTTCAAAATGTGGTAAAGCCACAACACTACAGTATAAACGGTGGGTTTGTGCATGGGTGTCTTCAAGCTAGCCTTACCTCCTGGTGGCTATATGGTGAATTCCTGCAGTTTTCTTGGCAACAATTCCAGAAGTGGTTTGCCATTCCCTCCTTCCTGGGGTTGAGAGGATGTGACTGACCCAAGGTCACCCAGCTGGCTTTGTGCCAGAAGAGGGCTAGAATTCATGGTCTGTGTTTATAATATGTATCTTTTACCACTTCACAAATCCCCCCCTTAATATGGGACAAAAAATATGGGTATATCTATGAACATGTTTTTTATGTTGTTACTGCTAAAAATGATAATTCCAGTGGATAGTGATCAGGACTATCTGCTTAACTAAATTAGATATGGATTATTCCCCATTTTATTTTGTGTTTTTAAAAAAAGTGTTAAAGAAGTCTAGCTCAAAATGTGAAAATGCTCTTAAAATCATTTTATTTTAAACATTGTTATCTTGTTTAACAGACTCAGATGATGATGATCAGGAAGATGGTCCCTCTGAGGCAGATTTCTGGAGGGGTCCACCACAGGATGTTGATGAAAAAACAAGGTCTGTCCTGGGATCTTCCTTAAAAGTTTATCTAAACAGAAAAAGAATTTTAATTAAGAAGCAAAAGCATTGTTTTTTTTATTTTTTATGCACACAGAGACATACAGTATATAGGTACTGTATGTGTGTGTGTGTGTGTATAGTGTATGTGTGTGTACTGTGTTTTCCCCAAAATACAACCTATCCTGAAAGTAAGCCCTAGCTTGATTTTTATAAATTTGCCCAATATAAGCCCTTACCCCTCCCCAAATAAGCCCCAGTTAAGACCCACTTCGGGATGCACAAGGTGGAGTGAGGCCCATGGGTAAAAATTAAGCTAGGGAGGGATGGGGGTGGTGGAGCTGCCCTATTACTTACCTTCAGACAGTTGCAGCCAGGCCTTGCACCTGACTTGCCTTGTCAACCCACTTCTTCTGCGACTGCTTGCCGTTGCTTGTGCCCATCGCCCCGGCCTCCATTTTCCTGTTAGAGGCCTTTAGGAAAGGCTTCTTCAGCCGAGAAACAGGTTCCAGATTGATGCATGTGGTGTCCCCAGACTCGTTTCATTGTCAGAGGCCTTCTGGAAAGGCCTCTGCAGCCGAAAAACAAGGACCGGATTGATGTGTGCGTCACCCTGGGCCTCCATTTTATCTTCAGGAAAGGCCTCTGCAGCCAATAACAGAACTCTGGATCAATCCAGAATTCCGTTATCAGTTGCAGAGGCCTTTCCTGAAGGCCTCTGACAGCAAAACGGAAACTGGGGATGATGCACGAAGTGGCCACAGAAGAATTGGGGCTCCTGCTGGGCAGGGCTGTCGGTGCCACTGCCGCGAGATGAATCATTGGAAAAAACCCCTCCCTGAAAATAAGACCTGGTGCCTTTTTTGGTGGCAAAAAAATATAAGACTGGGTGAAATATGTGTGTGTGTGTGTGTGTGTACCTTTGAGAAGTAAAAATATTTGAGAACTCCATAAGTACTGGAATAGCATTAAATAATTATGTATAGAATTGTAACTGTGTAACTATAGCTAAACTTACCTATAATATCTTTTTCTTTTCTTTTGTTGCATTCTTTTACTTAAAAAAAACACTGTGTTTTCTTTACTTTGATAACAGATGTGTTTAGCTTTGTAATTTTTTGCTGTTCTCCATCATTATTTTAAAAGCCATAAAATTTTTAGTAGGCCAGTCTAAGATGATTAGATTTCAGGAAAAAAAACTATGTTGAAGGAAAATAGGCACTTAGCTTGAGAATGTCTGAAATAAAACTGAGCCCTATAGCCACCATACATAATTATTCATTGTATGTGGAAGATTGGATGGATTAGTTTCTTATTCTCAGTTTGATCTATGGTAGGATTCCTTTATTTCCTTCTCCACAATTCTAGAAAACTCAAAAGAACAAACTCTTCTCTATTTAACTTTAAACTATTTCTGGAGATAGTTCAAATCTCCAGAGCAGGGATTGTTCTTGCTCACGGATATACTTACATACTTACTAGCCTTACCTTACTAGAAGTGGAAAGTTTGCAGTGAATACATTTTGTCCTAAGGAGAAACCCCTAAAGCTGGAGTTGCCTAGTCAGATAAATATTGTCAGCACACCCTTGCTGGTATATCTGTAAAATGTGGAACTTTTGCTGTAAAGCATTCTCTGGATGTATAAATAAAAACTGCTATAGTCTTGTTCTGATTCAATAATGTTATTCAATGTTATGTATTTATTTTATAGGGAGGAAGAATTTGATGAATACTTTCAAGACTTGTTTCTCTGAAATGAGATCTCCAAATCTGAAATTTGTTTCTTCATATTCCTCATAATCTGTAAATAAAAAGCAGGTTTTCACAGTTTGTTCAAAATATTTTTTTAAAAATATGTGTTTTAAAAAATATGTTTTTACTTGAATAGGAAATAGGAATTATCCTCTGTATCTCTTTCACATTGACCCATAAGTGTTAGTTTAAATTAAAACTTTGGGTAGTAGTTTTTATTTTTTAGTAATGCCAAGGTTTAAAAATTATAATCAGATGTATTGTAGAGTTTCAGTAAGATTCAACATTACCGATGATGAAAGAATCAGTTTAGAGAAGCTGATGTTAGCTAAAAAGACAAAAGACATTTGTTTTTTATGGACGATCTGAAGCTTAGTGAAAAACCAGAAATTAAAATCCACTCATTAATAAATACAGTAAGAATTTTTAACACAGGTGCAGAAATGGAATTTGGTTTAGATAAATCTACTACAGGAACAATAAATTGGGATAAAGTCATAAATAGAAATGGAACTGAAATTGCCAAATGACCAAACCGTTAACAAGGAACAGGATGAAACCTGTTCAAGTATCTGGGCATTTTATAGCTGAATAATATCAAGCAGGGACAAGTTAAAAATGTGAATAGTAAAGAATGCATGCAAAGATTGAGAAAACTGCTAGACAAAATTGAATGGTGAAAACGCCATCAAAGCCATCAATTCCCGGGCCGTAGCTGTGATGTGATAACACTGCTGGAATAATTAACTGGACACCAATTGAACTGGATGGTGGGGACCAAAGTAACAAGAAAACTGATGAATATAAATTACATCCTAGTAGATAATATAACTTTTTCACAAAAATAGAGGCAGAGCAGAGATTTATTTCAAGTCAAATAAATTGTCATAGAAAAAGCATTCATTGACTGATTATGTAAAAGACAGCAAGGAACAAGCATTGATGCAAATTAAAAATTGGAACTTACTGGATGTGTACAGGAAACAAAACATAGAATGTTGAAATGACGTAATAAAAATAAAAAGAATGCCATTACATGGTTAATTTCTACAAAAGATCAAGGGGAAGATGGATAAAGATAAAACTTGGCAATGGCTTATAGTTAGAATTTTATAAAAGAGACTCGGGTCTAGAATTTGACAACAAGATGAAACTATTTAAACTAATTCAATCAAAACCAGAAATAAAAAATCATCAAGTGATTTGACGTGCAGATTGTGCAAAGAAGTAGAAGAAACAGTAAATCTTATACTTGGCTTGTGTAAACAACGATATCACACCTTCACCAACATAATTTATTTGGAATATCTGTAAAAATTATCATGTGCCAGTAATGAAAAATTGGTAGGATCATATAGTTGAAAAAGTAGTCATAGATGTACAGATTAAAATATTGTGAAATTTCTGAATACAAACTAATAAAGTTTTGTCACTTAACAACCAGATTTAACTGGTTGAAAAGAAGAAAGTGTGGATAATTGATGTGGCAATACTAAGAGATAGAATGGAAAATAGAGAATTAGACAAGAACACAAAGCATCAATAACTAAAAATTGAAATGGAAAAAAATTGAAATGGAAAAACTAGCTGTGATGGTCTCAGTGGTTATTGGCATACTGGGTATCATCAAGTCTTGAATTATCAGTTTTCCGGTTCCGCGTGGCTTCGGTGGCAGCAGGAATTCGCGACTGTCCACGATTCCTGCTGTGCTTGCCGCTGAAGTGCCCCCGATCCAAATGGGTCAGGGGGATATGGCTGCCCTGTAGAGGCAGCCGAAGAGAGAGGGGAGCTGGACAGGGAGTTGAGGGTTTCGCAGACCCCCTCCTTGCCCGGAAAAACCCCTTTTTCCCAAGGCGGTGGAGCGGTGGTCAGTAATGGCCGCCACGAAGAAGCCTGCAACCGGGTAAGATTGTGCTGGAGGAAGCAGGAAAAGTGAAAGTGCTGGCTGAGCCAGGTCAATCAACATCTCTTAAACTCTCTGGAACTGAATTGTTTGAATTGCTGGAGGATACATTGTATCCCTAAGAAGATCAGAAAGCGGCGGAGAAAGCTATTAAAGGGAAATTTTTTTTTTCTTCACTGTCCCACCCCATAGAAGCAGCAGATGAAGATTTGAAATTTATTTGGGCACTGAAGGTGAATTATTTTGAAAGTTAAAGCCAAGGGACAAAAGATTCTTTGGACATTGGACTTAATAATTTAAGAAATTGGAAAACCCTAATTGGAGGTATGGATTTCTGATCATTTAAAAAAAAAAATTCTTCTTGTAAGTGGGAAGGGAGAGGAAAAAATATGGAGTAGAAGTTGAAAAAGGAGGAGATTGCCTAGAATCCCAAAGAAAGATATATGGTAATTGGACCTCTTTGATTAAACAGTAACCCCAGAAAGAGAAAAAGAAGAAGGAAAAAAAAGTATTAACTTTTGGAACCTTTTTTGAATTATTCTTGATTAAAAATATTTGAGTGGTTGTTTTGGGAAAAGTTTCTCTTTTTATGATGGCATTGCTTGTGGATGAACTAAAAACTGAATATAAAAAATATAAAAAGGAAGAACAAGATGGAAAAGATACTTTGGGCACTCTATTTCAATTTTTAGAAATGGTGCTATGCACTTATGAAAAGTTGACAATGCAGCAGGATGACTGGGACAAAGAAGAAGAGGAAGAAGAAGCCATCTTTGATGAACAGTGGGTTTTTTCTGGGGAGGAGGAGAAAAAGAATAAGAAAAAGGGGATTTTAAGGTTTGAAAAAACAACCAAAAAAGAGAAAAATGAGATGAAAGGTGGATGCAAGGTTAGAAAACAACGGAAAGGGAGGAAGAAAAGGGAGGAAGAGAGACAAAGGGGTAAAAAGGGCAAGGAGAAGAATAAGCAAGAGAGAAAGGGAGAGGAGAAGCCTTAATGGTGGGAAGCAAGATTTAAAGAAAAAAAGCTTATTTAGAGACAATGGGTGAATCTAATTGGGAAAAAAAGGAGGGAATTCTGGAAGGTACATAAGATTGTGTCTTTATATGTGTATCTAGAGTAAAATGCTTAAGATATAAATGAGTATTAATATATACAATTAGGTTTTTTTTTTAATGATATGGATAATGGTTATATAGGATTTTATTTAGTTATTGCTGTGTTTTTACCTTTCTTACAAAATTTATTGTGTAATTTTAGAATGTACTAAACAGAATCCCAAGATAAATTAAGTGTTATATGAAGTAATTTTAAGTTAGGGCAATGAGTTAAAGGCGTCACTCCAATCAGTGTATAGGAGAAGTATATTAAAAGAAAAAAGATGAATAGATAGCTGGAAATAGAACAGACAAAGAATGATATTGAAAATGGTAATAAGATATGGAAGGATATATAAAGTGAATATGATGTTTGAATATGTGTCTGTCTGAAGAGTTTCAACCCGGGATCAAGCAACCTTCAGAAAAGATGTTTTAGGTTTGTTTGTTTTTTCTATGTTCTGTGTTTTGTATGTTTATGAAAGACAAAAAAATTTTAATTAGCAAGAAATATAATTTGGATAATTAGAATGAAAAGGAGAAGTCGGGATAAGATATGAAGTTAAATAGATAACGTAAATATCGATATTACAATTTGGAATTATTTTGTATGTTCGATTGGTCTTCTTCTTTAATTATTTTTTTAGAAAAGATTTTTCAAGCTGTTATGCCTTGATTGTTTGTGTACTGTTTTTGTAAAATTAATAAAATTTGTTTAAAAAAAAAAGTCTTGAATTATCTTTAGAAAATAGGCAAATTGACAAATTTTCCTTCTGTCAATTACACAGCTTGAGATGCACATTGCCGATGCATTATGATACTCTAGGTTTTGGGGAAGAACTCCATGATTTCACATTGTGAATAATAATAAAAGAGTTGAAAAGGACCTTATAGGTGTTCTAGTCCAACCCCCTACCCAAGCAGAAGACCTTACACTATTTCTGACAGATGGCAGTCCAGTCTCTTTTTGAAAGCTTCCAGTGATGGTGCTCCCACAACTTCTGAAGGCAACTTCTGTTCCATTGGTTGATTGCTCTCACTGTCATAAAATTTCTCCTTATTTCTAGGTTGAATCTCTCAATCAGTTTCCATCTATTATTCCTTGTCTGGCCTTCAGGTGCTTTGGAAAAAAGCTTCAAACACACACACACACACACACACACACACACACACACACGCACACCGGTGACAGCCCCTTAAATATTGGAAGACCGCTATCATGTCTTCCCTGGTCCTTCTCTTCACTAGACTAGCCATGCCTAGTTCCTGTAACTATTCTTAATATGTTTTAGCCCCCAGTACCCTAATAATAGAAATAAACAATCATAGTTAGTCCCATCAACCTTTTTAAAAAATCTGTAAATAAGCCTATAAATACCATTTTTTTTACCAGTATCCACCATATTTCCAATTCTCTGTTCCTCAGGTGAATATGCTTCTTTCTTTTCCTTGTGTCCCCTGGTTTCTCAGCAATTCTGTGTGAGCTATCATTGTACTGGCAGCCAGCCACCTGAGTTTGCTATTAAAGGGGGATGATTAATACTGCTGGGCAGCACTTCAGTCTTGAAGGCCAACCGATGCTTCACTGAAGGCTAGGGGCAAATTGCATAGCCCCTGTTTGCAGCTCCTTGACCCAACTGCATCTTTCCTGGAAACTTAGAGCTGTCTGCAGCTGCAGCATCAATCTTGGAAAGATGTGATTTCCGGGAGAGGTATGGCAAACTGAAGATGCCTCTGCAAAAGTGGAGCTGACAGTTGTGGCAAAGACTAAGGGGCTACTTTCCTTGCTCTATCGCTGATGTGAAGCCCTTCTTTTGAATGCTTTGCACAGTCCTAGTACCTTGAGCGAAGTGAGATGAAATGCTCTCAATACAATTGAAATAAATTTAGGGCACATCTGTGAACATACAGTGATATTCAAAGGATGGTGACTATCACTTCAAAAGCTAACAGTTGAATGTGCCATCTAATTAGATACCTGACTCCGTACTTATTGTATAATGCAGAACTTGGATGAATGTTCAAATACCTCACTCCGTGCAGAGAAAACCACAGATAAAGTTGACCATTGACGAACTCTTAGATTAACAATAAAGCAGTAAATGATATTTTAGCCCTAAGAAGGAAGAGAGGGTGAGGAATAGACTTGAGAATAACTTCTCTTTGATTCTGTTTGGGGTAAGAAGGGGCAGAGAGAAACCCTGGCAAATGGTTGATGTGCTGTTATATACTCTGCAAGAAGTAAAGTAGCATTGTGGACTTTTGTTTCCTCACCCAGATTCTCAAAGGACTGACTTTCAAAGAGCTACTTAAAATAAATTGAATTTTTCACAGATCATGCACACAGAAGTAAGGGTGAAGCAAGGCTAAACTAGGATGTCCTCAAAAGGCAGAGAAAGGTAGTCTTCTTTGAGGGATTCTTTACATAAGAAGATGGATTTAAAGGTTAATTCTTCGACACGTTGCAAGATGGCAGTCGAATCCAATAAGTGGCAGCTCCTTTACATCTATCTAAATGGTTGCAATAGCTGCTTGCAATAGCTGCTCATTCAAACCCTATTAAACATCTGTCTGTTTTGAAGGCTAACTTGTAGAATTTTGTAATTCAGTTATTGAAACACCACATCTGTACGTGCTGCTCTAATTCAATCATGTACAAGCAAATATACTCTTGTATCTATATTTTATAAAGAAAAACATAGACATTTATGTCTCAGCTACGTTTTAGTTCTACATTATACAGTTACTTTGTGCCAGCCACCTAGAATCATTAGATAAGGCAGCTTACAAATAAAGGAATGAACAAATGAAATGAGTATAGAACTACAACAGCAACAAATTAATGGAACAGACTTATAACGTGGTTATAACCATAGCCTTTAAAATATACAGGAAACATTTAGCTGTCCTTCATGAAAGGGGGAAATACTTCCATCTTTATTCTAAAGGGCATGTTCTATACAGGGGTGGGATTCAAATTTTTAACAACCGGTTCTGTGGGCGTGGCTTAGGTGGTGGGTGTGGCCTGGTGGTTATGTGACTGGGTGGACATGGCTTGGTGGTCATGTTATTGGCTGGGTGTGGCCAACTCAATATAACTCACATCGAGGCACGCATCTCCTCGCCTGGCCTCTCATGATTGTGGGGATGCTGCAACAGCCATAAGCATGAAAAATGGTCATAAGTCACTTTTTCCAGTGCCACTGTAACTTTGAATGGTCACTCCACACAAGCAAAGTACCAGCAAAGGAGGGGAAAAAACACTCCAGAGAAGTTCCTGAGACAGGAAGTTTAGTACTGCCAAGAATGTAAAAAGGGTTAATGGAGAGGCAGTTTCTGTAAGCAACACCAGAATGTTTCCTTCCTGCCTTCCTTACAGGATTAGGCCAGTAATTTCTTCTAACAACCAGTTCTCTGAACTGCTTAGAATGTTAACAACCGGTTCTAGAAAATAGGTGCGAACTGGTAGAATCCCACCCCTGGTTCTATATTTCAAGATAGAAAAACAAAATGGGAAAACTCTTAGGTATTACCATGCTTGTCTTATCATTTCTGTAACCTTGTTTATATTGAGTTTATATTATTACAGAGCAGATCGTAATGAAAATCTCTCCATTGCCCTGTTGTCTTAAACTGCCTCTAAAAGTGATCCATCCATATAGATTGGGTAATGAATTCAATCACTCACCTCACCTCACCTATCCCGTGACCTCTTTTGAGGTCGTTGGGGCGCCTGCGAAGATTTAACCACCACGCTTCTCCATCCGTCTCTGTCCTCCACTGCTCTCTGGGATGCTGCCAGGTTCAAGCCTGTCCAATCATGGATATCATCCTCCCATCTCCTTCGTTGTCTTCCCCGTTTGCGGCTTCCTCTTACCGTCCCTTGCATGATGGTCTTTGTGAGGCCAGTAGAGCGAGACACGTGTCCGTACCATCTCAGTTTCCATTTCTTGACGACAGTAAGAAGGTTGTCATGTGGTCCTGTTGCCTGTTGTATTTTATTTTAAGACCTCTTCATTTGTCACATGGTCTGTGTAGTGGATGCCACTATGGAGACATAAATATCCATTATTGGATTTCATGGCCTTAAATTTCATGGGTTAGCAGGTTTTCCCATTCTTTTTAGTTTTGGGAAAGACAAATTAGTATTAAAAAACTTCCACCTTGTAATTTTCCGTTTGGATTGTTTTAAACGCCCTTAATGTGGAAATAATGTGTAATTACTACCAAAGAGACAATGATATACAGTAGATATAATTATAAAAGATATAATTCATTTGCCTGAGTCAATACAACATTTGTAGGCTAAACTGAAAAATCACCCAAAATACTTTTATGACTTGTTCACAGCCTTCCACACTCATATAACCATGATTTGCAATGTTTTTGGTCAGTTTGTGGTATTACTTCCAGTTTTTGGCCAAAAAAAAAAAAGCCCATTGTGGAAAATGGATTTATTTAACAATCACACTGTTAACAACTGCTGCAAAAATATATATATTGAAAAATCAGATCTGATCGTATGATGCCTTGACTTATAACTATAATGACTTACAACCATAATTCCAGGCTCAATGATGGTTGAAAGTTGAGCATTTTCTGTATTAGAATCCTTTTGCGAGATTTAGATATATTTTTTTTGAAATAAGCCTGTTTCTAGCCATAAGCTTATGCTGAAAATACCTAGATCTTTCAAAATGAATGAGCTATAACTTTATTGGTAATAGTAAAGGTATAAGAACATAAATTATTCCAGGGGAAATAACTAAACATAATATAAAACTTATTTCTGTGCATTAATAATTACAGTGCTACAATTACAATGCTCTGTATTGTGCAATATAGAATTTTATCATATGAAATTAACTGAAAGTTGTGTAAAATTATAGTTTCCTGAAAGTTCACAGCATTTAATATATTAAATAAAGACTTGAGAATAGCAGCAACCAAGAAATGAGTCCATAATCATTTTTGACAAAGTCATCTCAAATTATCCATTTCTTTAAAATGTTCCACTTTCCTTTGGTGAAAATGTTCCACTTTCATTCTTTTAGTTAGTGCCAGTAGATGAGTAAAGACTGAACAGTTTATGCTCCATTATATTGATAGAAATCCTTGACCTCACTGAAGATGTTGATAGATTTCTTGATAGCAGAAATGCTTTTGCACTGAATTATAAAATTATACATGTTTTTGATTTGCCATCTGCTGATTCTCCATTTCCAGCATCATCTACTAATAAAATGCAAAAAATAGGTATAAATATGCATACATTATTAATGCATTATTAATTTTCAGATGTATAAAACATCATGCCACATGGATATTTTGGAACATAAGTGATAGACTTTTCTCTTAGCTTTAAGCTTTTCTCTTAGTTGATGTGAACCGATTATACCAGATTGTATTTGTTATGATTTTTTTCATGTTAAATAGTTCTTTTCTGATTTATTTACATTAGCATTACCAACATTAGAATTAATTTTGAAAATTGGGGATCCCCATCCCCTCCTTCCTTCCTTCCTTCCTTCCTTCCTTCCTTCCCTCCCTCCCTCCCTCCCTCCCTCCTTCTCTACCTACCTACCAACCTCCTTCCTTCTTTCCCTCCCTCCTTTCTTCCCTCCCTCCCTCCCTCCTTCCTTCCTGCCCTCCCTCCTCCTTCCTTCCTTCCTTCCTTCCTTCCTTCCTTCCTTCCTTCCTTCCTTCCTTCCTTCCTTCTCTCCCTCCCTTCCTCCCCTCCCTCCTCCCCTCCCTCCCTCCCTTCCTCCTTCCTTCCTTCCCTCCCTCCCTTCCCCGAAGAAAGTCTCTGCAACCTAGAACAGACTTTAAACGAAGGGTTGTGAATTTTGGCTGATTTTCTGCTTTATTGCTTCCTATTGTTCCAGAATCTTCTGCCTAAACCAATTTAAACTCTTTTCATTTAGTGGACTCCTAGGATATTTAGAATTTGCTCATTATGATTTGTCATTATTTACACTAATCCCTAAGGATAGCTGGGTTAATCTGTTGCAGCAAAGAACTGATGGAATGTACTGCAGACCATGAAATTATATCAATTAAAGCTACATTTGGTACCTTAAGTTCCAACTCAGCAAAAATTCTCAGTGTTACGGAAATGTTTGTATGTATCCATGGATTGCCTGAATCAGCACATTTCTATACGCCTCACCTTTCTTGCCATCATCTTCTAGCTTTTTCTTTTCTTCTTCGAGAGCTTTCATCTTTGCGTCATAAATATCACCTAGAGCTTTCCATTCCACTCGGTTGTTTTGAAGACCATCTAACATAGGTGTAATTTCTTTATGGAACCTTGAGAATTCCTAAGGAAATAGTAGAGCTCCATATATTTACCATTAAAACAGAAGATTAGCAGTAGCAATGTATGCATTTTTACACATAGAAAAATCTTTATTGGACAACGAAGAGGATTGTAAAATCTTATCAACCCAATATCTTTCTCCAGGGACACATTCCTTACATATATTACACAAAGAAACTTTATACCTATATGTTAGATCTGAGGTGGATCGGTTCAACAGAGATGCGAGACCATTCAAGTGATTTCAGCTCTTTATTAAGGATAAGGAATAGTCTTGGAATGCGAGCCGCGGCAGCCCTTCATATAGGGCTGGCTCACGGCTCGGCGGCCAATGGCAGCACTTGAATCTCCCGCGATTGGCACAGCCAATCGCGGTAGATTCCTAGTGCTCCAATCATGGCCGAGCCTTCGACCAATCAGGTTTCTGCCTGTCCGGACCAATCGGTTGTGAGGGTTTTGGAGTATGCTAATATCGTACACCCCTCCCCTCTTGGTTTCGTCCGTCGGTGCGTAGTGATGTAGTCACGTAGGTAGGTCGGACTTCGCACCTGCCTACTTGACCTGCGCGGTTCAGTTCTGGTGTGGTCGTTGACCAGTTCGGATGCCTTCTCTGTCACTCTGGTTCCTTGGGATGGAACCGCCTGGAACGTTGAGCTGGGCCTTTCTTGGTAGCTCCCTCCCGGTCTACCGGGGCTGGTTGAGCTGCCGCTTCTGCTCCTGTCAGGTTTTTCCTGGCCGGGTGAGCTGGTTTGGCTGCTCCTTCCAGGTGAAGATTCCGGGGTTTCGTGTTCCATCGGTCCTGCATCTACAGGTGAGTAGCATTGGTTTATTGTTTTATCTATTCTAGGTGGGGGGTGTTCTGTTTGCGTTAGTTGATTCCCTTCGGTTCTTTCTCTATTACTTGCTGATTCCCCCCCCCCCTTCTAGTTTCTTGTTCGGGTGTCTGGCTGGTGGTGACGGCTATTCTTGACCTAAGTTGGTTTATGTGCCATTTCCAGTTTTTCCCGTCGCTTGTTTCCAGTCGGTATGATAGGGGCCCAGTTATCTGGGTGATTGTTGCTGACACCCAGAGTGGTTCCCCTGTGAGGTTTTTAATGTAGGTCCCCTACGTTAAATTTTCTGTGTTTGCTGGAGGAGCCTGGGGGTTTGTCTGGGTTATATGTTGGGTGCATTCTGTCTAGTGTTGAGCGTAGTTTCCTGCCCATCATTAGTTCCGCCGGGCTTTTATTTGTGGTTGCGCTAGGTGTAATGTGTTGAATGAGGAGCATTTTATTGATTTTGTCCTGTATATTGGTTGTTTCTATTTTCTGGATGGCTTTCTTGGTGTATTGGACCATGCGTTCCGCCTGCCCGTTCGCCGCCGGGTTTGCTGGTGCGGTTAATGCATGGCGTATCCCTTGGCCTGCCAGAAATCGTTCAAATGGTAGTGCAGTGAACTGGGGTCTGTTGTCCGACACTATTACGTCTGGCAGGCCGTGCGTAGCAAAAAGTTTACTCAGTTTCCTTATCACCACCTCCGTTGTAGTTGACTTCATGGTGCTTACCTCCAACCAGTTGGAGTAAGCATCTACTGTGATAAGGTACATATGTCCCTTGGTTGGCCCCGCGAAATCTATATGAATCCTAGACCACGGACCTCTTGGTTTTTCCCATTCTTGGGTTGGGGCAGTGGGAGGATTGGATCTGGATTCTTGGCATTGTTTACAATTGGCAGCCCAGGTTTCGATCTGTTTGTCCATTCCTGGCCACCATGCGTAGCTTCTGGCCAGACTTTTCATCTTAACCATCCCCGGGTGCCCCTCATGCAACATTCCCAATACCTTTTCCTATAATTTTTCCGGAATTACCACTCTGTCCCCCCAAAGTATGCAGCCCTTTTCGGTAAAGAGTTCAGTTTGTCTGTTCCGGAAGGGTCTGAATAGTTTGTCTATGTCCCCTTCCGACCACCCTTTTCCCACCCAGCTCAAGACTCGCACCAGCCGTTTGTCTTTATTTGTTTCTCTGGCAATGTCTGGCGCGGTCACGAGTGGGTTGGATATTGTCTCTATTTGGAATACCTCTGTTGTGGGTGCCGGGTCATCTTCCCGGTCCGGCTTGATGGGGGTGACAATTAGGGTCTCCCACCGGGCATGGTCGATCGGTTCCAACACCCCTTGCGCGATGAGCTTGTCAAGCTGTTCATCGATCTTAGGCTTGAGTGCAAACGGCACTCGCCTGGGCTTAAGGTGGATTGGCGCGATACTCGGGTCTATGTTAAATGAGATAGGGGACCCCCGGTACTTGCCTAGGCTGTCATCGAAGACTTCCCAGAAGTCCCTCATGAGCGCCGCTTCCCAGTCCACCTCTCCGATGTGGTGTATGCCGGTTACTTCGATGCCCAGGGGTGCGAACCACTGCAGTCCCAACAGGCTCGGGCGATCTCGGTCGACAATCGTCAGGGGTAGCACTTCTGTGTGGCCCTTGAAGGTGACCTTAAAGTGGCCCCTGCCGGCTACAGGGATTCGGTTCCCCTGATAGTCCTTGAGGGTTAGTGTTTGGTCCTCCAGTTCATGGCGGCGGATGGCGGGAACCAGAAGCTTGAGTGTGTGCCAGGAGACCATTGAGAGGTAGGACCCGGAGTCCACCTCCATTTCGCATGGTTGGTCTTCTATTCCCACTGTCACGTATACTTTCCTGGCGTTGCTTGTGGAGGAATGGCTGATGACGATGGTGCGTTACGATGGTGTGTCTCCTCCCTTTGTCTTGTCTCCTGGAGTCGCCTGTTCCGACCTTCTTGGCTCCATCGATTCTCCGTCTGGCGATCGCAGTTTCTGGTGGGGTGCTCTCTCTCCGTCGAGGGCTGCCTTCTCGTCGTCGCGGGCTGTAGTGTCTTTTGTTCTGGTATACCTTGGCGATGTGCCCCCATTTCTCGCAATGCTGGCAAATGGCGTCGAGAAAACAGCAGTCCACCCGGGGGTGATCGCTGCCACAGCCGGCACACTGGAACCTCGACTTATGACCTCGTGACCCCCACAGTTCCCGTGCTGATTGGAGGCGGTGGATTTCCTCCTCCACGTCCTTGGTTTCCGAGAAGGAGTTGATGTCGCTGTGGTGCGTGGTTGTGTCTTGATGGTCGCTTCTGGGGGTTTGATGTTGTTTCTCCGGCCTTCGGTCGTGGCATGATGCTCGATTGCCGCATCCGAGCCGCTGATTTCTTGGCCGCCTCAGCTGCTGTGGCCTCCCTCGGCGAGGGAGATGTTTCTCTTTGCCATGATGCGGCTCTGAAAGATGGGGTCTCGGAGTCCTAGGATGATGCAGTCTCGCAGTGCCTCGTCCAGGTTAGCAAACTCACACAGACCGCCCAGATCTCATAGTGTTGCCAAGCCCTTCGCCCTCGCGTTGATCCCGCCTGTAGAACTCGTGCCGCCGGATAAGGATGGGCACAACGGGGGTGTAGTGGTTCCGCAGCAGGGGCTCAAGATCACCCCACTCCATCATCCTTTTTTTTTTTTCCAGTGCATATTTCACATGTTTATTTTCAAGCTTATATTTATACATTTATTTATTTTTTTAAAACAAATTTTATTAATTTTACAAAAAAAGAACAATACACAATCCAGGCATAACAACTTGAAAAATCTTTTTTAAAAAAATAATAATAATAATTAAAGAAGAAAGCCAATAGAACATAACTCCAAATTGTAATATCAATATTTACATTATCTATTTAACTTCATATCTTATCCAAACTTCTCCTTTTATCCAAATTATATTTCTTGCTTATTAAAATTTTATTGCCTTTCATAAACATACAAAACACAAAACATAAACAAAACTAAAACATCTTTTCTGAAGGCTGCCTGATCCCGGGTTGAAACTCTTCACACAGACACAAATTCAAACATCATATTCACTTTATATATCCTTCCATATCTTGTTATCATTTTCTTTTTTATATATATAAACCAATTTTATAAAAACAGTGCATAAACAATCAAGGCATAGCAGCTTATAAATTCTTTCCTAAAAAAATAATAATAATTAAAGAACAAACCAATACTTTATCTATTTAACTTCATATCTTATTCCAGCTTCTCCTTTTCATCCAAATTATTTCTTATTGATTAAAATGTTATTGCCTTTTATCAATATACAAAAAAAAAAATAACAAAACCTTTATATATCCTTCCATATCTTATTTCCATTTTCAATAACATTCTTTGTCTGTTCTATTTCCAACTATCCATTCATCTTTTTTCTTTTACTATACTTCTCCTATACACTAACTGGAGTGACACCTTTAACTCTTTACCCTAACTTAAAAGTACTTCATATAACAATTTTTGTTGGGATTCTGTTTAAAAGATTCTAAAATTACACAATAAATTTTATACTCTAAATACACATATAAAAAACACAATCTTATGTACCTCCAGAATCCTTCTTTTATCCTAAATTAAATTCACCCATTGTCTCTGAATAAACTTTTTTTCTTTAGATCTTGCTTCCCCTCATTGAGGCTTCTCCTCCCCCCCTTTCTCTCTTGCTTATTCTTCTCCTTGCCCTTTTTACCCCTTTGTCTTTCCTCATCCCTTTTCTTACTCCCTTTCCTTTGCTTTCTAACCTTGCCTCCACCTTTCCGCTCATTTTTTTCTTCTTTGGTTGTTTTTATAATTCTTAAAATCCCCTTTTTCTTATCCTTTTTCTCCTCCTCCCCGGAAAGAACCCATTGTTCATCAAAGATGGCTTCTTCTTCTTCTTTGTCCCAGTCCTTCTGCTGCGTAGTCAACTTTTCATAAGTACATAACGCCATTTCTAAGAATTGAAACAAACTGCCCAAAGTATCTTCTTTTTTATATTTTTGATATTCAGTCTTTAGTTCATCCACAAGCGATGCCATCATGAAAAGAAACTTTTCCCAAAACAACCACAAATATTTTTAATCAAGAATAATTCAAAAAAAAAAAAATTCCAAAAATTAATACTTTTCTTCCTTCTTCTCTTTCTCTTTCTGGGGTTAATGTTTAATCAAAGAGGTCCAATTACCATATACCTTTCTTTGGGATTCTAGGCAATCTCCTCCTTTTTCAGCTTCTGCTCCAATTTTTTTTCCTCTCCCTTCCCACTTGCAATATCAATTTTAAATAATCAGAAATCCATACCTCCAACAAGGGTTTTCCAATTTCTTAAGTTTTTCAATGTCCAAGAATCCTTTTGTCCCTTAGCTTCAACTCTCAAAACAATTCACTTTCAATGTCCAGTATATCCAAACATATCTGCTGTTTCCATGGGGTGGGAGAGTGAAGAAAAAAAAAGTTCCCTTTAACAGCTTCTCCGCCGCTTTCGATCTTCTTAGGGATACAATGTATCCTCCAGCAATTCAGACAGCTCAGTTCCAGCCAATTTGCAAGATGTTACTTGACCCGGCTCAGACAGCACTTTCACTCCTTACTTCCTCCAGCGCAATCTTACCCGGTTGCTGGCTTCTTCGTGGCGGCCATTACTGACCGCCGCTCCACCGCCTTGGGAAAAAGGGGTTTTTCCGGAGGGGGAGGGGGTCTGCGACACCCCCAACCCCCTGTCCGACTCCCCTCTCTCTTCAGCTGTCCCTACGGGGCAGCCATATCCCCCTGATCCATCTGGATCGGGGGTACCTCGGCGGCTAGCACAGCAGGAATCGCGAGCTGTCGCGAATTCCTGCTGCCCCGAAGCCACGTGAAACCGGAACTCCTCCCCACTCCATCATCTTGACGTCCTCTGGTTTGGCCAGGGCTTTGGCCATTTTAAACACTGTGAGCCCGCAGTGTGTGAGAAACACAGCTCATTTCTTGTGGCCGTTGGCATCTTTAAGATTGCTACTCTCGAGGAACATCTGGAACCTATCGGTATAGGATTCCCAGTCCTCGGTAGCAGGGTTGAAGGGAGCGGGTGGTGAGTTGATTCCGGCCATTCTGCTTGCTGCTGTGTGCCACCTCTCCACGTGCTGGATGGTCTCCTTGTCTCACGATCCCATCCTCGTCGCCAGTGTTAGATCAGCGGTGGATCGGTTCGACAGAGACGCGAGACCATTCAAGTGATTTCAGCTCTTTATTAAGGATAAGGAATAGTCTCGGAATGCGAGCCGCGGCAGCCCTTCATATAGGGCTGGCTCGCGGCTCAGCAGCCAATGGCAGCACTTTGAATCTCCCGCAATCGGCACAGCCAATCGCGGTAGATTCCTAGTGCTCCAATCACGGCCAAGCCTTCGACCAATCAGGTTTCTGCCTGTCCGGACCAATCGGTTGCGAGGGTTTCGGAATATGCTAATATCGTACACTATACCAATATAAATAACTTTATGCCAAATTATTTTCCAAAGCACCAGAGGGCAGGACAAGAAACAATGATCAGAAACTAATCAAAGAGAGAAGCAACCTGAATGAAGGAGGAACTTCTTAACAGTGAGGACAATTAACCAGTGGAAGAGCTTGCCTTCCGAAATCATGGGTGCTTCATCACTGGAGGTTTTTAAGAAGAGTCTAGACAGTCACTTATTTGAAATAGTATAGGTCCTGCTTGAGCAGGGGATGGGCTAGAAGACCTCCAAGGTCCCTTTCAGCTTATTCATTATATAGCAGCAGGTTTTCCTTTGGCACTTAAGAGTTCCTTCCTTTATTATAGCTCACTGTTTTTAGGTACTATTGTTGATTCCGACACACAACACTAGAATGAGGCTAACATTTCTGATATAAAAATATAGGAGATAATGCATCTCTCTACTGCCACTTTCTCTCAACCTGCATCAAATACTGGACTCATAAGTCAAGAGGAAGATGCAAGTTTCAAGATTGGGAATGCTTTCCTAATATCTGTTTCTATTTTAATGCAAGCATATTCTGGTTTTACTGAATGTAATGCAGGTGGTTTGACATCTTGACTGGAAAATACATTAACACTTGTAGGAAATATTTCAGAGACTCAAGATTCACAAACATATGAGCTTATATGTACAATATATTTGCTTGCTTTAATTAACATCTTGTCTTTTCATCGAAAACAGCTCTGTGCAGATTTAACCTTGTATTTTGTATTTCTATATAAGAACATACATAATAAAAGGGAATGATATGACATTATTCCTTACCTTATACACAAAGGTACATACAAAATCAATGAAACCACATTGAAGCTTAGGTAATTCATCCTTCTTGGCTCTGTCCATCAAAGGCTAGAAAGAGTTGAAGAAAGTAATTAGTGGGCACGTAACTGGATTGTTAAGATTGAAATCGTGTTGTATAAGATAATAAACTGCTTACAATTGGCTGTTGCTGTAAGACAGTTCTTTCAAGATCACCTTGCTCCCAAAATTCACTTGCAACCATCAAAGCAACCTAAGAATGGATAATAATTAATGTTATGTTTTTTGCAATAGTTGTCAGTGAATGGAGTAATTAGTCATGACCTCCATTAAAGCATGCATTTATTTTATGGATATTTTTACTGTTTTTAATAGCTTTATAATTTTAGAATTGTAAGTCGCTCAGAATCACTTAGTTGAGGTGGATAGCTGTAGAACATGAATGAATGCATGCATGCATATAATATGAATGCATGTATGAATTCATTAATGCATTCGTTTGTCTATCACACTCAGTTTCTCGCATCTAACATATAGTAGGGTGGATATGGACAGTTATGTGAAGAGTTGAACATGATCAACCTTCCAAGCCCAACACTTGCATATTAAATGTTATATACTACATATAAGTAATTATCAGTGGTAGTCAAAATCCTTACTGTAAAATGTTTTTAAGCCTGCCACAGAAGAAAGCTTTCAAGCAGAATTAAAATGGGACTGAATTGTTTTTAAATGTGTTTTTGGTTTAAAATTAATCATGTTTTTTTTTAAATAGGGTACATACTGGGGACAGAGGCACATGGGAATTGACCTTAGCCTTGCTAACTATCAGGTCTGCATGCAGTGCTGAAAACCAGGGGAAATCTGACTTAAACATTAGTAATAAAAGGAAGTAACCAGGAACACAATTCTATCTATATTTTAATGTAGCCAGATTTGGTGTATTTGATTGCTCCATGTAAAAGGATATTGTAGAAAAAGACAGAGAAAAAGATTTTTTCCTATGGAAAAAATACTAACGGTTTAGAACAGGGGTCTCCAACCTCAGGCCCACTACCAGGCTGCATCCCATTCAAAACTGGGCTGCACCAGTGGCAGGTGAGGGTAGATACAGGTGTGCAGCACCACTTGTGCAAGTGGGCGGGGCCAGCCAGGAGTGGGACTTCAGGGTTCTCCAAACTGTGCAGAATCTTAACTAGGGGTTGTCCCGAACCCCCAGCAGCCGACCCCTGGGTGTACCTCAGGGCTAGATTGGTAAGGGAGTTTTGCTTCCTTAAAAAAAAACATGTCAAATGTCTCCCTAGTTGCATTATATCTAAACTGCTTTGCAAATACAAACACATAGACTGAAGAGCATACATTAAATTTCTGAGTTTTGCTTAATTCTTATGGTGCCCACCTTACTTTGCACCTCCCAAGGTTTAGTGATGGCAGAAAGGTCACAGCCGGTCATCATCATAGCCCTTTAAATGAAAACAATAGATTTAGATATTTTTTTAAAAAAAATCAGTAAATTCCATGATGCGGGAAGAGAAACATTAAATCTACTTACATGATTACTTCTTTTTTGGTAGGGTCCATAGTTATGTATTTAATTGCTTCATTCTCATCTTCCATTTTTTCAGTGACATCCACTATTTTTTGAAACATAGTCCTTTTCCTGAGAAAAATACGTAGTAACTATTGTAATACACATGTCCCGTTTTTGTGGGCCTGCTTCAGCACCTAGTACTGTGTGAAGAGTTTGAACTTTCACCTTTCCTCCCCTCCAGTTCCCTGTGTACGATCCAAATCTGCTCTCAATGGTCCCTAAGCTCTTAAACCACGTTTGAGAAATATGTGAAAAAGTCCTGATAGATGCAGGTCAATCAATAGAATGGCGCCCCTGAACGTAATTCATAGATTTCAGGAGCCCAGCCAATAGATGAGTTGACAAGGCAGAAAGGAATAATGTTTTATCATGCTATATTTTAAGGATCATAGTGCCCTGATGCTTGAATCATGCTGAGTTTTCTTATTAAATCTCAGTATCGTATTTACATTGGGTTTTTAAGTAGAAATGTTACAGAAAGTTCATTGGAATGCCATTGTTTTTATGAGGCATAGACATGCAAATGTTCAAATCTGACATAGTCACAGATGAATTCAATTGTTTTAGGTTTTATATCATTTAACTTGCCTTTGACAATGATTAAAACCACAAAAGAGCAAAATAAAAGGGCTCTTTAAAATTAGAATAGGACAAAATGCAATAATGTTAATGGGCATAAGAAGACTTTATTGTTTTGTAATAGGAAGTAAAGGACTTACTTGAAATACAAAGCCAAGTCAGTTGCTATGATGCAAACTTCAAATATATGTAGAACATTTTCATGCTGGCGTTTATTTAGATTTTGGAAGATGTTTAGACTCTGCAGAATAAAGATTTTTTATTTTTTTTTGCAAGTCAGTATTGCTTCCAAAGTAGAAAAATAGCATTTCCTCCATGTAGGAATGCTATTGTTTGGCTATAGATAATAGGAATATTTTATGTAATGAACGAATGAATATTTTATGTAATGAATGAATGAAAATAAGCACGGACCTCATCTTGTAGCAGGGTTTTACTGTACTCTAGATGGTGCCTTTCTAAAATGGAGGAGCCATGGAGTCTTGCCAATGGAGCTGCTGACCTGGTGAAACATTAGAGAATTGAGAATACATCAGAGTTCCTCCACCCCCAAATCTTTGTACATTTTAGAACAACCTGTGAAATAGAGGCAACATTCTTTTTCCATGCCCAGAATGTCCCTGGAATATCTCCTTATTTGAGAAGATCAGGGACAAAAAAGACACATTAAGGCAGGGGTGTCAAACTCAAGGCCCAGGCCCCAGATCCAGCCTTGGGGTGCTTAGATCTGGCCCATGGGGCCACCCCGGAAACAAAAAAAGACTGGCCTATGGTGCCTCTGCTCGTTTTCACTGGCAGAGCTCTCGGGCCACCTCAGGTGTCCCCGACATGAGAGACGTCAAACTGGCCACGCCCACCCCGGCCCCCTGAGATCAAACACACGGCCCTCAATGAAATCAAGTTTGACACCCCTGCATTAAGGCCTTGTTTAACATTCCTATTTTATTTCTTAACATTCATGGAAACCTAACTGCAAAGCAAGTTAGATTTGTTAGATTTTGAGGAACAAAACAGGTACTTTCAACTCTACCAAGCTCATGAATTATATTTTGCCCCTTGACTTCCCATGGTCTTCACATGGCAAAACAATTTGCCCATTCTTCAAAGATCCTTTACACCCCTCCAATGGCACCTATGTATTTATTTAATATGAAGCTTGTTTACATGCAAATTCCCCACTTCTGATATAGAGTTTTTCATTGTTTCTTATCAATGAAGTCCCAACAACAGATCTTCCTGCTAGTCAGTCTCTGATTCTAGAACTCTGGAGCTCAACAAGAGCAAAAGCTTGGGTGATCTCAGCAATCCTCTCTGGAGACCCCAGAGACAAGTTTCTTGGGCCAGCTGTGACTGTTAAATCAGCCATTGTCTGTTCTCCACCATTTGCAACGTCTGAGATGTAATGGATGTATCAGATTATAGAACAACCTTGATACCGAGTTTTTTTTTCATTTTGGTTATTTTGAATTCAATAAATCAAAAGTCTCCTTAAAAATTATTATCACCTTCATCGTGATCATGATTTATAACTCTCTCACTTTCAGAGAAACTCAGAGAAGTTTAAGAATAAATAAACCACCAGGAAGAAGGCGGAGCCTCCTCACCGACGGACAGTAGATCGCAACTCTCTGCGACTATCGTTCGTGCTCTTTCGTCAGAGAGCCCCAATTATCCTGATTAGGGGCTGAAACTGCCTTGGAGGGGCAGCGGAGTAAGAGGAAGCAGCAAGCCTGTCTGTGGGGAGCCGCATCTCCCCCCACTGGGCTTGGCTTTTTTTCCTCCCGAAGACGACTGCAGTGATGGTCTAAAATGGCCATCCCGAAGAGGATGATTCAGCTTGACTAAGATTTGTGCAGGAGGGAAGAAAGAGGTGGATAACATCTGAACCGGGACAACTGGGCAGTATAACCAAATAAAAGTACCCCGGGATTAAGGTAATATGGAATTTTTAAGAAAAGAAAAGTGAGCTGCGAAATTACAAAGGGACAGAGAAAAAAAAAAAGGAAAATATTTTTGACAGCTAAATGGGGCTTTGAACCAGGAAAGGAAGAAGCTGGAATTAAAGATTTAATGAAATTGGACTAAAATAATTTGGGAATAATCAAGTATAAAATTAAAGCTGGACTTAATATTGCCAAAGAATAATAATAATAAAGTTTATAAATTGGAGACTGGATTGTCTTGGAATATTGAGGTTCGAAAAACCTTAAATAAAAATATAGGGGGAAAAAAGTGAAGACTTCGTATAATGGAGAGTGTCACCTTTTGATAAAAATTTAGTTCAAATAAAAAGGAAAGCATTTTGTTTTTGAATGAACTGGTATAAAATTACAGAAATATTGAAACAAAGTAAGAATTTTAGAAAGTGAAAGCAGAACCAGAATAAAGGAAAAGGCAAGGAAGGAAAGATTGTTTGTGGGACCGACTGATGTTTTTGGTATGAACCCTGAACTGGAATAGCTGAGAACTTTAAAAAATTTAAGAGAAGAAAGAAGGAAAGTAAAAGTTTTTTTTTTTTTTTGTGGACTTTGAGGATTATAAAATATAAGAATGATGATATCTCTTTGGGACTTAAAAATGGAACTTAAAAATATGAGAGAATTACTACAGGAAAGAGGCGAATCACTTTGCTCTGTGCTAGAAAAAATGGAAATGGCGATTGAAGAACAAGAAGAAAGATTATCAGAAGAGCAGGAATTGACTCAAGGAGAAGACATTTTGAATGGACAATTAACACAAAGAACATTACAAAGAAGTGGGGAAAGAAGGAAGGTTAAAAAGTTGAATTTTAAGAAAGCAATTAAAAGAGGGAATAATTGTTCTGTACCTTCATTTGAATTCTTGAGATCCCCGCGCTTTGATTGGCCAAAGCGCGGGGCGATCGGATTGGCTAGGCGAGCCGCGCCAATTGGCTCGCTGAGAATCTCCCGCGATTGGTAGATTTGAATCGCGGGAGATTCAAAGCGGTGCCATTGGCCATGGCCACGGCGGCTTGGGAATAAAAAGCTGCAAAGTTTTTCTAAGAGCCAGTTTGGTTCCTGACTGCAATGAAGAGCTTGATACAAAGTCACCGACTCCTGGCTTCCTTCCACGCAGACTTAACACTGGCGACGAAGGTGGGATCCTTATCCTGAACCGAAGCACGTTTCCAATGGAAGCCAGCCAACCGACGAGATGGCCAGTATCGCGCCACCAACCCCCTTCAACCCCACCAGTGAGAACTGGGAATCTTACATAGACAGATTCCACATGTTCCTCGAATGCAACGATCTGAAGGATGCCACGGGACCGAAGAAACGAGCCATCTTCCTAACGCACTGCGGGCCCGCAGTGTTTAAGATGGCAAAAGCGCTAGCCAAGCCTGCCGATGTTACCGCGATGGATTGGGCGGACCTCGAGTCATTACTCCAGAAACACTACACTCCAGCCGTACCCATTCTCATCCGACGACACGAATTTTATCGGCAGGACCAGCGGCCGGGCGAGAGTTTCAGTGATTTCGTTGCAGAGCTGTGGCACCTTGGAGGACTATGCAAGTTCTCCAATATGAACGAGGCCCTGCGGGACCGAATCGTGCTCGGCCTTTGGGACCCCGTTCTCCAAAGTCAGTTGATGGCTAAGGGCAACATCGCTCTCACCGATGCCATTTCCAAAGCTGAGGCAGCCGAAGCAACCTGACAATCAGCAGACCGCATGCGGAGACCGAACGCTGGGGACCGCACCGCAAACAACAACCCTGCAAGGTCGACCGAGGCCCAACCTGAAACTTCCACCCACCAGGGCGAACTCCACTCCACCTCGGGCACGTCAGACGAGGAGGAAGACATCCACCATCTCCAGGCAAGCCACCCAGCAGACAACTGTTGGGAACGGAATGGACGAGCCCAACGAGGGGGCAAGAGCCGGCGGAGAGAAGAGACACATCAGATGGTCACCATCGGCCACGCAACTACCACAGACACCAGAAAGGTCTACGTGGAGGTAGGCATCGAAGGCGAACCCTGTAAAATGGAGGTGGACTCCGGGTCCTACCTCTCAATGGTAGCATGGCAAGAAATTAAACGCTTGGTGCCTACCATCCAGAGGAGGGAACTAGAAAACCAGAGACTAATCCTCAAGGACTACCAGGGAAACCGCATCCCTGTAGTCGGAACAGGAAAATTCACAGTGACATACAAGGGGCACACCGAAAGACTTCCCTTGACCATCGTTGATCGAGACTGACCTAGCCTGCTGGGACTTCAATGGTTCGCACCGGTAGGCATCGCAGTCACAGGCATCGACCACATCGCCGAAGCGACTGGGAGCAGCAACTGGCCTGGGACTTCCAAGAAGTGTTCGACGGCACCCTAGGCAAGTACCGAGGGCCCCCTATATCCTTCAGCCTAGACCCAAACGTTCCCCCAAAACGCCTAAAACCAAGGCGGGTACCTTTCGCACTCAAACCGAAAATCGACGAGCAAATTGACAAGCTCGTCAAGCAAGGGGTCTTACAACCCATAGACCACTCCTGGTGGGAGACCCCCATAGTCACCCCAATCAAGCCTGATGGGTCAGTGAGAATCTGCGGGGACTATAAGGCCACCCTAAA
Organism: Hydrophis major; assembly: GCA_033807585.1. Lineage (NCBI taxonomy): Eukaryota > Metazoa > Chordata > Lepidosauria > Squamata > Elapidae > Hydrophis > Hydrophis major. The sequence goes on along the minus strand of CM066331.1, from coordinate 84,800,527 downwards.
TGGTGCCTTGCAGCAAAGCGCTTACCCCGTCCCCGTAGTGCAGCATCTCCTACACTCACTGGGAGGGGGCAAAGTTTTCGCGAAACTCGACTTGGCCCAAGCATACCAGCAACTGCCGGTCGATGAGGAAACTGCAGAGGCGCAAACCATAGTCACCCACCGCGGAGCCTTTAGATGCAACCACCTCCAATTTGGAGTCAGCGTGGTGCCTGGAATTTTCCAGAGCCTCATGGAAGGACTCTTACAAGGCATCAAGGGGGTGGTATCATACTTCGCCCACTGCACAACCTTTTCTCATTCAGGTGGAAAGGGGAGATGCAGCTAAGGATCATCATCATATTGATGACATTGAACTCCAGATCTGAGGTTGCACAGATGTAGATATCAAATAACAAAGGGGAGAGAATTGAACCCAGTGGGATCCACTAATTGAGTGACATGGGCCAAGCAAAATTCTATTGCCGCACCTTGGGGCAGTTCTGCAGGTAAGGATGGAGCTATCCTCCAGTACCACACACACACACACACCTAGGACACTCCAACAACATCCCCTTCTCAGGGTCCCAAAGACCACTGGGGGATCAAAGAGGATCAGCATCTAGTCTCACCCCAATGTCCAGCACTCATTGTGTCTCTCTCACAGTAGAAATTATTAATTGAAGGTAGCCAAAGCTGTTTCTGTGCTTCACCCATATTTGAAGACAACATTTAAAAGCAGACACCATAGTACTATTATAGTAGGCCACAAATAAAAGCATCAAGCCTTGGGTGAAGTATAGCAGGTTTTCATATCCCATTTTCAGGAATGAGGAAGATGAGCAAGTTTTCTCACCATCCTCATTCCACCTTAAAGAGAAAAGTCATGTAAGGGCTTGTACTCCCTGACTATCAACTCCTGCAGTAGCTAAGTAGAACTCTATATTCAGCAGCTGTGAATTTCTATGCTTAATACATATTGAGTTTGGCTCTGAATGTTCAACTGGACAGAATTGTTTAGACTGACTTGTGGCCTTCCCAGAGCATTACGTACTCTTTCCAGTCAAGTATATGCAAGAATGCTAGTTTAAGCATGAAATGTTTTATAATGACATGAAATAACACATTATTTAGTAATTAAAGATACAAAGAAATGAACTACTCACTTCATTTGAAATAAGTTGTTGGTTCCTCTATGATCAATATCATGGCAGAAAGCTGCAGATACCATAGCAAAGGCTTCTAGGTCAGTATAATATTTCTTTAACCTACCGGTCTATAAAAAGAGAGACGTTTAAAATCATTTCTTTATATCTACATGTATATGTACAGGTATATCCCTGTCTCTATCTAGTATATATCTGTATCTAAATCAACTGTACACCTACCCCTATACAGCATATCCTATCTATCTATCTATCTATCTATCTATCCATCTATCTATCTATCTATCATCTATCTATCTATCTATCTATCTATCTATCTATCTATCTATCTATCATCTATCTATCTATCATTTATCTATCTATCTATCTATCTATCTATCATTTATCTATCTATCATCTATCTCTCGCTATATATCTGTCTACCTATGTATCCATCCATCATAATGAAAAGGAAACTAAGGCTTAGATCCAAAGAAACAACCAATACCATCAAAAGAGCAAACATGGTCTGTCCAACATTAAATCCATGCCTCCAGTTGTGGTAAGTGATGTCACGATATCCTTTTCTGATTGTGTACATCCATCTTGTGAGAACCTGTGAAAAAATGGAGACATTCCATTCTCTTACCATCGTATGGTATTTCTGAACATTGTATAGGATAACAGCTTTAATGGTCATAGTGAAATGATAAGGCAAGTGAGAGAGATATACTTTCAGTTTCACAAAATTGAGTCAGCCTTGCCAGGTAAGAGTTACATGTAAGAGTATTAACTCTGATTTCATTTTAAGCTTACATTAACAGAATCTTGCAAGTTTCATTGAATAGAAATTTCATAGAATAACAGAGTTGGAAGGGACCTTGGAGGTCAGGTCATCTAGTCCACCCCCTGCTCAAGCAGGAGAATCTGTTCCAATTGTTAGCCTCTACCTAGGATCGAACTCACAGCCTCCTGATTGTGAGGCAAGAGCTCCACCTCTAGGCCACTGGAGCTGCTGAAAGTACATCTTGACATTCATAGTCCAAAAAACCTAGGACACCCCCTTCTGTGATGTATGCTTGTGCTGTCCAGACAGTATATATTTATTTGGAAATTGGGAGCTGTCCCCTTAAGGGAATGCCTCTTGGGAAATGTAGTTAATGCATCATGGGAAATGTAGTTCATGTCATGTGGTCACATCTGTAATCCTGATTGGTCACTGAATTGACCCTTGGTTGGGTTGGGGGAGTTTGCATTATTCTTGCTTGGACTCCAGCAGCATCGTGCTGCTTTGCTCCATCGTTATGGGATGAAGATAACTGTATTTTCACACTATGAAGTCAACTATGCAAAGAGTTGGACATTAGATGAATCTTGACGTAACTGTGAGTTATACCTTGAGGATGCCTTGTGATCCAACAAAGAAACTTTGTATGGAAGCCTTTGTAGAGTTTGCCTGACTGTCTTTATATTCAGCCAGCAATTTAAAGACAGAACAGTGAAAATACAGTTATCTTCATCCCATAACGCTGGAGCAAAGCAGCACGATCTGCCTCTCCTCCTCCTCGCTGGATCTTTCACGAAGGTTGGGGTGGACGTTGGGCCGCATTACGAGGTGACCTGGGCTGCATGTGGCCCGCGGGTCGCGGGTTGGACAAGCCTGCTCTAGTCTTATCTGGCTGTTACCTAGTTTGCAGCTCTCCCTTTGGTCCCCCAAGGTCATGGCCACATCCCAATCCAGTTATAGAGGAAAGATGGATTTGTGCTAGAGTCCCCTGGTCATGTTGCCAGTTGTTGTTTGAACAGGAGACAAGAGCTCAAGAGAAGTCCCAAAATTATATGTCAATTCTGTCTGGGTGTGTGTTACACCAACCAAAATTTAACTTGGAAAGTCCCTCAGATCCTGGGGGCACTTTATCCAGCATGCAGCCTTAGACTTGCTAGGATTAGATCACAGTCTCCAAATAATAATAAGAGCCTTGATGGCATCACTTGTGCATCATCACTTGAGCAGAAATGTACAGTAGAGTATCCTCTGCATACTGATGGTACTTAATCTCATGCCAATAGATGATATCACCCAGTGGATTCATGTGAAGATTAAATAGAAGGGGAGAATGAGCAGAACCACGACGGGAGTTTATAAAATAGGAATCTAAGGCTAAATTTCTCCCCTCCTACCACCAACAACTGGAACCTGTCCCAGAAAGGACGAAGAGAAGGCCATGCCCTTATTTCCAATCCCTGAAGTCAGCCAAGAAGGATATCCAAACTGATGGCATTGAAGGCCACTGAGAAATCAAGAAGGGACAGAATAGATGCACTATCCCATCCTGATCTTGTCAAAGAGCATAAGCTAATAGGATCCCTAAACAGGACTACCGACTGGCATTCTGTGGATACAATAAAAGATAATGGTTTCCCTTGTCCAGTCATGTCTGACTTCAGGGTGTGATGGTCATCTCCTCTTCTTGGCCAAGTGAGCCAGTGTTGTCCAGATATTTTCCAAGGCCATGTGGCCAGCATGGCTATGCACCAAAAGTGCATAGAACATTGTTACTTTCCCACTGAAGTGGTACCTATTTATCTACTCACATTTTCACACTTTCAAACTGCTAAGTCAGCAGGGTCTAGGGCAGGAACGGGAGCTCAACCTGTTGTACGGTGCTCGGGTTTCAAACCTGGGCGGCCAGCTTTCCAGCTGACAAGCTCAGCTTGTTTAACTGCCGAGCCATCATGCCCCAATAGGTACAATTGGAATGGGGAAATAATTAAATTTTGCCATTCTTATCATGCCAAGATAACCCTTCATAAAAGCTCAATTGGATTCACTCTTTGTTCTCTGTCTTGCAGAACTCTAGGTTCTCTTTTGCTTTGTCTCCCCCAACATCTACAGAGATTCTCAGTCATCCAGGTCATGATTGTCTCAAAGGTGCTTTTTCAAGAGGCAACTGGACTTTCTGGTTCTTCTTTTGAAGACGTTTCGCTTCTCATCCAAGAAGCTCCTTCATCTAATGAGAAGCAAAACATCTTCAAAGGAAAACCAGAAAGTCCAGTTGCCTCTAGAAGAAGTCATTTCCTCAAATGCCTTTGAAATCTAGGGATTTTTCCAGATCCACATGCAGTAGGCACATTCCCATGTAAGGCTGTCACATCCCCTCATTCCAGAGCGTGACTAACAGGGCATTGAATCATGCACCAGAGCCTTAGAAATAACTCCAATTCCTTCTGAAACCCAGTGGGATCTCATCATGGGCCCCTTTGATGTCACATCTAGAATGCGTTTTCTGGCACATTTTCTCCTCAGGCGGGCCTATTGTGAAATCAGTATCCATTGGCAAAGATCACATGTCATGGATTTCATCCTGAACCATCTTTATTGGGTGGGGGGAAGCAGGGGTGGGCTGCTGGAGTTTGCAGGGGTTCAGGAGAGCTCCTAGCTAAGATTCTGTGTAGTTCGGAGAACCCCCTAATCACCCTCCTGGCTGGCCCCGCCCATCCTGCCCTATCCCTCCCAGGAGTCCCCACACGGCCCATTTTGGATGCAGGGTGTACGTGGAAGCTTGGGGAGGGTGAAAAATGGGCCTCCTGGAAGTTTGGGAAGGCCGGTAATGGGCCTGTTTCCTCTGGAGAGCCTCTGGAGCCCGGGGAGGGCATTTTAATCCTCCCAGAGACTTGAGGAAAGCCTCTGGAGCCCAGGGAAGGCAAAAACATCCCACCCACTATGGTGCAGGAGGCTGACTAGGCCACACCCACCCAGCAACTGGGTAGAGAACCCTTTGTTAAAAATTTTGAAGCCCACCCCTGGAAAAAAAGGCGAAATGAACCCGACCTGTGGTGGTACTTTGAACTTCTCTATGACTTTTAACTGGAAGAACATTTGTATGCCACACTTGATTAAGTCATGATCTGTAATGGGGAAGTCGCTGAAGCGAAATTCAAAAAGTTCAACACTTCCTGGCTCGGGCAATTCTTCTGCCTGTTGAAGGAGAAAAAGCAAGATAACCTCAATTGGAATGGTAAAAATTATTGCAAGTTATCACTTTGCTCAGCGTTTATTGTTTAGGGGGAGAAGTGCCTCACTTGGAATGATCACCTATGCAGAATTCTCATGTTTCAAGAGGCACGTCTGATATAAAAACTGAACCTGTTTGATAATTATGAATTTATTTTTGCAAGGAAAAATATTTTTATGGGCAGTGAAATTTATTGCTACCTGGTAGTTTCTGTAAGAAATCAGTTAAAGAAAAGATCGTCTGAACTATCCGGATCAGGGTTTCCCCAAACTTGGCAACTTTAAGACTTGTGGACTTCAACTCCCAGAATTCTCCAGCCAGCTATGCTGAATTCTGGGAGTTCAAGACCACAAGTTTTAAAGTTGCCAAGTTTGGAGACCTCTGATCCAGATCATTTGCTGTAGCATGAAGATATATTTTACAGTGCTGCTTCCAACAAAATCTGGCTCATTAAATAGACCCTGTATATGCATAGATGGGGCATTGAACCTTTAGCTCAAAGATCTGCAATTTCAGGAAAAGAAGCAGAATGGAAAATTAGGACTAGTGTCCTAATAAAATGATTCCGTATAAATGTAAAGGGCTCCCTAATCCAGTTTCTTATTACAATGAGCAGTCTGATGCTTTAAGAAGCCTGACAAGCAGGGGATTAATGGCACTTTCAGGTCATGCTCTCCAGCTGTCAGATGTTGCTAACTGAGCATTACAGAATAACAGAAGTGGAAGGGACCTTGAAGTTCTTCTAATCCAATCCCTATTCAAGTAGGGGATCTATACCATTCCGGACAAATGGCTGGTCAGTCTCTTCTTGAAATCCTCCAGTGATGGAGCATCTACAACTTCTGGAGGCAAGCAATTTCATTAATTAATTATTCTCACTGTTAGGAAATTTCTCCTTAATTTTGGTTTGGACCTCTCTTTGATAACCTTCATTCATCATTTCTTGTCCTAGTCACAGGTGCTTTGGGGAAATAAGTTGATGCCCACCTCAATTATTGGAAGACCTGCCATCATGCCACATTAGTGCCTCTCTGTGTTAGACTAGACATGCTTAATTCATGGCTCAACGCATCTCTCCCTGACTCCATTACCACAGTAATAGACTATCATGTTTACCAATCCGATCGTGAAATCCGTAGAGGAGGAGGTGTTGCTACCTTCTATAAAAAGTCCCTACATCTAAAAAACATCCAAGTTACCCAAGAGCTTGCTATTCCTGAGACCATCGTCTGTGAACTGTCCTTATATATCACAGTTCAGTTCTTACTATGTTACAGAGCCCCTGATTATGACATCGAACATGAAAACAAGCTAAATACACTACTAACATGGGCAGCATCCTGCCCACACGCTTTTATCTTTCTTGGTGACTTCAATCTACCTCATATTAACTGGACCCTTAACGAATGTACAACTGAACCCACACATGCAAACTTCTACAATGCAATCACAAATCTGGGACTAGAACAACTAGTAACCAAAAACACTAGACTTAACAACTGCCTTGATCTCATCTTCTGCAATAGTTTGAATTCAGCTTACAGAATACAAATTAAAGAACCCTTTTCCAACAGTGACCACAACATGATTGACTTTTGTCTCAACATACGTCCGCACAAAAATCATCATAATGACAGAATCCTGAATTATAACTTCAAAAAAGGCAATTATGATCTTATAAATAACGATCTCTCACCTCTTGATTGGCAATTTCAGCTCACTGGATGCAATACTGTAGAAGTCCGTTACAACATATTTTTACTTGAAGTCAAAAGGGTCATTGAACTATATGTACCATTAACAACTCCCAAAACCAGAAAAAACAAGTTACCCATAACAATAAGAAAGCTTCTATCCAAAAAGAAATCATTTTGGTGAAAAAACAAATCTGGTCACATTGCCAACTTCAAAAGCTGATACAAAAATCTATGCCACCAGATAAAAACTGAATGCACCAATTATCACATTAAACAAGAAGAAAACCTTCTACACACCAATTCCACCCACGCTTTCTACAATTTTGTAAACAACAAACTAAAAGGCTCAGGGTCCATCCCACCCCTGAAAGGACCTAATGGCAAAGACTGCAATGACAAAACTATTAAAGCCAACTTCTTTAACACATTCTTCGGCTCAGTATTTGAAAACAGCAATGGATCATGCCCAGTATTTCCTAGTCGAACCACAGATAACTACAGTGATCTAATACATATCAATTTTACAGAAGACAATGTAGAAAAAGCACTACGCAATCTAAAACCACATCTATTGGACCAGATGGAATATGTGCCTACTTCTTAAAAAAGCTATCCACTGCCATAGACAACCTCTAAGAATAATCTTTGAAAAATCTTTCAGGACCATTTCAAAACTATGCCAAAACTATGGTCACAAACCACGGTCATCTCCATCTTCAAAAAGGGAGACCCCAGCCTAGTTGAAAATTACAGATCAATTTCCTTATGCTGCGTCACCTGTAAAGTCATGGAATTAATTATTAACCAATCCATCATCCTCTACTTAGAAATAGGCAACCTACTCTCTAATAAGCAATTTGGTTTCAGGAAAAAAACTATCCTGCTATCTGCAACACTTACACTGCAAAAACATATGGACTACATAACTCGATCAGGGCAAAGCAATAGACGCAATCTACATAGACTTTTGGGAAGCCTTTGATTCAGTGGTACACGACAAACTACTCCTAAAACTAAAATCTTATGGTATCTCTGGACACCTGCATAACTGGATAGAACCATTCCTGTCAAACAGACAACAAATGGTCAAAATTGGGAGCGTCCTATCAAATTCTGTACCTGTCAACAGTGGTGTCCCCCAAGGCAGTGTTCTAGGACCAACTCTTTTTATACTCTACATAAATGACCTCTGTGATCATATCAAGAGCAACTGCGTTCTCTTCGCTGATGATGCAAAGCTATTCAACACCACAGACAATACTGCTACCCTTCAAAAAGACGTCGACTATGTATCAGAATGGTCAAACAAATGGCAACTTCAAATCTCAACAAATAAATGCTCTGTCCTACATATTGGCAAAAAAAATCAGAAAATAAAATACAGGCTGAATAGTCAAGACCTTGTTGATGATCCAAACTCTGTCAAGGATCTTGGAGTACTCATCTCTAAAGATCTAAGTGCTAGAGCCTACTGTAACTACATAGCCAAAAAGGCATTGAGATTTGTTAAATTAATCTTACATAGCTTTATATATATATTACACTATTAATTAGAGCATACAAAACATTTGCTAGACCAATACTTGAATACAACTCATCGGTCTGGAACCCACATTATGTATCTGATATTATCACAGTTGAGAAAGTCCAGAAATATTTCACAAGAAGAGTTCTCCACTCCTCTACTCGTTGCAGAATACCTTATGCCACCAGACTTGAAATTTTAGACCTAGAAAACCTAGAACTACGTCGCCTTTGGTCCGATATAAGTATAGTATATAAAATCATACATTGCAGTGTCCTATCTGTCAATGAATACTTCAGCTTCAACCATAACAACACAAGAGCAAATGGATACAAACTCAAAGTTAATAGCACCAAACTTGATTGCAGAAAATACAACTTCAGCAACAGAGTGGTCAATATCTGGAATCCTCTACCTGACTCTGTGGTTTCTTCCCCAAACCCCAAAAACTTTAACCTTAGACTGTCTACTATTGACCTCACCCCTTTCCTAAGAGGTCTGTAGGGGGCGTGCATAAGCGTACCAACGTGCCTACCATCCCTGTCATTGTTTCTTTTATTTTTCTATTTTTCTTATATGTATCCATGTATTCATAACTATGTTTTTACTTGTACCTATTATCTTGTAAGCAATTGACAAAATAAATAAATGAATAAAAATAAATTAATTCCCACAACCATTCCTCATTTGGTTTAGCCTCCAGACTCCTAAATCATCTTCGTTGCTCTCCTCTGCAGTCTTTCTAGAATCTCAACATCTTTCTTCTATCACATTGACTAAAACTGGATGTGGTGTTACCGGTGCAGTATAAAGCGAGAATACCATGGGAATTCAAATGAAGGGAAAAGAAATATAAAAAGGTATTCCCCCTCCTCCAATTCATGAAAATCCAACAGAAGAAAGTGAGATGGTAGAAAATGAGGAAACTCTGCCATTTTAATACATGATGTCACAAGCATGAGAGAAAGGCACCAAGCTAACTTTTGTGTTGTCACAGTTGGTTCTTGAATAACCTAAGAAAGTCTGCATGCCAGGAAATGCGTGCTCATTGTTCTGACAAGTTCTCTAGATTCAACCATACTATTGACAAGATCTCTAGATTCAACTGGTGCTATTGTTCCAGTTGGCAAATGGAAGGAATGCAGCCTTCATTCAGTGAATGGCCAATCTAGAATCAACTTAATCGAGTCAGCTCACAGTGACACTGAAACATTTAAATACGTTCCTTGGATGGATCCTAAGCTCAGGAGGTTTTACTATGCAATCAACCTGAGCAATATCAATCTTGTGACTTACCAAAATAGAGTTAGACAGGAAGGTCCAATATATGAGTGACATGCTCTGGACCCAAAGGTTCAATTAGATTAGAATATTACTTTGAATACCATGCAATCATGAAAGATGTCAAAGGGAACTAAACATCCACATGTTATAAAGTCTACTTTGTAAAGGCAGAAATAGTAACCATTTATAACAATAGAGGAATCCCTAGGTAACTATTACAGGTAATTGATAACATTAGGAACTGAGACGTTTTCTTACTTATTGTTTATGGTACATTTGTGAATTACATACAATTTATAGCCCAAAGGAGAGGAAACACTGAAATGTGATGTGAGGCAGAGAAAAAACAGGATAAAATGGAACATTTTATAGCAATAGAGGTAGCCCACTAGTAAAACAAAAGTTCTGTATACAGATATTCCTCAACTTGCAACTATAGTGGAGAATGGAATTTCTGTCATATACCATGACATTCATAAGTCAAGATACCCAATTTGACCAACCTAATGTTACAACATTTTTTTGCAGCAAATGTTAAGCAAACATGGTGGCATAGAGACCTTAAATGAATGAGGGAACCATTAAGCAATCGTGGTGATCATTAAGCAAAACCATTATCTACAATGAGGTGTTTTTGCTTGGAAACCAGAAGTAAATATGAGTTTCTTACAGAAAAAATTGAAAATCACAGTCAATATTTACAGGACACTGTAAAGAACTATAAGAATGTCTCCAAAATGTGACTACATGAACATGGGAGTGGAGGAATGGTCAGAACTTTGAATCCAGGTCTTAAATACAGTTGTTGTTTTTTTGCAGGAGGTTTATCATAATTTTGAACAGTCGATAAACAACCAGTTATAAGTATATAGAGAATTAGATAGCAAAGAAACGAGGTGGACCAGGTGTAGATTATAAGTTATGAATATATATTTGAGTGGTGTTTGTGTATGTGTTTACTTACGTACCTACCTACCAGGCTTGAAAAATCAAAAAAGTACCTAACGGGAACCTGGCAGTGAGTTGGGAATTGGAAATCACTGCAGGTTTGAATCATAGGCTCATAATATCTGATACCAAAGTCAACAATGCATCCATTTACAAAGCCAATTGAAGCATCCTCCCATCCCAAAGTACTTGAGAAAGTGGTAAAGTTACTTTCAGTTGGAAGTTACTCTAACACAGATTAGTGAAGCCAACTAGTTCTACCCAGGAAGAATTATAACCTGTGAATACTGTTGGTACAATCTATTTCATGTTACCATGATTTAAGGAACACTCTTATTCTTGTAAACCAATCCAAATCAGAATGAAGATGACCCATTCAGACTAGTAGGTAATTCTATTCCGGCAAAATTCTATTCTGGAATGATTCTCAATTTATTTCCTTTCACCTAAGTGGTTAAAAATTCAACAATTGCTTTAATATTTCTGCTATATCCACTTATGGAAAAGAGAAGTGTATGGGTGTAAGCAAGCCAAGTTCTTGTTTCGTTTTGCAACTGCTTGTTCCTGATACTTATTCTGAGATACCTCAGGGCCATGAATCAGTTCCACTCAGAAAAATGACAGTCATAAAATGAGGCACCTGCTTTATTCCATTAGAGAGTAGTGTTCCAAACTTTCTTAGAGATTAAAGATTGGTGGCATGGCACCACAGATCTCTCTATGAAAGCATTTATGTCCATGTCATATAGGTTTCTTACCATGATTCATATCCTGCCTTTTAAACATGAGAAAGGAAGAATTTTTAAAAAAAGATCCAAGGCATTAAATTTAAGATTTAGAATACTTGGGGACAAACAAGGTTCTAATTACATTTGTTGGCCCACCTTTTATCAAGGTAGAACTACAGTTGATACAGTTGGTAGAAATGGCATCCTGGTGTCCTATGTGGCTATGCATTTATTTATTTGTTTGTTTGTTTACTTATTTATTTATTTAAAAGATTTGTATGGCTACTATTTATAATTTATAATCAATCTCAAATATTTCTTGCAGAGCAAAATGTCAAATAGGAGCGAGGGAAGCAAATTATCTTCCTACCTTTTTAAAGTTATTATTATAAATCAATGGTTAAAAGTGTTCTGTACAGTCATTAGCATACTTGCAAGCGCCGCGCCGTGATTGGCCAAAGCGCAAGGCGATCTCATTGGCTGAGCGAGCCGCACTGATTGGCCCATAAAGAATCCCCCGCGATTGGTGGAAACTAATCGCGGGAGATTCAAAGTGGTGCCATTGGCCGTGGCCGCCGTGGCCAGAGAATAAAAGCCGCTGTTTTTCCCTTGAATCCTGAGCTGATCTCGGGACCCAATAAAGAACTGAAACTGAGTCACTGGCTCCGAGTCTCCTTTCCCGCGACGGACACAACACTGGCGATGAAGGTGGGATCCCGAGACTAACACCCATTCAAGCACGTGTCCTGAGGAAGCAAGACCAACAAGATGGCCAGCATCGCACCACCCGCACCCTTTAACCCAGCTACCAAGGACTGGGAATCGTACACAGACCGATTCCTAATGTTCCTTGAAAGTAGCAACTTGAAGGATGCAACCGGGCAGAAGAAAAGAGCCGTCTTTCTAACACACTGCGGGCCCGCAGTGTTCAAGATGGCAAAAGCTCTCGCCAAACCCGGGGACGTGAAGGAGATGGACTGGGCCGACCTCGAGCCGTTGCTCCGAAACCACTATGCCCCTGCCGTGCCCATCCTCATCAGGCAGCACGATTTCTACTGGTGGGACCAGAGATCAGGTGAGAGCATCAGCGACTTTGTGGCTGATCTACGGAGCTTAGGGGGCATGTGTGGGTTCTCGGACATGGACGAGGCTTTGCGGGATCATGTCGTGCTCGGACTCAGAGACCCAGTCCTACAAAGCCGGCTGATGGCAAAAGGCGACATCACCCTCTCCGACGCCCTCACTGAAGCCACCGCAGCCGAAGCAACCCTGAAATCGGCAAATCGAATGCAGAGACCGGACACCGAGGAACGCACCGTGACCACCGAGACGGGCCGGGCGACCGAGGCCCACCCAGAAGCAAGCCACTGGTAAACCACCACCCATCATGGCGACTTCCACTCCACCTCCGACACCACGGATGAGGAAGAAGAAATACATCAGCTCCAGATGGGACGAGATCGGCACAATCGGCGGAGTCGTAAGTCGGGGACCGCATGTGCCGGGTGCAGAGGCGACCACCCTCGATCGGAGTGCTGGTTTTTCGATGTGATTTGCTGACACTGCAATAAAAAAGGCCACATCACCAGAGTCTGCCAACTGAGAAAAGCCTACAGCCCCCGTCGGTGAGATCACAGCAACTGGAGACGAGACGGCACCGCCTCCCAGGGCCAGAGACCGCCAAGCCAAAAATCACTGGAACCGAGATGGACGGAACTGACAAAGCGGTGAAAACCAGCAGAAAGAAGAAACCCACCAGACGGTCGTCATCAGCCACTCATCAACCACAGACGCCCGAAAGGTATGTGTGGAAGTGGGCATTGAAGACGAACCATGCAAAATGGAGGTGGACTCTGGGTCCTAACTCTCCATAGTTGCCTGGCAAGAAATCAGGTGGTTGGTGCCAAAAATCCACAAGAGGAGGTTGGAAACCTAGAAACTAATCCTCAGAGACTACCAGGGGAACCGCATCCCGGTAGTCGGAACAGGACAGTTCGAAGTGACCTTCAAGGGCTGCACAGCAAAGCTTCTCCTGACGATCATGGACCGAGACCGCCCCAGCCTTTTGGGACTACAGTGGTTCACACCACTCAGGATCGAGGTTACGGGCATCAACCACGTCGCAGATGCCGACTGGGAAGAGCAACTGGCACGGGACTTCCAGGAAGTGTTCGATGGCACCCTAGGCAAGTACCGAGGGCCCCCTATTTCATTCAGCCTAGACCCCAGCATTCCCCCAATACGCCTAAAACCACGGCGGGTACCTTTTGCACTCCGGCCCAAAATCGATGAGCAAATTGACAAGCTCATCAAACAAGGGGTCCTACAACCAATCGATCACGCCCGGTGGGAGACCCCCATAGTCACCCCAGTCAAGCCCGATGGGTCGGTGAGAATCTGCGGGGACTATAAGGCCACCCTAAATTGCACCTTACAACAAAGCGCCTACCCCATCCCAGTAGTGCAGCACCTTCTACACTCACTGGGGGGAGGCAAGGTCTTTGTGAAGCTCGACCTGGCACAAGCCTATCAACAGTTGCCGGTCGACGCAGAAACCGCCGAGGCGCAGACCATAGTCACCCACCGGGGAGCATTTCGCTGTAACAGACTCCAGTTTGGAGTCAGCGTGGCTCCAGGAATTTTCCAGAGCTTCATGGAGAGACACTTGCAAGGAATTAAGGGGGTGGTGCCCTACTTCAATGACGTACTGGTGTCAGCGGCCAACCAACAAGAACTAGAGGGTCATTTAAGGGAGGTACTAACCAAATTCAAAGAGGCTGGGCTAAAGGTGAAAAAAGAGAAATGCCAACTGTACACAGAGCGGGTCAAGTTCCTAGGATACCTCCTAGACCGACACGGCATCCACCCAACCGCAGAAAAAATCAGAGCCATTAAAGAAGCCCCAACACCACCGAATAAAACAGAACTGCAGGCATTTCTAGGACTGCTTAATTTTTATAATGTTTTCCTGCCCCAAAAGGTGACTGCGGCGGAGCCTTTGCATAGGCTTTTGGACAAGGCGGCCACATGGACTTGGAGGAAACGTGAGGAAGCTGCCTTCAACAAAACCAAGGACCTGCTCACTTTGGATGCCGTCCTAATCCAATACAATGAGACCCTACCACTTGCCATCACATGTGACACCTCACCTTTTGGCGTCGGCGCCATCCTCAGCAACACGCTCCCTAACGGAAAAGAAGCACCCATCACCTTCTTTTCGAGGACACTCACCAAACCGGAGAGAAATTACAGTCAACTGGACAAAGAGGCCCTGGCTATTGTCGCCGCAGTGAAGAGGTTCCACGAGTATCTCTACGGCCGCATGTTCACCATCATCACCGACCACAAGCTGCTGCTGGGAATCCTGGCAGGGAACAGGGCCACCCCAAACATTCTATCTCCTAGAATGACAAGGTGGTCCGAATTCCTTGCCACCTACAGCTACCGGCTCACACACTGACTGGGGAAGACAATCACCCACGCAGATGCCCTGAGCCGCACGCCGTTACCTGACCTAGACATCGACCCAGCACCCACGACAGCCACCCTCAGCATAGAGACTCTGCCCAATCTACCCATAACCGTGTCAGACATTGCCCGTGAAACTAATAAAGACAAACGTCTGGCGCGGGTGTTACATTGGGTAGAAAAGGGGTGGCCGGAAAAGGACGACAACGAATCGTTCAGGACATTCCGGAACCGGCAAACAGAACTTTCATTACAAAAAGGTTGTGTACTATGGGGGGATAGGGTTGTTATTCAGGAAAAGTTACAAGGGAAGGTATTGGAATTGTTACATGAGGGGCACCCGGGCATAGTTAGAACAAAAGCCCTGGTCAGGAGTTACGCCTGGTGGCCAGGGATGGATAAGCAAATCGAGACTTGGGTGGCAACATGCAAATGTTGCCAAGAAACCAGACTGAGCCCTCCCGCAGCACCAATCCTGGAATGGGAAAATCCCAGGGGACCATGGTCCAGGATTCACATAGGTTTTGTCGGGCCCACGAAAGGACATATATTCCTTATCACGGTAGATGCTTATTCCAACTGGTTGGAGGGAAGCAACATGAAAACCACCACCACGGAGGCTGTGACCAAGGAACTCAGCAAGCTGTTCGCAACCCACGGCCTCCCAGATGTCATTGTGTCGGATAACAGGCCCAAATTTATCTCGCTGGAATTCAAAAAATTCCTAGCGGAACGAGGCATATGACACGCACTGACAGCACCGGCACATCCGGCGGCGAATGGAAGGCTGGAACAGATGGTTCAATTCACAAAAAAAACCATCCAAAAAATTGAACACGGGAAATCCAAGAAAAAATAAACAAAATGCTCTTTATACAACACATAACCCCGAACACGACTACTAACAAAAGCCCGGCAGAACTATTAATGGGGAGGAAAGTAAGGTCCCCACTCGACAGACTGCACCCCACATACAACCCAGAAAAACCCCTAAACTCCTCAAGCAAAAACCAAACATTTTCCCCAGGTGACGCAGTCTATGCAAAGAACCTTACCAGGGATCCACTTTGGGTACCGGCAACTATAACCCAGCTGACAGGTCCCCACTCGTACTGGATGCAAACAACTGACGGACGAGCATGGAAACGCCACATCGATCAAATAAGATCGAGAACAACCACGGGAAACACAACCGACACGCAAACAGACACAGACAGCCCCATAACAAAAACCAAGATGGGAGGGAATACCCTGGGAACCAAAAACCAATAGAAAGAAACTAGCTATACTCATCGGCAAGCAGCCTCACCAGGGAGAAGCAACCAGGCCAGCTCAACCAGCCCAGAAAGACCAGGTGGGAGCGGCAACAACCGCAGCTCAATCAGCCCGGGTAGACCGGGAGGGAGCTGCGACGAAAGGCCCGGTGAGGCCTTTCAGGCGGTTCCATCAATGAGGCAGAGAGCAACACCAAACCTGACCAAACCGGCCGGGAGCCAAGCAACAACTAACCTGTGCAGGTCAAGTAGGCAAGTACGAAGCCCCACCTACTTAAGGGACTATGTTACATAGGACCGTACCAAGAGGGGAGGGATGTTCTGTACAGTCATTAGCATACTTGCAAGAGCCGAGCTGTGATTGGCCAAAGCGCACGGCGATCTCATTGGCTGAGCGAGCCGCACTGATTGGCCCGTAATGAATCCCCCACGATTGGTGGAAACTAATCGCAGGAGATTCAAAGTGGTGCCATTGGCTGTGGCCACCGCAGCCAGAGAATAAAAGCCGCTGTTTTTCCCTTGAATCCCGAGCCGATCTCGGGACCAAATAAAGAGCTGAAACTGAATCACTGGCTCCGAGTCTCCTTTCCCGCGACGGACACGACAAAAAGTGCACCCTCCTACTATGTGAGGTTACAGAAATGTAATTGATAGTTCTTGTTAAGACAGGTAAAAGAAATTAAATTTGATTAATCTATTCAACTGTCCAAAATGTAGCAGTTCTGACTACATTGCCCTATAATGGTATCTGTTACATCCTAATTCATTGTTAAGTGTTGTTGTTTTTCAGTCCAAATAGCTATCCCTCAAGTAAAACCGACAGGCACAAGTTGGACAAATAAAATTTAAAAACTCCTAGCTGGTAAATAAATAAATCACCAAGAATATTTCTGTAGTATGGAACCATGATTGTATAGGCTTAAAGTTGACATTTAAGAAAACATGTAGCTACTTACCAGAATTTTAACAAGCTCTTTCTCATCACAGTCTTCAAAATTTTCTTGATTCAATTTTTCTTGGCATTTCTTAAAGTAAGGAGCAAAGAAAATAAACAATTACGTTTGGTTCATCCAACAATAAGTTTCATACTTCCACCCAGGATGTGCAAGGAACACTCACCAATATACTTTTAACTTCTGCAGGTGTCGCTATTGTTTGATACATGAGCATTTCCTGAGCTATATCTTTCCGATTTTCCATCTTATTCAATTTTTCATATGTGTCAGGATTTAAGACAGACCATCCAAGGAACTGGGTAAGCATCTGAATTGACAAAGAAGTAGAGCTTTTCAGTGTGACTTGTCCGACATATTTCAAATTTTGGAAAGGCACTTAACCAATAATACTTTTATGCTTTTCTTAAAAACACTTCCAAAGATGTTGAATGATATATTGCTAATTTTTAGCAATGTCCCCATATGAAAGAAATGAAAGACATGAACCATTCTATTAGTTTGACTCTAAATCAAATCCACAGCCCCCATTTAGGCTTCATATTATGTTACACATCAAGAAACCTTTACACATCAAATCTTCCAAGTTTTATCATATCTAAGTTTTCACGTGTACAATGAACATCTCTCTGTAGGTATATGTGCTGGAGAAGGAGTCAACATGCCTGAAGAGGAGTCTTGCCTGATTATGGCATGTTATGTATATCTTATTCAGTTTTGTAGGCATAAGAATAGAATAGAATAACAGAGTTGGAAGGGACCTTGGAGGTCTTCTAGTCCAACCCCCTGCTTAGGCAGGAAATTCTACACCACTTCAGACAAATGATTATCCAACACCTTTTTAAAAACTTCCAGTGTTGGAGCATTCACAACTTCTGGAGGCAAATTGTTTCACTGATTCATTGTTCTAACTATCAGGAAATTTCTCTCTAGTTCTAGGTTGCTTCTCTGCTTGATTAGTTTCCATCCATTGTTTCTTCTCCTGCTTTCAGATGCTTTGGAGAATAGCTTGACTGCCTCTTCCTTGTGGCAGCCCCTGAGATATTGGAACACTGATATCATGTCACTCCTAATCCTTATTTTCATTAAACTAGACATAAGTAACACCATTAGGAGAATGGATCACCTCATCTGTTTTAGGACTTCAAAGGTAGGGATCCTAATGGAGCAGGCTGAGGGGAAGAAAGTACAGAAAGATTGGGAGAAAAGGGATGGATTGCAGAATTTTGGGTGTTTGCATGGTGGCCTGCAACAATTATGCAATAAAAGTTTATGTGATGACCTTAAAATCACATTTCAAATATTTGTTGGGAAAGCATGCCACAGAGTCAGTGGAGCCACAGAGAAAGTGCCAAACTTTGTAGCTACCTACCTACCTTCAGGAAGCTGCAGAAATTAGTAGAGGATGGGAAAAAGATATGTAGGGAATGCCATGCCCTGAAGGCCATTTAGAGCTATAAAAGTTAATAACCAGTAATGCCTGGGAGAGAAGGTGGCAAAAAATCCAAGCTGGCCAATACAATTATCAATGCCTCAACCCTTTTGTGTATGTCAGATGTTTACACATACAAAAAAGGGTGGCCGTTGATTGCCAGTTGCTACTGTTATCTTGACACACACACACACACACACACACACACACCAGTGGTGGAATTGATTTTTTTTACTACTGGTTCTGTGGGTGTGGCTTGATGGGCGTGGCAGGGGAAGGATACTGTAAAATCTCCAGTCAGAGGTGGGATTTGCCAGTTCTCTGAACTACTCAAAATTTCCGCTACCGGTTCTCCAGAACTGGTCAGAACCTGCTGAATAGCACCTCTCTCCCTCCCTCCCTCCCTCTCTCTCTCTCTCTCTCTCACACACACACACACACGCACACACACGCACACATACTGATGATCCATCCATTCATTATCAGCTGTCATGAACTCAAAGAGGGCCGGGTGGTAAGGAGGAATGCTTCAAGGGAAAGGAAACTGCTTCACTGTATCTTTCCAGAATGAATTTCAAGGACAATTGGCTGGGAATGGATGAGCTGTTGCAGGGCAAAGCTACACTGGAAGTGACCGTTCTAAAAACATATTGTTTGAATTTGATTGGACATGGAAGGATCAGTGATGGGAAGCAGTGGTGGGATTCAATATTTTTTTTACTACCGGTTTTGTGGGCGTGGCTTGGTGGGCGTGGCAGGGGAAGGATACTGTAAAATCTCCAGTCAGAGGTGGGATTTGCCGGTTCTCCAAACTACTCAAAATTTCCACGACTGGTTCTCCAGAACTGGTCAGAACCTGCTGAATGCCACCTCTGATGGGAGGCAAATAAGAGAGGGAAAAGGTAGACCTGGGGTTTCTGATACATGATTTTCAGTCCTCGCTGTAGACGAGACATTACTGTAAATCACTTGACTTCCAGTAAATTATACCTTTCCTGATAAATGGAGTTAAGGATTGTTTTTATTTAGAGGTTCAAGCTGAGGCAGGACTGACAGATAGTGAGGTTATGGATGGTAACTTTCATGCTGCCTTTTACCTTTACCAATATGCTGTACTAACAGCTACTACTGTATATTCCACCACCTTTATTATCAATGTTTATATAACAGTGAGTTGTACCTAAGGACACAGTCAAGGTATTAATTCCTTTCTTGCAAGATAAACCACAGCTTGTAAATTCTATTTAAAGGACTGCAGTGGAGAGGATCAGATAGAAACATTAGCAAACATGCATACTTATTAGTTCTATTTTTTTCCCTCCAATGCCTTGCTGTCAGCTGATAAAACCCACCAACTTTGAACTTACTTCAGTTATCTGTTCGTCATATTCATCAAAGGGTTTGGCATCTTTCCTGTTGTAAAAGGTAGCTACGCCTACAATCTCTTCTTTTTTGTTTACAATAGGTAAAGACAAGACATTTTTGACGGTCCAGCCTGAGTCATCCAAAGGTTCTCTCTAAACAAAAGGAAAAGGAAAAAGAAAGCTATAAAAGTAATGTATGGAGACCAGCACAGTATGCATGGTGCATGTAGCGTGTTTCTCATAAAATAAGGCCGGGTCTTATATTTTTTTGAGCCCCGAAAAAATGGCTAGGGTGTTTTTTGGGGGGTAACTTAATTCCCCTCCTTGCATCCTCATCTAGAGCACCCTGCGGGCAGCCAAGCCACCAGCCGCTCCTAATGGGTGACCATGGCGAAGCGCAGAGAGCTCCCTACTCCCACCAAACATCTTTGCTGCAGACCCAAGACCTTCGGCACCCGCCGCTGTTGCTTTCCCTTCTGTCCATTCCGCCGCCATGTTTGGAGCTGCTGTGTTTGGAGTGCCGCTGCCATTTGGAGTGCTGCCGCCATTTGGAGCACCGCAGTCACGTTTGGAGCTGCCACTTCCGTGTTTGCTCCAAACACGGAAGCGGCAGCCCCAAATGTGGCGGCAGCTCCAAATGCGAACATGGCAACTCCAAACAGCGGCAGTGTTCCAAACAGCGGTGGTGTTCCAAATGTGGAAGCGGCAGCTCCAAACACAGTGGCAGCTCCAAATGCAGAAGTGGCAGCTCCAAACAGCAGCAGTGCTCCAAACAGCAGTGGTGCTCCAAACATAGAGGTGGAAGCTCCAAACAGCAGCAGTGCTCCAAACAGCAGTTGTGCTCCAAACATAGAGGTGGAAGCTCCAAATGCGGTGGTGGTATGGGAAGAAGGGAAATCAACAGCGGCTGGCGCTGAAGGTCTTGGGTTTGCAGCAAAGGTGCTTGGCAGGAGTAGGGAGCTCTCCGCACTCTGCCATGATCGCCCATTAGGAGCAGCTGGTGGCGAGGAATTGCTGCCTGCAGGGCGCTCCTAACGGCAAGTCCCCCCCGCCCTTCCCCCCATTTTGCATGTTTTAAAATAGGCCTAATTTGGGGGGAGGGGCTTAATTTCATTTTATGCCCAGAAAACATGCTGGGTCTTTCTATTGGGGGAGGTCATATTGTTGGAGAAACACAGTAACTAGGATAAAGGCATAGGATCAAAGTATACAAAATACAAATGAATGCTTTCATCTATTTGCTTGTTGGCTTGCTGAGCCAGTACAAATGGCACTACCTGAAACGTGAAGTATTCGTCAGCTGCTGGATTCATCATATTACAAATCTAGGGGAGAAAATAAACAATAAAGATTACAGTAGTTCCTACCTATAAATATTGGCATTCATGACCACTAATCAGGCACAGGTGCTCAGGAAGGTGGGTCCCATTGCTACCTTTCAAAAAGGCATTGTACAGTTAGTCCTTGACTTACAACAATTCGTTTAGTGGACCACTTTAAGTTACAAGAAAACTTGTAACTTGGAGAAAACGTGACTTGTGACCATTTTGCATACTTAAGACCATTGCCGCATCCCCATGCCATAATCACATGATCAAAGTTCAGATGCTTGGCAACTGATTCATATTTACGACGGTTGCAGTGTCTCAGGGTCATGTGTTCACCTTTTGCAACCTTCTGACAAGCCGAGTCCATGGGGGAGCCAGATTCCCTTAACAACTGTGTTGCTCCCTTAACAGCTGCAATGATTCACTTAACAACTGTGGTCAGAAAGGTCATAAAATGGGGCAAAATTCCCTTAAGAAATGTCTTGCTTAGCAACATAAATTTTGAGTTCAATTGTAGTCCTAAGTCAAGGATTACCTGTACTCTTTTTCCATCTTACCTTTCTTAAGAGGTATTTATTAATTAGTTGATGATATGAAAGAAAAAGTTGGAAGTCATGTGAACTGTAGGGAATGCTGGAAGGGAACTAATGAGCACACTTTGCCTATAGATGTTGTGGTTCTCCTGGCAGCCTGTGCAGAGGGCAGTGGAATTGGACAGTGGGGAAGAACGGGATCAGTCCAGGGAGTCTGGAAAGGACTCGGATGAGGGTCCTGCATCCGATGCAGAGATGGGGCCAGGACCATCTGGGAGTGGGGTGCTGACTCCGGAGCTTCTGGAGTCTGGCAGCAGTGAGGCAGAGGAACAAGGGGAGCCTGATCCCAGTGCGTATGTGCACAGAACTGCCAGAAGGCAAGAGCAGCTAAGACAAAAGGGGCGACTCGGGAGTAAGGTTTGGAGGTGATTGCCCCTCCTATAACATATAAAGGACATGTAAAGGTAAAGAGACCTTCGTAGGAAGCAAAGTCATTCATTCTGTTTGGATTAATCCTTGAAGCTCTGTGTGGACTTTGTACTCCGGTTGGTTTTTTATAATTCATTTGGCACTCTAGTTGTTGGCAGCAATTCAAAGGAAAGAAAGGCGAGTGCTTAGCTCGAAGGGACTGTTTGGGACTCATTACTGGCTAGGAGTGAACATAATTCCCAGCGTTGAAATAAACCAAGAGTTGTTTTAACTAAGCATGTGCTTAATTACAGTCTCTGGAAGCCTTGGTCAGAACAATAGAATTCAGTGAATGAGATTGTGCTTTCCAAATTGGAAAAAAAAACCCATTTGCCATTTTCCAGTTCACCTGAAAGTGGTTAATGATACAGGTACTCCGCAACTTATGACCACCATTGAGTCCAAAATCCATGTTGCTAAGTGAGACCTTTATTAAGTGATTGTTTTTGCCCCATTTTACAACTTTCCTTTCCACATTTGTTAAGTGAAATTGTTCTGACCCAAACCCTTGTCCAATAAGACAAACAATAACCAAAGGAAACATAAACCTTTTAATGAGTCTTATGAATCCCCAGTTAAAAGGCTGCTGCAAACTCATTAACTTTGATAAAAACTGTTAAGCCTGGTTTCCCCAACCAGGGTTAGGGAGATAAGCTAAACAGAATGTGCAGCGTTAGTCAGATAGGCACACAGATAAATGAGTGAGCTAAGCTTGTATGTTTATTAACATACAGTAAAAATAACAGATACGCTTGTGCTATCAAAAATATAGTTTATTCCATTATGAGTTCATAGCATAGTCAAAATAACAGTCCAATAGTCATGTATCATTTAGTCAGTCCATTCAGGGATATTCAGTTAGCAAAATCCGTGTAGAATATCCTATGTCAGTTCACTTACAAATCAGTCCTTTGTTTCTCTCCCGTTCGAGCAATGCAGTCTTGATTCCAAGCAGTAATCAGGGATCATCAAAGCCAGAGAGAGAGCAAGCTGCAGTCTTGCTTCTTTTAAAGTGCTTTCACAACCACTCCCTTAATTACTTTCCCATAGTTAAAGTTGCAGACACTTTAACATACAAACTATGATTACTTAGTTATTATTTTACCTAAACCAGTTAGAGTAAACAACAAAAACAAACCTTGCCAAAACTGTATGAGACTGCCAAGAATCACAGATAAGAAATATTTCACAACACAACATTCTTCAAATACCAACTTAAGATACTGTAATGTCCACGAGGGTGAGTTTCAAAACGAGTTTGCTTCCTGCAAAGAACATGCGATTCACAGCTGGCTTTTATCTTCTTGAAGGAGGGGCCATTACCTTGCAGCCTTACTTCTGAGTCACCCATGCTGCTGCAGCTGCTCTTTCCTGCAAGCAGCCCTGCATGCATGCTCACTTGGCACAGGCTCCTGGGAACCTCCTCATTGCTGCTGCCAGCCCCCACAATCTCCAAAGGCAGCAGTCCATTCCCTAATGGTCCTGGCCCCTCATCTGAGTCCTTGCTCTCCTCAGCCGTCCGCACCTGCTGCCAGCTAACCACAACAGAATCACTGCAGTTCTTAAATTAGACAAACAGTTGTTAAGTGAATGTGGCTTCCCTATTGACTTTGTTTGTCAGAAGGTCACAAAAGCTAATCACATGACAGTGCTACCGACATAAATGTGAGTCTGTTGTCAAGCATCTGAACGTCAGTCGTGTGACTGTGAGGGACACTGAAATGGTCGTAAGTGTGAAAAATGGTCATAAGTCACTTTTTTCAGTGCTGTTGTAACTTTGAACCATCATTAAGTGAACTGTTGTAAGCCGAGGACACCTTTACTTGAAAAATAATATTGTACAATAATGGTCAAGCCTACCTTTTAGCCTTAATAAGTCTTCAATGCCTTAAGGTCGTTCAGAATTTTTGAACTAAAATGTTATTGCCAATATGGTCTGTCTACAAAGCAATACAGATAGTCCTCAATTTACAATTAGTTGCTTAGCAACCATTCAAAGCACAATGGACTCCCCAAAATGTACTTACGACGTGGTTTCGCAGTTCCATACTCCATGTCTTGATATGGTTTGCCCCAAGGGTGGACTTCAAAACTTTTTGCAATGGGTTCTCTGCCCAGTTGTTGGCAGCAGCCATGGTGGGTGAACCTAGTCAGCCTCCTGCACCATAGCGAGGGGGGGTATTTTTGCCCTCCCCAGGCTCCAGAGGCTTTACTCGAACCTCTGGGAGGGCGAAAACAGCCTCTCCGGGCTGAGTAGCTCAGAGAACTGGAAAATACCACCTCTGACTGGAGATTTTACAGTATCCTTCCTCTGCCACGCCCACCAAGCAACACCCACAGAACTGCTAATAAAAATTTTTTGAATTAATTTGATCACAGTTAAACAGCCTAACCGCAGATGAGGTAAAAGAGGGTCGCAAATAATTGTATCACAACGTTCTTCCTTCCCATATACAAGATTGTGAAATGAAAATGATTAGTTCAAATGTGAACATGTAGATTTACACATAAAGCACACATAGCCAGCACATAGCCCCAGAAAGAATTGTAGGGAAGTAACATTGGGAACTTACAAATCCATTTACAGCAACGTAAGTTGGTAAGCCACTGACAAGACACCAGTGATCTGCAGGAGGTGACCTTAAGACAGAGAACGAGATTAAAAAAATCCATCATTTCATATTAAACCATGAACTCCTACAACCATTTACTATCTGAGCACCTAATAAGAAGCACTTACGGAATTACTTGGATTTGTTCTTCTCCATGTAGAAAATAATCGATAATCTTATAGAAGTTAACTTCCTAAACACAAGGGAGGAAAAGCAATTCAAGAATCTTACAACAATTAATTAATTAATTAATCAATTATGCATTTATTTATTTATTTGACAAGCGATTATAAGATAACAGGTACAAGTATAAACATAGTTATGAATACATGAAATGCATACATATAAGAAAAAAACAGTAGGACAGGGACGGTAGGCATGTTGATGCGCTTATGCACGCCCCCTACAGACCTCTTAGGAAAGGGGTGAGGTCAATAGTAGACAGTCTCAGGTTAAAGTTTTTGGGATTTGGGGAAGAAATTACAGAGTCAGGTAGAGTATTCCAGACATTGACCACTCTGTTGCTATAGTCATATTTCCTGAAATCAAGTTTGGTGCGCTTTACCTTGAGTTTAAATCTATTGTGTGCTCTTGTAATGTTATGGTTGAAGTATTCATTGACAGGTAGGACATTGCAATATATAATTTTATGTACTATACTTAGATCGGACTGAAGGTGGTGTAGTTCTAGGTTGTCTAGGTCTAAAATTTCAAGTCTGGTGGCATAAGGTATTCTGCAATGAGTAGAGGAGTGGAGAACTCTTCTTGTGAAATATTTCTGGACTTTCTCAACTGTATTTATATCAGATACGAAATGGAGGTTCCAGATTGATGAGCTGTATTCAAGTATTGGTCTAGCAAATGTTTTGTATGCTCTAGTTAGTAGTGTGATATTGCCGGAGAAAAAGCTATGCAGGATTAGGTTAACAACTCTTAATGCCTTTTTGGCTATGTAGTTACAGTAGGTTCTAGCACTTAGATCATTAGAGATGAGTACTCCAAGATCCTTGACAGATCAACATTCCACAACATTCCACAAATTGTAATTTGGACAGATGAAATATGTCTACTCACACGACCATCAGGGGTCTTTGGTCCTTTGTAAGGCTCCACTTCTCCCAATTTAATTGGCCATTCATCATAAAATTCCTGGAAATAATTATATATTATTGAAGGGGCTTCTGAATAAAAGGAGCTTCTAAACACCTGATGTTTCTCCATATACAGTATTTCGGACTTCAATGCTCATCCTTGGCCATCGGAGAAGAAAAAATCTGTTTCCAATAGGTTGCCTAAATGCTAGAAAACTCAACCATGTATACTATAAGCTCAGTACACAGCAGCATCCACAGGGAAGGACAAGACAAATGCGATGGGTGACAAGAATAACCTTGGAAGACGGAGGGAAGAGCTGCAGCCAGGGCATTGGTTGGACACAAGAGAAATTTCAACCTGCAGAAGGAATGTAGGTGCAGAAAGCATCTCAAAAGAGACCCTCCCTATTTATCTAGAAAGTAAGGCTAGGGGAGAGGGGAAATACTTCCAGACACCAAGATTCTATGACTGTAACCTTACAATAAAAATAGTGTTAGTACTCATGGATTTGGTTTCCTCTCTGGACTCTTGTCAAATGACTAAGAATAACATCTGTGGCTATTATGAAATGGAAATCCCGTCTCTTGTGCATTGTATACCCAATGCATGTAAAAGGAGGCCAGAGCTTTTCTCATTCTGCAGTCTATTTTTGAGCCCCTTATCAGAATCTTTGGACCAGGCAGGACAGCACTTAATATGGTTCAAACAGCAGGGTCCTCGGTGGTCTTTGAATTTGGTAGTTTTCTTGCAGATGTTTCATTACCAGGCTAGTAACGTTAGCACTACTGATATTATCATGAGCTGATGATGTTATGTAGTCTGGTAATGAAATGTCTGCAAGAAAACTCCCAACTCAGAGATTTTCTGATTTTTCTTTAAGAAATTTTGCTTCTCGTCCAATAAACTTCTTCAGTTCAGAACTGAAGAAACTTTATGGCAACCTGGTGGCCCTCGGCTCCCCGGGGTTCACCATATCAATGCCGAACTTAGTCCGGACACCCAATCGGCATAGCCCACTGCAACCCAGAACTCCTGAGCTCAAACAATCTGCTAGCTTCAACTTCCAGAGGCTTCAATCTCTGCACCCGGCTGTTGAATGAAGAGAGAAAGGTCTTAGAAAAGTCAGTTGCCTTTATATTTTTTAAAAAGCACCATGACCTGGATGACTGAGAACCTCCATAGATACATTCAAGGTTAGAAAGCACTAAGGAACCCACAACTCCACCCTGGTTAAAACAACAGGGTGGGCAAGATTTGTCACGAACAACAGGCTTCTGAAAGACAAATAATGTTTCCATTCTAAATGTACTTTATCTGAAACTATATTGATTGTAATAGAATTCATTTGCAAATATCATGCTTTTCATTTTTTTGTTTGCTTGTTTATGGCTCAGTTATTTCTGCGTGACAAGAGGCTTTCCTTGGAAGCAAGGAACGAGGAGTTTTATGGTGATAAATAAAATTATACTAACCTTCTCTTTGGTCATATCCAGCAAACCAATGGAATATCTTTCGCAGTTTAAATATTGTCGAATAGTGTACATGGCTTTGTGAAACTGTCGCTCAATATCTGTAAGTTCTTCAAATACTTTGTTGGCAGACCATAAAAGTATCTATTGAAGAGAAGGCAGGATGGGATGGGAGGTAGTATTTTAATATGTGGCTAATGCGTGATAGAAAAAAGCATGATGATGGCTGTTCAAACATTCAAGGTATTTGTGACATTATCTGGTAAAGCCTATGACATAATAGGCTGTTTGGAACTAACATAGTTATCAAAAAAAAGGCCTCTTGGCATCTCTTGGCAAGAGAAAAGATAAAGCCAAACTATCCGTATTAAATAATTGCAGTTAATTGGCTAT
The DNA here is from genome assembly GCA_033807585.1 of Hydrophis major. NCBI lineage: Eukaryota > Metazoa > Chordata > Lepidosauria > Squamata > Elapidae > Hydrophis > Hydrophis major. Next base: position 84,772,819 of record CM066331.1, on the reverse strand, counting down.
TAAAGTAGATAATAACCATTTACCTGACTCTTTCTAAGTTCAACATTATACAGGTATGTAACGTGGTATTGTTTCACAGCAAGTGAAAGAAACTGAATATATTTATTAAAGACCTGCAAAAAAGAAAGAAAGAAAGAAAGAAATGTACAACAAATTATTGGATGCTATCAGTGTTTTCTCAACCTTGGTGACTTCAAAATATGTGAACTTCAATTTTCAGAATTTTCTAACCAACCTGGCTGGGAGTTTAAGTCCATACATTTTTAAGTTGTCAAAGCTGAGATCAAATTTATGCAGTTGCAACTCCACGAGAGCGAGGTGGGTGGCAAATAAATTGAATAAATAGACAATAGCAGCTAGATAATGAGATAATAAGGTAGTTAACGTCATGGTTGCCTGACTCTTACTGGAAGAATTTGGCCTTCAGACAGAAGGCGATCAGGGTCTTGGCGTAGAAGGATTGGTAGAACCAGCGGGAGGTGAAAAGAGGGATCAGCCAAGAATCACTATGCAACAATAAATAAATTAAGTCCAACCCCCTACCCTTGAGGGACAGTGAGCCTTACCTAACTCAAACCAAGTACTGACTATTGGTTGAAAAGATTCTTGTGTACAGGCCTTTAGCAACAAATCAATTAAATTGAACCTTCCCACATGGATGGAGTCTTTTGCACTTGACACTTGGGCCAGATGGAGGGGGCAAGCTTCTTTTTTTTTTTTTTTTTTTAATTTGGCTCCCAGCAACTCTTAAAGTCATCACTCAAATTAGGATTTTCAACTTTTTCTTCTTTTTTGGGGGGGGGAACACAAGTGCTAAGATATAAGTTACACCTTGAGGGAATGCTGCTTGACACACCAAGTTTTAGCATCAGAGAAAAAAACAGGGTAAAAAAAAAATGCTCCTGCTAACTCTAGTGCTATCATATATTCTGCTCTTGAAGTAAACATAGTAGAAGTAAATAATGCTAAAATAACAGTAAGTTAATAACAACTACCGTGTTTCTCCAACAATACGGCCTCCACCAACAGGAAGGCCCAGCATGTTTTATCGGCATAAAATCAAATTAAGCCCCTCCCCCCAAATTAAGGCCTATATGAAACATGCAAAATGGGGGAGAATGGCGGGGGGGGGGCTTGCCGTTAGGAAGTACTTTTGTTGCATATCCGGATATGGTGCTGCCTGTGTTGACTTCAGCGTTGGTGGGGCACTTCGTATCAGGAGAGCTTCCTCCACTGTTGCCTTCCCTTCTCCCTTGCTGCCATGGCGTTTAGAGCAATGCTGAGGTGTTTGGCGCAGCCACGCACAGCCAGCCAGGGCTCCTCCCTGCAACCGGAGCCTGGCGGAGACACTCGGCTTCAGGCGCTCCTGTCGCCGCCTTCCCTTCGCCTTCAAAGGCAAAGCCAATTCTTTTAAAAACGACACCCTACTACTGGTACGACAAAGCCTCCCCTGTCCGAGAGGGCAGCCCAACCCCATGTGGGGAGGCGAATCTCCCGGGGCCGCAGCGCAGGATCGGCCCACCCCGGGAGAAACACCCAGCCGCCATCCCTGCCTGGCGCTGGGCAGAGCGTGAAGAGCCTGGGGAACCCAGTGCAGCTGACAGGAAGGCCCTCCTGCCCAGTGGTGGAGCTCTCACCAAGGCAGTGAGTGCCTCCCCGCTGGGCCCTCCGTTCATCCCACCAGGGCTGTGCCAGAGCCGTGTGGACTGGGCAGAGCTGGGAAAGTGAGCCACGGGTGTGCACCCACCTGCCAAGTGAAAGAGCCGGGCCGACCCAAGCTTGGCTCCCTTCCCAAGTCCCTCCAGCCCAAACTCAAAGGGGCCACTGGGAGAGGCCGCCCGAGGCAGTGATAGCGCCCACCCATCCATGGACAGGGAGGCAAGGCGATGGCCTGCGCTGTGTCCTCCTCCGAGCTGAGCCCCGCCAAGTCAGTGCCTCTGTCTGATGCCCGTTCCGCTGCAGTGTTTGGAGCTGCCGGTGCATTTGGAGATATGTGGGGACGGGGATGGGCTGGGCGAGCGGTGGAAAGGACGGGCGGCTTCGGGCTCTCTCCACCGACCAGGGAAGCAGTGCTGCCATCACCTCGGATGGGCACTATCACTGCCTCGGGCAGCCTCTCCCGGTGGCCCCTTCAGGTTCACACTGGAGGGACTTGGGAAGGAAGCCAAGCTCAGGTCAGCCTGGCTCTTTTGCTTGGCAGGCAGGCAGGCACCCACGGCTCGCTTTCTTGCCTCTTCCCAGCCCTCATGGCTCTGGCGCGGCCCTGGCGGGATGAGCAGAGGGTCCGGCGGGGAGGCACTCGCTGCCTTGATGAGAGCTCTGCTGCCGGGAAGGAGGGCCCGCCTGTCAGCTGCACTGGGCCCCAGGCGAAGCTCTTTGTGCTCTGCCCAGTGCCTGGCAGGGATGGCGGCTGGGCACTTCTCCCGAGGTGGGCCTATCCTGTGCTGCGGCCCCGGGAGATTCGCCTCCCCACATGGGGTTGGGCTGCCCTCTTGGACAAGGGAGGCTTTGTTGTAGTAGGGTGTCATTTTTAAAATAATTGGCTTTACCTTCGAAAGCAAAGGGAAGGCGGTGACAGGAGCGCTTGAAGCCGAGTGTCTCCGCCGGGCTCCGGTTGCGGGGAGGAGCCCTGGCTGGCCGCACGTGGCTGTGTCAAATGCCACGGCATTGCTCTAAATGCCACAGCGGCAAAGGGAGAAGGGAAAGCAACAGTGACGGAAGGTCTCCCGATACGAAGTGCCCCACCAAAGCCGAGGTCAACATCCAAGCTGTTGCTGCCCACCCACCCGATGATGCAAGGGGGGGGGTGATTAAGTCACCCCCAAAAAGATGGCCTAGCCATTTTTTCGGGGGCATCCATAGTGAAATTAAAATTCAAGATGGCAGCCATGATTGTTGGATTGATGCCCTTTTCTTGTTTATGTGCACCACATGCAGAACAACATATTTAAAAAGGCAGGGCTGGAATCACACAGTTGAAGGCTTCCTCTTAACTTTTCAGTGCTCCCCTGTTCCCCCTCTGATAGGCAAGTGGCATCTACTGTGAATACATTTAGCTGAAATATACTTCTTTCTGCTTAAAGTTTCTCCTCCGATGTGCATAAGAAATCCATGGAGCCCATGTTAGGCTTCAACAATGCTAAAATGTAAAATGGACTCAAGCTGCTCAACGAAAGAGGTGAGATTAAGCAAAGTGCTATTTTTGAAGTGGTGTAGGATTTCCTGCCTAGGCAGGGAGTTGGACTAGAAGACCTCCAAGGTCCCTTCCAATGCTGTTATTCTATTCTATTTTCTTGAAAAAGCAATCCGTACTTACATCTTCATCCTCTTTAGAGAACTCAGAGGCATTTTTTTTATTAACTGCCATGAAAACAGCGAGAACTTCCTTGCCCTGCAGAATGGGAATGGTGAGCATATTGTTGGTCGTGTAACCAGTCTGCTTATCGACAAAGTCCGAGAAGTGATTATTCTGAAATGAACAGGAACAATTAGTTTGTTTTTTCAAATGTGAGTCAGGATAATCCTGAGGACATATTTCATCTGCAAAGAACTGAGTCGTTACTGCTTTTCTCTCACCTCCCTGAGAGATAAGTCACATTTATCTCTTAACACGGAGAAGGAATTGTATTGAGGGAATGGCCCAGTTATATAATGGTACCTGCAAGAGGGATATATGGAGGCAAGTGATGAAACACACATTGCATTATTGCAATAAAAACTCTGTCTGACCCACAATCCAAATAGAACAGAAACCTTGTAATGCTTTTGCAAAATAACTAGCTGTGATAAGCACAAGCCTTGCCAAACTGTGCAAGCCTTGCCAAAAGATAACAGACAAGAAATAATTTGCAATACAAGAATCTTCAAATACAAACTCAGGATACTGGAATGTCCATGAGGCTGGAGTTTCAAAATGTCTTTGCCTTCTGCAAAGTACGTTCATTCACAGCTGGCTTTTATCTTCTTGAAGGAGGGGCCATTACCTTGCAGCCTTACTCCCAAGTCCCCCATGCTGTTGCAACTGCTCTTTCCTTTGAGCAGCCCTGTGCACACGTGCATTTGGCACAAGCTCTTCAGGAACCTCCTCATCACTTCTGCCAGCCCCCACAATCTCCGAAGGAAGCAGTCCTGGCCCCTCATCCGAGTCCTTGCTCTCCTCAGCCGTCGGCACCTGCTGCCAGATAACCACAACAGTCATCTACATATTTGCGTGTGGTATCATAATCCAAGCGTGAAAGGGATGATCTGCTAATGTGACAGCATATTTTGTCATTTTTTGCATGGGACTCTAATTAGTTCCACTCCAGGTTTTCTCCAAATGTCTTCCAGATAGCTTCACTTTGGATTGAACACAAATAAATAAATCTAATTACCCGGGTATGCCCACCTAGTGCATTCTAACAATGTGTCTTTTCCTAAAATCACACTGCAGGTGTGTAAGGCAGTTGCTACATGATCTCTCCAGAACTGCAAAATATGCTATTCTTCTTTGCCCCTTTTACAGAGTCATCTTGACCTGATTCAAACTACCTATGATGAGTAGACATCCTGCAGGTATATCTGCCTTCATTAATGAGTAGATATCCTGGTTACCCAGATTCAGCCAATGCCCAAATGCAGCTCATAGATGAGATACCCCTTGTTACATTGCATGTAAGTTTTGTGCATCAGCAGAGAAGATACATCAAATCCCGATGGATTAATAACCTGTTCTTTGTCACTATAATTCATTGACATTATTACTTTGTTGACATTAATAGTTTTAGATAGTTTTACTTTGTTGTAATTTGAGAAGTTATCATATATAATATAATTTTAGTGTGCACATTATAATTTTATATAGACTACATCCTGGATCTCACTTATAGATGTCAGTTGAAGTTGTTTTTCAAATAAATTTTAACTCTGTCTTAAAATTTATTTTGTTTATTATCTGTACTGGTCTTTGATTACAATAAATTGAAAATTGAAATCAATCCTAAGGAAAGATGCAGCTACCCAAGAGTTGCAAATGAGGCCTACCTGAACACTCCAGCCCTCTCTTCATCACATTAGCCTTTACCTTCAGATCCAAAGTGCTGCATGGACCCCCCAAAAAGAATATTTTAATGACATGGCAACATTTCGACGAGGTCCCACTCACCATCTTCAGGCTGGTGTTTTCGGCTTCATGCTTGTGCGAGCAAAGCATGATCATTACAGGTTGTTACAACACAGATTACAGCATATGACCCAGGTTGTCACAACAATAGAACTCAGAAGGTCATCACTCAGCCCATTACCCAGGTCGTTACAACACAGGAGATTACAGCACAAGACCCAGGAGGTCACAACAATAGAACTCAGAAGGTCACCATATAGCCCATTACCCAGATCGTTACAACACAGGAGGCTGATAGACACAGAGCCAGCACCTCAGCCACACAGGTTCTTATGAAAAAGCCAACCATTCTGCAAACATCAATTGCATCAACCAATCAAGAAGTAACAACACAGCCAACCAGCCCACTTACAACAGAGCCAGCATACCACACCTCCCCACCAGTATTTATACAGAGATGGCAGCTCCGATCACGCTTTGCTCGCACAAGCACGAAGCTGAAAGCACCAGCCTGGGACTTCTGGTTTGTTGGCTTCGCCAGCGGCAGGGTTCCGTGATCCTGCGCGATCCCCACCGCGCTAGCCATTTTGGTGCCTCCAATCTGGATGGGTTTGGAGGCTAAGGCTGCCCCGCAGAGGCAGCCGAAGATAGGGGGGAGCTGGTGAGGGGATTGGGGGTGCTGCAGACCCCCTCCCCAGCTGGCAAAACCCCCTTTTCTCAAGGCGGTCAAGCGGCGGTCTGTAATGACCGCCACAAAGAAGCCGGCAGCTGGGTAAGATTGAGCAGGAGGAAGAGGGGAGAAAGTTTTCAAGAGAAAGTTTTTGGGCTGATCCAGGACTTTAAGAGGCATTTAATCCTGAGAACTATGACTTTTTGAAAAATACTTGGTTTCCAGAGGAGGATTTCAAGCGGCAAAATTGAGGTGCTGAAAGGAAAGTTTACCCTCCTTCCCTATGAAATCAACAAATGGCCATTGAGAAACTTGTTGTTCTTTATAAAAGGTAAAAACTTGGCTTCTTGTTATAAGTGGGAAGGGAGAGGACAAAAAAAAATATATTAAGATTTTCCTGGAGGAGATGCCTTGAAGATCTTGAGACTAGAAATTGATTGCAACAAGGCTGTAAAATACAGATTGGGCTTTTTTTCTTTTCCCTTTTACTGATACCACCTCAGGAAGAGAAAGTGAGAACTTTGTGCGTTGTTTGGACTGATTGATGTCTCTGGGACTTTGAGGAATTGTTTTATTGCTCTAAGAAGAACAAAGAATGGCTTTATCTGATGATGAACTTAGAAAGGAATATCAAGAAAGTAAGGACACTGTGAAAGAAGCTTTCCTTTCTTTAGAAATGGTGCTTGCTATTTATCAGCAAACACAACAACAGATGGAGGAAATAGAAGGAGGAGAAGAAAAAGAAGAAGAAGACGCCATCTTCAGTGAATCTAAAAAATTAACTAAGAGAGAAAGGAGAAAGAAAGGAAGGAAAATGAAGGACTTAAGACTTAAAAAAACACTTAAGAAAGGAAAAAATAAGATGCAAAACCAACTCAATGTTATTGAGCAAAAGGAGAAAGGATTACAACAGAGAGGGAAAGCTAAAAAGGCGGAGTGGGTGTGTGTGTAAAAGGCGGAGTGGGGGGGTGTAAAAAGGCCAGGGGGGATAAGAAAGGAAGGGAAAAGGGACGGAAAAGCCACAAAGGTATGAAACAAGATGGGAAAAAAGGATTTTTTTTTTAGGGATAAAGGGTAAGGTATGATTTCTTTAAAAAAGAAGATTCTGCAAGGTAAATAAGATGGTATTATGTATTAGAAATAGAAAACTAGAATATTATAAGAATTAATAAAAGATTAAAATATTGAAATGTTTAGTAATGATAGATTTTAAAATTTAATAAAATTGTAGCACTTGTTTTTTGAAATAGACAATCGGAATGTTATAAGATTTAATATTTAGATTTATTATCTAATTATATTAATTATTATGAACTTATTATTTTTTCTCTTTAAAGGTTAGTAGGTAGAATGTACTAAGCAGAATCAGATTGGGTGTTATTTTAAATATTAATTTAGGGGGAGGATAGAAAGGCATCATACTCTGATCAGTGATTTCAGGAGAAATTCTTTTTTTTTTTTTTTACTATAGGGAATGAGATAAATGGATAATCTGGAAAGAATGGACAAAAAATACAAATATAATGATTTAAATTAAAATGAATTAAATAAAATAGAAATAAGAAGAACGAAAAGCGGGGAGAAATAAGATAGGTAATGGTATACAAGATGAGCATGAATTTAATTGAAGTCCATACAAAGAGAGGTAATCTGGGGCCAAACTACTTTCTTAAAAGAAGTTTTATATTTTTGTGTTTTGTGTGTCTATGTTTTGTTTGAGAATTAATAAAACCTTGGAGGAATGTTGGATGAGAATAATGGTAATCAAGTCAGAGAGGAATGAAGATGATGATTATAAACTGGATAAATATAGAAAATAATAATAATAACAATGAAATTGAATACGAAAAGAGAAATAATGAGAAATTTGTTAAGAGATATCTATATGTTTATATTGAAATGGTGTAAAACAGAATTATGTTGCATAAAATAATATTTTACTTGACTTGTAAAATTAATAATGGAAAGAGGTTTTATGCATTTAATGGTTAATGATGGTTTGTTTGTCTTTAAAATCAATAAAATTTGTTTAAAAAAAAAAAAAGCACCAGCCTGAAGATGGCGAGGGGAACCTCGTTGAAACATCGCCAAGATACTCTCAATCTTACACGGGAAAAGACCCAAACACGTAATATAAAACAAGTAATACTATTGCCTTTGGACTATAACTCATTATCGGTCAGTTTCACCATCTTATGAAGAAAAAAATTTATTTATTTATTTATTTATTTATTTATATATCAAATTTGTCTAGTGAGAAGTGAGAAGTGACTCTGGTGGCATAAAGCAAAAAAAAAGTATGCAAAACACAAACGTGTTGAACACACACACACACACGAGAGATTCTACCACTAATAAAGCCCTGAAGATCCCACCAGTTCCCTGAGATCTCCCCGCACCCCCGAGGCCTGATGGCAAAGCCAGGTTTCGAGGGGCTTCTGGGAAATGAGGAATGAGGCTGATCGCCCTTCAGGGTTGAGAAGGTCCCATAAGACAAATGCCTCAACAGAGAAGGTCCTCCGCCCCCCACCTCCTTGGGCCTACAGAGAGACAGGCCCTGCAGCATGCCTCTCCTGTTGCAACTGATGGGACAAGCAGATGTAATTGGGGAGACGTGGTCCTTCAAATAACTTGGCCCCATGCCATGAAGGGCTTTAAAGATCAAAACCAGCATTTCAAATTGGACCCAGAAGTAGACTGACAACCAATGCATCTTGCATTACAGCTGAGGCATAACGCGTGCAGATTTAGCATATATAACTGCCCATCCTACTGTTTTTTTTGCACCAGCTGAAGCTTCCAGATAATCTTCAAAGGCAGCCCTATGTAAAGTGTATTACAGTAATCCAATCAGGAGGTGACTAAGGTATTAGTAATTGTGAGCAGAGATTCCCAATCCAGGAACAGGTGTAACTGGTATGCAACAAAGCTGTGCAAAAGCTTTTCTAGCCATGACTGCAATCTGCAGTCCTGAGTCTAGGAGGCCCACAGATTGTGCACCAGGTCCGCGATACCTCACCCCATGGTGACAGATGAGCTCACTCAACAGCTTCACATAAATATTGAATAAGAGCAGGGAACTCCGCATCCTCTCACATACTTGCTTCTCGGGCAGGATCTCTTCTGCTTGAACATACCCCAACTGGACCTGACAACAACACAGTGCCACCTACCCACAATCCCCTCAGACCATCCAGAAGGATACTATGTTCAATGGTATCAAAAGCTACAGAGAGATCAAGTAGGGCAAGGATGGATGAATGATTGTCCATTCTGTTTTGCCAGAGAGCATCTAAAGCTGCAATTAGTGCCACTTCCATTCCATACCAAGACCTGAATTCCGACTGAAAGGAAAACAGATAACCCACTTCATCCAAGGTTCTCTAAAACTTCTGCATAATCACTGTCAGCCTCCAAGAATCATTCTTCTGTGGGGAAGGGTGCTGGTGGCTTAAGTTGGTGAAATATAAAAGTCGGGATGTTTTCCTGACTATGCATACTTGCTTACTGCACAGATGTAGCCTCTTATTTCTCTAGGCCAGGGGTGTCCAACCTTGGCAACTTTAAGACTTGTGGACTTCAACTCCCAGAATTCCTCAGCCAGCTGGCTGAGGAATTCTGGGAGTTGAAGTCCACAAGTCTTAAAGTTGCCAAGGTTGGACACCCCTGCTCCAGGCCAAGGTCAACCATCTTGGCATACCAGATGTGTGAAGCACCACCTGAAGATGCCTCACATGACCTGGCTACTTTGGGGATGGGAACATGGGGTAACTTTCTTTGTGTGATTTTTGTGCCTATTGCTTCAGATCTTGTATTTCTACTTATGCTACCACTTCAAATTCAGTAAAGGCCCTTTTCTCTATAATAATGGAGCCTAAAGTTTTCTTTCTTGGATTTTGAATGGAGCTACACCTAACAATCACCTTCTCAATCACCATCCCCAGAAAATGGAGGTTAGATAATGGATGAGAATTGCCCAGAATAGTGGAACCCAATGATGACTTCCTGAGGACGAAGCAAACCAAGTCCTTTTTAAGAGGTAAAGGAACAACTCTCATTCAAGACACCACTAGTGGGTCCATTTATGTGACAAGTGTTAAGCCTGGGTTTCCCAACCAGGGTTAGGGAGACAAGCTAAACAGAATGTGCAGCGTTAGTCAGATAGGCACACAGATAAATGAGTGAGCTAAGCTTGTATGTTTATTAACATACAGTAAAAATAACAGATACGCTTGTGCTATCAAAAATATAGTTTATTCCATTATGAGTTCATAGCATAGTCAAAATAACAGTCCAATAGTCACGTATCATTTAGTCAGTTCATTCAGGGATACTCAGTTAGCAAAGTCCGTGTAGAATATCCTATGTCAGTTCACTTACAAATCAGTCCTTTGTTTCTCTCCCGTTCGAACAATGCAGTCTTGAGTCCAAGCAGTAATCAGGGATCATCAAAGCCAGAGAGAGAGCAAGCTGTCGTCTTGCTTCTTTTAAAGTGCTTTCACAACCACTCCCTTAATTACTATCCCACAGTTAAAGTTGCAGACACTTTAACATACAAACTATGATTACTTAGTTATTATTTTACCTAAACCAGTTAGGGTAAACAATGTTATCCCTAACATTCTCCCCTTTTAGGTTAAATAATAATATAACTATTTACATCTTTAAATCATATTTGTTACAACTCTCTTTAAACTTAATTACTCCTTGAACTTTTGTAAATTGGTCTGCAATGTTTTCTTCCGTCATGCAGTATTCCAATTTAATTAGCCCATTCTTTACAGATTCTCTAACATTTAAGTATCTTAAATCAGTATGCTTTGATCTAGTTTTTACAGCAATACTAGTAGCTAACTTTATGGCTGCCTGGTTGTCCTCATACACAATAATGGAATCTTTTACAGTTATACCCATGTCTAATAATAACTGTTTGTACAAAATCAAGTCAGTGCATAATAATGACAGACATGAAAATTCCGCTTCCATCGTGGACAAGCTAATATGCTGTTGTCTGATTGACCTCCACCCTATTAGTGTCTTACCAAATAATATAGCCATCCCAGATGTTGATTTTCTTGTGTTTATATCAGTTGCAAAACTTGCATCTGCATAGGCACTAAGACTCAAATCACCCTTTGGTTCTATATACAATGCATGGTTCATTGTTCCTTTAAGATATCTTAAAATTCTCTTTAATGATTGCCAATGACATTGATGTGGATCTGAATTAAAACGTGCCAGCTGATTTACACTATAAGCTATATCTGGCCTAGACCAATTGCTTATATATGATAAGCTACCAATCAAAGATTGATATATAGACTTATCAAATTTGGGACTTTGATCATCAGTTTGGCAAACTTCCTGACTCATTGGAGTCTTTGCCGGTTTACAAAGTTCCATTTTAAACGTTTCAATTAATTGGCAAATTTTATCTTCTTGAGATATCTTAAAACCATTTTTTGTTTTGTTAATTGTCAATCCTAGATACTTTTTAATTTCACCTAAATGCTTTAATTTTATCTTTTTGGCTAATAATGATATAATCTCATTAGCTTCATTATTAGTCTTAGTTATCAAAGCAATATCATCTGTAAATAATAATAATGACACCGTTCCATTATTTTCTCTTTTAAACACACATGGATCTGCTAAACCAGATTTAAAACCTATATTGTTTAACTCTTTCACAATATATTGGTTCCACTCAAACCCAGATTGTTTCAACCCGTAAAGACTCTTTTTGAGTTTCCAACAATCATTACTATTTACTTTATTGTTTTTTATACCTACTGGTTTTCTTAAATATATAGTGTGCTGCAATGGTGCATGTAGATAAGCAGTTTCTACATCTAAATGGTTAATGACATAGTTTTTCTTAGCTGCCCACACTAATGCTGCTCTTAAAGATGTTGCTTTAAGACTTGGTGCAAAAACTTCATCGTAATCAGATGCAGTTTGATTAAATCCTTGAGCTACTAACCTAGCCTTATGGGTAACAGTCCCATCATTTCCAGTTTTTACTTTAAATATCCATTTGCACCCAATGGATTTTTCTCCTGGAGGTAATTTAGCATCTTCATAAACTTTCACTACCTTTAATGAATTTAGTTCTTTTTCCATTGCCTTTTGCCAATTCTCCTGATCCTTAGCAGGATACATCCTAAGTTCATCTACACTAGTTGGAACTTTAGTTACTTGGCAAACTATACTTGCTTGATATCTATCAGGTGGTCTAGTTACACGTGTAGTACGTCTAGGTATTACAGGACTTACAGGTGGACTTTCATTTATTAACTCTTCTTTTTTTTTTTTTAAACAAATTTTATTAATTTTACAGAGAACACAATAAAACATAAACAAAACTAAAAGATCTTTTCTGAAGGTTGTCTGATTCCGGGTTGAAACTCTTCACACAGACACAAATTCAAACATCATATTCACTTTATATATCCTTCCATATCTTATTATCATTTTCTTTTTTATATATATATATAAACCATTTTTATCAATTTTATATAAACAATGCACAAGGCATAACAGCTTATAAGTTCTTTTCTAAGAAAAAATAATAAAAGAAGAAAACCAATAGAACATAACAATCCGAAATTATAGTATCAATACTTTGTCTATTTAACTTCATATCTTATCCCAACTTCTCCTTTTCATCCAAATTATTTCTTATTAATTAAAAAAATTTTTTTTTGCCTTTTTTCAATATACAACATCCAAAAAAAAAAAAAACATAACAAAACCTTTATATATCCTTTCATATCTTATTACCATTTTCAATAATATTCTTTGTCTGTTCTATTTCCAACTATCCATTCATCTTTTTTCTTTTATTATACTTCTCCTATACACCAATTGGAGTAACGTCTATAACTCATTACCCTAACTTAAAAGTACTTCATATAACAATTTTTCTTAGGATTCTGTTTAAAAGATTCTAAAATTACACAATGAATTTTATACTCTAAATACACATATAAAAAACACAATCTTATGTACCCTCCAGAATCCCTCTTTTATCCTAAATTAAATTCACCCATTGTCTCTGAATAAACTTTTTTTCTTTAGATCTTGCTTCCCCCCATTGAGGCTTCTCCTCCCCCCCTTTCTCTCTTGCTTATTCTTCTCCTTGCCCTTTTTACCCCTTTGTCTTTCCTCCTCCCTTTTCTTACTCCCTTTCCTTTGCTTTCTAACCTTGCCTCCACCTTTCCGCTCATTTTTCTCTTCTTTGGTTGTTTTTATAATTCTTAAAATCCCCTTTTTCTTATCCTTTTTCTCCTCCTCCCCGGAAAGAACCCATTGTTCATCAAAGATGGTTTCTTCTTCCTCTTCTTCTTTGTCCCAGTCCTTCTGCTGCGTAGTCAACTTTTCATAAGTACATAACGCCATTTCTAAGAATTGAAACAAAGTGCCCAAAGTATCTTCTTTTTTATATTTTTGATATTCAGTCTTTAGTTCATCCACAAGCGATGCCATTATGAAAAAAGAAACTTTTCCCAAAACAACCACAAATATTTTTAATCAAGAATAATTCAAAAAAAAATTCCAAAAATTAATACTTTTCTTCCTTCTTCTCTTTCTCTTTCTGGGGTTAATGTTTAATCAAATAGGTCCAATTACCATATACCTTTCTTTGGGATTCTAGGCAATCTCCTCCTTTTTCAGCTTCTGCTCCAATTTTTTTTCCTCTCCCTTCCCACTTGCAATATCAATTTTAAATAATCAGAAATCCATACCTCCAACAAGGGTTTTCCAATTTCTTAAATTTTTCAATGTCCAAAAACCCTTTTGTCCCTTAGCTTCAACTCTCAAAACAATTCACTTTCAATGTCCAATATGTCCAAACATATCTGCTGTTTCTATGGGGTGGGAGAGTGAAGAAAAAAAAAAGTTCCCTTTAACAGCTTCTCCGCCGCTTTCGATCTTCTTAGGGATACAATGTTTCCTCCAGCAATTCAAACAGCTCAGTTCCAACCAATTTGAAAGATGTTACTTGACCCGCCTCAGACAGCACTTTCACTCTTCTTACTTCCTCCAGCGCAATCTTACCCGGTTGCTGGCTTCTTCGTGGCGGCCATTGCTGACCGCCGCTCCACCGCCTTGGGAAAAAGGGGTTTTTCCGGAGGAGGAGGGGGTCTGTGACACCCCCAACCCCCTGTCCGACTCCCCTCTCTCTTCAGCTGTCCCTACAGGGCAGCCATATCCCCCTGACCCATCTGGATCGGGGTTACCTCGGCGGCTAGCACAGCAGGAATCGCGAGCTGTCGCGAATTCCTGCTGCCCCGAAGCCACGCGAAACCGGAAACCCCATTTATTAACTCTTCTTGATTATCTAACTCTTCCTGATCAACTGTTTCCTCTTGTTCTGGTCCTATTTGCTCTTCGTGGACTTCTTCTTTAATAGGACTCTTCTTATAACTAATCTGTTCTTTCTGCCTTTTGTAGGGTTCAATAATTACTTCATTATTTAAATCTTGCTCTAATCTATTCCATCCTACATGTTCTAGGAATTTTGCACTAGCACTGGTGTAAACTCTAGATGTACCTGGTTCCCAGAATCTATAAGATCTATGATTAGATGTATATCCTACAAAATATAATCTTTTAGCTCTATGTTGTCCTTTGTGTCTAAGTTGTGTTGGGATATGCACCCATGCTGGTGCTCCAAATGTGTGCATGTAACTTAAATCAGGTTTTGTACCATGCCACAGTGTGAATGGTAATTCACCTGTTGTTGAATTAACAACATTATTTAATATATGATTACCACACATTATTGCTTCTCCCCACAAATTGTCAGGTAATCCTGAATCAGACATCATAGTTCGTGCCATTGATTGTAATGTTTGGCCTCGTCTCTCTATAAAGGCATTATGTTGTGGCCTATATGGTGCAGATATTTTATGTTGAATACCTAACATTCTTAGTCTATTCTGGAATTTATTATTTGTAAATTCCGTATCATTATCTGTTATAAGAGTTACTAATTTCTTTTTAGTTTTCCTTTCAGCAAATTTAATCCAATTAAAGAGATTTTGATACGTTTCAGTTTTGCTTTTCATTAAATAGCAAAACCCATATCTAGAATAGTGGTCCATTATACTTAGTATGTATCGAGCTCCTCCTACACTTGGTTTTTTAGGACCTATTAAATCTGCAAATACTACCTCTAAAGGTTCTTTAGTAGAAAATCCATCAACTCTATTAGCCGGTGTGACCCTGCTTTTGCTTTGATTGCAAATATTACATTGCAAATACTTATTACAAGGTTTCAAACTTATTCCCTTAGATAATTCAACAGTTTTCTTAAGCATTTTAAAATTTAAATGCCCTAGCCTTCGGTGTAACAAGTGAATACATTCATCATGAGGTTTCTTATTATCATAAACCGTGTTAGCCACCTTTAAACCATTATCATTTAACACATATAATTCACCTCTTAAAGATGCAGTAATTCTCTTATCTTCTTTCTCAATTATGCAGTTATCTCCCCTAAATGTAACTACATATCCTAGTTTAACCAAAATTCTAACTGAAATTAAATTAAACTTAAGTTGTGGTACATATAACATTTTTACATTCTTTTTTATAAAAGAACAATATGCTATACCTTGACCTTTAGCTTTCAGTTTCCAGCCATTGGCTAACGATATCTGCTGCGTACTCTTGGACATTTTAATAAAATTTTTGTTATCATTTGTTATACAGTGGGATGCTCCACTGTCAACCACCCATAAATTATTTTTTACAGCTCCGTTACTATACATGGCTAACTCTAAATTTTTATTTATCTTTTGATGACTTTTAGTATTCTGGCCAGCATTCTGGCACTTTGCTTTTTTACAAAATCTTGCCAAATGTCCTCTTCCTCCACAATTAAAGCACTTTTTAATTGCGTATGCAGTAGGAGATTCATTATCTTCTTTTTGAGGTTGCTGCCTCCTTAATTCATCTCTTTCAAGCCTTCTTCTGGCCTCTTCAATCAATCTGCCAGTTATATCAGTTAAAGTTAGGCTTTCCTTTGGCAATATTTCAAGGGAAGTTACGTAGTTGTCATAACTTTCATCAAGGGAAGATAGAATTATGTAGACTTGGTGTTGTTCAGAGAAAATAAGCTCTTTCTCGTGCAGTTCTTGAAAAATGCTTTGCATAGTTTTCAAATGACTCAGCATATCACCATTCTTCTGGAGATGTGTACTGAAAAGCTTCTGTGTTAGATTTATGTGAGCACCAACATTATCTCGAACATAAATCCTCTTCAGCTTCTGCCAACACCCAACAGCCGTTTTCTCTCCGTGGATATAAACAAGTTGCTTGTCAGTTAAGGTTAAAGCAATTATGCAAATAGCGTGTTCATTTTTATGCATAAATTCTTCTATCTTTAATTTGTCTTCCTCATCCTCTGGATCCCATTCTTCTACGTTTGGTGGATTTTCAATTATGTTCCACAAACCTTCTCTTCGTAGAAGCAGACTACATTTCATAGACCATGATACATAGTTTGTTCCATCCAACTTGGATATAAGGGACAAACTTTGTAAATTGACTTGTGCCATGTTTTCTTATATGGATATAAAACTATAATTAATAAAACACAGCTGTCTGATTTCTGTAATGTATAACAACACAAACTCTCACTTTTACATAAATCTGTTTTATCCTAGTTAAACTGACTTTGCAGCCTCTGGGCCCATAACCAGTGTTAAGCCTGGGTTTCCCAACCAGGGTTAGGGAGACAAGCTAAACAGAATGTGCAGCGTTAGTCAGATAGGCACACAGATAAATGAGTGAGCTAAGCTTGTATGTTTATTAACATACAGTAAAAATAACAGATACGCTTGTGCTATCAAAAATACAGTTTATTCCATTATGAGTTCATAGCATAGTCAAAATAACAGTCCAATAGTCATGTATCATTTAGTCAGTCCATTCAGGGATATTCAGTTAGGAAAGTCCATTTAGAATATCCTATGTCAGTTCACTTACAAATCAGTCCTTTGTTTCTCTCCCGTTCGAGCAATGCAGTCTTGAGTCCTTGCAGTAATCAGGGATCATCAAAGCCAGAGAGAGAGCAAGCTGTCGTCTTGCTTCTTTTAAAGTGTTTTCACAACCACTCCCTTAATTACTATCCCACAGTTTGTTCTGTCCCTAATTTACATACTCGAAATCCCCGCGCTTTGATTGGCTAAAGCGCGGGGATTTCTAATTGGCCAGGCGAGCCGCGCCGATTGGCCCGTTGAAAGTCTCCCGTGATTGGCTCACTCCAAGAGCGGGAGACTTGAAACTCTGCCATTGGCCGCGGCCGCCGCGGCGAAAAGGATAAAAGCCGCGGGCTTTTTCCTTTTCGCCGGTTCGGTTCTCAACTTCAAATAAAGAGCTTTAAACTAAGTCACCGACTCCTGGCGTCTTTTGCGGACACGACACTGGTGATGAGGGTGGGATCCAGACCCTGAACCGAACCCCGTGTCCGACAAGAGCCAGATTTAGCACCGAAATGGCGAAAATCGCACCGCCCGCCCCCTTCAACCCCGCCACCGAGGACTGGGAATCGTTCTCAGACCGATTCCGCATGTACCTCGAGTGCACCGGAATGAAGGATGCCCCGGGCCCGCTAAAACGCGCCGTTTCCCTCACGTATTGCGGAACCGAAGTATTCCAGATGGCCAAAGCATTGGCCAAGCCGGCCGACGCAACCGCCATGGATTGGGACGTCCTCGAACCTATCCTTCGGCGACATTACGCCCCCGAGGTCCCAATCCTGATCCGGCGCAACGAATTCTACTGGCGGGACCAGAAACCAGGCGAAAAACTGAGCGACTTCGTCGCCGAGCTGCGGCGCCTAGGAGGGCTCTGCGAATTTGATGGCCTGAATAGCCTCCTAAGAGACCGATTCGTACTTGGCCTATGGGACCCTGTGCTCCAGAGCCGGCTTATGGCTAAGGGCGACATCAGCCTAGCAGACGCCCTCACCGCAGCCGCAGCCGCAGAAGCGACCCGCACTTCCGCTGACAGCATGCGAAAACCAGACGCAAAGGCGGAAACAACAACCCGGCGAGGTCGGCCGACCCAAAAAATGAAACAACCGCACACTACGGCGATTTCCATTCTACATCCAGCACGTCCGAAGACGAAGAAGACATACATCGAATCCAGACGGGGCGCGGCGACCAACAGAACCGAAGAGGTCGTAGGTCGAGGACCAACTGTGCCGGCTGCGGCGGCGACCACCCCAGATCAGAATGCCGATTTTTTGACTCTATCTGTCGGCATTGTGATAAAAGGGGACACATCGCCCGGGTTTGCCGCCAAAAGAAGACTCGCAGTCCACCCAGATGGGACCAACACGATCGTAAAAGAGAAAGCCCATCGCCCAGGACCAGAGATCGCCAATCGGACAGCCGGTGGGACCGAATTCAGTGACCATCGAGAGGCGGCGACAACTGGCGCAAGGAAGAAACCCACCAGACGGTAACCATCGGCCACGCCATCTCCGACGGCGCCAGAAAGGTACACGTAGAGGTCCATATTGAAGGACGACCATGCAAAATGGAGGTGGACTCCGGGTCCTACCTCTCCATGATTGCATGGCACGAGATAAAACGGTTAGTGCCCACCCTCCATAGGAGAAACATAAACGCCCAAAGACTTATTATAAAAGACTACCAGGGAAACCGCATCCCGGTAGTGGGCACCAAGAACTTTAATGTGACATACAAGGGCCGCACCGAACAACTCCCACTCACAATCGTCGATCGCGACCGCCCAAGCCTGCTGGGCTTACAATGGTTCGCCCCGCTCGACATCGCCCTCACGGGAGTCAACCACGTCACCGACGACGGCTGGGAACAGCGGCTAGCCCAGGAGTTCCGGGAGGTCTTCGACGGAAGCCTGGGCAAGTACCAGGGGCCCCTTATCTCTTTTGATCTAGACCCTAGCGTCCCCCCCAAGCGACTAAAACCTAGGCGGGTGCCATTCGCCCTAAAACCTAGGATTGACGAGCAGATTGACAAGCTCGTCAAACAGGGGGTGTTACAACCTATAGACCATGCCAGATGGGAGACCCCCATAGTGACCCCGGTCAAGCCAGACGGGTCAGTGAGAATTTGTGGGGACTATAAGGCCACCCTAAATGGCGCGCTGCAACAAAGCGCTTACCCCGTCCCAATCGTGCAACACCTACTGCACTCACTGGGAGGGGGCAAGGTCTTTGCCAAGCTCGATCTCGCCCAGGCATACCAACAGTTGCCGGTCGACGAAAAAACAGCGGAAGCCCAGACCATCGTTACACATTGGGGGGCCTTCAAGTGCAACCGACTCCAATTCGGAGTCAGCGTGGCACCAGGCATCTTTCAGAGCCTGATGGAACGTTTGCTGCAGGGCATCAAGGGGGTGGTGCCCTATTTCGATGACGTATTAGTAGCGGCGCCAAACGAAGCCGAATTAGAAAACCGACTCAGAGAGGTCTTAACCAATTTAAAGAAACGGTACTTAAAGTAAAAAGGGAGAAATGCCAACTGTGCACGGAGCGAGTGGAATTCTTGGGCTACCTTCTAGACCGGCACGGCATTCACCCCACAAGTAAGAAAGTAAAAGCTATCAAAGAGGCCCCCACCCCTAGGTCTAAGACTGAACTACAGGCTTTCTTGGGGTTGCTGAACTTTTATAATGTTTTCCTACCCCAAAAGGCAACGGCGGCGGAGCCTTTGCATAGGCTCCTGGATAAGGCGGCAACCTGGACTTGGGGGAAACGGGAGCAAGCCGCCTTCCAAAAAACCAAAGACCTCCTCACCTCCGACGCCGTCCTGATCCAATTCAGCGAAACCTTGCCCCTGGCCGTCACTTGCGACGCATCACCTTTCGGCGTCGGCGCTGTCCTCAGCCATACCCTTCCTGACGGAAAAGAAGCACCCATCGCATTCTTTTCCAGGACTCTAACCAAACCAGAGCGGAACTATAGCCAGCTGGACAAAGAAGCCTTGGCTATAGTTGCCGCCGTTAAGCGGTTCCACGAATACCTTTACGGCCGCCCTTTTACCATTGTGACAGACCATAAACCATTGCTGGGCATCCTTGCAGGAAATCGAGCCACCCCGAACATTCTGTCTCCCCGGATGACAAGGTGGTCCGAGTTCCTGGCAGCCTACAGCTACGAACTAATACACAAGCCGGGTAAGAAGATTTCGCACGCAGACGCTTTAAGCCGCTCGCCGTTACCAGACTCCGACCCTGACCCAGCACCAACGACAAACACCCTGAACATCGAAAACCTGCCCAACCTACCCATAACCGCGTCAGACATTGCCCGGGAGACTATTAAAGACAGGCGTCTGGCGCGGGTTTTGCATTGGGTGGAAAAAGGTTGGCCAGAAAGGGACAATGACGAATCCGTTAAGACATTTAAAAACCGCCAAACCGAACTCTCGCTGCTTAAGGGGTGTATCTTATGGGGTGACAGGGTGGTCATCCCGGACAGGCTGCAAGGGAAGGTTTTAGAAATGTTGCATGAGGGGCATCCTGGCATCGTCAGAACTAAAGCCCTGGCCAGAAGTTACGCTTGGTGGCCAGGGATAGACAAACAGATAGAGGCCTGGGTAGCTAGGTGCCAGCGATGCCAGGAGACTAGACCCAGCCCACCCGCAGCACCCATCCTAGAGTGGGAAACACCGAGGGGGCCCTGGTCCAGAATCCATTTGGACTTTGCCGGCCCCACAAATGGGCATACCTTTCTTTTTTTTTGAAACAAATTTTTATTAATTTTAAAGATAAAACAACACATCATTAACCATTAAATACATAAACACATAAAACCTCTTAACATTGTAAATCCTTACAAGTCAAACAAAACATTATTTTTATACAGCATAATTCCAATTTATCCCATCTCCATATGGACACACAAATATCTTTCAGCAAATTTCTCATTATTTCTCTTTACTCCTATTCAATTTCATTTCTCTTCCATATTTATCCATTTTATAATCATCATATTCTTTTCTTTCTGGCTTGTTTAAATTATTCTCGTCTAACATTCCTCCAAGGTTTTATTGATTCTTTTTTCCTTTTTTTTTTATAAAAAACAAATTTTGTTAGTTTTACCATAAACACAATACACAAACATACAAACACAAAACATAAACAAAACTAAAAGATCTTTTCTGAAGGTTGTCTGTTCCCGGGTTAAAACTCTTTACACAGACACAAATTCAAACATCATATTCAACCCATATCTCCTTCCATATCTTATTATCATTTTTCTTTTTTATATATATATATATAAACCATTTTTATCAGTTTTATAAGAACAATGCACAAAGAATCAAGGCATAACAGCTTATAAATTCTTTTCTAAGAAAAAATAATAATAAAAGACCAATAAGGCATAACATTTCCAGATTATAATATCAATATTTCATATAATATTAACTTCATATCTTGTCCCTACTTCTCTTTTCCATCCAAATTATTTATTAATTAAAATTTTATTGCCTTTTATCAATATACAAAATCCAAAAAAAAAAAAAAAGCATATATATCCTTCCATATCTTATTACCATTTTCAACAACATTCTTTGTCTGTTTTATTTCCAATTATCCATTCATCTTTTTTTTTTCTTTTACTATACTTCTCCTGTACACCAATTGGAGTAACATCTATAACTCATTACCCTAACTTAGAAATACTACATATTACAATCTTTCTTGGGATTCTGTTTAAAAGATTCTAAAATTACATAATAAATTTTATATTCTAAATACACATATAAAAACACAATCTTATATACCCTCCAGAATCCCTCTTTTAATCTAAATTAAATTCACCCATTGTCTCGAAATAAACTTTTTTTCTTTAGGTCTTGCTTCCCCCCATTAAGGCTTCTCCTCCCCCCCTTTCTTTCTTGCATATTCTTCTCCTTGCCCTTTCTACCCCTTTGTCTCTCCTCCTCCCTTTTCTTACTCCCTTTCCTTTGCTTTCTAACCTTGCCTCCACCTTTCCGCTCATTTTTCTCTTCTTTGGTTGTTTTTATAATTCTTAAAATCCCCTTTTTCTTATCCTTTTTCTCCTCCTCCCCGGAAAGAACCCATTGTTCATCAAAGATGGCTTCTTCTTTCTCTTCTTCTTTGTCCCAGTCCTTCTGCTGCGTAGTCAACTTTTCATAAGTACATAACGCCATTTCCTTTCTAATAACAGTTGACGCTTACTCCAACTGGTTGGAGGTAAGCGACATGAAATCTACCACCACGGAGGCCGTAATCAAAGAACTTTACAAACTCTTTGCAACACACAGCCTCCCAGACGTCGTCGTCTCCGACAATGGGCCCCAGTTTACTTCCCTCGACTTCGAGAGATTCCTGGCGGAGAGGGGCGTCCGCCACGCATTAACAGCACCAGCGCATCCGGCGGCGAACGGTAGGGCGGAACGGATGGTACAATTTACCAAAAAAACCATCCGGAAAATGGACCACGGAGAGATCCAAGACAAAATTAACAGACTCCTCTTTATACAACATATCACCCCGAACACCACTACCAACAAAAGCCCAGCCAAGTTACTAATGGGTAGGAAGCTGAGGTCCCCACTCGACAGGTTACACCCAACATATAACCCGGAGCGGCCCCCAGACTCAAGTTCAAAATACCGAACATTCGCACCCGGAGACCTCGTGTATGCGAAAAACCTGACGGGGGACCCTCTATGGATCCCAGCCGTCATCACCCAAATCACAGGCCCACGCTCATACCGGCTCCAAACCACAGATGGGCGAGCCTGGAAACGACACATTGACCAACTCAGGTCACGTTCGGCAACAGAATCCACCCCCCAAGAAACAAACCAAGGGGGGAGGGAATACCCGAATAAACAAATGCAAGAAAAAATAAACCAGCAGTACTTACCGGAACGCAGCCATCGCGATCCCCCACCGGAGAAGAAACACCAAGCCAGCTCAACCGACTCGGAAAGACCAAGCGGGAGCGGCGAGACCCGTAGCTCAACCAACCCGGAAGGCCCAGGTGGGAGCCACGGAGAAAGAACCGGCCCGATCATCCAACCGGTTCGCACAGAAGAGGGAGCGGCCAAAAACTCGACCGCTCCGGTCGAAATCCAGCTTGCAACTGAGTTGCGCAGGTCAAGTAGGACTAGACGGAGCCCCGCCTATCTACGTGACTACGCAACGTAAAGACTGTACCAAGAGGGGAGGGGTGTTCTGTCCCTAATTTACATACTCGAAATCCCCGCACTTTGATTGGCTAAAGCGCGGGGATTTCTAATTGGCCAGGCGAGCCGCGCCGATTGGCCCATTGAAAGTCTCCCGTGATTGGCTCACTCCAAGAGCGGGAGACTTGAAACGCTGCCATTGGCCGCGGCTGCCACGGCGAAAAGGATAAAAGCCGCGGGCTTTTTCCTTTTCGCCGGTTCGGTTCTCAACTTCAAATAAAGAGCTTTAAACTAAGTCACCGACTCCTGGCGTCTTTTGCGGACACGACACAGTTAAAGTTGCAGACACTTTAACATACAAACTATGATTACTTAGTTATTATTTTACCTAAACCAGTTAGGGTAAACAATGTTATCCCTAACAACAACTCTCAGGCTACTTTAACAAGCCAGGAGCTGCATGCATCTAGAAAACAGTCCTAAAAGACCCTGTCCATTTTCTCAGTCCCAAGCGGTTCAAAACAAATAACAATGCAAGGCTCCTCCCCAGGCATCTTCTCTGGACCTACAGCAAGGCTGGAGTCCAACAAATTTAAGCAAAATTTGTCCAATAGATACTGAGCAAATTATCCTGCACATCTCTGCAAGAAGTTCTCTGAGCCCTTTCTTCCCAAGTTGACACGTTCACCCTAAACAAGGTCAGAAGATGGTAATCCACAGATGCAGAAAAGATGCAGAAGCATTGATGCTTTACTACCCTTAATGTCACAAGGAAGGCCTTAATAGCAGCTCTAACCCATGTTTGGTCAAATTCATCCTTTGCTGAACATCAGTGCTCCTGTAGATGTCTCTTCTCATCTTTTCCTCTCCCTCAGCTCATCCATGAACCACAGCAAGTGACAGGATCTGCAACTGGGGAGAAACTGCATGGATGCAATCCCACCAAAAGCCATAACAGTCCTCCTATTCAAAGTGGCAACGGAGGCCTTAGATGCACTGTGCAGCAACCAGCAGGAAGTCCCTCTGAAACCCATCTGGGTCAATCTGTCACCAGGGGCAGACCCATCTAGTGGGCCCAGCCTCCCTGCAGTGGACAGTGACTCTAGAGAATCCAATGCTCATCAGGGCATGATTTGACTGTGGGAAGGGAGACACCAAGAGCTATGCCATTTCAGATCTTACAACCATTGCTCCGACAGGATAGACATCAACTCCTGAATTATCTCAGAGCGCATGGCCTGAGAATACAGATTGAAATCACCCAAGATTGTAAGTCTAGGGAATTCCACCAACCTAGAAATGGAATCAAGATGCTCAGGCAGGGAATCACCATGCAGCAGAGAAGCTGGTACAATAGTAACAATCCCAACTGATTTCTAGATCTCAACTTAATGAACAGATCCAGCCATCTGTGGTAAAAGCACCTGAAAGCCATAAGGGATTCCCACATGAAAATTTGCCAAACCTCACCCACTTTGAAGGGGAATTATTGCTTTCCTCAGAAATGAGAAGTGGAAAAAATGCTGTTATTATGAGAATACTCTCTTTCCTCTTTCCAGGAAGATTTGCTTACCTCAGGACAACAACCAACTTTTTATAGCAAAGCTTTGTGTGAAGCTCGGAATACCTCACCAAATAGCCATTTTTAAATCCTAAACCAAAAGGAAATTATCAAATGATTATTAGCCTTAGTGAAGTTGTAGTTTACACATTGAGGCCCCTATTACAGGAGGCTTAAAAGCAGGTAATAAAAGGGGCTTCATTTATGCAGTGATGGTCACCATCTTGCCTTTTTAAAAAATATGTTTTCCACTCCTTCCAAGGCTCCAGAGAGGGAATTTTCTTTTGAAATGCAATTAATTAGGCCAGAGGGATAGCATTAATGAAAATGCTTTAATTGCTCTCCCAAGATATATCTGCTTAAACATAAAGGATTATTCTGAGTTTAACGTATATGAGATCTGATTTGGAAAGATCTAGAATTTCTGGGTTGCTATCATCAATTTGTCATGCAGATTTTATAGTCCAATTCCAAAAATTCTACATGCACTAAAACTGGAGTTGCTGCAGATTTAATCTTCCCGTTAAGAAAGGGGATTTCCTATGAGATTTCAATATTGGTTTTGTTAAAAAGGGGTTGTTAAATATAATGCTTCCTGTTCTCCCCCTGATAGGATTATAATACCTGGTCTGTAAAAATCCACATGGCCACTAAGAGATATAGAAAATTGAGCTGTAATTTTCAAATCCATGCATGTTCTCTTCCATTAGGAAATTATCAAGTCAATGTGTAATGTCAATTTTTTCCATAAAAGCAGGGAGTAGAAGATACAGTTCAATTATTTCTGAAATGTTTGCTTATTTCTGGATGTCCAAGTTGAGCTCATGGGAAGAAACCAAATAAACACAGTGCAGGAATTCCTGTATCCACAGCTTAGTTGATTTTGGAGAAGAATGGCTTTGTCTCTGGAGAGCTTGCTAAGATGGCTTTTGATATAGTTTCAGGCATGGGTGAATGAATGGAGACAATCTTAGTTGGTGAACTTTCAGCTCTTTATTACATAGTGACTTGAGAGCTTGAACAACAACTCTGCCTTATATAGGTAACCTTAATGTGAAATAACCAATAGGGAGCTGTAAGACGCTAGCTCCAGAACCAATAAGAGTCCTTCGTTAAGGGCCAATCGGATTCTCTGAACCCAACCAATCCGATCGAGCCGCTTAACACCCAATCAGAAGTGCAGGGCCAGAACCCTGCACTTTACCCCAAGCTTGCTTTATTTAAACTATTTACATACATAACACCCCTTCCCCCTGGCTCCTCAATTATGGTGTGGTTATATGGTCCTTCAAATAGGACGGTTGTCTTTTGGGTCTATTAGATTTTCTTTGGACTGGCTGTGTGCAGTCCTGTTGAGGTAAAATGTTGTTTGGCAGTGGCTCAGCTTCTCCTTCTGGTGTGATTTCCCTTGGAGTGTACGATTCTTCCTCCTGCTCCATTTCCTGAGTTTCACTAGATTCATCGCTCTCTTGGAACAGGTTCCCTGGAATGTCGTCTTCTTCCATTCCTTCCCCCCCCTCAGTTTGGTCGTAGGGGAGTTGCTGGCTGGCCGAAAGGAGTCGTGACCATAATTGGTCCATATGTTGTTTCCACAGTCTTTCATCAATACATCTTACAATATAGGATTTGGGCCCAGTCTCATGTATTATCGTTGCTTCAATCCAAACTGGGTCGCCCAATAAATTTCTTGCATAAACGGGGTCGCCTACCTTGAAGGTACGGTAGCGTCCGCTAGATCCTGCAGGCTTTTCTGGCTCGTAAGCAGGGTGCAGTCGGTCGAGGCGGGAACGGAGTTTTCGCCCCATGAGAAGTTCTGCGGGAGTTTTGCCGGTTACGCTGTGCGGAGTGATGTGTTGTAGAAGTAGAATGCGGTTTATTTTTTCATCAATATTATCATAGTCCACTTTTTGCAAAGTCTTTTTGTACCACGCATTGTACCATGCGTTCCGCTCGGCTGTTGGTAGCAGGATGCGCCGGCGAGGTGAGCGCATGGCGGATGCCATTATCAGCAAGGTACTGTTCAAACATCAGCGCTGTAAACTGTGGTCCGTTGTCGGACACCAGGACGTCCGGCAATCCATGAGTTGCAAAGAGTCTATTGAGGACTTTAAAGACAGCTTCGGAGGTTGTATGGGTCATTCGATGAATTTCCAACCAATTAGAGTATGCATCGACAGTCAATAGTAATGTATGTCCTTTAATCGGCCCTGCGAAATCCAGGTGGATTCTGGACCAGGGCCCGTGTGGCGTCTCCCATTCAGTCAGTGCAGCTTTTGGCGGTGCGGTGCTGTTTTGTTGGCACTTGGTGCAGGCCTTGACCCATTGCTCGATGTGTCGGTCCATGCCTGGCCACCAAGCGTAGCTCCGTGCGAGTGCTTTCATCCGCACGATCCCGGGATGTCCTTCGTGCAAAATTTGTAACAGCGAGTTTTGGAGTCGTTCTGGAATGACCACTCTATCACCCCAGATGACACAGCCTTTTTGCGAAAAAAGTTCAGTCTGTCTTGTTTTAAATGGCGCGAAGTCATCTGGGACCTGGTCCAATGGCCATCCACGTTCTACCCAGCCTAGGACTCGAGCTAGGGTGTGATCTCGTCTGGTCTCTCTCGCGATATCTCGAGCAGTCATAGGAGGCGAGTTGAGCGTCTCGATTTGTAACGCCGATACTGTTGGTGCCGGATCGTCGAGAGTTTCTGGTAGCGGTGCTCTGCTGAGTGCGTCGGCGTGGGGAATGGCTTTCCCCGGGCGATGTAACAATCGATAATTATAAGCAGCTAGGAACTCTGACCATCGAGTCATTCTTGGGGACAATATATAGGGGGTTGGTTTGTCCCCAGCGATTATCCCCAGTAAAGGTTTGTGGTCAGTTACAATGGTAAATGTCCTTCCATATACATACTCATGGAATTTTTTTACGGCTGCCACAATTGCAAGAGCTTCCTTATCTATTTGGCCATAGTTACGTTCTGCCTGAGAAAGAGTCTTCGAAAAGTATGCAACGGGGGCCTCGTTTCCATTAGGCAGCACATGGCTCAAAATAGTGCCCACCCCAAACGGTGAGGCATCACAAGTTATAACCAATGGTAATGTTTCATTATATTGCATAAGTACAGAATCAGATGTAAGTAAATCTTTTACATTTCGAAACGCTTTTTCCTCCCGGTAACCCCAAACCCACAATGCTTTCTTATCTAATAACTGGTGTAACGGTTCAGCCACAGTCGCCTTATATGGTAAAAACACATTATAGAAATTAATAAGGCCTAAAAATGCCTGGAGATCTGTTTTGTTACGGGGTCTGGGAGCATTTTTTATCGCCCTTAATTTACTCTCAGTAGGGTGGATACCCTGACTATCAATGCGATAACCTAGAAATTCAACACTGTCGGTATACAGATGACATTTATCCTTTTTTACTTTCAATCCTGCTTCTTGGAATTTCTTAAGAACACATTTTAAACGATTCTGTAGAATTTTTTTACTAGGAGCTGCAATTAACACGTCATCAAAATACGGAACCACGCCCTTGATTCCCTGCAATAATCGTTCCATTAAACTTTGGAATATTCCCGGAGCTACACTTACCCCGAATTGCAATCGGGTACATTTAAAAGTACCTCTGTGCGTTACTATCGTTTGAGCTTGGGCTGTTTTATCGTCCACAGGCAATTGTTGATAGGCTTGAGCTAAATCTAACTTAGCAAAAACCTTTCTGCCTCCCAGGGAATGAAGGAGGTGCTGTACCACCGGCACTGGATATGCGTTCTGCTGGAGGGCGTGGTTTAGAGTGGCCCGGTAGTCCCCACAGATTCGGACTGACCCATCTGGCTTAATGGGGGTTACAATAGGAGTTTCCCATGGAGTATGATCAATGGGTTGCAGTACCCTTTGTTTAATTAGTTTGTCAAGTTGTTCATCTATCTTGGCCTTAAGGGCGAACGGAACTCGACGGGGCTTTAAACGGATGGGGGCGACCTTAGGGTCGAGGCTAAATGAAATTGGGGTGCCCTTATACTCGCCCAGATGATCTGCGAAGACATCGCTGAATTCAGTAATAAGGTCCTCCTCCCACTCGCAAGCACCGACTCAGTTCACGCCGGCTACTTCGATGCCGAGTGGCGCGAACCATTGGAGGCCCAACAAACTAGGCCTGTCCCTATCGATGATCGTTAGAGGTAAGTATGCCGTATGCTTTTTAAACAAGACGCGGACTCGACAAGACCCAACCACAAGGATCCGATTCCCTTGGTAGTCTTTAAGGATGAGACGTTGCATTCGAAGGTCTTGGCGTTGGATGGTAGGAATGAGTTGCTTTAATGTCTTCCACGACACCATCGAGAGGGACGATCCGGAATCGACCTCCATGTGGCAAGGTTGGTTCTCTATGGCTATTGTGACTCGAATCTTCTTAGCATCCATGGCTGAGGCGTGACCTATAGTGATAGTATGGTGGGCCTCTTCTTTCTGCAATGCTCGATATCTGTAGGAGTGGTTTGCTGGATTTCGCCTTACAGGACGGTTTCCTGTCGATTGGTGAGAGCTGGTTCCCCTTGAGGCCTGACTTGGTCCCGGTAAACTGCGACAGACTCGACTGATGTGGCCTCATTTTCCGCACTCATGACAGATCGCATCAAGGAATTTGCAGTCTGCCCTGGGGTGGTTGCTCCGCAACCAGTGCAAGGGCGTGAGAGTTTAGAGTGAGGGTCCCGGTCGAACCGCAGTCGATGGACCCCTTCTTCGTCGCTGTCTGACGACGAAGAGTGGTCCTCGTGGTGCGTCGTAACAAGCTGCTCTTCTGACTTGGATAAAAGGTCGCCTGTCTGTGGGGTCGTTGGGTTTCGGCTTCGCCGTAGTTGTGCTGCGGACTTTTTGGTCGCCTCAGCAGCAGTGGCTTCGGCGATAGCGTCAGCAAGGTTGATGTCGCCTTTCGCCATCAGCTTGCTTTGCACGCCTAGCGCATCTAATCCCAGAATTAAGCGGTCTCTCAGTGCTTCATCTAAGTTTGCGAACCCGCAGAGGCCTCCCAAGTGTCGGAGGTCTGCCACGAAGTCAGCCACACTCTCTCCTTTTCGCTGGCTTCTTTGATAGAATTCGTGGCGTCTCACGAGTGTAGATACGGTTGGTGTGTAATGGTCTCTCAGGAGAGGTTCGAGGTCGTCCCAGCTCATTGCTTTAACTTCTCGAGGTTTCGCGAGTGCCTTTGCCATTTTAAAGACAGCCAGGCCGCAGTACGTCAGGAACAGTGCCCGCTTCTTGGCTGGTGTGGCGTCCTTCAGGTTGTTTGTTTCAAGGAACATTTGGAAGCGATCCATGTAGGATTCCCAATCCTCTTGGTTCGGATCAAACGGAGCGGGTGGTACGATGCCGCTGGACATGGTTTCCATTGGTGGCGTCGTCTTGGCACGTGCTCTGTTTTTCTTCCCGATTCCTTAAGATCAGATGTCTCCCATCCTCGTCGCCAGTGATATAGTTTCAGGCATGGGAATGGAGACAATCTTAGTTGGTGAACTTTCAGCTCTTTATTACATAGTGACTTGAGAGCTTGAACAACAACAACTCTGCCTTATATAGGTAACCTTAATGTGAAATAACCAATAGGGAGCTGTAAGACGCTAGCTCCAGAACCAATAAGAGTCCTTCGTTAAGGGCCAATCGGATTCTCTGAACCCAACCAATCTGATCGAGCCACTTAACACCCAATCAGAAGTGCAGGGCCAGAACCTTGCACTTTACCCCAAGCTTGCTTTTATTTCAACTATTTACATACATAACAGCTTTATGTTAGCTCCAAAAGTTGCATATTACTGTTTGTCTGGGTAATTTCACATTAATTAAACTATTGTTCATCATCTCCTGCTCAAATTAGATATTGCATTCTAATGAGCCAGAAAGAGCATACTTTTTTTGCAATTAACATACACATATGGGGAGGTGGGAGGGGAAGAGAGAGAGACTTGTATACATATATACTACTGTATGTGTATGTAGAAAGTGTAGACTTTTCTCATTGGTCTTACAACATACACACACAACAGGGAGGGGACAGTAAAATGAATCTGTAAAATTCATAGGAAGTGTTCCCAAAGTGATGTTCTTTAAATTAGAGGAAATAGAAACATCTCTCTGTATCAATGAAAAATTAAATGAAACTTCTTTTTAAGAAGAAGAAAAAATGTAAAACTAGTAGGCTGCATCAAATTGACAGATTAATTCTATAAGTTTTAGGTATGCCTGACTAAGAGGAGCACATTGATTGTGAGTTGTGGTATAAACTGTACTCACAAGAGGGGAAGGCAAGGAAAGGGAAAAAGAAAATAATGAAAATATGTCAGGATTTAAAATTCTGCAATAAATTTCTCCCACACTCACAGAGCAGACTTAGTATGAAAATCAAAACCGCTGAATTCATTTTGGCTGCAATTCAGGATGATTCCCAAAAAGCAGATCATATTCTAGATCCTTGTTTAATGCTATACTTCCTACTTATTTCAGTCTGCTTCCCCAAGAGAAAATACTGGATTATGGATTATGCCCCTGGTTCAGAAATAATTGCAGGAGAACACAACCACACAGCCAAGAATTAGATTAATTGAGCCACAAGCCTATTGTGATTCAATCAATCTTTATTATGGTCACAGACTAGAATTGGCCCGTGGCGGTTTGTTTTAGTCAAATATCTTTTTCTGCAGCACAAAAATCAACCCAGGTGCTACCTGGGAAATATCAAGCGATATTTGATGCATTGCCTGTTGCTATCAACAAGGGAGCTTGGTAGATAATCCTTTTAATTCATAAAGTAGATTACAGGAGAATAAACCAAGGAGATCAAGAACAATCTTACCTCATTGGACTTAGCACGGTTCATCTAATATTCATGATATAGGGAATTCCTTCAAACTAAAATAGGGTGATCGTTTCAAATTATACGGAAATCGACATCTGCATGTTGTTAAATAAATAAGACTAATTTCAACCAGTGGTGGGATTCAGCCAGTTTGCACCAGTTCGTGAGAACTGGTTGTTAACTTTCTGAACAGTTTGGTGAACTGGTTGTGAAAGAAATCATTAGAGCAGAGAACTGGTTGTTAAATTATTTGAATCCCACCACTGATTTCAGCCCAGTTTGAAATCAGGAGGGAAAGTAGGCAGGAGCTTGGACTCAACTATCTCAGATATGGATTTGCTTTAGAGATAACAGTCCTTCCTTCTTCTGCCTATAGTTTAAATAGTGCTCTAAAATAATCTCATTTAAGATGCTGAAGAATATGAATTGTTAAATAGTTTCCTATTTGAAATTTTTTTTTTAACGTTCTGCCAGTCATTTCAGAGACTTGGCACATTTATGGAAGTCTCTACAGCTCTATATCCCCCTAATTTTTTTAAAAAAGTCTTTTTACACAACTCCGGAACATAAAATGACTTTATCAATTTTCCAAATTCAGAAGAAATTCCTACTCACCTTCTTTACATCTGGAACATTAAATGATTTTTTAGTATGAGCAGTCCAACCTACTATCCCAATGTCCAGAGGAAAAACAATTTCTTTGTCAGGATTCACCAAATTGTCATCATAACTGGAAGTAGGGGTGACATCGAAGAGCGTGCTAGCTAACTCTGGGGTACCATTGCGAGAACGGCAAATAAACATGCTACACTTGTCGGCTGCTATTAATTGTGCCAACCTTTGTAGGACTTTATGTGAGATCTTTTCCATACCAGCTTCATCATCCTGGATTTCGGAAAGCAATTCCAAAAGTATCTCACATTCTTCTACTCTGGTCATTTCTTTGAAGGAGACACCTTCCTTCAAATTCTCAGTGTTGACTCTGAAGAGGTTCGTTAATGCTTCTGGGCGAAGTCTTTTATCATAAAACTCCTTGGCAAATTGCGGGTTGTTCTCCAAATATTTTTCAACATCTTCTTTGTTGATTTCACCCATCCTGCTTGGCTTCTCTTAGGCAGGTTGTTGTTGCTGTTGTTGTTGTTGTTGTTTTACTCTTGCATCCCCACCAAAACCAAGCAAAAGTCTGATTTTGCTTCTAATGGGAAAGGGGTATGTTGTTCATTACATCTGCACCAACTATAGACACTTTGTTCTGTGGTTTTTCCAACCTTCTAAAACCCTTGAAGTATGACAGCCGTCCAGTAGCTTATGCCTTCTTAAATGAAGGATCCAGTGACTGCTAATTAAAGAGATGTCAGGACACTAAACCCTTCAGCATTCTTAACTTGCCTATTCTAAATCAGACATTTAGCATGCTAACCCAATCTAGCAGTTGCTACATCGTGCATAGTATAGAAAAGATACCTGTAAAGGGTGTACGTATATATTTTCACCTGCTTTTGCTTGCGCTTTCTTGTTATTGCAGGGAGGATTTGCATAGACAATCTTTCACATCCTGGAGATCTGCATTCACATGCATTGGGTATAAATGATTCATCGATCTTGGCTACAGAAATCAAGCTAGGATCATTTTAAAGGGTTGATCTTGCTTTCTCCGTGGTAGGAAGTATGTAGTGCTAAAAAGCATAGCACGGAAATCCTACATCAAATAAGAGAGGCAGTTTGTGCAATAATTAAGGCATCAGAGCACAAGGTGGGAGGTCATGAGTTTTAGTTCCACTTTAGTTCCACTAGATGTCTTTGTGCCAGACATCTCTCTCAACCATGGGAAGGAAACAAACTATTTTTGAAAAAAATTGGCAAGAAAACTGCAGCCACTAGTCCAGTCAGGAATCAATGCTGATGCTTAAAGGAATCAAAACATTTAAAATAATAATAATTTTTTAAAAAATCATCCAGCTACCCAGCTCTGAAAAGAGAAGAATTGCTACCAGCCAGTAAGCTGAAATACAATAAAACACTTTAGGATACTGTTCTCCAAACACATAAAGAATTAAGGGAACTTGTAAAATTGACTGTAGAGTCCTTCCTGCTCTCTGAGCTTGGTGTTTGTTGTTATTGTTTTGCAAACCTCATTCCCTTCTAGTGTTGACGATGCTACCTCGGTGGGTAATGCAATGTCTGCCAGAAAACAACCAAGCTCAGAGAATATTCTCTTCTGTTGGTACAATTAGTTGTATTTTTTTTTAATTTAGTAAATATGGAAATATGATTTAAAAGTGTATTATGTGACTTTATATTAAAGTCACTATAAGATCATAATAAACTAAATTCCATTTAAGATAGGTGACAAATCCTGATTGGCTTAAATGACTCAGTTGACCTTTGTCCCCAACTCCTGCCTAAACTTACCTCCCATTTTTCTATTATTATTACTATTTCCCTTATGGTTGGCCTTGTATTATTACCAGAACTAAAGTCAGAGATCAAACCAAGATCATTTCATAAAATGTGTCATATATGATCTGCATTAGACTCCCATGCATTTACCACATCATTTACCATGAAGTGGTACGTGAGGGGGAAAAAATTAACTTTTACTTATTTTAAAGTCAGGATTTGGGGTATTACATTTTCTTTTCAAAATAATACAAAATTTCAAACTGACCCTGGCATCTCCTAAACTTTGCTAAAGATGTT
The DNA here is from genome assembly GCA_033807585.1 of Hydrophis major. NCBI lineage: Eukaryota > Metazoa > Chordata > Lepidosauria > Squamata > Elapidae > Hydrophis > Hydrophis major. Next base: position 84,738,775 of record CM066331.1, on the reverse strand, counting down.
ACCTAGCCTGGTAAATTAAATGTTCGGAAATCAACCCATAAGCTCAGAGAACGAACCTTCACCTTCATCCTACACCCTGAGCTACAGATATTCTCCACTATTGCAAATCTTCAAATTTTCAGCAAGAATTTTTGGTTAGTTCTCTCCTCTACCAGATTATTCACTTATAGGCAAACAACAAAAAAGAAGCTAGAAAACACCTTACAGAAGACAGGTGACTGTTACAGGTGAATTGGTATAGATCAGGGGTCTCCAACCTTGGCTCCTGGAAGCCTGGCGGACTTCAACTCCCAGAGTTCCACAGCCAGCTGGCTGTGGAATTCTGGGAGTTGAAGTCCACCAGGCTTCCAGGGGCCAAGGTTGGAGACCCCTGGTATAGATGAAATTTGAAGCTAGGCAAGTTGTTTAAGATTATGTGAAATACTGTATGAATTTTTAAAAACTTAAAGAAGACGCATCTTTTCTTGGCTTGATGTGGCTGGCTGCTGTGAAATGTGCTCTCTGTTTTCCCAAAACACATGTGCCTAGAGGGGTGGGATTCAAATTTTTTAACAACTGGTTCTTTGGCCATGGCTTAGTTGGTGGGCATGGCTTGGTGATCATGTGACTGGGTGGACATGGCTTGGTGGTCATGTTATTGGCTGGGTGTGGCCAACTCAATATCACTCACATCGAGGCATGCATCTCCATGCCTGGCTTATGACTGTGGGGATGCTGCAACAGTCGGAAGTGTGAAAAATGGTCATAAGTTACTTTTTTCAGTGCCATTGTAACTTTGAATGGTCACTCCACACAAGCCAAGTACCAGCAAAGGAGGAAAAAAAAAACTCCAGAGAAGTTCCAGAGACAGGAAGACTAACCCTTCCAAGAATCTAATAAGGGTTAACGGAGAGGCAGTTTCTGTAAGCAACACCAGAATGTTTCCTTCCTGCCTTCCTTACAGGATTAGTCCAGTAATTTCTTCCAACAACCGCTTCTCCGAACTGCTTAGAATGTTAACAACCGATTCTAGCGAATAGGTGCGAACTGGTAGAATCCCACCCCTGTGTGCCTGCCCAGCCATGTTGCCTAGTCTGTTTTCTCCTCTGAAAGAATTCCAGGCATACAGAAGCCCCAGAGCTAGTCTGAATGCCCAAGATTGATTTAAGATGCTGAAATGGCTTGACAGCAAAGGGCTACTGCATAGATCCATGCACATGATTTGAGAAATTCTTCCACATTCTCTTATCTCTCTCATGATAGATTGACACTAGTAGTGGCTTCCTATCTTGGTCACTACTGGTTCAGTGGGTGATTGCATGTACACACCTGCCCCTTAATGCACATGTGTGCACACTCCTAACATGCACAAGCACCCTTAACATGCGTGCATGTGCCATTACAGTGCCAGTCAGCTGAGAGGATGAAGAAACGAAAAGCTAGGAGTGACCCTCCCACCTGCCCATGTTTTTGTCGCTTCTTTTATCCTCTCAGCTGATTGTCGGAGGAACCGATTCGGCTTTACTGGTAGTTTTTTAACTACCAGTTCGACTGAACCGGTCTGAACCAGTAGCATACCACCACTGATTGACACTAAGGATTGCTCCACATGACCAGTTTGTTCCAGAAGAAGTATGGGCCATTAGCCATCTCTCCAACATTGCCCTCTTTCTGTCTCCAGCCTACCTGGAGACCAACTTCCATTAGTCTTTTCCAGCTGTGTTTATAAGTATAGGAGCTTGTAGAGATTGCACTGTTTGGTTCACCTGCTTCACTTCACTTCATTGAAGGTGACTATTTCCACTTCAATGTGAATGTGGTAGGAATGCTCCCTTTGTCTCTGGATATTGCCTTCCAAAGCTATTTTTGTCTTGGGCTGCCAGTTTTCTTCTGAAGGAAATTTGTTCAGTGAATCTCTCTTTTCTCCTTTGTTTTCACAGTTAAAACAGTGAACCTTTAGTGCTTGTAATTCTTTCCCAGGAGAAAACAGACAAAACAAAATAGCCACAAGATACACATTGTTCAGCTCTTTTTTCCCCCCCTTGTTTCTGTTCCATTTGATGATCAGTGGTCAGTTATGAGTTTCGGTAGAAACCAAAAGACTAAGAAGAAAGAATTGGACTGCTGGATTGGTGAAACAATAGACTTTAAAAAAAAAGTCACTGGATAAGCTATTTTTTCCCACCTTAAAAAGTTCACTGAAATTTTCACTGAAATGGAAGTTTAATGTGATGCAGTTTTAAAATAAGGTGAAATTGACTAAGAGTTCTTAATTTTCCACTTTTAACACAAGAGACAGGAAGGAGAATAAAACATGCTTGGTTTTATTGTGGCTTAGACCATGCCACTGATGAAACACATCACAGGGGAAGCGCCAAGTACAAGGCAGCGTCAATGGAGGACGACTGACGTAAAGGCTCATCAGTGAAAGCCACATGTCCTCAAAGAGCCATGCATGAGAAATGGGATTGGTAGTTGCCTTCCTAGAACAGTGGGAGGGGTAAAGGCAGAATCCCAGGCTATCCCCGAGAACCAAAGTACAGGAAGGGACTGAAATCTGGAAAGAGGTTTCTTAAGCTGACTTCATTTCCAGCCTATTTACGCAAGGGAGTCAAAAGCTGCTTAAGGCCCCAGTGGAAAAAGCTTTAAGAGTTATGCATGTTTACGGAGATCTAAGTCTCTTAGAATTTAATAACACCAATTTCAAATATTCATTTATTTAATGCGTAGCTGTACAGCCTTTTGCACAAAGACAATTAGGACACTTTTCAGCAAAACAACAACAATACAAAATAACAAAACAAATCTAGGCAATCTATTTTTTTAAAAAAATAAATTATCCATAAATAACAGCAATGAAAATAAATAACCAGGTTTTAGGTGAACATCAGGAGTGAAGAATGATTTTATTAAGATGGTATTATAAGGGGAACAATAGCAGTTCATTCTCTTTTTTTTCCTGGTCTGTTTATTCAGTTAATTCCAAATAGCCCCAAAAGCATGTTGGCCAAAATATTCATCTTCCAAATGTGTGCAGATCCCTTTATAACTTTCTTTCTTTCTTTCTTTTTTTAAAGAAATGATAGCAGTTCATTCTTAAGGAGAAGTGTGTTTGATTCTGTTTTCTGGTGAGACATAAGAATAGATAGAATAGAATAGAATTCTTTATTGGCCAAGTGTGATTGGACACACAAGGAATTTGTCTTGGTGCAAATGTTCTCAGTATACATAAAATAAAGATTCATTCATCAAGCGTCAAGAATCATCAGGTACAACACTTAACAATAGTCATAGGGTATAATAAGCAATCAAATCATACTAAGAAACAGTCAATATAATTGTAAGGATACAAGCGACAAAGTTACAGTCCTACATTCACAAGTGGGAGGGGATGGGTGATCAGGAGTGATGAGAAGATTAATAGTAATAGTAGTGCAGACTTTTTAAATAATTGGACAGTGTTGAGGGAATTATTTGTTTAGCAGAGAGATGGTGTTCGGGAAAAAACTGTTCTTGTGTCTAGTTGTTCTGGTGTGCATACTCCATAGCGTCGTTTTGAGGGAAGGAGTTGAAACAGTTTATGTCCAGGATGTGAAGGGTCTGTAAATATTTTCACAGCCCTCTTTTGGACTCGTGCAGTACACAGGTCCTCGATGGAAGGCAGGTTGGTAGTAATTGTTTTTTTCTGCAGTCCTAATGACTCTCTGAAGTCTGTGTCTGTCCTATTGAGTTGCAGAACCAAACTGGACAGTTCTAGAGGTGTATATCAATAATTCCTCTGTAGAACTATATCAGCAGCTCCTTGGGCAATTTGGGCACATTCCCATCACCACCAACCACCTTCATGATTAAATCTTAATTTTTAAGAAGTGATGAACTGGATAGATTTTGTTCTGATTTTCAGGTAATTTTGGCATAGCCAGAGCTTGTTATTGTAGGGTTGCTTTTTGCCTTTGATGTTTGTGGTTACTATAGCAAATGCAACTATTTATGGAATCATTCTTAGTGATGCCTCTGCCTTGAGCTTCTGTAGTACGTAGATAGTCTAAGTAGGATAAAGATGAGCAAGTGATGATTTAAATAGCTTCAAGTGCCAGGGAAATGCCAAAGGTATTTATAAGATTCTAGTTGTTTATCCAGTATTTACATTTAAATACTGTAACCATAGTGATAGCAACTCATTCTCCTACTTATCCTCAATGGCTAAGGTTTTTTTAAAAAAAAGAAAGACAAAAAACCCTGGTTTGGTTATGTTATCAGTGCAACCTTTGGCAAGATATTTAAGGTTACCAAGAAGGGCTGAATACTTCATTCACTGCTTTTTCAACATCTGGCAAGTTTGAAAAGGAAGAGCTTTTTAAATTTCCTTTTCCATTTTATGTTTATATTTTGAACAAAGAAAAGATCCAGGTTTTTTTTAAAAGGAATGTTACCAATCCAGATCATTGAAAAAGGATATTTGATTATCATTTAAATGCTCAAACTACAATTTTCAAATACAATCTTATTTTTGATAAACATTTATAGTGGCTGACTGTCAGTTTTTGCCAGATATTTAGGTAGGAAAATTTGGAATTGTGGCACAAACTCCATACTTTAGTTGGAATTATGGTGCTATACAGGGGTGGGATTCAAATTTTTTAACAACTGGTTCTGTGGGTGTGCCTTAGGTGGTGGGCATGGCTTGGTGGTCATGTGACTGGGTGGACATGGCTTGGTGGTCATGTTATTGGCTGGATGTGGCCAACTCACTATCACTCACATCGAGGCATGCATCTCCTCACCTGGCCTCCCATGACTATGGGGATGCTGCAACAGTCGTAAGTGTGAAAAATGGTCATAAATTACTTTTTTCAGTGCCATTTTAACTGAATGGTCACTCCACACAAGCAAAGTACCAGCAAAGGAGGAAAAAAAATCTCCAGAGAAGTTCCTGAGACAGGAAGTCTTGTCCTGCCAAGAATCTAATAAGGGTTAATGGAGAGGCAGTTTCTGTAAGCAACACCAGAATGTTTCCTTCCTGCCTTCCTTACAGGATTAGGCCAGTAATTTCTTCTAACAACTGGTTCTCCAAACTGCTTAGAATGTTAACAACCAGTTCTAGCGAATAGGTGCAAACTGGTAGAATCCCACCCCTGGTGCTATATCATATTCCAAATATGTGTGTGTTTTATTTTTAAAAAGTTGCTGCATTTCAGCTGCAATAAAGCAGCAAGTTATTTATGTAGTTAAGCACTTCCATACTTAAGCACATAGTTAAGTGGCTTTTTTAATGACTACAGACCCAACATACAGTCCTTGCTTAATGGTGATAACTGGGACTGGAATTTCTGTCCTCAGTAAATGATCACAATCATGTGACAGGGTGTTGGGATGGATGGAACTTCAAGGACCAGTCATAAGGATAACTAATTCAATGCTGTCATAACTTTGAATAAACAAAGTTATTATTAACCGCATGTCAGATAAGTCAATTATAAAGAGTTCTGGGATGTTTCTCAAGAAGTTAAATGGGCTTTCTTCTTGATTCTGGTACTGTTCTTGAAACTGATTTGATTTGACTAAAAATATCAATCCGAGCAACAACTCAATATGTGTTTCCTTCCCAGGTCCAGGGTTTAGGATTTTTAATAAAAGAAAAAGGAAGGAATTGATTAACTACATCATCTGGATGTTTCCACCATTGTCACTGGAATTGTCATTCCATCCAAATATGGAGCTTCATCTAGTTTCAGCTTGTTCTGTGTTGTTATCCTGTTCAGCTGAGGCTACCTCTTTAAAGAATATTTAACCGGCTCTTTTAAATGATTACGGACATGTTGAAACTTCAGAATAAATATTGACCATGAGGAAATGCCAATTATTTTTAAAGGAAGGGGAAAAAAAACCTTTTATTTTATAATGAAAGAAACCTATCATCAAGACAGGGAAGGGGACGTGTGATAAATTCTAAAGACTTTGATTTGTTGATCTCCATGACCACCTTCTATTTTTGACATACCTTTTAATCAGTGATGGGATTCATTTTTTTTTTACTACCATTTCTGTGGGCATGGCTTGGTGGGCATGGCAGGGGAAGGATACTGTAAAATCCCCAATCAGAGGTTGTATTTGCCGGTTCTCCGAACTACTCAAATTTCCCGCTACCGGTTCTCCAGAACTGGTCAGAACCTGCTGAATACCACCTCTGTTTTTAATACCCTCTGTGTCTGTTGACTAAAACCAAAAGCCGTATTTTGACTGCACCTCCATAGAAATGGATGCCATCTTGAAAGTATGGTATATGAACAGCTGGTAACGTGGCATTCATCTCATATTGTATGGAACAAAACAGTGAAATAAAATCCATATGTTCCACACGCAATGATATCATCCCTTCTAAACACTTAGGGTTTTTTAAAAAAATTGTGTTATCATATGTTCTAAGGCTGCTGCTGCATAATCTCTCAGATGACTGGAGATTACCTCAGTGTATCAAATTAGGGAAGATCCATGCACAACCAGGTGCAATGATTGTTGTTTTGTTCACAAGAGAGACTTCATTTGTTCCTGAGTGAGCCCTTCACACTGACCTCAACATTTGAGCTGCCATAGGAAGAGGTATCTGTTGGGAGGCATAGACCATGGGCAAAAGCTGCCTTATGTGATTATGTATGTTCTTCTGATGGCTTAGCATAGATCAGGGGTGTCAAACTCAATTTCATTGAGGGCCGCACCAGAGTTGTGTTGACCTTAGCGTGGCCAGGGGGCTTGGCCAGCTTGACATCACTCATGTTGGGGGGCACTTGTGGTGGCCAAGTGCTAAAGGTAGAACTTCCTTCAGACTCTCCCTTGTGGTGGTCTCTCATGGAAAGAATGAGACACAGGCTGGTGTACTCGGGATGGGAGTCCAGAGCAAATTCTAGTGCTCCCTTTTATTGAGAATTTTGTACATAGTAAGCATTCCCATTGTGGATTAAAACAATTACATATAGTACACAGAATTGTTTACAGTCATCTGAGCTGCTTAAATGTTTCTGGTGTTTGCTTTTAATTTCCTTGCTTTATCTCAGTGACCCTTAGGCAGACCTGTATGTATAAGGTCTTAGACTAATCATTACCCAATACTGAAGTCAAAGTTTATTCCCACATCTCCCCTGTTTTAGTTTTTTGATGATCGCGGATGCCTTGGTAGCTTTTCGCCATCTGCAACAACAGTTCTCCTTCCGTAGGCTTCACCCGATACATTCCTAAAAGTCCAGGGAGACATTGATACAACAGCATACACAAAGAGAAAGTATAAAAAGCAATATCACTCCAACAATTAGGTGACGAATCCATGAACCATCTGGCAACCAGGACCAAAGTGCAGACCACACGTCCAGTCCCTCGTCCTCCGATTGTAATGGATTCTCATTCAGGGTTTGTTCCATATGCTGTATAGTAGCTGTAATGTTTGGAGAATAATTAGAGATATACATGCAACAATGTGTATGAATCACAGTGCAAACTCCCCCTTGCGCAGCCAAAATAGTGTCCACCGCATATCTGGTTTGCAGGACAAAGTCAAGGATTTTTCCTTGCTCTTCTTCAAGCAGCTTTAGAGTTTTAATGGTGTCTTTAAACATAGTAACTGTCCAATTGTTTAAACAATGCAAATCTCTATAGTTCATTATGACTCCAAAAGGAGGAATAACTCCCCTTGATATCTGTGTCCAGTAGTCATGATTCAAAACAGAGTTTACTTCCGTTGCGGAACGCACATTGCGGATATGAGCAGTCCCCAAAGATTTTAAAATGACATGAGATGGGATTACTTTCCCAAAGGTGCAGACTCCTTTCCATCGTGCTGGCATGCGATCATAGGCCATTCGTCCACACAGCAACCATAGATTTGCTCCCAGGAGATGACCAACCGTATTTGGTTCAGCATAGATTAATTGTGCAAAGGATTCCATTAACATAGTCAAATAAGTGGGCGGTGGTGCGTATTTCCCATTTGCACATTTGGGCAGCTGGTTTTCTCTCGTGGTGGGACAACATGTGGCAGGGATAAATGGACACCCATTTTCATTGATCAAAGATATGATATCAAATTTAGAAATATGTACAAAGTAAGTGAGATTTTTAGTTTTCATGTCATCCGGATAAACCCAACTTCCATTGCCAATAATAATTGTTTTGTTACAAAATGGATATGTTCCCAAGTAAGTCATATTCTCTACTGTCTCATTGTGGGTCCAGCAGATACCCGCCACCTCTTGGATTCGGCTTCCAAGATGCAATGTATTTATGTTACTTGTAGTCCAACTGTTAGACCACATCCCTGAACAACCATAGCATTGTCCCTTATACCATCACCTTCGGCCAGAGGTACTGCAACCATTGGAAGCCCTGATGTTTTGTGAGTTGGCATGTGCATACATATCCAACAATCAGTTTTATTATGAAGGTTTGCTAGCTTCCCCATGTCCTGGATCAACGTGTTTCTTTTCCATTCCCCCAAATCCATCCCCTTGCCCCTTTGGCTGATGATAAGGATGCACACAGCGAGCAGGAACCCAAACAACTGTCCCCTCATCTTCAACAGCAGCGTATCCTCGGCCCCAAGTTATCAGCGGGACAGGTCCTTTCCACGTTGGATCTGGTAGTCTCTTATACCGAACTTTTGGTCTTGGTGTACCTGCAGAAGGGGAGGAAGGAAAATGCCTACTGGCTGCCGTAGCTGTGGGAGATCCTGTCATGTTTAAAAAATTTAAAGTGTATAAGGTAATATTAAGAATGTTTTGTATGTAAGGCAAGCCATATCCATCCACTTCCCCCGTTTTTGTTTTTGTGTGAAGGAGTGCTTGTTTTAGCATCTGATGAGCTCGTTCCACAATGGCCTGACCAGTGGAATTGTAAGGAATGCCAAATTTATGTATAATTGACCATCGATGATAAAATTCCGCAAAGGCGGTGCTAATGTAAGCAGGGCCATTATCAGTTTTGATCTCCATTGGTGGCCCCACATGTGTGAAGGTATGGAGACAATGGTTGACTACATGTTTTGTAGCCTCTCCTCGTTGAGGTGTTGCCATAATAAATCCTGAATAGGTATCAACGGTGACATGCAGATGGTGCCATGATTTGAAGGGAGGGTGTTGTGTGACATCCATCTGCCATAGTTGACAAGCAGATGTCCCCCGAGGATTTACTCCTTGAGGAAGAGCAGTGGATTGAGCATTACAACTAGGACATTGTTGAATAATAGCTGCAGCTTCTGCAGCAGTGAGACCAAATTGTTTGCAAAGAGCTTTGGCATTTTGGTGAAAATAGCTATGTGAGTCCCATGGAGTAACAGGAGAAAGCGAGAGACAGGCCATGGCCGAGGCCGCTGCGTCAGCCACGTCATTCCCTTCCTGCAGCTCCCCGGGAAGTGGCTGGTGGCTGCGAATGTGTGCGATATGTAGAGAATGTGTGCGAGAATGAAGACAGCTTTGCAGAGCTAGAAACAAACTCATAAGATTAGCATCAACAGATGGAGAAAGATAAGCAAATTCAATGTTAAGTATCAATTGATAAACGTAAAGAGAGTCCACAATAAGATTTAGCGGTTCTTGTGCAAATTCCTGTAAGGCCAAAATAGCAGCAGCTAATTCAGCCCTTTGTGCTGATTGCTGAGGAGGGGTAATTTTTGTTTTCCATACCCCTTCCTGTCTCCATGCACAAGCGCCGTAGGTCTTACCACCGTCCGCATAAATGGTCACTCCCCCAACTGGCTGCTTAGCAATAACTGAATTAAAATTTACAGATACGTTTTGAAGCAACTGGAAACGAGGGTCACTGGGGGTGTGGCAAGAAATCTTCCCTGGCCAATTTTCAAGAGCAATTTGCAATTCAATGGATTGACTATACCAATTTTCCCACAGAGTGAGGGAGATAGGTAAAAATAACTGAACTAGATCTATGCCATATAAATGCATACTGCGATTTCGGCCTTTGATGATTAACTCACTATAAAGCATAGCCATAGTAGAAACTGTTTTTCAGGGAGTATTTTGCAAATGTAACCATTCAATGATATAAACCTGCGCTTCATGTAATTGAAATAAAGCTGCAGTAGGCAAGGCTGGAGTTTGTAAAATTGCCAAAGCAAACAGAGTATCAGGAATGCATCGATCATGTAATTTTTCCATTATTCAATAACAATTTTTGTGCGAAATTGTGACAGCAAATCTCTACCCCACAAGTTTATATGCAGGGGCAACACAAGAGGTTGAATCCTTGCAGTCTCACCAGTTTCTCTATGCAATGCTTTCAACCAACATACACTACTTCTTGCAAACTGCATACCACCCACTCCACGAACAGCCAGAGAGTCCTCAAGTGCCCATTCATTTAGCCATTCCTTTTGGCGTATCACAGAGACATCTGCTCCGGAATCTATAAGGCCAGAAAATGATTTTGCCTGAATTTCAATTGTCATTTTTGGTTGGTCTGTAGTCAGATTTTTTGTCAGCGCTAGCAATTCTGCAGCAACTGGAGAACTTGCCATTTCAGTGGACCCAAAACCACCAGTTTGTGCGATCCCAATTAAAGGATTTATAGGGATGTATGGAAGCAATAATGATGCAGGAGTATCAGTGTACAATTGTATCTTAATAACCCCTTTATAATCTTGATCAATAACTCCTGGAATAACAAAAAACCCTTTTTCTGTTGCAGAAGACATGGGAAGTACCAATCCCACTGTTTTTTCTGGCAGTGGCCCATGCAAATGAGTGTCCTCAATATACACTTGATTAGGAAAGGTCACATTAATTGAGTTCAACATTTTTAAACCCAAACCTGCACTCCCAGTAATTGCAGGCGATGCTTTTGTGACAGCCTTGGGAGCGGGGCTAGCTGCACGCCCCAAATTTAGTTTCCCGGATTTTGGTTCTGATCAGAGCGACATTGATTTGCCCAATGAAACCCTTTTTTGCATTTTGGACAGACCGATTTTGGACAGATGTCCTTAATTTTGTTTTTGTTAAATGCCATCCCCCCCCCCAGGGGCATGGCACTGGGCTTTAAAATGGCCAGGCTTTCCACAATTAAAACAATTCCCTGTAGGTTTCATCCTTTTTTGCAATGCCATAGCCAAAGTCTCCATGTTGTAAGCCTGAGAACCCACCACTGCACATGCCTTTAACAGATCAGCCAGAGTAACCTCACCTCTAGCCACCAAGGGCTGTAAGATACGCTTGCAGTCAGCGTTTGCATTTTCAACTGCCAATTTCAGCAAAAGTTCTTTTGCAGCTTCCTCATTAGAGATTTGCCTGGTAATAGCCAATTGTAGCCTTTCCACAAAATCATTATAAGACTCAGATGCTGTTTGCTTAATTTGAGAAAAAGACCGTGTTGGGGTTCCTACATCCTGAATGTGGGACAATGCCCCAAGGACAGCTGCCATAACCATTGGAAATATGTGATCAGGCAAATTAGCAGCTTGATCAGCAGTGGATTCAAACAAGCCTGCCCCATAGATTTGGTCTGGCGTATACAGCCCCCCCCGAATTCCTTCCCCTAGTGATAGCTTCCCTTTGGTATTCTGAGTCAAAAACCACATACTGAGTAGAGCTCAATATCATTCTCATTAAATCTTTCCAGTCACTAGGAATCATGCGTGAGGTAGCCAAACTTATCAGGAGCCCCTTTGTAAAAGGACTTTGAATGCCATAATCTTTAACTGCTTTTTAAATTTCTTTAAGAACTGCTAAAGGAATCGGAACCCATTCAATCTGCAGATTGCCTTGAGCATCCACATGCCTATTGACTGCAAACAAATTCATCAGGGGAATCTCATCAGGCTCTAATTTCCCCTCATTAAAAGCCTGATGCCTCATTGCTTGAACTTTTCCCATTTTTGGTTGGATTTTATCATCCACAGGCATAGGCGCTGTTGGAAATGATAAAGCACACTCCAGTTTTGGGGTAGGAGGGTGCAATACAATTCCTTTATAAGGAAGAGGTTCTACTAAAGTTTTTAAAAGAGATTGTTGCTGGGTCTCTAAAGCAGTCATAACAACCTTCCAATATATCAAAATTTCAGCTGTTGCCCGTGGCTCTTCATGAAGGATAGTTCCAATTCTCCTCCATGTGTGTAACTTTAAAGAGCCTTTCTCTGGATACCAGGAACATTGCCGCCAGCTCTCTTGCAGCAGCTCTCTCACATTATCTTTTGAAAGAACTATTTGCTCCCCCCGGAGGGTTTAAAGATAAAGAAGTTTGTCCTGACTAACTTCAGCAGCTCACTAACATGCCGTTCCTGTGGCTGAGAGAGTTTCCCCCCCCATGTTCCCTGAAAAAATCCTATTGTCCAGCAATAGTTAAGTACGTACTTTACCTATTCCAGGCGAGGAAACACGGAGGTCCGGACACGTACCACCTGCAGTGGATCACATCGGGGTCACCACTTGTGGTGGTCTCCCATGGAAAGAATGAGACACAGGCTGGTGTACTCGGGATGGGAGTCCAGAGCAAATTCTAGTGCTCCCTTTTATTGAGAATTTTGTACATAGTAAGCATTCACATTGTGGATTAAAATAATTACATATAGTACACAGAATTGTTTACAGTCATCTGAGCTGCTTAAATGTTTCTGGTGTTTGCTTTTAATTTCCTTGCTTTATCTCAGTGACCCTTAGGCAGACATGTATGTATAAGGTCTTAGACTAATCATTACCCAATACTGAAGTCAAAGTTTATTCCCACACTCCCTCACTCTCATTATAATATCCTTCCTTCCTTTCCTCCCTCCCTCCTTCCTTCCTATCTTCCTTCCTTCCTTCTTTCCTTTTCTTCTTTTTCTTCCTCCTTCCTTCTCCTTTCTTCTTCCTTCCCCTCTTTCTTCTTTTTCTTTCCTTGCTCTCTTCCCATCTTCCCATCTTTTTCTTCTTTCTCTTTCCATTTCTCTTTTCCTGTGCCTTGCATGCTCAAGTGCAGAAGGGAAAACATTTCTCCTTTTGTTTCGTGTTTAGTTTGCAAAAAAGGAGTTGTGGGGGGGGGCAGCCCTCCCGAGCTTGTTTGTGTTGGCAGAGGCACTGCAGGCCGGTCCTTTGCTGTTTCTGGGGCAGCCGATGGGCCTTGAGTTTCACACCCCTGACATAGATTATACTTGTTGCTCAGGTACAAATACTTTGGCAACCTTAAGACATTATGATATGCATGCTGTGCGTACCCTAGACTTTTGGCTAGGAACTGTAGCAATATCTCATGCAGAGTTTCTCAATCTTAGCGTCTTCAATTCTCAGAAGCCCCCTCCCCCCACAGCATGCTCGTCTAATGAATCATGTAGTTGCACAATGTGAATTACAGATAATCCTTGACTTAAAACAGTTCATTTAGTGACCAAAAGTTCCAACGGCACTGAAAACAGTGACTTATGACCACTTTTCACACTTACAACCATTGCAGCATCCCCATGGCTGTGATCCAAATTCAGATGCTTGGCAACTGACTCATATTTCTGATGGTTTTAGTGTCCCAGGTCATGTGATCGCTATTTGCGACCTTCTGATAAGCAAAGTCAATGGGAAAGCCAGATTGACTTAACAAACATGTTACTAACTTAACAATTACAGTGATTCCCTTAGCAACTCTGGCAAGAAAGGCCATAAAATGGGGCAAAATTCATTTAACAATTGTTTTGCTTAGTAACAAAATTTTGGGGTTTATTTTAGTTGAGGGCTCTCTGTGTACAATATGTGTCAGTGGTATCTTGCTATCACAATATGCATGAGTTACTATCCTGCCTCATTCCCCATCTATCCAACTTGGATGTCCATAAAATGGCAGATGAAAACTCCAGCTGCTCAGAGTCACTTCGAAATATAAGATGACTAGCAAACAAACTTGATAATTTTAAAAAAATACGGAAGTGTTCTGATTTTGAGATTTCCTGGAGGAATTACTGAATTGTTAGATGTGAAATATTTTGAACATTTAAAAAAAAAGCACTTTATTAATGCTATAACCAACTTCAGTTTCTATAACTTCTATGGCAGATATCTCTATCGATACAACTGCTTTATTGATACCCTTTATAAGAATGTGTTGACCACAGAGGAGGTGGAGTCCCAAAAATCAATTGTTCTCCAGAACTATCTTGTTGCTGACATATTTTATGTGACAGGCAACTCATTCCCAGGAATATCATTTTCTGCTATGTCTCACATTCACATGTAATACGCTTATTCTTCCTTTTAAAAACAAGATAACTAGGCTGGCCCAGGGGGGAAACAATCCAATCACCATATCGTCATACAATGAGGGGTGGGCTTCTGGGAGTTCGCAGGGGTTCAGGAGAGCCCCTAGCTAAAATCCTAGTCCCCACACAGCCCTGTTTTGGATGCAGGTAAATGCAAGGCACGTCTGGAGGCTCAGGGAGGGCAAAAAACAGGTCTCCTGGAAGTTTGGGAAGGCCGGAACTGGGCCTGTTTTCAGCTTCCAGAGAGCTTCCAGAGAGCTTCCAGAGCCCAGGGAGGCCATTTTCACCTTCCTGGAGGCTCAAGGAAAGCCTCTGGAGCCCAGGGAGGGCAAAAATACCCCCCCACACTGTGGTCCAGGAGGCTGACTAGGCCACACCCACCATGACCACGCCCACTCAGCAACCAGGCAGAGAACCGTTTTCTAAAATTTTTGAAGCCCACCCCTGCATACAATGGATGTTGGGTCTTCTTTCCTACCACAATTCCATTTTTTTAAAAAAAAAATCTCAGCGAGGCTCAAAAAATTGACGACAACATTAAATGAATGCGAATCCTTTTTGCCTTAACAATGAGATTGTGAAGTGTTTCTAACCATGCCCAAATGAGCATGAAAACAAGGCGAGTTCTGAGAGAGCCCTGCAGCCATCAAGGTCTCTTCTGAACCATAACCAGAGCTTGCTGTGTGAATCCTGCTTTATTGACTTGGCTTTTACTCAGATAGTGTTACATAAATTGGAGGGACCTCTTTTGGTCCAGAATCCAGGGAAGAAGAGTATGTGCTCTACCACCCCTATTTAGCCAGTGGCTGGGGATCAAAGATCATTGCTGTTTGCTTCCCCAGATTCCTGCTGCAGAGTTATGCAAGATCTTTGTTAGTAAAGTTTGGCCAGCAGCTAGAATTCATCTAATGCCTGGTATCTGCTTGCATCCCCCTCCCAATTCTACTGCATGGGTTTACAAAAAAAACTGCTCCGCCAGCCTCATCCAAGGTTATAAAGCTCATGTCCTCTTCCTGTTTGCTTTAGAACTTAGCTGCTGGGTCTGCTTTTCTCTTCCACAGACAAGTAACTTCTTTATTTATTTGAGCCCCTTTTCTCTGGTGACTATGATATGCAGCAGAAGGCCTCAAAAAGTCCCAATACTATCCTGGTTCAGAAAGACCCTTTTAGAGGAATTCTAGTGCCTTCAGAAGACCTCCCGTTTCATCTGCCACATGCCTAAAAGAGTCTTCATCCTTCCTTTAGGTTATTCTGCACAGTCTTCTTTTTTCTTCCCCGTTATGATTGATATTTGATTTTTGTTGCAGACGCAGAAGAACAAGATGTTTCACAAGAGTCCAACTGTTGCCTGGCTGATGCTAGTGGGGTTCCTGGCATTATTGGATAGCAGATGTCAAGCTCAGCGGGACTGCCGAGTGAGCAGCTTCACGGTTCAGGAAAACTTTGATAAATATCGAGTAAGTACCCTGCCTTCATCTCTTCCTTCCTCTAGCTATTCTAGTTTGCTCCCCTACAGCCCATGCCTGCATTATTATTATTATTTTTTGCTGTTCCCCACTTTCCAAAATTTTCCCCAGTTACATGAAAAAAAAAAAAATCTGAGAAGGCTTCTTAGCTGCCTGTACAGTAAGCCTGATAGATTGAGCATGGCTAGTCTGGAGAAAAGAAGGATTAGGGGTGACGTGATAGCAGCATTCTAGTATTTGAGGGGCTGCCACAAAGAGGAGGGGGTCATCTTATTTTTCAAATTACCAGAAGGCAAGACAAGAAACAATGAATGGATGGAATCTAATCAAGGAGAGAAGCAACTTGGAATTAAGGAGAAGCTTTCTAACGGCACAATTAACCAGTGGAACAGCTTGCCTTCATAAATTGTGGGTGCTTCATCACTGAGGTCTTTTAAGAGACTGGGCAGCCACTTATTTGTCTGAAATGGTATAGGGCAGGGGTCTCCAACCTTGGCTCCTGGAAGCCTGGCGGACTTCAACTCCCAGAATTCCACAGCCAGCTTTGCTGGCTGTGGAACTCTGGGAGTTGAAGTCCGCCAGGCTTCCAGGAGCCAAGGTTGGAGACCCCTGGTATAGGGTCTCCTTGAGCAAAAGGTTGGACTCGATTAGAAGATCCCCTCCAGCTCTATTCTGAATTGAATTGAATTAAATGATCTCTTCCAAGCAGCCATCTTTCTTACTGCCTTCAGTTTCTTCCCTAAAAATCTATCTTATCACCTTGATTTTCATGCCCTATACCAGGACTGGGAAACCCATGGGATTCTGAATGTTGCTGAACTACAATTTTGTGTGGCCTGAAAGCATTTAGAGGGACATGAGTCTCTATCCTTGAATTCATAACCATACTTAAATATAACCCAGATCCTTGATTTTTTTTTCATCGACTGCTTCTTTGGTTGCCAACTGTAAAACAGAGTAGGAACGGTCATCTTCTACACTATAAAATGTCATGCCTTTCACTACTCCTAAATGGATAAAAGTATTAACATTGCATGAAGCTAATTCTCTTTGCAGTAGAGAAAGGCAGTTAGTTGTATTCATGGCTCAGCAAACTGTTCCATTCCTCCCATTTATTGTCAGAAATAAATTTCACTCTCTTAGAGTGTAAGTCTCTTTTGTGAATTGCGTTACATGTGTCTACATTTCAAATAACACCAGTAACTTGGTTTCACCTGAATTTCCTCCTTGGAATTATTGTTGTTCAAAGACAGCCTACATATGTAGATATTTCACCTGTATGTAAACTCCAAGTGAATCATCTTCTATTATAAAGTCTAGATTTCAAGTTTTCTTATTGACAGACTGAGACAGTTTTTTGGGTGGGGGAAGACAAATGGCTCAATTTCATTATCCGAATCATTTATGTGTTACTCTCCACAAGGCTGAGTTATCTAATCCAATTTATCTCTGCTATACCTGTGTTAGAGATGATAGGAAAAGGAAAAGCTTTCTAGATCACTTCCAATGGATAGCAGTTATTTTTGATACTGATCTTAATTTTAGCCTGACTTCAACAATATAGTTTTTACTCTTACGTTTTGTAATGGGCTTTTTTCAGTGCTGTAAACTGCCTTGAGCATTGTATAAAGATGGGATGAAACCTAACAAATAAGTACAAATAAAATAGAGAAGAGTACAGAAGAGTACATTTCATGAAATATAAGAGTACATTTCATGAAATATAAGGCACAGATCTTTAGGACTTTGAAAGACAACAGTCATAGAACACTTTAGACTTCCTTTTCTAAGATTGCAGAGAATACTTCAACTCTGATTTTTCTGGGAAAGACAAATCTGACATTGGACATTTCTTATTGGCAGGCAACTTTTCCTTTCACTTTTCCTGGTGTAGTAAGGAAATCAAAATTAGATATGTAAGGAAAAGGTATGGTATGCTGGATCTAGTGTTTTCTTTTGACTATTGGCTCATAATCAGTGGATAATCTGCGTCATCCCTGGAATGGTATATATTTGTACCTTCTCGTTGGTTTCATAATGACATAAGAACTATCTGGTAAATAAAACAACGGTTAATTATTAAGTTTTGCATAGTTATTGTGTATAGTCCACCCCTCTTTCAAAAGAATGGGATAGGATAGGATAGGATAGGATAGGATAGGATAGGATAGGATAGGATAGGATAGGATAGGATAGGACAGGACAGGACAGGACAGGACAGGAAAGAATAGTTTATTGGCCACGTGTGATTGGCCACACAAGAAATTTGTCTCTGGTGCATAAGCTCTTAGTGTACATACAACAACAAAGTGATAGGACATATATCATAGATCACACAGTAGTTACAATCATTAATCACAAGATATAACAAGTTTAAATCATAGATGCCAATAGGAAAAGGTAATAGGAAAGATGAGAAGATGAGAAAGGTGAGAAGATGGGAAGGATAATATCAATACAACCCTACTACATGGATAAATATCTTTAGGCCTATAATCAAAATTTGTACACCTGTCTTCAGAAGTCCCAAAATAAGGCTTGTAAATTGCACTCACCAACTTAATCTGGAATTTTATTTTAAGCAACATTTGCTGAGAATCAAGGTTTGTTTAGCTTCCCTCAAAATGTTTTGGGATTTCTTGAAATATTGAAGTTCATCCCTGCATAGCATGTTGGAATTTTATTTTTGTTGCAAATGTTAATGACAGATGATCACAGCTGCAATTGAAACTTTCTTCATTGGCATTTCGTTTCCTCATATTGCATTGCATTTCCTCATATTGACCTATTCCTTTAGACCAGTGGGCCAGGGACCATTGGTGGTGTATGAAAATTTTTTGGTGGTCTGCAGAGAAATGTCACCCCCCCAAAGAACCCCCACAAAGCAATTAATCCAGGAGGTGTGGGAACACAAGGCTGCACTGCTCATATGGCCCGTGGGAACACAAGGCTTGCATCACTTGCATTGCAAACAACACAAGGTAGTGAGGGGAGGGGGGAAAGGGCAGAGGGGGAGTAACTTGGTCCACTTGCCCCACGTGCCTTGCCTGGCCACTGGGCTTCTTTTTCTTCTTCTGTTTTTGGCTGCACGCAAGGAAAGCAGCAAAAGTCTTTCTTTCTTTCCCCCAAACTCCACCAGAAATGAATCTTTGGGACCCTGCAAGGCCTCCTGCTCCAAGAGGCTGCGCTGGCAAAGACTCATTTCTGGCAGAGTTTGGGGGAGAGAAAGAAAGACTTCTGCTGCTCCGGAATGACCAAAGGGCCAGTCTTGTGACTACTGCAGCTCTGGAATTTGTGACCGACTTTTCCACCAACGTCAGCAAGCCACCATCAGTCAAAATTCATATTAGTGGTCCACAGGATTTAAAATTATGAGTTTGGTGGTCCCTGAGGTCCAAAAGGTTGGCGACCCCTGCTTTAGACAAAGTCTAAAGAATTTTTTTCCCCTCTTTCTGGCAGTATGCTGGCTTCTGGTATGCCATAGCCAAGAAGGACCCTGAAGGATTGTTTCTTCAGGATAATGTGGTGGCCAGCTTTATTGTGGATGAGAATGATAAAATGACTGCCACTGCTAGAGGCCGAGTCGTGCTCTTCGGGTGAGTCTTGAGTTCCAGCTTCCTTCACAGAAGGTCCAGTCATATCATTAGGGAGAGTCAGGTTGCTATCTTAGATATCTTGGGACATCAAGCTGGTAGGTTTTAGAATGTATTACTATTGCAATGAAGAAGGACAAGGCAGGGGACAATCCAATGGTGATGGTAGTGGCAGTTTCCAACTTATGCCAAAAATCATATCTGGTCTTGATTAATATACACTTTGGAAGGTTCAACACAAGAAGAAAAATGGTTATTTTTCAAGTCAGAAAATGATGGTCCAGCCTATTATAATTTTTGTTTCTCTTCCACCTGTTCACATTCTTTTATTCCTTACTGGTAAGCATAAGTAGCTACAGATTTGGAATACTGAATTCAGTTTTGGTTGCCATGAAGTAAAAAAGATGTTGAGACTCTATAGAAAGAGAGCAGAGAAAAGCAACAAAGATGATTAGGGAATTGGAGGCTAAAACATATGAAGAACGGTTGCAGGAACTGGGTATGTGTAATCTAATGAAAAGAAGGACTGGGGGTGACATGATAGCAGTGTTCCAATATCTCAGGGGCTGCCACAAAGAAGAGGGAGTGAAGCTGTTCTCCTGAGGGCAGGACAAGAAGCAATGGGTGGAAACTAATCAAGGACAGAAGCAGCTTAGAACTAAGGAGAAATTTCCTGACAATTAGTATAATTAATCAGTGGAACAACTTCCCTCCAGAGGTTGTGAATGCTCCAACACTGGGAGTTTTTTAAAAAGTGTTGCATAACCATTTGTCTGAAGTGGTGTAAGGTTTCCTGGCTAGGCAGGGGGTTGGACTAGAAGACCTCCAAAGTCCCTTCCAACTCTGTTATTCTAATCTATTCTATTAGATGAGCATGCTGGGAGGGGATGGATTCTGGGAATTGAAGTCCACACATCTTCAAGTTGCTAAGATGGAGAAATACTGCATTAGACATTGCTGTAGTTTCTAGCAAAAGCCTAGGAGAGGCACAACATGTATACACCATGATGTCTGAAGGTTGCCAAAGTATTTGTATCTGAGCCTCAAGTAAGAAGCCATTAGCAGAACATGCATAAGGTAGCTTTTGCCCTTGGTCTATGCCTCCTACACATACCTCTTCCTATGGCATGTTAAGGTCAGTGTGAAGGGCTCACTCAAGAACAAATGAAGTCTCGTGAACAAAACAACAATCATTGCACCTGATTATGTATGGATCTTCCCTAATTTGATACACTGAGGTAATCTCTTCTCTTCTCTTCTCTTCTCTTCTCTTCTCTTCTCTTCTCTTCTCTTCTCTTCTCTTCTCTTCTCTTCTCTTCTCTTCTCTTCTCTTTTTTTCTCTTCTCTTCTCTTCTCTTCTCTTCTCTTCTCTTCTCTTCTCTTCTCTTTACAACTATGACCTTAAATCCATGTCTTCTTCTTTTCAGTAACTGGGAGATGTGTGCTGATATGATTGGCATCTTCACTGAGACAGAGGACCCTGCCAAGTTTAAAATGAAATATTGGGGTTTGGCTTCGTATCTCCAGAAGGGAAGTGAGTATACCAGGAGGAGAGCTAGTTACACAGAGCCCTTTCAAAGCCAAAATTCAATAAATCTGGGAAGTACCAGGTTGAGGGAGAAGGTTATATATATCTAGTCTCTTTTAATGAGATGTTGGTCAAATCGCTAAGCGTTAAGTACAGTAGATGAAAGCAGAAGAAAATCTCCCTTGCCTGCCCACTTGAAGCTCCAGCAATTTAAGGAAGTTGCTCAGAATAGACTGACATAATTATCATTGCAATGATTTTGTTACTTAAGTTGATGAAAATTTGGTATCCCTTGAAGTCTTCAAAAAAAAGCAGATGGAATTGCCTGTTTTTTTAAGGTCCGCCCCCCTCCTTTTTTTTTTTTTTTTGACTAGAACAAATTAACTCTAGAAATCATCAAATGTTACTGGAAAGAATATTTGTCTCCAGGGTTGTTGTTCTTTCACTGCCACCTTCAACAGATATTCAACCTTTGGTCTGCCACGAAATCGCAACAGGCTGCTTCCTAAGGACTCAGGAGTCCAAAGGCTGGTGTGCTTGTTTGTGTCATGTTAAACAGTAAATCTGGTGCATCCCTTCCGTTGTATCTTATCAAAAACTGGCTCCACTCTTTTAGAAAGGAAGCTGTTAGAAGTTCTTAACCCTCCTCAAGTAATTGGTAACTTTAAAGATAATGTAGTCCTAATGTTGATTCCTGTGTAAATTTCAGGACTTTTATCACTTCAGCCATGGATGTTAAACTTTTGGCTTCCTCAGCACCAAAATATCATTATCAACATTTCTGAAACCCATTCTCACTGTTGTGTTCACCAGTTTGACTTGCCATTTGCCTCTCTGTTTATAATTTTTATACATACAGCATAAGCATATATATGAGCGACTAAATTGGCTGTGTATTTAAATATTTCAGAATCGGTTTTAAATAATTGGCACTTTCTTTTTTTTTTTTTTAAACAAATTTTATTAATTTTACAAAAAACACAATAAAACATAAACAAAACTAAAAGATCTTTTCTGAAGGTTGTCTGATCTCGGGTTGAAACTCTTCACACAGACACAAATTCAAACATCATATTCACTTTATATATCCTTCCATATCTTATTATCATTTTCTTTTTTATATTATATATATAAACCATTTTTATCAATTTTATATAAACAAATGCACAAGGCATAACAGCTTATAAGTTCTTTTCTAAGAAAAAATAATAAAAGAAGAAAACCAATAGAACATAACAATCCCAAATTATAGTATCAATACTTTGTCTATTTAACTTCATATCTTATCCCAACTTCTCCTTTTCATCCAAATTATTTCTTATTAATTAAAATTTTTTTTTTGCCTTTTTTCAATATACAACATCCAAAAAAGAAAAAAAAAACATAACAAAACCTTTATATATCCTTTCATATCTTATTACCATTTTCAATAATATTCTTTGTCTGTTCTATTTCCAACTATCCATTCATCTTTTTTTCTTTTATTATACTTCTCCTGTACACCAATTGGAGTAACGTCTATAACTCATTACCCTAACTTAAAAGTACTTCATATAACAATTTTTCTTGGGATCCTGTTTAAAAGATTCTAAAATTACACAATGAATTTTATACTCTAAATACACATAGAAAAATACAATCTTATGTACCCTCCAGAATCCCTCTTTTATCCTAAATTAAATTCACCCATTGTCTCTGAATAAACTTTTTTTCTTTAGATCTTGCTTCCCCCCATTGAGGCTTCTCCTCCCCCTCTTTCTCTCTTGCTTATTCTTCTCTCCTTGCCCTTTTTACCCCTTTGTCTCTCCTCCTCCCTTTTCTTACTCCCTTTCCTTTGCTTTCTAACCTTGCCTCCACCTTTCCGCTCATTTTTCTCTTCTTTGGTTGTTTTTATAATTCTTAAAATCCCCTTTTTCTTATCCTTTTTCTCCTCCTCCCCGGAAAGAACCCATTGTTCATCAAAGATGGCTTCTTCTTTCTCTTCTTCTTTGTCCCAGTCCTTCTGCTGCGTAGTCAACTTTTCATAAGTGCATAACGCCATTTCTAAGAATTGAAACAAAGTGCCCAAAGTATCTTCTTTTTTATATTTTTGATATTCAGTCTTTAGTTCATCCACAAGCGATGCCATTATGAAAAAAGAAACTTTTCCCAAAACAACCACAAATATTTTTAATCAAGAATAATTCAAAAAAAAAATTCCAAAAATTAATACTTTTCTTCCTTCTTCTCTTTCTCTTTCTGGGGTTAATGTTTAATCAAAGAGGTCCAATTACCACATACCTTTCTTTGGGATTCTAAGCAATCTCCTCCTTTTTCAGCTTCTGCTCCAATTTTTTTTCCTCTCCCTTCCCACTTGCAATATCAATTTTAAATAATCAGAAATCCATACCTCCAACAAGGGTTTTCCAATTTCTTAAGTTTTTCAATGTCCAAAAACCCTTTTGTCCCTTAGCTTCAACTCTCAAAACAATTCACTTTCAATGTCCAATATGTCCAAACATATCTGCTGTTTCCATGGGGTGGGAGAGTGAAGAAAAAAAAAAGTTCCCTTTAACAGCTTCTCCGCCGCTTTCGATCTTCTTAGGGATACAATGTATCCTCCAGCAATTCAAACAGCTCAGTTCCAACCAATTTTAAAGATGTTACTTGACCCGGCTCAGACAGCACTTTCACTCTTCTTACTTCCTCCAGCGCAATCTTACCCGGTTGCTGGCTTCTTCGTGGCGGCCATTGCTGACCGCCGCTCCACTGCCTTGGGAAAAAGGGGTTTTTCCGGAGGAGGAGGGGGTCTGCGACACCCCCAACCCCCTGTCCGACTCCCCTCTCTCTTCAGCTGTCCCTACAGGGCAGCCATATCCCCCTGACCCATCTGGATCGGGGGTACCTTGGCAGCTAGCACAGCAGGAATCGCGAGCTGTCGCGAATTCCTGCTGCCCCGAAGCCACGCGAAACCGGAAACAATAATTGGCACTTTGTAATACAAAGATAAATCTCATCTCTAATAAAATTCAGCATCTAAAGGGCAATACCTTTTACACTGTTAAGTAGATGCCTACAATAACAGGCTTTGTTCACAAAGAAAGAAAGTGTAAAATCATTTTTAAAGTGAATAACGGTACATCAATATGAGATCCTGAACGAATGGGCTTGGTGCAATAAAAAAATGCAGGTAGTCCTCATTTTACAACTATTTGTTTAGTGACCATTGAAAGTTACAACAGCACTGAGAAAAGTGATTTACAACCAGTCCTCTCACTTGCAAATATTATAGCATCCCAACTGTTTACATGATCAGAATTTGGGAGCTTGGCAACCAGCATGAATCTACAACTGTTGCAGCACCCTGAGGTCTTGTGTAAAGTTGTTAAATTGGACTTAACAACTACAGTGATTCACTTCATAATCCAGGCAAAAAAAGGTCATAAAATGAGGCATGACTCATGGAGCCACCTCGCTTGCTTAGGAAATTCAATAGTCATCATATCTTCAGGCCTATGTGTAAGTGAATTTTAAAGTAAATTTTCATTATGCTTTATCCTAGATGATGATCACTGGGTTGTGGCCACGGATTACGATACGTATGCTCTACACTACTCCTGCCGCAATATTACCGAAGATGGGACTTGCGATGATAGCTACTCGTTTTTGTTTTCCCGGTCTCCAGATGGGATAACACCTGAAGCACAACGAATTGTCAGGCAAAAACAGGTGGAAATCTGCCTAGACAAGCAATACAGGCGTATTTTACACGATGGTAAGGAATATTTTATTAGAATTTTACAGGAAATCTGGCTCAGGATGGGATAGATTGGGAACAAGAAAGCTGTTCATTCTAGGGAAGTTAGAATTCTTAGTGGCACACAGATGCCACAATCAACTTAAGATCCTTGATAAAAACAGGGCCTCTCTTCCAGAGAGATTGTGTAAGAAAATAACACAATGAGTGAATGATGGAGAATAGATTATGTGTCTCTTCGAATGGGCAAAATGTAAGTTCCTAATACATTTGTCTAGGTCAGGGGTCTCCAACCTTGGCAACTTTAAGACTTGTGGACTTCAACTCCCAGAATTCAAAGCCGGCTGGCATGAGGAACTCTGGGAGTTCAAGTCCACAAGTCTTAAAGTTACCATGGTTGGAGACCCCTGGTCTAGATCAGTGTTTCTCAGTCTCACCCCATCTTTGAGTTGCATGGACTTCAGCTCCCAGAATTCATCAGGCAACCTCTTAAAGTTGTGAGGTTGAGAAATACCAGTCTGGATCATTATACATCTTAAGACTAGCTTTCACCAATCTGATTGTTTTGGGGCTATTACTCTTGAAATTTCTAACCAATAAGAACTTATGGCTGGGAAATTTGTAAATCCAACACATCTGTTATATCTGCTTCAAGTTCTATTCATGGCAAACTCTAATTAATACATAATGTTTAAGAGGTGCAACTGATGAAATGATCAGATTTGAGGAGTGGATCATACTAGAAACAAACTTATAAACCTATTTATCCATCTGGAATGCCACTGTTTTTCACACTGGATTCCTGTCAGCTATTATGAGCTGAAGTCTATCCAGGGCAGAATCCCAAGGGATCAAAGAGGGAACTGAAAGGCAAATTAGGCATGAGAAGATTCATGAAAGGAATAAAACAAACTTGGCCATGAGTTAAACATTGGGTGTTCTTAATAAACGATGGAACTGAAAAAAAAGGAAGCCCAGATGAATTTCTGCTCTTCCATATTAATTCATCTTTATCTACCAATTTTCTCAGATTTCATTCATATACTTCCCTCTCCAGTCCTTTTGCAAATAGAGGCATCTAACTTCTTAAGTTAAATTTGGATTATTCTCTCTTTTTGCTAGGAAATCTCTTCCTTCAGTTCTGCAATCCACAGAATATCTGTTTTTTCATCTTGAAATTCATGTCTTTCTCCCACTTCAGAGTATCCAGGCCCAGTTAACTTCAGAGTACCTAGGCCCAGCAGCTGCTGTGGTACTCATTCACACAATATTGCCTGTCCTGCAAAAGCTTTAATATATTTCTCATGGAGGGTTTCTCTATATCAGTATTTCTCAGACTTGTCAACTTTAAGACGTATGTATTATTCTTTGAGACATCAAGGATTAAATTAAACAGACATTCATACTCTAGTCTATTTAGTAAGCTGGTTTGTACCATCTGCCAGCTGTAGGACCTTATTATACCATATTAAGTCAAACCAGTTCCCTTTATTTAATAATGCGTCCTGGGAATTTTAGCAGACGTAGTTTCTCTTTTTCTTTCTTAGGATTCTGCAACTAAAGACAACATACTATGGAAAGCAGGAAAACATACTCTCAAGAGTTAAATGCTTTAAAAATGTACTGTTTTGAGAGAAGTCCTTTATTTCAATTTAATTCATTTGTGGATTCATTTGGATTTTAAGTATACTTATCTCAATTACAGATAAGTAATTTATCATTTATCCAGTTAATAAACTGAAATCATTGTAATAGCACCAGGATTGTGTTGTGAACGTGTATTTATGCATTTGGGGTATGTAATTAGCATGTTGTCTTTCCAGTGTTTAAACATTACAAATCCAAATTGTTGGAGCTAAGTATGTGTTGTGTCCTTTCTCATTGTGTAAATGATCCACAAATATTATTGTGCTGTCAGAACTTCAGCTGATGGAAAGTGAAAGTATATCCCCATCTTGATCAACTGAAAAACTTTTCTTGAGGAAGAGGAAGCTGTTACATAAAATATTATTGCAATTTGTGCACATGTTGCATCTTTTTACAAGATACATACCTGTTTTTCTTGAAAATATGCTATTGAGTATTTTATCTTTTTCATACATTTTATATGAACATGATTATCCAGGGTCCTTTGATTTACAATATGAACATGAAAATTTCCCTCACACTGATGCTGGACCAAAGAAATATTCAACAAGCCATTTAGATTTTTTTATACCTTTATGATTATTTTAATATAAATAACTCAAGGTGGTGAACATGCAAAATACTCTTTCTTCCTCCTATTTTCCCCACACAGCAACCCCATGAGGTGGGTTGGGCTGAAGGAGAATAATTGGCCCAAAGACACCCAGTTGGCTTTCATGCCTAGTTCTAGGGTGGGACTAGAACTCATAGTCTCCTGGTTTCTAGCCAGCATCTTAACCACTATACCAAACTGACTCTCAAAATTGTCTTATCCTATGATGAAACATACATCATGGTCATGGTTCTAGGGTGGGACTAGACGCCCAGTTGGCTTTCACCCTAGTTCTAGGGTGGGACTAGAACTCATAGTCTCCTGGTTTCTAGCCAGCATCTTAACCACTATACCAAACTGACTCTCAAAATTATCTTATCCTATGATGAAACATACATCATGGTCATCATAATGGAAATGCTGCTCCTTATGTACTGGACAGTATTTGTTATAAGTACAGAGAAGCTGAAATTTGCATTGGTTGTTAAGATGCAAGTTCATTGTTTGTCTTCCCTCCCCTCCATTCCCAATGGCCATTGCCAGATCATCTTACTTGCTAGCTGACATAAAACAATACTCCTTACTTTGGTTCCTGCAAATAACCCTTTTTCTGTATTCACCTAAATAAAGTAAACCATGGATTAACCAAAATGGGCAGCAGTTGTACAAGATACTGATACTAAAGGTACAAGGTACCATGTATTACAACAGCACTAAAAAAAGCGACTTATGACCTTTTTCATACTTATGACCTATGCAGCAATCCTATGGTCCTATGATCAAAATCCAGATGCTTGGTCAATGGTTCATATTTATGGCAACTGCTGTGTACCAAGATAATGTGATTCCCCTTTTGCAAAGTCAACGTGAAAGCCAGATTCACTTAGCAGCCATGTTAGCAACTTAACAACTGCAATGATTCACTTAACAACTGTGCAAGAAAGGTTGCAAAATGGGGCAAAAGTTCACTGAACAAGTGTCTCACTTAACAACAAAAATGTTGGGCTCAGTTGTGGTCATAAGTCAAGGACTGCCTATATTAGATCTTCAACTGATCTGTTTTAACTACAGTTCTCTCGGGAGGTTCCAGAACTGAGGGGGACCTTGGTTACAAAATACAATAGTCAATTGTGTTCATAGGACACAGCAGTCATACTATAGAGCCGACAGTGTCTGCTGAAGAGACATTAAAGTGCTGTTCCCAGTACTGGCCTTCCTTATCTCACTTGCCTTCAACCTGTCCATTGGACACAGTTGTCTGTGTTTTTTTTTTTTGAAACAAATTTTTATTGATTTTAAAGATAAAACAACACATCATTAACTATTAAATACATAAACACATAAAACCTCTTAACATTGTAAATCCTTACAAGTCAAACAAAACATTATTTTTATACAGCATAATTCCAATTTATCCCATCTCCATATGGACACACAAACATCTTTCAGCAAATTTCTCATTTTTTCTCTTTACTCCTATTCAATTTCATTTCTCTTCCATATTTATCCATTTTATAGTCATCATATTCTTTTCTTTCTGGCTTGTATAAATTATTCTCATCTAACATTCCTCCAAGGTTTTATTGATTCTTTCCTTTTTTTTTTTTTTATAAAAAACAAATTTTGTTAGTTTTACCATAAGCACAATACACAAACATACAAACACAAAACATAAACAAAACTAAAAGATCTTTTCTGAAGGTTGTCTGTTCCCGGGTTAAAACTCTTTACACAGACATAAATTCAAACATTATATTCAACCCATATCTCCTTCCAAATCTTATTATCATTTTCTTTTTTATATATATATATAAAAACCATTTTTATCAGTTTTATAAAAACAATGCACAAAGAATCAAGGCATAGCAGCTTATAAATTCTTTTCTAAGAAAAAATAATAATAATAGACCAATAAGGCATAACATTTCCAAATTATAATATCAATATTTCATATAATATTAACTTCATATCTTGTCCCTACTTCTCTTTTCCATCCAAATTATTTATTAATTAAAATTTTATTGCCTTTTATCAATATACAAAATCCAAAAAAAAAAAAGCATATATATCCTTCCATATCTTATTACATTTTCAACAACATTCTTTGTCTGTTCTATTTCCAATTATCCATTCATCTTTTTTTTCTTTTACTATACTTCTCCTGTACACCAATTGGAGTAACATCTATAACTCATTACCCTAACTTAGAAATACTACATATAGCAATCTTTCTTGGGATTCTGTTTAAAAAAAAATTCTAAAATTACATAATAAATTTTATATTCTAAATATACATATAAAAACACACTCTTATATACCCTCCAGAATCCCTCTTTTAATCTAAATTAAATTCACCCATTCTCTCTAAATAAACTTTTTTTCCTTAGGTCTTGCTTTCCCCCATTAAGGCTTCTCCTCCCCCCCTTTCTCTCTTGCTTATTCTTCTCCTTGCCCTTTCTACCCCTTTGCTTTTTCTCTTCGCTTTTCTTGCTCCTTTTCCTTTGCTTTCTAACCTTGCCTCCATCTTTTCGCTCATTTTTCTCTCTTTTGGTTGTTTTTATAATTCTTAAAATCCCCTTTTTCTTATCCTTTTTCTCCTCCTCTCCAGAAGGGACCCATTGTTCATCAAAGATGGCTTCTTCTTCCTCTTCTTCCTTGTCCCAGTCCTTCTGCTGCGTAATCAACTTTTCAAAGGAACATAACGCCATTTCTAAAAATTGAAACAAAGCGCCCAAAGTATCTTCTTTTTTATATTTTTGATATTCAATCTCTAGTTCATCCACAGACGATGCCATTATGAAAAGGGAAACTTTTTCCAAAACAACCACAAGAATTTTTAATCAAAGACAATCAAAAGCAATTAAAAAAAAGAAAAAAAGTTCCAAAAGTTAATACTTTTCTTCCTTCTTCTCTTTCTCTTTCTGAATTAATTTTTAATCAAAGAGGTCCAATTACCATATATCTTCTTTTGGGATCCACAAAGACGTTCTAATCAATCTCCTCCTTTTTCAGCTTCTGCTCCAATTTTTTTTTTCTCCCTTCCCACTTACAATGAGAATTTTAATAATCAAAAATCCATACCTCCAGCAGAGATTTTCCAATTTCTCACATTTTTCAATGTCCAAAAATCCCTTTGTCTCTTATCTTAGCTTTCAAAACAATCCACTTTCAATGTCTAATATATCCAAATATTTCTGCTTTTTCCGTGGGGTGGGAGAGTAAAAAAAAAAAAAAAAAAAATTCCCTTTAACAGCTTCTCCGCCGCTTTTCGCTCTTCTTAGGGATACAATGTATCCTCCAGCAACAAACAGCTCAATTCCAGGCAATTTAAAAGGTGTTACTTGACCCGGCTCAGACAGAACTTTCACTCTTCACACTTCCTCCAGCACAGTTCTTACCCGGTTGCTGGCTTCTTCGTGGCGGCCATTGCTGACCGCCGCTCCACCGCCTTGGGAAAAAGGGGTTTTCCCGGAGAAAGGGGGGGTCTGCGATGCCCCCACCTCCCTTTCCGACTCCCCTCTGTCTTCAGCTGTCCCTACAGGGCAGCCATATCCCCCTGACCCATCTGGATCGGGGGTACCTCGACGGCTAGCACAGCAGGAATCGCGAGCTGTCGCGAATTCCTGCTGCCCTGAAGCCACGCAAACCGGAAGTCTCAGTTGTCTGTGTTTTTGTTATTAAGCCCTTAACAGAATAGATTAGTTAGGCTGCTTGTCAGAAAAGTAAGGAGTTACCCTGCTTCCCCCAAAATAAGACCTATTCACAAAATAAGACCTAGCATGTGTATACATATGCACCTAATATAAGCCCTATCCTTCCCCCACCAAATAAGCCCTACTTAAGAGCCTGTACATCTGCCGGCCACCCATTCCATCTCATTGCTCATGGTGCCGTGGCCATGAGACGAGGCAGGGTGGTGGTGAAGCTTACCTCAGGGCCCCCACAGCCAGATCATCCATGCCCCAACAGTTGCTTCATGGCGGCAGCACCAGCAAGCATGTGTAGCAGGAGCCCACGTTGTTGCCAGTCCAATTATTCTGCTTGCTTGTGGGCAGCAATGGAGCAGGAGGCTAAGTGGTGTGCTGGTGTCACGATGTGAGGCGGGTGTCAGGACATGGATGGCGTGGCTGTGAGGGCCTTGAGGTGCAGGGCACATGAGGCCCAGGGGTATGTTTAGGAGAGCATTTATCACCATCCCCCCTACCTCAACTGGTGGTCACCGGCGCATTGCTCAGCCTTCTGCTCTGTTGTGGCCACAAGCAAGCAGAAATGGGCCGGTGGCCACATGGGTCCCTGCTGGATGGGACTGCTGGAGCTGCTACCATGAGGTGAGCAGGTGTCGGGGCATGGGTGGCCTGGCTGCGGGAGTCCTGAGGGAAGTGGGTGCGGGACGTGTGGGGCAGCTCTTGGAAACAGAATAAGTCAAAATCGTGGCACAGATTTATTAGCAGATTCACTAATGTGGGATCTGAGAGTGATCAAACTTTTTTTTAACTTCTTTTCCAGAACATTGAGACCAAATTGCTAATTGCAGGCTGGCACTGAAACATCTGCTTAGTAGGATTAATATTTTAAGATACTCTTTGTCTTCTCACCCCAATTTATCTGTATGTTCTCTGCACTCACCTCTGTAGGTAATCCCCACACTACCCTAAGAACTTCTTGCCCGATCTGCCAACTCTAGGCTTCAAATACAATCATAAAGACCAAGAGTCAACGTTTAATGGACATCCCATTGACGGGAAAATCCGCCTAGGATTAGGGTTAAGTTTCCATGAATTTGGACAGAAAAATCGACATCACCAATGAATTAGGAGTGCAGGGGTATGTTTAGGAGAGCATTTATTTTTTGTGTCTGGCTTATGTATATTCCTTGGTAAAATACATGGAAAAATCCCATTGGCAGGAAAATCCACTTAAGGTTAGGGTTAGGCCACCATCAATTTGGAAAGAAAAATGGACATACCAAATAAATTTGGGGTGCATGGGTGTGTTTAGGAGGGTACTTACGTTTCAAGTCTGGCTTATGTACATTTCCTGGTAAAATACACCAAAAAATCCCATTGGCGGGAAAATCCACTTAGGGTTAGGGTTAGGCCTTCATGAAGTTTAGGAGGATTAGTATGCTTAGACGGGTTAGGGTTAGTGTTCCTGGTAAAATACATGGGAAAATTGAAGACTTTGTTGCCTACTTTGCAGCAGCTCACAGAAAAGTAAACACAGAACACCACTTGGGCAAACTGACATTTGATTGGCCCAAACTGGTTCTTGATTGATTTGTCTTCTAGATAGACTTCTCAACGGTCCAGTTTAAAGAAATTCCAAGAGAACTGGTTCCTGATTGGCCAGGCTGCTATTAGTTCCTACAAAATAGAGCAATTAAAAAGTCTCTTTGAACAAAGAATCAGTCAGCAGTCGGGCTCAAGAACAGAGCAATCAGGAATTGATTCTTTCATTCTCGATAGCCATCAATGAAAAGAAATATGTGGCTAGAAATTCTTATTGTGACTTCCTACCGGTAGAACAGTGTTTCTCAATGTTGGTAACTTTAACTTGTGTGGATTTCAACTGCAGAATTCTAAGAGTTGTAATCCATACAATTTAAAGTTGTCAAGGATGACAAACACCATTCAAAAGGAAATCTGGCATGTTAAAAGAGGTATAGTCTTACTTGTGGTGAAAACTCCCAGTAGCTGGCCCTTTATTGCAGTTTATACTTACTCTTATGAAATCAACAGTCCTGTATGAACCTGTTGTTAGGTCATGGATATACATGAGGAGATTTTAAGATCCTGAAGAAATCATTATTTTAATTAGTTTAGGATGGTATTGTAAGGAGA
Organism: Hydrophis major; assembly: GCA_033807585.1. Taxonomy (NCBI): domain Eukaryota; kingdom Metazoa; phylum Chordata; class Lepidosauria; order Squamata; family Elapidae; genus Hydrophis; species Hydrophis major. The sequence continues at coordinate 84,706,182 of CM066331.1, read as the reverse complement.
TGTTCCCAGCTAAACTGTTTTAATACACATTTATTGCTATCAGATTTATTCATCCATTTCTTACCAAAGTAAACAAAACCACAACTGTCTGTACAAATTGTTTTCTCAACTGCTTACTCCAGTTCTTAAAAACTGTTGACCTTCTTCTCATGAGGAATACCATACAGTTATCTGGTGATAATAGATACGGTGAAATGTTTCGGGTTCTGCTGCTTCACGGACATGTCCGTTGTAGTATCTTTTTTCCTGAGGGGATTTTGGCAACAGAAAAAGATTTGCCTCCAACCATGTTTAAATTGGACTATATTGTATAAGACCGGGTTGATGATTGAATTGGAAAATGTGAACGTCATTATCCAGAAGAAAACAAATGACGCAATGTTCACATCCGGTTGAAACTTCTGTACTAAAATGAGGAGAATGGTGATGATGATGGGGCTCCACATGACAAAGAAGGAAATCATGAGGAGAAACAGAGTCCGAAATAATTTGAAATCTTGCTGGGAAATGCGAATATGATGCTTCTGCGAGTAGGCCATGCCCACCTGCAGGCGTCTCCTTGAGGCCTTGGCGATCTGCAATTGAAACACAGTGGAAAGTTAAGCCTTGAGACCTGCCTTTGTTCTCTTTGAAAAGGTTTCAAAAAATTCATGTTTAGGATTTCTTAATCTTTTCTAAATATATATACATAGGTACATTACAAAAGTTCATTCAGTGACCATTCAAAGTTATAACGGCATTGAAAAAAAAGTCACTTATGACCACTTTTCGCACTTACGATTGTTGCAGCATCCCCATGGTTGCCTGATCAAACTTCAGATGTTTATCAACTGTCTCATATGTATGACAATTGCAGTGTCCTGGGGTCAACTTTTGCGACCTTCTGACAAGCAAAGTCTATGGGGAAGCCAGATTCACTTAACAACTGTGGCAAGATAGGTCATAAAATGAGGCAAAACTCGCTTAACAAACGTCTCACTTAGCAATATAGATTGTGGGCTCAACTGCATGTTGTTATGTCGAGGACTAACCTGTATTTTCCAGACCGCCTGCAAGCTCACAGAATTTTCCTGAGGTGAGTTCAAGGTGACAAAAAAAAGGGGGGGGGGAGAGTACAGGACTGGCCCAAGATGTGGGACAAAGGATGAAAGATGGCTGGTCCCAACAACTGAAGTATTTTATTTATTTTATTTTATTTGTTTGTCAAACATGTACAAGACAACAAATATAGGTAGGAACATAAACAAGAACACGTTCACAGTACTACTGCAGCCATGGCAATAATGTAGCATTAAATAGGTCTTATCACACCTATCAAGCTTATAATTTGAGCTTTAGGGTAACAAATCATTTGATTTGTTACCCTGAAGTTCAAATTATGGTGGCTGAGGAATCTTGATGGAATGTGGATCAGAAAAGAATTCATGTTCATAGTACTACTGCAGCCATGGCAATAATGTAGCATTAAATAGGTCTTATCACACCTATCAAGCTTATATCAACATAGTATTAGGGTTCATTTCGTGTGTGAACTTCAGACCCAGCCTCTGATATTGATGAAGTCAATATGAAAGATTTGACACATACTATGCTATATCGACAAAAAAAAAAAGATGATTTAGATTGATATGATTAATTAGGAATGGAGGCTCTGAATCTGTGGGATTCTGACACAGCTACCATATCTGGGCTGCAAACATTGAAGTGATCATAGCTGACAGCAAATTGTGCGTTTTCTGCATATCTGCTGCCATCTACTGGCAGTCTGGATTTCTGCCAATCAGATATGAGAGCCCTATAAAGAAGTCCATTCCTTTATAGGTAGTTGTCAACTTATAACCACAGTTGGGGCTAAGTAAGATGGCTGTTAAGGGAGTTGTGTCTGATTTTATGACCAATTTTGCCACCGTTAGGCAAATCACTGCAGTTGCTAAGCAAATCATGCTGCCATTAAACAAATCTAGCTTCCTCCCATTGACTTTGCTTGTCAGAAATCAACTGGGAAGTTACAAGCATCAGTCACATGACCCTAGGATGCTGCAACCATCATAAATACATGCCATTAGCCAAGTGCCTAAATTGTGATCATGTGACCATGGAATGCTGTTTGCAACAGTCACAAGTGCGAGGACCATTTGCAAGGCCCTTTCTTCCATGATGGTACAACTCTGAAAGGTTGTTAAACGAATGACGATAAGTTGAGGATTAGCTATATGATGTCATACTAGATTCTGGTCATATTTTTTTTCCTGCAGAAAGAATAAGAAAACTTCCATTCTAAACAGGTAGGGTATGACATTTCAAGCATCTGAAAAATGTTTAGACTGCCTAGGAAAATATTTGATATGACAGAAAAGGGAGAAGAGGTCCCTTCTCAATATTAGAATCACTAAAGATGCTGTACATTATAAGTTGGAAAACTGTGGTGTTCCATGAGTTGCTGGACTGCAGTTTCAGCAAATCCAGCCAGGATGGTCTCTCATTTGGCTATTCCTTTATTTGGGCAGAAAAACAGAAGAGCAATAGCAGTTAAATTTGTATACAGCCCTCTCTGAGTGGTTTTACAGAGTCAGTCTATTGCCCCCAACAATCTGGGTCCTCATTTTACCCACCTCGGAAGGATGGAAAGCTGAGTCAACCTTGAGCCAGTCAGAATCGAACTGCCGAATTGCTGGCAGTCAGCAGAAGTAGCCTGCAGTACTGCATTCTAACCACTGCACCATCACGGCTCTTAAAGTCCTAAAGACGTGCTTAAATGACTCACTTTAAATTAAAAAATCCATTTGGGGCATTTGTTAAAAGCAGCAGCTTCGGCTACAACAGCCTTCTTTAGGCTACTACCTTACTTATATGTTGGGAACATCAACAGTCCTAACTGGATGTAAGAGATCAAGGCATATACAGCAACGATTAAGTCAACTGCACTGATTACCAGCCTCGTTTGGACTTAATTTAAGATGTATATTATGCCCTTTAAAACCCAAATGTTGGCCAATCTGGGATTTCAGAAATAACAGAGAGCAAGTGCTTTTTTACTGCGTTGGTCTTTGATTGTATTAAAGTTTGATCTGTGTGTCTGCTATATCCCTTTGCTGCCATCTACCAGCTGTCTGGTTTTTGTCACCCAGATCTGGCTTGGAATCCAACCATGGGTTAAAAGATTTCCTGCTTACTCTTAAATCTACCGAGCTTACAAACACAGATTGAGCAGCTTCATTTCAAATTCACTTCCTACATAGCAATTCCTTTATTGCTCAAACCACACCTAACTCCTGCTCTCTCGGCTTTGAGGTAGAAGCTGAACACTTAACTTTTACCACATTTAGCGGATGTTGTCTCTGTTTTGTTAGATTGATTTTTATATTATAAGCTCATGCGTTGAGGTGTTCTTTATTTGTTTTTACATTACAGTTTTAAGTGTGTGCTGTATTTCTAGTTCCATTGCAATAAGATTGCTAGGTTGAATAAATAAATGTCCCTCCCATTTGTCACTTTGGAATTTGCTATGCAGAGAGGTGGAGTTGGGTGTCAACTCAGAAAAGAGTTGTGATGATTCACAAAGTCAGGAGGAGCTGTTGGTTATTGGCCTCCACAACAACATGGACCAATGGTGGAATTCAAATTGTTTTACTACCAGTTCTGTGGGTGTGGCTTGGTGGGCGTGGCTTGGTGGGCGTGGCAGGGGAAGGATACTATAAAATCTCCAGTCAGAGGTGGGATTTGCCAGTTCTCCGAACTACTCAAAATTTCCGCTACCGGTTCTCCAGAACTGGTCAGAACCTGCTGAATTCCACCTCTGACATGCACCATCTGCAGAGAAACTAATAGACTTCCTTGTGGAATTGGCTGGTCACCATGAGAATAGACTGTTCAACTTATTTCCTGACAGTTAAACAATTTATCAGTGGAACGACTGGCCTCCAGAAGTTGTAGCTACTCCAACACTGGAAGTTTTTAAGAGATTGGCCTTTAAGAGATACAACCATTTGTCTGAAATGGCATAGGGCCATGATGGTGAACCTTTGGCACACATGCCACAAGTGGCATGCAAAACCCTGAGGGCACGTGAGCCATCACCCCAGCTCAGCTTTGCCATGCATGCGCATGTGCCCCCTACCAGCCAGCTGGTCTTTGGCTCTGCCTCACATGCAGGGGGGGCAGGGGGCATGCAAGGGCGCATGTGGAGGGGTGGGATGCATGCATGGGATGTGCACACAAGCATGGGGGTGGGCACATGTGTGGAGGACATGCACACATTGCATTTAGGGCACTTGCTGAAAAGGTTAGCCATCACTAGTATAGGGTTTCTTGCCCGAGCAGGAAGTTGGACTAAAACAGGGGTCCCCAGCCCCTGGTCCATGGACCAGAAACAGGCCGTTGCATGTCAGAAACTGGGCTGTGAAAACTAGTGAAGCCCCATCTGCGGGATGCAGGCATCACACGAAACCACGCCCCCCTCGGTACACGGAAAAACTTCTCTCCATGGAACTGGTCCCCAATGCCCAAAAGATTGGGGGCTGCTGGACTAGATTTCCAAGGTGCCTTCCAACTCGGTTACTCTGTTATTAGACTTAGATGGGGTCTGATTTATGTTCTTATCAATGGTGGGATTCAAGTTTCTTACTACCGGTTCTGTGGGCGTAGTTTGGTGGGCGTGGCAGGGGAAGGATACTGTAAAATCTCCAGTCAGAGGTAGGATTTGCTGGGTCTCCAAACTACTCAAAATTTCCACTACCAGTTCTCCAGAACTGGTCAGAACTTGCTGAATACCACCTCTGGTTCTTATGTTTTAGCAATAAACATTGCTGACATGATTAAGAATTTTAAAAAGTCAATTGTGTGTTACTTATTGCATTATCAACTTCCTTCAGTGAATATTCTTGCAGTCTGCTAAAATGAAAATCCAAAATATTCTTGAGGTTATATATATATATGTGTGTGTGTGTGTATGTATGTATGTATATTAAAATACCTGTAAAATCTTTGAATAACTAATTACAATGACCAATCCTGGTACAAGGAAGATTATGGTGGCAAAGGAGACATCCCAAGCAATTTCTCCTGCAATGCTGGGCCAAACCAAGGTGCAGATATACACTTCCTGTAAGCAAAGAACAAAACCTACATAAACACTTCATTGGATTTTCAACATAGCCTTTCAGAAAAATCCATCGTACTCTTCCGTGTAACATAATCACTCACCAAATATAAGCTATGTCACGGCTAATGATAACATTATTATTTATGATGGTAAATAATGGTGTGTGTCCAAATAAAGGTGTATCAATGCCAAAGGAAAATTAAACCAAAGTGTTGTATCAATGGAACTGAATAGCTTGGCAAACGTTAGAAGTTATGAGCTCAATCCTGCTACGTTAATAACAGCTGCAGGTTAGAAGTGAAAGACGATACATACTTATTCCCTGATGATTACAGGTAGTCCCCAACTTACGACCACAACCAAGCCCAAAATTTATGTCGTTAAGTGAGAAATTTATTAAGTGAGTTTGCCCCATTTTACAACTTTTCTCACCACAGTCGTTAGGTGAATTGCTGCAATTTTTAAATTAGTAATAGGGTTGTTGAGTGAATATGGTTTCCCCATTGGCCTTGCTCATCAGAAGGTCGTAAAAAGGAATCACGTGACTCCAAGGACACTGCAACCGTCATGAAGGGGAATCAGTTGTCAAGGATATGAATATAAGCCATGGGACCATGGGGATGCAGCAATGGTCATAAGTGTGAAAAATGGTCGTAAGTCACTTTTTTTCAGTGCCATTGTAACTTTGAACGGTCACTAAATGAACTGTTATAAGTCGAGGACTACCTGTATTGTTTCCTGTTTCATCTTATGGTCTACACAGCCTGCAGTTCTATAGGGAAGCCTGTTTCTTTCGGAAAGTACTACATCAAATCTTCAAAAGAACAAAGCTATCGTATCTGGCAGCAAAAATCGAGATGACCACTTGGTGGCAGCAAAGAGAAACAAAAAACTCAGTGGTCCCTGAACTCTATGGTCTGGTGGCCCATTGGGGTGGGGGAGAGGGGAACCAGCCTTCTGCCACTGCTCGGGAAAGTCAAGCTGCGCATGCGCACACCGGCCTGCCACTTGCACAAGGTGAGCTGCGGATATACGCCAGCCAGCTGCTCACGCAGCCCAGTTCCAGATAGGCCACAGCCTGGTAGCGGGGCGTGGCCTGGAGGTTGGGGAACCCTGCTCTAACGCTTTCTTGCCATCGAGTGATTTCTCATCTCGTTTTTGCCTGCTAGATTTAACAATATTGCCCAAGCACAGGAAAGCAAAGACTTTTATAACATCTAATTCATCATAACATGTACATTTCTGCACATTTTTGTATATGCCATATTTTCTTATAAACGCCAAAGTTAAAAACATGAGGGAGAGGTGTTTTTTTTTAAAGAAAGTGTAGTTAAAGTATTGCTGGACTACAACTCCCAGAAATCCCAGCCAGCTAAGCTAACGATGAAGAGCTATGGGGTTTGTGATTCAGTAACATCTGTAGCAGTGGCCCTCAATCTTTGCGGCACAGGGACCAGTTCCGTGGAGATATATTTTCCCACGGACCAGAAGGGGTGTGGTTTTGTGTGTTGCCTGCATCCTGCGGATGAGGCTTAGTTTGTTTGTGCGACTCGGTTTCTGGCATACCATGGACCCCCGATCTATAGGATCACTGGCAGTGGCAGCATTCATGGGTAATGTAACCCAACATTTCAAAGAAGCCCATTTCAAGATCAACAAGTTAAAGGCCTCTTCTATGGGATTGGTTCCTCCAACCAGCATTAACTGTGTAAAGTAGTCAGAAATCTAGCCCATATCACCCTACAGATAATCTTCGATTTACAGCCACAATTGGGAGTAGACTTTCTGTTGCTAAGCAAGGCAGTTAAATGTGCCATGCCCAATGTTACAACCTTTTTGTCACAGTTGTGAAACAAACCACTGCAACTTTTAAGTGAATCATGAGATTATTCAGGTGAATCCGGCTTTCCTCATTGGAAGCCAGCTGGGAAGGTCACAAATGGTGATCACATGACCCCGGGATGTTACAACGGTTGTAAATAGATGTGGGTTGTTAAGTGTTCAAATTTGGATCATGTGCTGCAACGGTCATGCTTGCAAGGACCAGTCATAAGTCACTGTTTTCAATGCCGTTGTAACTTTGAACAGTAGCTAAACAAATGGTTGTAAGTTGAGGATTATCTGTACTTCCTAAATTATCACAGTTTACAAACGAGATCTGAATATCGTGATTTTCCTTGTTTTGCAAATCCAGGCTTGTTGGAGGGCCAGAAGTCAGAAACCTGGGATTAATTACTAACATGGTTGGCTTAATTGGCTGTAGAAGTATAATACTCATGAAGGTTGTAGCCTGCTGCACATAACAGTATTTTAGGCCTCCTAGATTTGCACTGCAAGAAGGTAGTTGAGCTCTAGATGTCAGCAAAGAGACACAGAAAAACCCTAAAAGTTCTGACTTTGCTGCCATCTGTTGGTCATCTAGAATCAGCCTTGAACTAATAGCTTTTATTAAGCTTGGTCAAAGCAAAGTAAGGATTTGAGAAAGGTGTTGCCATTTGAGAAAGATGTTGCCACCTTTTACATGATATTGTGCTATAAGACACTTTTATCATATTGTGCCCTTATTCCTCTCTATGGTCTCTGGAGAATTTAACGAGCAAAAGTAGTTTGGATTCATGAACATTTTCAGTCTTAATCCAACATAAAATCAAGAAATGGACCTGAAAAATTAGAATTGCTTTTATTTTTTTAATCAGGTCTAAAAATATAGGGGAACATACATTCTGTCAAAAAGAATTAAAATAGCTTTACTCTAATTATTTTCTTTAATAGTTAACAAAATTCGTTTTATTCTTCCCTATTGCATGGGAAAGTTCCTTGCTGTTGAATAAAATTGGCTAAATACAACATAAAAAGGGTTTGCCTTTTTTATTTTGCAAATAAAATAACAACAGAATTATTGGTCACCAAAGGAAAAACAAAATGATGTCAACTTTGGCATCTATTAGTGGACAGGTATAAAGCAGATATACTAACACCAATTGATCAAATTAGTTAGGAATGTCAATTTTTCTGTTATAAACACGATGAAATCTGGATACCCCCCTCAGCCCCCCTCACACAAAAGAAATATTTTTTTTCTGTGGAAATATTTTTCTTCCTTAATATAAAGTCAGTCTCTATTTGCATCTTGGTATATTTCTGCATTCAGAAATGTTTAAGGACCCTTAAATTTTTATTCTGCTTCTAAAACGTAGCTTTTTAAAGTCCACACCTCTCAGTATCCAGTTGAGGTGGCCATCTTTGAATGTCTGGAGATGACATTTCATTGTTTTAAAGGATTGTGTCCAGAGAGACTATTTGCTTCTGATCGGGCTTAAATCTATATGCAAAGATGAGTATGGTCACATTAAACTAATCAGGACTGGATCTAGATAGATCCTGGATGGGAGACCACCAAGAAATTGCAGAACTGCAGACTGTAAACCAGGGGTCCCCAAACTTGGCAACTTTAGGACTTGTGGACTAACCCCCAGAATTCTCTAGCCAGCTGGGAGTTGAAAGCCTTAAAGTTGCCAAGTTTTGAGACCTCTGCCGTAAACTAAGTCCAGGTCTACAAGCAAAGCCTAGAGCCATGATGGCAAACCTATGGCATGCGTGCCACAGATGGCACGCAGAGCCATTTGTGCCCGCACGCAAGCCGAAGGCAAACTTTGCTCACTATGCACGCACGTAACTCACAGCTGATTTTTGGCTGGTTTGAGGCCTTTTTCGGCCTCCCAGGGGCTTGAAAAAAGCCTTTGCAGGGTGAATAATAGGCCTGTTTTCTCACTTCCTGTAATACCAAAAGTGACAAAATGGGCCTATTATTTGTCCTGCAAAGCCTGCAGAGGCTTTATTCAAGCCTCTGTGATGCCGAAAAAGGCCTCAAACCGGCTGAAAAATCAGCTGTGAGGAGCAGTGCAGGTAAGGGGGCAGCTGCGGGGAGATTGCACGCCCATGCATAGGGGGCATGGGGGGGCACACGTTGCCTTCTGGGTGCTGGCACATGAATGCAGAAGCGCAAGCGCGCACACACTTTTTGGCACAGGAGGCCAAAAAGTTTAGCCACCCCTGGCCTAGAGGAAAGAAATGGCAAATCATGTCCATGCTGTTGCCAGGACAACTGTGAGGTGGTCTCCTTGGAGTCACCACGAAAATCAAGCTCAACTCAGGGGCCGTTTTATTTGAAGCCTGTTTAACAACCTGGTTGATGGGAGCTCCAGCAACTTTAAACCGTGAGATTCAGAGGCTGAAGAATGTTTATTTCAATCCTGCTTTTACTGAGGAAATGCTGATCCATGATCTTTATGCAGGGGTGGGCTGCTGGGGGTTCGCAGGGGTTCGGGAGAGCCCCTAGCTAACCCCCAAATCCCATTCCTGGCTGGCCCCGCCCACACCTCCCCTCTCAGGAGCCCCCATGTGGCCCGTTTTGGATGTAGGTAAGTGCAGGGCATGCACAGAGGCTCGAGAGGGTGAAAAATGGGCTTCCCAGAAATTTAGGAAGGCCGGAAATGGGCCTGTTTCCGGCTTCCAGAGAGCCTCCGGAGCCTGAGGAGGCCGTTTTCGCCCTCCAAGAGGCTCGAAGGAAAGCAAAAAATCCTCCCCACTATGGTGCAGGAGGCCAACTAGGCCATGCCCACCATGGTCACGCCCACGCAGCAACCGGGCAGAGAACTCTTTGCTAAAATGTTTGAAGCCCACCCCTGTCTTTATGGATCTTCCCATATCTTGCTCTATTAAACTTTCCTCCAGTTTTATTCTTTATACCTTAATTATTCAGTCAAAGAGAGAGTTTCTTCCTTCTTTGTCTTTGTTTGCTCACTCGTTGCAAGATGATCAAGATAGAGCATAACTCAAAATCACTAAATCAAAGCCTACGCAATCTTTTTGAATCGCCTACACTATGTACTCTGAGGACTGTAAAGTACTCCGTGAATCTGGTAATAGGCAGCTAACGTCAGTCTTACTTTGGGGTGAACAGAACTGAGCTCTCCTATTTGAAATGCCACATTTATATTTTAGGGCCAATATGTAATATTTTGCTTGGATCTGAACAAGAAAACAGAGGGGATTTGTTCACTGTGAATGAATCTCCCCAACTGTCACATTTTTTTTTCTGTCATAGATCTTTCCTTTATTTGCTGTAATTGCCTGAAGATCATTAACCCCATTAGGATAATGAAGGCATTTATGATTTGAATCATTCTTTAACTGCTCTCCAGCCAACACATCAAAGCAGATTATGATCAGAACAATAAAATGCAATAAGCATAAACAAACAAAAAAATGTAACACAGCAGCTGATAAATGTATTGTGTGCTATTAGCAAATAGCTTTGTCATATGAAAGCTTTTTAATCTACTCCAAAAATGAAAAGCAAGGTCAATCTCAAATGACTTTCCTGTGTCTTGTTCCAGTTTCAATCAATTCATGGTCACAGTATCCCATCTTTACACACTTTTCCAGGTATTTAAAAATAATAATCTCACCAATCCTTCCAAACAAATACAGTTGCCTTCGGAACTAAGTAATTGGCCTTGTTTTATAGCAGGATCTGAATGGAGAACAGCTTACAATTTTGGCCTCTATAACGTATTAACGGATAATCAGAGTTGGAAGGGACCTTGTAGGTCATCTACTCCAACCCTCCGCCCAAGCAGGAGACCCTATACCATTTCTGACAACTGGCAGTCCAAACTCTTCTTAAAAGCCTCCAGTGATGACACTCCCACAACTTCCGAGGGCAAGCTGTTCCAATGCTCCAAGGCTACAGGATGCTCTATGCTACATAACGTTTAATATATTTCAGGGGAAGCATCATTGAAATAGATATAGGATGGATGGATGGATGGATGGATAGGATAGCAGACAGATAGATGATAAGTATATGATAGATAAAAGAGAGAAATTCTCTGAATTGAATTCAGCTCCAGAGATAAACTAGAATCTCTATTAAGTAAACCAAACTGAATAAAAACATCCAGGGCACTTTTGTATATATACTGGCATTTTCAGAGCCCCACAAAATCATAGAGGTTTCCAAGATGAGGGAGAAACATTACATTTAAAACGATGGGATGGGAAGGGATGGAAGGAAGTTGGTTGAACATAAGCAATTGACAAGTATACCTTCAAATTCTACAGAGTGATTTGTCAGAGGTTTTCCAATCACAGTATCTTGAGAAGGCGTTTGCCTGTGGTTCTCTAATTCTATCCAAAAACAGTAATTACAGCATTAACTGTCTTGGAAAAAAGACATGGAAAGGTATATAGCTTCAAGGCCTCTGCATCCCTATTTGTAATTGGTAACTATAATTTGGCAGGTTTCCTCCCTTATTTGTTAGAAAGACTGGGGGGCAGGAACATATCTTTCTGCGTTCCTGGAGCATGGCAGTTTTTATCTTCTGAGGAGAAGTCTGAAAATTTAATATAAGTCTCTCCCAAACTCACAGGTAAAGGCAAGGTTTATTCCCCCCCCCTCCCCCAGAAGCAAGTCTGGGCCTGCAAATTTCACCCCCTTCTATTAGAAAATAAAAATCGATCCTCGTGTCTTTCTCAAGCTGGGTACCCTGTTTTTGAAATCAAACTTGGACTGGAGCTTGTGACTGGTGCATAAAGTTGGCTTCTTTCTCATCCTGGCCACACAAGAAGAGACGAAAGGAAAAACCATCAAATTGACAGTTTACTTGAGATGAATGCTACTCCATAATGTTATTTGTACTCTCACAGGAGAGGCAGAGATTCATAACATGTATTTAAGAAGTTTCCTTTAACTTTACTCTCTTTCGGCATCCTCCACATGGTTCTCCTGTTCCAAATTGGAATCTGGGATCTCCATAGCAGGAAACCTATCAGATCAAAATGCAGAGTCACCCCTGCATCCTGATCTAGCAAGAACCAGGTGATCTGCTACTTCATTATGAGAAGCTTGTTTTTGCTGGCATGGGAACTAAGAATGTCTTGTAGGTAAGTGACCACATTGCAAGAAAAGAGGTGCAAATTTTGGCTTGTTTATCCATTCACTGTTCCTCTATACCAGGGGTCTCCAACCTTGGCAACTTTAAGACTTGTGGACTTTAGCTCCACAAGTCTTAAAGTTGAAGTCCACAAATCTTAAAGTTGCCAAGGTTGGAGACCCCTTCTCTATCCTGTAGTAAGCTGGGGAAATAAACTGATTTTCCCCAGCGAGGCCAACATATAGTAGACTATTTTTAAAAACATGGAGAATTTTACTTGTCCTTCAGAAGCCCAAGCATCCCATGGAAAAGTTATGAGACATCAAATACCCAGAAAAGAAACAAAAAGTCTGCAATGCAACAGAAGAAGAAAGTTGTTTCTTTCTGGTTTGATGATGAATGGAAGTTGATGAATCTCCTTGCAGAGCTAATGCAGAAACTCAGGCTGGTTAGGAAGAGGCTGGACAGTCACTTGTCTAAGATTGTATAGGTTCTCCTGCTTGAGCAGGGGCTGGACTAGAAGACCTCCAAGGTCCCTTCCATCTTCTATTCTACTCTAACAGATGGACTGAACCCTGCTTCCATCTCCTGTTTATTTATTTGCTGCACATGCAAAGGACTTTACCCTCTATACCAAGGTTGGCAAGTTTAAGACTTGTGGACTTCAACTCCCAGAATTCCTCAGCTATCATGACTGGAGGAGGAATTCTGGGAGTTGAAGTCCACAAGTCTTAAAGCTATCAAGTTTGAAGACCCCTGCTCTATACATTTAGCAAAGAAACACAATAAATTGGCAGCAGATGCATAGAGAAGATCATCCCTCTGCCGACCAGGATGCTTGGTTACAGTGCTCAACACGCAGGACGTCTGGCATGTTCTGACACAGACACATGGCCGGTTGGTGATGTAGGGACAGAGTGATCCAGGCAAAGCAGCTTGTGACCCCAATTTAGCTGTAGCCTGTTCCCAAAGTATACCCTGAGCATTCAACATCCTGGAGTCTGTTGAATGTTCTTGCTCCCCTGAAACTTTTGGAATTTTGTGCAATATAGTATGTAAGGCAGACTGTCGTGAGCAGCCTTATCCTACAAATGATAGGATGATTTTGAAGGGACATCGAAGGTTACTGAGTCAGCCTTGTGAACCACAACACAGGATGAAATTGTAGCCCAGGGGTCCCCAAATAGGCAAACTTTAAGACTTGTGGACTTCAACTCTCAGAATTCATAGCTGGCTGAGGAATTCTGAGAGTCAAAGTCGACATGTCTTAAAGTTGCCAAGTTTGGAGACCTCTGCTATAGCCCATCTGATAGACAGATAGCTCCTTCGCCTCTCCTTAAATATCTCTAAGATGGGCCTGGTCTCCAAGTGAAATCTACTAAGTTACAAGTTGAAATCTACTAAGGTCTCCAAGTGAAATCTCCTAAGTTGCAAGTTGAAATCTACTAAGATCTCCAAGTGAAATCTACTGAGCCATTTGGAATGTTGCTGTTTAGTCATTTGGCTAAGCCCCAACCTTAACAGAGGGCGATCATAGTTCTAATCCACACACAGCCCCAAAGTCACTTAACAGTCTTGACTTAGCTGAGGAGAGCAAGAAAAGCAGCACTGCTGACGCTGAGAAGATAACTAGAGAAAAAGAAGAACGAAAGAAAGAAAACTTCCAACACTAGAAGTTTTTAAGAAGAGCTTGGACAACAACCATTTGTCTGAAATGGCATAGGGCAGGGGGAGGGAAACTTGGCTCTTTTATCACTTATGGACTTATATGTCCTACATTTGTATATTAAACAGTCCCATTCAAGTCAAAACTTGATTTCCCCCACAACTGAAAAACCAGTAGGCCAGGGATGGAGAACCTTTTATGGCTCACTCAGGAATTCTGGGAGTTGAAGTCCATAAGTGATAAAAGAGCCAAGTTTCCCTCCTCCTGGCATAGGGTTTTCTGCCTGTGCAGCAGGAAAGGACCCCAGAGGTCTTCTAGTCCAACCCCCTGCTGAAGCAGGAAACCCGACACCATATTTCAGTGAGTTGGACTAGAAGACCTCCATGGTCCTTTCCAACTCTGTTCATCTGTGAAATGCCCAGGTGTAGTAAGTTGCTTAGGATATGGGTAATATAAAGTTGTGCCTTTGTATGTCACTTTTCTTGCCCCATTGGGGTCTTACAGCCCCCTGAGTCAGTCAGGCAATGGGCCGGGTCGCTGCCACCACCAGGATCAACTCACCTGGCCCTTGGAGGGCAGAGGCTGGACGCTGAAGAAGAGGCTGAGCGGGAGGGTGGCCAGAGCCGCCAAGGCCCAGATGGCCAGCAGGCAGGCGGCCACCAGCCGTCCTTTCCAAGGCTTGGAAGGCTTGAGCCGGACGATGCTGACCACCCGCTCCAGGCTGACGGCGGCCAGGGAGAGGATGGTGACGCTGCCGCTCAGGCTCATCAGGTAGAAGAGCAGGTGGCAGACAGCCTCGCCCAGGGTCCAGCTCTCGGTCCAGCGCACCACGGCGATGACGGGGATGGCGCTGATGAAGAGCAGGTCGGCGCAGAAGAGGTTGAGCACCAGGCAGTTGGCGGCGCCCGGCCGGCCTTTGCGACGCAGCACCAGCCGGATGGCGCCCGTGTTGGCCGCCAAAGCCAGGGCGAAGATCGACGCCAGCACCACCGTCTCCGCGATGCTCAGCCCCAGGCGGACGGCCGCGTCCTTGAAGTCCGAAAAGAAGGGGAACAGCGTGTCGTTCCCGCCAGACCCGGCTCCGGGCATGGAGAGCCGAGCGCCCGGGGCATCAGGCGGACGAGCCGGGCGGAGGAGGAGCAGCTTTCGGTCCAGTCCTGTTAGCCCCGCACCCGGCCCCGGATAGGGAATCTTCCGGTCGGCCGTTAACTTCCCTTCGAAGCGAGGTTTGAGGTGGACTGGGAGCACCTTGCTGAGGCCGAGGCGACGAGGAAGTGGCGGGAGGCGGAGGAGAGCTTGCCGCCCTGTCCCGCCGCAGGGAGGGGAAGCGAGGACTTTACGAGGAGTAGTAAGTGGCTCGGAGGAGCGAGCATCGCTGCCTTCCATCTGCCGTCCGCACGTTCGGCCAGGGCCTCCTCCTCCTCTTCCTCCCCCCCCCACGATGGGACTTAGGAACAGGCCTTCGAGGAGAAAAAGCGGGAAGCGAAAATGCATCCCCGCCGACTTAGTTCCCATCCTCACCCACACCCCGAAAGCAAAAGGGGACGGGAGGGGAGAAGTTTGAGGAACTAGTAAGGGTCGGCTTGCTCACATAGGGAGAAAAAAAAAAGGAAAATGGGGGGAGTTGTTTTATAATATATCCCACATGAAGTGGGAATTCAGGGCTATGAAGTGAAGGGCAAGGCAGCGAGGAAACTTTAGAAGAGGGGAATGGACAGGGAATGGAATACAAGTAGTCTTAACTTAGCTAGTCTACCACACTGGCTTTTAGAATGAGCAAGAAAATAACTTGTCTATCAGATTGATTGATTGATTGTACACTCTGCCCACCTCCTATTTAACCACTCTTATGTAATGTTTAGGGCTGCAATGCAAAGCCAAAGATTAAAGGACAAGAAAAATTATTCATATGTATATCAATTAATGTAGAAATATTTGTGTATGATGTGCTAGCCTCTTGAACTAAGGATTACAGGATTAGTCCTCGGTTTACAACCATTTGTTTAATGACCGTTCGAAGTTAATACAACAGCAGTGAAAAAAGTGACTTACGACCATTTTTCAAATGTACAACCTTTGTAGCCTCCCCATGATCATGTGATCATGATTTGGATGCTTGGCAACTGGTTCATACTTATGACAGTTGCAGTGTCCCAAGGTCATGTGGTTTCCTTTTACGACCTTTTGACAAGCAAAATCAACGGGGAAGAGGGATTCATTTAACAACTATGTTACTGACTTATCAACTGCAATGATTCACTTAACAACTGTGGCAAGAAAGGTCGTACAATGGGGGCAAAATTCACATCACAAATGTTTCACTTAACAACAGAAAATTTGGGCTCAATTGTGTGGTCCAGTGTTGAGGACTACTTGTATGCTAAGTCCTTTTTAAAAAGGAGCATGATTTAGTTCACAGTGGGATTTAGTCCTAGGCAAGAATGTAGAAGATTCGTATATACGACAACTCGCCACAGCCAATTTGCTGTGAGACAACTCTACATTACCTTAATATCGAAGAAATAGTGGAATCGAATCATTAAAGAATACCAAAGGAGGAACAAAAGGAAATGTGAATGATAAAAATTAAAATATTTTAAAAATTATTTTAAATAATTAAATTGAATTGTTGAATTGTCCTGCAATGAGTTGACCCATGGCAAGTTGGCCATGGTGAGTTATCCTGCAGCAAGTTGGCCATGGTGAGTTGGCTGCAGTGAATTGTCCCATTCTGTCCTAAGATATGGCTTGCACGTCCCACAGGTGCTTTTTCCAAAGGCAACTGAACTTTGTTTTTCCTTGAAGATGTTTTGCTTCTCATTCAAGAAGTCAGAACGGAAGAAGCTTCTTGGATGAGAAGTTGAACGTCTTCAAGGAAAAACAAAGTCCAATTGCCTTTGGAAAAAGCACTTGTCATGCCCCTGTTGGAGACTGACTCTGAGGGAGAGGAGGAACACTTAACAGGGAGTGGAAGTGTGGCTCTGGAGATTGAGGAGGAGGCTGGGGAAGGGCAGAGGCCAGCTGGGCAGTCAGAGGAAGACCCAGGCCCATCCCCTCTCCATCCTAGGGCACTCAGGGAGGAGATGATAAGGGAGAGATGTGAATGGCGTGATCTATGGGGGAAGAAAGGGCCTTGATCATGGGCTGCAGCTGTGAGAACAGGTTAAAAGGATGGACATGCGTATGGGCCAGTGCTCAAAACAAAGCGTGGAAACATCTCTAGTCTCTTGTTCCTCTCTGAGTTTGGCATCTTTCCCAGTGTGTGTTCCGATATCTGTGGACCTCTTCAAGCCCTTATCTTGCCTGGTTCCCTTAAATTGTTTCAGTGTGGTTTGTGTTGTTTATACTCGTTATAATTTATAGGCATTTTTAGTTTAAATGGCATTTCCTCCTTTTCGTAACTGGGGAGTTTTTAGTCTCCAGTCAAAGATATTTGGAGTTTTGAAGCAAAGTGAAGGAATAAAAGGGGCTTCACCTATTTTCACGACTGTGTTTATTTTATATCCCACCCTGGGTCATCACAGCACCTTTGGGACAACCATGACCTGAAGGACTGAGAATCTCCATAGACGTGTGGCTTACTTGCTTTTGCTGCAGGAAAGGAAGGAGCAGCTTTTCTGAATGCAGGAAGAAGAGGGTCCCTTCAGGAAATCTGTGGGTTTCATTTGATGTGGCCCCTGCACACTGTCCACCAAGATTTGCTGAATTGATTGCCTATTACGTCCCACCACCTAATTGGATTCTACTGCTAGGCATTCCACTGACTTCTCATGCCTTTCCATTCACAATTTAAATCATGCCAAACTACCTTTAGGAATCATGGTGTCTGGACAACCATACTGGAAATTAATTAGAGGACATGTATGATTCCATTTATCTATTAAAATGCATATCATGTTCTCCATTGGTCCTACAATTGCTATCTTCCTTTGATCCCCATGATGGGAGAAGGGTTCTTGCTGGAAAACCATATCTTTCTGTTATATCTTGAGCACCTCCAAGCAAAAATCAAGTTTTGTGTTCAGGAAAAATAGCAGGTCTGCACAGTCATTCAGATGACTTTTAAGCATATGATAAATCGCTTGTTTTAAAATCCAGAGGCACAGAAACAGTCTAGGGTGCAAAGTAGCACTGAAAGGGTTATATTACAATCACCTACTTGCAATTCAATATGCCTTGGTTTGTTGATCTGAGGTTGCCTAGGATGAGAAACCTAATCAAAATTCATGACTGAACCTCTCAATATTTACTTTGCAGAATGCTTTAATATAAAGCAATGTTTCTCAACTTTGAAAAAATTAAGATCTGTGGAGTTCAACTCTCATAATTCCCAGCATAGCTGGGGAATTCTGGGAATTGAAATCCATAGGTCTTAAAGCTTCAAAAATCCTAGAGCACCGAGATTTCTGGTTCGTAGCCCCTCGGAGCAGGCAGGAATCCACGACTGTGTGTGGTTCCTGCCTGTGTTCACTGCCCAAGTGCCCCGAGCCATTTGGCTTTGGGGCTAAGCCACCTCCATAGAAGGTGGCGAAGACAGGGGAGGGGGTCTGGCAGGGTCGAGAGATATCGCACCTCTCTTCCCTAGCCAGCGAAACCCCCTTTTCCAAAGGCAGCTGAGCGGTGATCAGCAATGGCCACCACACAGAAGAGCTCAGCTGGAAAAAGAAAGTGCTGGAGGAGCTGTGAAGAAGTGAAAGTGATTTTTGCTGACCGGGACAAGCAACAGTGAAAGTATCCTGGACTTTGAAAACTGCTAGAGAAACATCATTTCCAGAATGTGTCAAGCGGCGAATGTGAATTAAAGGAAAAGCTTTTTTTTTTCTTTTCACTCTCCTTCTGAACGTGACAGCGATAGTACCTTAAGAGAAATCGGAAAACCCGCATTGGAGGTATGGATTTCTGAACATTTAAAGGAAAATTGCTGCTGTAAGTGGGAAGAGAGAGGAAAAAAAATTGGATCAGAATTTTTAAAAGGAGGAGATTGCCTAGAATTTTAAAGAGCTTTAAAGATTAATACGGCTTCTAAAAGATACATCTTAATTGGAACTTTTTGATTAAACAGCAACCCCAGAAAGAGAAATGGGAGAAAGAAAAAAATATTAAAAGAAATAGTCTATTTGGATTCTTTGGTGGCTTTTGGAATTTTGGGGAATTCTGGATTAAAAACACTTGGGTGGTTGTTTTGGAAAAAAATTTTCTCCTTATGATGGCATCACTTGTGGATGAACTAAAAATTGAATATCAAAAATATAAAAAAGAACAAGATGGGAAAGATACTTTGGGTACCCTTTTTCAATTTCTAGAAATGGCGGTATGCACTTATGAAAAATTGACTGCGCAGTAGGACGACTGGGACAAAGAAGAAGAAGAAGCCATCTTTGATGAACAATGGGTTTTTTGGGGGGAGGAGGAGAAAGAGGAAAAGAAAAAGGGGATTTTAAGGCCGGAAAAAACAACCAAAAAAGAGAAAAATAAGGTGAAAGGTGGATACAAGGTTAGAAAACAACAGAAAGGGGGAAAGCAGAAGAAGAAAAGAGAGGAGGAGAGACAAAGGGGTAAAAAGGGCAAGGAAAAGAATAAGCAAGAGAGAAAGGAGGGGAAGAGAAGCCTTAATGGTGGGAAGCAAGATTTAAAGAAACAAAACTTATTTAGAGACAATGGGTAAATTTAATTGAAAAAAAGGGATTCTGTAAGGTACATAAGATTCAGTTTTTTTATATGTGTATTTAGAATAAAATGCTTAAGATATAAATGAGTATTATTACAATGAACATAAATGGACTTAATTCAGCTGTGAAAAGAAGGAAAACTTTTCATAAATTAGAGAAATTAAAATTTGATATAATTTGTCTACAAGAAGTTCATATTAAAAAACAACATGAACAATTGTTAGTACAGCCAAAATTGGGGAAAATATTTACTTCTTTGACTCAATGTAAGAAAAGAGGAGTGGTTCTATACATTAAAGAGGCTATCCCAGCAAAACTGATCTACAATGATGAAGATGGAAGAGTATTAATGGTGGAAATAATGGACAATAATATAAAAATACTCTTGATTGCAATTTATGCTCCGAATGAAAAACAAGAAGAGTTTTATAAAAAGCTACACATGAAAATAACTGGACTGGACTATGTTAATATAATTATGATGGGAGACTTTAATGGAATTGTGGACAATAAATTGGACTATATAGCAACAACAACAAAGCAAAATAGAAAGGCTCTCCCTAAATCTTTTTTTAAAATGACAGACGAACTATCTTTAAAAGATATTTGGAGAGAAAGAAATGTTAAAGCTAAACAATATACTTTTTATTCAAATAGACATTTATCATGGTCCAGATTAGATATGATTTGGATATCAACAGAATTAATATCCAATATTCAAGAAACAAATATCGAAACAAGTACTTGGGCAGATCATAGCCCAATGACAATTAAATGGAAGGGACAAAAAAAAAGATCGAGATGGACATTAAATAATACTATTTTAAAGGAGAAAGATTTTATACAATGGATGGAGAAGGAATTGACTTTCTTTTTTAGAGAAAATAAAAAAGAAGATACTTCAACGCAGAATGTTTGGGACACAATGAAGGCATATGCTAGAGGTCTGATAATAGATTATACAAGAAAAAAGAATATTAGGAAAAGGCAAGCTTCTAAGGTCTTGGAAGATGAGTATAAAAGACTTGAAAAAGAATTACAGAAAATGCCACAGAAAAAAAGATATTAAATTGAAGCTGGATGTAATTAAACATAAAATGGAATTAATAGAGAAAGAAGAATTGGCACAGAAAATCAGAAATTCTAAACAGAATTACTTCGAAGATGTGAATAAACCAGGTAGATGGCTAGCATATAAATTGAGAAAGGAGAAGGAATCAAGAAAAATATTGAAGTTAATAGATGATCAAGGCCAAGTTTGTTATGGTAATAAGGAGAAAAAGGAAATTATTTGAGATTTTTATGGGCAACTATATAAACAAGAGAATATTGATGAGGAAAAAGTCAAACAATATTTACAGAATGCTAATTTACCGAAGATACCTAAAGAGACTGAAGAAATGTTAGAAAGCAATATAACAATGATGGAATTAAATGAAGCATTTAAGAGACAAAACAATGGGAAAGCACTGGGTCCAGATAGGCTTCCGGCAGAATTCTATAAAACATTTCAAGAATCATTGAGTATCCCATTGTTAGAAGTCATGAATGAAGTTATGTTAAAGAAGATGATACCCAAAACATGGTCAGAGGCTTATATCACACTTATTCCAAAAGAAGAGGCTGACCCACTGCAAATTAAGAACTACAGACCCATCTCCTTATTGAATGCAGACTATAAAATCTTTGCTTCAATTTTAGCAGAAAGACTTAAAAAATATTTAAATAATTTTATTCACCCAGATCAAAATGGATTTCTGCCAAAGAGACAAATCAGAGACAATATGAGAGTAATCTTGGATACTTTGGAATACTATGAGGCTCATCCTGAAAAGCAAATGGCTTTGATATTTTTAGATGCTCAAAAGGCATTTGACAATGTGAATTGGAGATTTATGTTATTACTATTGGAACAGATGGGTTTTGCTAAAAAATTTATTCAAGCAATCGAAGCCATATATAATAAACAGACAGCAAAGGTAATGATGGAGGGGGAACTTACAGATTTTATTAATATAAGAAAAGGCACAAGACAAGGGTGTCCCCTATCCCCTTTGCTATTTGTGTTGACCTTGGAAGTGTTGAATAGAAATATTAGCGATGATAAAAGCATAAAAGGAAGGAAAATTAAGAAGGAAGAATTTAAATTACAAGCTTTTGCTGATGATTTAGCTTTTATTCTGGAAGATCCGTTAGAAACAGCTCCAGGGTTATTGGAAAAGATAGAGACATATGGTGAGATGGCTGGTCCGAAAATAAATAAAGATAAAACAAAGATTTTGACAAAGAACATGCTATTGAGACAAAGAGAAGAACTGGCAGATCTTTTGAAAATTCAAATTACAAATAAGGTTAAGTATCTGGGGATATATTTGACAGCAAGATGTAGCACATTAAAAGAGAATAATTATATTAAACTTAAACAACAGATAGCTACAGATTTGAAGAAGTGGGAAAACTTGCAATTGTCATTAATAGGGAGAATTTCAACAATTAAGATGAATATTTTACCTAGAATTTTATTTTTGTTTCAAACAATACCAATTAGGCTTGGAAAAGACTATTTTGAAGATTGAAATAAAATCATGTTGAAGTTTATATGGCAGGGTAAAAAAGCGAGAATAAAGCTAAAGCTTTTGCAAGACGCTAGAATTAGAGGAGGTTTTGGCCTGCCAAATTGGGAATTGTATCATCAAGCTGCAAATTTGATGTGGGTCAAAGAATGGATAACATTAAGAAAGCATAGGTTGTTGACATTAGAAGGGCATGATTTGCTGTTGGGCTGGCATGCTTTTTTATGGTATAAGGGAACTAAAACACAGGGTTATTTTAGAAGACATTATATGCGGGAGTCTTTGTGGTTAAACTGGGAGAAGATAAAAAGACAATGTTATTTGAAAATTCCAGTTTGGTTATCGACTATTGAAGCATTTTCCTATCCTATAAATTTATAAGAAGGAACAAACAGTTAGATATGGGGAACTTTTGGATGAAAAGGGTGAACTTAAATCGATACAAAACTTAGAGGAACAAGGTATAAGGATGAATTGGTTTTCATATGCGCAAATACATTCAAGGTATGATGAAGATTCTAAAACGGAGGGATTCTATGATAAGCAGACTGATTTAGATAAGATCTTGATGGGTACTGATGAGAAGGTGATTAAAAAATTATATGGTTATTTACTGGGAATGAAATTAGAGGAAGAACAAGTCAAAGAAACTATGATTGTTTGGGGGAAGAATTTTGGATATGGGATTGATCTAGAGAAATGGCAGAAATTGTGGTCTCAAAATTATAAAATGACAATGTCAACAGCATATAAAGAAAACTTGTATAAGATGTTTTACAGGTGGCACTTTCCCCCGACAAGAATAGCAAGAATGTTTAAGAACAAACCTGAAAAATGCTGGAAATGTCATCAGATACCCGGCTCGTATTACCATATGTGGTGGACTTGTGAGGATGCTAGAAAATATTGGACTATCATTTGCATGTGGTTGGAAAAAATGACAAAGAAACACATAGACTTGAAACCAGAGATCTTCTTATTGGGAATTTTACCTGATATATATAGTAAAGATTTGAAGTACCTGATTGTAAATGTATTAACAGCGGCTAGGATTGTATTTGCTAAAAATTGGAAGAATGAGAAAATACCATTACAGGAAGAAATTATTAAGAAAATATTGGAATGTGCTGAGATGAGTAGATTGACATTTGAAATTAGAGAGCAAGAAGATAAACAATTTTATGAAATTTGGGATCTTTTTTATCAATGGTTAGATGATAAAATACGACAATAGAATATTTAGAATGCTAGACAGTAAGGAATATCTTTATTTTGCTATTTTGCTATTATTTTGTTATTCGACATTATATTTATAAAGGGTTTTTTAGGATTGATTTGATATGATTATATGATTTGTTATAGAGTAAACTGGTTTAAAGTATTGTTAGCTCATAAAGCATGAATGATTAAAAATATAGTCAAAAACTTTATTTTTTTTAGTGATATTAGGATATATAAGTTTGGATTGACAATATGAATTGTTATGTAACATAATTGTAATTGAAACTACAGAATGAATGCACAAAAATGATGAACCAACTGACACACTGGATGTACATATGAGAGTTGATGTTTTTATGTTTTGTTTGTCTTGTTTGTTTGTAGAAAATTAATAAAATCTTTTTAAAAAAAAGATATAAATGAGTATTAATATGTATGATTAGTTTCTTAATGGCATTGATTGTGGTTCAGATGCTTTTCTTTGTTGGTTATTGTTGTATTTTTTTTCTTTCTTATAAAATTCATTGTGTAATTTTAGAATGTACTAAACAGAATCCCAATATAAGTTAAGTGTTATATTAAGTATTATTAAGCTAGGGGAAAGAGTTAAAGGCATCATACTCCGATCAGTGTACAGGAGAAGTTTCCCTAAAGAGAAAAGATGAATGGATAGCTGGAAATAGAACAGACAAAGAATGATAAGTATTATGAATTGAACTCAGATGAGATAAATAAAATAAAATTAACAAAGATAAAAGAGGGAAGAAGCTATATAGAAAATTGAAAATGGTAATAAGATATGGAATGATATATAAAGTGAATATGATTTTTGAATTTGTGTCTGTGCGAAGGGTTTTAACCCGGGATCAAGCAACTTTCAGAAAAGATGTTTTATGTTTTTATGTCCATGTTTTGTTTGTCTGTGTATTGTTTTTTGGAAAGCAATAAAATTTTAATTCGCAAGAAATATAATTTGGATAATAGAATGAAAAGAAGAAGTTGGGATAAGATACGAAGCTGAAAAGACAACGCAAATATATATAGTATAATTTGGAATTATCTTGTATGTTTTATTGCTTTTTTCAGAAAAGATTTTTTATGTTATGATGCTTTGTTTGTTTGTGTATTGTTTTGTAAAATTAATAAAATTTGTTTTCAAAATAACAAAAAAATCCTAGAGCACCAGGGAATTACCAGAGGACTGGAAAAGAGCTGATGTGGTCCCATCTTCAAAAAAAGAAGAAAAAAAACAGACCCAGGAAACTAGTATAGACCAATCAGCCTAACATCAATACCTGGGAAGATACTGAAAAATATAATAAAAAAACAGATCTGCCAACATTTAGAAACAAGTAAAGTAATAACTAGCAATCAGCACAGGTTTGTTAAAAACAGATCATGCCAAACCAATCTTACTTCATTCTTCAACATAGTGACTAAATTAGTAGACCAGCAAAATACTGTGGACATAATATACTTAGATTTCAGCAAGGCATTCGACAAAGGAGACCACAACCTACTTCTTGGTATGCTAGAAAAAAGTGGAATAGATAACACCACCACCAGATGGACTTACAATTGGCTGACAAATCGTACTCAACGAGTAGTCCTTAATCGGTCTAAGTCTACATGGAGGGAAATAAGCCGAGGGGTGCCACAAGGTTCCATCTTAGGCCCAGTACTCTTCAATATCTTCATTAACGACTTAGATGAGGGAATAGAAGGGGAACTTGCCCAATTTGCAGATGATACTAACCTGGCAGGAATAGCTAACACCCAAGAAGATCCAGATAGGCTTAAGATCCAGATGGATCTTGACAGACTAAAACACTGGGCCATATCTAACAAAATGAAATTCAATGTAGAGAAAAGCAAAATCCTACACTTAGGCAAGAAAAACCAAAAGTATACATATAGACTGGGGGAAACCAGGCTCAATAGCAGTTACTGTGAGAGGGATCTTGAAGTCTTAGTGGACAACCAGCTAAATATGAGTTAGCAGTGTGCTGCCAAAAAAATCTAATGCAATTCTAAGTTGCAGTAACAGGGATACAATCAAGATCAAGTGAAGTATTAATACCACACTATAAAGCCTTAGTAAGACCACACCTAGAGTACTGCATCCAGTTTTGGTCACCACACTATAAAAAAGATGTTGAGTTGTGGGAGCGTCATCACTTGAGACATTCAAGAAAAGATTGGACTGCCATTTCTCAGAAATGGTGTAGGGTCTCCCGCTTGGGCGGAGGGTTGGATAACCTACAAACTCTGATGATCTGTTATCTTTTAAGTTGCCCCAGTTGAGAAATACAGATATAAACTATCATCTCATTTAAGAATGATCTGGGAAACAGTTTGAAGTTACATGACCTGACCTCAATTACTTCTGAATACTGCTCCATCAAGCTTTCCAGCAATCATTTAAATCTTAGATAGCGCAATTCAAATGTTCTCCTAGGCAGGTTAGAATGTTGATATGACAGTGGGACCTGAAAAATCATTGAACGTTCTATGTTCATGAAAATTATGTAGAGCTCAAAAGGCAAATAAGGGATTTTTCTACATGCTGACACAGAAATTGGTTTGTTTGCATGATTGTCAACATCACAAATGTTTTTCGCTTATATTAGGGGCCGTTTATCATAGTATCATCTACAAGAAAGAACAATCTAGAGAAATAGTAATTAGTTTCTATATCCTAAGGAGTTACTCTGTTCTGCCATTTGGGAATTAGAATGGCATTTTTATTGAACCCAACCCTGAGTGATTAAACTTCCATTCTGTGTGTCATTATCATAACGGGTTGACATAATATTCACCATCTAACAGGTGCACTGTATTGTACTGTTTAATGTTTGCCAAGAGACTGAATTTGTGGTGTTGGTTTTTAGTCACCAGCTAAGAGCTTATTCAGAAAGTGGTTAAGATTAAAAGTTTAATTTCAAGAAACAGGAAATGAAACATTGCCTTTTAAATATTGTAATAATACTGAAATAGAAACAGTCTGGGCAAACTAATATTGTCTACATGTTTTTTCTAAGATGGTGTTCTCTGGAAATTCCCATTGCTAATCAGATCAACCAGTAGTTTTGATAACAAGAAAGGAGTTATATCCAACACATCTAGAAGGACCCAATAAAGGAAACTATTTGTAACTCAGGGTTGAAATGAAGGGTCCTTAGTGCCTTCTGAGCTTGGTGATTTTCTTGCAGATGTGGCAGATACATCACTGATAATGTTAACCTAGTTTGGATAATGACATATCTACAAGAAAACCACCAATCTCAGAGACCGCCAAGGACCCATCACATCTAGAAATGATCAGATTAAAAATTTACTTTCATTGATGAGTTTTAGATGAAGAATTTATGACCTCCAGATATTGCTGAAGTACACATTTGGGCACTAGTAGTAGAGACAGCTGGATGATATTGCCAGCATTCATCAACATCCCTTATTGGCTGTGTCTGCTGGAGCTGAAGCGATAAAGGTTCCCCATGACGGTACATGATGATGAACACAACAGAAACATTATTTACACAATCCAGCAGTGCAGTCGTAAACATGTCTATTCATATGTACAACATACAGGGTTAAACCATATCAATAAAGGAAAATATTTGTAGCTCAGGGGCTGAAATGAAGGGTCCTTGGTGACGAGGATGTTACCTAGTTTCAATTAGGATAGAGATGGAAGGTACCTTGGAGATCTTTTAGTTCAACCCCCTGCTTAAGCAGGAGATCCTATACATTTCAGATAGGTAGTTATCCAATCTTTTCTTAAAAATTACCAGTGATGAAGCATCTACAATTTCTGAAGGCAAGTTGTTCCACTGAATTAATTGTTGTCACTATTAGGAAGTTTCTCCTTTGTTCCAAGTTGCTTCTTTCCTTTGGTAACGAAACATTTGCAAGAAAACAACCAATCTCAGAGAGCACCAAGGACCCCCTCATTTGAACCAAACTGTTGCCTGTCAAAGATGGGCAGTTGGTTTCTTTTCAGCTTTTCCTTTCCCTATCTACCCTGTTTTCTTGAAAATAAGACCCACCCCCAAAATAAGTCCTACTTAATAGCCAGCACAGCCACCCATTTCGTCTGGTTGCTCATGGTGCCATGGCTATGAAGCGAGGCGGTGATGGAGTTGCCCCAGCCCTGAGGGCCCCTGCAGCCAGGCCATCCAGACCCCACACCTGACATGTGGAGCAGGAGCCCACGTGGCTGCTGACCCACTTCTTCTGCTTCCTTGGAGCCACAACAGAGCAGGAGACCAAGCGATGTGCAGGTGCTGCAGCCATGAGGCAAAGCATGGGTGGCCTGGCTGCAGAAGCCCTGAGATAACCTGGTGCAGGGTGCATGGGGCGGCTCCACCCCCTGCCATTGCCCCATGGCAGCTGCACTAATGCGCCACACAGCCTCCTGCCTCACTGCGAACAAGAAGTTGACCTCCTGTACATGGAAATAAATAAGTCCCCGTCCCTCCCCAAATAAGCCCTAGTGCTTATTTTGGGACCCAAGACAAGACCGGGTCTTATTTTCAGGAAAACATTTGTAGATCAAGAACTGGTAGGAAAGAAGGGAGCGGCCCTAATTAATTATAAGCCTGCATCCTCCAATAATTTGCCAAGCAAAACAGAAAACAGAGAGTGAAAAAAGATTCTCATCTCAGGTTTAACATTTTTCTGGAAACGTATATTTTTATCCATTGGTTGAAGTATTCTTGAAGCCTTGAAAACATCATGTCCTTATGTTTTATATTCTTTACTGATGAGTGTTGACATATCATCTTTCAATATTTGTGAAGTTCCGTGTGCATTATTATTAGCATGTATGGAAAGCTGGAGAGGTTTTCAGGTGCTCTCAAGTGACCAGTTACAGTCAAGGGATTGTTTATTGCATTCTGTGCACCAGAGTATGTATTCCTGTATTTGTAGATGGCAAATAAAAATAGGCTGGCTCAGTTCTTTTAGTTAAAGCAAACAGATGGCAGAGGTTTTATACAGAGAAGCAGATGGATTGCAGTTGACATGGTGACTGAGATAGGCCTGCAGTGTTTGAAAATAGTTGCGGAGGAATAAAGAGTTCAGTCCCACAGGAGGAAAAATCATTCTGCCACCTCCTACAGTTACTTGATAGAAACTGTATTTTTCTTCAACCCACACTTTGATGGAAATATGTGAAGTTCAACCAAAAGACTGGAGGCCTGCATACTCCTGATTAATAATTTGTCCACAGAACTGGTTTTAATTTATCAAATTATAAAACATTAATTAGTCTGCCTTAGGCAGGTGAATTTGTATTTTTTTTTTAAAAAAAAAAACCCAGGTTGTTTCAACTACAGCAAGTTTAATAGGAAGATGAGTCTCCTCCCCCCCACTTATCATTTGATTATATTCCACTTTTCTTCAAAGTCCTTGCATTGTTTCTTGCTGAAGAGGTAAGGAATAGCTTAACAGTTGATGCTTTTAAGGATTTCAGTATAACTAACTCCGGCAAGGACACATTTTAGTAATTCCCTGTGTGGGTGAGGAAAAAACATTAACAACTACACACTGGTTCAACTTGATTTAAGTTGGGATCTGTAATGGATAATGCTGATGGGTGGAATGTTCTAATAGAGAGATGCATTCAATTAGGTATTTTTAAAAAGTAATGAGCAATAAATTTATGAGACTCAGTTGTTCAGTCAAGCTGAATCAACAATTACTTGCAGAATGTCTTTAGCATTAAGAGAGATATGTTTACCTCACTGCCCTACTTAATCTTCCCATTAAGGATTAAGTGATTTCCCACTCTGCTGTCTTTTTGTCCTAAAAATGTATATGCTCATCCTCAGGATATCTTACCTATGTAAAAATAGAGTAATAAAAGATACTGAAATCATGCATTGAAAAAAAAAGGGGGGTTGCTTGCCCCAGGAAAGATATTCAAGTATGCAGGCCTCCTGTGACGGATGAAGGGAAATTGCCTAAAGGAATTTCACAACTGACAAAATTGTTGATCAAGTTACGATCCAACTCATTTCAGAAAGAAACCGGAGAGAGGATTTAGAAAATCAGCTATATTATCAGGCAACCTGATGGAAGAGTGAATAGCTCCTTCTGCCCGAATACTTGGAAGGCTTTAGAGAGAACAGTAGAACTCTCTTTGGAATAGCTTGGAAGCTAATGTTGTTGTTTAAGGACAAGCAAAGATTGTCCCAGAGCCTGTTTTATAATCAGAGTACTGCCTTTTCAACTCATGCCCATTTCTGTATGCTTCAAAATACTCCTTGTGGAGATGATCAAGTTATTGTTGCCTACGAGAACGGCAGTACCTGCAGTAGATCATAATACCAAAATGATTAGTACAATGACATCATCCCATAAACGCTGCTATAATGTACCTGCATCTCAATGTCTAATATAAATACATAAGTCATGTCCTTTGCAAGTTTTATTGTCTAGCTTGTTTCTTTCACTCTTGATGATCCCTATAAATGGGGGATCTCAGTGGCCTAAGAAGCTCCATATTCCAAATGATACTTGGCTGTTTACTGGCAAAAACAGCTGGATGTGTCCTTTCAGAGTGCAAGACTGATCCTTCAGGGAGAGGCTTACCCTGCATTAGAAGACCTGAACGCTCTCTGAACAAACTATTGTTTCATCAAGAGTACTTTTACCTTGTTTGAATTCAAGTTTAATGGCCCTCATCCAGCATATTGCTGATTTCAGACCCAAATGTAAGACTTGTGGTGTATTGCCTGTCAAGAAAAAAATAGAGGTAGGTTAGCAAGCTGAAGACTCAGATATAACCTTTACCTAAGGTTGGTAAATTATTTTTGTTTATGAACTTGTGTGAATCAGTTTATACTGGCAGGTTGCTGTTGCTGTTTAATACCTTTAGTTCTGAATGCAAGTAACTCAGTGAAGGCACTGTGGCAATTAAGAGCCACAGTAGCACAGTGGTTAGAGTGCAGTACTGCAGGCTACTTCTGCTGCCTGCTGGTTGCCTACAATTTGGCAGTTCAAATCTCACCAGGCTCAAAGTTGACTCAAGCCTTCCATCCTTCCAAGGGCGGTAAAATGAGGACCCAGATTGTTGGGGGCAAGATGCTGACTCTGTAAACTGTTTAGAGAGGGCTGTATAAAGCACTGTGAAGCGGTATATAAGTCTAAGTGCTATTGCTGTTTGTTCATAGCCATAAATTTGACTTGGGCACTTATTGGATCTGCTGAGGTGAGAGAAATGCCTGTTTGGAGATTCGGCAGCAGACTTTGATAATGTGTGTTGGGCAGGAATGAGAAAAGGATTCAATAAAGACTTGGAGCTTCTCCTGGAGTCAGTTTCTTGAATTTAACATTAGCCTTGTGGAAAAATCAGAGCTATATCTAAACATACTAAGCCTTCAGATAATGTCATTCAGCATTGGCATGAACGCTGAATACTGAACAAAACAAAGTTTTTACCTTATATTCTGAAATTGCCTGGTCCTTTCCCCTCCTCTTTCCCAATAGAATAGACCCTTGAAAGATCCTGTCCTGAATATCTGGTATAGGAAACCTACTTAGAAAAAAAATTAACAAACTATGAAATCAACAGCTGCTAAGAAGTCCACTGGTAATCAGTGTGGCCTTGCTTCTCCGGTCCATTTCTGGAATATCTTGTACATTATGACTTGTGTGTGCACAATACCCAACCATCAAACATTCTTTGATTTCCAGTAAGATCTGTCTCTTTTCCCTACCTTCAGATGACTAATCACCAGCTGGCAATGGCAACGCTTGTTTGCCTATCAAAACCTGCTGCAGCATGAGAATGGTGGCATTCACCAGAATAATCCTCTTACCATTCGGAATGGTTAGAGAAATAGGAAACCTGTTTATTGGATCACCATGGATTAAAATTAAACAGTCTCCAAACCAGCCTTTCGTGCTCTGGAATCTTATGAGGGAAGTTTAAATTCTGACTGTCCTCAGCAATGCCTGAAACAATTGGTTCACTAATGGGAGAAGATGACAAAGAGGTAACAGAGACAGTAGAGAGAAAACAAAATTACTTAATTCATATGTTGTACCTGTCTTCATACAAAAAGAAAACACTACTCAACTTTCCAAAAACAGAAATGTAAAGGACAGGTTAGGAATGCAAATTAAAATATGCAAAAATAAGAGAACATCTATCTGTTTTGGACAGATTCAAATTACTAGGTCCTGATGGATTATACCTGCCAGAAGGAATAAATTTTGTTCTATTGTATTTTACTAATTTATTTGATTTTTTTTGTTAGTTTATTATTTTTATTTTTTGTTTTAAATATGATTTTACATTGTACAAGCCGCCTTGAGTCACCATGGGCGAATAGGCAACGATATAAATCAAATAAATAAAAAATGGCAGATGTGATGTTAGAACCATTGAAATACATCTTTCAGGATTGGAAAAGAGATGATGTAGGTCCCATTGTCCCTCTCCCCCCAAAAAGGGGGGGGGGACAGATCCAGGAACAGACCAACCAGCCTGACATCAATACCGGGAAGAACTTGGAAAAGATAATCAAACAAGAAATATGTGAACACCTAAGAAGCAAACAAAGTTATAACCAAAAGCCAACATGGGTTTGTCAAAAACAGATCATGCCAATATTATTTCATTCTCTGACAAAGTGACTAAACTAGTCGATCAACTAAATGTTGTGGACCTAGTATATTTAGATTTCAGTAAAGCATTCAATAAAGTAGACCACAACCTCCTTCTTGGCAAGTTAAAAAATTTGAAATAGTTTGCAATACCAGATGGATTTATAACTGGCTGACAAATTTTAGCCAACATGTACTCCTCAATGGAACTACATCTACATGGAAGCAATGGGGTACCACAAGGTTCTGTTTTGGGCCCAGTACTCTTCAATATCTTCATAAATGATCTAGACAAGGGAATAGAAAGGGAACTCATCAAATTTGCAAATGACACTATGCTGGCAGGAATAGCCAACAACCCAGAAGACAAGCTCAAGATCCAAAAAGATATTGACAGACTTGAACACTGGGCTCTATCTAAAAGAAAAATGAAATTAGGCATAGATAAAAGTAAGATTTTACACTTAGGCAAGAAAAATCAACTGTATAGGTACGTGCTAGCTGAAACTTGGCTTAATGCTAGTAACTGTGAGAGGGAGTTTGGAGTCCCAGTGGACAATCACTTAAATATGAGCCCACAGTGTGCAGCAGCAAGCAAAAAAGCCAATGCAATCCTAAGCTGCATTAATAGAGGGATAGAAACAAGATCACATGAAGTTCTAGTACCACTTTACAAAGCCTTAGTCAGATCACACTTGGAATACTCCCTCTAGTTCTGGTCACAATATAAAAAAAGAGGTTGAGACTCTGGAAAGAATACAGAGAAGAGCAACAAGAATGATTTGAGGGCTGGAGGCTGAAACATACAACAAATGGTTGCAGGAATTGAGTATATCTTAGTCTAATAGAAAGAAGGATTAAAGGAGATGTGATAGCAAAGTTCCAATATTTGAGCAGCTCCAACAAAGGTGAGGGGGTCAAATTCATTACCCAAAGCACCAAAAGGCAAGATAAGAAACAATGGATGGAAACTAACCAAGGAGAGAAGCAACTTAGGAGAAATTTCCTAATGGTAAGAACAATCAACTAATGGAACAGCTTGCCTTCAGAAGTCTTCTGTTCAAGCAAGGGGTGAACTAGAAGACCTTCAAGATCCCTTCTAATCCTATTATTCTATCTTCTATGAAAACAAGATGGTGGTAATATCTTACAGTGATAGGAATCCTTCTTGTTTCCTAGCAAGACCAATACAGGGACAGAAAGCTTTGAGAAGTTGTAAAATAATGGATTTTTGTGAGAGAAATTAAGTTTACTTATATGGTGTTCCGTTATTACTAACATCCCTAAACCAACTCTAGCATTATTCATCCAAAATACATTATGTAGGGCCTTGGCAACTTCCATACCTTATGAATTAGGAAGCAGGGATAATTGCAGTTTGGTCTTATCTGATTAAGATGTATTCTCCTACCTGGGTGTCCTAAATCCCGGTTTCCACTTTTCCCCATCTAGTGTTTCCTCTTTTAAGTTATTAATTTGTCAACAAATGAAAGAACTTCCATTCATCCCTATCTGCCAGGTCTCCTGTTAAACCCACAAAATATTTCCTCAGTATTTAGAAAACAATACGTACCTAATTAAGGCAATCACATGACTTAACACTTTCTTGACTTACATTATGAATGGTTGGCAGTTTCTCTGGAAAAAATGTTTTGATCATAATAACCATGACAGTTTTTGGGTTTATTATCCTTCACATGAGTTGCCATCGATTGGAAAACCTGGGACTTATAGCTTATGACGCTGAAGGAGATGGCAGGCTGCTAGTTTCCAAAACAGTTTCTGATTCCCAATTAGTTGTACTCCCAAGTAGAAATTCCTATATTATTTTTCCAAACCTAACTCCATTCCAAATGGTGTTCCTTTTACAAAGGAAAATAAATTAAAAACAATTATTGGTTCCCATTATGATTGTCTCCTTAAGTGGTTTATGAATAAATCAGCCACGTGACCTTCCTGATTCATTTAAAAAAACCAAACCCAAAATATGTTACCAGATTATAACAACTTAGACCATATTATTAATTCAGTCTTTATTAGAAAGCACTACTAGAGATTTATTGAAGTAGCATTCTGTGTAATGCATAGCACACATTCTATCCCACAAGATAATTGGGGATTTTAAGAGTCAGTTTGGTGTATTGCTTAAAGGCACTAGGCTAGAAAGCAAGAGAATGTAAATGCTAGTCCTACCTTGGGCACAAAGTTGGGTGCTTTTTGGATCAGGCCTAGAAAGCAGGATCAAACCACTTCCTAAAAACATTGCCAGGAAAACTCCTGGGATTTGACCTGGCAATTGCCAGGAATCAAGTCTGACTCAAAGGGATCCTGTACCCCATTCCCAAATGGCAACAGTAATATTTCAGAAATTGTGGGTAAAGGAAAGCGTTTTAGAAAAAAAATAAAAATTAAGTGGTTATTTATTTATTTTTTTATTGTATGGCACATATCGTCTGCCTTTGATACATTAATTTCAGTTCTTGGGCCTGGAAATCTTTTCCCTTCTTATTCCCCTAGCAGGAATAATGTGGTGGGGTTTATAGAAAAACATATTCTCCATAGCAGATGATTAATATGAAACAGCGTAGAGTTTCAGGTGTGATCATAACTCTGTCATTCATAGTTATTCTGTGGCACAGAGAAGACCAAGACCCAGAGGCACTTTCCCCTTTTCATTTTATCCGTATCTGCCAGACATTCAGCAGCTTTCCATAAAACGTGCATAATTGTAAGTCATCCTCAACTTGCAACCTTTCAGTTATGATGGACCTACCTGGGTCTACTTATGGTCTGGATTTGAAGTCCGATGCTCAGAAGACCCTCTGCAGCCACACGATCAAACTTTGGGAGTTCAGCAACTGGCCACTTGCAGTTCCCCATGGCCACAGAGCTGGATTTTTACAACACTTTTGCAGAAAACCAGCATTTACGGCTGGTTTTGGGGGAAACTGTACTCATAGGAAACCATTGGTTCCCTTAACGACCACAGTATTCCTTTAATGTAGTGGCACAACCACTACAAAAAAGGTAATTAAAATTGATTTTATGACCATCATGACATACAATCTTGATGGACAGGCTCTCATTACAGTTGTAGGTCAAGCACTACCTTTACTTGGGAGCCTATGATGGAGTTGCTTTCAGATTGATGGGAAATATCTGTGTGATGGTTACAAAACATTGTTCTTATCTAGTTTAGTGGTAGACACAACCATCAAGACACAGTGTCTACCTAAAGGAGATACAATCCAATCAAATTCTGGGAGGCATGACTAGAAGCTCAAATCACAGTAGAAGTTACAAACAAAAAAACAGCACAAGAGATACAGCAAATTCAAGAGGGAATAACAAGAAGCTGCATGTACAGCCATTCCTGATCTTTTAAAAAAGACATATGTACAGGATTGGTGGCATAGCCGAATTCCTTTTTATTAAAAGCATTTCCTAATACAGGTTCCCTGATAAGTTATATCCCCAAGCTTTCAGCTCAGGGATAACAAGTGCAAATGAGAGCATATCTTTAACAAAATGGATGCAATAGTCAAGACACACCCCGATGTTCTGAATTTGGGACTTGTTTTCTTTCTGCAAAGAAGAGTTCAGTGGAAATTAGAAATTGGGGTATGGTTTTCCCATTACACCCAACTGCCTCCATGCATTCCTTCATGTGGCCTACATGTTCATGGCTCATTGGATGGTAAAATGATTTTCCTCTTTTGCAAATGTTAGAGGGCCTCGGTAAACTGAAATGTCAAAATGCATTTCTGGAGGCAAGGCAAAGAATCATGTGTTAATCCAGTAAAGTAAAAACAGCAGTAATTGAACATTTGCATGATGCATTAGCCTACGGAAAATAAGATAACATTCTTGTCCAAGAGTGCAAATACAATCAGTAGTTCAGAATTGAAGATACCATGCACAAAGTTGTTTACTGCCTGGATCTTCATGATCGTTAAATTACAGCACAAATGTTTTGGTTGAAATATGAACTGTAGTCCTTTAGCATCTTCATGAGTTGTTTTTAAAAAGTTATTATTTTCTGTTAAATTGCATGGGTGCATTGAGACAGAGCTATAGGTTTACTCTAGGACTTAAACAGTACAGAAATCAATGTGAGCTAATAATTCCCTATGCTGGCTTGTAGGATATTGGGTTTTACATTTTGGACACTCCAGGAAACTTTCATCCAGAAGGCTTATACGTTTTGGTGAAGAACGTTTGTCTTGTATCACCAACTTGTCTTCAAAAGCAGCCTGGAAGTTGTCTAAGACTTCTAAACATCCACCACGTTCTGGAAGCTTCTGGAAAAAAAACTGTGGCATTTAAAAATGACAATATATAATTTATAATGCATGCCAACGGCATTTAGGGGGTCAAATATTTAAATATAATTGAATTTAAAAAGGATACGTGACTGGAATATAACAGAATCTAGTGATGTGTAAAGAAAAAATACATTAAAGTTTTATATCAGAAGTCTATCTGACTGTTTTGATATTATCTACCAGATTTCTAAATTCCTCATCAGGTGCTGTTTAAAACCAAAGGCAAAAGTTCTCAGAGCAGTCGGTACAGCATTGAATAGTCAGAAGTTGCAACAGAGTGTGTGAAATTGTTATAAAAAACAACACACCTGGCAAATAAAATACTAACTCATCAACAATTGCAGTTCAGTATTCATAGTATATGTGGAAAATGGAAAGGATGTTTTAAGGCTGTGCAGGTCTGGATTTGAAGAGCAAATTGTGATTCAGAGTCACATTTCAGACTTGAAGAATTGAACAGCTATCATATCTCAGAAAGAGATATTGCATTATGGTGTTCTTGACAGATGGCTAGAAGTATATGTATACCTGCTGCAAATCTTTCCTTTCCTTTCCTTTCCTTTCCTTTCCTTTCCTTTCCTTTCCTTTCCTTTCCTTTCCTTCCCCTTCCTTCCCTTTCCTACTCTCCTTCTTTCTCCATCCATCTATCCAATTTATTGGGCGCTCATTTTCCACAGGATAACTCTTATTTTGCCTTTCATGCTGGATCTCTGCATAGCTCTAGTAAAGATTCAGTCTTTAATTAGTCCACCAATACTTACTGAGGGCTCAAGACGAGTAATTTGATCTCTTGCCTTCCGCAGTTCCCTAAGGACTTTGTTCAACTGGATTTGCAAATTCTGGCGATCTAGTTTTTCATTCTCAAAGTCTGATGTGCATGACTGGATCTAGAAGAAAAGAACTGGATGAAAAATGAAATGATCTCCTGTTTTTCTCATATCTGATAATTACATGTTCCATTTAAATATCTGCCTATTCACAAAATAAATGTTACCTTTTTATAGATAAAAAAGGAAGAATAGCTTGATAAAAGAAATAAAGACTTGTAAAGACTACAAAGGGGATGGATACAATTAATCCTGAATGAACTTTGAATTCATATTCTGTTCAAAACTTAAACATAGTCACAATGACAAATTACATTAATAACATTACGATTTCTGTACCATAGAACTGTATACTGTTTCTATATTAGAACACATTTTTGACATTAAAATGAATATTACAGATGTGGATATTAGTCACAGAGATCTATGCTCCACGTGAGAGAGCGCATAATTGCGTACCTGCTGTTCCAAAGCTGCTATTCTTGACTGTTCTTCTTGCTGTTTTATCAAAGACTTGTGGAGCACTTCAACCTGTAAAATATGAACAGGAGATTAAGTGACAATCAATACATAAAAAGCTTTCAAATAATAGATACATTTTTGTGGGCTTATTTTGCTACACCTCACTACTGCTATAATGAAAAGAGTGACAGGATGAAGAGAAGCAATGCCTCCTTTTTTTAACCCTTATGCCTCCTAATTTCTTCTCAGCTACTGTATATTGGTCCATATAAACCTCGACAGGGTGCAATCATATCCTTGTCATCATCACTTTTGGTGATATTTAAAGCAATGTTAGGTGAATATACGGTATTTAGAGCAGGGGGTTGAAGATCTGCATGCTAAAAATACAGGCAGTCCTCAACTTACGACCACAACTGAGCCCAAAATTTCTGCTGTTAAGTGAGACATCCATTGAGTTTTGCCCCATTTTAACAATCTTTCTTGCCTCCATTGTTAAGTGAATCACTGCAGTTGATAAGTTAGTAACCCGGTTGTTAAAGTGAACCTGACTTGCCCCTTGACCCTGCTTGTCAGGTTGCAAAAGGAGATCACATGACCTTGGGCCACAGCAACGGTCATAAATGTGAACCGGTTGCCAGGCATCTGAATTCTGAGCATGTGAAAAGATGCTACAAAGGTCGTAATTGTGAAAAACAGTCACAAGTCACATTTTTCAGCGCTGTTGTAAGTTTGAACAGACACTAAATGAACTGTTCTAAGTCAAGAACTACCTGTAGAATTCCCTTCCAGCTGATTTATTTCACTCACTGCCAAAATCAGGGTTAAGTTATGCACCCAGATGGTTACTGGCTGTTAAGCACATTAGCAGAACCTGTCAACTAAAAAGATACTCCTTTGGTCTTTTTAGCTGCCAGAAAAAGGGAGTGGGGGAAAACAAGGCATTCTTGAAATGCCTAGATAATCACCTCAGCAGCCCAAAGTTGTTGGAGAATAAGAAGGTTATTGGAGAGCATGATGGATGGACTCTTGGAGACGGATGTGTCCCATTAGAGAAGTCACATCCACGGGATGGGGGAAAGACCAGGGTCAAGGGGAAAATGTATGATGTGATTTAGTATCGGCTGCACACAGCCACGCGCCAACATGGCAATTTCTATTAAGCCAACTTACTTTTTTTGAGATGCGGCTAGAGACTTTTGATTTGAATGAGGGTGGATTTGTTGGAGCCCTGACAGAACCATTTAAAGGGATTTCATTTTGAAAGTGTCTTTAGACAGACGCAACTAATCCCAACCCAGCCTTCCACCACTCAAATGGAAGGAACCCGCAATACCCTGAATTCCCAACCTGCGGGATGAGTTTGGGAAGCCTGTGATAACTAGGCATAGGCATGATATTCCCATGTGAAAAAAAAAATCGGGGCCGGTCAAAAGAAGACCCCCCGCCACGCGCCAAGAAATCACACACACAACACCAACGCTACACACCCTTCCTTTCCAGCCGGTCAGGTGTGGACCAGCTCCAGAGCTGGGCAGCCATTTCCCTGGTGGTGGGGCCAAGGCCGCCGCCTGGAGAGCGCCCGCTGCTTTCCCTCGCCAGGGCCGGGCGGTGGCGTGTTGCACGGAGACTGGTCTGTGGCTGCCCAGCTCCCTTTCCCTGCTGCTCAGCGGCCTCCGCTTGCACCGCCCAGGCTCCGCTCAGGTATCTGGCTGAGGCTGTCAGGAGTTGCTACTGCTGGCGCGGCTCTGCGCGGCTCCAGTCCCGCGTTGCCTCGGGAAGGGAAAGGCAAAACTGGGAGCCGCTGCTGCCGTTGCAAAGCGTCGCCGCGGCTCTTTCTTTTTGTCTTTCCCTTCCCGAGGCAACGCAGGACTGGAGCTGCGCGGAGCTGTGCCAGTGGTAGCAACTCCCGACTCGGGGCCTCCGAGGGGAGGGGAAGGAGGAGAAGAAGGGGGGAAAAGGGGGGGCGATTCCCCAAAAAATCAGAATTCCGATTTTAATTGGAAGAATATCATGTCTGAAGGCATCTAGTCAACAGTACAAAGACCTGAATTGAGAGGGTATGTGTACGCTTCCTTTCTTCATCCAGCTTTTTCCTGGTCGCTTCGTGTTCATGTGTGACTCTCTGCAAGAGCTGCCCTTTGAGGTGGTTTTCATCCTGAAGAGCCTTAACATCAGCTTGCTTCTGCAGCTTCATCAGACCGTCTGCATTTACTGCCTCTTGCTTAATGTTGTCATATTTCCTTTGCAGTTCATTAACGTCAGCCTGGAGCTGGGAGACTATTTGCTTTTCTGCTTCTAGATTCCTTTCTGCTGTAGCCAACATCTGTTCATAATATCTCTGCTTGTCTCCTTTTAGGGATTCCGCCAGAGGGAAAAGGGATACGGAACAGAACAAAAAAGACAGGAAAAAAAATGAATATGCAAATAGGTGAAAATATGAAGCCCAACAGCAAATTGTACTTTAGATGTAAGAACTGAATTATGGTATCATAGTTGTTGTGGTCTGCCAGCAGATTGCGGAGACAGCAGCAGAATCAGACAGTGGAGAAGAATATGGGCAAGTCCAGGAGTCTGGGAAGGACTCGGACAGTGGCCCTGGGTCCGATACAGAGATGTGGCCAGGGCCATCTGGGAAGTATGTGCTGACTCTGGAGCCTCCAGAATCTGACATCAGTGAGGCAAAGGAACAGGAGGAGCCTGTTCCCAGTGCATGAGTGCACAGAGCTGCCAGAAGTCAAGAACAGTTAAGACAAAAGGGGCGACTCGGGAGTAAGGCTTTGAGGTGATTGGCCCTCCCATAAGACATAAAAGAGGAGCAAAGGAACAGGAACCTTTGCAGGAAGCAACGTCGTTTGCTCTGTTCAGATTAAATTTTGAAGCTCTGTGTGGATTTTGTACTTTGGTTTTTTTACAGTTAATTTGGCACTTTAGTTGTTGGTAGCAATTCAAAGGAGATAAAGGTTGGTTTTGATAAAACTTGGTAAAACTTCATTTAATTGTATTCTGATGTAGACATTTCTTATAGCTTTCCATATGGCATTTTGTATTCCTGGAATTCTACAGCATATTCCAAGGGTACTACACTGGCTCGATGTATCTCTGTTCAAATCCCTAATAAGGTTCCAACAAGCACAAATAGATTAGTCTACAAACTTTTGAAATGTCTTCTGAATATGTCAATGTTGACAGGTTCCTCCATGCTGCCATTCCATCTCTGAATGTACTTTTCTAGTTCTAGTGAAAAGTCCTACTAATATGCTAGTCCTTCCTTCACTAATTTCACATGATAATGACGACGTGAGTTTTGTAAAATGAATCTTGGAAATTGTAATGAAAGTACAAGGCTACAAACTCTAGTCCCCATCCATATTTCTATCATCATTCAAGATAAAGATAGAATTTAGGGATGCAGGCACTGAGAGATATTCTAAAACCTTCCTCTCCTCTATACAATAAATGTCTTTAAAAACTAGTGGCAGAACTTGGGGGAAAAGAATCAGTTGTGGTACAGCAAGGTGGGGAGAAGAAAATTACTACTGTTCTTCTCTAGTCTGTGATTACAATGGGATGCAGGAGAAATCCTGGGGCAGAAGGAGCATGATTCCAGAGCAACTATTCTCAACAGGAATAGGAAAAAACAACATTACTGGGAAATACTGCTCTAGAATTTTGATCCTTATGGTTCTGGACTTAAGTTTAATTTATCAACGTTAATGTTTCTGGACAATTTTAAGGAACAGCATCCCAAAGGTTAGGGTTAGGGTTCTTTCTTCTCATCCGAGAAGAATCTTCAGCTATGGCTAGAGGGCAGGGAAATCAGAGCTGAAGAATGAGAAGAAAAACGTCTTCAAAGAAAAACCAAAAAGTCCAGTTACCTCTTGGAAAAGCACTTTTCGGACAACCATGACCTGGATGACTGAGAATCTCCGTAGATATTTAAGAACGAGGTGCTTAATGTCAGCAATGCCAATATGTCTCATGGCATACAAAAGCTTAATCAAACATAGTATAGATAAGAAATATAATAATAATAACTGTTCAGGCACAAAACAAATAACTAATGGCAGAAAAATTTCCAAAAGCAAACAAAGTGTGAAACTTGTTATCAAGAGGTCTTGCCTGTATCTCTGTACTATGGGAAGTTGTTCTCAGAAATGTTGTAAATTCAGTTGGATTATATGCGTTATTATTATATGCGTTTTTCAATCAATGTCTAAAAAGTGAGTTTTGTATGCCAGACCAGATCAACGAATCCTGTTTTATTATCGACAAAATGAAGAGTCTGGGATCTAAGCAATGACCAGAATGTATTTTCTCTCCCACCCTCCCTCCTAAAAAAGTACAGTGATACAAAAACAGATTTTAGAAGAACTCTTCTTACAGCTGCAATGTTTTGAACAATACAATGAAATCTGACCAATATAAGCTCTTCTATTTCTTTTGATGGTATGCAGTTTGGAGATTAATCAGTCTATACCTTCTGCCCTAGCTTCTTTTGCTTGCTCTTGGATCACAGTTTTTAGCTGCTGTTCCAGATCAAAAATCCTTGCTAAGAGATTCTGAACATAAGCTTCCCGTTGCTGGTCATATATTATCCACTGCTGGTTTTTCTCTAAAGCCTGTAAAGAGATTTGAAAGTGAGTGAGACTTCTATTTTTTATCTCCCTTTTCTGTAAATTGAATGCATTCTTATTTGTAAGGTCTCTTTTACATGACTCCTATTAACACGACATTTCAGGAGAATGCAGGTCGTCTTCAACTTACGATCACAATGGAGCCCAAAATTTTCATTGCTGAATGAGATGTTTGTTAAGTGAGTTTTGCCTCATTTTATGATTTTTCTTGCCACAGTTAAGTGCATCATTGCATATGTTAAGTTAGTAACATGGTTGTAGAGTGAATCTGGCCATTGACTTTGCTTATCAGAAGGTTGCAAAAGATAATCACATGACTTCAGGACACTGCAACAGCCACAAGTATGAACCAGTGGGCAAACATCCGAATTTTGAACATGTAACCATGGGAATGCTGCAACAGTCATCAGTGTGAAAAAAAATGGTTAAGTCCCTTTTTTCAGTGCCATTGTCAATTTGTATGGTCACTAAATGAACTGTTGTAAGTTGAAGACTACCTGTGCATCAGAAGCTAACACTAAACCAGTGGAAAATTATCTCTGTACTTTTTCTCCATTCTCAGCACGCACATACTGCTGTTGGAAATGATTATAAATTGATGTGATTCAATATACAGCGATAGCCAAAACAGTGTCTGAAAACTGATTTCAAACATAACTTGAAAAGAAACAGATTAGACAATACATGTAGATTTGGATGTTATTTACCTTGATTTTTAATAGAACCCATAGGATTGCAACAATGCAATCCTATGCATCTACTCAAAAATGAATTCTAGATTAAATCAACCAGGTTTCAGGCAGCCATATGATGATTTCTCAATACATTTGTTACATATTGTTCCTTGGCTTGTTCAAACTATGAGTCATGTAAAAGTGGGACAGCGGTAATGAACTTGAAGAACTAGAACAAACGCATTTATCTCAGGCTCCAAATTGTGCTTTCTTAGGTACAGCCACATTGAGAATCAAACTGTGCTCTATCATATGCCAAACATTTTCTTATTCAACTATTTTAACATCTTTTAGATGGACTGGGTACCTATGACAGTACAGCTGTACACATGTATGAGAGTTGTTAGTGAAATAAAGTATAAATTGGGAAAGAAGGAAGGCTGCTAAAAACACAGTTGGGAAAGGCTAGGAAAAGAATAGAAATAAAAAGAGATAACAGAAATAAAAAGTTAGATTATTCTGAACTTTACAAAACGAAAAGTAAAAGTTTAAAACTAGTAATTTTCAGAACAGAGATAGAGATCTCTGGCCAGTCCTCTTTATTGAGTGTGAAAAAAATATACATGATGTATAAAAAGCTGTTGAAACCAGCAGTTGCATGGATGTTGTAGCATATAGGAAAAAAGCAAATACAAATAAGGAACTGTAAATGAAGACTAGAGTGTACTTTTCTTTAAGATCAACAAACTTTTGGAGGAACAGGATAAATGCATGCATACCATCTCTTATAAAGTACGTCTATTTTAAATAATTTCCTACTGAGAGGT
This sequence comes from Hydrophis major, assembly GCA_033807585.1. Classification (NCBI taxonomy): domain Eukaryota; kingdom Metazoa; phylum Chordata; class Lepidosauria; order Squamata; family Elapidae; genus Hydrophis; species Hydrophis major. The sequence goes on along the minus strand of CM066331.1, from coordinate 84,662,646 downwards.
TTCTGAAAGCTCTTTTAAGCTGTAGTTATTTTTTTTTTTGTAATTTTTCAATGAATTAATATTAAATAAATGATTTAGATTACAAAAATCTCAGAAAAATATTTCATAATAATTGATATATGCTTACTTATAAGTATACGGCACTTCCATATACAACAGGGGTGTCAAACTCGATTTCATTGAGGGCTGCATCAGGGTGGTGTTTGATCTTGGGGGAGCCAGGGAGGCATGGCCAGCTTGACATTACTTGTGTCGGGGGTGCCTGTGGTGACCTGAGAGCTCTGCCAGCAAAAATGCTCCGTTTTCAGCTGGGATGACTTCCTGCAATCCTCTGCCAGTGAAAACAGAGCTCAGCCCCCCCCCCTCCCCCAGCACATGGTCTGTCAATTAAAAATATACTCCTTTGGTCTTTTTAGCTGCTAGAAAAAGGGAGTGGGGGGGAAACAAGGCATTCCTTAAATGCCTAGAGAATCGCCCCCAGAGCATAAGAAAGTTTTGGAGAGCATGATGGATGATTCTTGGAGATGGATGTGTCCCATTGGATCCAGGGGGTGGGGGGGAAGACCAGGGTCAAGGGGGAAATGTATGATGTAATTTAGTATCGGCTGCATCCAGCTTACGCAAACATGGCCACTCCTAATAAATCAATTTACTTTTTTCTGAGATGCAGTTAGAGACTTTTGATTTGAATGAGGGTGGATTTGTTGGAGCCCTGATATGGCCCTTGTGAGCTTTGTTTTCGGCTGGGATGGCCTCCTGCAACTCTCTGCCAGGGAAAATGGAGCATGCGGCCCTTCCAACCTCCCAAGCATTTTTGCTGGCAGACGTGCCAGGGGTCGGTCCTTCGCTGTTTCCAGGGCAGCCCTGTGGGCCAGATCTAAGCACCCCTTGGGCCAAATCTGGTCACGGACCTTGAGCTTGACACCCCTGATATACAAGAAGAATATCTTATTTATTTTATTAATGTTAACTACATTAATGTTTTATTAATGTACTCTTTTGATTTTGATTGTTATCTGTGAAAGATGGCATTCAACAAGATGCTATATAAATGCATAAAAATAATACCATAGTATCCATAAGTGGTTGATTGGTTTTAGAAAAAATGTATGCTCATTGTTGAAATAAAATTTCCACAGAAGTAAAGCAATGGAGATTAAAAGACCCTTATACAAAAGAGATTAAAAGACCCTGATACAAAATTCCTTATTCCTTTATAGATAAAAAGCTTATGATAACATGCAGGTCAAACAATTTAATATTTATTCAATTTTTAGACTTTATTTGAATCCATACGGAAGGCTTTCAATAACTCAGCAAAAGCTTTCCTTTACACAGATATCATTTGTATTATATTAAAGTAGTTTTTGAGTTTAAGAATAGTTTTCATGAGACATAAAAGTTACTATTAATGGAATTTAAGGCACAATCCTCTTTATCTTTTTCTTAAATGAAAAAAAAAAACCAGAGATATAGATGAGATAGCAATATTTAGGAGATGTAATCTAACAATGTTATAGGCTTTCAGTCCCTGGCCTTGTTTGAAGTAAGCAGATTGAACTATACTGCATTTTTGTTCAATCATCCATTCTTAATTGTTACTGGGACTGGATGTGCCATTTCATAGCAAAAGTGGCCAAGGCATAAACAGAAGGCCCACATTAAGCTTTCAACATGGTTTGGCCCTCTTTCCCAGCGAAGAATGGGGAATGAAATGTTGGCTGCCTGCCATACCTCCAACTTGTTTGTTTTATTCAGAAAAGTAGAGAAATATTATAAAGCTTCAGGTGCAGGTCAGGTGCACACATGTAACTCTTGACCAGATACTCTTTGTGTGACTGAACTATAGCAGCAGCTGATAAAATGGGGGAGGCATGATGGGGTTCTGCCTACAGGCAAATACACAAATAGTTGCATGGCTAAATTATAATTTGATTGATTTATTGCCATGAGATAATGTGCTGCTCTTAGAATGGATACATTCCAAAACATTGAAGATAAAAATGTAATTTACTCATTTACATCCTACGGTAGCAAAAAAATCAGGAGTCTGATTGCACCTTTTCAGCCTAAGGCATTTTAAATTTTACTGATAGTGATTCATATATAGTATAATGTTGAGCTTATAAAATTATGGCATAAACTAGCAAGTTATTAGCTTTTGTTACATAGTATTTTATAATTAGCTCACTTTCATGGAGTCCATGGAACTAAATTCAAATTTCTGCCTCTTCCCTGAATGAAGAAACCGAGCCCATTGAAATCTGTCTCAGCATAATATTTGAACTGGTGCAAAACACTATTTTACACAGCAATATAATCATATCCAAGTAGTCCTTGGTTAACAACCACTCATTTGGCAATTATTCAAAGTTTTATAAGGGTGGTGTTATAAGTACAGTGAATGATACTTCCAATTATTCCTCAAATTCTGCCTATTCCAATACTCCCATTATCACATGATTGTGGGAAGCTACCGATCTGATTGCTTACTAAAAAATATATGAAATTTTGTATTTTATCCTAGTTCCCTATTACAGCTATATTCCCACATACTCTTTGTTGGGAAACCAGAGACAAATAGCTCCAAACAGTGTAATATACAATAATTCTATATTATCTATATTTATGTAATGTTATTTTATGCCTTAAATAAAACATGTAACATATTTGATAAAATGCCTTACATCTTTGAGTTGAATTTCAACTTCATGTATGTTGACTGGCATTCCAACACAGTGCACAGCCTTTTCCTGTTAAAAAATAGAAGAGTGAAACAGTTCAATTCCATTAACTAAAAGCAGATGTCTCTGTGTTGAAGATAGGATCAGGTACTGCTACATTATGCCTTGAAAGCATTGGGTTTGTATCATTTTTCAAACTATTGAAACACTCAAGATTCTACTATATTTCTACTAAATATTTCCTTCTGTAGAATAAAAGGGTGTGGCAAATTTTAAAAATACTAAGTCAGATTGAACCTAGTTGTATTTAGATGAAAGACTACCATACCATCCTATGGCTCATATCTTAACAGGGAGGGAGGAAGGAAGGAAGCAGAAGGCAATGGCAAACTGTTTCTGTACAAACACCAACAATGTCTTTTCTATGTAATCATCATGACTTGAATTGACTCAAAAGAGACTTTAATAAATTCCAGAACAGAATCTACTGATTGGAATCTACAAATTGGAAAGTTTCATGTTTTTGGCAAAAGATGACAGAAATTCTAAAATGTCAGATTACCTGGACTAGAATCTATTATTTCAAAACTTTGTATATTATAGTTTCAGGATAAGAGAGTAAGTAATAATATGTCCTTAACCTATACAGCCAGAATGCATATATTTGAATTTAATTGGGCTTATTGTTTTGCATAATGGCTGACATGTTTCAATTACCCAATATCTATAAACATCCTTCCAGATTTGGCCAAGAACCTGACTTATTACTGTGGTATTTGGTATTTTAATTTTCAAACTCTATAGGATTGATGCTCTACTGCCATCTACTTTCAATAAGTGGTACGTCTGTAATCCTTTTCAATAATAGCTAATCAGGTCAGTGGAATCAAATATATAATGATTATAATCAGTTCAACTTTGGTTTTAACAGAGCAATGTCCACAAAAGCACTTTTCAGCATCTAGTACAAGGGTACATAGAAATAAAAATGATGTCCATTTTTCAGCAGAATAATCCAAAATTAAAATATTCTGTGTGGACCACTGTATCTGTCTAGTAAATTTAAATTAAGGATGCTAAAAATAATTAATTTGTTAACTTAATTATTACAAGCACTTACTCAAAATAGCACAATTTTAACAAAATTTCAATTTAAAAATGGAGCATTATTAAAATAAAATAGGGCATCAAAATATATAGACTGTACTAAAAATAAGACCAACAAAATACATAAGGTGTAATATCTTAGGCTAATTCAAACAGTGGCAGAGACAGATAGAAATAAATGAATATGAATTTATTAGCTGTACCTGACTATTAGTTAAAATTTTAGACTCATAAAATATCAAATTTAAAATTTATCTTGAAGGACCATTAGATTACTATTTTATTAATTTAGCTGCTCTCCTGAAAGTCATTTTTGATATATCTACTAGAAGGAAAACAATAAGGACAACACCTGTTTTTGCTATGTCTGATTGTTAAGGCAGATGTAAATAAAATATTATTCCAGTTTAAATAAAAGGGGCAACAAATGATATATACAGTTGATTCCATTTCCTCTAAGAGCCCCGGGGCATAAACAGTCTTGCAGAGGTGTGCCATTGTATCGCTGTTCAAGATGAGCTTAGATGAAAGTAAGGCTCCGAGTCTGGCTTATATAAAAGCTCTTCCCTATGTTCAGCACACAACATGGCACCTGTGACATGCTTAAGTTGCAGAGTTCCCGTGTAAGATTGGAAGTATCTAGGCAACGTTTCAATGAAGTCTCATTCATCATCTTCAGGCTTGTGTCTTCAGCTCTGTCCTTCTCAGAGTGATGTGAGCTTGCAGCATTACAGCGTGTGTATATATACATATATATGTATGGCATTCAGCTTTGTTCGGGTATTTTCCCACGTCATAGTAGTGGTGCTTTTAAAGTTGTAGCAACGTTTCAGCAGAATCTCATCTGCCATCATCAGGTTTCTGTATAGTGTTCGTCTGTGAGTTAGACTTTTACAGTGGTTTCAGATTTAAATTTGGGGCAGCCTATTGCTGTGCCAGAATGGTTTTTTCTTCCTCCTGATTGGTTGAGAGTCTTGGTCTGTGTTTATTGGTCTTGGAGTTTGCTAGAAGATATCAGAAGCAGAACACAGCAAACTCCAAGACCAATAAACACAGACCAAGACTCTCAACCAATCAGGAGGAAGAAAAAACCATTCTGGCACAGCAATAGGCTGCCTCAAATTTAAATCTGAAACCACTGTAAAAGTCTAACTCACAGACGAGCACTATACAGAAGCTTGATGATGGCAGATGAGATTCTGCTGAAACGTTGCTACAACTTTAAAAGCACCACTACTATGACGTGGGAAAATACCCGAACAAAGCTGAATGCCATACATGTAAGTACCCGCGAAAACTTAAGAAAACATACATATATATATATATATATATATAAAGAGATATATTGTTTTCTGAAGAGATATATTATATATTATTTATATATTTTTGGTAGCCAATCACTGTGTGGAAATCTTGGATTTATTTCGGTTAGCCATGAGGGAGGAAAGGTATCTTGGTGAAGTTAAGGCAACCAAAGGGCTTTCAAAGATTGCATCAACCTCTCAGAATACAATGTCAAATTTGGGCTTTAATGCACTCCGGCTTACATCTAATCCTAATAATAAAGAATTACCTGGACATATACAGGACAGCACTTAGAAATTTGGACCAAACCACTTCCAGAGATTGGTACTGTGATAGCTGAAATCACTGCATCATGAAGCTGATAGCACACTACCTTAGCTTTAGCTGTGGTGATGGCTTGCTTATTAGTGTTGTGGATGGTGAATTAGAAAATGATGGTTGTCACTTTGAGCTTGCAAGGATGGAAATAACTAAGCCATCTTGTTCCATTTCTTTATTACTACTTTGCAACGACCCAATTTTTCATATTTATTTAATTCAGCTCATAGATTTCCCAACAAGTTGACTCCGAGTGGCTCCCAACATAAAAAGCAGGCAGCATTATGCAATCCAAATTAAATGGATAAGATGGTGAATTTGTCCAATAGCATAATGTATACATGCTACAAACCAAGGAATAAGTCTTTAAAACTCTTTGGAACATCATTAGGCCAAGAGCCACCCAATCTCAGGGGGAACCTCATTCGAGGATAGGATGAAGCACATTTCTTTGTACTCTGTATCTTCTTCCATATATTAAGCAGTGCTATGATAGCGGGGGCTGGCTGATACGTGTGGAGCTTTGTACGCAATTGGAGGGTGCTTGTGCTCACATGTGAAGCTCCATTCACATGAATAGAACTTTGTGCGTGAGTGCAAGTACCCTTTGCCCACACAAGTGGAGCATTGCATGAGTGCAAGAGCCCTCTGCTCACACGAGTGGCACTTCATGTGTGTGCTTGCCCATCTCTTCTGCAGCCCAGTTTCAAACCTGTCGCGGTCCAGAAATTGGGGACCTCTGACCTATAGTACATCAACCCTGTCAGATCAAGCCATATGGGAGATTGGCAGCTTCAGGAAATCAAGCTCTAGGCAACAGGGGGCTTTATAGGACAAAAACAGTATGTTGAATTACATCTGGAAGCAAATTGCTCATGAATTGGCTCATAAATCACATAGGCATACCCATCACTGCCTGTGCCCTGCCTTTTGGACCAGCTGAAATTTCCAGATAGTTTTCAAAGGCAGCCCGGTGTAGAGTACTCTGCAGTAATCAAGCTACGGAGTGAAGGTCAATCCAATCTAGGAAAGGGCATACACCAAATGAAGCTGTACAAAGCATCCCTCATTCAGCAGGAGCTGTGAGTTCAGACAGAGCCCCAGATTACACATCCCTCTTATGAGCAAATGCTACCCCAACCAAAATTAAAGAGTTCAAAAGGAAGGCAGTCCCAAATAACTTCCAAACAGCAGTATGAGGAAAAGGGTTACGTGACAGTGCACACATTTTTATAAACTCACCTGGGCGATCTGGACATTACTGGCTCTGCTTTCAAGATCTGTACATCTTGCAGAAATTGCAGATATGTGATTTTTCTGCCATTCTACCTCTTCTGAGAGTGAATTTAGCAGCTGTTCCCGCTTAACCACTTCTTTTGTTTTCTCTTCTAGCTGACCTCGCAGAGAATCAACATCAGTATTTTTGCTTCTACACTTTAACTCATCTTTCAGGACCTGGATTTCTTGATCTTTCTGTCCAAGTTTATTTTTATATTCTTCTGTTTCTGTTTCAAGGGCAAGTATTTTCTATATGAAGCACAAGCAAGCATTTAACAAGAAAAAAAGGTAAGTTTCCAAACTATAAATTCCTGCTGGAGTAGAAGTGGCTAATCATGCTGGCAATTATTAATCGGTTGGAGAATAACGATAATAAGGTTAGGATTTGGAATATGATTGCACTATTCTGCCTAGAAATTGCCCATTTAATTGTAGGTATACTCTCATTAAAATGTTCACATTTTACCAAAATATATCTGGTATGCTAAAGCATAGATGAAAAAGCTCCCCAAAGAACTAAAACAAGACAAAAAAGACAGCAACTAAGTTCAATTCTTATGAAATCAAGAATTTAATATTAATATGAAAGTGAAACAAAAAATAGAAGAGCCTCCACCACTTTAACAAAAAAAGAAGTCTCAACACTAGCTGCACAATAGAAATAACTTATATGATATGATATAAGTTATTTATATGACATGACAGCTCAGATGATGCATTATCAACTGTCACCTATTTACAATTAAATTTGAATTTAAATGGTTCAAAACAGTTCAATTTAAATTACAATAGTTAATTTACAATAGTTTAAATTACAATAGTTCATATAGGGCAGAGGTCTCCAAACTTGGCAACTTTAAGACTTGTGGACTTCAACTCTCAGAATTCTGGGAGTTGAAGTCCACAAGTCTTACAGTTGCCAAGTTTGAGGACCCCGATATAGGCTTTCAAATATACAGATTCTGTGAGAAAAGTAGAAGGAAGGGTAACTAAACCTTTGGGAAAAAAATGCAAAAAACCCACCAATTTCTTCTCTGAAATAGGAAGAAACAAATCATTTTACTGGGGTATGTTATAAAACCATACATCATAAAAGTAACAGTGAAAGAGCCACCCCATTTGTCCTGAGTGCTTCATATGCATTAGAACAAAACAAACTAATGCATGAATGAATAAAGCAAGCATTTAGCATTTCTTAGGGAAGAGTAACTTGCCACCCTATTGTCAGATATGGTTGTGGTTGCAGAAATCTAGAAGCAATGCTAATAGGCTGCATAGCAGGGCACAAAGAAAAACAGGGGTATCTATCACCCCTGGTAAGATATCACATGGCAGTTAGGCAGATTTGGGCAGCATGGCTGGCTCAGGAATTCTAGGGGTTGAAGTCCACAAATCATAAAAGGGCCATCGTTCCACACCCTTGCAAAAAGGTTAACATCCCATTTTCAATTAGTTTCTTTTGTAATTAGATGAAAAGTGAAGCCCTTGCTTTACAAAATGGTTTGTCTCCAAATTAATATCCAGGTTTTAATTTAGATGCAAAACAAAGATTAATTTAATTTATATCACCTCCAGAAGCCTCTTCCTTTCTTCAGGTGTCATTTTTCTTTTCTCCTTAATGATTTCTTCCAAAGACTTTTTCAAAGCTGCATTTTCTTGCTTATACACCTGCAATTCTGATTCAGATTTGGAATCACCAGACTTGAATCCCCACTTCTTTGATGTCATACTTGAGATGCTCCAAAAAAAATCATCAGGCACTATTCAAGAAGCAGCCACTTCATCTGCAAGATTTTTTGGGGAAAAATCTCTCTAAATTCCAAACCCACAAATAGTACAAGCCCATAGGAATTATTCTCTAATATATATTATTACAACTAATCAATTTATTCATAATTTTATTGTATACAAACAGTGTTTTACAACAGACAGGTAGAAACATGTAGGATTCTGTCCCATCATAAATATTATTAAAAATTCCTTTCAAAACCCCTCTGAACATTTTTGTAAAATAGCAATTTTTTCCCCCAAATAGAACATTAAACCTTAAAAATAGACATTATGAGGAAATTAAAGAAAACAGACACAATGTAGGTGCTAATTGTCTTCAATTAGCCATGTTAAACCTATCCAAATGAAATAATCTATGCCAGAGAGATTATGATAAAGAATGCTGGCAACTGGATGGATCACTTTTAAAAACAATATAAAACCTGAAATGCAGCCAGATGAATTTGAAAGCAAAGAGGTGAGGAGAAACTGCCATTCCCCCAATTAAGATGTCTTTCCAATTGTTGGTTGTTTTGTAGAGGGGAAAATTACATGGACCTGTACTTTTCCATGTACGTTATCTTTATATATAAAGATAATGCTAGGTAATGTTATAAAATAGTTATAAAATGCTAAATAAATGCCCATTTTAAAATCAATTACACAGAAGCAAGAGAATCACGTAGATTACAAAGGAATGCAAGGCCAAAAGTTATGTTCATAGCAACAAAATTAAGTTTGCAAATTAGAATCTGAGAAAATACGTTATTACTCATTACGAAAGTAAAACTTGAAAATTCTAAACTAGAGATATGCAGACTAGCTATTCACATCTGAACATACAATGGCTTTTCACCTCTTGCAAGGAGTCCACCACATTCCATTGTTTTGCCTTGTGTGCTGAATTGTTTTACGGTGTTTTGACCTGAGCTTTAGACCTCAATTTTAGAAAATCATAATTGCTGTGAAAAATGAAGAAATCCTCAAGTCCCACCCAACTATTGAGCACATCCAAGTCCTTTTTGTTTTTTGGTAAAAGGGGGTCCAAAATGGCTTTATCCTTGCTGGTTCCATGATGTCCCAATGGAGACACAGCCTAGGGATTTCCTAGTAATCTCCCCTCCATCCCTAAGAAGGCTGAGTGTTTGTTGCTTTCAAGATTGGTCAAGAGTCCCCAAGGTGTTTTTTCAGGAGGCAGCTGGACTTTATTTTTCCGTGGAAGACATTTTACATATCATCCATGAAGCTTCTTCACCTCTGACTGGATGGTGGGGAGAGGAAGGATTTATATTCCTTGCAGACAGCTGGTAATTTGCATTATTTTAAAGAGTTGTTGGGGCCACTTTATCTATGTCCTCAGAGTCACCTGAGTAATGCAAATGGGTGGGGAGTCTTCTTGGAAGATGTAAACTCCTCAAGTGGCCTCAACGACCCTCTAAAAAGAATGCAAATGACCCGCTGTCTGCAAGGAATATAAATCCTTCCATTCCAGACTAGAGCAGGGGCCTTCAAACTTGACTGCTTTAAGAATTGTGGACTTCAGCTCCCAGAATTCCTCCTCCAGTCATGTTAGCTGAAGAATTCTAGGAGTTGAAGTCCACAAAAGCAGTCAAGTTTTGAAGACCCTTGGACTAGACCAGCGGTTGCCCACTTGTGGGCCTTGAGAAAATTTTGGTGGGCTGCAGAGAAATTTCACCCCCAGAGCACCCCCCCAAAAGCAATTAATCCTGGCTGCACAGAGACATAAGGCTGTGCCACCCACATGGCCTGCGGGAACCCTTCCCACCCACTCATTCCTTACCTGGTAAACTTGCCTGCTAAATTGCTATTTTTCCTTTTTCCAACCATCATCTGTTCTGCTCTGCCGGGAGATTTAGATTAGCTAGGAAGCAGGAAATGGTTGGATTTCTTGCTTTCTAGCTAGTCTTTAGATCTTCGGCTCCTCCCTTAGGACTGAAAGTTTGCTTACAAGCAAATTCAGTGCACTCACGGCAAGCAAATTTGAGAGACTGAGCTAGCCAATGGCAGATAGATGGATCACTGAATGATTCTGTGAGCAACTCAATCTGCCTGCTTTGCCTGATTTTGTGTAAAAATTACTTTTTTATAAAAAATTCAATGTTTACATACATGGTGTGTTGTGAGTTAATTTTGTGAGTTTGCTTGCAAACAAATTTTATATGACAGACTGAACTAGCTGATGGCAGATAGATAGATCTCTGAATAAATCTGTGATTCTGTGAGCAACTCAATCTACCTGCCTGCTTTGCCTGATTTTGAGTAAAAGTTGCTCTTTTTTATAAAAAAAATCAATATTTATATAAATATTTATAATATTTACATACAAGTCATGCCCAGCCAGTCACATGCCAAGCCACACCCACAAATCAGGCCACGCCCACAGAACCAGTTAGTGGTCCCTGGGATCTAAAATTATGAGTTTGGTGGTCCCTGAGGTCCAAAAGGTTGGCGACCCCTGGACTAGACAGTCACTTGTCTGAAATGGTATAGGTTCTCCTGCTTGAGCAGGTGGCTGGACTAGAAGACCTCCAAGATCCTATTTCCTGTCCTATGTCTTGTCCTGTCCTATGTCCTGTCCGACACAATTGAGGGCAAAAGAAGAACGGGATGGCAGAGAATGAGGTGGCTGGATTGAGTCACTGAAGCAGTTGGCGTGAGCTTAAATGGAATCCAGAAGATGGTAGAGGAGAGGAAGGCCCGGAGAAACCTCGTCCATGGGGTCAAGATGGGTGGGACACGACTTCTCAACGAACAACATTTCCCCTCCTGTCCTATTTCCTGTCCTATCCGTTCCCCACCATCTATCAGAACTGAAGAAGCTTCTTGGATGAGAAGCGAAATGTCTTCAAAGAAAAAGAAAGAAAAGGAAAATCCAGTTGCCTCTTGAAAAAAGCGCCTTTGGGATCGCCATGACCCTGGAGGACTGAGGATCTCCACAGACATCGGTCAAGGGCAACCACCACCTGCTGAGGCCCGCTTCCAAGGCAGAGCTCCCTTTTCCCTTCCCACAAGGGCTCTAAAGGACCGACATGTCAAGAGCTCCCCCCACTTCCCCATACACACCTCAGCAAAGCCTCTGGAGCGCTAGGTGGACACAGCCGGGCGGAGAAGAGCGCTGGAAGATGGCAAGGCGGCGGAGGCACCGACAACACCGCGCCCTCCCTTCCACGGAAGGAAGGGAAGGGAAGGAAAGGGAAGGGAACGGGACGGGACGGCCCGGAGCGGAGCGGGGCGGCGAGCAGGAAACAACGGCAAAACCGCTCCGCTTCGAACTGAACGCCCGCTCGAACGCGGCTTCCGAGAGTTTGAATGCAGCGGCTGCATGTGACGCCACTTCCGCCCGGTTGCCAGGCTACGCCAGCGCCGCGTGGCTCCAAAAGGAAGGCGCGGCGGAACTTGACGTCTGCGTGACGTCACAGACGAGGTCCCTGCCCTGACATTCGAAATGAAGAGTTCGGGAGGAGCGTTAATGAAAGGAACGGGGGAGGCTGGATTTTGCAAAACAACAACAAACAAACAAACAAGCAACGGGATAGTTTAATGACGTTTATTTTCAAATGCTTTCCCCGCCGAGGCTGGCCATCGGGCGGAAATTACCGCCCGCTGTTAAAATTAAGCACATGAGGTTTTTTGTTTTTTTTTAAGGAGAGCAAGATAGGATTTAGCAGGCTGCATAAATAATCACTTGTTTGAAATAGTATAGGTTCTGCTTGAGCAGAGGGCTGGACTAGACGACCTCCAAGATCCTATTCTATTCCATTCCATTTATTTCTCATTCTATTGTATTCATCAGACATATCTAAAAAACTAATCTAGCACAGGTAGCATGAAAAGTAGCTGCACTGTTTGGAACTGTGTGGGATTTCCAAATGTTTTTATTACATGCATTGGTGTCTGTAGATTTACAACGCCCGGCATGGTTTAATTATGGTGTTTTTTTTCTAAGGAGTGAATTTTGCACAAAATGCCTGGAGATACTTGTTACTCCACCAAGGTTGGTCATTGAGCAGATATTACCATCTGCTATCATTAATAATCCAGTAATGACACAACTCAACCATCATTTGCTGCTCTTTAGAGATCACCGTTCTCTCCCATGAGGCAGAAGTCCTGGGCTCATTGTGACTAATTCCCAGTAGAGTTGGGTAGAAATGTACTCGAAATATTATTGTGTGTGTAATTCATGTCTGAGATTAGTGGAAACTTAATAATGCAAGTCCTAATCAGGGATCTAAGAATTATTTCTGCAGCATCTAAGAACATAGGCAATTCCAAGCAGGTGGGTTTGGTCTGATAAATTCAATATTTCCAGCTAATGAATAGATATCAAGAATATCTATTAATAATTAATTGCTATAGAATTATTATCATGCATGTTTAATTCTTTATGTTTCCATAGTGAAGTCAGCTGAAGGTTTTGGATTGTGCCAGGTATTACTCTAATAAGTAAATAAATTCAATCTTGAAATCATAAACTTGTGCTTCCTATGTATGTCCATAGACTGCCTACTGGAAAAATGGCATTTGCAGCCCAGGGTCACCACCTCTTAACACCAGCACGTGCCAGTAGTTGGAAGTTGACGATCCATGGTTTTACTGACCACCCAACCTTGAGATCATTCGGATGGTCCTTCTCTGCTTCTCTCCCCTTCTTGCATCTTAGGTAGTGGGTTGCAGGGTTACTGGGGGAAGAAGAAAAGGGTGCATTGCTATTAGTTTTCTGTCCCTTGGAATCATTGCTCCATGGAATGGGAAAGTTTCCTTTTGCTCTGCATCTTTTGCAGTGGGAGTGGGGAGAACGAAGAGATCGCTTCCTCTACTTCTCTCGTCTCTCTTTTTTTCCCTGACAGGAGAAATGGGGGAGAGAGGCGGCACCAGTTTTCTGGGGACCACCTCCACCCCATTTCTCTTTACCATTGAAAGAAGAAGTGGGACAAGTGGCTAAACAACCACCTCTGGGGTTGGGGTAGGAAGGAGTCTTAATTGTTTGAATATTGGGAAAACTGGGACCAAAAAGATCAGCTTTCCCTCTTACTATATATCACTACTTCTGAATCCATGGGAAAAATAGAGGGGGGAGTGTAACATGTTTTCTGCCCCACTTCTTTTGCCAGTAGAATTGAGAGCCCCTCCATCTTTTTATTCAGGAAAGGTTCCTCCCTATTCACCCATCCAGAGTGAATATTATGCAATGCTGGTCTGCAAGTGGGAGTGCATTTATGAGAGACGACCAGAAGATTTTTGATAACTAGCTCTAACCCTGGCAGGTGGGTAAGGCACTGCTGTGTGTGGGCTGGGTGTACAGCTTTCCTTTCTCTTGACAGCATTCTGATCCTACAGGTATCTCCATGGGATGGGGATATTTGGTTATCCTTCCTCTGGCAACTTAATTCCTCAATCTTGGGAATTTGCTACCACATCTGGCAGTGTTGCCAAGAGAAATGGGGAGACAGTTCCAAGTATGTCCACAGGGAGGGTTTCAAAATGTTAATATCTTTATGATCGAAGCTCCTCCCTGTTTTAAAGTACATGTGCTGTGATTCATAAGGAACAGGACTTTGAGTGCATGGTTGGGACTGCCATCTTGATTCTGCATTGGTGTCTGTCTGTTTTCGACTTAGCCTGGAATCCTAGCACTGCCTGGGCAAATCCATGCAATTTGCATTTGTGGAATCGTTTTGCTATTTTTTTTCCCTTAGGCTGAGAGGGAATGACTGGCCCAAAGTCACCCACTTGGCTTTCTAAGGCAGAATTAGAACTGAGTGACTCCTGGTGTCTATAGCCTGGTGCCTTCATCATCTAAACCCAACTGTTTTATACAATTGCTTTGCCTTACTCCTCAAATTTTATGAAGGATATGATAAGCAGTGGATTCCACTTGAAACCTTCCCAATGTGTTTCAATTTCCCCATTCTTTCTCCAAAACTATTTAGAAAGAAAACCTGCAGTAAGTGGTATAATACCTTGTGGCTAGTTCCCATTCAGAAATCTCCACTGGAAGTTCCCTGCAGCACATAATTCGTGGAAGAACCGATCTGCTATTCTAGCCTCAAGCAAGATGTTGAAAAGCAACTTATTCACAGTTTATCACTTTGGAGTTTGATTCTTCTCTCTTCTTACTACAAACCCTGACTGCACAAAATGTAGAGATGACTTTTAGGATTTATGTACAAGGTTGACTTTTGCTGAAGGGGGCGATCTAAGATTGTTTGCAACATTCCTGTATTAAAAAAGGAGAACGATACTCAAACCACAAACATGAAGAAAGAATGTACTGTTAAAGGAAATATTCATGCTTTTTTAAAAATTGTCTTGGTTTGGCTGTTGTTTTCATAGCCATAAAAATGGAAAGTATGCAATGAGTGATTCATTAACTCAGTGATTATTTAATGCACGTTCATATTTCTTCCTCATAATTTGCATAGAGAGCATTTTCCCCCTTTTTAAACATCCTGTTTTGTAAATTCTTATGTTTGCATTTCAGTCCATATCAGTTTTGTTATCTATTGGACAGGAATTGTGAATGATGGTATGCATCACTTTTCTTTAGCTTCAGTAACTAACTGAGGAATTCCGCTGTGAGCTGCCTGTTGCTGTAACAGAGCCATTCCTTCTTGTCTCCTCCTCCTCCTATTCTTCCTCCTCCTCCTGGCATTTCAGTCTGGAGGCTGCCTAGTGTCTGGAGTATTTTTTTTTTCCACCTCCCTGAACTTTCTACTTCGAAAACAGCTTTTTAAAGTTTGCTTGAAACAATGCTTCGGGTAATTGTAGAATCAGCTGCAAATATCCCTAAACATACATTTGGGAAACCAGATCCTATTGCATCAATTATTTTTAAAGGTAAGGATAACTAATTTTGGAAGGTTTCTTTTCTTTCTTTTCTTTCTGGCATGATTAGAATAAGATTGCAAAGAGCTTCTAAAGTGTAAAGCTTCTTTTTAATGATGAAAAGCAATCTGGAGATCTATTTAGGTGCCTCAAAAAGCATACTTCATTGCACCTGCATATAGGAAACTCACCTTCAGTTTTGGTGAATGGGCAAATGAATTATATTTTGGCACATGAATTATTTTCCTACCACAGAAGATGTCTGGTTGTGAATCTGCTATACAGAAATGCTAGCCCTGATTGATTGAATGCTGGTAGGAAGAGTATTATTTAAAATATTTAAATGCTACTTACATTATTAAATAGAATTTTTCCATGACCTTTCTTGTTTGAATTATTAGTACATTAATCAAAAGTAAAGGAATACATGAAAAGCAATTGGATTTGAATTGTATTTGCAAATTTTGTAGTGGACTTTATATTGGTCCTTTGGTTCACTATTTAGTTGGATGTGTGTTGGATGTTAGAGAAATCAAACAACCTTTGCTCAGTATATATATATCAGTTTGGGATACAAATTCCAGTTAAGATAGTTATATTAATTGATGTTGTACTGAATAAGAATACTCATTTTATTGGAAAAAGTAGGACTAACAAGACTGGACTAGAATTAGTTTTCTTTATTCCTCTGCTACCATCTAGTGGTCCTCTGGATTTCTGCTGCCCAAATTTAATAGAATTGCTAAAGATTGTGGCTTAAGCCTTAAAAATGTACATGGGAAGCTTAAATGGCACAGGGCGGGGGGAAGTATTCATTTTATTTTTATTCTTCATTTTGTTCTTTTAAAAAAATGATTCTACCCTATATGAAGTCTTTATCAAATGAGGTCTGGTGAACAAGGAATGCTTGGCTTTATTATCCCTGATCTTTTATGATAATTAAAAAGTTAACTGCACCTCTTATTTCAAAATTAGTCACTCAGAGCTGGTGGAATTATTGGTGTATAAATATATAAATCAGTAGATAAAGATAAAATCTGGGACTTTTAAATTGTAAGAAGATGAAGCCTGGTTCCAGTTTTCACTCATATTTCAAAGGGGCCGCAAATACTTTTTTTTCCAAATTGGCTTTCTGTAACCATAATTAAGATGCTTAAAAAGTACTAACAGAAATTAATTTTTATGTTTAGCTGGTATTTTCAAAATTCTTCATACCCTCTCTAAAGCTAAAGTGCTGTAGGTATTTGGGGGAACCCCTGCCCCCAAATAAAATTAGAGTGGGGTGCATTTGCTACACCCATCATGCAGCTGATTTTGTTGTTTAAATTTGAATAAATATTTTGAAACAAAAGCTTGGAAGAAAGGTCAAGAGTTACTGTGTGATTCATGCTTTTCCCCCCATGGAAAATGTTAATTGAAGCCTTCAATAAAACAAACTTTAAACAAAGAAGCAAACTAAAGATGCAGCCATGCTATAGTTCTGAGAGGATGTGTTGTAGGTGGTGTTTAAAGGCTTAGAATAAAAAGTATTTGTGAGCAGAGACATTTCCACAGAATAAAAACTAAAACACCCTGCATGAAACAAGGATGGGAGATTGGCTTGTGATAAAATGTTTAGGAGCAGTGTCTTCATCCTTGCTCCATTTATTTCGGGATGTTCAGGTTGTGATGTTGCTATGTACCCAAAATACACCCACTCACCAGGGAGAAGTATCAGCAGGCCTGAAGAAATCTCTGGTGTTTGCAGAAGTACAAAGATTGTAGGAGGAAAAAAGACATCTTGGTGGAAGCTTAGAAGGGTTAGGGTTAGAGACAAAGAAAGACAAAATGTCCTTTGTGGCATTTAAAGCTAACTCAAAATGAATGGTCAGAATTTCTAAAAACAAGTCTTCAACACGTTTTAGATCCCGGTTATATATGCTAAGAGCAATCTGGAGGGAACAGGTTTTGCTGAAATATAGATCAGCTTTATTGGCATATATTTTAAGGAACTGGATATTGTTAGTGCCATGGAATAGCAATTGAGGTCATTTCCCCGCTAGAGACTTACAGCATTATATAGTTATCCTTTCATTGTTGTGCCAAAATGAGTATAATAAAGACAGGCTTCATATTACTTCAGTGACGGCTGAATAATACTGTGAAGATGCTAACGAGAAAATTGCTTGAATAATAGAAAGGGGAGGAGGGGAAAGGAAGGAATGGAATGTGTTCTGTCCCCTCATTTGCATTCTTGAGATCCCCGCGCTTTGATTGGCCAAAGCGCGGGGCGCTCTGATTGGCTAGGCTAGCCGCGCTGATTGGCTCACTGAGAATCTCCCACGATTGGTCCATTCGAATCGCGGTAGATTCAAAGTGGTGCCATTGGCCGCGGCCGCCGCGGCTTGGAAATAAAAAGCCGCGAAGTTTTCCTATATGCTCAGTTCGGTACCAGCCTAATAAAAAGAGCTTGAAACAAAGTCACTGACTCCTGGCTTCCTTCCACGCGGACTTAACACTGCCGACGAAGGTGGGATCCTCATCCTGAACCGAAGCACGTGTCCGACGGAAGCCAGCCAACCGACGAGATGGCCAGCATTGCGCCACCAACCCCCTTCAACCCAGCTACCGAGGACTGGGAATCTTATACGGACAGATTCTACATGTTCCTCGAATGCAACGATCTGAAGGATGCCACGGGACCAAAGAAACGAGTCATCTTCCTAACACACTGCGGGCCCGCAGTGTTTAAAATGGCAAAAGCGCTAGCCAAACCCACCGACGTGACCGAAATGGATTGGAAGGACCTCGAGCCATTGCTCTGAAACCACTATGCTCCAGCCGTGCCCATCCTCATCCGACGGCACGAATTTTATCAGCGGGACCAGCGGTCGGGCGAGAGTCTCAGCGATTTCATTGCAGAGCTGCAGCGCCTGCGAGGACTATGCGAGTTCTCCAACATGAACGAGGCCCTTCGGGACCGAATTGTGCTCGGCCTTTGGGACCCCGTTCTTCAAAGTCGGTTGATGGCTAAGGGCAACATCGCTCTCGCCGACACCATCTCTGAAGCCACGGCCGCCGAAGCAACCTGACAGTCAGCAGACCGCATGCGGAGACCGAACGCCGGGGACCGCACCACAAACAACAACCCTGCAAGGTCAACCGAGGCCCAACCTGAAACCAACACCCACCAAGGCGAACTCCACTCGACCTCGGGCACGTCCGACAAAGAGGAAGACATCCACCGACTACAGGCGGGCCGCGACCAGCGCAGCCAGCGGAGTCGTAAGTCGAGGACCGCGTGTGCCGGTTGCGGAGGCGACCACCCCAGATCCGAATGCCGGCACTGCGACTCCGTTTGCCGGCACTGCGACAAGAAGGGCCACATCGCACGCGTTTGCCGCCTCAAGAAGACCCACAGCCCCAGGCAATGGGACCTGAGTGAGCGGAGACGAGAGAGCACACCCCCCAGGACCAGAGACCGGCCAACAGACAACCGCCGGGAGCGAAACGGACGAGCCCAACAAAGCGGCGAGGCCCGGCGGAGAGAAGAGACACATCAGACGGTCACCATCGGCCACACCACAACCACAGACGCCAGAAAGGTCTACGTGGAGGTAGGCATCGAAGGCGAGCTCTGTAAAATGGCGGTGGACTCCGGGTTCTACCTCTCAATGGTAGCCTGGAAAGAACTTAAACGCTTGGTGCCTACCATCCAGAGAAAGCAACTAGAAAATCAGACACTAATCCTCAAAGACTACCAGGGAAACCGCATCCCTGTAATCGGAATAGGACAATTTACAGTGACCTACAAGGGACACGCCGAAAGACTTCCCTTAACCATCATCAATCGAGACCGACCTAGCCTACTGGGACTTCAATGGTTCACACTGCTAGGCATCGCAGTCATGGGCATCGACCACATCGCCGAAGCCGACTGGGAGCAGCAACTGGCCTGGGATTTCCAGGAAGTGTTCGACGGCACCCTAGGCAAGTACCGAGGGTCCCCTATATCCTTCAGCCTAGACCCCAACGTTCCCCTGAAACGCCTAAAACCAAGGCGGGTCCCATTCGCACTCAAACCGAAGATAGACGAGCAAATTGACAAGCTCGTCAAGCAAGGGGTCTTACAACCCATAGACTACGCCCGGTGGGAGATCCCCATAGTCACCCCAATCAAGCCTGATGGGTCAGTGAGAATCTGCGGGGACTATAAGGCCACCCTAAATGGCGCCTTGCAGCAAAGCGCTTACCCCGTCCCCATAGTGCAGCATCTCCTACACTCACTGGGAGGGGGCAAAGTTTTGCGAAACTCGACCTGGCCCAAGCATACCAGCAACTGCCAGTCGACGAGGAAACTGCAGAGGCACAAACCATAGTCACCCACCGGGGAGCGTTTAGATGCAACCGGCTCCAATTTGGAGTCAGCGTGGCACCGGGGATTTTCCAGAGCCTCATGGAAAGACTCTTACAGGGCATCAAGGGGGTGGTCCCATACTTCGATGATGTACTAGTATCGGCAACCAACCAGGCTGAACTAGAGGCTCGCCTAAGGGAGGTGCTAACGAGGTTCAAAGAAACCGGGCTTAAAGTGAAGAGGGAAAAATGCCAGCTGTACACAGAGTGGGTCGAATTCCAAGGATACCTTCTAGACCGACACGGCATTCACCCCACCAACAAGAAAATTAAAGCCATCAAGGAAGCCCCCACACCCAGGTCAAAAACAGAGCTGCAGGCGTTCCTGGGGCTACTAAACTTTTATAATGTCTTCCTGCCCCAAAAGGCGACCGCGGCGGAGCCTTTGCATAGGCTTTTGGACAAGGTGGCTACCTGGACTTGGGGGAAACGCGAGGAAGCCGCCTTCAGAAAAACCAAGGACCTGCTCACTTCGGATGCTGTCCTCATCCAGTACAACGAGACCCTACCATTAGCCATCACATGCGACGCATCACCCTTCGGCGTCGGCGCTGTCCTCAGCCACACTCTCCCCGACGGAAAAGAAGCACCCATCGCGTTCTTTTCAAGGACCCTCACCAAACTGGAGCGGAACTACAGCCAGCTGGACAAAGAGGCTTTGGCTATCGTCGCTGCAGTAAAAAGGTTTCACGAGTACCTCTACGGCCGGACATTTACCATCATCACCGACCACAAACCGCTGCTGGGAATCCTTGCAGGGAACAGGGCCACCCCGAACATTCTGTCTCCCCGAATGACAAGGTGGTCCGAGTTCCTGGCTGCCTACAACTACGGACTCACACACAGACCTGGTAAGACTATCTCCCATGCGGACGCCTTAAGCCGCTCACTGTTACCGGAACCTGACACTGACCCAGCACCCACGACGACCATCCTCAGCATAGAGACTCTACCCAACCTACCCATAACCGCGTCAGACATTGCCCGAGAAACTAATAAAGACAAACGTCTGGCGCGGGTTTTGCATTGGGTAGAGAAAGGGTGGCCGGAAAGGGACAACGACGAGTCCGTCAGGACATTGCAGAACCGGCAAACGGAACTCTCGTTACTAAAAGGGTGCATACTATGGGGGGATAGGGTGGTCATCCCGGAAAAACTACAAGGGAAGGTTTTGGAACTGTTACACGAGGGGCACCCGGGCATCGTTAGGACAAAAGCCCTGGCCAGAAGTTACGCTTGGTGGCCAGGGATGGACAAACAGATCGAGGCCTGGGTAGCAAGGTGTCAACGATGCCAGGAAACTAGACCAAGCCCACCCACAGCACCCATCCTAGAGTGGGAAACCCCCAGGGGACCTTGGTCTAGAATCCACATAGATTTTGCTGGGCCCACAAAAGGACACACTTTCTTAATAACTGTAGACGCTTACTCCAACTGGCTGGAGGTAAGCAACATGAGAACAACCACCACGGAGGCCGTGACCAAATAACTCTGCAAACTTTTCGCAATACACGGCCTCCCAGACGTCCTCGTTTCTGACAACGGGCCCCAATTCACCTCGCTAGAATTCGAAAAATTCCTAGCGGAGAGGGGCATACGACACACGCTGACAGCCCCGGCGCATCCGGCGGCGAATGGTAGGGCGGAACGGATGGTTCAATTCACAAAGAAAACCATCCAGAAAATAGACCACGGGGAGATCCAGGACAAAATAAATAAATTACTTTTCATCCAGCACATAACCCCAAACACCACAACAAATAAAAGCCCAGCCGAACTGCTAATGGGGAGGAAAATAAGGTCCCCACTCGATAGATTACACCCCACGTACAACCCAGAGAAACCCCCAGACTCCACCAGCAAACACTGAACCTTCGCACCAGGCGACGCCGTCTACGCGAAAAACCTAACCGGAGACCCATTATGGGTACCGGCCGTCATAACACAACTAACAGGCCCACACTCGTACTGGCTACAAACAACTGACGGACGAGTGTGGAAACGCCACATCGACCAGTTAAGATCGAGGACGACCACACAAGAGACCACCAACGCGCAACCAAGCAAAACTAACCCCCACAACACAAACCAAGAGGGGAGAGAATACCCAGGGAACCAAAACCGAGAAAAAATAAACCAGCCATACTCACCTGAAAGCAGCCAGCACGAAACCTCGCCAGAAAGAGACAGCCAGGCCAGCTCAACCAACCGGGAAGACCGAGTGGGAGTGGCGAAACCCGCAGCTCAACCAACCCGGGTAGCCCAGGAGGGAGCTGCGGAGAGCGGCCCGGCCAGACAGACCAGGCGGTTCCCACGACGGAGTCCGGAGAAACAGAAACCCCGACCGAACCGGCCAGGATCCAATCTACGACTGACCTGCGCAGGTCCAGTAGGCAGAGACGGAGCCCCGCCTACCTACGGGACTACGCAACGTAAGGACTGAACCAAGAGGGTGTTCTGTCCCCTCATTTGCATTCTTGAGATCCCCGCGCTTTGATTGGCCAAAGCGCGGGGCGCTCTGATTAGCTAGGCGAGCCGCGCCGATTGGCTCGCTGAGAATCTCCCGCGATTGGTCCATTCGAATCGCGGGAGATTTAAAGCGGTGCCATTGGCTGCGGCCGCGGCGGCTTGGAAATAAAAAGCCGCGAAGTTTTCCTATATGCTCAGTTCGGTACCAGCCTAATAAAAAGAGCTTGAAACAAAGTCACTGACTCCTGGCTTCCTTCCACGCGGACTTAACAGAATGGAATATCCTGAATAAGATAACTACTAATATCTGTAGTTTAGGGTTGGCCTAAATTCATATGATCAAGTTCAAGTTGAACCAATTTCAAATATTCATTGCAAAGGATGGGTTCAAAGTGATCTGTCTCCTCCCTCCAGGGAGAAGGAGAGGATATCAGGGAGAAAGGAAACAATACAAACCCAAAGTAAATTGAACTTTTATATCGGGCCCTATCTAGTGCTTCAGCCTGACCTACCCATTGGCTAACATGAAGTGATGCTAGCCATGAATGGTGTCTTGAAGATCCTTTGGCCCTGCTTGGAAACCCCATTGGGTTCAATCTGCTGATTGGCTAACATGTAGCTGCATTAGCCAATGGGTAAGGCATCCTTCGTCCCAAGTGAATTTGAAGCACTCCTTCAGAGAGAAGCAGCTGAAGCTTCTTTGCTTTTCTATCCTAAAATTACTCGTTCATAGTCTAGTTTCTACTTGTTCTTCTGTTCCATTTTTGTGTGATTCATTTGAGAATATCAACCTACTTGGGGCCCAGTTCAGCCCTGCTCACAATGCCCTAGGAGGAATCCACTGAGCAAACATAGAAAATGTTGCCCTCCATATTTTGTTGTGTTCCTATTTTTTAAACCTAGCTTCTAAAGCTTCCTTGGAAGGCAGCATTAAACTTAAATGAAGGAATTATCAAGCAGACATGGGATTTTTCAATGGGGGTTCTCCCTCCTGACTCCCAAGGTAACTCCCACAAACCATTATAGGGACATAGCTCAGACTGAGGAGGAATAACTTACTGAGTATGGATATTTACTTGAAGTGATAATAAGCTAGACATCCATAGTTTACAGAATTGTGAGAACTTTCTATCACCTGTTCCTTCAACACAGAGACAAGGGTTCAGTTCTCTGCTATTCTCCATTTTCCCTCTTACATGAAAACTGTCTGACATTACAATAACACCATCTTCAATACAACCACCATGGATAAATTAGAGTTGTTTATTGCTGCTTAACTAGTGTACTTAAAGAATTTCATTAAAACAAAATAAATTATATGACAATGGAACTCACAGTGTTTGATGAGACCTCACATGTTCAGCATTTACCTCAGTAAGGCTTATTCTTAGGTAAATATACAATACATGCAAATTTAACTTAAATTTAGCACTTCTCTTCAAAAAAATGTAATAAGCTCATACTTTGAGATTTCAAAGTATCAGTTGTGGAAAAGGTTGGGCCCAATTCAATTGTAACTGGATCCTAATATTAAATAATGGCAAAATTGCATGGGATTATAATACAGTTTTTAGCTTAAACATAACATGACAGCTGATATTGTTCAACAGGACTTGCGAATCCTTTGTGGTCTAGCCTGAGCTAATATTTTGCACATTCCTTTTTTTAAAAAAATGTTAATTCCTATCACAATTTTATTACAGGAATGTGAATCACTAGTTTCCACAATGACTAAATAAGGATCAAATTTTCAGCTCCTCCCACACATATCTAGCAGAAGGAGTATGTTGTTGAATTGAATTTCATGGAAGCTATGCAGATTTAGTCATATTTGAAACAGAAGGAAAATATAGATCTGAAGCATCCTTTTTTTAAAAAAAAACCACTCACTATTAAATCCATCACGATCAATTACTTTTTAAAACATATTCAGTGCAATGCATGCTATAATAGCTTGCATATTTGGAATAAAATTACTGTATTTTGATTTTTTCTTATTTCTGTTATTCTATAGACTGAAAGTGTGGATTTGATTTAAAAAGTGCTGATTTTCGTGCAGTTTTTACCTATTTTTAGTCAACGTGAATGTATTGATGAGGTTAAATGTCCATAGTTTGAAATGATCAGTGTCCTTCTATTTACCACAACTAAAATATATTAGTAATGATTTAGCCTGAATGTTTTTCAATTTCAGCAACTTTAAGATAAAGATTAACTTTTAAGCATGAGTGACTGGGAAATTCTGGAAGTTGAAGTCTATATTAGAGCAAGATTGAGAAGCACTGATGTAGCCCAAAGTTAATACAGTTAACTTTGGGGGGAAAGGGATAATCTTCTGAATTTTACATGGAGATTTATCCTTGCCACAGCCAACTTGCTACAACCAACTGCCATGGCCAACTTGCCATGGGACAACTCGTCATGAAATAGTGGAATAGAATCATTAAGGAAAGGATGCCAAAGGAGGGAGAAAATGAAATGTGAATGACAAAAGTTAAAATAATGTTTTAATTATTTTATATAATTGAATTGTTCAATTGTCCTGCAGCAAGTTGTCCTATGGTAAGTTAGCCTTGGTGAGTTGGCCTGTGGCAAATTAGCTGAGGTGAGCTGTCTGTGGCAAGTTGGCTATGGCAATTTGTTCCCTTCTGCTCCAGACCACACTTTAAAAATCAACTATCTTTGATGAGAGGTGATTGCCATGACACAGAAAGAAGTATTAGAGGTAGGATAAAGATCATCAGTAGGAAAAAGAATATCTGCTGATATGCTTTTCTGTCAATGTAAGATCTGCTAAGTTAAATAAATATTTCAAAATGTCTCAATTTTAATTTCTTATGTAGTATAGATATAATCCTCATAAACCAAAACTCTGGGATCCTCAATCATTTTTAAAACTATAGAAGTGTTCTGAGACTAATATGTTTGAGAGATGTTGCTGTAAAAATGTCAAAGCTGAAGAGATTGGATATATTTTACAGCTATTCTTGGATAGTATTGCAAAAAGTGGAAGCATTTGGAAATGTTATAGGTCTACCCAGGCCCACATGGTAAAGATGTACTCTATCAATGAGTTATTATCATAGCTATGAATAAGAGTTTTTTTTTTTTAAAGTTATAATGGACTTTTAAAAACCATTTTCTCACATTGGTAACACATATCTTTGTTTATTTCCAGATGAGAAAAAGAAAACAAAGAAAATTGATAGTGAACTCAACCCTGTTTGGAATGAGGTAACCTGATCTTTCTGTCCTTATAATATAGGAAAAAGTACGTGTGTAATAGAATTCAATCATGTACCCTGTTTCATGACTTTGGCTATTGCAAATAAGAAGACAGCGAGAAACACATGTGTTTTATGTTTTCTGCTCTGTTCAGAAGTAGAATTTCTTCCTGTCCAGCTAAGGTTCTAATTAGTAGCTAGCAGCTTCTGCAGCAGACTACAGACTGCCAAAATGAGGCCCTATGTGCAATGAGATGATTATGTAAATACCACCTTTATATATTTACATCCCAATGTTTGATGTAATTTACTGCATTTGCATGAGATCTCATTAAACACATTATCTTTTGCACTCTCCATTGCAATCCTGGTGGATGCTTATGGAGGCAGTCTTTTTACAGTCAGAGACCAAATATGAAGAGTTAATTATTTTTCAGACTTAAGGATTGCCTTGGGTGTGTCAAATATATAGTAGTGTTTTGGAGTCTTCTAGCAATTGTTTGTTTGGGGATAGTGACAGTGATTGTTTTGGGGATACTCTGGAAAGTACAAAACCATGGGTTGCAACATCTGCCTCTTAAGGGCCTTTTCCAGGGGTGGGATTCAAATTTTTTAACAACCGGTTCTGTGGGCGTGGCTTAGTGGTCATGTGACTGGGTGGACGTGGCTTGGTGAGTTGGGTGTGGCCAACTCAATATCACTCACATCGAGGCATGCATCTCCTCACCTGGCCTCTGATGACTGTGGGGATGCTGCAACAGTCGTAAGTGTGAAAAATGGTCATAAGTCACTTTTTTCAGTGCCATTGTAACTTTGAATGGTCACTCCACACAAGCAAAGTACCAGCAAAGGAAGGAAAAAAAAACTCCAGAGAAGTTCCTGAAAGTCTAGTCCTGCCAAGAATGTAATAAGGGTTAACGGAGAGGCAGTTTCTGTAAGCAACATAAGAATGTTTCCTTCCTGCTTTCCTTACAGGATTAGGCCAGTAATTTCTTCTAACAACTGGTTCTCCGAACTGCTTAGAATGTTAACAACCGGTTCTAACGAATAGGTGCGAACTGGTAGAATCCCACCCCTGGCCTTTTCTGATGATTCTTGAAGATCCTTCCGGCTTGATTAATGAAAAGGAACAGCCACTTTTAGAAAGAAGCATATTAGATTGTGGAGTTTGGTGGACCTATCAGGAGATACTTATGACCCAGTTCCAAAGTTCTGATGTTCCCCTCTGGACACCTGACCACATATTGGGTTCCCAGCAAGTGGCCCACATTAGCAGAGTCCCATGGTCATGTGATCGTTTTACATGTTTTTACTGAAAACCAGCATTTGCTTCCAATTTTCAGTAAAATCTGCCCACAGTGAACCATTGGTTTGCTTAATGAATGCCACAAAAAAGATCATATAATTGAGTTGGTTACATCTGCCTATGCCAGTTATAAAGAAAACCCCAAAACCCTCCATGCGAAAGCACAATATATTTCCACCCTTTTTGTGAACTTGAGTTCTGTTCTCCCCAAAATGTTAAGCAGAGCTTTTAATTACAACAGGTTATTAGAGGATAATTAGGACTGCAGAAAAAAACAATTACTATCAACCTGCCTTCAGTCGAGGATCTGTATACTGCACAAGACAAAAAGAGGCTGTGAAAATATTTACAGACCCCTCACATTCCAGACTGTTTCAACTCCTACCCTCAAAATGATGCTAAAGAGCACTGCACACCAGAACAACTAAACACAAGAACAGTTTTTCCCCCGAACGCCATCACTCTGCTAAACAAATAATTCCCTCAACACTGTTCAGCTATCTACAAAGTGTACACTACTATTGCTTTAACCTTCTCATCACTCCTTACTACCCTTGCCCTCTCACTTTTGACTGTATGACTGTAACTTTGTTGCTTTTATCCTTACGATTTATATTGACTGTTTCCTAGTATGATTTGATTGCTTATTGTACCCTATGTCTATTATTAAATGTTGTATCTTATGATTCTTGACTCTTGACAAATGTATCTTTTATGTATACAGAGAGCATTTGCACCAAGACAAATTCCTTGTGTGTCACAAATCACACTTGGCCAATAAAGAATTCTATTCTATTCTATTATCTGTAACCTCCTGATATAAATGGTTTACTGTCATATCATTTAGTAGCTTCTATGTCCTTTCCATTAAAATGAATTGTTAAGAATTTGGCCATTCTTCCTGTCTTGGCCAGGATCACATAGAGGTCTTGCTCTAAGACTGAGAAGGTCCAGGTAGCCAACACTGATGAGCTGGAAGCCTCCAATGATACCAATGGAAGGACTTCCTCCCAATTGAGTTAACCTGTTTCTGAGGAGGTTTTTCTACCCATGGGAGATGAAGTCTCCTTCACCTAATTCCGGTGATTGTCAACCTCCCTACCTATAATCTGAATTGTGAAAAGCAAAACAAATTTGCACAGTCAATCCAAAGATGCATCAGACTTGGAAGTCATGATTTGGGTGGAAAATCACCAGGTGACCCTAGACTAGGCTAAGCAAAAATAAATAAATAAATCCCAAACAACCCAAAGAATTCCTATATTCTTCTCAAGACAGCTGCATTGACCAGGAGTTAAGTTCAATTTTTATTAATAAGGCAGGAGTCAGTATTAAAATTGAGCAGTCTAAATTCAAGCTTTTTTTTTTACCCTCCCAAACAAATAGTTAAAACAGAGGAACAGACTGGATTCCCTCTTCTTCCTTGTGATTTATTTATGCATATCCTTTTCAGGCCTCTGCTTTTGATAAATGTTAATCCCAGTCTAATCATACCAGAGCACTTGTGTCATGTCCGTTCGGCAAGGAGACCCGGAGGCAGTGACTATGGTTTCAGCTCTTTATTTAGCCCCCGGAACCGAACTGGCTCCGAGGGAAAACTTGCGGCTTTTTATTCTCAAGCTGCGGCAGCCGCGGCCAATGGCACCACTTTGAATCTCCCGCGATTCATATCCACCAATCGCAGGGGATTCTTAGCAGGCCAATCAGCGCAGCTCGCTAAACCAATCAGATCACCCCGCGCTTTGACCAATCAAAACGTGGGGTTTCAAGAATGCAAATGAAGGTACAGAACAACTTGAATATTTAGGAATGTTTAGATAGGCAACATTTCAATTTTTATACAAATTACTATTTCAACATCTGGACCATCTCCACAGTAACTATTTCTGGGAATCAAACAAACAACCCAATAATTATTTTGAAACATTCACAACCTCTGAAATTTGTAAATATTACGTATGTGTGCACCTCTAGAGCAAAAGCAGCCAATCTTTTGTCTGGGGTTTTTATTATTTGAGACAGTCAAGGGCTGCAGGGATGCAATTGCCATGGTTTGAGTGGTTGTTTTATTTAGTCTGGATTTTGGGCAGGGGGTTTGTGGGTGGGTTGTTTTTTTCCCATCCTTAACACTTTCCCCAAGTTTGACTTCTCTTCCCCTCCAGAAAACAAGTGGAAAATCATACCTTGCTAAAGTTTGCTGGGTGTGGGATCAGGGATACAGCATGTGTCAAGATAGTGTTTCATATTATCTCACATCTTAAACTGACTCTAACCCTAATCCTATACTAGAATGGTTGGATGAAAGGGAAGGCAACATAGCTAGGTAATGAGTGTAATAGCATTGCAAGTAGGATGGGGTGGGTCCTTTGCTGCACAGTTTCACTTGTGAAATATACCTAATGTTTCTTTCCTTTCTGTTTATCCATTCCAAATGTCACAATTGCTTGTCTACAGTATCCCTAAAATATTAGGAAGAAGAGCAACCCCAAAACCCATCACTCCCTATCAATAACACACGTGTTTCCCAATTAATTTAAAAAAACAATATTCCACACATATTCGGTTCTTTATTTTTAGATTACAGGTAATCCTCAATTTACACCATTTGTTTTAGTGATCGTTCAAACTTAAAATAGCACTGAAAAAAAGTGATTTGTGACCAGTTTTCACACTTATGACCGTTGCAGCATTCCCATGGTCACATGATCAAAATTCAGGCACTTGGTAACTGGCATGTCTTTGTGACAGTTGCATTGTCCTAGGTTCATGTGATATGATCATCATTTATAACCTTCCAAGATGGCTTCCAGCAGGCAAAGTCAATGGTGGAAGCCAGATTCTCTAAAAACCTCTTTATTCATTTAGGAATTGCAGTGATTTGATAAACAACTATGGCAAAAAAAGGTTGTAAAATTGGGCACAATTCATTTAGCAATTGCCTTGCTAGCAACAAAATTTGGGAGCTCAATTGTATTGAGGACATTGTAAAAACATGTGTTTTAAAGAAACGTAACATCAACAAAATATTGTCCTAGATCAGGGGTATCAAACTTGTGGTATCATTGTCATTGCGTGACATATCACAGCTTTCCCCCCTTTTGCTAAAAGGAGTGGGCATGGCCAGTGTGTGAGGTATCTGGCCCATGGGCCACCAGTTTGATATCCCTGTCCTAGATAATCCTTTTCCACACAACCATAATGGAATCTAATACATTCTAAATAACATTCTAAATATTAGTTTTAGTTGTATAAATTGTAGGTTAGCCCATTGACTAGGTAAAGAAGTTAAGACACTTTCCCATTGTCTAAACAATATAGGAAATTCTAATTCTTTATTCTATTCATTTCTTGCTATCTGCATATCAAATTCATTTATTGATAATAAATATGTATAGAAAGTAATAGTTTATTTTTTTAAAAAAAAAAAGATTTAACCAATTCTAGTTAAAGTACCTTTGGTGTCTGAGAAGTTCTGCTAGTACAATCTGCTGGCTAATAACATTAACATTTGTTAATATTATTAAGACATGTAGCTGTAAATTGAGTTACATCTGATAGATGATATTTGCTTCTTAGCACAACAAATGTTAAAAATTCATCCTCACGTGATAACTGAGTTAAAAAATATTTAAAATATTTATTCATGAAATATTTTGATTTCTTACTTGTATATATTCAGTTCTGCATTAAATCAGTTTTAATGACTGTTGCAATTCTTTTCACACAGATTCTTGAATTTGATTTGAAAGGATTACCACTGGATATTTCATCATCCCTGCAGATAATTGTGAAAGATTTTGAAACTATAGGGCAGAACAAGTAGGTTATTTTATTAAAAGTGTTGGTGCATTTATTTCACAACAAAAATTTCATGATTTTAAACTAAATGTAGTACTTTTGCAAGGGCATTTATTTATTCTGTAAAGTTAAAAAAAAATCAGATCTGCTATTGTGTGCTTTTTTTTTTTTTTTTGCTTTATGAGTAAAGTAAAGCTATTCCTGTTACAATAGCTCTGAATGAGTTGTACTTATGGCCAGACCTCAAAGTTCCACCCATCGCCCCCTTCCACAGCCCTATATTGTAATCTGGGAGCTTGGCAATTAACTTGCACTTATAACGGTTGCAGAGTCCTAAGGTTCTGTGATCACCATTTGCAACCTTCTCTGCCACTTTCCCATCTGCAAAGTCAATGTGAAAACCAGCAGAGAAGCTTACAAATTACTCCTCTAAGTTATTGCCACTCCCACCAACTTCCTGCGTGCCATCCCATCCTCTGGAGTACTCACCTCAGGCACATCCACATTGGTCTGCAGCAGCCACCTATGTGCCTTCCTGCCCTCTAGAGTACCTGCCCACCAGCCCTTGCATAGCAATGCAGTACCCACACCCATCCATAGAACTCATCCATTTGATGTCCTGCTAGCGACCCTTCCAGGACTTGTAACTTCCTGCTGGCCTTCCCATTAATTGTGTTTGTTGCAAGCTGGCAGGAAGTTGCAATTGCAGTTTTGTGAGTTTCTCACTTAATAACCTATTGTCCTCTCTTACTTACTATGCAGTGAGGACTATGGGTTTGCTGTTGATAAGTCAGCTGACAACACATGAACTGCATCACTTAACAATGAAAATTTTGGTCCTAGTTACTGTCGTTAAGTGATGTCTGCCAATCATTTATTTCTGAATTATTAACTCTAGCTTTGTATACCACAAGAGATGAGACAGATAGCATTAGCTATCTATCTGGAAGGCTGTCAACCTTGAACCCATCATGATCAAACTCCAGACTATGGTAATAGAGTTAGCCTGTAATATGCATTGTAACCACTGCTCTACCAGGGCTCTTATACACTTGGTTTAGAAGAGTATTGCCAAAAAGAACCAGAAGAGGAGAATCTGCTATGCTCTGAAAAATGTCGTTAGTAATATTTGTGTCAGCATTGCAGACACATTACATAGTATTTCTCATTTTGCAGGCACCAAATGGTAGATTTGAGTTTTGGAATGCTGCTTTTAAATTCTGTTTTGGTTTAACAAAAAAAAAAAAGAGAATAGTCTAATGAGATCGTTAATATACATTAAGATTTGTCAAGTTTCTATTTAAAATAGAGAAAGGCATATGTCTTTTGTGGAAATGTCAGTGAAATCCAAACAACCTAAGGATACGGAAACTGACATTTCTCCAGCTGAACAAATGGGAGGGTGGCTGGCAGGCATGTGGTGCTATTGGCAGTCTCACGAATAATTGCAAGTATGTGATTGGGTTTCATTTTTGCATTCTGGAAGTTAGACAAAGATTCTGTCTTAGAACTTTAAGAACTTAGAAGACTAGCTTAACTTCTTGCAAAATTTATATTGTGGTTCATATGTAAAATTTATATTGTGGTTCATATGTAAAAAATACATGCTCACAAGGATTAAAAAAAATGCTCACAAGGATTAATTCAAAGTTAACAGTGTAATGTTTCTTTAAGAAACTACTTCCTGCAAGCAGTTTTCCATTTTTCTTATTGTGACTTCCTCTATGGCATGTTATAAGCAAGTTTTATTTAATTTTTTTTATTGTGGAACTAAGTTATAAAATACCTTTTGTTCTGAATGAGAAAGCAACTTCCCAGGTAGTTATTAAAATATAACATCTAGGATCAGAGGTAAAGATCACTAATTGAATATGTTAGTGACATATTCACAAACTAGAGACAGTAGTATCCTACATATGTCTGCTCAAAACATCTGCATTAAGAACAGGAGAGAGTAGGAGGTTACATAAAGATTTAAAAGATGATAATTTAAGCGAAGCATTTGTGGTAGTCTAATGGAAGGGAAAAAGAAAAAAGAGGATGTTGACCTCTGACTTCCTTAAATGATGTTCCAATTTAACATCATTCCAACACCACCCTCCACTCTTTCACAACAGAGTTTGAAATTGACCAATGATCACATTCACTTCTGCCAACTTCCAAATGCAGTTCCAGTCCATGGTCATGCTTTTTCCTCAGCACCCAGAGATGTGGATATAGTCTGTCAGCAGCATCCAGAACCAAACCAACCTGGCTTCCTGCCAAACTTCCATTTAAAAATATTTGAGAGTTGAAGCTGAAATGGTACCTTTTTGGTTTTGATCATTTTCCAACCAGCAGTTTCCCAAGTAGGTGTTATCTTGGTTGCATGGTGCTGCAGCAGCTGAATTGGAGAGGGAGGATTAATTATGAGGAAATAAATTCTGAACAAAGCATAGTTAAAGAAACAAGCTCCAGCAGCAAGATGCTGAAGAGAGGGTGTTGTGACTTGAACCCAGGAAAGATGGGCTGACATGAGAATTATCATCAGGAAGTAAATAGAACATCCGGAAAGTGTGAAAAGCAGCTATAGTTTCAAATAAACAAGACAAGACCTAATGGCATTAAGAGATTAATCACCTTCAGAGTTAAACCTAAAGTGATATAAAACACTCATGTGGAAGTTCCCAATTTCTGCTAGGATCCATACTAACATCCGTACCTTTACTTCAGTGGTGGGATTCAAAAAAATTTACTACCGGTTCTGTGGGCGTGGCTTGGTGGGCATGGCGAGGGTAGGATACTGTAAAATCTCTGTTATGTCCTGAGCATGGGTGCAAGGAACAGAGACGAGACATTGAACTGTGACTTCAACTCTTTATTCGTGACTGCAGAACAGAGCAAATACTTGGGCAGCAGCAGCTCTTTTATAGAACTGGCTGCTGTCAAAACAACCAATGATTTGAGTTTACAGCTCTAACAAGAGTCCAATCAGAGAGACCCGCTAACAGCCAATCGGACTGGCCAGAATTGACCAATCACGACTCGCTATTCGCAGGCAATGAGAAGTGCAGGATTACGAGCCTGCTGTAAAAGTAAAGCTATTAGGGTTGTTACTGATGTGTTGGCTTAGTCCATAACACCTCTCCCCCCTAGGTTCCGTCTGAGGGGTGGGGTGACGTATTCTCATAAGTAGGCAGTTCACTTCACCTGTCTGCTTGATCTGCGCTGTTCCACTGGTTTCTGTCCTGGCTCTGGTTCCGGTGGGCTGCTTGCTGAGCTGGATGACGAAAACGGTCCCGCTGTTTTGTCGAATGGCTCTGGGCTGTTCTCTCTGCTCTCGCCAATGCTATCCTCCGGGTTCCCTGGATTTGTTTCCATCGCGGTGCTGTCACGCGGTGAGGCCACTCCCTGGCTCAGTTCTCGGTTCTCCTTCTGGCGGTGAATATCTCATGGTTGGTTGTGGAGACTGCTGGGTTTCGATTGTTAAATCATCTGTTATCCCCTCGATGTCCCTTCCCCCCCCCCAGTTGGAGATTCAGGGGATGAAATGGGAGTAGGTGCTAGTCTGGAACGAAGTTGGTCTATGTGGCGCTTCCACATTTTACCATCTGCAGTTTATAGACGATAGGATCAGGGTCCCGTAAGTTGTGTAATGGTAGCAGGGACCCACAATGGGTCACCCGAGAAGTTTTTCGCAAAAACGGGGTCGCCTTCCTGGAATGATCGACACTTGCTGCTGGATCCCAGGGGTTGTTCAGACATGTAAGCAGGGTGGAGGTGATGGAGATGCGAGCGAAGTTTCCGGCCCATCAGGAGTTCAGCTGGGGTTCTGTTTGTGGTGCTGCTTGGGGTAATATGTTGGAGGAGAAGCATCTGGGTTATTTTGTCATCAGTGTCACCGTGGTCCATTTTGTGTAAAGTCTTCTTTACAAATTGAACCATTCGCTCCGCCCTACCATTGGCCACAGGGTAAGCTGGCGATGTTAAGGCATGGCGGGTACCCCAGTCTGCTAGGTCCTTTTCGAATGCCAGGGCAGTGAATTGGGGGCCATTATCGGAGACCAGGACATCCAGCAATCTGTGGGTAGCGAATAGCTTATTCAGTTTTTTAATGACCGCCTCCGTGGTGGTGCTTTTCATCTTGTGGACCTCGAGCCAGTTAGAATAGGTATCCACGGTTAGAAGGAAAGCGGTCCTCTTGTGGGTCCCGCAAAATTGATGTGGATATGGGACCAGGGACCTCGAGGCGTTTCCCACTGAGTTGGGGTGTTTTTGGAGGAGCAGAGCGAGTCTCCTGGCATTTGCTGCACATCGCTACCCAGGTCTCTATCTGCTTGTCTAACCCAGGCTGCCATGCCTTACTCCTGGCCAATGCCTTCATCTGCACGATGCCTGGATGTCCATCGTGCAACATTTTTAAAACTTTATGTTGCAATTTCTCCGGGATTACAACTCTGTCTCCCCACAAGATGCAGTCCTTTTGGGAGAATAGTTCTGTCTGTTGATTTCTGAATGGCTTGAAAGTGTCATTGGGTGCGCTGTCCGGCCAACCCCGTTCCACCCAGCTGAGGACTCATGCCAAAGAAGGGTCCTTTTTCATTTCTGAGGTGATGTCTCGAGCGGTCAGCGGCGGCGATTTAAGAGTTTGGATTTGCAATATGGTTAGGGTTGGAGCTGGGTTCTCTATGACATCTGGTAGCTGTTGGTACGCCTGAGCTAAGTCCAATTTCGCAAATATTTTTCTGCACCCAGGGAATGAAGAAGGTGTTGGACCACCGGTGCTGGGTAAGCGCTCTGTTGAAGGGCATGATTTAGGGTGGTCCGGTAATCCCCACAAATTCTTAACGAGCCATCTGGCTTCATGGGCGTTACTATTGGAGTTTCCCAACGGGCATGGTCAATTGGTTCCAACACACCCTGGGCTATTAATTTATCTAGCTGCTCGTCGATCTTTGGCTTGAGGGCAAAAGGCACCCGATGAGGCTTAAGATGAATGGGAGCTACATCGGGGCTGAGATTAAATGATATAGGGGTCCCCTTGTACTTGCCTAATGTTCCTGTGAACACGTCCCGGAATTCCTGGATGAGGGCCTCTTCCCAGTCGTCGCTTCCGGTTTGGTGTATGCCAGCTAGTTCAATTCTGAGTGGGGCGTACCACTGTAACCCTAACAAACTGGGCCGATCACAATTGACAACAGTCAGGGGAAGCGTCGCGGTGCGGTCCTTGAAGGATACTTGGACGTGGTTAGAACTGACAACTGGAATTCTGTTTCATTCTGGTAGTCTTTTAGGATGATTCTTTGAGTGCTGAGGTCCTGGCGACAGATGGCAGGGATCAGCTGTTTGAGGGTTTTCCAGGAGACCATCGATAGGGACGACCCTGAATCAACTTCCATCATGCATGGTCGATTCTCAATAGTAACCTTTACGCAGATCTTTTTTGCATCTAGCGATGAAGCGTGGCCAATAATAATAGTTTGGTGCGCCTCTTCTCGTCTCGTTGAAGAGGTAGGTGCTCGATTTCTGTAGTGGTAGTGGTTGTTCCATTGGTGGTTCAGGCGGTCCCGATTTCCAGGTGGTTTGCCTGTCTCCCGATGGAGGTTGTTCTCCCTTCGGTTTGGACTGGACTCTCGCTTGCTTCTGCAGACCTTTGTGATGTGGCCTCTTTTCCCACAGGAACGGCAGAGTGTGTCAAGGAATTTGCAGTCCAATCGTGGGTGGTTTGCCCTGCAACCAGCACATTGGCGCGGACGTCTCTGGTTCCTTTGCTCTCATTCCGAGCGGAGCCGGTTGACCTCCTCTTCCTCACTGTCTGAGGATGACTCGAGGTCTTCGTGATGGGCAGTAATAGCGTGCCTCTCAGAGGAGAGCGGACTATCGTTATCGAGTTGGTGGTGCATTGCATTCGCTCGGCGCATTCGAGCGGCTGACTTCCTGGTTGCTTCTGCAGCAGTAGTGTTGGCGATGACATCTACAAGGCTGATGTCTCCTTTCGTCATGAGTTTACTCTGCGCTGTGTGGTCATCTAAACCCAGAACTATGCGGTTTCTCAGGGCTTCCTCGAGGTTTGCAAAACCACAGAGGCCTCCTAGGTTCCAGAGGTCAGCTACAAAGTCCCCAACGCTCTTGTTCTTCCATTGGTCCCTCTGGTAAAACTCGTGTCTTTGTATCAGTGTAGGTACTGTGGGTGCGTAATGGGCTCGGAGGATTGGCGCGAGGTTATCCCAATCCATGGTCTTCACTTCCACCGGTTTGGCAAGTGCTTTAGCCATTTTGAAAACGGCGGGGCCGCAGTGGGTCAGGAACACCACTCGTTTCTTGCCAGGCGTAGCATCCTTCAGATTGTTGGTCTCTAGGAACATCTGGAATCAGTCTATATACGAGTCCCAGTCTTCGTTTGCTGGGTCAAACGGAGTGGGTGGTATGGCGCCACTGGTCATTCTGCCGTTTGTTGCGTGCACTCTTCAGCCACGTGCTCTGTCTTGTTCGATGAGTACTTAGTCAGCTCTATTGTCTCCGCATCCCATCCTCGTCGCCAGTGTTATGTCCTGAGCATGGGTGCAAGGAACGGAGACGAGACATCGAACTGTGACTTTAGCTCTTTATTCGTGACTGCAGAACAGAGCAAATACTTGGGCAGCAGCAGCTCTTTTA
Source organism: Hydrophis major (assembly GCA_033807585.1). NCBI lineage: Eukaryota > Metazoa > Chordata > Lepidosauria > Squamata > Elapidae > Hydrophis > Hydrophis major. The sequence continues at coordinate 84,625,507 of CM066331.1, read as the reverse complement.
TAGAGCTGGCTGCTGTCAAAACAACCAATGATTTGAGTTTACCGCTCTAACAAGCGTCCAATCAGAGAGACCCGCTAACAGCCAATCGGACTGGCCAGAATCAACCAATCATGACTCGCTATTCGTGGGCCAATGAGAAGTGCAGGATTACGAGCCTGCTGTAAAAGTAAAGCTATTAGGGTTGTTACTGATGCGTTGTTACTGAGGCTTAGTCCATAACAATCTCCATTCCCTCACCTCTCCTGGGGGAAGGTTTCTGCAAAATCCCATACCCTCCCCACCCCACTAACCTGCTTTCCAGCTCCATTCTCCTGTGTAGGGCAACAAAAGAAGACCCCGCTGATCAGCTGGGACTTGGGGGGGAAGAGAATAGATGAGGATGGGGCCAATCAGAGGTGGTATTTGCTGGTTCTCCAAACTACTCAAAATTTTCGCTACCAGAACTGGTCAGAACCTGTTGAATACCACCTCTGCTTTAGTTCTGCTACAAATTTACTTAATGACCTTATCTGGGCTACAAAACAGGTTGTAGTTTTTCCATAATCGTTTGCTGTTATCTGCTGGCCTGGTTGTCCTGAGAGTTGCAGGCTAGATTTGATAGCCCCAATTTCTTAAAACAATTTAAAATCAGAAGCTATAAAAATACATTTTGGTCGCTACACTCAATGTTCTGTAATGTAATGGAAGCCTGGTGCATATGCTGTTTTAAAATGCTTTCATTGAGTAAAGTATGGAGAAATGTTCCTGAGATCACAAGAAAGATATATTCTTATGTGAGCTCCCTAACAGGTATAGTCTAGAATCCAAACTACGATTTCAGGTGGTTCTGGTTTTTGTCTCAAACCATGTGTCTGAATAGGATATATTTTCTGGTATCAGCTGTGTTTTTATTTGTCTTCTGAATAATAGTCCAGTGCTGATCATTACAAATATTGACTCTGTTCTTTATAGCTGGGAGTTGGCTTTCATGCCCAGTGCAAATAATGAATAAATAAACAAATCCTCTTGAGAACGGAGCCATTTTAAGGAGCAATAGTTACAACAAGGGTTGCCAACTGATCAGAGGTGGGAAAGACACATGGTGGCTATTCCTATGATTCTAGGAGCAAGCAAACAAATATTTTCAAAATATGGGAATAAAGTTTTTCACCAGTATGTTCAACTGTTGTAATGAGCAGAGTAATGGCTGGCTTAAAATTTATCAGTTACCACCAGTATTTCTGACTTCTCTCAAAGAGTTTATGCGCCTCTCATTGCTTGAGAGTTAAAAGCAGTTAACATAACTGGCCTGTTGTGTGGAAGAACAGATCCAGATAATAAATAAATAACTTGTTATGTTTTGCGCATGGGCGCTAAGAATGGAGACGAGTCGGTGACAGTGAACTTCAAACTCTTTATTAACATGGTGTAACAGCTCAGCTCTATGGGAGCAACGGCCCCCTTTATATAGGCAAGCTCTTGAGTATTCAACCAATGAAAACACTGGGAGCACTAGCTCCGTTAACCAATGGGAGAGGCTCGTTAATAGCCAATCAGCTTCTCCTGAACGGACCAATCCGATGTTGCTATTATCAGCCAATCAGAAGTGCAGGGCCAGAACTCTGCACTTTACTTCAAGCTCTTAGTAATTTTTATTCAAGCACTTTTATTAATTCACAACATAACTGATTTGTAGAATAATTGAATAGTATTGGATTTGATAGTGAGGGAACAAATTTATAGCCAGCAACACTGGATGACTGGAAATATATTTCTTATGATTATATGCCTGATATAAAAGTGTGAACACAGAACTAAATATCCTACTAGGCCAGGGATGTCAAACTTACATTGTCACGGCAGCATCACGTGACGTATCGGGACTTTTTCCCCTTCACTAAACCAGGCATGGGTGTTGCCAGTACATGACGCATCTGGCCCGTGGGCTGGCAGTTTGATAGCTCTGTACTAGGCCCTTAAGTCCATTCATCAAATCTGTCCTCTTCTAACAGTGCTGAATCAGCTACTTCCAGAAAACCTCATAAGCAGGGCAACAATACAGTCCTCATTTTGTGTTGTTCTTTCCCAGTAATTAGGTGTGGCAAAGTACTTCTCAATCTTATTTATTGATTCTTATTATCCTTATATCTGCTTTAGTGTAATGGGAAAAAGCAGCAAAATACTTCTTCTCAGAAGTATTTCCTTTTCTTTTTCACCCCCACACAATCTTATACGCCCATGCTCTATTGACGTTCAACAATACTTAGACAACTTGTTCTCAGATAATATGTGAGAGTTTTTGGAATTAAAAAGAGCTTATTCACAGTGACGGTGGTTTAAAATTGCAGCCTGAATCACCTTTTAGTTATGTTCTGACTAATCACGCTTTCAGATAGATGGCTCTTTGGGCATTGCTTCTGTTTTTAATAAATGCAGAAGAGGTACAAGTAGAGAATTCTAATGCATTCTCTGCCATCCCCATTCCACTTCCAAGAGAATGAGGGAAGAGCATTGCACAATAATAGCCCCAACTGGAAACTATTATTAAATCACCTATTGATTAAGAATACATAACACTAGTATTGTGGCTGAATTTGTATCTAAGTTTATAAATTACATAGTATGGTTGTTTATAACTCTTCTCTCAAACATTTGCAAATCTATTTACAGTATTTGCTTTTAGAAGCTACAGCAGTGTCTGATAATTTTAGGAATTGGACAAGTAAATATCTAAATAGCAGCATATTTATGGTAGTTTTAATCAGAATGAAGGTCCTTTTAATGAAAATAGTACAAAAGGAAAGTTCTCTTTTCCTGATTTGTCAAAGTCTCTGCCACACGTGTTATTTCTAGGCATAATTTACTGAATTTACTTATCTTAAACAAGTCCCATGCTTATTTGAATAACTTTTATGTGGGATGGCCAGATGATAAGCAGAATATACCTCCTGAAATTCCTTTTACTTATCACTTTTGGGCTTGTTTTACTTCTGGCCACTATAAGTAGAAAACTTTAAATGGACTTTGCACAGAAAACATTGCACAAGGATAACTTTAAAGTGAATTTTGTCCACTGAATGTAAACAGTGGAACATAGGACATAGTAGGGCACTGGATTTTTATTTGTTAGGAGCCAAATGTTGATTAAACTAGAAGAGATTCCTTTCACAGAAAGAGAGAATGGATTTTCATTTCTGTTTTTCCCGTTTTTTTTAGTGCTTGCTCTCAAGTTTGGTAACTGTTTTCTTGCAGCTTTGCGTTGCCAGCAAACTATTCATTGTTCTGGCATGTCTGTGTTATATAAAGCTGAGAAAAATGCTGCCTCTTTTTCTGTTTTCTGTAGGATAAGATTTTTGCATATTAACTTGCTTTAACTTGTAGAAGTCTTATCCTAACTTAAGATCAAACCTGATTGAATTGTTATTACTAAGGTTTAGGTCATTTGGAAAAGTAGTGTCAACAATTCTAGGTTGATGGTATAAGTAACCACAATATGAGCAGAACCACATGATTAATTCCATAGCTGGATTTTCCCTTGTAAGGAAAATAGAACAGCAAAGAAATCTGTTTTCTGTTATATGCTAACTTTTTCTTTGATGGCTCTTTTTACGAACTAAGCAAATGCTTTAGTTTAAAATCCTAATAGTTTTGTTTCCACAGCAGGCTCGTAATCCTGCACTTCTGATTGGCCTGCGAATAGTGGATTGTGATTGGCCGATTCTGGCTAATCTGATTGGCTAACAGCAGATCGCCGCTGATTGGCCGCTACCAGCGCGGCAAACTCAAACCATTGGTTATTGTGACAGCAGCCAGCTCTATAAAAGGAACTGCTGCTGCCCAGTAGCTCTGCTCTGTTCTGAAGTCACTAATAAAGAGTTGGAGTCACTATTCGATGTCTCGTCTCCATTCCTTGTGCCCACGCTCCAGATCCAACACTGGCGACGAGGGTGGGATGTGGAGAGGATAGAGCTGATTGAACACTCACCGAATATTAACAGAGCATGTGGCTAAGAGCGCACTAAAAGCGGCAGAATGACCAGCAGCACTATACCACCCGCTCCATTTGACCCAGCTAATGAAGACTGGGACTCGTATATGGACAGGTTCCAAATGTTCCTGGAGACCAACAATTTGAAAGATGCTACGCCTGGCAAGAAACGAGCTGTATTTCTGACCCATTGCGGGCCCGCTGTTTTTAAAATGGCAAAAGCACTTGCGAAACCAGCAGAAGTCAAGACAATGGACTGGGACAACCTCGCCTCAATCCTACAGGCTCATTATGCACCATCATTATGTGCCAACACTCATCAGAAGACATGAGTTTTACCAGAGGGACCAGCAGGAAGGTGAAAATGTTGGAGACTTCATCGCTGACCTTAGAAAACCAGAGGGATTCTGTGGCTTTGCAAACCTCGAGGAAGCCATGAGAGATCGAATTGTTCTGGGCCTAAAAGACCCCACGACCCAGAACAAGATTATGGCAAAGGGAGATATTGGCCTTGCAGATGTCATCGTCGATGCTACTGCAGCAGAAGCAACCAGGAAGTTAGCCGCTCGAATGCGCCGAGTGAACGCACCGCACCGCCAACTCGCCAGTGACACTACGCCTCTCTCCGAGAGGCACACAACGACCACCCACCATGAAGACCTCAAATCCTCATCAGAAAGCGAGGAAGAGGAGGTCAACGGACTCAGATCAGAACGCGACCAGTGAGACCAGTGAAATCGTAAGCCTTCGAGTCAATGTGCTGGATGCAGGGGAAACCACCCGCGATCAGACTGCTAGTTCCTAGACGCACTCTGCCGTTCCTGTGGAAAGAGGGGCCACATCGCAAAGGTCTGCAGAAGCAGGCGAGGGTCCAGCCCAATCCGAAGAGAAAACAACTTCCGGCATACAACAGGTACTCGACCAATAAATCGGGACCACCTAAACAACCAATGGAACCAATACTACAAAAATCGAGCACCCGCCAATTCAACCAGACGAGAAGAGGCCCATCAAACCATCACCATCGGCCACGTGTCCTCCCTTGATGCGAGGAAAATCCAAGTGAAAGTCACCATTGAGAATCAACCATGTGTTGATCGTCCCTGGGTCGTCCCTGTCAATGGTCTCCTGGAAAACCTTAAAACAGCTGATCCCTAACATTCGTCGCCAGGACCTCAGCACTCAAAAAATCATACTAAAAGACTACCAAGGAAACAGAATTCCAGTTGCTGGTTCCAGCCACGCCCAAGTATCCTTCAAAGACCACACCGCAACCCTACCTCTTACCATCGTCGATCGAGATGGGCCTAGTTTGCTGGGTTTGCAATGGTTCGTGCCACTAGGAATTGAACTAGCGGGCATCAACCAAACCAGAAGTGATGACTGGGAAGCGGCCCTCGTCCAGGAATTCCAGGATGTTTTCACCGAGAAGCTAGGCAAGTACAAGGGATCTCCCATATCGTTTAATCTCAGTCCTGACGTTGCGCCCATTCGTCTTAAGCCTCGTCGAGTGTCCTTTGCACTCAAGCCAAAGATTGATGAACAATTGGACAAATTAATAGCCCAGGGTGTGTTGGAACCGATCGATCACGCCCGGTGGGAGACTCCAATTGTAACCCCCATAAAACCTGACGGAATTTGTGGGGATTACCGGGCCACCCTAAATCATGCGCTTCAGCAGAGCGCTTACCCTGTACCTGTGGTCCAACATCTTCTTCATTCTGTGGGAGGTGGGAAAATATTTGCAAAATTGGACCTAGCTCAGGCATACCAGCAGTTGCCTGTAGATGCAGAGACTGCAGAAGCCCAAACTATAGTCACACATAGAGGTGCATTCAAGTGTAATAGACTCGAATTCGGAGTGAGTGTAGCACCTGGCATCTTCCAAAGTCTGATGGAAAGATTGCTTCAAGGCATAAAAGGGGTCGTGCCATACTTTGATGATGTCTTAATAGCTGCCCCCAACAGAACCCTGCTAGAAAAACGACTCAGAATGGTCCTCCAGAAATTTAAAGACTCTGGCCTGAAGGTCAAGAAAGACAAGTGCCAACTATGTACTGAGAGGGTTGAATTCCTTGGGTATCTTCTTGACAAACAGGGAATTCACCCTACAGAGAAAAAACTCACTGCAATAAAAAACGCCCCAAGACCTAGGAATAAAACAGACCTCCAAGCCTTCCTGGGACTCTTAACTTTTATAACATCTTCTTGCCCCAGAAGGTGACTGTTGCTGAACCCCTGCATAGGCTCCTCGATAAGAAGGTTTCCTGGGTCTGGGGACATCGCGAAGAGTGAGCTTTTCAGCAAGTAAAGGACTTGTTAACTTCAGATGCTGTATTGATTCAATATAATGAGACTTTGCCTTTAACTGTCACCTGCGATGCCTCACTGTTTGGAGTAGGAGCCATCCTGAGCCAGGTCCTACCAAACGGTACTGAGGCACCTATTGCATTCTTTTCAAGAACTTTATCTAAAACTGAGAGAAACTATAGCCAACTTGATAAAGAGGCTCTCGCTATTGTATCTGAGATTAAACGATTCCATGAGTATGTATATGGAAGATCTTTCTCCATAATTACCGACCACAAACCATTACTTGGCATTTTAGCGGGAGACAAACCAACTCCCCACATCTTATAACCGAGAATGACACGTTGGTCAGATTTTCTAGCCGCATACGATTACCAACTGCTACACAGCCCAGGGAAAGCCATTCCACACGCTGACGCTTTGAGCCATTCTCCATTACCAGAAGTCATAGACGACCCAGTTCCAACCCTTGCTACGCTACAAATCGAAACTCTTCCTTCACCACCGCTGACTGCACAAGACATCGCCTCAGAAACAAGGAAGGATCCTTGTTTGGCACGGGTCCTCAGCTGGGTAGAAAGAGGTTGGCCTGACAATGAACCAAACGACACCTTCAAGCCGTTCAAAAACTAGCAAACAGAACTTTTCTCCCAAAAGGGATGCGTCTTGTGGGGGAGACAGAGTCGTCATCCCAGAGAGATTACAGCATAAAGTCCTAAAACTATTGCACGATGGCCATCCGGGCATCGTGCGAATGAAAGCACTAGCAAGAAGCTATGCTTGGTGGCCAGGTATAGATAAGCGAATAGAAATCTGGGTGGCCACTTGCAGCAAGTGTCAGGACACTCGTTCATCTCCACCAAAAACACCACCAACTGAATGGGAAGCACCCCGAGGTCCCTGGTCCCGTATCCACATCGATTTTGCGGGACATACCAAGGGACATACATTTCTTATAGCAGTGGATGCCTACTGCAACTGGCTGGAGGTCCTCAAAATGAAGAACACCACCACAGAAGCCGTCGCTAAAAAATTAAATAGACTATTCACTACGCACGGGTTGCCAGATTTCCTAGTTTTGGATAATGGCCCACAATTCACTGCTCTGGCATTCGAACAGTACCTGGCAGAGTGGGGGATACGCCATGCGTTGACATCGCCAGCTCACCCTGCGGCCAATGGCAGGGCTGAGAGAATGGTCCAATTCGTAAAGAAAACTTTACAAAAGATGGAGCAAGGGGACATCGATGACAAGGTGACCCGGATGCTTCTCCTCCAACATATTACCCCAAACAGCACTACAAACAGAACCTCGGCCGAACTTCTGATGGGCTGGAGACTTCGCTCACATCTTGATCGCTTGCACCCTACCTACACACCTGAAAAACCCGTGAGGTCCAGCAGCAGGTATCGCACCTTCAAGGTAGGCAACCCGGTCTTCGCAAAAAACTTTTCCGGTGACCCATTGTGAGTCCCCGCTACCATAACTCAACTTATGGGTCCACATTCCTACCGTTTACAAACTGCTGACGGAAAAATGTGGAAGCGACATATCGATCAACTGCGCTCCAGGCTGGCATCTACCCCCGTCACAAACCCCGAACCTCAAACCTGGGGGGGAAGGGAAATCGAGGGGACCGGAGAAGAATTAGCATACGACCCAGTATGTGAAAACCAGCAATCAGCACAACCAACCCAGAGATATTCACCTTCTGAAGGAGAGCCGGGCCAGACGATCACCTCACCGCAGAGCAGCACTGCGGCAACAGCAAATCCAAGGGATCCGGAGGACAGCCTTAATGGAAGCAGAGATGACAACCCCGAGTCACCCAACGGAGAGGGCGGAACATCTTTGCCAACAAGCGCAGCAAGCAGCCTACCGAGACCAGAGTCAGGGCAAGGACTGGTGGAGCAATGCAGATCAGGTAGACAGGTGAAACGACCTGCGAGAATACATCACCCCACCCCTCAGACGCAACCTAGGGGAGAGGGGTGTTACAAACTAAGCAAATGCTTTAGTTTAAATTCCTAATAGTTTTGTTTCCACAGCAGGCTCGTAATCCTGCACTTCTGATTGGCCCGCGAACAGCAGATTGTGATTGGCCGATTCTGGCTAATCTGATTGGCTGACAGCGGGTCGCCGCTGATTGGCCGCTACCAGCGCGACAAACTCAAACCATTGGTTATTGTGACAGCAGCCAGCTCTATAAAAGGAGCTGCTGCTGCCCAGTAGCTCTGCTTTGTTCTGAAGTCACTAATAAAGAGTTGGAGTCACTATTTGATGTCTCGTCTCCATTCCTTGCGCCCACGCTCCAGATCCAACAGCTCTAAATTTACTCAAGCTTTTAAAAAATATTTAAAATATTCCAGAAATATAATTCAGGAAAATTATGTGCTACTACTTTATATTTTAGAATACTGTACATTGTCATACTACAGGAAATAAATCAAACCAAAGTTTATAGAAAGGGATCTTATTTCATAGGTATAAGGAAGATAAATAATTCCCCCCTTTTTTCCAGACACTAAATGGTTTGGCATTGGAAATAGAAGGGAAATAGCAGCTGCCCAATCTTTCATTTTTTTAAAACAGACTTAGAACATAGATTTGCAGATAAGTTCTGTAACTATTATGCAGTTCTCATCACATGCATTTTTATTCTTATATTGATTCCATAATAATTGAAGGGTTTGCTTTCAGAAGTTGTGGGTACTCCAACACTGGAGGTTTATAAGAAGAAATTGGACAGTCATTTGTCTGGAATGGTATAGGGTTTCTTGCTTGGAAGACCTCCAAAGTCCCTTCCAATTCTGTTATTTTGTATTTTGCAATTCTAGGTAGGATACAGAGTATGAATAATTTAAATTAAAGCAACTGTCATTGTTGCAAGAAAGACTGGACAGCTGTCTTTCCATCTGATTATGGAGATGAGGATGGATTCCAGACCCTGTCAGTGATGACGTTATCTAGTTGGATAATGAAACATCTGCAAGCTCAGAGATCATTAGAAACTCCACTTTTCAACCCTGAGCTGCAGATATTCTCTTTTATTGGAATAGTTGTTTTCTGCAGAATCCTACAAATTGCCAATTAGCTGTTTCTAGGGCTCTGGCTAAGTCTCTTGTGGTCTTATTTACGTGGATTGCAAACTATTTTGAAAGAGTACAAGATCTGTTTTTTAAACACTATACTGGTAAGTGGCACCATTGAATTCTTCATGCCAAGTGTCACCTTCTCCCTGCTGAAATAACAAGATTCTGGACACACCACACCATCACAGTAGAAGAAAATCAGGATGTGATATAATGGAAAGCACTAAGTTATACCATAAACAGACTGGTAGGAGACTCAATTTGCTTCCCAAACAGGAATTCTGCAGAAATTAAAGGGTATGACTCAGAATGAGAAGAGAAATTATTTTTTTAGACATAAGTCATTCTTTTTAAAGACTCACCTCCAATTCCTTTTCTGGTATGCTGTGAGTGAGATAAAGCAGTGTAAATCTGTGGTCTAACTTTGCTGGCTGAGGAATCCTGTAAAATCCACAAGTCTTAAAATTGCCAAGGTTGGAGACCCCTGGTCTAGAAAACTTTTATTGGCTTTGTTCCCATTATCATAGCGATTATGCATAGTAGCTGAGTTCATGCATTACAGAAAACTCATAATATGGTTTACTTAATTTTGGTTCAGTGTATTGAACACAGTAATCATAGCCTTTGTGATGTGGAAATCACATCTTTTGGATAATGTGTACACTATTGCAAATCCAATGTATTGCAATGTATTTTAGTAAATCAATGTTTCTTAACCTTGGTAATTAAGATGGGAGAGGTTCTACCATTGTCCAGTATGCTGGCTGGAGAACTCTAGGAATTAAAGTACACCAATCTTAAAATTGTCAAGGTTAAGACAATAAATCATAGTTAAAGAAATCAAAGCTTAGCATGATGCACTATCCTGACTACAGTGTGAAAACAAATGGACAGTCTAACTCTAAAACATCTCCAGTTGAGTATTTCTTGCATTCTGTGCCTCAAATGAATATTGTGGAGAATGAAACTTTTTTTCCTTTTATGATTAATACCAGTTTATTTGAAGTGGTTTGAAGTCATTCTTTCTACAATCAGTTTGCTCAAAAAGTAAAAGAAAAGTGGGGAAAGGAAATACTATTACATTACTTCTGTGATGCTTTCTTTGGAAAGGAAATGTTCAGAATAAATACTATAACAATGTTGTCTCATTTGACAGTTTCAGCAACCACACCCTTATTTCATAACAGTAATGTACAAATAAAATCCTAATCAGTCTGGCTTTGATTTTTTTTTCCCAAGTAGTCCTCCTGCTTCTGCATAAAATGAATTTTGTAGCCAGATTAGGCATGAAATTAATTTCATATTACCTATACTATGGTATATTTAATAAACAATACAGCAGTATTTGAGAACTTCCATGAGAATCTAATATATCAAATGAATTTTATAGCTATTTACCAGTAGTTATTAAGATATCCTTAGAATTTATCAGATAACAAATAATAATGGCAATTCATGTCCACACATAAACTAAAACCATAATATAATTTTACATAGTTTGGGAACTCAATGTATAATTTGACTTGAGAAACAGAAGGGAAAATATGGGTAGATGTATAAACAGGTCATAGTTATTGTAAATTAAAGCTACCCAAGTCATTTTCTATATATAGTGATTGGAAACCATGGTTTGATTAATCAAGGATTGGCAAAATCACAGTTGGCTGGGTTCACATTCCTATTCTAAATATAAATAATGATTTAGGGATATAACTCCCAAACAAAAAACAAAGCAGATATTGTAAGGTCCTTGTCAATCATGTCAGATAACATTTTTGTTAACTATTAAATCAGTTGCTGATCTGCAGAAAATTACAGAGCCAATCGCCATAATTATTTTGAATAATAGTACATGTTGCCAAGAAAATTGTTCTCTGCATTCTTCAAAGAAAATAGAGAACAAATCTCTTTTTTGTATGATGGCAGGATATGACTGAAACCTTGCTGTGAACTAATTATTGGCAATGAATGGATTGTGTCATTGAGGGATATAGGGGAGCCAAATATTTAACTCATCCATGATTATCCATCAAAAAATATTTTAAAATTGCTTTTCTCTAGGTCAACTTTATATGCTGAACTTAAAATCACCTGTGCTTTGCTATAGGAATTCATTGCTGATCCAACTCTCAACATATGACTTTCCCCATCATTTCTAATTATTTATCCAGCATTTATTAAAGAGAGAATATTGGCTGGCCTATACAGTCAATGGCTGGCTGTACATTCAATAGCTGGCCTATACAATCAACAACATACTTGATTTTCTTAATTAAGAAAGTTAGAATATTTTTCCTGGAATGCTAAAGTGAAAGGCACATTAGACTCATTCTCCTTGGACTTCTATATGAATGCAGAGAAAGTTCCCTTTTGAATTCTGAATATTCTCTCCAACGACTTTGCTAAATATAGCAAAGTCCTTGAATTACGACCACAATTGAGCCCAACGTTTCTGTGACTAAGCAAAACAGTAAGTCTGTTTTGCTCTGTTTTATAATCTTGTTTATAAAATTTATAATTGCTGCAGTTCAGAGGTGGGTATTCATCAGGTTCTGACCAGTTCTGGAGAACCAGTAAGCGGAAATTTTGAGTTGTTTGGAGAACTGGCAAATACCACCTCTGAGAGGAGATTTTACAATATCCTTCCCTTGCAACACCCACTAAGCCATGCCCACAGAACCGGTGGTAAAAACTTTTGAATCCTACCACTGCTGCAGTTATTCAGTTAGTAAGACAGTTGTTAAGTAAATCTGATTTTGCTTGTCAGAAGTTCTCAAAAGGTGATCACATGACCCCGGCCCATTGGAACCATCATAAATACAGGTAGTCCTCAATTTTAGACCACAATTGAGCCCCAAATTTATGTTGCTAAGTGAGAAATTTGTTAATTTTGCCCCATTTGTACATTTGTTAAGTGAGTTTTGCTCCATTTTACTTTTCTTTTCTTGCCACATTTGTTAAGTGAATCACTTCAGTTGTTAAATTGGTAACCTGGTTGTTAAGTGGATCTGGTTTCCGCATTGACTTTGCTTGTCAGAAGGTCACAAAAGGGGATCACATGATCCCAGGACACTGCAACCGTCATAAATGTGAGTCAGCTGTCAAGCATCCGAATGTAAATTGTGTGATTAAGGGGATGCAGCAACTGTCATAAGTGTGAAAAATGATCATAAGTCACTTTTTTCAGCACTGTTGTAACTTCAAACAGTCACTAAGTGAACTATTGTAAGTCAAGGTCTACCTGTATCAGCCAGGTGCAAGCATCCAAATTTTGATCACGTGACCATGGGGATGCTGTAATGATTTGTAAGTGTAAAATGTGACCATGTTGCATTTTTCAGTGCTATTGTAACTTCGAACAGACTTTCAAATTATTGAAAGTCAAGGATTCGTAACTTATTCTAAACAGGTAGCATCTTGTAACATGGTTCAGAGGCATCCAGAGGAATGCAATTAAAAAGGATTTGGATAATGCTGCAAACATACATGTGCTTGTTAGTTCGAATAGCAATGATTAACCATGAAGCTATTTGTCTGAAATGATATATTTGCCCGAAATGATATAGGGCAGGGATGGCAAACCTTTTTGTTGTGGTGTGCTGAAAGTGTGTGCACCAGTGGTGGTATTGAGCCGGTTCGCACCGGATCGGGTGAACCGGTAGCAAGAATTTGGCGTGGGTCGCCGAACCTGTAGGAAGTTCTGGATGGCCATGCCCCCCACCCAGTCGCCCTCCCACCCGATGGTTGCTCACCCTGCCTGCCTACCTGACATTCGCCTAAGGTATTTCTTTCTTTCTTTTCCCTCCTGACAATCAGCTGTAGATAAGATCAGCTGTGCTGGGATTTCCCTTGCTGAGGCTCAGGTCCCCCTCCATTTTTTGCCTTCCAGAGCCCCAGATGAGCCTTAGGGAAGCAAAAATGCACCACCACCCCCCGAGGCTACTCTGAGGCTAGGAAGCTCCCAAAATGGAACTGGGAGGGGTGCTGCGTGCCTCTCCCATACTCTGTTCCTTTTCTTCCAGAGCCCCAGAGGAGCCTTAGGGGAGCAAATATGACCCCCCCCCAGAGGCTCCTCTGTGGCTAGGAAGCTCCCAAAAATGGGTGGGGGCCCCAGTCACATGGCCACGCCCACCAAGCCACGTCCACAGAACTGGTAGTAAAAGTTTTTGAATCCCACCGCTGGTGCGCACCCACAATGCAATGTGGCCCACCCCCCATGTGCATGTGTGCGCAACACCCCCCATGCCCCCTTACCTGCACTGTGCATGTGTGCACCTCCAAGTTGATATTCGGCCTGTTTGAGGCTATTTTCGACCTCCTGGAGGCTTGAGGGAAGCCTCTGCAGCCTCGGGAGGCTGAAAAACGGGCCTTCCAGAAATACCAGAAGTGCCAAACAGGCCCATTTTCAGCCTCCCGATGCTCCAGAGGCTTTCTTTGAGCCTCCGGGAGGGTGAAAACAGCCTCCCCTGGGCTCCAGAGGCCCTCCGGAGGCTGAAAACAGGCACTTCCTGTATTTCCGGAAGGCCCATTTTTTGGCCTCTCGAGGCAGCAGAGGCTTTCCTTGAGCTTCTGGGAAACCAAAAACAACCTCAAATGGGCCAAAAATCAGCTGGGAGGTGCATACATGTGCAGTGTAGGTAAGATTGGCTGGGGTTCGCGTGCCCGTACAAATGGCTCTGCATGCCACCTGTGGCACACATGCCATAGGTTCGCCATCACGAGTATAGGGTTTCCTGCTTGAGCAAGGAATTGGACTAGAAGACCTCCAAGGTTCCTTTCAACTCTGTTATTCTGTTATTCTTATGCAACACAGTCCCCCTTTGCCAAGAAGTTTTGTCTGTGGATGGATACAGTAAATTTGAAGCCTAAAATTTCAGTGCTAATATTACTACAAAATATAGATCTTTTACAATGTAAAGCATGTTTTTCAATCTTGACCGTTTTAAGATGTGTGGATGTCAACTCCCACCATTCTCCAGCTAGTTAACTGGCTGGGGAATTCTGGGAGTTGAAATCCACATATCTTAAAAGTTGCCAAGGTTGAAAACACTGAAGTATCTTCCAGATAGATTGACATACAAAGAAATTAATTCCCAGCATTCTCCAGCTAGTCAACTGGCTTGGAAATTCTGGGAGTTGAGATCCACATCTTGAAAGTTGCCAAGGTTAAAAACACTGAAGTATCTTCCAGATAGATTGATATACAAAGACGAAAATTTCCAGCATTCTCCAGCTAGTCAGCTGGCTAGGGAATTCTGGGAGTTGAAATCCAGATATCTTAAAAGTTGCTAAGGTTGAAAAACACTAAAGTATCTTCCAGATAGATTGATATACAAAGCCTACCAGCTTCAGCCATCAGAGGTATTGGTCATAATGGCTTGGGAGATGAGAGTTATAATCCAATGGCATTTGGAAAATATCAAACTGGAATAGTTTACGTTTTCAGCCCATGGCCATTGCGGTATTTGATAGCTTTGAATCATGTAGTAAATCTGAGCATATTCCTGATCAGTAGTGATTTTCAAAATCTCAGGCCTAAGCTGGCAATTTCTCAAAGGAAAGCATTGTTTTTCTTACAGTACCATAAGTGTCCTCTTGATAACAGATTTCCATTCTTTCCTTGCAGGCTAATTGGCACGGCATCAGTAGCACTCAAGGAACTAGTAGGCACGCAAAGTAGATCTCTTCCATACAAGCTCATTCCCCTACTAAATGAAAAGGGATTAGGAACCGGAGTAAGTGCCCTCTTTATTTTTATTATTTAGCTGGATAAAATGTTTCAAAAACATGGGGAACTTTTCAGAAGTATAAATCCGGAGCTGCAATCAAAGATGGCTGAGAGGAAAGATCAGATGATTATTTATGAATGTATTTATACATTAAAATAACTAACAAAACAAATATGTACATGTTAAAAGGAAACATCTATACATTGGTTTTTACTGGTATTATTCTAATATACTGCTTAAACTACTGTGGTATCCTTCTGAAATGCAGCCTACATTTAAATACTACATCCATAAATTAATATTAAAGCTCCAAAGAATTGGTGATCCAAATTTTCTCAAATGGTTAGTCCTCAACTTACAACCACAATGGGGACCAGAATTTCCATTGCTAAGTCAGTCATGCCTGATTTTACATCCTTGTTTGCCACAGTTGTTAAGTGATTCACTGCAGTTGTTAAAAGAATCATGAGGTTGTTAAGTGAATCCTGCTTTCCTCTGTTGGAAGAATTATCCTTCTGGGTTCAGTTCCAAGGAAAAAAACACTGGAAACATGGAGGTTGTTTCGAAAGATGGTTTAATGGTGGACAGGATCACATGCCCTGGATGAAGAAGTAAGGAAAAAAGGGCTGAGATGCTGAGAGACCTTTAGTTTTATAACCTGTGTTGGACCCCACCATAGTGTTTCCTGTTCCTGTGCAAGAAATGTATCCCATTGGCTGTCAGACTCCCAGGGGCGGGGGTCTTAACTAACTTTGTAGGCTTTGTCTGGACTACATGGCTTCACCTGAGTGCTGGCTGATACAATCTTCCCAGGCCAGGTGGTGAGATGGGTAGAGGCCTTTGTTATGTAGAACACTCTGGCCTAGGCCTTAATGGCCCATTAGCAAAGGTGGGGGGGGGCAGATTTTCTGCATCTCTGAGGTGAGTTTTTGCTTCTGAATTTCTACTCTTTTTAGGGGAAATATTCTGCCTTTTTAATATTTCCCAGTATATTTCATTTTTCTCGGAGAGGGTAGGTGCTAACTTTCTACACCTCGTTGGTTTTTCTTGTTCGATGTTGGATGGGAAGGTCACAAATGGTAACCACATTAGCCCTCTGCATTGCAACCATCGTAAATATATGCCAGTTGCCAAGCAACCAAATTCTGATCATGTGATCATGGAATGCTGCAACAGTCATAATAGCAATAAGCACTTAGACTTATATACCGCTTCACAGTGCTTTACAACCCTCTCTAAGTGGTTTACAGAGTCCCATATTGCCCCCAACAACCTGGGTCCTCACTTTACTGACCTCGGAAAGATGGAAGGCTGAGTCAACCTTGAGCTGGTGAGAACTGAACTCCTGGCAGTGAGCAGTGAGTTAGCATGTAGCAGTGCATTCTAACCTCTAGTTGTAAATTCTAAGCTCTAGTTGTAAATCACTTTTATCAGTGCCGTTGTAATTATGATCACTAAACAAATGGTTGTAAATCAAAGACTATACTGGACATACAAAATAGCTTCACGAAATTAAGAGAATATGTTAGATAAGCAACATGGGTGGCCTGCAGGTCCGTAGGAGCTTCTTGAATTTATCTATTGCAGCATTTGCAAGTTCTTTTTTCTTTTCATTTAGGCAACAATTGATTTGGTGGTAGGCTATGAGCCCCCAGCTGGACTTCCAAATCCAAATGACCCAGGGGGAACTAACCCAGAGAGCACTGAAGGTATGTTACAACCACTATTCCCACTCATCCTTGCATAAGCAAAGATAAGCAATAAATTGTCCCAAGATATTAGTTGCCTGCATTTTAGTATTATATGGAGGAACTTTCCACTTTTTCTTTCCCTCGATCTGTGGACTAGCGTAACTTTCTCTCCTCCTTTGGCACTGCTTTGAGAAGATCAAAAACACCTTTTGGCTTTAAAACAGCACTGATGTTGTTACTTAGTCTGGGTAATGAAATTGCGAGACAACAACCAGGCTCGGAAAGCATCAAGGACCCTTGATCAGTGGTGGGATTCCAAATTTTTTACTACCGGTTCTGTGGGCGTGGATTGGTGGGCATGGCAGGGGAAGGATACTGCAAAATCTCCATTCCCTTCCCACTCCCGGGGGAAGATTATTGCAAAATCCCATTCCCTCCCCACTCCACTAACCTGCTTTCCAGCTCCGTTCTCCTGTGCAGGGCAACAAAAGAAGATCCAGCCAATCAGCTGGGACTTGGGAGGCAGAGAATAGATGGGGTGGGGCCAGTCAGAGGTGGTATTTGCCAGTTCTCCAGAACTGATCAGAACCCGCTGAATACTACCTCTGGTGGTGTGTGTGTGTGTGTGTGTGTGTGTTCATTCCTGGGGACATATAACACAGTGCATTCAAACTTCAAAACGGAACTGAAACTGAAATAATATATTTCACATTAGCATTTGCAATATGCAACTGCCACACCCTACCACAAGGAGTGAAATTATAACGGGCGATCTACTGTAATGCCTTAATAGGAACTGTGTTGCCCAAATAAAATATTTCAAATAAAATTATTATTCCACTGATGTCACCTAGTGTTATAACGTTGAAGTGGATAAGTAGCAACAATAATCTACATTTCAAAATCAGCTTCTTTCAAATTATTTTTTTTCAGATTCCCCATTGGACAGAAATCAAATTATCAGAAAAATAAAAAATGCTTATAAAGGTAATAGGAAACAAGTGGTTATTCTAAGAGCTTTATATAGTCCCACACAAATAGTCAAAAATAAAATTGTTCTTTAACAAAATGCCACTTCAGGCTCCAAATGCAGATTTGTACAGTGTTACAATTGTGATTTTGGTTAAAAGAATACATTGCTTCTTTTATTTAACTTGTTTGTGTTTAATTAAAAACTACAGAGCCAGCTTATTTTTTTACAACACAATTTTAAGTTTAAAGGTGACACCAACTGGAAAAACTAGTTTTTTGTACCTTGGGGGAAGGTAATGCTCTCTCCTTAAAGTATATTTCCCTATTTACAAAGTTTTCTTTTCTCACCTAGGAATTAAGATAGCATATATCGGCTCTTCAGCAGGCTGTCTATAAAACTAATAAAATGGTTTTCATAACATAAAAAGCCAAAAATTTTGGAGAGGCTTTAAATCATCGTAACAATTATTTTGGTCAGTTGCAGCTGGAACAGGGAGCTTCAGGTCTAAACTTGATTTATAGACAGGAGGTGAAAGTGGCTGGCATTGTTTCTTTCTCCACCCAGTTCTTAAAGCAGCAAATTTGATAATCAAACTGCAGTATGTAGCCGAACTGTTTCTTTCAACCATCAATCCTATGTAGAGGCAGCAGCTTTCACATAGCGTTTGCAAAAATCCAAATTATTACTAGACGGCAGCACAGTGAGAGAAAACTCATTCTTTCTTGACATCTGATGGTGTTTTTACAATCTAGACAGAAACTCTATTTAATCTTTGTGTGTCATATAACTTTTGTTGAGCCTTCTATAACATACTAGATAGCCTTTGAGTTGATGGGTCATTGTTAGAGTTATTTCTTTTTCCAAACAGAGAACACAGGAGGGTCAAAAAAATTGCAAGTAACTTTCCATTTCCTGTCGGCTCCCTCATTAAGTTTCCTTGTGAGAAGCTGACAAGAAGCATTGGAATGTTCCTTTCTCCCTTCCTTCCTTCCCTCCCTCCCTTCTTCATCAAGATTAGGCTTCCTGCCAACTTCCCTATTATCTTAATAAATAATAATAATAGGTGCCCTGAGGGGGAAGGTGTACAAGGGTGTAGTAAATGACTGGAACAGTGTGAATTTGCTTGTGGAAAGCTGGCAGGGAGCGTGGACAATCACAGTTGAGTTTACACTTTTTGCTGGCATCCTCCATCTTATGTGCCCTTGGATCTGGAGGAGATAATGGACTCCATCTGCTCATCTTGGATAGACTCTGGCAGCTACTCCAAAACTTCCCATGAAAACCATCCAGAACAGGGGTGTCAAACTTGATTTCATTGAGGGCTACATCAGGGTTTTGTTTGACCTCAGTGGCCCGGGGTGGGGGCGTGGCAGGTAGTGGTAGACATGGATGAGAGTTCGGCGTGGCAATGGTGGGCGTGACACGGAACTCGTGTCAGGGGCACCTGTGTGGCCAAGTGCTAAGGCAGGACTTCCCTGAGACCCTTATTCTCATTATAATCTCCTTCCTTCCTTTTCTTCTTTTTCCTTACATCTTCGTTCTCTTTTCTGCTTCCTTCCCCTCTTTCCTTATTTTTCCTTCCTTGCTCTCTTCCCATCTTCGCTTCTTTTGTCTTTCCTCTTTCCCTTTCCTGTCCCTTCTTACATGCTCAAATGCAAAAGGGGAAACATTTCTCCTTTTGTTTTGTTTTTAGTTTGTTTTGATAGCTCTCTGCCAGCAAAAAATGGAGCCTGGCAGGACTGCACACAGTCCCCCCTTCACCTCGTTTTCAGATGTAGCCCTCTGCCGGTGACCCAAGGACCAGCCCACAGTACCTCTGCCATCAAAAACAGAGCTTAGGGGCCATGTGCAGCTGCCCCCAAGCTCCGTTTTTGCTGGCAGAGGCACCACAGGCCAGTCCTTTGCTGTTTCTATAGGCAAAGGCCCATTCCCACATTGTGGGCCAGATGTGGCCTGTGGGCCTTGAGTTTGACCCCCCCTGATCTAGAACAATGTTTCTCAACTTAAGGAACTTTAAGATGTATGAACTTCCGCTCCCCAAATTCCCCTGCCAGCTTATTCACCTTGGATAAACTACGGGTGGTCTTTGACTTATGACTTAGTGCTTTTTTGAAGTTATGATGGACCACCCCAAAGGCTACTTATGAACCGGTTGCAAAGTTATGTCCACTGTAGCACACACACACCATGGTCATTTACCCTTATGACCAACTGCAGGGACACAGCAGTGCCCCCATCGATCTCCTCCACCCAATCAGCCTCTCTGAGTCCCTGCAGGCCTTGAGTTTTCTTCCCAAGCAGCCACTCAGGGATTGTTCTGTCCTAGACTTCCCTCAAAAGCACTAATCCAACTCTGAGTCCCAGCAAAACCTCTTTTATTAAGTGGATGTGAATTTAGTGCAGTTTGGCAAAAAGTCTTGCAAAGATATTAGCTCAGACCATATCTATCTTGGAAAGCTGCCCTGTAAATATTTCCACGCGCCGTGCTGACAGAGAAGAGCTGGGTTACACATCTTCACGAGGCTGGAATGAATGAACGAACAAGAGAATTGTTTCCTGCAAAAAAAAAACCCTTCCCTTTTGCTCCTCTTTTAATCCTGATGGGAGGGGCCATTCATCATCCACCTGTGGCCTTACTCCCATGTTGACCCTGAGTTCTTAATTGTTCCTTCCTTTTGGCTGCACATGAACAGGCTGGGAACTGGTTCCAGAAGCTCCCCTGCATCACTGCTGTCCAAGCCCACTGCTGATGACTGCCAGCCTGCCCTGGTCCCCCATTTCTGCCTCTGATGCAGAGCCCTGGTCCATGCCTTCCTCAGCCTCCAGGACTGGCCCAGGTTCCTCCACAGCTTCCTTGCTGTCCAACTCTGCTGCTAGCTCTGTCAGGCGCTGGCGAACCACAGCTGGGATTTTCATGACTCGGCCTATTCCCCAGCCAGCTTCAAGGTCCAGCAGCAACTAACTTACCTTTCTGCGGTTTTTTTAATAGCTTCTGAGAGAACCTCTCATCCAAGACTTAGTTTTCCTATACAGAAGCAGCCTCATATCATTCTGCAAGCAGATGCTATTCTCATGATCCTTGGAAACTTTCATTTTTTAAGGTGGCGCCATTTCATGATTTATCCATCTCATTTTACTCAGCCCTGGAGATTAGCACTTTCAGAGGTCCATATGAATGCTGGGATCTTTCAGGTTTCTTCACTCATGAGTTTTTCTTACAATGTTTTCAAGGATAATAACATTTCAAATTGTTGGTAGATGGTGAAGAAGACGGCAGTAATGAGGGTACACCCAATGGTGGAACTGGAGTTCTCCCCCAAGGTGGTCCAAGCAGTTCCCGTGAAGTTCAGCTTGCTCAGCATATTACCAAAGGAAAGAAAAATCGCAGGGTGCTTTCTAATAAACCTCAAGATTTCCAGGTTGGAAAATAATGAATTTTGTCAGTAATACAACAATCCTAATCCTAATAATTTTATTTAGAGTAAGCATCACTGAGTTCAATGACACATGTATTCTTACCTGAAGCTTACTTCTTACATATAAGTCACAGGCTTGCATTGAGGTTAGTACAGTTTGGGCAACATATTTATTTTCTGTTTAGAAATCTCTTCTACAAGCTGTTATTTCAATTTTGGAAGATTCTTTTCCCTGGTGTAATGTTTTTGGCTCCAGTTCATTACAACAAAGGAGTGTATAAATAAATTTGAGAACTTAAGAATAAAGACTGGGAATACTTGTTGCATTCCAAGTAACTTAATAATATCCACTATGCTAATTATGAAAAATACTGAAGCATTAGTCTCTAAATGAGGGATTTTTAACTTTTTGGTGACATAGATCCCTGTAACTGTCTGAAGAATCCTACAGACCCCTTCTAAGAAAAAAATGTATTTTATGCATAAAATAATTATTTCAGATAATGAGATTTATTGAAATTCAATTGACAATGTCCAATTAATAGAAAATATCACCCATTTAATATATATCTCATTGTTACTTGTTACCAGATTCGTGTTAGGGTCATTGAAGGCCGTCAGTTGTCTGGGAATAACATAAAACCAGTTGTAAAAGTACATATTGGTGGTCAGACTCACAGAACAAGAATTAAAAGAGGAAACAATCCCTATTTTGATGAGGTAAGTATAACATATATATTTCTTACCCCACTCCCCACTCTTTATCCTGTAGTAGAGAATTAGAGAGGGTCAGGTCTAAAATACTTGGTCAAATTCCATTCTTGATCCAGATTTCTCTTATCTGACCATTTCATTGGCTGTGGTTTTAATGCCTCTTTTTTTCTGCCTCTTCCTCAAGGTTATTCTCTCAGCTTATGACAATGTGTACATTGAGTAGATTATCTGAGATTCCAGGGCTGCTGTACAGTAGCTATCTGACCTCTTTACAGAGCTACTGGTGCTAGGATTGCCAGATTGCAATGTTTTGGGTCAAGATGAGATAACAAACACTAAAAATTGTAAACTCAACATAACATAACTCAGGTGTGTTCCCTAAGCAGGCATCCCCAAACAGGAAAAACAGAAAGTTTCCACAAACACGTGGCCACCCCAGGGGTGGGATTCAAATGTTTAAACAACTGGTTCTGTGGGCGTGGCTTAGATGTGCGCGTGGCTTGGTGATTATGTGACTGGGTGGACATGGCTTGGTGCTCATGTTATTGGCTGGGTGTGGCCAACTCAATATCACACACATCGAGGCACGCATCTCCTCGACTGGCCTCTCATGACTGTGGGGATGCTGCAACAGCCATAAGTATGCAACAGCCGTAAGTGAATAAGTCACTTTTTTCAGTGCCATTGTAACTTTAAATGGTCACTCCACACAAGCAAAAGAGGGGGAAAAGCTCCAGAGAATTTCCAGAGACAGGAAATCTAATCCTGCCAAGAATGTAATAAGGGTTAACGGAGATGCAGTTTCTCTAAGCAACACCAGAATGTTTCCTTCCTGCCTTCCTTACAGGATTAGGCCAGTAATTTCTTCTAACAACTGGTTCTCCAAACTGCTTAGAACGTTAACAACCGGTTCTAGCCAATAGGTGCGAACTGGTAGAATCCTACCCCTGCTGCTGGGGGTTCGCAGGGGTTTTGGAGAACCCCCAAATCCCACTCTTGACTGCCCCCTCCCCCATCCTAGGAGTCCCTATGTGGCCCGTTTTGGATGCATAGAAGCTCAGGGAGGCTGAAAAAACGGGCCTCCCGGAAGTTAGGGAAGGCCAGAAATGGGCCCATTTCCAGCTTCCAAGGAGCCTCTGGAACCTTGGAGGCCGTTTTTGCCCTCCCAGAGGCTCGAGGAAAGCCTCCGGAGTCTGGGGAGGGTAAAAAATGCCCCCTCCTGCTGTGGTGCAGGAGGCCGACAAGGCCGTGCCCATCATGGCCATGCCCACCGAGCAACCCCTTGCTAAAAATTTTGAAGCCCACCTCTGGGTAACCATTAAACACTTCTATGTTATACCTCAGTTTTTCCTGCAGGTTTAGCCTAAAACTGTTTCCCCTTCCTAACAGATATTTTTCTACAACATACACAATATGACGCCTTCAGAGCTCTTTGATGAAACCATAAGCATTCGGGTAAGGCAAATGAATGATTGTCTTTATTATTGCTTTACGTTATGTCAAGTTAAAGTTATAACTTATTTTACTTTTTCATTTCCTTCATTTCAGGTTTATGATTCTTATTCTTTGCGTCCTGATAGTTTAATGGGGGAATTTAAGGTAAACCTTCTTGATGTTCCACTATAAATTCATTTGGAGCTTACTCAACAGGAAATTAAAAGACAAAGAATCAAAACATGTCCCATTAAAGACATTTGTTCAAGGCAATATCTGCTTTTTTTTAAATTTTGAAAATGTAAATGTGTGAGCAGGTTTCCTCTTGCCAATCTAGAATGAAAGAAATGGGGAAAAGATCCAAATTTTTATTACATTTTCTTTTCTCAGGCTTAGAAATTATTTAACCAGTTCTGATAACTGTAAAACATTATCTCTGCCTGAATTAATGTGAAAATACTCTGTTGGGTTTAAGAACAAGAAGCAAAATCTGGATCCAACATTAAGCATATTGATGTGAGAAGGTTAATATCTATAACTGGTTTTGGCAACTAATTGTGTTTTTGTAGCCACCATAAAGCATTAGTTTGGGTATGGCTTACTTTTAATATAAATATACTTTAGTTACACATATTTAAATTTAGATCCTATACTGCATGTGACAGAAGAGGTATTCAGAAGCAAATGAGTTTTAAAGCCACATATATTGTATTATATTTATTTGATTACTCTTATCATTAACTCTAAGGCGATAATATTAATATATTTGTATTACAGATAGATGTTGGTTATGTCTATGATGAACCTGGTAAGTAATCTTCATACAATATATCCTAGGTTGACTGAGACTTAATCATATCTAGTAATAGATGGCTTGACTAGGATGGGGCTAATTTTAAGACTTGATCTAGCCTGTATATTCAACCATAGAAAGAAGGGATATATTTTGATGTTAGAGTTATCAGCAGGGCACTAGAATTACAATCTGTATTTATTCATTAAAAGTAAGATTTTTTGAAAGAAAAAGAGATTCTTTGCTCGCTCATAAAAATATGGAGTGTGTTGATAGAACTGTTGGTAGGAAAATCAACCATCAGCTTTTCTCTTTTAACATATGGTAGCATGAGTTGCTTGGTTGTGGTACATTTAATTGACTTTTCAGTTGCCTGAATGATAGATATCAAGTGCCAGATACTCCATACCTATGACTCCTCAAGCAGCTTCTAAAGATGTGTGTATCACTCTACTGAAAGCAGTAATCCAAGTTGTAAGATAGCCTAGATCAGGGATCTCCAACCTTGGCAACTTTAAGACTTGTGGATTTCAACTCCCAGAATTCTTCAGCCACCGAAGTCCACAAGTCTTAAAGTTGCCAAAGTTGGAGACCTCTGGCCTAGATGTTTACAGGTGGTTACGGGCATGAAATGAAGCAGAGTGCATTGAGGAGAAGCATCAGATACATCTTCCTTCTTTATTCCATTACTTATCTCTACTCCTGTGACCTGTCATTTGAGCTATTTCTGAATAGGTTATATCTATGTCTAAAAAATAGCCTGCCAGGTTGATGGCGTGGAAGAGGAACATAGACATCTTTCTCAGTTTACTTGGCACTCTTTCTTGAACCCTGGGATGGCTATTAATCATGTTAACAACTATGGAGCAGGTATGGAGAGTGAAGCAGGAGGGAGCAGTGCTGGCTGTAAGAAGTCATGGCCATCAGCATCTCTGGAAGTAGTGTCAGCATGAAGTTCCTCCCCAAAAGAATACAAGTAAATACAATCTCCATGTTGGAAAAATCACCTATGTTCATTAGTGACCAAAGGTGACAGTGGAACTCACCTCTCCTTTCTGGTTTAATCTGATCAATGTAGCGTAGAACCAGCACTCACCCAAGAGAAAATGCTGCTCTTATTTTTAAATGCATGCCTAGTGCTCTTATGCATCCAAGTATACAAACAGTCGACGTAATATTCATTGAAGTCAGTTCCAGCTCCAGTTTCACATCTTCTTTTCCCCATATCAGCAGCAGGAAAAGCAGAAGAAACTCTTTTTCCCACCATCACAATTTACAAGAGACAAAAATTCATGTAAACACGATTTGACTTGGCTTCAATGTTCATGTTCAATGTTCTTTTGCCTTTCAGGCCATGCAGTCATGAGAAAATGGCTGCTTTTGAATGACCCTGAAGACACCAATTCAAGTCCAAAAGGCTACTTGAAAGTCAGCATGTTTGTTCTTGGAACAGGAGATGAGCCACCTGTAAGTGTATTAGATGTGCATATTTTTTTCCCCTTCAATACGTCTTAAATTGGGTACTTCATTTTAACACCCGGGTGAGGCTTTATGTTTAATGGTAGAAGACACTCAAAAAATGAACCTGCTGACCCTTTGTTTCTTTTCCCTAGTTCTGCTTATTCCGCTACTTTCCACTCTGTCGCTGCACAACCTTTCTTCCATGGCCTTTTGAAGGTACATCTCCTCTTAACCTTTTTCATGTTTTCATTTCTTGGGTCCAGCTTCTCCTTTCCTCGTAATTCTGCTTTATTCCTGCTGTTTCATTTGGCTGCAAAAGAACATGTGAATATTTTGTGGGAATGTCAAGGATTCCCACTCTAGAACATTCTGATGTCTGGACACTATTTTCATAAGCATTCTCTGAAAAAGATCAACGCTTTGTGATTGAATTTGCCTAGTTAAAAATCACTGTTTAAAGAAGACAAATAATTGAAATTATTTCTACCATTTTTTCCAGTCCTCCAGAAGCTCTGTTATTGCAGACAACTTATATGTCTTTTTTCTTGGCATGCCATGTCAGATATGTTTCCAAATAAAATACTGGATGGCAGCCACATACTACTTCATTTTCTTAGACTAGCTATGCGGTTTAGATAAATTTTTGTGACATCTAGGCATATTCTTAGAAATAAATATTTTGATTAAAAATAATTGTATTAAAAAGGGAGTAAGGAGTATGATGGACACCTATTGATATATTTCTGTGCATATTGGTATCTGAGACACTTCCCAGAGTTGCTCTGTTAATGAGACATATGGTCTCCAAAATTGAAATAGAAAATAAATATAATAAATAAATGCACATTGATTATCGCTGTGTCTTATTTGGCCTGATCTTTACATTTTCCAAGATTAAAATGAATAAAGAATCCATTGTAGGCTGGCTGTTTATATTTTGTTATGATGATAATGTATTTTGCATATTTTACAAACTAAAAACTAATCATGTTTTAACTAAAGTTGAGAAGCATAAACTATAGTATATATAAATTAGGATCTGGAAATTCATATTTTTCATAAATAGTATTCATGGATAGCATTCATATTATCAATGTCAACCAATGAAAGGTCCTGAAGTGGTCATTTCAGTAGAAGATTCCTTTAAATGTTCAATGTTTAAATAGGATGGAGAAACTAAATGGGGATGCAGGATATCTTTGTAATTTCAAAGGTACTGTTAATGTGGAAATAAGCTATATCATTTTGTTTAGCAAATAAATAAATGTAGAAGAGTAGTCACTTGTTATCTGACTTTTAAAAAGTTCCGTTTAAAGCAGGAATTAGATATCTAAGAAAATCAACCATAGATACTGCTGTGATGTCCAAAACCTAAACCAGTTGGATATATGAAATTAAATTAATAGAGTTAGGAAATATCTCAGGCCTAACTTAACTGCAGTGATTCACTTAACAACTGTGGAAAGAAAGTTGAAAATGAGGCAAAATTCATTTAACAACTGCCTTGCTTAACAACAGAAATTTTAGGCTCAGTTGTGATAGTAAGTTGGCAACTACCTGAGCATATTTCCTCTAACCAGGAAAAACTATAACTTTGCAATCTTTGGGGGTATTAGCTGGTTGGGAAGAAAGGTTACTTTTAAAAAGAAAAAAGAATAGAATAAAACTCAAGTATGTCTCCAACAGGTGGAAAACAGAGAACGAGAGAATGAAAATGATGATGTGGAAACCAACCTGTTGCTCCCAGCTGGAATAGTCCATCGATGGGTTACTTTTGTTCTTAAAATCTACAGAGCTGAAGATATTCCTCAGAGTATGTATCATAGTTATATATTATTAACATGGGGAAAAATAAGTGCATTTATTATGTTAGAAAATTGGAGAGAAATATTTGTAGATTTCTTAAACTGCTGCTACTGCTGCTGCTAATAGTGATATTTGACTTGAAATCCCAAAGTTGCATTTTCAAGAGGCAACTGGACTTTATGGAAACCAGAAAGCATTGAAAAAATACCTTTGGGACAACTATGACCTGGATGACTGAGAATATCCATATATATTTGACTTCAAAGGCCCCCAAATCAGACAGACTTAATTAAACCTGCATCTAGAATATACCACATTTGTCTACAGCTGGAAACCTCTGTAATATTATTAACTAAATATTGCTGTAGATTCAAAATGTGCTGTCTCCAGGGGCATTTAATAGTTTTTATTAAAGGAAACAAAGCCCACATTAGACAGGTTATGATGCAAAGTGGGCAAATTTAGAGAAAGAAAAAATTTTTCCTTTCCCCCCCTGACTTGGACAGGGGTTACAGTATTTAAAAACACCATTTTAGGACTTACATTGCATAACATTGCAGTTTTCTTATGATTTTCCATCTACAAATAGTAGTGAAAACTTAGGGAAGGCAAAAGGAGATTGGTAACGCCTGTAAATATTTCTGTGATCAATTAAAGATGCGTAGAAAAAGATTAGTTTTATTAACCTGACATCAATATTTCATGTCAAAAGACTTTTGTATTGAATGTTCAGCTATGTGAATTTTCATTTGCTGTTTGAAGGGATACAGCCCAGATAAATCTCTGGGACAAAGTGGTGGCAGGGTAATTCAGGAATCAGGTGACTTGGTGACCAGGGAAAAAACAGAAAAGAAAGGGAATCAAGTAGATTCGCTGAAAATGACATTTGGCAAAAATACAACGTCATTGATTTGGACAGTTAACATCCTGCCAAAAGGAGTCAGGACAAAGAGGCGAAGAAGGAAACAGAGAAAAAAACAGAAACTGGAAATTCTTGATAGTTTTTTTCTTAAATTATAATGAACATTTATTTCAAAACTGATGAAGTGTAATGGGTAAGGATACTGCTTTAATGTTGGAGGGGAAAAAAAGAGGGAATGGAATCGAATTGTTGCTGCTAAAGCAATGCAAAAAGGACTGCCCATTTGTCATAGTTTATTGCAGTATTTCTCAAACTTAGCAACTTAAAAATGTGTGGAATTTCAGAATTTCCCAGCCAGTATGCTGGCTCAGGAATTCTGGGGGTTGAAGTTCATACATCTTAAAGTAACCAAGATTGAGAACCACTGATTTATTGAATAGTTTAAGCATCTGTGGCATTTAGTGCTCAACGGCACTGTTTTGCATGTTCAGAAATATATAATCATGGCTGCAGGTTTTGAACAATGGAAGGTATCTTCTTTCATTCTCTGTTTTTTTAAAAAAATCTGTCCAGTGGATGATGCCTTTGCACAGACAGTAAAAGAAATATTTGGAGGAGAAGCTGACAAGAAAAACCTTGTGGATCCCTTTGTGGAAGTTTGCTTTGCTGGAAAAAAGGTACTTTGTGCTAATAGCTGTATTGTATACAGCCATGTCTGATAACTGTTCTGATATAAATACGTTTTCACAGAGATCAAATAATAAAAATCTATTGTGGTTTGGATAAAATTACATTTATTTAGAAATGAACAAAGTATGGTTTGCTAATATTATATTATTTTTATAGTTTTTAGAGAAATCATTGTATGTTGTTACCATTAGTTATATGTTAAATATATAGAACTGAACAGAATTAAGTATTTCAACTAATATCTTTAAGAAAAAAAATCATATGGAAATATATGTATTTTATGTTGCTTGAAAAGACCTTGTCTATTAAAAAGTAAGCAGAGTAACTACTTGGATAAAAGACTGCCATTAGGGCTGTGGAGTAAATTGGGAAGTCAAAAATTATCCCGATAAAAAGGCATTGTCAAGACTTTTTGCAAATTGTGGCCAAGAAAAATGCATGATAGCATCCAGGTACACATCAAAAGTAAGGCTCAACTCATGCATGGCCCATCTCCTTAGGATCACACTGGAAAAAAACTGAGAAAGTTTAACTGTTGTACTGCAATATTTAGCAGAATTTTTCTCTTCTTGACCTATCCTTTAAATGGGTTGGTTGCAGTGGTAGGATTCAATTTTTTTTTACTATTGGTTCGGGTGAACCGGGCTGAACCGGTAGAATACCACCACCAGTTGGTTGGGAGCTTCTAGCATTCCTAGTCCTCATTGCACAAAATGGAAAGAATTTCAATTTAACCAAGATGGGGAAGGGATCAGGTTGTATATACTCAGAATATTTGAGGCATATACAACTCATATCTGTTGAGCACCTTGTAAACCAAAGACGGCTCTTTCAGGATTATTGACTTATGCTAACTGAAGACATGAAAGGCTGCTCTATGGAGTACTAGCCTGGTTCTATCTGAAGGACTACACGCACTCTCGTGACATTTCTCCCTTTGAATCACTCCTGCTCTATTGCCATTCAAGAATAAAATGCCTGAGGTCCAGTCTCTGAGTTAGCTAATGTTAACAGGATGAGCAAGTCTAGTCATGTGAGTTAGGTTTAGATCTTTCTGGATAATAAAGATTAAGGATTAAAAATAGAATCAATTTGGTTTAAATGGAAACGGACTTTTTCTTTGGCAGGTTTGCACCAATATAATTGAAAAAAATGCTAACCCTGAGTGGAACCAGCTTATTAATCTTCAAATCAAGGTTTGTTCTCCAGTATGTTATTATACAATTAGGCTTTCTCATTTAAGAAATATGACTTCAATAAATAACATAGTTTTCTTTTTTCTAGTTTCCCTCAATGTGTGAAAAAATAAGGCTGATGGTATATGATTGGTAAGCTCTTCTTTGTTATGTAATCAGTCTTCTACAAAGCAACTGTTAGAATTCTGAGAACAAATATTTTTGCATCAGCTGTACATAGTTTTTGTTACTTTTGTGCAAGCAACACACTAATGCAAAGTGTAGTTCTATTTATTTGAAAAATCACTTTAAAACAATTGGCTTAAAATTAACACAATTTCTTTTCATTCAGTCACTGGTCAACTTTATTTATTTATTAAATTTATATAACCACTCTTCTCACATTGTGACTCTGAGAAGCACACACAGTCAAAAACAAAAAATTCAAAACCATTTAAAAAAACAAGACCATTAAACTACAATTAAAATAGTCAAAAACTTTGATAAAAACGCAGGCAAATGCATTCAATGTAAACACAATGCAACCGTTTAACAGGGTTCTAACTTCCATGGGTTTTTCCAAGCCCCATGACAAAACCCAGTTTTAAGATCCTTCTGGAAGGCCAACATGCTGGCTCCAATCTCACCTCATGAGGATGCTTCAAAGGGAGGGTGCTACAGCAGAAATGGCTGTCTCCTCTCCTTGACTGACAAGACCCAGGTCTGAACAGGTTGATGTAACCAGAGAGAGGTCAGAGGTGGCCCCTCAGATAACCTAGCTGGCCCTATGGCATTTAGGGCTCTAAAGATCATAATCAGCACTTTGAATTGGACCCAGAAACAAAATGGCAACCAGTACATTTTGTGGAATAGTGATGTAACATGTCCAGGTCTAGAAGCACGAATAACTAACAGCTGATGTTTCAAAATATTCTTCAAGGGCAACCACATCTTGAGTGCATTGCAGTAATTCATTCAGAAGGTGACCAGGGCATGAGTGACTGAGAATAAAGAATAAAGTATTGAGTTTTATCAGCAAAATATTTGAGTAGTTTTGTGGTTAATTGTGCTTATTTTTTAGTTGATGGTTCAGATTGTGGGGAATAAGGAACTGAGAGAAATCCCTGTTTTAGAAGAAATACTATAGTGTACTGTAGAATGATGATATGCTAGATTGCATATTGTGCCATCTGCTGGCTATCAGTGGAAGTGAAACCTTCCCATGTCCATAAGTTATTAGCTATATGACCATATAGCATTTTCTATACTGTTACAATATAGTAATTGTTTATATAATCAACACTCATCATTTCACACTATATAAGGAAATAGGACAGATATATAGTATTTTAAATGGGAGTATTAGAGACACAATATTTAAAAATAATGTGTATTTAAAATGAATATCGATGAATTTAAATGCAGGGATCGTCTTACAAAAAATGACGTTGTAGGCACTACATATTTATGCCTTTCCAAAATAGCTGCCTCTGGTGGAGAAGTTGAAGGTAAGCCAGTCTCTTTTC
Organism: Hydrophis major; assembly: GCA_033807585.1. Taxonomy (NCBI): domain Eukaryota; kingdom Metazoa; phylum Chordata; class Lepidosauria; order Squamata; family Elapidae; genus Hydrophis; species Hydrophis major. The sequence continues at coordinate 84,593,867 of CM066331.1, read as the reverse complement.
TTACAGTGGGTGTTTCCTCAGAATAACTATTACAAATTCAAAACAGAAAGACGGTGAACACAAACGAGAAACAGTGCTATTTTCTTAGATATGTTGCAGGACAAAATCTTGGTGAAGTTTGCTGTGGTTTATCCAGATTTAATATTAGAAGTCTAAACTGGAATAATAGTGCTAATTAGTATGATGCACATGATGGAATTATTTCTTTAAATAAAATACTACTGGTTCTCTTATCTTTTCAGAATGATGTTTAAGGTTCTTACATACATACATACATACAATATAAATATTGTATTCTCATTATAGACATAGAGCTATTGAGAGAGCAATTCAGGTAGAGAGATATTTTATCTCTGAGTTTGCTGGCATTGTGAAATCCTATACCAATGGGTGGAAAGGGCTGAACTAAAAGATAGCCAAGAGGCACTGATCATAGCAGCACAAATATAGGTGCTAAACATCAGATCCATAGAAGCAGTCTACCACACTAGATGGGACCCAAGGTACAGATGATACAGGGACAGTCCCATACTTAGTGGCAGGGTGCAAGATGGAACAGCATACCCTGAATAGCAGAACTAAGTAGTTGCTTTGTGAACAGGGACATCCGTACAATGTATGGACTAGTCCCTCCCAAATCCAGATAGGAGATTCCATAGAAGATTGTGGAGAAAATATCTTGTGGGACTTCCAGATCCAAGCAGAAAAATAAGTATTGACCAATGAGACATTATGGTAGTAGACAAAAACAGGGAAGACAGTGGTAGTGTTAGGTGTAATGGAGCCAAGTGACAGCAATATCAGGAAGAAGGAGTATGAGAAGCTGGAGAAGTACAAGGAAATGAAGGAGGCACTGGAGAGAATGTGGATTGAAAGTAAAAACCAAAGTGATTCTGGAACACTTAGGGATATGACTCCTAAACTGAAAATATTTCCAGCAGATCCCAGGAACAATATTAAAGCTCTGTGTCCAGAAGACTGCACTGCTAGAAAAAGCTAAAATACTGCACAGAACTCTTAAACTCCAAGACCTGAGATTGAGGAAGACACATAACATAGATAGATTAGATAGATAGATAGATAGATAGATAGATAGATAGATAGATAGATAGATAGATAGATGGATGGATGGATGGATGGATGGATGGATGGATGGATGGATGGATGGATGGATGGATACTTAACATTGTTTCTTAGCTTGTTATTTTGATTCCTATTTGGAAGAATTGTTTTTCTTTTAATCTGAATGTTTTATTCTTGAGGAAAAGATATACTGATTAAATATTGTATTTGTAACAGTTAATTACTTTAGTTTTTCCATATAATGATAGTCATGTGACATCTTTTACACTTTGTGAAAATAATTTGAAATCTGTTTTAAATTCTATGTGGTTTGATTGCATGTTTCTTACTTGATAACATCTGTGATTTGTATAAACCATTCAGAATAGTGTGGATGAGGGTTCAGTCTTGTTCATACTTTATCTCTTGTTTAAGTTAATGGGTTAGTCTTTTAAAATAAAACAATAGTAACAACATCAAACCTAACATAGTAGGAAATAGTACTACGCCATCTTGACTTTTTATCTTGCTTTGTGGACACCCTTGCACTTTACATTTAAAAAGACGAGATAGGAATATTTTTAAGTGCTCCTCACTGTCCAATTTATTGTAGTCATACCATGATAACATAATGTACAGTTGTATGATTATCTCCATAATGATTGCGTAATGAATTGGTGAAGCTCTTTTTAAGTTCTTATCAGTGTTGACGCTCCCAATTTATTAAGATTAATGTTGAGTAAAATGTTTGTTATATTTGCTGAATACTTGTCTTATTTGCTAAGCAATCTCTTGTCTTTTTATAAAATGCAGAGCTTTCATCTTCGGGAGCTGGGGCTTCATCATATGAAGGTTCATAATCATATCTTGGAGTGTAATGTGATTTGCTTTCTTTGGTCCAAAGTAATATTCCTTTTAAATCAAAAGAATTACCCAAATTATTGCTTAAAGTTGCATTAATGGCTGCAGCAATACATTCATCTTTGTGTAAATAACATTAATCAGTTTGGCATAATTGAAAAAAAATGCTTTTGGCTTTTGCATGGCTGTATATCAGAGTTTTAGTGCTATTATTATTTCAGCGATCTGGCTGTACAATATCTACGCTGCAAAAAGAGTTGTGGCTGGTTGGTGGTTTAAATCTCAGTGCTTCTCTTGGCTCAGTAAAAGTACAAAAAGGTGAACAGTGTTAACCGTCAAGTATGACCTAGTATAATATTGGATAGCTCAACCATTGTATAGTGTGGTTTTGTGGAAAATATATTGCAATGTAACTTGGAGGAAAATGAATGCAAAATAAAGGAATTGCCAGGAAAACCAGTTCTTCCACCCAGCTTCTAAGACTGCTCAGAGTTTGGGGCTAAATAGGCTTTCCAGCTCTATGATCCTGGGGACTTGGGTTTAATCTGTGGCAAGTCTATATGAATAAAGAAGTCCTTGTTCATAAGATAACTAGTCCATCATGTTTATGCCATGATTTTGCTCAGTCACTGATACTTTGCAATGGGCTTTCTTGTGAGGCCTAATGGCTGCCTCTTCCCAACCTAGATGACCTACAAGGTGGAATTGGCTTGAACAGCTGGAATTGATAGATTAAGAATGGCTATATATACAGACATAGTCATTAATATTTAAACTTTCTCTGCATAAATTAAAAAAACCCATTTTACTAACCATTAATATTTAACATTTTACCTTGCTGTAACTTATCACACTGTGAGCCTTAATGTCTCCTAATCATGATGTTTGCTTATTAGCAAATACTGGAGAAACCGAAGTGGGCTTCTTACCAACATTTGGACCTTGTTACCTGAACCTTTATGGAAGTCCAAGAGAATATACTGGATTTCCAGACCCATATGATGAACTAAATTATGGAAAGGTTGGTTTTTGAATATTTCTAGAGAAAATATACCGTAATAGTTTTTTTGCAATTTTGTTTCCACACAAATGTTTTTAAAAGTATGTTCCTTTTCGTAAAAAAAGCCTGAGTTTGTTTTCCAAAATAATACAGAAATTAATTCTTCCACATTTAAAATATTGAAACTATTTTGCCCCAGCTATTATGAAGGTTCAGTGTGTTGAGGTTTTTCCAGAACATTTAATATGAAAAGTAAATCCTATGCAAAAATTGACATGTATTGTGCTATTTTTTTCAGATTTAACTGTGAATGATATATGTGAACAAAGAATATCATGCAATTCTAGGCAGTATAAAAAATACATCCTTTGATAAAAGATAGTTGGATTTATTTGCAGAAAATAACTAATTTATACTTTCATGCTTCAATGTAGGATACAATTTGATTAATTACATCTCTTGTTTTGGCTCCATATTTTTTCAAAGATTTCAGTTTGAAGATGTCAGCATTTGAATTGGAAATTCATGCACTGGATATACCAGAAAGTTTCTAGTCTAACGGAATATTTGCATTATTCTTTTTTCCAATGTTTTGCTGGAGCACAATACACTGCTTATTTATTTACTTACTCCCATTTCAGCCAAGTGACTCTGGGTGGCAAACAATCATAAGATAATTTGTAAACAAAATTTCCATCATAATACAAAAATTAAAGGGATGTGGTGACTTAGGGACGAGGATGCTGGGCTTGTCGATCAGAAATGTTGGCATTTCGGCAGTTCGAATCCCTAGCGCCACGTAATGGAGTGAGCTCCCGTTACTTCTCCTAGCTTCTGCCAATCTAGCAGTTCGAAAGCATGTAAAAATGCAAGTAGAAAAATAGGGACCACTTTGGTGGGAAGGTTCCGTACGCCTTCGCCGTTTAGTCATGCTGGCTCCATGACCACAGAGATGTCTTTGGACAGTACTGGCTCTTCAGTTTTGTAATGAAAATGAGCACCGCCCCTCTGGAGCCGGAAATGACTAGCACGTATGTGCAAGGGGAACGTTTACCTTACGAAAATTAAAATACATATCCTGGCAGCCAAGGAGAATGTCAATGGATGTTAATACTTCAGGACACAAAACCCTACATGCTTAAGAAGAAGGCACATAATCAGGTCTTTAGAGGCTTTTGAAAGGCCATCAGGATGGGGCCATCCTGTGTCCCCTGGCCGATGGTACCTGCAGCATGCTCATCTTGCTGACTGGATTGGACAGCTAAAAATATCTGGGAAAAGATGGCTCCTCAGGTAATCCTGTCCCAAACCATGAAAGGCTTTAAAGACCTTGAATTGCATTTGAACCACAGTTGGAAAGATGTTGACATTCTGAAAAGAGTGCAGAGAAAAGCAACAAAGATGATTAGGGGGCTGGAGAATAAAACGTATCAAGAACAGTTGCAGGAATTGGGTATGTTGAGGCTAGTGAAAAGAAGGACTAGAGGCAGGGGTGGGATTCTACCGGTTCTGTCCACTTCTGTAGAACCGGCTGCTCTGAAAAGCAGCAAACAGAGAGCATAAATAGAACCGGTTCTATGCTTGCTGCTGTTTTGGCCCACCTGCCCGCCCGGACTCTTATATGACCTTTTATTTCCTGCTTTTTCAACCGCAGCTCAGTCGCGCGACTCAGCTGCAGTTGAAAAAGCAGGAAAAAAGGGCTTTTCCAACCACTCCACATCCACACGCAGCACTGCTCAGCTGTCCGGGTGCGATGCAGAGGGACAGAAACGGTATTTATACCAGTCAGATCCCATCCCTGACTAGAGGCAACATGATAGCAGTGTTCTGATATTTGAGGGGCTGCCACAAAGAAGGGAGGGGTGTATTTTTCAAAGCACCAGAAGGCAAGACAAGAAGCAATGAATGGAAATTAATCAAGGAGAGATCCAACCTAGAATTATGCAGAATTTTCCTGACAGTGAGAACAATTAATCAATGGAATGAGTTGCCTTCAGAGGTTGTGGGTGCACAATCACTGGAGCTTTTTAAGAAGAGGTTGGACAGCCATTTCTCTGGAATGGTATAGGGCAGGGGTCTCTAACCTTGGCAACTTTAAGGCTAGAGGACTTCAACTCCCAGAATTCTGGGAGACCCCTGGTATAGGGTCTCCTGCTTGAGCGTTGGTTTGGACTAGAACACCTCCAAAGTCCCTTCCAACACTGTTGTTCTATTATTCAGCACCCAGAAGCATACTGGCAACCATTACAGTCCATGAAGTAGTGGTGTTACATGTGCCAAGTAACTGACATCATTTGCTTCCCATGCAGCTGCATTTTGCACCAGCTGAAGCTTGTAAATTTCAAGCCCTATATAGAGCACATTGCAGTAATCCAGATAGGATGTCACAAAGGCATGAGTAATAGTGAACAAGTCAATATAAATATCTAAGGACAAATGATTCAAGTGTGCATAGGGTCTAGAATATACCCTCTTATGCTGGAGAGAGACTCATATATGAACACACAACCTTGTTGCTTTGACAAGTTTACTTGCCCCTATTTATAAGAGCCAGAGGGTGGCACACAAGAGGCTTCACACTGCTTTCCACCAACAGCAGCTCAGGAGATAGTTACAATATATGGCTGTTAACACAATCAGGAGAAGAGAGTCATTTTTAAATAAACCAAAATTCAAGATTCTTTTAAACCTTTAAAAGCTCAAAACAAACCTCCCATCTTATGAGACGTGCTGAAACCTGTTTTCTTGGGTTCGGTAGCAACGCTGAAACTGCACATTGTCAATGTATTTATAAACAAAACAACTCGATCTATGGGATTTGAAGAATATGGTGCTGTATTTGTAATGTTAGCAATATTATGCTAACTATACATTGAAGTAAATTGCTTGGGTTTCAGGGAGAAGGTGTCTCTTACAGAGGCAGAATCCTGGTTGAACTTTCTACAGTGCTCGATAGCAAACCACATGCGAATAAAACTGAAACTATACCCAGCAATGATGTATTAATTGTAGAGGTAAGTGGCATTTTGTTTCTCGGTAAACATCTATCATAGGAAGAAGCATCATCCAGCTGATCTTTCTTGTTTGGAACAGACTACTGCTTAGACTGGTGTAAGGTCTCCTGCTTGGGCAGGGTGGGGTGGGGGGATTGGACTAGATGACCTACAAGATGCCTTCCGACTCTGTTAATATGTTAAAAATCTGTTAGACATCATCAGAAAATCCCAGGCCATAAGCTTTTATGAACTAGATCGGACAATTTCAAATAAAATTAAACTTATATGCTGCCCATCTCCCCAATAGGATGACTCTATGCAGCTTCAGAACATAAAGCAATAAGTAGAAAAGCCATTCAGAATTTCAAACTATACAAATTAAAATGTTAAAACTATCAAAAAGTCAGAACCACAGAGACAGATGGCATGGAGATGAGATCTCCTTATGCTGTCAACCTTCTCCCACAATGAGTACCCTCCTCGTGGCTCAAACAGCAAAACTAAGCTTTGCCAAAAAAAAAAAAAAACAACACAACACAACTGTTGTTTCTTGTTTTTGCCAAGAAAATGATGCAGGCATTTATCCACGATGTTACCAGGGCTACAAACCATCCCATCAAATGTATAAGGTTGACAACAAAATGCATTGTATTACAAAAGTGAACAAATTAGAATAGAATAGAATTCTTTATTGGCCAAGTATCATTGGACTCACAAGGAATTTGTCTTGGTGCATATGCTCTCTGTATATATAAAAGAAAAGATACATTCGCCAAGAGTCAAGAATCATAAGGTACAACACTTAATGATAGTCATAGGGTACAATAAGCAATCAAATCATACTAGGAAATAGTCAATATAAATCGTAAGGATAAAAGCGACAAAGTTACAGTCATACAGTCATAAGTGGGAGGAGGTGGGTGAAAGGAAGGATGGGAGGATTAACAGTAATAGTAATGGAAGAATTAGTACTGTATGTATGCCTGGAAAAGCATCAGATATACCTCCTAATATCATCTAAAATTGCCAGTTAATTATAATTTAACTTGTTATTATTTTGACTATTTTAACTTGTTATTATTTTGATTATTATTGGGATATAGAGGTTAGGATGGATGGATGGAAGGATGGATAAATAATATAGAACACAGTGAAGGGCTAAGAATATACTTACAATTTATTGCAGTCAAATGCCTAATAAAGTATCCTGCCCCACGTAACATTTTTTTTTTGGGGGGGGGAATGCAATAAAAGCACAGAAGAACATATATGTGTATATGTATGTATGCATATGTGTATATGTATGTATATGTATGTATGCACACATGCACGCACACATATGCATGCACACATATGGTTAGCTATCTTTCCCTTCCAATATAGGGGACAGAAGTTTTGCATGGACTGACTTTAAGACAGTAAAGTATATCATATGAGACATTCCACCTGCTTGTTAAGAATTATAGTGTATTTTCTTAGCATACCCTTCTAGAACTGCAGTTTTCATCTGCCCTATATAAGGGCATCTGCAGGAAATCAAAATGGCAGCAGCACTTACAATGCATGAAAAAAAAGGGTGAGACTCTATTCATATGATCTTGGCTACCATCTTGACTTTTTTGACCCCAATCTACATAGTCTATAACTTTTAAGATGATAAAATAAATAAAAATAATATAATAAATAAAAACCATTAAATAACATGGTAGGTAGTTATTATATTCCACTATTTTAACTTTCATGGTTTAATTTAAATTAAATGAAATTATGTTTCTATACCCAGGAGTGGAATTCTACCAGTTCACACCTATTTGCTAGAACTGGTTGTTAACATTCTAAGCAGTTCAGAGAACTGGTTGTTAGAAGAAATTACTGGCCTAATCCTGGAAGGAAGGCAGGAAGGAAACATTCTGGTGTTGCTTATAGAAACTGCCTCTCTGTTAACCCTTTTTACATTCTTGGCAGGACTAGACTTCCTGTCTCAGGAACTTCTCTGGAGTTTTTTTCCCCTCCTTTGCTGGTACTTGGCTTGTGTGGAGTGACTATTCAAAGTTACAATGGCACTGGAAAAAATAACTTATGACCATTTTTCACATTTATGACTGTTGCAGCAACCCCACAGTCATGAGGCGCCAGGCGAGGAGATGTGTGCCTCGATGTGAGTGATATTGAGTTGGCCACACCCAGCCAGTCACATGACCACCAAGCCACGCCCACAGAACCATTGTTAAAAAATTTGAATCCCACCCCTGTCTATATCGCTCTTACATAATTCTTTGCCCTGGCCCAGCCTACTTACATTTCAATCAGGCCCCAATATAATAGCAATAGCAACACTTAGACTTATATACCGCTATATTTAATTAGGTTTTTGGTACTTCACTATCGTCCATGCTGGTGCGGAGGCCTATTGGTAAAGATGCTTGCCTCCAAAAGTTGAAAATTTGATCCTAGGTAGCAGCAGATGTTTTTGTCCTAGGACAAAAATAAGGAGTATCTGCTGCTAACTCCACATAGGCATCAGGAAAGGTATAGCGCCAGTAAACACTCAGCTCCATTTAATCTCCCTAACCTATTCCTACTCCAAATAGGGACTAGAGGGTCATAAAAAGGGAGTTTTTTAAAATTTCACTATTCTCCATGTTAATGGAATGTATGTTATGAAGCTTTTTCCCCTCTCTTTTAATAATTAATCCATTAAAACCTTATGGTAAGATTCAGTCAGTAATATAAGTAAGCCAATATGTTTGTTGATCCTCCAGAAATATCAGCGCAGAAGAAAATACAGTCTCTGTGCTGTGTTTCATTCTGCCACCATGTTGCAAGATATTGGAGAACCCATCCAGTTTGAAGTTAGCATTGGCAATTATGGCAATAAATTTGACAACACCTGTAAACCATTGGCATCAACCACACAGTACAGCCGGGCCATATTTGATGGTGAGTACTGCAGTTGCAGATCCCACCATGGTGATCTATTTAAAGAGGAAATATTTTTTGCATTTTGTATGTAGATCAGGGCTATAGTCAAAAAAGCAGGCAATGTTTTGATAACACAGTTTTGGCTTCCTTTTTTACTTTTAGACTACACCCCTAAATTGTATGAAATCTGTTGTGTCCGTCGGAAATGATGCCAGGAGTCGGTGACTTGTGCATTAGCTCTTTATTGGGTACAGGAACCGAACTGGGCTAAAGGCAAACTTCGTGGCTTTTTATTTCCAAGCCGCGGCGGCCGCAGCCAATGGCACCGCTTTGAATCTCCCACAATTCGAATGGACCAATCGCGGGAGATTCTCAGTGAGCCAATCGGCGCGGCTCGCCTAGCCAATCAGAGTGCCCCGCGCTTTGGCCAATCAAAGCGCGGGGATCTCAAGAATGCAAATGAGGGGACAGAACAAAATCTCTCTCTCTCTCTCTCTCTCCATTTGATACTTTGTTATTTGCTTCCTTTTTGTAAGCTACAATATTAGTTGCAACACTTAGATGACCTTAGCTGATCTTGAAAAAAAAAAAAGCTCGCAGGTCAAATTTACAGTTAGAAAACACTTGGAAATCTAAATGCTCTAGCTAGGCTAGTGTTTCCTTAATTCCACAACTTTGAGATGTGTGAATTTCAACTTATAGCTCAGGGGCCAGTCATTCTCTCTCAGCACAACCTAGTTGGCTAGTCTAGTAAAGAGAAGGACCAGGGGAGACATGACAGCAGTGTTCCAATATTTGAGGGGCTGACACAGGGACGAAGGGGTCAAACTATTTTCTAAAGCACCTGTAGGCCAGACAAGGAATAATGGATGGAAACTGAACAAGGAGAGATTCGATCTGGAAACTTTCTGACAGTGAGATCAATCAACCAATGGAATAGTTTGCCTTTGGAAGTTGTGGGAACTTCATCACTTGAGACTTTCAAGAAGAGATTGGACTGCCATTTTTCAGAAATGGTGTGGGATCTCCTGCTTGGGCAGGGGGTTGGACTAGATGACCTACAAGGTACCTTCCAACTCTGATTGTTATCTGTTATTAAAACAACCTACCTTGTGGGGTTGTTGTGGGGAAAAACTGGAGAAAGAAATGCTGTGTATGTATATTACTTTGAGTTCCTGAGTAAAAGTGGAATTTAAACCTCATTAAATAAATAAATGACTATTAATCTATCAATATTTCATCTTAGGAAACTATTATTATTATTTACCATGGGCAAACATAAAGCCAGTAGTAACACTGACTTCTTACTGGGAGGATATAAGTCACAGATTGGATCCCTTAAACTTGATTCTTGCCATGATAGTAAAGTTGGTAAGTAGTTTGGAACTATTTTAATAAATTATTATTATTAACTATTTAATGTTTATGCATATATTATGAACTATTTTAATAAATTATTATTATTAACTATTTAATGTTTATTCATGTATTATGAATTTCCAGCATTAGATTTATATCCAGTTTCTAAGAATAGGCTGGAATGCAGCATCTTTATTTTTATTTTTTTTAATAACAAATTTTATTAATTTTACAAAAACAGTACACAAACAATCAAGGCATAACAGCTTAAAAATTCTTTTCTAAAAAAAATAATAATTAAAGAAGAAAAGCAATAGAACATACAAAATAATTCCAAATTATAATATCAATATTTACGTTATCTATTTAACTTCAGCATCTTTATTTTTATGGATGGTCTTTTACCTCTAATATAACTGTGCTATCCCCAGTTACATTAAACAAAAAATATTACAATTTCATAATATTTGTAAACTATACATAAGAATGCCAAGATTCTAATTGAGTATTTTTTGTGATATTTCAGAGTTTTCATCAAGTATAAATCATAGAAATCTTGTAAGATTTCAGGCAAGAGGGAAATCATTGAAGGCCTTAATTGTGGCTGACTTCTGTCCTACATAGAGATGTATGCAATATTTCTAATAAACTTGAATAACTATGATAGATCTTTCCAGAGTTGTTTTGGTGAATTATAAAAATGAAAAAATGGCATTGGTTATTCAATACTTTCCCTTCCTAGCAAGCAAACCTATCAGCTTTAAAATCAGGAATACAAGCAAAGATGGCAGAAAATCAATTGGCAAAGATACGTTTGGAGCTGATCGATGAATTTATAATGGACCTAAGGTAAGCTGTCCTGTAACTTTCTTCTCTGTGGCTGCCTCAAAATTAAGATTGCTAAGTATTCCTGTACCTGAAAGCCAGTTTGGTCTAGAGTGGTTAAAGTGCTGTCCTAGGAACCAGGAGATTGCGAATTCTAGTTCCGCCTTAGGCATGAACGCCAGCTGGATGACTCTGGGCCAATCAGTGAGAGACTGTGAGTTCTAATCCCTCCTTATGCATGAAACCTGGCTAGGTGATTCTGGGCCAAACAGTCTGTCTCAGTCTACATGAAAAAGGACATCCCCTCCAAAATTACATGATAGGTTTCAAGAGAGGACCATTCCAATGTTGAGATACAACTAAGTAGTTATCATGCTTAAGCAATGTGCCAGATATTTGGAAGTGCAACTAGATCAATGTTTCCTACCCAGACACATGTACTACCTATTATATCTTCCTTTTTAAGCCAGCAAGATACTTGAAACAAAAACTCCAAAGACTACTAATCTTCTATATATATAAAAGCAAAATACCATTCATGCATCTTCACAAAATCTCCAGAAACATAAAGCCTACAAACTTGAAATTTGGCACATATGTTCCTCTTGGCTTCTAGGTGCTCACTAAGAAAGGATTTTTTGAAATGACCATCAGAGCATTAGTATTTCATATGTTATTATTAACATGCTCTGATGCTAAGGAGTTCTACTCCCCCTCCCCATCTGAAAAGAAAACTGTTCCAAATGCAAAACACAAGCAGAGGAGAGGAGTTTCAGTTTCAGTTTTAGTTTCAGAGCAACATGCAGTTTTAGTACAAAACAGTTGAGCTAAGCCATGCCCAGGCTCCTTGCTGTCTCCTTGCTCACACAGCAAATACTGCTTCAGTTTCCAAACAGCCCTCAACCCTCACACACACTGACAGGACGCTAGCCAGATGAATACCGATGGATGCTGGTAGGCAGAGGTATAATTTTCCTTCCCAAAAGCTAAGCCCGACCACATAGTTTTGTAGCGAAGCATGGGTATCGAGCTAGTATTGGCATATTTCAATGCCAACGACTGTTATTGAGGATGTAGAAGAGAAAATAAATCTTGACAGACAAAAATGGAGGCTTCATCTTCTCTCCCACCAAACTTTTAGATATGAGCAGGGTCAAACTCAGGTCATCTCTTTGCCCAATTCTGTGAGGCTCAAATTGATCCTCCATGCCTCAGACAAAGTCCCATCAAAATCAAAGACTCCTCACTAGCTCACAGCACAACACAAGGGCAATCCTTACGAGGAAATTGCAAAAAAGAGAAACTCCAACTTTTAATCTTCCATCAACTGATGATCTCAACATTATGAAGTCCTTGGTGCTCTGCTCTCCCAACCTGGTTGTTTTGAAAATTAAACAGTTTTCAACTCGGTTTAAAAGTTTTCCGCTTGGTTGAAAACAACAAAGGACCAAGAATTCCACAGTACAACCCTGGGCTAAAAGTATCTTCTGTTGAGACCTCAACATTCAATCATATCTCCTTTGCAATGAATGTCCTCACTTCTGCTGCCTGCTGAAAGGCCCATTTTGCTTAACTGTAGTACTAACCCAGTTATCCAGACAAGTACTGCCTAGATTCCCAAATTCTCCTGCAAATCTCTAGGATTTCCCACCTTGTAGCCCTCAACTTCTATAAACATTTTTTGCTTCTCCATTATTTAGGAACTCTCTTGCAAAGCAAGCACCAAAGAACTTAATAAACATGGTTCTTCTTCTCAGAGTTGTGGTCCTTATTCGGGCTGAATGCACAAGCACAAATACAACTTCCTCAACCCCCCTCACACAAAACCACAGCCTTTTGAGTTAGGATTGTGTTTTTGTAGAATACACTTTATCAGATCCACAGCTTGTGGCCTGTTATATTGTACACTTGCTTTATAATTTCCTATCTGGCAAAGTACCCAGATAATTCTGACATTTTGTGTACAATGACTATTGTAAGATCAATGTGATTTCATTTCCTTGAATGTGCCTAATTATGTTGTGCTGTTCCTAAAACTAGACAGTCCCAGATCACCTCAGATCACCTCTATTTATAATTAAAACTTATTTTATTTAGAATAGCAACTATTTATTTTAATTTTTGGTTATTGTAGAATCCTGGTCAGTGATCGTAATGAAGATTCAAATTAATAAAGAGAATCCCTATTGGTTCCAAGTGGCTGTAAATATAATTGTATACTGTACTTTTTTTCTATAGAAAAAAGAAGTTGGTGTTTAAAATAATAATAATAAATAAAATAAAAATAAAAAATAGAAGTACAAGTACAAAGCCCTACAAATAGAAATAGAATGACTATGGCAAAGGCAAGCAAGGGTATTACCAATAGTAATAGGCGCCTTGGGTACAGTCCCAAAACAACTGGAGCACCACTTGAACACCATAGGCATTGACAAATTTGCCATCAATCAATTGCAAAAGGCAGCTTTACTTAGAACAGCTTCCATCCTGCAGCAATATCTGTAACACCATCAAACATCCAGATTTGCCTGTCCCAGGTCCTTGGTAAGGACTCAATGGGTAAATAAAAATGCCAAAACTGGTTTCCAGTTCCGCGTGGCTTCGGTGGCAGCAGGAATTCACAACTGTTCACGATTCCTACTGCGCTTGCCGCCAAGGTACCCCCGATCCAAATGGGTCAGGGGGATATGGCTGCCCCGTAGAGGCAGCCGAAGAGAGAGGGGAGCCAGACAGGGGTTTGGGGGTGTCGCAGACCCCCTCCTCGTCCGGAAAAACCCCTTTTTCCCAAGGTGGTGGAGCGGCAGTCAGCAATGGCCGCCACGAAGAAGCCTGCAACCGGGTAAGATCGTGCTGGAGGAAGCAAGAAAAGTGAAAGTGCTGGCTGAGCCGGGTCAATCAACATCTTTTAAACTCGCTGGAACTGAACTGTCTGAATTGCTGGAGGATACATTGTATCCCTTAGAAGATCGAAAGCGGCAGAGAAGCTGTTAAAGGGAAACTTTTTTTTTTCTTCACTCTCCCACCCCATGGAAACAGCAGTTGAAGATTTAAAATTTGTTTGGGCACTGAAGGTGAACTATTTTGAAAGTTGAAGTTCTTGGACATTGGATTTAAAAATTTAAGAAATTGGAAAACCCTTATTAGAGTTATGGATTTCTGATCATTTAAAAATTGATGTTGCAAGTGGGAAGGGAGAGGAAAAAAATTGGAGCAGAAGTGGAAAAAGGAGGAGATTGCCTAGAATCCCAAAGAAAGATATATGGTAATTGGACCTCTTTGATTAAACAGTAACCCCAGTAAGAGAAATAGAAGAAGGAAGAAAAGTATTAATTTTTGGAACTTTTTTTGAATTATTTTTGATTAAAAATACTTGGGTGGTTGTTTTGGGAAAAGTTTCTCTTTTCAGGATGGCATCGCTGGTGGATGAACTAAAGACTGAATATCAAAAATATAAAAAGGAAGAACAAGATAGAAAAGATACTTTGGGCACTTTGTTTCAATTTTTAGAAATGGCGTTATGTACTTATGAAAAGTTGACTACGCAGCAGAATGACTGGGACAAAGAAGAAGAGGAACAAGAAGCCATCTTTGATGAACAATGGGTTTTTTTCCGGGGAGGAGGAGAAAGAGGATAAGAAAAAGGGGATTTTAAGGTTTGAAAAAACAACCAAAAAAGAGAAAAATAAGAGGAAAGGTGGATGCAAGGTTAGAAAGCAAAGGAAAGGGAGTAAGAAAAGGGAGGAGGAGAGACAAAGGGGTAAAAAGGGCAAGGAGAAGAATAAGCAAGAGAGAAAGGGGGGGGGAGGAGAAGCCTCAATGGTGGGAAGCAAGATCTAAAGAAAAAAAGCTTATTTAGAGACAATGGGTGAATCTAATTAAGGATAAAAGGGGGATTCTGGAAGGTACATAAGATTGTGTTTTTATATGTGCATTTAGAGTAGAACCTTTCTTATAAAATTTATTGTGTAATTTTAGAATGTACTAAACAGAATCCCAAGATAAATTAAGTGTTATATGAAGTACTTTTAAGTTAGGGTAATGAGTCAAAGGCGTCACTCCAATTAGTGTATAGGAGAAGTATAGTAAAGAAAAAAGATGAATGGATAGCTGGAAATAGAACAGACAAAGAATGTTATTGAAAATGGTAATAAGATAGGGAAAGATATATAAAGTGAATATGATGTGTAAATTTCGTCTGTGTGAAGAGTTTTAACTCGGGATCAAGCAGCTTTCAGAAAAGATGTTTTAGGTTTTGTTATGTTTTTTGTGTTTTGTATGTTGATAAAAGGCAATAAAATTTCAATTAGCAAGAAATAATTTGGATGAAAAAGAGAAGTTGGGATAAGATATGAAGTTAAATAGATAAAGTAAATATTGTTATTATAATTTGGAATCATTATGTTCGATTGGTTTTCTTCTATTATTATTATTATTATTATTATTATTATTATTATTATTATTATTATTATTATTATTTTAGAAAAGAATTTATAAGCTGTTATGCCTTGATTGTTTGTGCACTGTTTTTGTAAAATTAATAAAATTTGTTTTTTAAAAAAAATGCCAAAACCAGTCTGAACATCTGGCTGACTTGTGTGATGAATAATAATAATAATAATTGTACATTTTAGGAATATACTTGGTTGATATCTTGAATGCTGCCAGCAACCTGTATCAACCATCAGCGTCAGTCAATGATATGTGTAACAGTGATACCCATTTTCATTGGAGCATTTAGGTAACATGTCCAAGAATTTTACAAAATACATCAATAAATTGCAGCTTCCTGCAATAACACCAGCAGAACTGCAAAAAACTGCACTACTCGGAACGTAGTACATTTTAAGAAGATACTTGGTTGATGCTGGCAGCAACCCGAATCAACCACCACCGCCAATCAATGATATTTGTGATATATTTTTAAATGTTCAGTTGACTGAGTTTCATGTTTAATGAATAAATAATAATAATTAACAATTATTAATAATAATAAATTTAATAAAATGTTTAAATAGTTGAAGTATTTAGTCTTTTTATTTTCACATCTATATTCATGTATTTTCATTTGAAGAATCTTCCCCAACAAAAGGAATATTATTTTCTGAAATGCACCAGTGATAAACCCTGCTATTTTTGAAAATAGTTTTTCCCTTTGTACATTTGTTGCATTTAGAGTTTTCCATCATGGTTTCTTAAGGCCCCTGGGGTGTTACTACATTGCATTAGTTTGTGGTAATTTTTATGACCTTCTAACTATTTGCTGAATGAAATTTAATTGCTGAACATTACTGGCATTTACTTTCAGTAAGGAGTTGCCTCGCTTAGAAGGCAAGCAGAATGTCACCGTCCTTGACACACAGATCCTCAAATTGCGGGTCAAGTCCCTCCATCAGATTCAGGAAGCAGCAATTAGACTCAGGAATGAAGCCATGGATGTGAAGGCCACTTTGCCAAACATAGAAGATTGGCTGGACAAATTAATACAACTAACTGAAGAGGTGAATAGATTGTATGCATTGGGGGGGGGGGAAGCTGTTTGTACCCACACCCACATTTACTTGGGCGCCCATGGGCTAAGGACAACACGTTCATCCTGATCCCATGACATAAATGGCACGACTTACCTACTTATGACAATTGCCACAATGCTGGTAACATGACTGTGTCATTTCTACGTTGATGTCATGAACCATAACTACAACACTTTGCCATAATTGTGGCTTGTACAGACAGTGCTGCCGAAGCATGCCTATATTGCAAATGTGAGTGGCATTTGTAAGTATACAATATAAGACAGTTTTGCAACCTCTGCTCCATTTCATCTGACATTGAAAACAAGTTGGCCTAGGAAGCACTTTAGAATGGGCCTGTTCGCTCATCAGGCATTTCCAAGGAAGTCTACAAATAATGTTGGATATTAGCAAGACTAATAAAGCTATTTCATTGTTCTCTTCTTCATTGAAACCAAAAGCCACAAAACAGTATGCCTGATGTGTTTATATGGATGATTCGGGGAGAAAAGAGACTGGCCTATGCACGTGTTCCAGCCCATGAGATTTTATATTCAACATGTCCTGAAGCATCTGGCAAATATTGTGGGAAAACTCAGACCATCTTTTTAAAGGTACTGTTAACTCCATGCATATCTGTTCTTTCTAGACCAGGTTTGGTGTGGCATTTGGTGAATGCAACTTTTAAATCAATAAATAGGCCCAGGATTCTTTTGCTTGTGATGGTATCTGTTTTCTCCTAATTTGTCCAAACTAGAATTTTTGGTAACATTACATGGTATCTTCGAGTGAATTAAAATTTCTCAATCTGGTAGAAATCCTGAAAGTTATAAAGCCAGTGCAGCTGAAGGATATAAGATTAGAGAAAACTGAGACAAACATTTCAGTTGGCACAATACACCCCTCCATAGAGAAGTCTGTTTGCTTTAGGTGACTGTATTTTTATTTGCATTCCACCTTTGTTATTTTTATACATAACTCAAAGAGACAAAAACAAAGCCAACACACCTTCTTCTTCCTCCTATTTTCTCCACTGCAGCCATCCTGTGAGGTGGGTTGGGCTGAGAGAAAGCAACTGGCCCAAAGTCACCCAGGCTAAAGTGGGACTTGAACTCATAGCCACCTGCTTTCTAGCTTGGTGCTTTATCCATTAAACCAAACTGGCTCTAAATTATATCAGCGTATTGTAGAATAGTTATTTCTGCAATTAATTATATGATCACCATGGACATAGGTTGGCAATGTTCTCCATGGTACACATGGTATTTTAGCACAGTGTGGGATCCAATGTTAACCATCTCTATTGCCAACTCTGCTAAAAACTAAGATTGGGAATGCCCTCCTCCTATTGCTAATGGTTCTGTTAGGTCATTAGCCAGTCTAGGTCACTCCTCTCAAGATTGTTTGCTGCCATTACCATTGTCCAGGGCTGATACTTTGCATTCTAGAGGAAAATTCAGAAAAATAGCTTAAACAAAAATAGAACTGTAAGGATATGATTTGTGTGTTTTTTTAAACTCTGAAGCAGAAATAGAAAGTCTGTGACCTCTCATTTCCATATCCCTGGCCAGTGGTACTGGCTGAGGTTGATAAGGGTTGGAGTCCAGTAATATTTGGAAGACCACCCCTGTTATAAAAATCAGGAAGTAATTCTAAAACATGCTTCCAATGTCAATTCAGAAGAAAACGGTGTTTCAATGGTTCGGGTGTCTCAACATAATGCTGATCTTCAAGCTGCTTATTGCAAGGAAATATTAGCAGTGGTTACAATCTTCATTCTCGGAATTGGGCAGTGGCAAAGCATTGTATGGTGACAATTGGGATTGGAAAAAAACAGGAAATAGACTGCCCATCTGGCTGTCTTTGCTTCCTAAGTCAAATCAAGGACAAGTTTACGCTTTGAACCTCTCTGTTTTTCGTTTTCTACTTTTTTGAAACAGCCTCTGATAGAAAAAGCATAAGCTACACTGTGGGGCATAAGTCCTGGAAATCTGTACTGTATGTTTTTTATTGTGATGAAGACACATTGGAAGTGACCAGGGTTTTTTTTCTCTCTCTCTCTTTCTTAAAACATACTCTAGTATCCACAAGACAAAAACAACGTCAAAATACCAGCACAGCTGCGAGTCAATTTTTGGCTTGGCTTGACTGCAGTCGAAAAAAAATTCAATAGCTTTGCTGAAGGAGCATTCAGTGTATTTGCTGAATTGGTATGTGCCTAATCATTACTCTGTCATTACTCTAGGAAATTGAGGGTTTGGCCCTTATTTCCATATTCTGAAATCAAGCTTCAAAGATTGTTTTTCTTGTTCTTCTTTCTCACGCCTCCTGAGGATTTGAGAAGTTACAATGGAATAATTTTTTTATTTCTGTAATGTGTTGTACAGCTCCTGCTCATTTTAATGGAACATGCAAGGGAGACATTTACTTATTCTGCCAAAGATTGATCAAATCGATAGTACAACTACTTGTTCCAGGGCAAACTTTTACCTTTATTAGTTAATAGGTCTATCACTGGTATTTCACATTGCCATCTGAAAACATGCAAAATATGTTGTTTTGTATCCTCCTACTTATTCTTTTGTGTTAGTTGTCTTGAGCGCCCCTGGATATAAAAGTAGGAAATAAAGTGATAAACAAATAATTCAGCAAAAGCCATAACAGCTTCATAGCTTTGCATGATATTACCAGTGGTAGGATTCAAATTTTTTTACTACCAGTTCTGTGGGCGTGGTTTATTTGATGGGCATGGCTTGGTGGTCACATGACTGTGGGCGTGACTTGGTGGTCATGTGACTGAGTGGGTGTGGCCAACTTAATGTCACTCACATTGAGGGCTGCCTCACCTGGCCCCTCCCTTCCCAGCCATTCCTTGTCACACCCAGCCTCAACTTATCTATAGTTCTGTAAAAATGTTGTTCACCTTTTTTTGACTTTATTATCTACATACTCTAGATGTACTTTCATGGACCACTAAAAGGAGGAAATGGCTCACATGCTTTGCCCAAGAGGGAGATAGGCAACAGGCTTTTAAGGGCTGCCACAAAGAAAGGGGGGGGAATGTATTTTCCAAAGAAGCAGAACACAAACAAGAAGCAATGGATGGAAACTAAACAAAGAGAGAACAACCTAAAATTAAGGAGAAACTTTTTAACAGTGAGAACAATCAACCAGTGGACCTGCTTGTCTGCAGAAGTTCTGGGTGCTCCAACACTGGAAGTTTTTAAAAGACTGGGCAGCCATTTCTCTGAAATGGTATAGGGTACCCCCTAAAGTCCCTTCTAAGTTTATTCTAACACCTTTCCCAGGACCTCTGCTCAGAGTTTGGCATCCTCAGTTTTCCTGCCTGAGCAGGGGCTTGGACTAGAAGACCTCCAAACCCCCTTTCAACTCTGTTAAACACGCACGTATTTATGCTCTGGACTATAGACATTGAATGCATGTAAACCCTGAAAAATATGTGGTAGCCCTGGGCAAAAGAAAGGCAGTAGAATCACTCTAGGTGTAGGGACAGTGTAAAATATTAACACATGATAAATAATGGAACCATTAAAAATAATAGCACAGAGTTTTCTCTGTCTCTCTCTGTCTCTCTCTCCCTTCCTATTTCTTTTTCTTTCTTCCTCTTTCTTTCTCTCCCTTCCTCTTTCTTTCTTGTTTTCTTTCTTTCTTTCTTCTCTCTCTCTCTCTCTCTCTCACCTCCCCCCCCCCCCCCCCCCGTCAGCCTTCATTCCCTCTCGCTCCAGGCACCTTACTCACAAGGGGAAATGAATCCAGCATTGGAGAAGTTCTGCAGGTTAACGGACTTGCATTTGCAGCTCCTGCAAACTTCCCCATGGCTGGATTTCCGCCCCCTTCCCCCCCCCCAGCATTCTTTTCCTCTCACTCCAGGAACTTTACTCACAAGGGGAAGCGATACTTCTAGCGTCCATGAAGAATCCAGCCTTGGAACAGTTTTTCAGGTTAACGGACCGCTGCTCCGCCCACAGTCATGTGTTTTCAAGTGGCTGCTTGAAAATGCATGGCTAGGGCGGGGGAGCAGACCCCCTTTAAACTGGGGGAGCGAGCATCGGGCAGGTGGGGCAAGTGAGTGAGCACAAACCAGGCGACTGGGTTGTAGGCGTGGCCAGCTAGATGTTGCTACCGGTTCAGTGACCCACGCCAAATTCTTGCTACCGGTTCGCCTGAATACCATCTCTGGATATTACCCTTCTCGGTTTTTTTAAATTAAAAGACGTATTTCAGCTTGCTACAACCCATAACTTGATTTTGAAAGTAGCAGGTGCTTCAGTTCAGACGCAGCTGTTACGCACAGCAGGTAAATATTTTGTGGTTGGAGGCTATACTTTTTCAAGGATGCACTAATACAACTAGAGAGGTTGGGTTTGAAACTTCAGCACTTCTTCAGAAAGATACACAGAATTGGTTCTGGACATAAATATATTCCCTCCTCCCCAAATTAATCAATTTCCTATGGATTCAGGGGAAAGATGTAAGGGGGTAGTTTTATAGGCCACAAAATCTTGGCTGGAGGAAGCTATAGAAATCTGCAGGCCATATATAGGTGGGTTATATTTGGATTCACTGCTGTCATTAGAAAGAGAGAGATTGGTAAATGTGCTCAAATCTTCATTTAATCTTAGCCAAAATTCACAAAGGTTCCCATGCCTTTAGATTCATTTGAACGTTGCCCAGACCTTGAGTAGCCAGTAAACTCCATCCTTGACTCCTTCCATGATCTTCATGAATTTTTAACTAATTCCAGTAGTTTTATTTTTGAAATAGTTTTAGAGCTTCTCCCAACATTATTCACAGACCTGTGATGAAAACAATGGGATCTTTGTAAAGCCCATGAATATTATCACGAAATCTTCAAATAGTTTGTAAGGTGATGAGAGAAAGGTAGAAGAAAGGTGACACTTTTATGTTAAAAAAAAAGAGAGAGAGAGAGATACGTCTGCTAGGGAAGTTCCTTGAGCATTGATGTATAAACCTGAACATTTCTTGGGCTGGGGAAGAGGTGTAATACCTGGTATGGAGATCTTCTCTGTGTGGGCAGAAAAATACTAAGATCTGTTTTTGACAACTAGAATTTTAGGTTACATTGGGGAGCAAGGATATGAGAAGATGAAGAAGAAACTGGAGACCCCTTGACTAGGAATTATTTATTTATTAAATTTATGTGCCACCCATCTCATCAAGATGGAGATTATGGAGTAAAGCAGGAAGTGGTCAAATAGGGTTTTTTGCTTGAACAGGGGCTTAGACTAGAAGACCTCCAAGGTCCCTTCCAACTCTGTTATTCTGTTCTGTTCTGCCCTTGGAAAGGCTGGAGTGATGATTGTAGACTGAGTATAAAGAAGTTTTTAAAAACAAGTACCTGATTTTTTTGTTTTGATGGCTTTGGAATGCTGACAGTGAACAGATTCATTTTTCTAAAGTTGTATTTACCTTTTTGGCAACAGTATGAAAACCAGGCTCTTATGTTTGGAAAGTGGGGAACCAGAGGGCTTGTTGGACGTCACAAGTTTTCTGATGTCACAGGAAAAATCAAATTGAAACAAGAGTATTTTTTGCCTCCCAAAGGATGGGAGTGGGAAGATGACTGGTTCGTTGATCCTGAAAGAAGGTCAGGTTTTGGCTTGGATTATTCTCATAAAATGGTGGGGAGGGGGAGTTTATGTAATTTCCATTGGAGGAAATCTCATAAATTTAGCAGGAAGACAGGAAAATGCTAACTTCTGTTGCAAAGCAGCTCTATTAAGATCTCCTGCAGAAACCTGCTTATGCCAAGGGAAGATAACAACATAAAGGCTTCCTTAAGTTATGAATGTTGAGAAAAGGGCTGATGGGTGCAAGCTCGTGATACTTCTGGAGAAACCAACCAGGCAATGTTGTGTATTATTAACTATGCTTTTTCAAGGGCCTCCCAAAGATTTTTGGAGGCAAATTTAAGGACCTTGTCTGAAACCAAGGCATGTAACTTGGCTAGTCTTACTGAAATCTCAGCTATCAGCAGATGGGAGGAAGGATTGCATTTTCTCAATAAGCAGTTTAATAACATTTTATTTACTTTTTAATCTATTACTTTCAGTCATTATGTAATCTATGATAAGATAGAAGATAAGTGGCAGCTAGGTGCATACCTCCAGTTTTGAGGCATACTCCTGAGTCTTGCACAGATTCTGTATGACAACATGCCTACTTTTTTCAACTGTACTGGAATTACTCCTTTGTATAGGTAGTCCTCAACTTACAACATTTTGTTTAGTGATCATTCAAAGTTAAAACGGCACTGGAAAAGTGACTTATGACTGTTTGTCACACTTACAAGCTTTCCAGTATCCCCATCATCTTGTGATAAAAATTCAGATGCTTGGCAACTAGTTCATATTTATGACCGTTGCTCTGTCCCAAGATCATGTAATTATGTTTTGCAAAGTCAATAGGGAACCAGATTCATTTAACAACTGACTTAGTTAACTTAGCGACTGCAATGATTCACTTAACAACTGAGGCAGGTAAAGTCGTAAAATGGGGCATAATTCACTAAACAAATGTCTCACATAACAACATTGAGCTCAATTGTGGTTGTAAGTGGAGGGCCACCTGTAATAGAAGATGTAGAACAGGGTGTCAAGCTCACGTAGACACGGCGGTGTCATGTGACATATCGGGACTCCCCCCCTTCGCTAAACCAGGCATGGGCGTGGCCAGTGCATGACGCATCTGGCTCACAGGCTGGGAGTTTGACAGCCCTGTTCTATTCTAAAGCAAAGAAACACATAATTTTCCTCCCAGTAGATGGAGCTGTATGTCACCAATGTCTGCATCATATCTTACTGCAGATTTATATATTATATTTATATGCTGCAGATTTATTTATTGTTGTTATTACCAAAAAAGTTCTGAAAAACTAAACATATCTACAATAGCTTTATATTAATTAAAAATAGATAATATAAATATTTTTTTAAACCATGGTAAAGGCCTTTTTAAAAAGAACTGTGCCCTCGGGCTTATACTATAGGAGAGTGTCTTTTGTTGAACATCCCTTGTTATCTAATGGTTTGAAGTCTTCCTTCTGGCTCCACAGCTTGCTGACAGAAGCAGATGCTGGCCATACTGAATTCACTGATGAAGTATATCAAAATGAGAGCCGTTATCCTGGAGGAGAGTGGAAAGCAGCTGAAGATCAATTTACAGATGTGGTAAGAGCTGCTTCTAATGGCTTAGCAATTTTAAGTGCTGTAGATTTTTTTCCAGGTATGGGTGACTTAATGTTTTGCGTGTGCGTGTGTGTGTGCACGAGAGAGAGAGAGAGAGAGAGAGAGAGAGAGAGAGAGAGAGAGACAGACTGTCTGTCTGACCGATTGACTGACTGACTGCAGCCAGTTGATGAAGATCTGCCTGGAATTGCAATCTGCAATTTCTTTCCAATCCCATAAGAGCCATGGTGGCACAGGGGTTAGAATGCAGTATTGCAGGCTAATTCTGCTGACTGCCAACTGCCAGCAGTTCGAGTCTCACTGGCTCAAGGTTGGCTCAGCTTTCCATCGATCCGAGGTGGGTAAAATGAGGATCCAGATTGTTGGAAGCAATATGGTGACTCTGTGAATTGTTTAGAGAGGGCTGTAAAGCACTGTGAAGTGGTATATAAGTCTAAACGCTATTGCTACAAGACCTCATTAGGTCTAAGCTATAAACAAAGTTTCACCTAATACTAAATCATAATATGGTTTATTCTTAGCATACTGAACTGAACTGTATTTGTGTTCATTAAATCATGTTTAACATCCTGTCTATGCCATGGAAGTACTGCAGGTAAGGTTGGGTCAGTTTTTGAATCTCAGCCCATACTTGTTTGCTAGATTATACAGAGAAGAATTGGTGGAGAAAAAGTTGTCTTGAGGGAAAGACATTTGTTTTTATTATTATTTCTGTGTAAAACAAAATTTAAATTGCAATGTGCAAGCAAACTAAAATGTGCATCACTGAGTTGTAAAATGAATTGTGAATCCAGAATTCAAGTTTGCACCATTTAAAAAGTTGCATTTAACTATATTGCTAGCTTACAACTGTTGGATCCTAGTTTGCTGCTTCCAATTGTAGAACAGGAGGAGTCAAATAGAAAACAACCAGTTGTAATCTTGCTAGTCTCGCGCATCAAACCACTCAATGGTATTATAGTACTTCAAAGGTTTAGACATTTCTTGGGGCATAAATTTGCAGAGTGGAGACTCATTTGGTTCTGATAATAAAATTAGTGGTCTTTCAGGTACTCTACTTTGTATTGAGTTATTATGAAATGTAGGGGCATCCCCAAATAATAAAAAATCAAGACATTGACCCATCTACAAGATTGAAATTTTTAATGTGCATTATGTGGAAAAAATGGGACAAACTTTTGATATGCAGTTGCAGCTACTATCTTGATTTTTTTAAACCTCCCTTGAGCACCTCTGATTATATGCACATATATCATTCTGCTAATTGTGAACATAATTCTCAGTATGCTTCTTTCTATGTTTCAAAGAATGGAGAAAAAGCACCCCCACCAGGTGAAATATCATGTCCTCCTGGCTGGATATGGGACGATGAAGCTTGGATATATGACATCAACAGAGCAGTGGATGAAAAAGGCAAGTATTAGAACTTGCAGCCTGCTTTTTATTTCAAATGTGAATGTAACAAGTCTTACGAATGTTGGCTTATGAGAAAAAGATGAGAAAATGTTGGCAAACTGTAGGCTGTGAATCACAGATTTCAGTAGCTACCATATTGACTATGGAAGGAGAGTCCGGTTTTAATGGCCAATATGTGCATTTTTCATTTAAGGTTGGGAATATGGAATTACCATTCCTCCTGACAATAAACCAAGATCCTGGGGTGCAGCAGAAAAAATGTATCACACCCATCGAAGGCGAAGGTTGGTTAGAAAACGCAGAAAGGATCCAAACCAAACAACTGCATCGAAGGTATCATAAAGAAAATGCAGCTGACAATGAGCGTCTGTGGAAAAGAACAGAGGGAGAGGGCAGCATGTTGAAAATAGAAATCAGAAAATAATTCTGTTTTGTCAAAGAAGTATTTTGAACGGCTTGTTATGATTGTCTTTTAGGGAGCCACATCATACGAAGATCGTGAAGGTTGGGAATTTGCATCTTTGATTGGGTGGAAGTTTCACTGGAAGCAACGTAGCTCTGATACTTTCCGCCGCAGACGCTGGAGAAGAAAAATGGCTCCTTCAGATACACATGGGGCAGCTGCCATCTTTAAACTTGAAGGAGCTCTTGTAAGTAGGAATAATTTGCCTTGCCTATTATCACTTAATGATCACTTTGAGAATAACTGATAATTTAAAAAGTGTACTTAAAAGTGACCTAGGCAAGCAGATAAAAAGTGACACCAGGGGTGGGATGCTATCAGTTCTGCCCGGTTCTAAAGAACCGGTAGCTCTGAAGAGAAACAGACACCAAACCGGTTCTGTGTTTGCTGCTATTTGGCCCATCCGCCTGCCCAGGCTCTTACCTGTCCTTTATTTCCTGCTTTTTCAACCTCAGCTGCTTTGTGCAGCACAGCTGAGGTTGAGAAAGCAGGAAAAAAGAGGCTTTTCAAACACTGTGCACGGGTGACGGTGAACAGTGAACTTCAACTCTTTATTATACATTCTGAACAGAGCAAAAACCCTAGAGCAAAAGCAGCCCTTTTATAGGCAAGCTGCTGCTCTAGTAACCAATAGGAAACGTGGAGTGTTAACCCCCTTAACCAATGAGAGCGGCTCGTTAACAGCCAATCAGATTCTCCTGAACGGACCAATCCGATATCGCTATTATCGGCCAATCAGAAGTGCAGGGCTAGAACCCTGCTATTTTCTAAAGCTTTTGATAAACTTTATTTGAGTATTTTATTAGTTCACAACACAGCCGATGTTTTTTTATACACAAAACGTAGTCATTGAACCAGTAGTAACACCAGTTGAATCCCATCCCTGAGTGACATCCTCAATTCTTTTTTCCCTTGTCACAATCCTAACAATCTCCCCTACTGCAGATGCTGTTTAATATATCAAGAAAGTAAAATGTTTAAAAATATGTCCACCAAATGTTGGAAATGTAATCAGATGCCAGGTACCTATTATCATATGTGGTAGACATGTATGAAGGCAAGAAAATACTGGAGAAAAATACATACATGGTTGGAAAAGATAACTAAGTAGCATATAGATTTAAAGCCATAAATATTCCTATTAGGTGTAATACCAGAAAGCTACGATAAAGGGACTATATACTTAATGCTTCATGTATTAACAGCAGTGAGAATTGTATTGGAAAAATGAGAACACTCCATCAGATGAAAACATAATTAGGAAAATATTGGACTGTGCAGAGATGGATAGATTGACATTGAAAATAAAAGATAAAGGAGATACAGAGTATTACTCAATATGGAATAAGTTTTATCAATGGCTAGATATAAGAGGTAGAAGTTAGATAAAGAAAGATTATTGTTTTGTGCATGTAAAAGATGAATGTTGTCTATGACTATAAACATGCTAGTGCAATGACATGATCATAAATTAACTAATATAACTATAAATATTGCTATAATTACTATGTATATTATTATTATTATCACTATCAGTATACCTGTTGCTTTTTTGGCAAAATGAAATGCCTGGACAATACACTGTTTTCAAAATATTTATATATAAATAAAAATACTATTAAAAAATATAGCAAGAAAATGTTCTAAGCGGGGCAATTGTTCAGTGAGTTGCACCTGATTTTACAACTGTTTTTGCCATAGTCATTAAGTGAGTCACTATGGTTAGGTAAATTTTACAGTCTTTAAGAAAATCCAACTTCCCCCACCTCCAATTTTTTTTGCATGTAAATAGTTGGCCAGGAAAGTCACAAATGGCAATCATTTGAGTCCAGGACGCTACAACTGTCATAACAAATACAAGCTGGTGGATCATATGACGATGGGGAAATGCTATGGTGGTTGAAAGTGTGAGGATTGGTCATATGTCCTTTTTTTTTGTGCCATTATAACTTCAAACAGTTGCTATACGAATAGATGTAAGTCAAGTATGACCTCTACTGCATTGTGGTTTTGGGATTTAATAGTCTGCAGCAGATAATGTACAGTCAGAGAGAAATACAGAAATTCTTAAAATGCCTTTCCCCCCCCCCACTTTGGAGGGAGGGGTAGGAAATGCTGCAACAAAACTGTGGATATAATTGTTTTGAAGCAGTATCTAAAGATGTTTTTCTGTTCTGAGAAATAAATTTTTCTTCCCTGTTTCATTGGGACAAGAAGTTTCATTAGAAGAGAATTATATGCTGACTTAATTTTTTTAAAAAAATCCCATTTCCAGGAAATGTGATCCATTAAATCAGGTCTTCAGTGACGTAATTAATTTTAAGAATCCTTATACCTAAGAATGAATGGCTGTGTTTGCCTCCTCTTCTTTCCTTTCCCATTTTTCTTTTCATGTTGGGTTTTTATTTGATAAGCCTGATAACAAAGACCATTTTGAACCTATGGGTTTAAGCTAAGTGCTTTATAAACATTGAATGATTATATACTCTTAGGGAGCAGATTTTAGTACTGAAGATGGAGACCACACTTCTGAAAAGTCCACAGATTCAGCAGCAAATTTATTTGGTGCAAACACTCCAATTGTTTCTTGCAACTTTGACAGTAAGTCAGTTTAAATTGTTTATTCAAAGTGATGGGATCCCTTGGTTTTCTCACAGCTGCTCTTTTATTGTAGTTGACATGCAGTATAAACTCAAGCTGGCGAATATATCTAATATTCTTTTTAGAGTTACCTGAGCCCTTTCCTGCCAAGAAAGGAGACAAACGCAAAACTGATGTAAGGCACCCCCAAAATGCAAATATGGCCCCACACTCCAGGTCAAATTGCTCTCAATGGGTAATGCACAAAAAGGAATAAAATGAAGTGAGAATAGGAAGAAATCCACATCATTAATTCTTTAATGTCATTCAGCGTTCAGAGGCCAGTCTGTTTCTTGGCTTAGTAGAAATGTATTGCTCCACTTTAACTAAAATTTAGTTAATAATCAATTTGACCATAGAATACAGCTGTATTTCACATTATTATTTCAAAATAAACCCTGATAGAAATTATAAAGAAAGGTCAATTTCCATTTATTTGATCAGTCAAGGAAATTAGTCCAAAATGTGGGTATATCCCACATTGTGCTATGCTTATTAAAATTGTACCACGTTTCTAAGGAAGGATGGAAGGATTTATACTTCTTGCAGACAGCTGATCATTTGCATCCTTTTAGCAAGTCATTAAGGTGACTTGGAGGTTTATCTGTGTCATCAGGTTCACCTGAGAGGTGCAAATGGATGAGGAGTCTTCTTGGAACTGTTGAAAGGGCCTGTGTTGTAGATTGGAGAAGGATGATGTCATATCCCACCTCTTCTGTTGAGAGAAGGCAGTTCAGTTTTGACATAGATGGCCTCTTTGACCCCTCTTTCAAACCAGTGGTTCTCACTGTCCAAAATGTGGATTTTGCTCCTTTCAACAATTTCAATAAGGCTCCACACCAATTTGCACCACTCAGATTTAGTATTTTAGTATTTATAGTATTTATTTGATTTGTCAATCGCTTACAAGATACAGGTATAAGAATAAATATAGTTTTGAATATATGAGATAGATACTTATAAGAAAAATAAAAAACAATAGGACAGGAATGGTAGGCACGATTAGTGCGCTTATGCACGCCCCCTACAGGCTCTTAGGAAGGGGTGAGGTCAATAGTAGACAGTCTAAGGTTAAAGTTTTTGGGGTTTGGGGAAGAAACCACAGAGTCAGGTAGAGTATTCCAAACATTGACCACTCTGTTGTTGAAGTTGTATTTTCTGCAGTCAAATTTGGTGTGATTAACCTTGAGTTTGTATCTATTGTGTGCTCTTGTATTGTTATGATTGAAGCTGAAGTATTTATTTCCAGGTAGGGCATTGCAATGTATGATTTTATAGACTATATTTAGATCGGACCATAGGCGGCGTAATTCTAGGTTTTCTAGGTCTGGAGTTTCAAGTCTGGTGGCATAAGGTATTCTGCAATGAGTAGAGGAGTGGAGAACTCTTCTTGTGAAATATTGCTGGACTTTTTCAATTGTGTTAATATCAGATACATGATATGGATTCCAGATTGTTGAGCTGTATTCAAGTATAGGTCTAGCAAATGTTTTGCATGCTTTAGTTAGTAGTGTGATATTACCAGAGAAGAAGCTGCGTAGGATTAGATTAACAACTCTTAATGCTTTTTTGGCTATGTAGTTACAGTGGGGTCTAGCACTTAGATGCACCTGATGACACAGATAAACCTCCAGGTCATCTTAAAAGAATGCAAATGACCAGCTGTCTGCAAGGAGTATAAATCCTTCCATTCCCCACCATCCAGCCAGAGCTGAAGAAGTTTCTTGGATGAGAAGGGAAATGTCTTCAAAGAAAAACCAGAAAGCCCAGTTGCCTCTTGAAAAAGCATCTTTGGGATAACCGTGACCTGGATGACTGAGAATCAACGTATATATTGACAGCTGTAGCATATAAAATAAGATGGGGGAATGACTATAGAGACTCATACCAAAATAGACAAAATAAAAAGAATAAGGAGGAGGAGCAAAAGTAAGTGTATATGAACCGTCAGTTTTAGTCCTGCCTTAGGTACGAAATCGGCTGTGTAATCTTAGGCCATTCACTCTCTCTCAGACTTAGGAAGTAAATTGGAGGTATTTGTCAAGTTAAACACCAGGAGTCAACACTGGGTCAAAGGCACACAATATATACACACAAAGAAAAAGATTGTTTCATTTACATGACTTGTGTTTTTGTTGTTTTAGGAGTTTTTAGTTACCACCTTCGATGTTACGTCTATCAGGCAAGAAATCTTACTGCTTTGGACAAAGACAGTTTTTCAGGTACAGAGAATGGAAGCCAGGGAAGGAATACAAAGAATGTGTACCTTTTTCTGATATTTTTCTAAAACCAACAACTTGTTGAACAATGGAAATAATAGCAGATAACAGATAATGAGAGTTGGAAGGGACCTTGTAGGTCATCTAGTTCAACCACGTGCCCAAGCAGGAGACTCTATACACCATTTTTGACAAATGGCAATCCAATCTCTCCTTGAAAGTTTCAAGTGATGATGCTCCCACAACTTCCGAGGGCAAGTTGTTCCATTGGTTGTTTGTTCTAACTGTTAGAAAGTTTCTCCTTATTTTCAAGTTAAATCTCTCTGTTGTGAATGAATAATACCAATAAAGTTATCATTGAGCTTGAAGTCAAGTGCAGGGTTCTGGCCCTGCACTTCTGATTGGCTGTTATTGGCAGGATCGGATTGGTCCATTCAGGAGCATCCCATTGGCCATTAACAGGCCATTCCCATTGGTTAATGGAGCTAGCGCTCCAGGTTTGCTATTGGTTGAAAAGTTAACAAGCTGCCTATATAAGGAAGGCTATCGCAGCCCTCCAGTTGAGCTGTCACAATATGTAAAATAAAGAGTTTGAAGTTCACTGTTTCTACCAGCTCGTCTCCATCATTCGCACCCATGCTCCAAACATAACACTGGCGACAAGGGTGGGATCGGATGACATCAGAGCCAACTAAGCACGTGACTGAAGCGCACAACGGTGGAACCATGTCCGGTGGCGTAATACCACCCGCTCCATTCGATCCAGCTCAAGAGGACTGGGAGTCTTACATGGATCGTTTCCAAATGTTTTTGGAAACGAATAATCTGAAGGATGCCACGGCCGGGAAGAAACGGGCAGTATTCCTGACGCACTGCGGGCCAACGGTATTCAAAATGGCTAAGGCATTAGCGAAACCGGCTGAAGTAAAGGCCATGGACTGGGACATCCTCGAACCACTGCTAAGGGTCCACAATGCACCCACCGTTCCAACGCTCGTAAGACGACATGAGTTCTATCAACGGAACCAGCGGAAAGGAGAAAGCGTTACTGATTTCGTTGCAGACCTCTGGAACTTGGGAGGCCTTTGCAATTTCACCGACCTGGAAGATGCTTTGAGAGACAGAGTAGTCCTCGGGCTAGACGTTCTAAACGTACAGAGCAAAACAATGGTAAAGGGCGACATCACCCTTAAAGACGCCATAGCTGAAGCTACAGCAGCGGAGGCGACCAAGAAGTCGGCTGCCCAACTACGCCGAAATCGCACTCCAACACACCAACCAGCCAGTGAAATTTCACAACGCAGAAGGGCAGCGTTCCACGGCCCACCATGAGGACCTCTCTTCATCATCAGACAGCGACGAAGAAGAGGTCCATCGCCTGCGGTCCGATCGGGAACGACACCCAAAGTCCCAGCAACTGTGCGCGGGCTGCGGGGCCAACCATTATTGCTCTGATTGCAAATTCTGCGACGCACTCTGCCACGAGTGCGGGAAACGAGGCCACATCGGACAGGTCTGCAGAAGCCTCCTCGGACCCAACCAGACCTCGAAAGGAACCAATCTCCGCCAATCGACAGGGAATCGCCCTGTAAGGTGAGAACCAGTAAACCACTCCTACGGAAACCGACCCGTGAATCATCTAGCGAGACAGGAAGAGGCCCACCAAACACTCACTATTGGCCATGCCTCTTCATTAGACACTCAGAAAATTCGGGTCAACGTGAACATTGAAAATCAGCCCTGCCAGATGGAAGTTCACTCGGGATCGTCTCTTTCAATGGTCTCATGGAAGACCCTCAAGCAACTCATCCCCACTATCCGGCACCAAGACCTTCAATTCCAACGGCTCGTGCTAAAAGACTACCAGGGGAACCGAATTCCAGTTGCAGGATCCAGTCGAGTCCGGGTTGCATTCAAGAACCGCACGGCGTACTTACCTCTGACGGTGATCGATAAGGACCAGCCTAGCCTGTTAGGCCTACAATGGTTCGCACCACTCGGCATCGAAGTGGCAGGCATTATCCGAATTGGTGGCAGTGACTGGGAGGAAGACCTCGCCCATGAATTCAGGGACGTCTTCGAGGAAAAGCTAGGCGAGTACAAGGGGACCCCGATATCCTTTAGCCTTAATCCAAAGATAGCTCCCATCTGCCTTAAGCCTCGTCAAGTTCCGTTCGCTCTAAAACCGAAAATCGATGAGCAGCTTGATAAGTTGATTGCCCAGGGAGTTTTAAAGCCAACGGATCACTCCCCTTGGGAAACGCCAATTGAGACACCAATTAAGCCGGACGGCTCCATTAGAATTTGCGGGGACTACCGAGCCACTCTAAACCACGCCCTGCAACAGAACCCATACCCGGTGCCGGTGGTACAGCACCTCCTCCATTCCCTGGGGGGCGGAAAAGTCTTCGCTAAACTAAACTTAGCTCAGGCTTATCAGCAATTGCCAGTTGACGAAAAAACAGCACAGGCACAGACTATCGTAACACACCGAGGTGCCTTTAAGTGTACACGGCTTCAATTCGGAGTCAGTGTAGCCCCAGGGATCTTTCAGAGCCTAATGGAGAGACTACTGCAGGGGATCAAGGGCGTTGTCCCCTATTTCGACGATGTGCTCATTGCTGCCCCCACTCAAAAAATCTTGCGGGGGCGTTTAAGACTGGGATTACGAAAATTTCAGGAAGCAGGCCTGAAAATCAAAAAAAATAAGTGCAAAATGTGTACCGATCGTGTTGAATTCTTAGGGTACCTAATTGACAGTCAGGGTATTCACCCTACTGATAGTAAATTGAGAGCAATAAAAAACGCTTCCAGGCCCCAGAACAAGACCGACCTCCAGGCATTCTTAGGCCTCATCACTTTCTATAATGTATTCTTGCCGCACAAGGCGACTGTCGCTGAACCGTTACATCGTCTTTTAGATAAAAAAACAATCTGGGTATGGGGTCACAAAGAAGAACAGGCGTTCCGTAATGTAAAAAAAGCTACTGACTTCGGATGCCGTGCTAATGCAGTACAATGAGATTTTGCCAATAAACATAACATGTGATGCATCGCCTTTTGGAGTGGGCGCCATTTTGAGCCATGTGTTACCTAACGGTAACGAAGCCCCTGTTGCTTACTTCTCAAAGACGCTCTCGAAAACTGAGCGAAATTACAGCCAAATCGATAAGGAGGCCCTGGCGATTGTATCAGCGGTTAAAAGATTTCATGAGTACATGTACGGCCGGGTTTTCACCATTGTAACTGACCACAAACCATTGCTGGGGATCATCGCTGGGGACAAGCCAACTCCCAACATACTTTCTCCCAGAATGACCCGCTGGTCAGAATTCTTGGCTGCCTACAATTATCAGCTACAATATCGTCCCAGTAAAGCCATTCCCCACGCTGACGCGCTGAGCCGTACACCGCTCCCTGAAACTATCAACGATCCTGCACCAACAATGACAACGTTGCAGATCGAGACACTCCACACGCCGCCATTGATTGCCCGTGACATCGCGAGAGAAACAAAACGCAACCCCATCTTGGAGTGAGTCCTCACGTGGGTGGAACGCGGATGGCCATTGGACCAAGTACCAGACAACTTTGCACCATTCAAAAGTCGTCAAACAGAGTTGTTCTCACAGAAGGGCTGTGTCATCTGGGGTGATAGAGTCGTTATCCCAGAACGACTCCAACAGACACTGCTAAGAATCTTGCACGATGGCCACCCTGGCATCGTGCGCATGAAGGGCCTCGCATGAAGCTACGCATGGTGGCCAGGCATCGACAGACAAATCGAATCATGGGTTAAAACTTGCAAGAGATGCCAAGAAGTAAGCAACGCTCCAGCAAAGGCAACCCCAACCGAATTGGAGATGCCGCTGGGACCCTGGTCCCGCATTCATCTGGACTTTGCTGGGCCGACCAAAGGCCACACGTTTCTGCTAACTGTTGACGCCTACTCGAATTGGCTTGAGATTCACCGAATGAGCAGCACGACCACTGACGCGGTCATCAAAAGACTGGAAAGACTTTTTGCAACCCACGGATTACCAGACGTTCTGGTATCCGACAACAGGCCCCAATTTACCATGCTACCTTTCGAGCAGTACTTGGCTGACCATGGCATTCGACATGCAGTCACTTCACCTGCGCACCCTGCTGCCAATGGTAGGGCTGAGCACATGGTTCAATTCGTCAAAAAGACTCTCCAAAAGATGGACTACGACAACATCGACAAGAAAATCAACCGGATCCTTTTTCTGCAGCACATCACACCTCACAGCGTCACCAACAAAACTCCCGCCGAACTGCTAATGGGACGGAAACTCCGCTCCCACCTCGATCGGTTACACCCAGCCTACAAACCAGAAAAACCACTCGGATGCAGCGGCCGATGCCGTACCTTCCAGGTAGGCGATTTAGTATTCGCTAAAAACTTATCGGGCGATCCGCTGTGAGTAGAGGCGACCGTAATCCGCGTAACTGGCCCGAGATCATACCTCGTTCAGTGCCCTGACGATAGACTTTGGAAGTGCCACTTAGATCAACTACGATCGCGGCTACCTTCTCGCACTTCTGAACTCCCTTTTGACCAAACTGAGGGGGGGAGGGAGATACAGAGGAAAGCGAATTACTATTAGAGGGAAACCTTTTTGAAGAGACTGATAATGGAACTGAAATGCAGGAACAGGAACCAGGGACCGGAGTGAGTTCACCTCAGGGAGTGGCCAGTGATATTGGTGACGACGGGAACGCGAACTCGGAAACAGGGGCACCTCTACTGTTAAACAACGATCTACCTCAGCAGAAGTGCAGCCAACCGCCAGGCACTTTGCGAAAATCGAAAAGACTAATAAAACAGCCGTCCTACTTTAAGGACTATGTAACTGCGCCCCGTGGGCAGAAGCCAGGGGAAAGGGGTATTGTGAATGAATAATACAAATAAAGTTATCATTGAGCTTGAAGTCAAGTGCAGGGTTCTGGCCCTGCACTTCTGATTGGCTGTTATTGGCAGGATCGGATTGGTCCGTTCAGGAGCATCCGATTGGCCATTAACAGGCCATTCCCATTGGTTAACGGAGCTAGCGCTCCAGGTTTGCTATTGGTTAAAAAGTTAACAAGCTGCCTATATAAGGAAGGCTATCGCAGCCCTCCAGTTGAGCTGTCACAATATGTAAAATAAAGAGTTTGAAGTTCACTGTTTCTACCGGCTCATCTCCATCATTCGCACCCATGCTCCAAACATAACACTCTCCTTGTTCAGTTTCCATCCATTGGTTTTGTCTGACCTACAGGTGCTTTAGAAAATAGTTTGACCCCTTCCTCTCTGTGGTAGCCCCTCATATCTCCCCTGGTCCTTCTCTTCACTAGACTAGCCAAGCCCAGTTCCTGCGACCATTCATTGTATGTTTTAGTCTCCAGTTTCCTTACCATCCTCATTGATCTTCTCTGTATTTCTTCTAGAGTCTCAGCATCTTTTTTATAGTGTGGTGATCAAAACTGGATGCAGTACTCTAGGTGTGGTCTTAGCTTAGTTTTACCTTAACTTTATAGAGTGGTATTATATTAATTGGAGCATTTCCTGTTCAGAGGTCCCTTATGATTTTAACAGTTTTTTAAAAATAATAGGCCTAAAACTCTATTCATTTGCCTCTAGTTCTGAAAAAAAAGGGAGAGAAGTAAATTACAATTTTGGAATCTTGTGGAGTCATGCAATGTGGATTATTATAACTCAGTACCAAGGTTGGGGCTACTTTTATGATATGGAGGATTGTTAAGTGAAGCAGAAAGAGAGAGAATAGAAAAATGGAAAAACTTAACTCTTAAGTAAGTGTATGTCAGTATTCCCTTGCTGTGCTCTTTCAGATCCATATGCTCATGTTTCATTCCTTCATCGAAGCAAAACAACTGAGATCATCCATTCAACACTGAACCCAACCTGGGATCAAACTATTATATTTGATGAAATTGAAATTTATGGTGATCCCCAAATGGTAGCACAAAGTCCTCCTCAGGTGGTTGTTGAACTTTTTGACAATGACCAAGTGGTAGGTACCCTATCAACCTTTTTTTTGTCATATTTTAGTTTAATGATGTCAGATACATGATCATTTTGTTATTTGGGATTTCAGGGCAAAGACGAATTTCTTGGAAGAACCTTTTGCTCTCCAATGGTAAAATTGAACCCAGATATTGAAATAAATCCAAAACTTCTTTGGTATCCAGTTAAGAATGGAGGCAAGGTTTGTGGAGATGTTCTTTTAGCTGCTGAGCTTATACTGAGTGAAAAGGTAATGAAAAACAAATTGACTTATTTTGACAAGATACTTTGATGAGATAATAACTTTATTTGGTCTCACTATAAGTTATACAAATATGTATCTATATCTTTCAACAGGGTGGCACCAATCTTCCAATTCTTCCTTCACAACGAGCACCAAATCTATATATGGTACCACAAGGAATTAGACCTGTTGTACAACTTACTGCAATTGAGGTATTATGACTATTGCTTAAGTGACATGTTAATAAGGCATTTTGGCATACTTGCTTACAAGCGCTAGCATAAAATCTTAGTATACTTTTAATATATAATAAACAGCTTCCACCAAGTGTTTAGGCAACCATACCCCCACCCCCAAAAAATCTGGATGATGTTTTATTTTTGTTATGCAATATTCGTCCAATGTCAGATTTGATGTCATTATTAAAAGCTTCGATGATAAATTCAAAAATTCTTATTTCATATCCATTATGAACTTGGTCTCAGATTAAGAATTATATCTCAGTCTTGCATCTAAGGACCATTGTAGTCATCCAAGAACCACCTAGGTGAATTAAGAGCTCTTTCAAAATATGTTATGGAATGGTAAATATTATGAAATGCACTTGAATTTATGAATGAAGTAACATTACATTCATGAGAATAGGTTATCCTGGGAATTAATACAATATCCTGGGAAAAGACAATGGCAAAACATTTGCAAATTCATACCAAAAAAACCTTCATGGCTATATCCATGAAGTCAGCAGGAGTCAAGATGCAAAATGAGGGACAAAAGGAAATGTGAATGGCAAAAAATAAAATATGTTTTATTTATTTTAAGTTGAATTGTTAAATTGAATTGTTAAATTGTCCTGGTGAGTTGTCCTGTGGCGGGTTGGCTATGGCAAGTTATCCCAGTGTGAGTTGGCCATGGTGAGTTGACCATTCCAACTCTCCTCTTTTTTTAAACATTAATTTTGCAGCAGATTATATTTATCTTTGTAATGTGATGTTTTGGGACCTGTTGCTTTATTTGTTTTAATAGATCCTTGCCTGGGGATTACGGAACATGAAAAACTATCAAATGGCTTCTGTGACTTCTCCCAGTCTCATTATAGAATGTGGAGGTGTAATGGTAGAATCTGTAGTGATCAAAAACTTGAAGAGGACACCTAATTTTCCCGGATCTGTTCTCTTCATGAAAGTGGTATGATACTGCAAAGAGTTCATAGCAAAAATGTATAGCACATTTTGACTACATATTGATCATTAAAAAAATAGAACCAGTTGATACATATACACTGTATTTAATCTGTAAACTGTCCAGAGCAAAAATTTAAACATTGTAAATGAATCCTATTTTTAAGTTTGCATACAGTTTCAGTTGTAGTATGATTATACATCTCTATCCTCATTCAGAAGCAGATACATGTGGTGGAATGCTGAATTCCTATAACACAGATGTCATTATTATAAACACATACCAATGCACAGCACAAACTGGGAACATTGTAGAATATCAGGCAGTATTCAGTATGTTTCCCTTCCCGACTAAATGCTTGATTGCTTCCTTTGCTAAATTCATTATCTTCCACATCTCTTCCCGAACATAAGACAGTTTTTTGTGAACTGAAGCAAAAATCACATTCTCCCATCTGAATATATAAAACTATATTAATTTGATTGTAGAATGTGGACCTTAATTTTCACCAGAGAAGAAAGCTTAAATCTTTAATCTCCATGCTGTGCTCCCAATCCATATAAATGTCTTTTGCACGAATACTCAGTGGGTTAAAAAAAAAAATCAAGAAAACAGCTGCAACTATGTCATAAATCTCCACCAGATTTTATACGTGTTGATATACAATGGGACTTTGGTAGTAATTTTTAATCGGTTTCGGGAGGCACGATAAGTATCAAAAACAATGAGTGACAAACAAAATTTTCCCATAAAGAACAATGTAGCAAATCACAAGGTGGCCAGCACCAACAAGTTCTAGCTTGTACGTTGAGTATCAAATGATGACTACTGGGACAAAATTTTGTGTTGAGTACCAAATTTGATAAGTTTCAAAGTAGTTGAGTACCAAGGTACCAGTGTGTATTTAAAAATAAACGTAGCTTCAGTTATTTTGACTTTTTAACTTCTCCTCCTCAGATGTTGCTGTGTTATGTATTTTTGTAATTGATTTTAAATGTAGTCTGTGTAATATGTATTTTCCTTGTTTTTAACTAGCTGTTGCCCAAAGAGGAATTGTACACTCCATCACTAGTTCTTAAAGTAATAGATCACAGGCAGTTTGGCCGTAAGCCTATCGTGGGACAATGTACAGTTGATTTACTGGAGAGGTTTCGCTGTGATCCTTATGCTACTAAAGAAGATATTGCACCACAGATGAAAGGTATAGTTATAAAATAAACACATTTTTTTCATTTATTTTTCTCTCAGTCTTGCTACTGCTAAGATAATCTATTGACTTTACAAAAACTCCATTGAAATATCACTTTGGTGATAGTTTAACACAATAGCCATTAACATTCATGGTTTTGAAAATGTACCAAGGATGAATACATTGCTTTCATAGCTCCTACTATAACTTTGTCCCATTTTTTAAATTCTAGCATACAGTTCTGTATTTAACTTCATTAAAAAGTTACCAGAATATACAGACCATCCATTTCACTCCCTTGACAGAAGTTTTCTGTCTGAGCACTGAATGTGCCTCCTTTTACCTTTTACCAAGACTTTGGGGTTCCGCCAAGCTTGGTGATAATTCCATCTTGCAAGAATGGGTTATTTTGGCAACACAAGCAATTTGCATTTAGAGCTGAAATACAGAACATATTCTTTGCTCTAAAATAAACACTAATTTATGTATTTATATCCTGCTTTTTGGCAGCCAATGTCCTGAGCAATTTGACTTGGCAGTTAATTCCCCCAAACACAATTCATTTAGAGCAATGTTTTTCAAATTTGGCGACTTTAAGAAGTGTGTCTATGGACATTCTCAGTCATCCAGGTCATGGTTGTCCCAAAGGTGCTTTTTCAAGAGGCAACTGGCCTTCCTTGTTTTTTTCTTTGAAGACGTTTCACTTCTCATTCCCACCATCCAGCCAGAGCCAAAGATGTTTCTTGAATGAGAAGTGAAATGTCTTCAAAGAAAAAAAACAAGGAAGTCCAATTGCCTCTTGCTTAAGAAGTGTGGACTTTTGCTGCCAGAATTTTGGCTGGTGAGATCTGGGAGTTGAAATTCATTCATTTTAAAGTTGCTAAATTTGAAAAACACTGATTTAGAAGAAGGAAAGCTATTTTCTTCCAGTTTTAATGTTCAGCAGCCCAGTTCTCTGGACTGTCCCACCTGGTAGAAACAAATAAAAGAGCAGAGTATGAAGAGAAATAAAACCTGAAGTTATGACTCCTGAATGAATTACAAAACCGGCTCTTAGTGTTGCTTAGTGAATTATTTTATCTGCAGTTACTATTCTAGCAGCTGCACCTTGCCGAGATGTTGTAATTGAAGTGGAAGATGCCCAACCCTTACTCACTTCACAGGTAAACTTATTGTTTACATACATTTTTCTGTGGCCAGTTCTTTTGTTTTTTGACATGCAAATCTTACCAGATAATTTATCCATAATAATTGTTAAAAGCTAATATGTTCTCTTATGTAACCAGCATGTGTATCAATCACTCTGTGTTTTTCCATTGTTTTTGTCTGGGTAGATCAGATTTCCCTATTTGGTGCTCTTCAGATGTGTTTGATTTCTTCAGTCAGTATGATGATACTCTGATGAGCTCTTATGGGAAGTGAAGACCAACATATTTGGAGATCATCAGCTAGGGAGGGTTGATATAAATTATTGCCTGTTTTCTGTGTGGCTGCAGTTCATGAGTTGTCTGCCAATAATTTTATATCTGCTCTCCAGTGAATAGACTGATAAATTGAACAGGTAGTTTGAAGGCTTATCTTCTGAAATCATCTAAATTTGGTTAAATGGGGGAGCACTCTCCCTTCTCCATTGGAAAAAATAACACCTGCATGACAAAATGATTTGGGTGAAATGGCACAGCAATAAATTTAAAATTGACATAGCTATTCAACCTTCAAACATATTTCCGATCAGTATCCTTCCTATTTCTGTAAAATAATCACTATTTAAATACAATAAGTTAGATAATTGCTGCGTTATCACAAATAGATATGAGACTAACCACTGATACTAAAGGGGCTATTTTAGTTTGTGCAACTAAATGATGAAAATATTTAACATTAGATATTTAATTCAGAAATGTCAACATTTAAATTCAGTGACTTATTCATTTTCTCTCTGTAATTGCAGGGTTTTAAAACTGTATTCTTCTTGCTTTAAGAATTCCTGTCCCCATCCTATTCAATCTGTGATAAGAGAGTCAGTTGCAGTATATTGTTACTCCTAATTTTATTTATTCCTTTATTTATTTCTTAAATTTGTTTGCCACCCATTTTGCCACAATGACAAATAAGAGTGGAAGAGTACTAGAATTAAGCTGTATAACATGCAGTAGAATTAATTTCAGTAATGTGTGTGTTCTTGCAGTTAATCCATTTCTCTGTTGTGGTATTTAGTCTGTTTATTCACTACAGATGATCCTTGAGAGTTACTTTGCAATTGTTCAAAAAAGCTACTTACGACCTGAATTCAAAGTTCCAACCGCCACCTCCTCAGAGTCACATGACCACATGTTGTGCTC
The DNA here is from genome assembly GCA_033807585.1 of Hydrophis major. NCBI lineage: Eukaryota > Metazoa > Chordata > Lepidosauria > Squamata > Elapidae > Hydrophis > Hydrophis major. Next base: position 84,552,377 of record CM066331.1, on the reverse strand, counting down.
TTGACAGTCAACCTCCATTTACATCCATTTGCAGCTTCTTGCAGTCATGTGGCCATGATTTGTGACAGAACCTGGCATTTACTTCAGGTTTCTGGCAAAAGGTACCCCCTAGAAAATAATGGGTTCACCTAAATACCATGGCAGTGGCTTAACCATCACCATGTTTACAACTGCCACATTCGCTCTAAAAAAAGGTGGTAAATGAGGTAAGGTCACATGGTGACCTGCTTAGTGACTGTCACATACTTATGATCATAATTTGCGAGCTCAATTACATACATAAGTTGAAGACTACCTGTAGAGCAATTAGTAGAAATAGGTCATTAAATATTGGGCGCTACCTCATTGTGCATTCTTATGACTGCTATTTTTTATTGTTAACCTGGCATTTCACCAGAGAACAGATTATTAGAATTATGACTAAAAGCAAAGAGGTTATATTCCCTAGTTATCCTTCTGCGATCTTTAACCAGCAAACAGCTTAAGGACATTTTTCTCTGTAGAAGATTCCAAAAATCTAAGATAATTTAAAGGCTAAATAGTCAATTTATAGAGATAAACGCCAATATTTTTTGTGGTAATTTTTAAGGGGGGAAAGCCAGATATATTCAGGTAGTCCTCAACTTATGACCACAATTGAGCTCAAAATTTCTGTTGTTAAGTGAGACATTTGTTAAGTAAGTTTTGCTCCATTTTACAACCTTTCTTGTCATAGTTGTTAAGTGAATCACTGCAGTTAATAGGTCAGTAACATGATTGTTAAGTGAATCTAGCTTTCCCTTTGATCTTGCTTGTTAGAAGATCACAAAAGGGGATCACATCTCCTTGGGACAGAGCAATGGTCATAAGTATGAACCAGTTGCCAAGTACCTGAATTTTGATTACATGATCATGGGGAGGCTGCAAAGGTCATAAAATAGTCATAAGCCACTTTTTTCAGTGCTGTTGTAATTTTGGTCACTAAATGAACTGTCATAAGTTGAGGACTACCTGTACTATATCTTATATACTAAATCAGATGTTTGCACATATTGCACACTGAGTAAAAAGATGCTAAGTTCAACTCATGGCACCTCAAACTACAGGGATTACAGGAGAGCAATTGAAAAGATTCCTAATTAAATTTCTGTTCAACCCCTACCAGTCAGAACAGTGATACTTGTAAAGAAATTCAATAGGCCAAAGTGATGTTAGAGATTAACAACAGAAGGGCATCTGTGTGCATGCTTAGAATAATGTATTACGTATAGGATATCTGAAATAATTAAAGACCAGTTAGTAAGCTATAGTGCCTTTTTTAAATAAAATAAGGATCACTTTAAGGCGCTTCAAAAAAACATAAGAATTAAATAATTTATTAAATTTTGAAGGCCAATGTACATTATTGAGTTCCTTTTGGTGACAACCATTGATGATACAACTTTACACCAGTAGGTCTGCATAATCTTTGCACTATAATTCTAACAATTAATAGCAATTGTAACGATAAATTTTCTCTAGATGTGCAGCTTCAGGCACAAGGCAAATTGACCACATAAATATCATTAATGGTTATATTTTGCTGTATGGAATAGTTTGATTGATATCTAGCCATCAGCACATGGAATTAAGACATGGTAAACATATTTAAGCATAAAGGGAGGTTTAAATCTAATTTTGTACAGCATATTCGTTTATCTGGAGCTGAACGTTCCTTTAAAGATGCAGCATTCTAATTTTTACTGGAACAGAATGGAAAATAAAGACTTCTTAGAACAAATGATGTGCAGATCTCAGACTAGTATGACAGATGCAGAACTTTCATGATCTGCATTCCAATTTCTAGTGCATAAGCAGTATGTCAGCTGCACTCAGCAAAATGGCTTCTCCAAGCACAGTACATGTATGTATAGATGGAAAAAATGCATGGGGATTATTCACCTTCAACGCTTTTATTATTGAGCTTTCATGCCACTTTTCAATATTTCACAGAGGGAGGTTTTGGAGAAAAACAAAAGTTTCAGTTCAAAACTTTGAGGCAGTTGAAAACTACATCTTTCACTGGGAATGGGAAAAGTTGTTTCCACGCAGATGCGTTGCCACTAACATGTGGCATCTGATTGGCTTGCTAACAGTAAAACATTATGTGTGCATCCTCAAAAATGAATCCAATGAATTCAGAGGAATAGGATTTGCAGTCAATCAAAATAAAATTGCATTGCTTGATATGACCAATTTTTTTTTTCTGCCACTGGAGAACAAAATTTGGTAGTGATTACTTTTACATGCTTTCTCCAAAATCTCAAAGCACTAAGTATGTAATAAATCGATGAAACAATTTTCAGAGGTCAGTGATTGCTTATGGGTTCTATCATCAACTGGGTTCCTACTTAGAAATTGTAATTTTATCTTGCTGTGAAAGCCGATTTAAAGACTTTCAGCATAATCTATGAAAATAATACTTATTATAAGAAATAATTTACAGAAGATCCTTTTTTGGTAAAAACTATAAAACTCAGCCTAGCCATCCTCATAGGGGTTTTGTTATAGTAGGGAAAAACGGATGACGTAAAAGCATAAAAGCAGGATATAAAATACATACATACATATACACATAATATATTCTATTCCACTTTCTGTTCATGTGGAAAAATTGAGTTATTCTTTATCACTCTCCATGAGGCAGAATTCCTGCCTTGTCTGAAGGCAACAGGCAAGCTTAAGGGCATAGGGCAAGCGCAAGCTACTTATTATGCTCCTAACTCTAGTCCTCTTTCAAAGAAGCAGATTATTGGTCCATTCTTAATTACTTGACATTCCTAAACAAATCAATCAATTATCTGATTTTTGGGCTAATCCAGAAGTGTCCTGGAAATAATTTCAAGACATGATTTCTCTTTATGTTTATTTAATAAGATTTATGGAATTATAATACCTCTGGTGGATTTGAATGAACTTCTTCACTAATTAAAGACACGGGCAATGTTCAGAGAAAAATAAAGCACATTATTTGAAAATATAACTGTAATCCAAAACCACATTTTGTTTTCTATAATATTGTATCAAATGCAGATGTTTGGTTTTATTTTAATTGTTCTGTTTTGGTTTTCCCCACCGATCCACCCCGGATATGTTTTCATGATCAGCTCACTGAAAAGGTAATTGAAGCACATCTATGTCATTGGAATTATTGATGTTATATCCATTCATTTTAGCATGCACGAATTTAATATGCACTACTTAATTGAAATAAAAGCTGCCAGAGTCCCTTTATTTGAGAAATAGCTTTATAGGTCCAAAGGATTTAGAAGCTTCTTTGTGAAAAATAATGGAACTGAGTTAATTGAATACGCCCCCAAGAATGTATGCTATAGTATAATGTATATTATAATGGTTTATTTTTCACAGAAAGGCTTCTAACCCTAAATCTAACTTTAACTCTGTATCTCTTTGAACAGAAAGGCTTAAATCAATGGAAGAGGAAGGGATTTGGGGTGTGGCTTAAGGAATTGTAACTTAATATGTCAGAAAGAAATGAAATTGAGGAAATTAGGTGTACAGTATAGCTAAAATAATTATCCTAAAGATTGTTATTGCTTCCTTTGAGTTTTTAATTTTTTATTCTTTAGGAAAAAGAAGTTGTGGACTGGTGGAGCAAATTTTATGCTTCAATAGGTGATACTGAAAAATGTGGACAGTACCTTCAGAAAGGATATAGTACATTAAAGGTATATATTTTATGGATGAGATTAGCATTGGCTTCCAAGTTTAAAAAAATAACAATGTTTAAAAATGACTAGGTTTTAGATCAATACCTTTGTTCGCCCAGTTCATCCTATCTAGAAAAAAAATGTAGTAGAGACCTTATATCAAGGCTGTCAAACTCCCAACCCGTGGGCTGGATGAGTCACAAGGTGGCCACGCCCATGCCCGGTTTAGTGAAGGGGAAAAAACGTCCCAATACGTCATGTGATGACACCATGATGATGTGAGTTTGATACCACTGCCTTATATTTATTATGATAACCTGCAGAATTACAATGCTGTTATTTGTTTGTTTTTATTTCGGGGTGGTACTTTTATGCTTTCAAGTCATTGTTGACTCCTGGACAAGTTCCTACAGTTTTCTTCACAAACTTTTTCAGAAATGGTTTGGCATTGCTTGCTTCTAAGGCCTAGTCACCTAACTAGCTTTGTGCTTACGGTGAGACTAGAACTCTAAAGTCTTGTGGTTTCCAGCTTGGTACCTTAACCACTAGACCAAAATGGCTCTTTATGCTACTGCTCACTAATTTATTGTTTGAATAATCTGGTTTTTTTTTTTTTTTTACCATTATCGAAAATTATTTCATAAATACAATTAAATATTTTCCCCACATCATTATATTTGTTTGAAGATGGGAATATTTTTCCTTATTTTAAATTTCTCAGCATCTGTCACTGACATATACGCCACAGTTCTTTTAACCCTTAACCCTTTTAATTGTGGCACTTCACTTTTGTTTGTAGGTTTATAACTGTGAACTGGAGAATGTACCTGACTTTAGGGGTTTAACAGACTTCTGTGATACTTTCAAACTATATCGTGGTAAAAACGAAGAAAATGATGACCCTACGGTTGCAGGAGAATTTAAGGTACAATGAAAACAACAAATATATTTACAATAGAAAGTGGGATACATTGATTTCGTCTCTCTTCACAAGTCCACTGAGAATGCAGTCAAACTAAACAGTGCAATTATTCCGTATTTTCTCATGAATAGATTTGTGAAAAGAAAAAAAAAATCTGAAGCAGAGGAAAGACATGATGGGTATAAATGATCAACATTTTTGGGCCAATAGTAAAACTACTTTTTTGAGGAATGGCTCTTTCTGGAAAGACAAAGAGAAAATGGGATTTGTATGTGAAATGATTGCATGATATGTACGATGTTGATCCGTTCTCCCATGATCTTATTTATGTTTTTAGTTTTATTTCATGGATATTTTAGCCTTCATTTAAATATTTGTTTTACTGTATACCATGCAGAGTCACATTATACGAGAAGGATAGCTATATGAGAGGGAGAGAGAGAGAGAGAGATGAATATGGGTGGGTGGGTGGGTAGGTAGATGGGGGGGAAGAGAGAGAGAGAGAACAGGTAGATACAAGAAGCTTCAGAGAGAGAAAGGGAGAAAGCAAACAATATGACTTGCAGTTTATCCCTGATTTTTGCCACAATGCATTCATATTCTTGTCAGATTGTCTCAAGGGAACAAGTGTAGCAGCAGTCCACAGGATGAATGGCTGGAAGTTTCAAATCTTCAGTCTCATAAATGTTCTGAGATTATATACCCTGGCCCAATCTCCTACTCATGAATAGTTGTTTGATAGTTATTGCTGTCACCCCATATTTTTCCTTGGCATCGTCATTCCTAACTTAGTCAATGAAAGAAACAGAACCTGTATTATCCTTCTGACATATAAAGGGTAATGAAATTTTTAAAAGATTTAAGTACAGTATCCTGACCCTGTAGCTTATAGGCATATGGTGAAAGATTACAGTACTTCCTGCCATTGGGAGAGAGACCAATCTTATCTGAAATGAAATCAAACTATTTTAAAAATGCAGGCAGTATGAAATGTTATTTACCAAAATATATTCCATGTGTTAAAAGTAATGAGCCGAGGTTGATTCAGTTTTCAAATTAAATTTCAGTTCACACAAAATTAATAAAAAATGAAATAAGCTTCTTTACAACAATTAGATATTCCATTAAATGTTCTTTTTGTGCAACTAAATAAAAACATGGGGCAAAAAGTTTTAACTACAACACACACACACACACAAATGGAAATCAAATGCTAACGTTGTATTCTGGCTAAACTGGCTTATTTATTGGCTATTTCTTTTTAAATAAAATCATTTCAAGCAAAATCCTCTGAAATTTATTTCAGATAGCTAACAGAATTATCAGGAGATATTATCCCAAATACAACTTCATCTTCCATTTCTGAGGAATTAGATAAAATTTATTAAATCTACCATAAAGGAAAGATATCAGGAAAAACTGTGTTTCACACATGTGATAGAGTATCTGTTCCTCAAATATTGATTGAAACATTGGCTATCAAATGAATGTAGAGTTTTCATTGTACACACTTGTTGCAGCATCAGTCAAGAAAATGAGAGTTATCCAAATATGTTGAAATTAATATTTCTAAAGTACTTTCTTAATGCAAAGTGTTAATCAAAACAAGTTCTCATTTGTAGTCAGAACAATACAAATAGATCAAGCCAAATTTTGCAAACAAATACTTTTTAATGAAAATAATGAAGTGTGATTGTGTATTAGGGCTAGATACCATTTTAATAAATGAATAAATAAATGTGATATCATATTTTCATACCTTCCTTGACTGTAATAAGGCTTATTTTGGCTTATTTACTATTATTCATGTGATTTAATAGGGCTCTTTCCGGATCTACACATTACCAGATGATCCAACCGTACCATCTCCTCCTCGGCAGTTTTGTGAGTTGCCAGACAGTGGGCCTCAGGAATGCATTGTACGGATTTATGTAGTACGAGGCTTAGAGCTCCAACCTAAGGATAATAACGGACTGGTAAGTTAATAGCTCCAGCCAATAGTACCAATTAGAACAGTGTTTCTCAATCTCAGGAAGGTTCAGGGGAGTTGGTCCAGACATCTTAAAGCTACTGAGGTTGAGATTCAGTAGATTAAAGCATTGGGGTGCATTTATTGGTAAATAATGAGTTGTAATGTAATTGACAGGAATGAATAAATATACAGTGACATGAAGGGTTCCTAAATAAATGCGTTTCACTAAAGATATCTTAAAACGGCACTTATTATGATCTGTCTCATAGCAATATGGAGGAAATTAATGATAAAGGTTCTGTATTTAAGAGCATAGCTACCTTCTCCATTTAAATGTTTGGAAATTTAGAATTGACCTGAACAGTTGTGAATTTAACATTTATAACGTGTGTTTGATCAGTCTAGCAATGAATGTTAACATATTTTTTAACATTATTATTATTAACATTAACAACTTTTTTATTTATTTGTTTCCAAATAGTGTGATCCTTACATTAAGATCAGCTTAGGCAAAAAAATTGTTGAGGACAGAGATCATTACATTCCCAATACACTGAATCCAATTTTTGGCAGGTAGGTAATTAAAATATTCCTCCTTCTCTTGTGATTAGAATTTGTGTACAGAATACCAGATTGGGATCATTCTATTAAAATAGTAAAATAAATAATTGCGAATTTATTTTCATACATGAAAAAATACATACGTGTGAGAAAGAGGGGAAATGTGATATGGTTTTCTGGTTGTTTGTTTTTCCTGTCATTTCTGTTTATTTTATCTGGAGAATATCCTTAGTTGGATTAAAACTCAGATAATAATTGTAATAGAACAAGAACAGTTCGCAAATGAGGAAAAAGCCTCTTGTTTTAAGTGTCCTTTTAATACCTGCAGAAATACTCTGAAACAGGTACTCTGGAAGTACATTTAAAGAAAGATTTTGGGAAAATTTAATTGATTTAATAGAATTATATATTCCTTACAAAACAGGTTTATCTGTACATTCTGATAACTTAAGAAATATTTTTGTAGAATCATAAAGTTTTCAAGGGATAGATAGAGAGAGAGAGAGAGAGAGAGAGAGAGAAAGAAAGAAAGAAAGAAAGAAAGAAAGAAAGAAAGAAAGAAAGAAAGAAAGAAAGAGAAAGAAAGAAAGAAAGAAAGAAAGAAAGAAAGAAAGAAAGAAAGAAAGAAAGAAAGAAAGAAAGAAAGAAAGAAAGAAAGAAGGAAGGAAGGAAAGAATTCTTTATTGGCCAAGTATGATTGGACACACAAGGTGTCGTGTCCGTCGCGGCAAGGAGACCCGGAGTCAGTGACTTAGTTCAGCTCTTTTATTGGTCCCCGGAACCGGTCTGGCTATGAGGAAAAAACAGCGGCTTTTTATTCTCAAGCCGCGGCAGCCGCGGCCAATGGCACCACTTTGAATCTCCCGCGATTCATTTCCACCAATCGTGGGAGATTCTCAGCGGGCCAATCAGCGCGGCTCGCTAGACCAAACGGATTACCCTGCACTTTGGCCAATCAAAACGCGGGGTTTCAAGAATGTAAATGAACGTACAGAACACAAGGAATTTGTCTTGGTGCAAATACTCTCAGTATACATCTTGGAGGTCTTCTAATCAGGGGTTCCCAGCCTTCAGGCCAGAAACTGGGCTATGAAAACAAGCAAAGCCCCATCCAGGGAATGCAGGCAGCACATGAAACCAAGCCTCTCTCCACAGACCTGTCCCCAGTGCCTAAAAGGTTGGGGGGCACTGTTCTAATCCAATCCCTTTCCTAAATCAGGGGTTTTTTTAAACAATTTTCTAGACAGATGGCAGTCCAACCTTTGCTTATAGTTGTCCAGTGGTGCAAGACCCATATCTCTAAGAAGCAAAAAGCTTTTAACTGCTTAACAACTCTCACGTTCAGAAATTCCTCCTCTTTCTGAGTTTGGATCTCCTCTGTAAAACTTCAGTTCTTGTCCTGCCTTTGGACAAGGTGTAGAATGAATCTTTCCTTTCAAGTACCGGTAGACCATCAATGTTACTCTTTTGTTTTAAATAACAGCGCTTCAAACTACTCAGTTGTGTGAGTAGTACTAGTAATATTTTAGCTTTGTTCATTTTTTCAATATCCCTTTTTTGGAATTGAAATTTACTAGCTATTTCTGCATTTAGGATGTATGAACTGAGCTGCTTCTTGCCTCAAGAAAAGGATTTGAAAATTTCCGTCTATGATTATGATCTGATGACTCGAGATGAAAAAGTTGGTGAAACTACAATTGATCTGGAAAACAGATTCCTCTCCCGCTTTGGATCTCATTGTGGGATACCACAACAACACTGCGTGTAAGTCTTTCCTATCCCTATTAGTCCTCCACGGGTCCTGCTAAAACCAAATTATGGGCTTAATCTTGTGGTGTAAGCCACCTGTATTGTGCATTTATCTTTATCTTTCCCTTTATCTGGTTTATTTTTTTTAAAAGATGTGTAACATGATTGGAATTGCACTTATTTCTTTTAAACTATAACAAATATGGAAAGAATGTAGTGTATAGCTTCTAGCTTTCCAACTTAGATTCCAGTAGTGTCCTCATTTTCTTTGTCAAAACATGCTTTCTGTTTTTGTGTTGCATTCATGTATCTCAATGAATGTTACAGGTAGTCCTCCACTTACGACCATATTTGAGCCCAAAACTTATGTTGCTATGTAAGACATTTGTTATGTGAGTTTTGTCCCATTTTATGATCTTTCTTGCCACAGTTGTTAAGTTGTTAAAGTTAGTTATCTAGTGATTAAGTGAATCTGGATTCCCCATTGACTTTGTTAGAGGATCACCAAAGTTGATGATATGACCCTGGGACACCACAACCACAATAAATATGAACCAGTTGCCAAAAATCTGAATTTTGATCACAAGCCCATGGGGATGCTGCAACCATTGTAAGTGTGAAAAATGGTCGTAACTCATTTTTTTTGGTGCCATTGTGACTTTGAATGGTGACTAAACGAACTGTTCTAAGTCAAGGACTACCTATATTTACTGGGAAACCTAGTATGGCCTGCATATACTCTGCTATGCATCAGATGGAAATGATGTTAGGAAAACTGACCGGTAACGTTACAAAGTTCTTCGCAAATGCCTCATCCCGAAAAATGCTGGAAGGTTTTTTTTTCTTCTGGAATGTTCTTTTCTGCAACTCCAAACAGTTTTCAAGCCTGATCTTTCTTTTGCTTTTCCCATGACACTAAAATGATCCTGTCCAGATCTGAGAACTCTCTTTTCAAAGTTATCTTACAATGTCACTGACTGGAGCCACTTTATATAATATCTTTCCATGTGACCTTTGGTGGGAACAAATAAATATGACCCATATAATCATACCCCCCAAAATCCACTTCTTCCTGAAATGACTTTTCCTACAGTTCTTTCCTACAGCTAAATGTTTACACCACAATTCTGTAAACTCAAACAGTGTTTTCCAGGGAATTTCCTTTATAAACTCCTTTGGAGTTTCATTTAGAAAAGCTCCTTTGTGGGAATCATGGAAAATCTTTTTAAGTAATTCCATATATGCAACATTGCTTCTCTAAGTATCTGGAAAATGAATTTATAACAAACTAAAAACAGTTTTTAGGAGATTATTTTTTTAAAAAAATCTAACATCATTTGTCATTTTGATATTACAGCTTTTCTTTCCTTCTACATGCCCACCTTTTTTTTTTCTTTGCAAGCAGTAGAATTTTACAACAGTCACATCTAAGAGTAATCTAAGCATGTACAGTATGCCCAAAACTATAATGCATTTTTTCCAAAACGTGTTTTGTTTTCTATAAAGGTCAGGTATCAATACTTGGAGAGATCAATTAAAGCCAACACAACTTTTGCAAAATCTTGCCAGAGTTAAAGGCCATCGTACTCCAGTCCTCTCTGAAAATGGAAAAAGAATTAGTTATGGAGGAAGGGACTATACTTTGGAAGAATTTGGTAAATCCCTGTCTATTTACTAAGTGTTACTGATTCATATTTGCCAATTTTATCTCCATTATGCTTTTAACTGTATAGACCACACGGTTGCATTTATGGGTAGTCCTTGTTTAGCAGTCACAAATGAGACCAGTAACTTGGTTGTTAAGTGAAGTGGTCGCATAACCAAAGTCAAAGTTTCATTCTTTTTCCATCACAAGCACAAAATCCAGAAGTGATATCCAAATAAAAAACATAAATATGTTCTCCTCTTTGAATAGAACAATCAATTTAACCATTTCTGCTCTATCTTCCTTGCTAAAGGAAGTTGCTAACATTGCTAAACAACTCTCCATATATAAGAGGTGGTGATTTGGGATGCCAGCTCAGCAATGCTCAATGTACTTTTCTCTTGGACACTAGGAAAAAGTGGGGGGTCCTTGGTGGTCTCTCAGCTTGTTTTCTTACAGACATTTCATTACCCAAACTAAATAACTAGTGTATCATCATCAGTGTGAGTATCAGTGTAAGTATCATCAGTGCTAGTAAGAAGTGTGGTTTGCTGTCAGTTTATATTCTAGTGCCTTGCCCTGTCAGTGTTGGTGGGAGTGGTCTTAGAGATTCTTTAGTTGGGCTGTTTTCTGTTGGCTTCTTTGCCACTATATAGAAGAAACAGGCAGAAGACTGGCAGAACACACCCATGGACACCAACTAGCAGTCAGAAGACATGATGCAAACGTTTTAATTTCACAACATATAGACAGATTTAACCTTAGTTTCAGTTGGAAAAATGTGACCATCCTAGAGCAAGCCAAAACCAAAAATGCCAGGGGATTTCTAGAAGCCTGGCATTCTGGCAAATTAGCTATCAATAGACACATGTTCATTAACAACTTCTATAGACTATACAAAAGAGACAATCAACAAGCCATAAAGGGAACAAAAAGACCCAAGCACTTCTCCACCAGCAATCAACAGCCAGATCAGCATAGAGATTAACATCAGACCAACAATCAAGTAAATAATACCCCAATCAAGAAACTGCCAAAGAAGTCAACAGTAAACAGGCCAACCAAAGAATCTCTAAGAGATTCACCAACACTGACATGGCAAGCCACTAGAATATAAACTAACAGAATAGAATTCTTTTTAGAATAGAATAGAATTCTTTATTGGCCAAGTGTGGTTGGACACACAAGGAATTTGTCTTGGTGCAAATACTCTCAGATGCATAAAAGAAAAGACAAATTCATCAAGAGTCAAGAATCATAAGGTGCAACACTTAATGATAGTCATAGGGTACAATAAGCAATCAAATCATACTAGGAAACAGTCAATATAAATCGTAAGGATACAAGCGACAAAGTTACAGTCACAAGTGGGAGGGGATGTGTAACAGTAATAGTAGTGCAGACTTTGTAAATAGTTGAACAGTGTTGAAGGAATTATTTGTTTAGCAGAGTGGTGGCTTTTGGGAAAAAACTGTTCTTGTGTCTAGTTGTTCTGGTGTGCAATGCTCTATAGCAGGGGTCTCCAACCTTGGCTCCTGGAAGCCTGGCGGACTTCAACTCCCAGAGTTCCACAGCTGGCTGTGGAATTCTGGGAGTTGAAGTCCGCCAGGCTTCCAGGAGCCAAGGTTGGAGACCCCTGCTCTATAGCGTCGTTTTGAGGGGAGGAGTTGAAACAGTTTATGTCCGGGATGTGAGGGATCTGTAAATATTTTCACAGCCCTCTTTTTGACTTGTCCAGTATACAGGTCCTCAATTGAAGGCAGGTTGGTAGTAATTATTTTTTTCTGCAGTCCTATAATAAATAAAGAATCTCTAAGAGATTCACCAACACTGGCAAGGCAAGCCACTAGAATATAAACTAACAGCAAGCCGCACTTCTTACTACTGTAGCACTGATGATGTAACCTAGTTTGGGTAATGAAACATCTGCAAGAAAACAAGCAAGCTCAGAGAGCATCAAGGACCCTGACCTACAAATGTTTTCCTTTATTGGTATCATTACATAAAATGTGTCAAAAATTTGAATCCCATATATTTTAGATTTAAGGCACCACGTGTAGATATATTCTGAAACCAATATGTAGATGTAATGGTATGTGAGAAAAACCTTGAGAGACAGCAAGGAAAGGATTACTAGGGAAGGGTCAAGTAAGAGAGGGCATAGCCCACAGCTGTATAATGGGTGGAGAAAGAGAATCAGAAGGGACCCTCCCTAGCTTTCCAGGCATTTAAGGAGATAGCAGGAGGTTTGTACTTTCAGACTTGCAAGATTCTGTAAATGTACCCTTACAATAAAGTAGAATTTGCTCACCTGATTGTGTTTCCTGTCTGGTCTATTTAGAAATGTTGACAGCAGATAGGCATGCCTACTTTCAGTGCTCTGTGTAGTGAGTTTCTTGTGATTTTCACTGTTTTCTTTCACTTGATTTCAGAGGTAAACAAAATATTGCACGAGCATCTGGGACCTGGAGAAGAAAGGCTGGCTCTTCACATTCTCAGAACTCAGGGCTTGGTGCCTGAGCATGTGGAAACCAGAACCCTGTACAGTACTTTCCAACCCAATATTCCTCAGGTATTCCCTCCCAAAAATTCTTTTCTTTCTAAGTTCATGAGATGCAGATCCGAGGAAAAAGCTAGATACAAAATGATTCCTACAATAGAGTTAGGTACCTTTCTACTCTCGCATCCACCTTTTGTCAGTAATTTTATAGGGATATGATCTTTTTTTTAAGGAATATTCAGGTGTATGTCTAGGAAAAGCCCATTATGAATCACAACATGTGAATGAAATTAAATAAACATCCGTAACATAGTCTCCTACCCGATGATTTTTCTGATGAAGCTGACTACATAATACTTGATACTCCATGTTGCATTATCATTGCTTTGTTTCATCCAGCTAGGGAGACTTGCATTGGCAGGTAATATGCACACACCTTGTAATACTATTTTTGTAAAATAATTCTTATGGTGAAATATTACACACGCAATAAAAATAATAGTAGAAATATGCCATCCTAATCAGATGGTCATTATGGGAAGTACCTTGTGAAGGATGCTTCTGACAGTTAAAGTGAGTGCAATTTCAAAACAATCCTACTGTGCAATATTATGACTTGCTATTATGGGTCAGAGTCCAAAGGGCTGTTCTGCGTATGTCCTGTGAATGGTCTTCTTTTCATAGAAGTGCGGTTTCCCACCCTATTGCAAAATGGTTTTGAAAAACCCATTAGTTTTAATCATAGTTTGTTCTTTGAATATAAAAGAATTAGGTGGAGCTTCAATCCAGCACAATCGAGCCAAATGTGACCAGGACATGCAGAGTGAATTCTTTTTTTTTTTTTATAACAAACTTTATTAATTTCTTTTAACACACACAAACAAAACATAGGATGTAGTAACATAAAATATATTTTCTAGAAGAAACAAATCTTTTTTAAAAAGAAGATAATTCCAAATTATCACACTTCTATATATATATTTATCTTATCTAATCAACTTCATATCTTTTCAAAACTTTTCTTTATTATTTTGTTCTATTTAGTCATATTTCTTCTGTCTTAAAAATATATATATTTTCATTGGTATTCTTCCACATCCTGTCAGACTTAAACAAACATTACACAAAACATAAATACATAAAACTTCTTTTTGGAAGGCGGCTTACCCCGAGTTAACTCTTTTTATACAGACATCAATCAAAATTTATACTCACTTAATATACTATCTCATATCTTATTTAACATTCTCTATTTTCCATATAGTTTCTCTCTCCTACTCATTCTTTTAATTCTATTTTATTTATTCCATCTCAATTAAATAATTATATTTGCATCTTTGGTCTGTTTTCTTTCAATCACCTACTTATCCTTTCTATCTAATACAATATTTCTCCTGTAAACCCAGATTGAAGTATGACAACTTTTTATCTTCCCTCTAAATAACACTTAAAATAATACATATTTTCCATGCTGATTCTGCTCCGTACATTCAAAATAGTAAAACAAACAAATAATATTGAGTTTAATAAGTAATAAAACTAAAAACAAGTAAAAAAGAAATATTAAATTTATAATATAGTAAAAGCAATGTTTCATAAGAAATTAAATTCTATTATTAATTCTTAAACAATACTATTATGAAATTAAGAAATTAAACTCTATAATTAAATCATGACTTTGCTTTAATACATTTTTAAATCATATAATATTCTAATTTTCTAACTCAACTTCAAATACTAATGTCTACAATGCATTTTTATGTACTTTTGCAGAATCATTTTTAAAAAAAGATTATCTCACCCCTTATCTCTGAAAAAAAAACCATTTTTTTGCATCTTGTTTAAGGCCTTTATGACTTCTCTTTCCTTTCCCCCTTTCTTTCTTCTCCATTCTAACTTTTTGACCCCCCCATCTCTCCAATTTCACTCTCTTAATCTTCCCTCTCTGTTGTATTTCTCTTTTCTGTTGCTTTCTGACCTCATATCGCTTTTTCATCTCCTTTTTCTTGGTTGCTTTTTTAAGTTCTAAGTTCATCTTTTCCTTGCCCCCCTTCCGCTTTTCTTCCTCCACTAAGTGTGTTGTCCATTAAAGATGGCTTCTCCTTCATCCAAGCCTTCCTGTAGTATTTCTTGGTAGATAGAAATCGCCATTTCCAAAAAGCGAAAGATAGATCCAAACGAGCCCTTATCTTCATTTTTTAGTTTTTGAAATTCCATTTGTAGTCCTTCAAAAGATAATGCCATTTTTTCTTTCTTTATTTTTTAACGCAACCCTAATGTCTTTAGTCCCTTTTTAAAAAAAACAAAATTTCACAAAGATCTCAAAGTCACAAAGCAAACCAAATCAATTTTAAGTTGTTGTTTTTTTTAAATCCAATGTCCAGAAATCCTTTATCCCTTGGCTTTAAATTTCAAATTGAGTTACCTTCCGTGCCCAAGTAGATTTTCCAGATCTCCGTCTGCTATTTCTATGGGGAGGGAGAGTTAAGAAAAAAATTTTTCCCCTTAACAGCTTTAACCGCAGCTTTCCAGTCTTCTTTGGGAAACAATGTATCCTCAGGCAATTCAAACAGTTCAGTTTCCAGGGTAATTAAGAGTTGTTATTGTTTCAGCTCAGCCAAATTTTCACTTCCTCCTGCAACCTCCAGCACAAATCTTACCCGGCTGCAGGCTTCTTTGTGACGGCCATCACTGACCGCCACTCCACCACCTTGGGAAAAAGTGGTTTTTCCGGCTGGGGAGGGGGTTTGCGACACCCCCAAATCCCTGTCCAGATCCCCTCTCTCTTCGGCTGCCTCTACAGGGCAGCCATATCCCCCAGACCCATTTGGATCGGGGGCACCTTGGCAGCAAGCACAGCAGGAATTGCAAACAAGTAAATTCCTGCTGCTGCCGAAGCCACACAAAACCGGAAGTTCAGCGAGTGAATTCTTATGGGGTTTTGCATCCAGGTCATGCCATCAAATTAGAATACTGATAGGTTAAGAGATAGGTTTTCTTGTCCTCTTTATTTAAGATAACGTCTGACATGATTATTATCTTATTGATACAGGGGAAGCTTCAGATGTGGGTGGATGTTTTTCCCAAAAGCTTGGGCCCACCAGGTCCTCCTTTTAACATCACTCCTCGCAAGGCTAAAAAGTGAGTAAGCTCGGCTGAAGTTTGTAGCATGATATTTTGTGACCCAGAAATATTGATCCCTTCAAATCCTTTCCAGGTGAATGAGAAGTTCACCTTGCAGTCTGTTCTCTTCTGTTTCCCCTTGTCACCATCACTGAACTCAGATGGAAGCGAACACAAGAGCATTAAGCCTTCATTATTTCCATCTCTTGCATTGCAGGTATGAACTACGGGTGATAATTTGGAACACCAAGGATGTCATCCTGGATGAGAAAAGCATCACAGGAGAAGAAATGAGTGACATCTATGTAAAAGGGTAACAATGACATTGGCAGGACTTGTTGAAAATAGGAAAGCATAGTTCAGTGTTATGGAACCTGGTCACTTTGGCCTGCAATCATTAAGAAGTATTGGAATTGCAATATTCACATTCCATCATTTGGTCCATATGAAAAGCGATCCATTTGGATGCAAGATTGTACAGTGTTTGTAGGTTAGAAAGATTAGTCCATTAATCTTGACAACTTTCAGATGTATAGACTTCAGCTCCCAGAATTCCACTGCCAGATTGGAGAACTTGGAGTTGACGTCTACATATCTTAAAGTTGCCAGGGTTGAGAAACACTGGATGGGTCAGTTCTATAGACTAGACTACACAGCTCAACTTGCTTGCTTCTGACTTTCAGCTGGATGCCTGGCCACGAAGAGTACAAACAGAAAACGGACGTCCATTATAGGTCCCTTGATGGGGAAGGGAATTTCAACTGGAGATTTATTTTTCCTTTCGATTATTTTCCAGCAGAGCAACTCTGTACAGTTTCCAAAAAGGTATGGACCCCAAGCACAGCTCTGCAATAACCAATGCACATAAGAATGAGCACCTAAGCTTGTATCTGTTTTAATGAAATTGTGAAAACCATTGTACATAAATCTTTAGGAAGAACCATGAGGGATTTTTAGCTTGCCCTGTTTCTCTGGCTTACTCAACAGAAGAAAATAATTCTGACTTAATATTCCTTAATATCTGAAAATAATCCACAGAAGAAAATAATTCTGACTTAATATTTTTCCCTAAGGATGGAAGAGCAAGGAGATGGTATATGGGTAATTCTGAACAGGAAATAGAAAAGAAAGGAGCACAACTCTCCCCTTTGTTGTTTTTTTCACTAAAGGCTTTCACCTTTCATGCCCATTTTTAATTTAAAACAACAACAATCAAATATGCTTGTCACATAATGTCATTTGAGAGATATTACATGGTGCAAGATAATAGCCTAGAAATATAAGTCAAGTCACTTCAAGAGTGATTATGCCTATCAGTGGGCAGTCTTTCCTGTGATTGCAGCAAGCACCCATCCCACCTTTTTTATTTATTTGAAAAGTTTGGCCACCCATCTTACCATAAGGTAACTCTGGGCAGATTACTCTGTGTGTGTGTGTGTGTGTGTGTGTGTGTGTGTCCCATGTCATTATATTTGTGCTTTTAAAGTTGTAGCAACATTTTGGCAGAATCTCATCTGCCAGCATCAGGCTTCTGTATAGTGTTCGTCTGAAGTGTTCGTTGTATAGTGTTCGTCTGTTCACCTGTATAGTGTTCGTCAGACGAACACAATACAGAAGCCTGATGATGGCAGATGAGATTCTGCCGAAACATTGCTACAACTTTAAAAGCACAACTATAATGATGTGGGAAAATACCCAAACAAAGCTGAATGTCATACATACATACATACATACATACATACATACATACATACACACACACACACACACACATACATACATACATACATACACACACATACATACACACACACACTATTAATAAGTTAAAACAAGCCAAACATTGCAATACATTACAAGATGGGGAGGTCGAGGGAGCAGGATGTGGGTGGAATGAGATCTATTGTTAATCAGCCACTGTGATGTTCCCTCATTGGAACCCCAAACTAGCTGGCAGAGCTAGTTTGTGGAAGGGTAGGGAGGGGGATGTTGAGGCTGACCTCTCAATGGGGGTGGGTGGGTGGTGCAGAGGTGGTATTCAGCAGGTTCTGACCAGTTCTGGAGAACGGTAGCAGAAATTTTGAGGTGTTCAGAGAACCAGCAAATCCCACCTCTGACTGGAGATTTTACAGTATCCTTCCCCTGCCACGCTCACCAAGCCACGCCCACAGAACCGGTTATAAAAAAAAATTTAATCCCACCACTGGGGGGGGGGCAAGATGTTCCACAGGGCAGGTGCAGTGGCAGAGAAGGACCTCTCCTGAGCCCTGTCCACCAGAATTTTTGGCTGATGGGGCCCGCAGGATGTATCCCCTGCCAGCACAGGCAGGATAGTGGGACACCTTGCTAATAGTTATTTCTGTGAAACACCTTTCTCTCTTTTTTTATTGTAGCAATGACAATAGAAGGAAAGTTCCATTTTTCAGGCAAAAGTTTTCACCAAAAAAATTTGAATTTCGGGGATGCAAAACATATCAGATATTGAGGACAATGAAAAACTATATTCAATTCAAAATAAAAAGGCTGAGTAAAATACAATCAAAGATTATGAAATGAGTCAGAACAACTGAACCTTTGAAATATTTTCTATGAACTACAATGATTGGGGTTGGAGGGATATCACAGAAAAGACCCTCTCCTCCTAATTCTTACTCTGTTTTGCATTATTTTGCCAAATGTGGCAGCAACATTACTAACTGATGCAAAGGTTAGGGATCGGATAGTGTGCTGAAAGCTTAACACAGTTCAACATAGATTGTTAGTGATTTACCAAATGCAAATCATGGAATTGCTACTAATCCCTAACAGTGGACAATTCCACACTTAAACTAGAAGGCAAAAGAAGTCACACCTGAAGCAGCTATCTGCAACTCCTTAAAACAGATCTATCTTTTCCCAGGCTCATGTAGCATTGTCTCAAGTTCACAGGAGAAAAAAATAAGTTGCCAAAGATTTTTTTTGTACAAGATTAACTGAATCTAGTTTATGCATATGTTCCTTGAATACGAAGTGTTTAACCAGCTTTCAGTGGTCAGAGTATCACTGGCTTCTAATGTACCCAAAGAACTGAAGCTAATTGATCTTTTTAATCTCTGTAGATTTTTTTCAGGCAGAACTGAAATGCTGTTGATAGAAAGTGTTAGATAGATGATGCTAAGAGCACTTTTGCAAAAAATGAGGAGGGAAATTCATTATAAATTCCTTGCTTAGTCTCCTTCTCTTCTGATTTTGGCTCTTAGGAATACTTCTGGAGTCTTGACAATACTGAATTCAGAATTCCACCCAAGCTGCTTATTCAAATATGGGATAATGATAAATTTTCTTTGGATGATTATCTGGGTATGTATAAAGTATTTCAGGATGTCCTGATGTTCTGTGTGTGAGAAAATGATGTTTTTTTTCTCTGCCCTTTCTCTTTCCCATTAGGTTTTGTTGAACTTGATTTGCACAAGGCAGTGGTGCCAGCAAAGGTTTCACAAAAGTGCAGTTTAGACATGATTCCAGAGCACAAGCCAATGAACGTGATGAAGAATGTTAAGACTGCTTCACTCTTTGAACAAAAATCCATGAGGGGGTGGTGGCCATGCTATGTTGAAAAAGATGGCTCCCGTGTTTTGGCTGTAAGGTTCTGTTAATACTTCTTAATGCTTGGGTTTTTGTTTCGGAATGGGACAAATCGCCATGGCCAACTTACCTCAGGACAATTCAATGTAGGACAACTCAAGAGAGGGACAAGTCTTGGTATGAGCCTTCTCAAGTTAGAAGTGCTCGGGTTCAAATCTAAAGCAAGACAAGGCCTACTGCTACAGTTCACTTGTCTCTCTCTTGAGTTATCCCACACTGAATTGTCCCATGGCGAGTTGTTCTCTGGCGATTTGGCTGCAGTGTGTTGGCTGGGGTGAGTCAACCATGGTGAGACAATCGGGGTGAGTTGTCCTAGACCCTTTCATTTTGCTTCTCAAACTTTCACTACCCATCTTCCTTACAACAGATTTAAATTGTTTCAAAGGGGAGTGCTGCACACCATATTTAGTAAGTAAGTAATTAAGTAAATGAAAAGTTCTATTCCTGGAAGCACCTTCCATGGGATTTTTCATTTCAGTTGTCTTGAGATTTATAATTCTAAACTATTTACATAAGCTCATCGTTACATTTTTCTTTGTAGAATCCACACCATTTCTGGTCATCCCATTTCTTTGACTCCTCCACAATAGATCCTGATAAAGGGACAGAACCCACAATTTATTTAATAACTGGTTTTTGCCCCAAATATTAAAGTAGTAGAGATTGAATTGATTATGAAGATAAATTCCAAGAAGTACCAATATGCAATGAAAATCAGTGCAACTAATGCATACAAAGCATACCCTTATGTCACAAAATCTGAATGTGATTTTTGCTTAGTGGGTTGGGGGATTTTCCTGGGGAGAATCTGGTTGTAGAATTCTGGGAATCCACACATTTTAAAGCTGCTGAAGTTGAGATTCACTTTGCACTGAATCACATTTCAGGATGAGATTGAAATCTGTTCATGTATCATTGGACATCATGAATTTAAAAAAAACATTAAGCTGCAGCACTATAAAGTTGTTGATAATATTTTTATTTATTTAAAGGGTAAAGTTGAAATGACTCTGGAAGTCCTTGGTGAAAAAGACATTGAGGAACGACCAGCTGGTAAAGGAAGAGATGAACCTAATATGAACCCCAAACTAGACATGCCAAAGTAAGATATGTTCCATTTTTTTATTTTAGGGTTAATATCTTGTAGATTGGCTTCTCAACATGTTGATATGATGGTTTAAGTATTGGGGATACCTTGAGAATGGCAAGTCCATGGAAACTTAAAGGTTTACAGAGGAATTACTGAGTCTATCATCTGCACCTCTATAACTGTCTGGTTTGGCTCTGCAACCCAACAGGACAGACACAGACTTCAGAAGATAATTAGAACTGCAGAAAAAACAATTACTACCAACCTGCCTTCCATTGAGGAACTCTATGCTGCATGAGTCAAAAAGAGGGCTGTGAAAATCTATAGACTCCTCATATCCTAAACATAAATTTTCAACTTTGACCCTCAAAACAACGCTATAGGGTGGGGGTGTCAAATTCACATTGTCACAGTGGCATCATGTGATGTATTGGGAGTTTTTCCCCCTTCCCTAAACCAGGCATGGGTGTGGCCAGCATCTGGCCTGTGGGCTGGGAGCTTGACAGCACTGCTATAGAGCATTGCACACCAGAACAACTAGACACAAGGACAATTTCCCCACCCTCTTGCCATCACGCTTCCACACAACTAATTCCCACAACATTGTCAAACAATTTAGTAAGGCTGTATTACTATTATTCTTTGCATTTTTCCTATTACCAATCTCCTTTTCTACTTAGGATTATAACTTTGTTGCTTGTTTCTTCACAATTTATATTGTTTTATTTAGTTTCCTAATATGATCTATGTTGATTGCTTATTTAGTATTCTATGACTATCACTAAATGTTGTATCTTATGATTTATGATTAATGCATTTTTATGATTACTATGATCATGATTTATCACTTATAGATTTTATGTACACTAAGGGGCTTAGGCACTGAAGACAAATTCCTTGTGTGTCCAATCACACTTAGCCAATAAATAATTCTATTCTATTCTATTCTAAAACAAGAATCATTAAAATGAGAATGCATGCATAGTTGGCTCCTAGTGGTCCAGTGGCCTTTGTTTTAATGCATAGTCTAGCCCAAAAGTTTGACTTTAATGGAGACATTGGAATTCATTTCTATATTGCACAACTTCTTATAACTTGTAGCTTGAAAAATTACACTGAGATGATAATTTGATAGTCATTTCGTGCAGCACTTTCTCCTCCAATCATCAGTCTTTTCTTCAAGACAAATATGTTTAAGAGCAAGTGAATTTGTGCCTAGCACACTGTTGTGCAAACCTTACTTTTAAGAACTATAACAGAAACAGTCGTGGACATTTGAAGATGAGAGGGATAGAAATAAACACTCTTTTTAGGCAGAAAAGCTGGAAATTTGAACATTTACACAAAAATGCAAGTAGTGCTCACTTACTGATCATTCATTCAGTGACCCTTTGAAGTTATAGTGGTACTGAAAAAATAACTTTACAGCCCAGTTATGACCTTTTATGACTTTGCAGGGTCCATCAGTCACATAATTTTATAGTCAGTGTGTGTTGTCCTCTGCCTGACCTCTTTGTTCCTCCACCTTACAGAACAGAGAGATTGAAGAGGAGGGGGATTGCAAGAGAGTAAGCTGATTGCTCTTCTACACATCAGATGCAATGCAGCCCAATGCATCCTATGCAAACAACTTACTCTCTTAAAATTTATTCTTCTCCAAAGTCTCTGCTCTGTGATGGAGAGGGAGGAAGCAATTTCTGCAGATCGTCTCTCCTTTGCCTGATCCTTCAATCCTTCTGCTAAGAGAGGGATTTTAAGAGGATAAGATATTTGTTCTTCTACAAACTGAGAATAATGTGATCTTACCAGTAGCAGGAAAAGATCAGACAAAGGAGAGATTACCTATAGGTATAAGCTGCTTTTTTTCTCCCATACACCTGTGCACAGAGTGGAGAGATTGGAGAAAAGGGGATTTCAAGAGTACTATAAATTATTTGCATAGTACACCCATATCTCCCAACCCAAAGCTTGGTGGAGAGGTTGTGTCACTGCATTGCTTTAAGTGTGTACATGGCAATAAACTGTCACTTGAACATTCCAAAGGGCAGAGGAGTAGCTAGGAGGCAAACAAAAGTCAAAAGTATAAAACTGAGTTGTCTTGTCTCTTTCCTAGCCAGAAAACACATTTGCAAACGCCCAATTTCCCATTTAGCAACTACTTCTCTTAGCGACAGAATTGCCCATCTCAATTAGGATCATTAACAGGAATTCCCTGTGCCTCTTATTACATATTATATGGCATTAATATCTATAACAGATAATCTTCAACAGATCAGTAATAGTATTCATAGTATTTATGCTAGATTCTTAAAGTTAGGATTTCTGCACACATAGTCAACCCTGTAAAAGCCATGCGCCAACTGGGTCTTTTTTCCTTCCACAGCCGACCAGAAACATCCTTCCTTTGGTTCACAAATCCATGCAAGACCATGAAATTCATTGTGTGGCGGAGATTTAAGTGGGTCTTCATTGGCATCATCATCCTGCTGATTGTGCTTTTATTTGTAGCAATCCTCTTATATTCCTTGCCAGTATGTATTTTCTGATTGAATCTTTTTACTTTCAAGTTAGTTAGGTTGATAATCAGGTTATACATATGTGCACTTGACTACAGACAGACAAACATGCCTTTTTGGTTTCAATAGGCATTGATGGAGAGTTAAATGTTTTCAGTTTTACTAAGCATTGTTAAATGGATTAAAATATAAATCAATTCATTATTGCGTTAATTAGGCAATTGTTTTGTGCATGTTCAAAGTATAAGATATTTTAGGGATATTTTTTTTCTTTTGTTCAATTGTCCTATTTTCAGAGACTTCCAGGACATATCCCTTTTCTTGGTTTGCCATAGCCTTTTTTCCTAGAGCTAACAGTAATTAGACCATTTAGACTTATAGTAAATAGACTAATTAGAATGTCTAGGATTCTGTAAAATTATATTGATAATTCACAATTTATAATCCAGTTTTACAAATGTTTTTTCCTATCGATGTTAAACAAACCCATTGTTCAATATGGGGAATTTTTGCTGAAAACAAGAAGTAAACGCAATCATGTAACAGGACACTGCAGATGACCGTAAATACAGGCCGGGTGTCAGACCCCTGAAATGCAACCACATGATCTAGAGTGGGCAGTCATTGGGCTTTAGGTATCTTGGGGTGGGGATCTATTGTAACTATGAACAGTCACTAAGCTACCAGTTGTAAGCCAAGGACCATAACAGTAAGTAGACTAATTACTAATTATTGTAGCTCTGTGTCAAGATCATGTAAAAGATCATTTCCTTGCCACAATATTTATATACATTGCTCTGAAAGTAAGTTAAATGTGTCACCAAAGTAGGAACTTTTTGAACCTAAGCTGTGAGCCAAAAAGGAATTCCATATACGAAGGAGATGATTGACACTATAGGCATGTTTTTTCTTTAAATGATTTTGCAGTGATTTTAGTTGAAACTTGTGAATTAAAAACTGCCATGCCTGTTTAAATGTGAAGAATTCATTATGGCTTCTTTTTATTTTTGCAGAATTACATTTCAATGAAGATTGTGAATCCCTTTTCACCTCATTAAGGAAGACATTGTTCTTAAAGCTTGATTTTGAAACGAGGTTATACAATATTTGGGCCAAATTGAACCATCACCTCAAATTATGAGTCTGTCTCTGATCTCCTGAGTCTTGCACCAAGAAAAGGATCATTTATGTAAATTCAACTACTATCCAAGATATTTTGAGAAATAACAGCCGAAAGTGACTATAATTTCTGAATTATGACTTTGATAGAAGATTATAAAATGATCTGTCTTTTTGGTTTTTAAACATTTTTCTCAATGTACCATTCATTAATTTTTTCAGTTTTACCTTCCTTTTAAAAATATACTTAATATATTTACACTGTAATTCTGTACATGTCTACTGGCAAGTAGTAAGCCCTTTGAGTTTCACAGGAACTGACTTCCAGGTAAGTGGAAACTTCAAAGGTTTATTTTAATTATGAGCAGTTTGAAATGGTGCCTCTTAACTTTATTCTTACAAAAGAAAAGACTACAAAATGGTTCACTAGTGGTATGAATAAGATACTATAAGAAGTCATAATAATAGTTCTAAGCTTCATTTTGCTACAGTCCTGCCTTATAAACAAAAGCAATGAAATAAAGCCAAACAAATTTTCAGATTAGTTTTGTGGTTATTGTGTTTAGCAAAATATTGATTTGTTTTTATTTCCTATCATTTTCCCTCAAGAGCAGAGTCTGCTCTTTTTCAGAGTATTGAATATTTGGTTGAAACAGGAATTGACTGACCAGCTTGTTGCTGACATCATGGGTTGAGAGAGAAAGTTACTGGCTGAAAATCACCATAGATAGGACATGTCTCCTCTAAAGTAACCTCCTCAGAGAGTCAGAACTGCCATGACACTTGGGTCCCATTTGCGTTTGGTCCAGGTAAGGGACTGATAAACTTCACACACTACCAGCAGAGAATAATTTCTCTCATTATGGCTTATAGAAGGCAAGAAACAGCCATGAAAAGTATATGTGCAAGAGTGAATTTCTAGACCTGGGGAAGAGCTAAATGTAAAGGTTTCTCCTGGTCAGTTGTATCTGACTCCAGGGGGAGGTGCTCATTTCCTTTTCTTAGCTGAGGGAACCAACATTGTCCAAAGATGCTTTCCATGGTCATGTGAGCAGCATGACTGTATGCTGAGGCACATGGAATGCTGTTACCTTCCCACCGAAATGGTACCTATTTATCTACTTGCCCTTGCATGCTTTTGAACTGCTACATGGGCAAGTAACAGGAGCTCAACTTGTCGTGGTGCCCTTGGGTCTCAAACCTGAGCTATCAGTTTTACAGCTGACAAGCTCAGCGTGTTTAATCACTTAGCCATCACACCTGCAAGCAAGTGCCTTTAAAATAGAAATACATGACTGTGGCATCTAATGCCTACCAGGTGGGAACAGAGTGGAGGGAAATTTACCTTTACCTCATCAAAAATGATGGTATAGTGACTTAGTCACCATGCTTCATCAGATTAATGTTGGGGGCTTTAGTTGTTTAGAAAGTCTCTTCCCTGCTTAAATTGAAATGAAAACAGGCCCACTGAATGTGTTGCAATAATTCAAACAGATAATAGTACATAGTCCTGTCCTAAATAGAAATCAGTATTCCACATGAAACAGGTGATTCAGGATGGGGAAGCAGGTTAGCTACACAGGACTACCTGCCCATTCTTCATATGATTCCTTTTTCTTCTACTTGTCATCAGATATGTGTTTTTTATTATACCTTTATTACTTTTATAAGTGACTCAAGGCAACAAACATACCTAATGTTCTTTCCTCCTCCCCATAACCACCACCATGTGAGGTTGTTGGTTTGAGAGTGACTGGTCCTAAGTCACTGAACTGACTTTCATGCCTAAGAAGGAATTCAAACTCATGGTCTTCTAGTTTCTGGCCTGGGTACCTTCACCACTAGACCAAACTGGCTCAGTATATTTTTCCCCATTGCTGTATTAATATATACATGATGTGGAATTAATACAGTAACTTATTCAAAAAATTATGCCAGCATACTATGAAGAGAAGGTAGCAAACCCTAATTTGTACGATCAGAAGATAAATTGTCTTACAATAAAGTGTTATACCACTCCATATCCTAAAAACTCTATTTGTAAAGTAAGAATTGTCAAAGTGCACATTTGTGGTTCATCTTACAAACAAATTCAAAGCATGAATGTATTTTAATACATTTAATGCATTTTTATGGATACTGGAAATTTGCTAGTCTCTCATGTCATCCCCATGATCTACCAGTGTCTCCATGGAAACAAATAATGGCCATAATCACAAACGTTGAACAAAACTAGTTATAGAGCTGAGAACCTTCACCTTTGGTTGTTCCTAACATATGTTTATACTTAGACACGAAGCATGGTTAGCATGAAGAAAGCTAGGATTTTACAGATGGACCTTCTTTTTCATTGGAATGCAACTTGCCCAGTCATTCCCAATAGGTCGATGGCAGCTACAGAAATTAGAAAATTCTTGCTTCTCAGTGAGTCATGACAGGGCAACCTTTGAATCTATGTAAAGCTTATAGAAATTGCTTATTTTTCACCTTGACTGGGTAAATTATAATGGTCTAAATTTGGTGAATAAACTAATGGCTATAATTCCACAAAATCATTTCCATAATGTGGAGCATTACATGTTAGAATGGAACAGTTTTTCTGTCAAAACATAATTGCCCTTTATTGGGAGTGGTAAGAACCAACTTGAAAAGTATGACCTAAGAGCAATAGCTCAGGGCTGGAATTAATCAGAATCCAGATGGATTGCTATTTAGTGACATATTTTGGCAGCAACTTGCTGGGATATAAGTGAACATTTGATCATTTCTCATTTAGTAAGGGTTCAGTCAGTGCCACGATTAAGCAAAGAATGAAAATCACAAATGGATGGCTTTTCATCCAAGAGCTGAAACGCAATTCTTATTAGAAAAAACATTTCCCTTAGAGAACTTTGAAGAGTACCGCTTTAAGAAAATTAAAAATAGATTGTGGAGAGACCTGGACCTTCTTGTTCAATTAAATTGCAATTCTATAGAGAGAAGGTAGGCATCTATCTTTAACTCTGCTCTTTCCACATATGATCGTGATAAGAATTAATTCTTAAATTAGTTCTTAAATCCAATGAGGTAAAAAGGAACTATGGGAGGATTAAATCAGAATAATATGAGGAAGAGACTGATCTTAAGAATTCTTTAGTGATATCCAGCATGGATAGTTGAGTGTCTGTGTGTCTCTGCTTGTGTTTGTGTATGCAAATTTCTACTGATCTTTCCCAAACAGTAGAAGATAATTTCCATTACTACTTTTCATTTATAATCTCTGACATTCTTTGCTTGTTCCTCTAAAATGTTCACCTCTATAATAATACAAAAGACAAATAAAGAGAGTTTGGCAACTGTTTATTGAATATAACACACATACGTATCAATTCCCAACTCAAATTATCATTTATTTATTTATTTTAACTATTCAATGTTTCATTGAATTTTACTGTTTATTGGTCTTTCTTGGCTACTCTGATGTACTTGCTCCTTTATGACAAGAAGATAAGGCTATGTAAAAATGGGTGGTTATTATGAGCTCTAGGTAATAAGTAAAGAAATAGTAATCACATCTGCATGAGAATTGCCTTAATAATCAGAACTGCTTCATGCCAGGAACCAAAGTTTCTGATGGAAATATATAGATATGATTTCTTAGCATATTTGATTTTTTCCTTTCCATATAGACAAGTATTTATTCATTAAAATATTTTCCAGCTTTTCTGTCAAATTGCTCACAAGAAAGAACTTAATATTCTTTTTAAAACAATGGAACAGCCACTGAACATAGAAGTCAGAAGGCAAAAAGATTAACCCGTCCAAAAGCTTTTTATTATTATAATTTTTAAAATGCCCCTGCTGCTTGGTCCAAATATATCGTAGCATTTCTTCTATCAGTCACAAGATGTCAGTGTCTATATTCTCTTTCTAAGTTCCCCTCATGCAAATCTTTGTACAAATTTTTAAGTAGAAAAGTGATGTATAATGTTAGTCTTATCCTTTTACAGACCAATGGGAAAATTAAGAGAGTTATGATGTAAAGTTTCCAAAAATATCCCAAAACGATGGTGACAATATCTTTTAAATTTTAATGCAATGATATTTAAATAATTATGAAAAATGCAATCAATATAGACTCAGCAATAGGAGGGAAGGAAGGAAGATTTATGAATAAACATTACAATCTGCCTTTTCTTGTCAATTGCTTTCTATCGGTTCTCTGCTCAGTCTGCTTAGGGTTGGGAAGGATTA
Source organism: Hydrophis major (assembly GCA_033807585.1). Classification (NCBI taxonomy): domain Eukaryota; kingdom Metazoa; phylum Chordata; class Lepidosauria; order Squamata; family Elapidae; genus Hydrophis; species Hydrophis major. The sequence goes on along the minus strand of CM066331.1, from coordinate 84,523,634 downwards.
TGGTAGGCATTAAAAGCCATCAGATATTTAACATGGGCCTCTATCCCTAAAAATAAGCCCACAAAAGTCAATTTCTGAACATTTGATCAATGAGTATTGAGCTCAGCTATTTAGCTCATTAATTGTATCTTCTAAGATCAGCAGTTAGAGCCAGTTTGGGGTAGTGGTTAAGGCATTGAACTAGAAACTGAGAGTGAGTTGCATGACTAGCAATTTTGAAGTGATCAAAAATATTTAACTTACTCACTTTATTACTTCACATCTTTTTAACAATCTGAGCTACTATTTTTCCAGAGAGCCAGTTTGGTGTAATGATTAAGGTTCAAAGCTAAAAATCTGGAGACTAGTAGGAGTTCTAGTTTTGCCTGGTGCACAAAACCAACTGGGTGACCTTGGGCCAGTCAATTCCACTCAGCCCTCAGAAGGCGGCAATGACAAAAACATTTCTGAATAATTTTGCCAAAAAAAAAACCCCAAACCCCACAGAGACCTATGCAGACAGTCTCTTGAAAATCAGACATGATTGAAGAGAAGAAGAAAAAACATCAGCACCTACCTGACAACAAATATATGGAGGTCAATGAACTTGAAGAACATGTTCGAGTTATTTCTATTTATTTAAATTATGGTAGGAAAAACATGCAGAGTATTTTTTTTCCCCTCACTGACACCTTTTCTTTGTTCTTTTTATTACAACAATTTTGATACTATCCGTTCTAAGGAAGCTGATTAGCCTTTCTTTATCATTAATTGGAAGGGATCTTGGATAAAGGAACCCCATCAGAGTTTGTGCCCCATATCCAGAAATGACTTCCTTCTGCCATAAATCTTAACTTTGAAATTCAGCACTTTATTTACTGCACAAGAGCTTTAAAAAAAAATAAAAGAAAAGGACAGGATTGAAATAATATGTTAGTTTCAAGTGTGGGACCTTGAATAACCCAAGGAAATATTTAACTTGTTTTGTTTTTCTTGGACTGGTTGACATCTTGAAGCAAAATACTAATTACTTTGGATTCTCCCTTAAATTAAAAAAAAATGCCCTGAAGCTTAGAGAACTACAGTTCACCCCACACCTTTCCTGCCCCCCCAAATAAAAAAATCTAAAACTTCTTTGGTGTTTTGGCAAAGAAACAGTACTTGTTTTAAATCCTGCCTCTTCTGTAGAAAACATTATATATGAAATATTCCAACTTGCATTCCTCATCTTTTCGATTTAATTTCAGAATATTCAGGGCAAATAAATGCAATATTTGATACCTGATATTCTGAAAGTTCCCTCAAAACCTGATTAAGGTGCCAAAGTGCCAGGGACTTGGCACCATTGTTGAGGGGAGCATTTTTATCCTCACCTCTAGTAGGATTTGTATTTTTCTGTTTATAATATTTATTACTGTGTCTTTTTTTCAGATTCTTACCTGTTCTTTTCATATTGGCAGCTGTATCTATTATTGTGCAGTCCAGGATTGTCTTTGGGTGAGATGGGCAGCTGCATAAATTTGATAGAACAAATAAATAAAATATTTAAAGGGCCTATTTATGTTGAAGGGTTGATGAAATAAATTTAGCTTTTACGGCCAAACAAACCTGAACAATTTGAGTTTCATTAAAATAAGAATCTTCTGCTTGGTAAATAGGTATCTAGTCCATTAGCCCCCTCAGCTCACCACCCATCCACCCCCTGCAGGAAACAGAACCAGCTAAATCCTTTTCAGTGCATTTGAATAGGCCACAATCTTCCCTCTCAACATTTTGCCATTCAAATTAATGTCCATTACAAAGGAAAGAAAATAACCTTGAAAACAACTAATTTCCAAGTGTAAAAGCTTCATCAGAAAACAACTTTTGCATATAAATTAGGCCTCCACCTTCTGGTCTTGTTTAAAGCTGACTTGGAAGCCGATTTAAACATTCAACCCCAACCCCCACACCCTCATCCAATAAGGTCTTAAGCCCAGGAAAAAAATTAAAAGGTGAGGAAAATATATAAAAGTGAGGAAAGAATAAGGGCTGGGTCCAACATGGTCCCTGTAACAATTCTTTTCATGAAGCTTCAGGAGGACAGACAATAATCTTTCACACATTTTTTGAGCCCAATTAGGATGAGAAGGAACAAAGGAAATCACTTGAAGTCACCTTTTTAATTGACAGCCACTTCTGGGATTAAAAAATACCTTCAGAGGTGGAGAGGAGGTATATTTAGAAGTAGGGAGCTCTTCAAAACAGTCTCTATAATCCTTTCTCCCTTTAGAGTATAAAAGAGTGAAATAGGGTTTTTCTCAGTTTTGATTTGTAAACAAAGGAACCCTTCCTGTCATCTCACTCAATTCTTTTAGTGGCCTTTCAGACAGATATGTCAGGAGTGTGTGTATAAAAAAAAAGGGTAAAATGGTGGGTGCAACTGCACAATACACATATTAAAAACAAAAAACGGGGCTTCGATTATGCAGCAAACTCCATTCTTCTTGACTCTTTTGAATCCCCCCCCCGCCATTTATGGACCCCCCTGTGTGTCAAACTGACTTCACATTATAATTTTATAAGCTTTAGATTTCCATATTGAATAATAGGGAAAGTTCAATAGTCAATGATAACAATTAATTACACCAGGGTATCAAAGATGCAGACCGTCATTAAAAATAAGGATAAAAACAACAAAGATCTCAAGCTGAGTTGGAAACCTGACGATATAATTTCTTATCACTGACTTCGATTGGGTTGTTTTTAATTCCTAGTGCAGACTTCATCCTTGAGATTTTCTTAAGATCCCCCAATCATGTCCTGATTTAGCTACATTATTACCACCACAGATGGACTAAACCTGGGGAGTCAACGTTAGCTGGAAGACAAATCACTCAGGAGCAGTAATATTGGAAAATTGAATTGGGAGATGTGAATGTTTGTACAACAGGACTTCACTCAGTTACTTTTTGGTGTGTATGTGTCTTCATATCAGTGCTGACCCCTGGAGACTCTCTGGACTGGCCCCTGCAGTTTTCTTGACAGGTTCTTTTGAAAGTAGTTTGCCATTTCTTTTTTCCTAGAGCTGAAAGAGAATAACTGGCCCAAGATCAACAAGTTAAAAAGCAGGACTAGAACTCACCTTCTCCTGATTATTCCTGAGCTGGTAGGTGCTCAACCATTACTTCAGTAAGATGACTCCTACTAACACATTGCCTCCATAATATACATAACAGCCCCAGGACTCAGGTCAATTCACCCATTTGACCTCAGATGGAGATATAACAATTGGGATAGAATTTGAGCTAGGGACTAGCTAAGCCAGTGTTTTTCAACCTTGGCAACTTTAAGATATATGGACTTCTGTTCTCAAAATTCCATTTGCCCAGGTTGAAAAATACTGAGCTAAACCATTATTTAATGACCTGTTTAAAATGCTTATGGGTGACCTGTCAAAAACATTTAAAGGCAATAAAAGTTGCATTTGGCAGCTACAGTTAAAAAAATAAAAACACCAATAGTTTCAAGGGAACCTGATCCAGCCTGTCTTGCAACTTTCTCTTCAACTCAGATGTTTACGGTGCTAATTCAATAAGAGACTGGATGACAAGGAATGAATGAGTGATGAGAAACATGGAAAATTAACACATTACAGGAAATTGAAAGATTCAAATGCTTATGGCAACATGCTATTTTTAATACTAACTTGCAGCTTCCAGGCATTTGGAAGTAAATCAAAAAGAAGATTGAAATATTGATGTAAGATTTGCATCGTTCTTGGGAAATATGTTATTCTGGGAAAAATAATAAGCTTAACTCATGATAATTCTTGTTCCAGGAGTTAGATCCATTTCAAAAATAATGTTAAAAGAAGAATAGGAAGGGCAATCAAATCGCATTCCAGTTAGCTATAATTACACAGTCTCATTATCCATAACTACAAACAATGCTACTTGTTTTGGACTCTGTATAAAACACAAATCCCATTTAAATATATATATTTTGTATACATATATGTATATAATATAAAATATGTATATGTGTGTGTGTGTGTGTATGTATATATGTAAAATATGTATATAAATAAATCCCTTTAAATATGAATATTTGTTTCCAGTTTGCAGTCATTATTGTGGCTGCCAGAAAAGCAAGATGAAAGGGCAAATATTGTATAATGTTCATGGTGAAAGAGAGGAAGTGATATAGGAAATGAGCTGTGCATATATTTTGAAATTTGGCTAAAAATTATCATAGTCTTATCCCAAAGACTTTTTTTCTAACCTTTTTTGGCTCAAAATTGTAATTCTGTTTTAAATTATTGTAGCACAGTGTTTCGCAACCTTCACAACTTTAAGACCTGTGGACTTCAACTCCCAGGATTCACCAGCCTCCATGATTGGCTAGTGAATTGTAAGAGTTGAAGTCCGCACATGTTTTTTAAGCAATGAAGCTTTATAAGGAAACCAACTATTTCCTGGAAAACTCAGGAACCATAAAATGTTTTCTGAATAAAACATATGACCTCTAGGTTCTGTACAGAAAGTCTATTTATTTTTCCTTGCTGTTCAAATTTTAAATATGGTGGTTTACAAGATAGTGGTATTCTCTTGTATTTCTTCTTTTCTCTGAAGCTGAAAGTATAAAAAATATGAAAGTCCAGCTACAGAAATTATTTGGTGAGGAGTATCAAGTTGAACCAAGAGGAAATGTGGGAGTTTCCTTTGTTCTGGGAGTTTCAGAAATACAATAGAAGGAGAATGATAGATAACAGGAATATTTGACTTGATTGATTTTATAACATGGAACAGGTTTTTTTTTAAGTAGGTATTTTTTTAGTGCATTTTGTACCATATGTAATGACCCAGGGTGGGATATAAAATAAACACAAAAAACAGGTAAAGCCCTTCACTTTGCTTCTAAGCTGCAAATATCCTTGACTGGAAACAAAAAACTTCCACACGAGCAGTTACAAGAAGAAGGAAATACTGTTTAAACTAAAAATGCCCATAAATTATAAAGAGAAAACAACAACACAAACCAGACAAGATAAGGGCTTGAAGACATCCACAGATATCAGAACACACACTGGGAAAGACGCCAAACTCAGAAAGGAACAATAAACTAGATATATTTCCAAGCTTTGTTTCCAGCACTCGCCTGTACACATGTCCATCCTCTTATCCAGTTGTCACAGCTGCAGCCCATGAAGAGGATCAAAGCCCTCTCCTCCCCAGTAGACCACGTCTCTCCCTTATCCTCTCTTCCCTGCGTGCCCTAGGATGGAGAGGGGATGGGCCTGGGTCCTCCTCTGACTGCTCAGTTGACCTCTGCCCTTCCCCAGCCTCCTCCACAACCTCCAGAGCCACACTTCCACTCCCTGTTGGCTGTTCCTCCTCTCCCTCAGAGTCAGTCTCCACCAGGGGCATGGGTTACAGCAATCCAGATAACAGATAGACGGCTGGATTAGATATATTTCTTTACTAAGCATTAACATAATGGATAGGATAGGATGGGATGCAGACAGGAGAGGGATAGATGGGACTTTAGTGATCTTCTAGTCCAGGTTGTCAAACTGGATTTCTTCTGGGGCCAGATCAGCTTTGTAGTTCTCTTCTGTGGGCCAGCCAGGGGCAGGGGAGATGGGATGGACACTTCCTGCAGTACTCTGCCAGCCAAAACAAGGCGGATCCGGTCTGTGGGGTGTTTAAATCTGGCCCATGGGGCCAGCCTGGAAATAGCAAAGGACTGGCCAGTGGTGTCCCTTTTTGTCTGGCAGAGTGTTGCAGGAGGCCGCCCAGGCCCAAAACGGGGGGTAGGGGGCTGCACCAGAGGCGGTATTTAGGTTCTGATCAGTTCTGGAGAATTGGTAGTAGAAATTTTGAGTAGTTCAGAGGACTGGCAAATACCACCTCTGACTGGCCCCGCCCCCATCTATTCTCTGCCTCCCGAGTCCCAGCTGATCGGCTTGTTATCATTAACTATTGAACTTTCCCTATTATTCAATATGGAAAACTAAAGCTTATAAAATTATAATGCAAAGTTTGACACACAGGGGGTCCACAAAGGGGGGGGTGTTCTCAAACGAGTCAAGAAGAATGGAGTTTGCTGCGTAATCGAAGCCCCACTCCTGTTTTTAAAATGTGTATTGTGTAGTTGCACCCACCATTTTACCTTTTTTTTATTCACACACTCTGGACATATCTGTCTGAAAGGCCACTAAAAGAATTTTTTGGCCTGCACAGGAGAACGGAGCTGGAAAGCAGGTTAGTGAGGTGGGGAGAGAATGGAGATTTTACAGTATCCTTCTGCCACACCCACCAAGCCACACCCACAGAACCAGTAATAAAAATTTTTGAATCCCATCACAGGACCACACACAGTCCCCCTATGCCCATTTTGGCTGCCATTAGCACCGCAGGCAGGTCCTTTGCTGTTTCCAGGGTGGTCCTGCAGGCCAGATTTAAGCACCTCATGGGCAGATCTATTTCAGACAAGTGGCTGTCCAGTCTCATCTTAAAAACCTCCACTGATGAAGCATTGAATATAAAAATATTCAATGAAATATGAAAAAAATATTCATAAAACATGAAAATATTGTTAAAGACCCTTGCATGTAGTTTATAGATTACATTATTGTTAAACATCCAGCTCAGTCAACAATTCATCAAGAGTTGTTATGTTTCTAATAATCAATTAATATTTGGAATTTGGAAAGAGAAAGAGAAGAAGGAAGAAAAGTATTAACTTTTGGAACTTTTTTCTTTTTTTCCTTTTTTTAATTGCTTTTGATTGTCTTGGATTAAAAATACTTGTGGTTGTTTTGGAAAAAGTTTCCCTTTTCATAATGGCATTCTCTGTGGATGAACTAGAGATTGAATATCAAAAATATAAAAAAGAAGATACTTTGGGCGCTTTGTTCCAATTCTTAGAAATGGCGTTATGTTCCTTAGAAAAGTTGACGCAGCAGAAGGACTGGGACAAGGAAGAAGAGGAAGAAGAAGCCATCTTTGATGAACAATGGGTTCCTTCCGGAGAGGAGGAGAAAAAGGATAAGAAAAAGGGGTTTTTAAGAATTATAAAAACAACCAAAAGAGAGAAAAATGAGCGAAGAGATGGAGGCAAGGTTAGAAAACAAAAGAAAAGGAGCAAGAAAAGCGAAGGGAAAAAGCAAAGGGGTAGAAAGGGCAAGGAGAAGAATAAGCAAGAGAGAAAAGGGGGGAGGAGAAGCCTTAATGGGGGGAAGCAAGATTTAAAGAAAAAAAGTTTATTTAGAGACAATGGGTGAATTTAATTTAGATTAAAAGAGGGATTCTGGAGGGTATTTAAGAGTGTGTTTTTATATGTATGTATATTTAGAATAAAAAATTTATTATGTAATTTTAAGAATTTTTTAAACAGAATCCCAAGAAAGATTTATATGTAGTATTTTTAAGTTAGGTAATGTGTTATAGATGCAACTCCAATTGGTTTACAGGAGAAGTATAGTAAAAGAAAAAAGATGAATGGATGTTTGGAAATAGAACAGACAAAGAATGTTGTTGAAAATGGTAATAATGGAAGGATATATATGCTTTTTTTTTGATTTTGTATATTGATAAAAGGCAATAAAATTTTAATTGATAAATAATTTGGATGGAAAAGAGAAGTAGGGATAAGATATGAAGTTAATATTATATGAAATATTGATATTATAATCTGGAAATGTTATGTTTTATTGGTCTATCATTATTTTTTTTTTTTAGAAAAGAATTTATAAGCTGTTATGCCTTGATTTTGTGTGTATTGATTTTAGAAAACTGATAAAAATGGTTTTTATATACATATATAAAAAAGAAAATGATAATAAGATATAGAAGGAGACTTAGGTTGAATATGATGTTTGAATTTGTGTCTGTGTAAAGAGTTTTTAACCCGGGAACAGACAACCTTCAGAAAAGATCTTGTAGTTTTGTCTATGTTTTGTGTTTGTATGTTTGTGTATTATGCTTATGATAAAACTAACAAAATTTGTTTTTTATTAAAAAAAAGGAAAAAAGAATCAATAAAACCTTGGAGGAATGTTAGATGAGAATAATTTAAACAAGTCAGAAAGAAAAGAATATGATGATTATAAAATGGATAAATATGGAAGAGAAATGAAATTGAATTGGAGTAAAGAGAAATAATGAGAAACTTGATGAAAGATATTTGCGTGTCCATATGGGGATGGGATAAATTGGAATTATGTTGTATAAAAATATTGTTTTGTTTGACTTGTAAGGATTTACAATATTAAGAGGTTTTATGTGTTTATGTATTTAATGGTTAATGATGTGTTGTTTTATCTTTAAAATTAATAAAAATTTGTTTCAAAAAAAAAAAAAAGAGTTATTTCTAATGGTATTATCTTCTCATATATCAAATATTTCATGGAATTAAACTGATTTCCAATTTAGTTTTGGATATACTGCTCTAATTTGGAAGATGTACAGAGAACATTGTCTAACAATGGCTGAAATTAATAAAAATTGTTATTGTGAGTCAGTGATACTTTACTGAAGAGTATGTGCTTTCTATATCACATACTTCCTATTAACTCAAATTTTCTATTTAATGTTGTTACAATGGGATTTCAATTATTGCCTGAATTTCTTCTTTATTCCAAGCAACAATTTTTGGATAGAGATAAATAATTGACAGATGACAGATAATAAATAGATATTTGACTAAAAAAATGATGATGGTTCAAAATCCCATTAAATTTGTGGGGGTAGGTAAGCGTTACAAAAATGAAAAAGAAATCAACTTATATTTGTCTAAATGCATTCCTAGTATACTTTAATTACTCAAAGATTATATTAACCTTACTTTCCCATGGAAAGAAAACCCCCTAGATTTTCTATAACTAAATTAATGCCTACCATATAATGTTTCAGGGAGTTACCTTGTCTGATTTTCAACTTTAACCCCGGGCATATATTTTTACATATTATGGAATGAAGTAATTGATTAAAACAAGTCCATTACATGCATAATTAGAAAGTTATTTCAGTTAATCATTGACTTATGACCACAATTGAGCCCAAAATTTATGTTATTAAGCGAGACAGTTGTTAAGCAAAATTTGCCCATTTAGCAACCTTTCTTGCTGCAGTTATTAAGTTACTATCATGGTTGTTAAATGAATCTGGCTTCCCCATTGATTTTGATTGTCAGAAGATTGTGAAAGTTGATCACATCACCAGGACACTGCAATAGTCATAAATATGAGCCAGTTGCCAAGCATCTGAATTTTGATCACATGACCTTGGAGATGTTGCAATGGTCATAAGTGTGAAAAACAACCATACATCCTTTTTTTCATGGCCATTGTAATTTCAAATGGTCACTATATGAAATGTTATAAGTCAAAGATTGCCTGTACTGTGTGTTATCTCTGTCATGTCATGGCAACAAAGGATGGGTAGGATAAAATAGTTAGCCATGCCTCTATTGTTATATCCAGCATTAAAGGCTACTAGGCATATTTGGAAAATTCTGGGATTGAAGTATACTTTTGATTCATATTCACACAATAAACTTATCCTCTGGGACAATCCCAATTTGAAAATAAAAGGAGTTGGTTTGAGGTTTTAAGGTGCAATTAGTAATAAGTATGCTAAACTTGCTTTATTCCTCATCAAATTTTTAACCATTTGAATTATTGAAAAAGGAATCTGGGTTTCTTAATTACTGTCAGTATTAGAACATGTTTCAGATAACTCTAGACCAGATGTGTCAAACTGGTGGCCCGCAGGCCTGATGAATCACATGCAGGCCATGCCCACTCCAGCTGTGTGAAGGGGAAAAATATCGTGAAACGTTATGTGATGGCAAAGTGACGCCACGAGTTAAACACCTGTGCCCTAGACCTACAACATTTTTATGTGCAAATAAAAACTATCACTAAGATAGATATTAATAACATACATGATGTTCTGGATCAAAAGTTGGGATACCCTAACCATATCGCTAAGGATCTTAAATATGTTTCTTGTATTCTTAAAATGATACTAATTGAACAAAACAAATTTACAGTTACCGGGCATCCCAGATAATGCATTAAAAAAGCTGGTGATTAATTTCATTATTTTGGATGTGAAAAAAAGTATAGAGGAAACACCTGTTCATATGATATGGAAGGCATTTTTGAACTGATATCAATAAGTTTGTTAATATATTTTTAAATGCCTTCAAGTAAACCTTGATTCTGGACAACTTATTGACTTTATAGCCTCCATATTCCTTCTGTGCAGAAAAGTAGCCATTTGTTCTTTTAGGAAATCATGAAATGTATGATACTCGGATGAGATCCAGGTGTATTTTTAGAAGAAATCACATTTCTGCATTTTCTCTTTTGAGGTTTATCTCTGGAAACCCCCATGAATGGTATCCATGGGGATTTCCAGGTTCATTTGAAAAGAAACCATATCCAAATGGTATCGCTATGAAAAATCATGCCTTCTTGCATCCTGTAAATGAGAATATATAATAAGTGATGCATCCTTCTATAATAGGGATGAATAGTCCATGGCCTAAAAGCCCTACACCATTGGTTAATTCAATAGCAAACCATATTTCTAAATGTTTTCCACCAAGCCTCAAAAATCTTGTCTTACCTTTCAATCAAAGAACACCAGTCAAAACTAATATATTTTCTCATCCTTCTCATTCTTCACATGGATCTTGATAGTAGAATACAAAGATGACATGTGTGCTAACACAAACGGGACCTGCTCCAAAATTCTCACCATCTTACAGGAACGGTGTTGCTCAGAAAACCAGTTAAACGTGCTCACCTCCAACATATCATAAGCTATAACAGTAATGCTGACCTCTTATTTTATGTTTCCTATAGTTTCCATCCAATGTTTTGTGAACCACCAGCTAAGCATGACATCTTTATTGTAATCTATGGTAACAGAAACAAAGCGTAAGTATCAAAAAATATTAAAAACACCTTGTGGTCCATTTCATTCGCTCATATTCATTGTACACCAGCTCTTGTTAATAATAGCAGCAGCAGCAGCAGCAATAATAATAATAATAATAATAATAATAATAATAATAATAATAATACCAGTTAGTAGCATGTATTGTGGCAAGAATGCCCTGTCTTCCCAAGCATTGGCTATGGCCCTTCATATCTCTGCTTTTTGACATTTTCACGTCACAGTTCAAGATGGATCTATTTTTTGAAAAAAGAGTCAAGAGTCAAAAGTCCACTTTCCCCTCCTGGCTTAATTAAATGGGAAAAAATGGCAAAACTGTCTCTCCCCCCACCCTTTTTAAAAATGCTTTGGCCACCTAATGAGAAGGAAGGACTCCCTGGAGAAGAGCCTAATGCTGGGAATGATTGAGGGCAATAGAAGAAGGGGACAACAGAGAATGAGGAGGCTGGATGGAATCACTGAAGCAGTCGGCGTGAGCTTAAATGGACTCAAGATGGTAGAGGACAGGAAGACCTGGAGGAACATTGTCTATGGGATCCCGATAATCTTCGCAATTAACAACGACAAAAACAAGTAAAGGTAAAGAACAGGTAAAGAAGGAAGGAAATCCACCAGCCAGAGAAATTCACCACAATCACAACTTTAAGTCTTTCCTGTGGCCCAAACAGGGGAAGGGTTGAATTTTGGAAGATGCTTTTTTAAAGGTAGCTTCATTTCCATTTGGTTTACACACGGGAGAAAAGCAGCCAAAGGACGCAAGGCCCTTGGACTTCAAGATACTTTAGCTGTTGAAATTGGCAGATATTGATTCCTTGTTGCTGTTTTTTTCTGTTGTTCTTCTGTTGGTTTTAAGTACAGGTAGTTCTCGACTTACAACAGTTCATTTAGTGACCGAAGTTATAACGGCACTGAAAAAAGCATCTTATGACTGTTTTTCACACTTATGACCGTTGCAGCATCCCCATGGTCATGTGATTTACATACAGATGCTTGACAACTGACCCATATTTATGCAGTGTCCTGAGGTCATGTGATCACCTTTTGCGACCTACTGACAAGCAAAGTCAACAGGGAAGCCACTTAACGACCATGTTACTAATTTCAGAACTGCAGTGATTCCCTGAACAACTGCAGCAAGAAAGGTCGTAAAATGGGGCAAGGTTCACTTAAGAATCATTTCACTTAACAGCATAACATTTGAGGCTCAATTGTGGTCATAAGTCAAGGACTACCTGTACACTGAAAATGGGATTGTACGTAGATTTTTTTAAAGGTTTTTTTTAAAGGGTTTGTTATTTATTTATTTAACGTATGGTGGGCTTAGTGAGCATGCGCTTATAGTACTACAGTGTACGATTATTCATAGAATATAAGTTCTATAAATAAATAAAGGAGGGAAGCAAATACATATTTATGTATTTTCGTCAGTAGGTGGCATTGGACTAAGTTGCATTCTGAGTGAATTGGTGATTCCTCTGGCTCTTCTATTTTAAGTGGTCTCAACAATAGAAACCTTGTCTAGCATCTCAGCTGCTTTATCTTTTCCGAGCCTTCCCTGGCAGACTGTATTTGTGGCTCCCCCAGAACAACACAGCTTTGGAAATCATATAAGGTGACTCCCATTTTTAAAAAAAAAAAAAATTAATTTTTTTTTTTTTTTTAAATGCATGTGAGGGCCCTGGTGATGATTCCAGAAAACTTCCATTTGCAGGAAAGCCCCTACAATTCCTTTGTTGTCTACTTGCACCCCTGTAATCCATTTATCAGGATTTTGAAGCAACTTGCAAAGCCAGCAAATCATTAAGCACATCATTATTCACGTAATTGCCAGAAGAAATGGACATCTCTTCAGTTGGATGGCATGCTAGCAGTAATTCTGTAATTCTTCGTTTGAAGTCAGTGGCCCGGCAATTATTTCCTTAATTTGCAGAGAAGTGGGGGGTACTATAGAGAGGAAGCGAAATAGGAAGACAACAAGGCTGCTTGCTTTGAAAGTTAGTGAACAGGTGTCCTACCAAGTTAAAAGGTTTGTGAATCACATCGTTACTTCATTTTACAAGAAGACACCAAGCCAATTCTTTAACATTTTAGGGTTGAGTGGACATAAAAGAGCCAGTTGCAGAGATTAATAAGACATCAGTGTCATGTTTATCTATGATCATTTTGAAATATTGTATAGACAGAATATTACTACATTAGGAGAGGTAAATCTCATCTCCCAGCTCAGCAAATTCTCAGTTTTTTCACAATATAAAAACATTCCCACTGCCTACTCAAGTTAGCTTAATCAGGATATTATATGTTTTAGATTCACCTTTTGCTACTTGGCTCCCTCAATAAATTGCTAAGCTCACCACCCAAATCCCCTAAACTTGTGATCAATTTGTATTTCACTTGTAGATAATCTATAAAATTACAGGAATAATCTATAAAATTGCAGGAATAAGAATGTAAGGCATGGAATAATAGATTAAGAGCAGAGTTATAGGGATTGCTAACACAAAATCTAGAGCTTCATAAAATTAAGATCTAAATGTAAGAACTGTACTTAACTATTGATATTAAAATAAATGGTGTACTAGATTTATAATAATACATTTAAATTAATAATAATATTAATAAGATGATAAAAATTAATAGACCAGTAGACTGTACTGCCTTGGAAGTTGTTAAATTCTGCCATATGTTGTTAAAAGTAGGCGGGCGTTGACATCTCCTAAGTACCATATGTTTTTTGGATTCTTGCCATTTCATTTGCTTAGAGACAAAGCTTTTATTTTAAGCAATACCATTATTTTACTCTCAACTTTTAGGTTATTCTTAGCTCAGGTCCTTTCAGTTTATTATTAGCAACATGTGCTGGATCCACTTATAGAAAGTAATCAAAATCCATGTTCTTCATATTGTGCTGTTGTTAGAATATTTCTGTTTTGCTTTGTTTTTGTTTCAATTCTTTTTTAATGCTGGTCCTTGCCCAAAATAAAGAATTTGATTGATTGATTGATTCTAATATATGATGATGCCATGTAGGCAGTAAAATAAAGCAGCACTAAATAAATGAAAGGAAAGGAAAAATATACTAGAATGGTGAACAGGTCAAACTATCTGTTTGCTCTATTATCATCTTCTCACAGATTTCATGATGTAAGAAATTTGCTGATGCCATAAGTGGGTCATTTGAAAAGATATAGGCATAAGAATTTAGGGTTAGAGTGTTGAAGTGTAATATCAGCTCTTTCACCATGTCTAATTAAATCATATAACAGGGTCAGCCACTTCCTCTCAGCTTCTTTTTCTCTGCTTCCTGTAAACCAGACAGGATCTGCTGGGGGTGGGAACTGCTATTTAGCAGGATGGGGAGATCAAAGAGTTGTTGAAGTGGTTAAGAGATGACACTTCATTGTAGACAATTATTAGCCTCTTCCGAGCCTTCCTCCCAAACTACAATCTATTGCTCCAAGACCTTTCATTATTTCTCTGCTTTATATCTCTTACTAATTCCTAACCTCTACAAAAGAAAATAAAATATGGCAGGATATTTTGTTTAAACAGTGTGTGAGCTTCTTCACAACAACGAAGGTTTCTAGCCTCCCCCTGCCTTTCTCTCCCTTAGATCGTTTTTTCAGAGAACCAAGAAGGATCCCAAAAGAAAGGACAGGAAAGCCCCTTCTGGGAAGACAAACTCTGAATCCAGTCTAGGTTTTATCTTTGGAAGGGCACTTTTTCCCTCAGACCTCAAGCCCACCAGACCTCAGATCCTGTCATTTATCGGCAAGCTAATCAGTTGATTCAATTTATCCAGCTTTTGATCAAAACTGCACCAGTCAAGCAGGGGAGATGTTTGTCTCTTCTGTGGCTCATCTGCCACCACAGGAGCTGAATGAATAAGCCAGGAACATGTTGTATACCTTCCCTCTCGTTTCCTGAATAGCCCATAGATATCCCAAGAAGCTACAACGCTCTGTTTTACAGCCTCACCAGGTTGGCCAATGGCAACTCTCCGTCCTCCTTGTGTGGATGTTGCAACAAGGGTTTTTCCAAATAGAAGGCTAGGACTCCGTTTAGTTTCTGCTCAGATAACTCCAGTGTTCAATTCTTTTTTCCATACAGAAAATACTCAAATCAAAATAGTGAGAAGCAATAAGGGGTAGAAGCATCAAAAACAAATTTAAAAAAAATAAAGGGTGTACTTGGATTCCAGCCGGTTCCCACATCTTAGATCAGGAAGTACTTTTAGTAGGACTGCAGCTTGATACATTTAGTGACTTGGTCTAACAATGAGTCCGTGAACAAATGTACCTGTAGGTGAGATATTGGAACAATTATCCTATTCTAGAATTGTTTCTTGTTTTTTTTTTCTTCATTTGACACCAGTCTCTGTTGATCAGGCCTTTTCTGTAAAAAAAAGAAAGAAAAAAAAGTCACAAAATGTTGTGGGCGTGTGATGTGGCCTCTTTCAAAGTACTTCATTCTATTCTGTGCCCACCTGTTGTTGGGTTTGTTTGTTTTCCTTCGACAACCAGCCAGTATTATACAACCATTCATAATACATTATATCCTCACTGAAGATGGTGGGGGCTGAGTCTTCTGACTTGGAGTGAGTCCTAATCTATTGTGTTGATTAAGTGATCCTCCAGATTTAGTCTTCCTTTCTGTGAATATTTCTGTCCTTTTGCAATCCTTGATTGCTGTCTCTCTCCTCTCAGGAGAATCCACATACATGTCTGAATCTTAAATAATCAAGGAAGGGAATGATATGCACTTGAGTTACATCTCTACAAACCCACACTTAATTAAGCAATCAGAATAGAGCTGGAAGGGACCTTGGAGGTCTTCTAGTCCAACCCCCTGTTCAAGCAGGAGACCCCATAGCATTTTCAGGCAAGTGACTGTCCAGTCTCTTCTTAAAAACCTCCAGGGATGAAACATCTACATCTTCTGAAGACAAGCTGTTTCACTGGTTAATTCTCTTCACTGTTAGGAAGTGTCTCCTTGTTTCTCTCCTTGATTAGTTTTCAACCATTATTTTGGGGTTTTTTTGTCCTGCCTACAGGTGCTTTGGTAAATAAGTTGACCCCTTCCTCTTTGGGGCAACCTCTCAAATATTGTAAGACTGCTATCATGTCCCTAGCCCTTCTTTTCTCTAGACTACCTAAACCCAACTCCTGCAACCATGCTTCATATGTGTTAAATGTATATTTAATCGACAAAGAAATAAATAAATTTAAAGAGATATAAATTTAAACACAAAAAAGAGTTTGTCACGAAAGTGACTGTCTGTGAAGGCTCTTAGATTGGGCTGAAAGGTGAAAGTGTAAGCAGTATGCTCCATCCCATATCTGGGTAGACCAGGTTGCCCTGATTTAAAAACAAACAAACATGTTTTTCATATGGTTCTGCTTAAAACTGGATAGATGTAATATTTAATCTTTAACAATTTTACCCTGGGACAAGCACCTTGGGAAGCTGTACCATAGAACTGAATGAAAATTGGAAAAGTGGAACATGAATTTTTGTTTATTCATTTTTTAAAAGCAGCATTTCTAGTGGATACTCAAAGTTGCTATGGCTATACATCTGAATTTGAGATCATGGGCCGGTCCTTTGCTGTTTCTAGAGTGGTCCCAAGGGCCAGATCTAAGTACTTCACAGGCTGGCTCTAGCTGCTGGGTCCTGAGTTTGACACCCCTATTCTAGATATTTTATCAATTACATCATTAGTCTGTCTTCCATAAAAGTCCTGTTCTTGTGAGATAGGTTGAATTGAAAGGCAAGAACGTGCCTCCAAATCAAGAATTTAAACTCATTTCTACCTAGGCTAGGGGTGTCCAACCTTACCTTACTTCAATTCTCCAAATTCCCCAGCCAGCCAGCCAGCCAGAATTGAAGTCCACAAGACTTAAAGTTGCCAAGTTGAACACCCTTAACCTAGGCCATGTCTACCATTGTTTCAAAAACTCAATGCTGGGTTCTTAAGTTCTAATTACTAACATATGTACTATATCTTTAGCAACTTTCCACAACCTGGTATCCCCAGGTAGACTTGTGGAATTCCCATGATCCACCTCGAAATAATATTTCCATCTTGTTTCAATGTATTGGTTCAAGATGGTATCTACTCCTCTGAATTAGCTAAAAATGAGAGGTAAACTCACCTTCTTCAATATTTTTTCCTGCAATTCCTAAAGGACATTATTGTCAGTTAGCATAGAATAGAATTGCCCTCTGGCACCACCTTCTGAAATTGAACTTCCAAGTATGAGCAGAGTCATTGGAAATGCTGACAGCTACTCAAAGTGGTGAGAAGTCTGAAAGAACCAAGGGAATTTAACTCCTCCATTTTTCCTGGCATGAATAATTCAAGACAACAGGATTTCTTTTTTCCTCCAAGCCACACTTGAAACTGAATCAAAAGAGAACCTGAAAATCATCTTTCATCCAAGATTGTCAAGAATTGATTAACTGCCTGTGTAGACCATTTCTGACACTAATGATAACCAAAGTAAAGTCTCCTTCGCATTCAAAAGAAATTTAAAGAAAACTTTGCAATAGCAACCAAAGGTGGCAGAGTTGAAGGCTTCTTTGTGGGTTGACTCCCATTGGCTAAACTGTGCACCTGTGTGCAATATCCAGTTAAATTTTCACAACTGAACAGAAGCATTTGAAGTGCAAAGTATGACCTGGGATCTCCACGAGCACAGAAACTTGGAATAACTTGATAAAAAAATTACTATTCCAGTTTAATAAGTGGGAGACCATTTTGCCAGGTTGGGAATTATTAAAGCAATAGTTCAAATGTAAACAAGAAGCTTCATAATCTATATAGGGATATCCAACCTTGACAACTTTAAACCTTGTAGATTTCAACTCCCTGAATTCTCCAGCCAGCATACCTGTGCTGTCCCAGCCAGTCTATGGGAATTGGATAGTTACTTAGGAATTATGAGTTATCCCCTTAAGGGAATGCATCATGGTAAATGTAGCTAAGGTATCTTGGGAAGTGTAGACCATGTCACGTGACCACATCTGTAATCCTGATTGGTCACTGAATTGACCCTTGGTGGGTTGGGGGAGGTTTTCCTCACTTTTGCTCAAACTCCCTAACTCATGGGAGTTGCTTTCTATCCCTACGAGATGGTTTAGGAGATAACCATCTTTTACTACAAGGCAGATATACAAAGGATTGGTCATTAAAGAAGAACTTTGTCACAAATGTGAGTTATGAGGATACCTGATGAACCAATAAATGTACTTTGTTATGGACATCTTGTTGAATTCATTTATCTGCATCTGCACAGTTTAAAAATCCACAACTGTGCAGAAGACAGAAAAGTAAAAGATGGTTATCTCCTAACCCATCCCGTAGCAATAGAAAGCTGAGGGTCAGTTTAGTGATCAATAGGATTACAGATGTGGTCACATGATATGGACTACATTTCCCAGGATACCTTAACTACATTTACCATGATGCATTCCCTTAAGAGGACAGCTCATAATTCCTAAGTAACTATCCAATTCCCATAGACTGACTGGGACAGCACCTGACTGAGAATTCTGGGAATTGAAGTCCACAGGTCTTAATGTTTCCAAAATTAGACACCCCTGGTCTAAATCTAGATGTCTTATCTAAAATCATGTGATGGACCATTGGTGTTGCCAAGAAGCCACAAATGGGGTCTTCTGGCTCACCCACCAGTGAACTCCATCATGCCAAAAGCCAACACATTGATTAAATTGCTACAATGGGTTTGGTAAAAAGAGCAAGCTGCAGGACTATCACATATTCAAAGATTTTGCATTCATCTTTTAAGCTGCTTGACTTCACTGTCTATGGGAACATATTCAAAATGCAGACAAGGGCAGATGATAGTAACTGGGAATTTTCTAACAAGTCAACTACTACTTCAGAAGGAGAAATGTTAGAAAAGTATAGTGCTTACCTCTTTGCCAATTACCTTTAAAGGCCTTTATTTTTCTGGAGGACTCACCTTTCTTCTTGTAACAAGATTTTAACAAGATTAAAAATCCTCTCCACTTTCTCTACTCACATGCACATCCTTGAAAGAAGTATGTATAGGTAGTCCTCGACATTTAATGACCATTCAAAGTTACAATGTCAAAGAAAAAAGTGACTTAAGACCTTTCCCCCCCGCATCTCTATGGTCACGTAATCAAAATTTGGATGATCAGCAACTGGTTCGTACTTATGACGGTTGTAGTGTCCCAGGATCATATGGTCATTTTTTGGGACCTTCTGACAAGCAAAGTCAATGAGGAAGCCAGATTCACTTCACAGAGTGGTGGGATTTCAAAGATTTTTTACCACCGGTTCGATGGGCATGGCTTGGTGGATGCGCTTTGCATGTGTGCAGACACCATGTGTGATTGCACATGCCAAACACTCACTTTGTGCCAGGTGCAGAGGCATTCCAACTCACCTCCTGCAATCCTGCACTCTCCTGGTCACTTCAGCAGCTGTCGTGTGTCAAAAGCAGGGAATAAAGGGGAGTATGGGAGGCCGGGTGGCCGGGTGGGCCCAACAGCAGAGTGGCAGAGACAGAACAAGTTCAATCTCCGCTGCTCATCAGCGCTACCAGCTCAGCAGAACCAGGCCAAACCGGTAGAATACCACCACTGACTTCACAACAAGGTTACTAACAGGGGTGGGATGCTACCAGTTCTTCCCGGTTCTATAGAACCAGTAGCTCTGAAGAGCAGCAGACATTGAACTGGTTCTGTGTTTGCTGCTGTTGGGCCCACCCACCCGCCTGGGCTCTTACCTGTCCTTTATTTCCTACTTTTTCAACCTCAACTGCTTTGCGTGGCACAACTGAGGTTGAAAAAGCAGGAGAAAAGAGGCTTTTCAAATGCTGCACACCTGCGCGCAGCACTTTTCAGCTGTCTGGGCGGCACAGCTTAAAGTGTTTTTACACGCGCACGCAGCAAAACATAGTTACCGAACTGATAGTAACACCAATTGAATCCCCCCACCCTGGTTACTAACTTATAAATTGCAGTGATTCACTTAGAAAGGTCGTAAAGTGGGACAAAATTAACTTAAGAACTGTTTTACTTAGCAACAGAAATTTTGGGCTTAACTGCGGTCATAAATCGAGGATCACCTCTATATGTGAATGAAATTCCTTTAAAGTTTGTTCTACATTTTTAAAAAAATCGGGTCAAGCTAGATTCCTGTTTTCATGGCAACAAACAGACATACTTTACTATTAACGTCTTCTATAATATTTCATTTCCTAGCTTAACTCACAATCCTTTTATTTCCTGGAGGTCTATTAACAAACCACCAATGAAGCCTAACTTTACTTAGCTCTGGAGCCCAACCGAACTCAGCCAAATGCTGCTGCAACTTATATTAGCCTTTGTTCACCTGGTGCTCTTCAGAAGTCTTGGATTCAATTTTCCAGAATTCTGAGCAGTGTTGACTAGGAATTCTGGGAACTGTAGATACAGTATATCTGGAAGGAGGTAGCCCTTAGCAATAGCACTTATATACTGCTTTGCAGTGCTTTACAGCCCTCTCTAAGCGGTTTACAGAGTCAGCATATTGCTCCCAACAATTTCAGTCCTCATTTTACCCACCTCAGAAGGAAGGAAGGCTGAGTCAACCTTGAGTCTGATGAGATTCGAACTGCCAAATTGCAGTCAGCCAGCAGTCAGCAGAAGTAGCCTGCAGTACTGCATTCTATCCACTGCACCACCAAGGTTCCTAGGTAAAAGTACAGTGCAAGTTACCTAGGTTTGTGACCTATTTTACAAAATATTGCCATGCCACTATGAAATTTGATTCAAATGTCAAAATCTTTAATACCCTCTAAAGCAGGGGTGTCAAACTCAAGGCCCGCGGGCCATATTCAACCCTCAGGGTACTTAGATCTGGCCTGCAGAGCTGTCCTGGGAACAGTGAAGGAATGGCCCTTGTGCCCTCCTGAGCTCCATTTTCAGTGGTGGAGTGCTCAGGTGCCCCCAATATGTGTTTATTGAGCTGCCCATGCCCCCCCCAGGTCAAACACAACCCTGATGTGGCCTTCAATGAAATGAAGTTTGACAACCCTGCTCTAAAGCCTTGATTAAACTTCTCCATCACTGTACATCAGGGAACGGATGCATCTGTCATTCGGGGATGGTTGCACTGGTGTTGTGTTTATATTTTCTGCACACATTAACATTTGGCCTAGGAGGTGCTCAAAGAGCAAAGCACACTACCAGAAGCTGAATCAACCAAACAGCATGCAGGATACGCACCTCCGCACCTGTGCAGTTAGGATTTGGGAGCTATGCAGATCGGCCTGTCTGCAGCTACCTGCAACCAACATTTACCCATCAACCCCTTCTCAGCATAGGTATGTGGCTCCGTGCAGCTGCAGGCAGATTTAAATCAAGCTTTAGCCTGCCATTTTAGTTAGAGTCTCATGGAATTGAAACTTGTATGATTTGCTTTTGTTGTGAATGAATAATGTCAAATAAAGTTATCTTGAGCTTGAAGTCAAGTGCAAGGTTCTGGCCCTGCACTTCTGATTGGCTGTTAATGGCAGGATCGGATTGGTCCGTTCAGGAGCATCTGATTGGCCATTAACAGGCCGTTCTCATTGGTTAACGGAGCTAGCACTCCAGGATTGCTATTGGTTGAATAGTTAATAAGTTGCCTATATAAGGAAGGCTATAGCAGCCCTCCAGTTTGAGCTGTCACACCATGTAAATAAAGAGTTGAAGTTCACTGTTTCTACCGGCTCGTTTCCATTATTCGCACCCATGCTCCAGACATAACACTGGCGATGAGGATGGGATTGGATGACATCAGAGTCAACTAAAACAACAACGAAGACAACCAAGCACGTGGCTGAAGCGCACAACGGCGGAACCATTTCCGGCGGCGTAGTACCACCCGCTCCATTCAATCCAGCTCAAGAGGACTGGGAGTCCTACATGGACCGTTTCTAAATGTTTTTGGAAATGAATAATCTGAAGGATGCCACAACCAGGAAGAAACGGGCGGTATTCTTAACGCACTGTGGCCCAACGGTATTCAAAATGGCTAAGGCATTAGCGAAACTGGCTGAAGTGAAGGCCATGGACTGGGACGTCCTCGAACCGCTACTAAGGGCCCACTATGCACCGACCGTTCCAACGCTCGTAAGACGATGCGAGTTCTATCAAAGAAACCAGCGGAAAGGAGAAAGCGTTGCCGATTTCGTTGCAGACCTCTGGAACTTGGGAGGCCTTTGCGATTTCGCCAACCTAGAGGAGGCCCTGAGAGACCGAGTAGTTCTCGGGTTAGACACTCTAAACGTACAGAGCAAAATAATGGCTAAGGGCGACATTAGCCTTGCCGATGCCATCACTGAGGCTACGGCAGCGGAGGCGACCAAGAAGTCGGCTGCCCAGCTATGCCGGAATCGCACTCCAGCACACCAACCAGCCAGCGAAGTTTCACCTAAGTCAGAAGGACAGCTTCTGATGACCCACAATGAGGACCTCTCTTCGTCGTCAGACAGCGACGAAGAAGAGATCCATCGCCTGCGGTCCGACCGGGACCGTTACCCAAAATCCCAACAACCATGCGCTGGCTGTGGGGCCAACCATTACCGCTCCGATTGCAAATTCCGCGACGCACTCTGCCACGAGTGCGGGAAACGAGGCCATATCAGATGGGTCTGCAGAAGTCTCCTCAGACCCAGCCAGACCTCGAAGGGTACCAATCCCCGCCAATTGACAGGGAATTGCCCTGTAAGGCGAGAACCAGCAAACCACTCCTACAGAAACCAACCCGTGAATTGTCTAACGAGATGGGAAGAGGCCCACCAAACACTCACTATCGGCCACGCCTCTTCACTAGATGCCAAGAAAATTCGAGTCAAAGTGGACATCGAAAATCAGCCTTGCCAAATGGAAGTTGACTCGGGATCGTCTCTGTCCATGGTCTCCTGGAAGACCCTCAAGCAACTCATCCCCACTATCCGGCGCCAAGACCTTCAATTCCAACGGCTCGTGTTAAAGGACTACCAGGGGAACCGGATTCCAGTCATAGGATCCAGTAGAGTCCTGGTTGCATTCAAGAACCGAACGGCGTACTTACCCCTGACAGTGATCGACAAGGACCGGCCTAGCCTGTTAGGCCTCTAATGGTTCGCACCACTCGGCATTGAAGTGGCAGGCATTAACCGAATCGGCAGCAGTGACTGGGAGGAGGACCTCGCCCACAAATTCAGGGACGTCTTCGTGGAAAAGCTAGGCAAGTACAAGGGGACCCCAATATCCTTTAGCCTTAATCCAAAGATAACTCCCATCCGCCTTAAGCCACGTCGAGTTCCGTTCGCTCTAAAGCCGAAAATCGACGAACAGCTTGATAAGTTGATAGCCCAGGGAGTTTGAAAGCCAACCGACCACTCCCCATGGGAAACACCAATCGTGACACCAATTAAGCCGGATGGCTCCATTAGAATTTGTGGGGACTATCGAGCCAACCTAAACCACACCCTGCAACAAAATCCATATCCGGTGCCGGTGGTGCAACACCTCCTCCATTCCCTGGGGGGCGGAAAGGTCTTCGCTAAACTAGACTTAGCTCAGGCTTATCAGCAACTGCTGGTTGATGAAAAAACGGCACAGGCACAGACTATCGTAACACACTGAGGTGCCTTTAAGTGTACGTGGCTTCAATTCGGAGTCAGTGTAGCCCCGGGGATCTTTCAGAGCCTAATGGAGAGACTATTACAGGGGATCAAAGGCATTGTCCCCTAATTTGACGATGTGCTCATTGCTGCCCCCGCTCCAAAAATTTTACGGGATCGTTTAAGACTGGTTTTACAAAAATTCCAAGAAGCAGGCCTGAAAGTGAAGAAAAATAAGTGCAAACTGTGTACAGATCGTGTTGAATTCTTAGGGTACTTGATTGACAGTAAGGGTATTCACCCTACTGATAGCAAATTGAAAGCAATAAAAAATGCTCCCAGACCCCAGAACAAGGCCGACCTCCAGGCATTCTTAGGCCTCATCAATTTCTATAATGTATTCTTGCCGCACAAGGTGACTGTCGATGAACCTTTACATCGCCTATTAGATAAAAAAGCAATTTAGGTATGGGGTCACAAAAAAGAGCAGGCATTCCGTAATGTAAAAAAACTACTGACTTCTGACGCTGTACTAATGCAGTACAATGAGACTTTGCCATTAAATATCACATGTGATGCATCGCCTTTTGGAGTGGGCGCCATTTTGAGCCATGTATTACCCAATGGTAGCGAAGCCCCTGTTGCTTATTTTTCAAAAACGCTCTCGAAAACCAAGTGAAATTACAGCCAGATCAATAAAGAAGCCCTGGCAATTGTATCAGCTGTTAAAAGATTCCATGAGTACGTGTACAGCCGGGCTTTTACTATTGTAACTGACCACAAACCATTACTGGGCATAATTGCTGGGGATAAGCCAACTCCCTACATACTTTCTCCCAGAATGACCCGCTGGTCAGAATTCTTGGCTGCCTACAATTATCAGCTTCAATATTGTCCCAGTAAAGCCATTCCCCATGCCGACGCATTGAGCCGTGCACCGCTCCCTGAAACCATCAACGATCCTGCACCAACGATGACAATGTTGCAGATCGAGACACTCCATATGCCGCCATTAACTGCCCGTGACATCGCGAGAGAAACAAAACGCGACCCCATATTAGCACGAGTCCTCACATGGGTGGAATGCGGATGGCCATTGGACCAAGTACCAGACGACTTTGCACCATTCAAAAGTCATCAAACAGAGTTGTTCTCGCAAAAGGGCTGTATCATCTGGGGCGATAGAGTCATTATCCCAGAATGACTCCAACAGGCACTGCTAAGAACCTTGCACAATGGCCACCCTGGCATCGTGCGCATAAAGGGCCTCGCATGAAGCTACGCGTGGTGGCCAGGCATCGACAGACAAATCGAATCATGGGTTAAAACTTGCCAGAGATGCCAAGAAGTAAGCAACGCTCCACCAAAGGCAACCCCAACCGAATGGGAGATGCTGCGGGGACCCTGGTCCCGCATCCATCTGGATTTCGCTGGGCCGACCAAAGGCCACACGTTTTTACTAACCGCTGACGCCTACTCGAATTGGCTCGAGATTCACCATATGAAGAACACGATCACCGAAGCGGTCATCAAAAGACTGGAAAGACTGTTTGCAACCCACAGATTACCAGACGTTCTGGTATCCGACAACGGGCCCCAATTTACCGCGCTGTCTTTTGAACAGTACCTGGCTGACCGCGGTATCCGACATGCGCTCACTTCGCCTGTGCACCCTGTGGCCAACGGTAGGGCTGAGCGCATGGTACAATTTGTCAAAAGAACTCTACAAAAGATAGACTACGACAACATCGACGAGAAAATCAACCGAATCCTTTTCCTATAGCACATCACACCTCACAGCGTCACCAACAAAACTCCCGCCGAGCTGCTAATGGGACGAAAGCTCCGATCCCACCTCGACCGGTTACACCCAGCCTATGAACCAGAAAAACCACTTGGATCCAGCGGCCAATGCCGTACCTTCCAGGTAGGCGATTTAGTATTCGCTAAAAACTTATCGGGCGATCTGCTGTGGGTAGAAGCGACCGTAATCCACGTAACCGGCCCAAGATCATACCTCGTTCAGTGCCCTGATGACAGATTTTGGAAGCGCCACATAGATCAACTACGATCACGGCTGCAGTCACGCAATTCCGAACTCCCTTATGACCAAACTAAGGGGGGGGGACATACAGAGGAAGACGAATTTCAACTAGAGGAAAATCTTTTTGAAGGGACTGATAACGGAACTGAGACGCAGGAACAGGAACCAGGGACGGGAGTGAGTTCACCTCAGGGAGTGGCCAGTGATATTGGTGATGACGGAAACGCGAACTCTGAACCAAAGGCACCCCTATCGTTAAGCAACGATCTACCTCAGCAGAAGTGCAGCCAATCACCAGGCACTTTGCGAAAATCAAAAAGACTGATAAAACAACTGTCCTACCTCAAGGACTATGTAACCGCGCCCCGTAAGCAGAAGCCGGGGGAAAGGGGTGTTGTGAATGAATAATGTCAAATAAAGTTATCTTGAGCTTGAAGTCAAGTGCAGGGTTCTGGCCCTGCACTTCTGATTGGCTGTTAATGGCAGGATCGGATTGGTCCGTTCAGGAGCATCTGATTGGCCATTAACAGGCCATTCTCATTGGTTAATGGAGCTAGCGCTCCAGGATTGCTATTGGTTGAATAGTTAATAAGTTGCCTATATAAGGAAGGCTATAGCAGCCCTCCAGTTTGAGCTGTCACACCATGTAAATAAAGAGTTGAAGTTCACTGTTTCTACCGGCTCGTCTCCATTATTCGCACCCATGCTCCAGACATAACAGCTTTGGAATCAGGAGGCATAGAAAAGTGCTAAAATGGGACAGTGGGGGCGGAGAGATTAGTTGCAGTTAAAATGACAGATCCATTCAATATTTTTCTTATATGCCCCTTTGTCCTACACTGCAAGCCATTAATATTGCATTCAGGTTCAGCGTGAAGTCAGCTAAGAGCATATATATGTATATGAAATGCACAGGCACTTCCTTGTTAAATTATTACTGTGTTACCCTGAACTGTAAATGACCCTTTTTGCTTATAAAAGAAGCAGCTGTTCTTGCAATTGAAACCACGGTTCATTACAAAATGACCTCAAATCCTGGGGTAAAACTTCCTCCTTTTTACTATTCAGATGTCGTCTAGCTCGATATAAACAATAATCAACATCGGGATGAAATCCGACTAGAGGAAAACCACTCCAGTACACTCATTTGACAAAATGACAGTCATTCTTGAATCTCAAAGACTGAAGTAATGCTTAAATGACCCTCAAGGAGATTGGTAGGAGCTGGATTGTGGGCTCTGAATCCTCAAGCATATACAGTGGAGAAGTCCTAATTAATACAATTCTTCCACGTGAAGCATTGGGAAAGGGTTGCAAGAAAATCTGCTATATTATTTCTTAAGAAGGGCAAGTAATTTAAAATTCAGAGAGAGTTTTATTTCTTAGCATTGCTGTCCCTGTATGCTAAATTATCCTTAAATTTGACAAGTTGGAATGAACTATATCGTTACATGCAGTGATCAAGACATACATTGAAGCACTAAGGCTGTAATCTTAATCTACGCTAACATTATGTTAGCTGATTCCTTCAAGATTTGAGTTGCCTTTCATGCCAGTAGATCCATTTGTGTAATCACAGGGGTGCTTCTATGCAAGGCATTTATGATATAGTCATCAGAATTTTACCAGGAATGCAGAAAATAAGATGTGTCATTTGTTCTCTGCCTGTTCATTCTTTTTTTTTTCTTTTTAACTGTACATCATTAAGCAAGAAAAGAGTCATTAGCTTGAGATGGATAGTCATATACATTGAATAAATACATGAAAAGGAGCATAGAAAGCCAATTTGAGATAGTGATTAAGATACTGGCTTAGAAATTAGGAGACCGTGAGTTCTAGTCGCATTTGGGCATGAAGGCTTACTGGGTGACTTTGGGTCAGTCAACTCTCTCTCAGTCCAACTAACCTCATGGGGTTGTTTGTGTGGGAAAATAGGAGGAGGAAGGGGCATTAGACGTGTGTACCGCTCTGATATATTTATACAAATAATAAAGGTAGGATATAAATAAATACATAAATAATATATGATCACAGGGACCTTGATGTTGTCCCTTATGTCAAGAATCCACCCTCCTCTTCTGCAAAAAGGTGGCATGATAGCTCAATAGTTAAGACACTGGGCTCGTCAGCTGGAAAGCCAACAAGCTCGGGTTCAAAACCCAAGCATCACACAACAGGGTAAGCCACCATCTTCTCCTAGCTACTGCTCACCTAGAATTTCAAAATGCAAGTAGACAAATAAGCACCATTTCCCTGGTTAGGAAACAGTGTTCTGTGACATCATGCTGGCCCCATGAGCATGGAAACATCTTTGGACAACACTGGTTCAACGGCCTTGAAAAGGAGATGAGGGTCACTCCCTTATAAAATCCTCAGGGACTCTTTTTTTCCTTCAGAAGGAAACCTTCATAATTAAGGGATCAACAAGACTTTGCATCTTCCCACCATTATTCTTCTTCTTCTTCTTCTTCTTCTTCTTCTTCTTCTTCTTCTTCTTCTTCTTCTTCTTCTTCTTCTTCTTCTTCTTCTTCTCTCCTCCTCCTCCTCCTCCTCCTCCTCCTCCTCCTCCTCCTCCTCCTCCTCCTCCTTCTTCCATATCCGTCATCAGACATTGCCGATCATGTTGTCGATCCTATTTTTATCAACAGCCACACAAAAAAGTGCTGCCAAGTTTTGCCCAAACCAGCCCCTTAAATTTTGAAGCCATGATGTTCTTCTTCTGCCTGGACTTTGTCTGCCTTTAATCTTTCCCTGGAGGATTAAGGAAAGTGTGCCATATTTTTCCGGATGTCGCATCACATGTCTGAAATATTCTAACTTTTGCTTTTTTATGGTTTTGATGATTTCCTTTGGCTTTCCCAGGCGGCTTATCACCTCTTTATTTCTAATTTTTTCAACCCAGCTTATATGTAACAGCCAGCTATAAATCCACATTTCAAATGCTTCCAGTCTCTTCAAGTGACTTTCTGTCAAAGACCAACTCTCTAGTCCGTAGAGCAGGATCGAAAACATGTAACATCTGACAAGCCTGATTTTCAATCTTAGGCTTATGTTGCAACTGCAGAAGCCCTTTCCCACCATTAAGACAAGGGAATACAAACACTGAAAATTTGAGGGAAATAAAGGTAGAGAAACAGATTTTGATCCTGTCCTCCCTAGCAATTCAAGCAATCCTTTGCTAGGTTAGCAGAAAGGGATGCTGACACCTAGTAATGACAAGGACACTTTCTGTTGAGTTGGGAGGGAGTTAAGGCTGTGCAGATAATAAGATGGAGATGAGGCAGGGCCATGATCATTAGTGGGAGAATAAGCCTGATGCTGCCAAGTCATTCTAAACTTTCTTAGATCTGAAGAACATGTTGAAGAATATGACATTGAAATTATTATAATTATTCGTAATGAAGAATATATCTGGCCACCTCCAGTACTGTTAAGATAAAGCAGTAAGAATCCTGTTAATAATGTACATCAGAAATTCCCTGCAATGACATTACTAAATAATAAATAAATACACAGCATTTCTAATATCATCTTTCAGTACCATCATTATTTTCAATATTGCATGCTTGCCCCACAAAGAGATGCCAGAGAGCACTGAGAGGTGAGATTTATTCTTCTAAACAGTGCCGTGTGACCATCCCTGTCTACTCTAGCAACAATGTGGTAAGTAGGCAAAAATCCCATGGCAGCCATTTTGCAACTATGGTTCAACAGATGTTTTCAGCTTTACCCACACTCCACAAAGACTGCCTCCTTCTGGGGCCAAGGATTCTGCAGCCAACCTTGACTACCGCAAATAATGTAAATCCTTAGATTAGAGGTCTCCAAACTTGGCAACTTTAAGACTTGTGGACGAATTGAAGTCCACAAGTCTTAAAGTTGCCAAGTTTGGAGACTCCTGCCTTAGATGGACCTGTGCAGAATATTTATTGGGTCACATTAGGCACTTTTGAAGGAAGAAAAAAAAACTTTTACCAGTGAGGAACATAAGGAACAAGAAGTTCGCACTCAAAAGATACATTGCATTCAAGCAGGCAGGCCTGAGATGGCATCTCAAAACAGCATTAACCTACTATAAATGTTTCATTAATCCCTCTTTCTTTGCATATATAATCTGTAATTTTACTAAACTATATTGGCCTGTTTCCCATGATTAGAAATTAATCACAGTGAGAAAGAGGAGATACCCTTTGATGTAGGTGCATTTAGAATTCATTCATCCCAGGGATGAGCATCCAATCTGTTTTACATAGAGGGGCTCCATTTTGTCATTGTGAAAAGAGGACATAGTTGATCAGCCATACTGGGAACTGTTATGTACAGATGGTTTGAGGAGACATTGAGGTAGTAGTCAGAAAAATAACTATATTTTAGGTCTTTGGAGGTAAAATTAACATTGGTACTAGGAATAGCTAGAATGGCAACTACATTACATTACTGTTATGCCAGGATAAAAGATCTGAGAATTAGCTTGTAAATAGTGTTTCACTTACTAATATTAAATGCTGATTTATTCATTAGAAAGAGTACCTTAATGCCATGGATCAGTTTATCTTATTTCAGTGAATGGTAATGTTCTGTGACATTGTCTAGGGAAAGGTTATCTTCAGTCTAGGTGACACGTATACACAACATGTCAATATTACAACTATGAAGTTTACTCAAAAGTAAATTGTCGAGTAAGATAGAACTTGTTCCCAGGTAAGAGCAGATACAACTCCAGCCTTTGTCTAGTTACTCAATTTCTAAGATGTATGCTTCTTTTTTGTGCCACTCTAAATATCTTGTCATCTTTGCGGGATTCTTTCTTTGCTGACATCACCTCTTCCTTTTGTTGTACGTGACTTGGCTCCTCAAGCAAGCTCTTCCAATCTCTCCAGGCTCCATGATATCTTGACTGCATAGATATAAAAGTAGTAAATATACTAGCATCTGTTTGCTGGCCAATGAATCAAAACCAACTCCACCCGTCAGATACCCAAACATGATGAAATCATGATACTCACTTGGGACATGTGTCAGTACACCCAAAGAGTAAATGCATAAAATGAATGAAATGAATGATATATGGGATTCCTCCATGTTTTTTCTATTGATGCACTAAAAGAATTCCTTCACTCTTTATTCTTTCACTCTAATGCCATTCAGATAGGTTAGATTTCAGCTCCCATAGTTGATCCAGCCTATAAATTGAATCCTATATATCTGGAAGGTACTAACTTAATCATTCTCCTGTATAACAAGGTGGGGGTTTTTTCCCCCAGGTTTACAAGAGGTACAATTCTTTTCAAAAATATTACAAACCAAGGGAAATTCTCTTGATTTTTTTTTGTCCTTACTGCAGTCTCTAAATAGTGCTTCTCAACCTTGACAACTTTAAGGTGAGTGGTTTTCAGCCCCCAGAATTTCCAGCCATCATGTTGGGTTGAAAAACAGTGCTCTAAACTCTGCCAAATAGTGCCAAGAACTCACACAAATTCTGCAGAAAAAAAAGCTGAAGGAGGACAACTTGGTGAAAAATGGCTTCCCTGTCCCCTTCCTATGCTGGCAATTTCAGTATGAGTGTAGATACTTCTACAAAGAGTATTTGCGTTTATCATATTTGCACCAATAGTACTGTATTTGGATGAGCTCACTGGGCTTTTATTTCCAGTAACTAAAAGCCCTGGGGAGTACTTGTAGTATTTTTAAAAGTATAAACAAGTCCTACAAATAAACAGCTGACATGCAGGAAAGAACGGACAGCTGTTTGCCTTGTGATGTGGTCGTGGTAGTGCCACTATGAAAGAAATATAATCAGAATTCCAGCTATACAGAGAAAATTGATATCCCTGAGAAAGCCTTCAGGGGCCTGAGATCAACAATGTTTTCAAAGGTTTCATATAATACTGGTGTCTTAGTTTCTGTCCAATTAAGTTCAGACATTCATTGCTCACAACTACTGTGAAATGGTTCCCTAGATGGACCTGTTCTTCTGAGAAGACAGGAAACAATAGAAGATATCTAGAGAGTGTAAATGTTTTCCTGATATGTATACTTCAGTATTGTACTCCACTCCATTGTTGAGGCTATTGTGTTGGATCCAACACTGTTGTTGAGGCTACTGAGTCGGCTATTGAGTGATTCAGGATTACTTGGCCCATTGAATTCAATGAGTTTGAACCCAACTGATGATGATGCATCTACATATTGATACATGTATTGGTATTGTGTTGATATTTTAATGTCATTAATTCTTGATGCCAACTTTTAGCTTGATCTTCAACCAAATCTTTCTTTTTTAAATGTAGATATTAATATATTCAAAAAACAATTTTGAGCCTTGCTGAAAATCTTATGATAATCCAGAGTTAGTGAATTCTTCTTGCGTTAGTATTACTCTACTTCAACCTGATACTCTACCATGATACTCTTCCAAGGTGGTATAATCAATTACTACCTTAAAAATTATTAAACCATCCAATTCCTGAAGCTCCTTGACTGGTTTTCAACACAACCAAAAAGAAAAAAAAATGAAGTCAAACATATCCCACAAAATCAAATAAAATACAAAATAAAGATACCATACAAACTAGGCAGCTCAAGGTAGACAAAATCTAAAACAATCAAGTATGAATTAAGAATATAATTAAAAATACTGCGAAAATAAAAGGCTTTTCACCTAATGCCAAATTATTGTTAAGGTGAGCATCAGATAAATCTCTCTGAAAAGGACAATCTATCAATGTCCTTTTAACAGAAAAGGCAAACCTACAGTATCTCAACTCCTTTGTGGGAGAGGACCTGGAAAAATAGAATAGAATTCTTTATTGGCCAATGTTTGTGATTAGGCACACAAGGAATTTCTGGTGAGTCAGCTCTCAATGTATATGCAGTGATAAGCAACAAAGTTATAGTCATAAGATAAGGAGATAGGGAAGAGGGAAGATGACAATAATGATGGTAATACTGCTTGTTTAGATAGTTTGACAGTGTTGTGAGAATTAGTTGTTTAGCAGAGTGATGGCGGGGGGGGGGGGGGGGGGACGGGGATGACTGTCCTTGTATCTAGTTGTTCTGACAGTGTAGTGCCCTATAGCATCATTTTGAGAGTAGAAGCTGAAATAATTTATGTCCAGGATGAGAGGGCTCTGTAGATATTTTCGCAGCCCACTTTCTGAATGGTAGCAATTGTTTTTTCTGCAGTTCTAATTATCTGTTGAAGTCTGTGTCTTGTTTTGTTGCAGAGCCAAATCACAGTTATAGAGGTGCAGATGGCAGACTCAATAATTCCTCTGTAGAACTGAATCAGCAGCTCCTTGGGCAGCCTGAGCTTTCTGAGTTGGCCCAGGAAGAACATACTTTGTCGTGCTTTTTTGATGACATATTTGATGTTAAGTGTCCATTTTAAGTCTTGAGATATAATAGAGCCTAGAAACTTGAAGGTCTCTACTGTCGCTACGGTGTGGTCTAGTATTGTGAGTGGTGATAGTGTAGGAGGGCTTCTCCTTAAAAACTACTATCATTTCTACAGTTTTAAGAAGAAGGTCTCATTGGAAGATTTAAGGTCTGAGTAGGTACTTGTGAGAGAAAGCAAATGAGGGAAATCCATAAAAACAATGAAAACGAAGAAGAAAAGAGGATGATAAAAGTGATCTGCTTTGACCTCATAGCTGATTTACATAATTCCCTTGATGTAGGAGAAGGACAAGCAGGATTACAAGTTACCACAAGCGATCAAATTACAACCCTTCTTGAATTTTGTTCACTCTTATTTAGCGTCATTGTAGTCCTCACTACTAGTTGACTAGATTCTTATGTATATAGGCATGACCAATAAATCAGTCTAACTTGAAGTTAAGTTGTGATCCTGATTCTTCACACCCAACTCTTCCTTGTTTTCTTGATACCAAAGGAAAGATTTTGCCTTCCTGAAAATGAATGTTCTTTAGAGTTAGTATTAGTAATACTTTAGATAAAGCACCCATTTTTTAAAAATGAAAACTGGAAATCATACAGATTGTGTTTTGCATTCTGTGAATTGTAAAGAGTTCATACAGTTCTTTTAGGCTTTTAGTCTTTCTCCTTTCAAACATCTTCTGTATTAACATTGTTAGAGGCACATATTCTTCAAATTCGATTGTTACTGATATATTCTGAAGTTTGATGTTTCCAGGGGATAGTCAAAATGAGATAATGGCCCTAATAGTGCAGTAGCCTAATTCATACATTGTACTACAACATGAATTCTATAACCTGGTTAACTGAATAAACCACTATTGGCTGGGTTCACATAACACACTAAGATACAATCAGTAAACTTCCTTATGATTTCATGGAATAGGAGGATACCAGTACTGAGTTATTACTTAATAGTTTATACTTTGGCTATGTAGGGTGTAAAATGTAATCTGTTTTGTAACAAGAACCTTTTAGAGGCGAACAATAACAATCAGTGAAGTTTTAAATTATGTTTATGACTCTTTGTAGAAAAGCTACCACATGAGCACTTTTCCATCTCCCAATCCTTCAAAATTCAGTTTAAAACAAACTTGAAACTGGAGCCAATTTTACGATTTTCACTGTTACATGCAGTGCTGCCATTATGAGCCAGTGCTTGTAAGCCGTTGAAGTTTGCCAGCCTGTCAGGATTAATCCTTTCTAACCAATAACTGAGCAGAGAAAAATGTCAACCAATCAGTATTCTTTTACTAGCCAGAAAAGAGTGTCTTCTTTTGCTCCTTACAGTATGTGCCTTACTTCCAATTCCTTTCTCCCTTTGAAAAATTGCCAACATTTCCTTGTGTTTCTGGATTCACCAGGTTCAAATTACCATTGACTTACTCTTACATTTTGCATTTTTAAAAATGGTATTTATTAATCAAATTTAGACACCACTCACCATCTGAATGACTCTGATTCCTTTCCTAGTAAAAAAAAACAACAACACATAAAATCTCTACAAAAAGTAACAAAGAGAAAGCCAACATTGAAGTGAAGCCAGTGGTTCACCAAGGACAACTTCTAACACGTCTAACACTTCACTGTTGGTGAAAGAACCTTTGTTATCCTGAAACAGAGTTTTCTTTCCAAAGATGAAACATCTCTTGCAGTGAAGTCCTAGCGATTGTGAGATCTCGGTGACAACATCACATGCTCAGTATATCATCGTGCATGCCTACAATGTTGAGTGATTTGATGTGAGATTTAAACATGGAAAGTCTTTTGAAGACAAAGCACCTGAGAAGTTTCAAAGATAATGAACAGCTCCTGGCATGTTTATAGGGAAAACATATCCTCAACTTTCTTCATAAAATTAATAGTCAGCGGTATGTTTTAACTTAGGATTCTTAAAAGCAGCTTGCTATATCTCAGATAGCATCATTTTACCTTCTTCAACATTCATCTGACTATCAAATTGTGAAAAAAGGGGGAAAATTAACTACCAAGGTTGAGTTGGGAGCAGGTATGCAAATCTCTCATAAAAGTGATATTAATAATTACAGTATAGTTTCACAGGTAAAAATAGCAAAGGAAGAAATTATTGATGGAAGGGTAGGATATAATTGCTAAGAAAATGTATAATGCCAACATGTGCAGACTTTCTTGATGCCATCTTTGCCTTATATTTTTGATTTATTAGAGTCCAGAAGTCACAAGTTCTCACAAGTCCAAGGATTTTTTTTCATCCCCAAAACTGGGTTCTTAGCAGAGGTGGTATTCAGCAGGTTCTGACCAGTTCTGGAGAACTGATAGCAGAAATTTTGAGAAGTTCAGAGAACCAGCAAATGCAACCTCTGACTGGCCCCACCCCCATCTATTCTCTGCCTCCCAAGTCCCACTTGATAGGCTGGGTCATCTTTGGTTTCCCTGCACAGGAGAACGGAGCTGGAAAGCAGATTAGTAGGGTGGGGAGAGAATGGGATTTCCTAGTATCCTTCCCCTGGAGTGGGGAGGGAATGGAGATTTTACAGTATCCTTCCCCTGCCATGCCCACCAAGCCATGCTCACCAAGCCATACCTACAGAACCGATAGTAAAAAAAATTGAATCCCACCACTGGTTCTCATGATTCCACTCCTAGTTTATTTCAGCAGCCATAGAGAGACTATAGTTTGACACCAGTAATGATTCATAGTCCATTGCAATTCATCCATTTGTTTTCAGAAGACTCCACTCTAACCTAGTTCACATATGAGACAATGTAGAGAAGGAAATTGCATGGCTAGCAACATTTTTCAATGTGATTAAAAATATTCAATGTGCTTCATTCATTGAAATCTTTATCTGAACTACTCTTACACAAAGATCCAGTTTGGTGCAATAGTTAAGGTCCAAGACTAAAAAAACAGAAGACTGGGAGTTCTAGTCCTACCTTGGGCATGGAGGTGACTTTAGGTCAGTCCTTCTCTCTCAAGTTTGGAAAGGAAGCAAGGACAAACTGCTGATGAAAACCTTGCCAAGAAAACTGCAGAGTCTTGGTCCAGGCAATCTCCAGGAATCAATACTAGGAGGGAAAAGTATTATCTAACTTAGTATATTCCACAGTAACAAATTCAAAATTAAATGGGCACAGTAGATCACATGATTATCTTAAAATCAGTGTGCATTTAGAAGCATAAATACCAACAGAATTTTCCAGTATTTCAATCCATACTGGAAATGAATGAGACAATTTAGAGCTTTGTGTAGTCACTGAAATAGTTTGGGAAATACACATAATGGAGACATGATTTATATACAGTATATTCATTGATTTGTTGGACCAAAATGTTGCAGA
The DNA here is from genome assembly GCA_033807585.1 of Hydrophis major. Classification (NCBI taxonomy): domain Eukaryota; kingdom Metazoa; phylum Chordata; class Lepidosauria; order Squamata; family Elapidae; genus Hydrophis; species Hydrophis major. The sequence continues at coordinate 84,487,272 of CM066331.1, read as the reverse complement.
GGCAGGTTAATGAATGAAGGCAAATATATGTGTCCCAGGATAATGTTGCAGAATCCAAACTGGGTCACTGACCAGGGCCAGAGGTTTTTGTCTTCCAAGCTTTCGGACTTTCAAAGATGGTTTCTGACACAAGTCTGAAAGCTCAGAAGACAGAAACTCTAGTCCCAGTGACCAACCCAGATTGGATCCTGCAGAGCAAATTAAGTTTATGTTGAGAATCACCAGTCACACATCAGGCATTTAATTTTTATTCCACAGCTTTTACATTGCCAAGTGGGTCTTTGGCCAAGAGTAGATGGGTTCAGAGAATAAAAAGTAGATTCAGAGGATTCTCTTCTTTCCTTACCAGACTTGTCTTGTCTCACTCCATCTTCCTCTTGTTCCCCATTGAAGGCAGCAGCCACCGGTGGATCAAAAACTCAGATTAGAGATTTGAACCAATCAATCTCCTGGCGAATCTCTCAAAGTAGCTTCTATGTCTAGAGGGCAGAGATTTACCTCTTGATTCAAGGCTAAATTACTCTGGAAGAGCAGCCCAAAAAAGCCTCTCTCACCCACCCACCCTTTATAATGTGCTGCAAGCAGGATTCAAAGATGTTCTGATCTTTTCTATTTTAGCTCTTTCTTTTAAATTACATTCACAGAGAACTTTGCTGTGCATTCTCTCTCTCTCTCTCTCTCTCTCTCTCTCTCTCTCTCTCTCTCTCTCTCTCTCTCGTAGGTGAGCAGTTGTACAGTTTTATTGCACAGTATTTACTCACCTCTCCCTTCCTTTCTCTCTCTCTCTCTCTCTTTTTTCATCTCTCTCTCTTTCTCTCCCGGTTTTGACCCCAAGCCCTGGCGAATTCCACAGACCATTAAACTGCTTACAGTAAAAGCATTTGTTGAATCGTCTACTTCTGAGCCAAACAGAGGCCTTCTCTATCAAGAATGAAAGCCGAGTTCCCTTGAATTCTCTTGACATAGGAGTGAACCCATCCAGCATGGAAGGTAAAAACAAAGGAAGGGTGTTAAAACAGGAGTGAAATGTAGCAAGGAGCAGTTTCTCCTTCATGAATTACGGGGCGATTTGTGGCAGTCCAGCCAGAGGAAGGCTTTCAAGCCTGTGTATCCAAAAGTGTCATGGGCTCCCTGCATTATATCCCAGCTGCCCTCTTCATGAACTGGGCAGCTTCCTTTCACCAGTTTATTTTTGCTTCTATTCTGGCAGCTGCCTACAAGAGGAGATGCTTATCTTAAATAATTTGCTACTTGTTTGAGGATTTGTGCCAGTTTACGCAAAGAAAGTACAGGGGAGGGGAGTGAGGCTTCAGCTCTTCTAGGGTAGCAATTTGAGCTGAAAAACCAAGAAAGGACAAGAAATACTCTATACTTATTAAAAGGGGTCTCTTTTGTAGGCTCAATGATTCCTGAAGCTTCTGGAAGCCAGCTTTTAAGTTCTACAGAACTCTATTTTAGATATAAGCAAGGCATACCCATCACCAGAGATCAAGAATGGGAGGAAAGGATGTATAATATATATCTTTTACTGGATAGCAAATAAGTATATCCATACCATGGTTGTAATCCACAGGAAGTAAATGATGGAATTCCATTTCAGCTATAGGGCAGAGATCTGCCTTTGGGAGAAAGGGAAACTGGAATTGCCATTTATTTATTTGATTTTCATCCTGCTTTATTACTTTATAAGTAATCTGCGGCAGTGAAGATACATAATTTTTCTTCCTCTTCCTATTTTCCCCACAACAATCCTTTGAAATGAGTTGGGCTGAGAGTAATTGACTGGTCCAAAGTCACCCAGACAGCTTTCATGCCTAAGAGATGACTAGAACTCACAGTCCCCTGGTTTCTAGTGTTTCTAGTGGTTAACACCTTAACCATCACACCCAACTAGCACAAAATGGTGTTAGTAGTTAGTAGTAATAATTCATAAAGAATAGTTCTATGATATGATATACTGTAGTCTCCCAAAGTTACCCTGCGATAAGATGGGTGGCCAATAAATTTGATTAATCAAAATAAATAAAATAAATGGTTATCTTACCATTCTGATAGGGTGTTTCTTGCCATTTTTCTTGCCCTTTTCTGTTTGCTAGTAGCAAGTTCTAGATAGAAACAATCTTTCTTACAGCAAATATTAATCACCAATTGAAACCTTGGCTGTGTTTAAACTGAGCTGAAGAAAATTATGTGAGGGGGAAGAAATGTCTATGGAAATTCTCAGTCATCTAAGTCATGGTTGTCCCAAAAGTGCTTTTTCAAAAGGCAAATGAACTTTTTCCTTGAAGATGTTTCGCTTCTCATCCAAGAAGCTTCTTCAGTTCTTCAGAAGAATTGGTTGTTTCGCGACCAGTAATTCAGCCACTAACTCTGCTTATAATCCAGCTTCAGGGTTTTGTTTTTATCTTGTTTTGTTCTTGTTTGCTTCACAAACCTATGAAGGTCATCCATGCAAGAATTAGTCAAAAAGTTACCTTACTGAAATTGATAGCTGCAAATACAACCAGGAACATCTCAGGATTCAATGTGAATTGTGCATATGGCAGGGTTTGCAAGATTCTTTACAATTAAAACTGTTGAAATGGTTGCTGAGGAGAGACTTGGTATATGACTTATGACCACAACTGAGTTCAAAATATCTGTTGCTAATTGGGACAGTTGTTAAGTGAATGTTAAGTGAATCTGTCTTTGCTTGTCAGAAGTTGCAAAGGGTCTGGGACACTGCAATCATCATAAATATGAACCAATTGCCAAGCACTCAAATTCTGATCACATGACCTTGGGATGAGGTTGTAAGCATGAAAAACGGTCGCAAGACACTTTTTCAGTGCCCTTGTAACTTTGAGCCATCACTAAATGAACTGTTGTAAGTTGAGAACTACCTGTAATTATAGAAAAAAAACAAAACAAAATGGGATATATTAATTTTGCCTAAAATTTGGAATCTGGTTAATAACCTGCCCAAAACCCTATGACGACTAACACCATACAAAAACAGAATTCTCAGCAATATATTATGATTTCATATAATATATGTGGGTATATACATAATTTGTATTTATTTATTTATTTATCTTGTCATGTTTATGTAGTGTATATTAGAGGTGATGACCCTTTAAGAGCTGTGTGCAACGAAATTTCATTTTTAATGTATGCCAATTAGTGTACATTCAAAATGAAAACAAAGTTATTATTCTATTCTATTCTATTCTACTCTACTCTACTCCACTCCACTCCACTCTACTCTACTCTACTCTACTCTACTCTATTCTATTCTAATATGTGGCTATCCTTTTATCAGCCATGATTGCAAATCTATTATGTGTTATGTTGTCTTAAAATATGTCATTAGTAACTGCCTCTCTGTACATGATTTAATGATGATGACAGTCAGTGTCATGTCAGTGTCAAGGGATCTATTCTAAAGATCAAGGGGTCTAATGGAGACATATTCTTTTTTTACCCTGTCAAAATTCCTATTCTCTTAGCCCCTGACACTAATAGAGGGTCCTTCAGTGGTTAATAAAAACTTGCATGTTAGGACTCTATAATATAAATTGAAGTGCCATAGAGAAAAAAAGGATTTCACTCATGCCTGCGGTTTTCTTTTAAAAGCCAAAATGTACCTCTATGTTCTAATATCATGTCTCACTTTGTATCAAAAAGAAAAGAATAAAGATACAAAGAGCAACCTTAACTGAATTTTACAATGCTCTAGGCATTTGTTTATAATTGATTTATAGTTTTTTTCTGAAGCCAAAGCTTCTTCTTTTTTTAATCTCAACCGAACGCAAGAGGGATGTAAATCCCTTCGACTGTCTTTGATTTCAAAATTGGAGCAGCCAAAACTCACCATTTCATTTCCTGGCGATGGGATTAAGCTCTCTCTCTCTCTCTCTCTCTCTCTCTCTCTATTGGCAAAAGTCAGTGATCCATTGAATATCAAAGAACTAAAAAACAGGAAATAATGTCTAAGCTGCAAATCCTGAGTGTAAGACTTTATAGCATTCCACTTGGAATGGCAAAGGGTTTTGGTTTGGCATTTGAACTAAAATAAATATTTAAAACCAAGCAGCAGCATTGCCTTTTGGACAAAGCAAGTCCCAGAATCCAAGAGCTACATTTTATTCAGTCAGCAATCTGCCTCTTAGCTGCTGATTTCTTCCCTGGCACAGACGCTATCTATTGTGAATTTTATTTTATAGCATCTTTCACCTTTTCCTTCCTTTAAATCAAGGAAGGCTAGCCTTTCTCCTAGGACTTTCCCAAGCCATTAAGTCAAGAGAAGACCTCCCCTCATTCATAAGTGGAATAAAAAGTGCCCGATTCAGCTGATTGATAGATGATAAAGAATAAGGTGGTAGAAGTGGGTGCTGGGTTATTGCAAGCAGCGGTTGCGTTCCTGAAAGGTTCTGCTAGGTTTGAAATGTTGCTTCATAAAAAAGCCTTTGCATGTAGCAATGTAGTCTAGTGTTATCAGAGAAGAGTCTAACTTATTTAATATGCTAAATTAATATAATTAACATATAACTTCTATCACATCATAATATTTTTTTAAACATGGGAAAATATTCAGAACTCTCTCTGTCTTTCTCTCTCTGTGTCTTTCTGTCTCTCTGTCTTTCTCTCTCTCTGCCTCCCTCCCCACCTCTCTTTCATTCCCTCCATCTTCCTCCCTCCCTCCCTCCCTCTCTCCCTCTGCCTCTCTCCCTCTCCCTCTCCCTCTCCCTCCCTTCCCCCCTCTCTCTCTCACACACACAGATTTGGGGACCCTTGAGGATAAACCAGGACCAATGGGGATAAACCCATGTGAAACTAACAACTTTCCCTAAACTTGTAGTCTCTATTCACAGTAAACTACAACTCAGTACAATTTGAATTGATTATTAATGGAATTATAATCCAGCAATTCTGGAAGGTGATATTTGTTTATAACATGTCTTAAATCTTCTGAAAGGATATTTCAACTGCTAAGAATGACACCAGGGGGCCTCAGGTATAGCCTGGGAAGTAATTGGAGGCGATGTCATGAAGACATCACAACAAGAAATGTCGGCCAGAAAAAAAGATGGCCACAGCATGTCAGTGCATCTTTGAATGCAAATGAGAAAAGGCTCCATGTCTTCTCTAACTGGCACTTTCAGTCTAATTCATCCAGGAGTCTTCCCCAAAATTTAGAAGAATTTGGGAGCACCTTTTCAGGCTACCAAATTTTATTGAAAGGAATATATTCAATCATTCCTTCTGATTTTAAATACCATAAGCCAGCATGATTGTCCTCTTACAAATTCTTCCTAAGAAACCTGGAAATGTGATGAGATGGATTGTTGAATATAAAGGCCAAACAAGACTATTCCAATACTTTAAAACAATAGATTTCTCATCATTGAGTAGAAATGGAAGAAGTCATGGCCAGAAGCATTTTTGCATTCTACTTCTTGAGAGACTTCTATCAAAGAAACATTCCCAAATTATTTCCCAAATCCTTGGAAAGGGCCTAGCACAAATGAAGTAAATAATGGTTAACAAGAAGTCCATGGCATCAGGTAAAGGGATTCTGAATGTGTATAATACAATGAGTAACTAGAATATCTTTCTTCTGAACTTGTTTGTGTGTAGAGTAAAAGAAAGAAGTGTATGAAATAGTGTTGCGTGGAACCAAAATTGTGGAAGAAGAAGGGAAGAGAAGAGAAAGTAATAAGATGTCATTAGCGTACAGTTTATTTAATTCAAACTTTAATTCAAAAAAATATATTTCCCAAACAGGATCATAAGTATAATGACAAATAGTAGAATTTTCAATAAAGCCCAACAAAACAAGCAGATAGTAAAACATAGGTGCAGAATTCATTTCAAATCAAGAATGAAATCTTGCTCAATAATCCAGCTTGCACTGATCTTCCTTAATGAAATCAAGCTTTTATATTTTAAATATATGAATTGGTAAGGTTATCCTAGTCAACATTTCCTCTCGAAACCATTTTTCTTATATCTTCCTTTGGAAAACTGAATCAGGAAGCATCTCGGGCTCTTTTATATGTGAGCAGTGGTCGTATGGTCTTCCTTCAAATGTAATAGCTGGTTGGGAGATAAATCATAATTATGATTACATTAGGAATGATTGTTGTGGGTATTGCAGCTTCCTTCTGCTGTCGAATATAGAAAGTTGAAGCATTCTCCATTTAACTTGTGGAAAGCTTCTAGAAGAAGATACACTGCCTTTTTCAGGGGAAATCATGTTGGGGAAATGTGGACGTTATTGCTTTTTTCTTCATTTTAAATTGACATGATGAAAATGAACAGAGGGGTTGTAAAACTATCTGCGTTCTTTGATGGTATTCCAAAGAGACTGGAATTAATATATAAATAGTCTAGGTACAACAACAATTTGACAGATGTGGCTTGAAAGATGGAGGGAGGGAGGCTAACATTTGCTGATATTACCTCTTCTGTGTAACTATTAATTATCCTGGAAGTTAGTTGTTTGGGCTGATTATTCTGTATAAAACATTTCTCTTAAACTGTAATCCTGCAAGGCTCAGTGGACCTTGTCGTTGTTTAAAAGAGATCACATGATTTGTATTAAAAATCTTTGCGTATTTGGTTTTATAGTTTTAAAACAAATTTCATATTGTCCCAGTCCTGGTGACTTTCTCCGTAAGTTTCTGTTTTGTTTTGTTTTTGCCTCCAAAATATGGAGAAGGAATCTCCTTGATCTTTCCGATTTAAAGCCCCAGGTGTCATTCCATAGGGATTCAGGTGAAGCAAGCGTATCGCAAGACAGCAGGGATCCAAACTTTAAAAACCAATCTGTAGAGTCATGACCTATTTGTTTGGATATTTGATCATGCCCCAGACGGGAGAGAAGCTATTGCTGAGACTGTAAGGCATAGAAGACTTCACAATTTATTAAGCAGATTAGCTGGGTTTAGCTGGGCATTAAGGATCCAATGAATGTGTGTCATTCTGAATACTTCATCTCTTATTTCCAACCATTAAGAAATTATTTGATTTTCAAAAGGTCCATTCTTGCTGCCTTTGTGCGACCTGATGCAAATATCATTAAGGTTACACAAATACGTATCAGGGAGAGACCAAATGAAAGACGCCCTAAATACTGAAGACCATGGCCCATTTTTCTTCTCCCACCCACTCACTCCCACCCACAATATTTGGGCTATATTTGTAGAAGGACCTGCTGTGGAATGACAAGGTTCATGGTTCATCTGAACTTTTGAACTCCGATGAGGATTTTACACAGCAAAAACAATCTAACATGAACCTAACACAAAGTTTTCATAGTTTTAAAACCTGGCTTTTCAAGCCTTTGTCCAGGGCAATTGCAATAGGAAAGTTCTTTATTGATGTTGTAAAAACGACCCATTTAATAACAGAAAGGGAGGGATGCCCAGATCAGGAGAAAGGGAGCACCTAGCTTAGCTGAAATACTGCTGGGCTGGTAGTTCATTGAACTCTACCTGACCCCCTTATTAAAGGCTTTCTTGGGACAAGTTGGAGCAGCAATTCGTGACAAGACCAAAGATTCCTTGTCTATTTCAAATGGTCCAAGGCTGTGAGTTCACATCCAAATATAGGTTAAAAGAAAGAAAGGGGTTCGGGGGGGGGGGGGGGAGAAGGAAAATGCACACCAAACGTTGCACTCACAACCTTGTGGTCTTCTTGTGCTGAGCTGGAAGGAAAACAAGGGATGTTACAACGCCTCTTCCTCTCTTTTCTAATCTCTGCATAGAAAAGGGTTGCGGGGTTGTTGTTTTTTAAGGGAGCCTGTATGCTTTTCCCTATCTCTAAGCCAGAAGTTAAGATGAGTCAGGAATTTTTATGGCAGTGACAAATGGCTTGTGTGTCTGTGTGTGTGTGAGTGCACAAGGTCTAGAGGAATGTCCTTGCTGGAGTTGAAGCAAGAACTAAATAACAATTGCGTATATTTATACATATTTATTTGGGGATGGCAGCTTTTTGTGACACTGTTGAGCCATAATTGATAAAAATCAATGGCATAATTTCCTACTGTTTGGGGTGATAAACCATCAAAAGTTGTCACATCAATCCTATGATAAACTCTATTTAAGACAAAGGACAGCCTTTGCCTCTCCACCTTCCAAATCAAGGAAAAAATGGGGAAATCAAGCCCTATTCTGTCAGGGGCAGATATGGAAATGATGCCACAGAAGGAATTTCTTCTATAGGTCCTGAAAAGTATTACAACATTTCATCAGCTGGACTACTTTAATTTATTTTCTTCCATTCCAGATACTGGAAGGTGAAACTGAAACACTTTTACACACACACACGCACACACATACACACACACCCTTCCCCCAGCAAAATGGCAAGCTGGTGGATTGGAAAGTTGCTGCTCGACAGCAGAGATGGTGGAATTCAAATTTTTCTACTACTGGTTCTGTGGGTGTGGCTTGGTGGGCATGGCAGGGGAAGGATACTGCAAAATCCCATTCCCTCCCCACCCCACTAACCTGCTTTCCAGCTCTGTTCTCTTGTGCAGGGCAATGAAAGTAGACCCAGCCAATCAGCTGGGACTCGGGAGGCAGAGAATAGATGGGAGTGGGGCCAGTCAGAGGTGGTATTTGCCGGTTCTCCGAACTACTCAAAATTTCTGCTACTGGTTCTCCAGAACTGGTCAGAACCTGCTGCATACCACCTTTGCAATATGGCCTCCAGATCTCCAAAACTGTAATCTTTAATATGGTGGAAAAGGAATCATATTGACTTGTAATTTAATAATTCACCCTCTATTTTTATTCTTGACTTGTCCATATCTGCAATTTGGCTCTCCGTATTCCTAACCATGCCACCCAAAGGGCCACTCTAACTTTCAGCCCCCAATATTGATCTCATGGATCTTCTGATTGCCCTTCTGTATTGGTTTATACACATTAGGTTACACAGCTGATAATGTATGGCTCTGAACAGCAATATGTCAAAAAAAACTCCAAAATCAGACTCCACCAAATATACAGCCAGTGTTACCATACATTTGACAGCTGATTGTCTCATAAACCACTGGTCCCAAACAAAACATGCTTAGTTTTCACTGAAAACGAATAGCTTCCCGTTATTCAGGATGCTGCTTATGAGCGCTATGTGCCAAGAGCTCAAAGCGTTGTTAGACACCCCACACATACACTTCACGGTCTATCTCTGTTGCTCCCCTCTCAAACTATTTCTAGCAGGACTTCCAGATTCTGCAACAGCTTTGTTCCCTATGCCATCCATCTGGTAAACTCGCAAGATTAGTTTTTCTCACCATGTCCGAACTGGACTGTGTCGTTTCTCTGTGTCATATAACATATGTGGGTTTATGGGTACATGCATAAGTTTTTATTGATTAACTTATTTATTTATTCATCACATTTATGTAGTATATATTGGAGGTGATGACCCTTCGAGAGCTGCATGCAACAAAATTTCATTTTAATGTATGCCGATTAGGGCAGAGGTCTCCAACCTTGGCTGGAGAATTCTGGGAGTTGAAGTCCACAAGTCTTAAAGTTGCCAAGGTTGGAGACCCCTAGATTCAAAGTGGCAATAAAATTATTCTAAGTCTAAGATAGTCTTGGAATTCTAAACGACTCCATTGGCTCATCTTTGGGGAATGAGACAATTCATGTTGAATTATGAATTAAATTACATTGATTTAAATTATCACATATTCTCAACCTCCCTATGGAATTTGTGAAAAAAAGGAAAATCCCCCAATTAGAAATAACATTCTCTTTTACAACAACCCAAATTTGTGACCTGTTCCTGAACTAACAAGCATGGACAATATTTTCAAAGTATCAGTCACATAAAATCCAAATGACTCACACAATCTCAATATATCAGCCATATGAAACTATTTCCAACAAGCGCCTTGAAAAAAATCTGCTAGCCATACAACTTTGTAGGTAATCTTATAGCACTATCGCAATATGCTTCAGAGTATATCCCTTAATGGAAGAAAAGGTTAAATCAGATCTTGATTTATTTTTTTGAAAATGAATAATTGTTCTCTGGCAAGTGAAAAAGCTTTTAGTTTGACTGATCATCCAGCAACTGTTGGTATGATTGTTAGAAGATGTATTTTAAAACAACCAAGTCCCTCATCCACTGGAGAAAATAGATTGGATCCAATTGCAGAAAGTTGAATTTCAGGTCATATTATATTTACTGCATAATATCAAGATGATTTGTGGCTTCTAGGAAATGGAGAGATTCCTTAGGATCTAAAGCAGCTTTCCCCAACTAAGTGCCCCAATGGATGAATTAGGAGAATTCAAGAAATTGCTGCCCACTTCCAACACATATTATCTGAGAGGGAAACTTTAAGACAACTTTTTTTGTTTTTAAGGGAACATGTTCTCCCCTGGATAAGTAGATGCCAACCGGCCAAGTAAAAGTCCTTGGTTCTGCCTAACGATTCTTTCTTCCCACAAGCAAAAAAGCAGCTGAAATTTTGTTGTTGTGGCAAAAGAAGAATTTTAGGCTTGCCATCTTCCTCTTCCTTTACATCATCTTTTCTTTTTGGTTGGTGACAGGAGCCTGTAGTTGAAGTGACTAATGGAGGAAGCAGTGGCATAGACCTTCTTGTTACTTCTGCTTTTGCTTCCTAGGCTTTCATCTAGTCATGAACCAGTTTGCTACTATTTTAGTTTTAGGATAGGGTCCCCAAACTTGGCTTTAAAACTTGTGGACTTCAAATCCCAGAATTCTCCAGCCATAGAATTCATAGCTGGCTGGAGAATTCTGAGAGTTGAAATCCACAAGTCTTAAAGTTGCCAAGTTTGGGGATCCCTGTTTTAGGATATTGTTATCCATTACTAATGAAGCATCAAAGAAGCAAAGACATTAATGGGAACTAGAATCTTTTGTAACTGGATCCATATTTAGCCATGCTTTATTGGTTGAGTGAATGTAAAGCACAGCTGGTTGGATTCACACAATACATTGAACCATAAACCTTGATTCACAGATCACAGATGCTAAAACATAATGGAGATCTTATGGATGGGTAGTTCGCAGGTACAGGAATTAGGAAATCTGCCTTTCTACTTTAAATTGGACTGCAATCCCTCAGAAATAACAATGGCATCATTTGGAGAGGTGGCTAGGATTATATTTTTATTGATTTTCTATTAAATCCATTTCTTGGTGTTTAATAAACATCGTGCTGTCTGGGTATTTCATTTGCTTAACAATACAAATTACATTTTTAATCTCCACCCCTTTTTTCCAACCATTGGTAAAATCAATTCCATGTTTGATAATGTTGTACATCCTCTTTCTGTTTAATTTTCAATGTCAATCTATCCATTTCTGCACAATGTAGTATCTTCCTGACTATTTCTTCATCTCATGGTATATCTTCATTTTTCCAATATTGTATGAAAATAATCCTCGCTGCTGTTAAGACATGTAATATTAAATACCTACTTTTTTATCAGGTTTTTCTGATGTTATATCTAGTAAAAACAATTCAGGTTTAAAATCTACATGTTTTCCTATCTTCTTTTCTAACCACCTGTATATCTTTGCCCAAATTTTTTTTGCTTTGACCCAAGTCCACCACAAACGATAAAATGTGCCCGTTTTTTGGTTACATTTTCAACATTTGCTAGACATATTTTTAAACATTTTAACTAATCTAGCAGGTGGTAAATGTTGAGAGATGACTAGGATTATCACTGAAGTTGGACTGGCCTCAGTAATACCTGCACCAAATAAGTTCTTCCTTGAACAAGCATGGCCTAGCTATTACTGTTTTATGTTCTGGTAACCTCATGCTTAAAATGTGCTCTAAATACAGACTTTGGTCTGGAATTGTGGCATATACTGGATTCAGAGGTCGAATTGCTGAGTAAGGCACCGGACCAAGCACATTTTACACCTCTACGAAAACAACTGCATACATTACCAAATAGTAACAGGTTTTTCTTCAAACATTAAAGGCTTTTAGAAACTCAGGGCTAGGATAACTGAGGGACCCCTTTGCTTTTTACAGAGCCAGCCAATCACTGAGAGCATCGGGGTGCTTCTCCTATATGCACCATGATTGACAGAACTGTCCTGTGATTCCTTGTGGGTAATTTCTGTGAAATGGAATCTGAGGATTCCATGTGAGAATTCGATTGAGATTGGACACTGAAACAGTGTAGGCAGGGTGCGCTTCAAAAATTTTATCAACAGGTTCTCTGCCTGGTTGATGGGTGGCCGTGGCCATGGTGGGTGTGGCCCAGGGGTGGGATTCTACCGGTATGCACCTATTCGCTAGAACCGGTTGTTAACATTCTAAGCAGTTTGGAGAACCGGTTGTTAGAAGAAATTACTGGACTAATCCTGTAAGGAAGGCAGGAAGGAAACATTCTGGTGTTGCTTACAGAAACTGCCTCTCCATTTACTCTTACTACATTCTTGGCAGGACTGGACTTCCTGTCTCTGGAACTTCTCTGGAGTTTTTTCCCCTCCTTTGCTGGTACTTTGCTTGTTACAGCATCCCCACAGTCATGAGAGGCCAGGAAAGGAGATGTGTGAGTGATGTTGAGTTGGCCACACCCAGCCAATCACATGACCACCAAGCCATGCCCATCAACTAAGCCACGCCCACAGAACCAGTTGTTAAAAAATTTGAATCCCACCCCTGGTGTGGCCTAGTCGCCCTTCTGCCCCATTGTGGGTGGGGCGTTTTTGCCCTCCCTCAAGGCAAAAACAGCCTCCCTGGGTCCGGAGTCTCTCTGGAAGCTGGAAACAGCCAGGAGTGGGATTTGGGGTTCTCCGAATTGCACAGAATCTTAGGGGCTCTCCTGAACCCCTGTGAACCCACAGCAGCCCACCCCTGGGTTGAACTAGAAGACCTCTAAGGTCCCATCCAACTCTGTTATCCTGTTATTCTATATTTGTGAAATAGCTACCGGGAAATCTGTTGGGCATCTGTTATTATTTCTTTACTTAGGCTTCCCATGTATGATTGTTCAATGCACAAGTGTGCATTGAGCCCAAAATTTACATTGCTAAATGAAACATTTGGGAAGGGAACTTTGCCCCATTTTACAACCTTTCTTGCCAAGGTTGTTCAGTGAATCACGACGGTTGTTAAATTAGTAACACAGTTGTGAAGTGAATCTGGCTTCCATGTTGATTTGGCTTGTCAGAAGGTAGATTTCAAAATCATCACTAGCATTGTTTTCTCATGGACAAAGATCTTGTCCTCAGGCTTATTCTAGGTAGCTTCGACTCTATGTCTCCCCAGCTGAACCCAATGAGATTTATTCTTACACTGAGTTTTTCCCAGACCTGTGGGAGGCTGGAACAATAAGAGTGCCTAGCACATCTGGAAGGCACCAGATGCAGCAAGGTTGGCCCCATAAGATCACAGCCTTTGGATGCATCTAATTTTTCACCTGCCTCCTAATCTTCTTAAGAACCTTGGGAACCAAATCATTGGCTACCCTTATTGGTGGTGGAGGCTGCTGCGTTCACCACAAAACAAAGGCCGGTCACGCGAATGAGATTCTTTTTATATTATTATTATTAAATCTTCCCCCTTAATTCTCTTCTGAAAAGGTATTACCCTGTATTCCAAGACATGAACTGCTGAACCAGCTGCATCTTTTTAGCTGAGCCTGTATAAAAGGGTTATGTTTCAGGTTTTTTAAAGCCTCCGAGAGACTGTTGTTCCCAGGCTGGGAGCCTGCTATTGCTGCTTCTGCATTCCAGTTTGCTTTCGGCCACTTGTGTATTGTTTGCTGTCAAAACAGCTCTCCCAGCTCCTGTAGTTCTCAGGCCTGAACATCCGGCAAAGATTCTTTCCCATGGGTTGATATTACAAAGAGTAGTATCAATATTTATTACCCCTTTGCTACATCTTTAATCTGCCTTCACTTGGGGTTCAGATTCCCACTTTAGACTCACAGGTTCACCTGCTTCTCAGTTCAGAGTATTCCCTTTCTCCGTTCAATTGGACCCCCTTACCAAGTCTGCCTTGCTGCATCGTTTAGCTATTGGCATCGCTTAACTTCAACTTTCAGTGCCCTTTACCTGCTGTCTGCCATTTCATTGCCTTGATTGCCCCAATAAACCTTCTGCAGATTCCTCCTTGGGCATTTTGACACCTACATGTCTGTTTATTTTATTTATTTATTTATTTTATTTGTCAATCGCTTACAGGATAATTGCTATAAGTATAAACATGAGTAAGAATACAGGAAATAGGTACAAATAAATGGGGACAATAGGACAGGGACAGGAGGCACAATAGTGCACTTCCTTTCTCACCAACACCAAAATAGTTTTGTTCAGGATCATTGGTGTCTGCTTCAGCTATATCTAGTGAACAATTTTCATAGATCTATTGATTCCAGATCCCTTCATGTTTGCAGAGGGGGGGTCAAAAAAATGAGATGGTCCCCATGATTATACAGTCAAAGCCCTGTCTCACATAACAGTTTGAGTCTCACCGGCTCAAGGTTGACTCAGCCTTCTATTCTTCTGAGCTGGGTCAAATGAGGACCCAGATTGTTGGAGGCAATATGCTAACTCTGTAAACTGCTTATAGAGAGCGCTGTAAAGCACTGTGAAGTTGTGTATAAGTCTAAGTGCTATTGCTATTGCTGCCACTTGTCCAAAGGGCAAAGTTTTGATCCCGCGATTGTGGCCACTATCTTGGCAACTCCTCCCCCATAAGTGATGCCCATCATTCCTGAGATTTGCACAGATTTAAACCGATGAAGACGAAAACCACAGTCCCAATGCTGGAGCAAAGATCATTCTCTTACACTTGCTGACTGACTTCATATGATGTAGTAAACCCAAGGAGTGGATTGATGGCCACACATATAGCAATAGCACTTCGACTTATATACCGCTTTACAGTGCTTTATAGTCCTCTCTAAGCAGTTTACAGAGTCAGCCTATTGACCGCAACAATCTGGGTCCTCATTTTACCAACCTCAGAAGGATGGAAGGCTGAGTCAACTTTGAGCCAGGTCAGATTTGAACTGCCAAATTGCAGTCAGCTGGCAGTCAGCAGAAGTAGCCTGCAGTACTGCACTCTAACTACTGCGCCACCCTGGCTCAATTTCTTTCCTTTGTATGTTATATTTTAATCAAAATTTGAGACTTGCTATCTCTGGAGCAATTGCTACTTTACTTTGAAGGTTAGAGTATTTAATTTGCACAGATTTAAGATGGAGGTGTACCTGTGCTCATTCAATGAGAGTGTGGCCTTGAGATGTGAAAGCATAGCCACTGCATCAGAGCTTAATCCATCTACTCAACATTGTGGACAATAATAGTGCTTGGCTGTTTGGCTCTGATTAACTAATAGTATGGGAACCCAAGCATTATAGTTTATGATGAATAGATCAGGAAAAGTCAGGAACCAAACAATGAGATTCCTGTAGAGAAAACACTGACTGGAGATAGTCCTTGACTTACAACAGTTCATTTACTGACCATTCAAAGTTATAACACTGAAAAAAGTGACTTATGACACTTTTGCACACTTAAGACCATTGCATCATAGTCACATGAGCCAAATTCAAACACTTGGCAACCGATCCATATTTACGATGGTTGCAGTGTCTCAAGGTCATGTGACTAGCAAAGTCAAAGGGGAAGCCAGATCCACTTAACAACCTTATTACTAGCATAACAACTGCAGTGATTCACTTAACAACTGTGAAAAGTCATAAAAGTCATAAAATGGGGCAAAATTCACTTAACCAATGTCTCGCTTAAAATTTTGAGCTTAATTGTGGTTATAAGTACAGGACTACCTGCATATCCCTTTTAAAGTGCCAGCTTTGGAAGCCATGTTAGCACCAGAAGCTTCCGCGCTGCCACATTCCTGTGCCTGGGAAATTGGGAGAAGGGGGGGGGGGGTTGGTAAAGTGTGTGTAGTTAGACCTAATAGCTCCTTCCCTTGCAGTCAAGCTCATGTCTTTCCTGCACCTGGATGAGCAGTGGTTAGGGGATGTGACCAGTTGGGAGGGATGGTGATTGGACCAGGTGATGGACTGATTGGTACAGAGGATGGATTTGTGTTTTGAATTACTGTGAGGAAAACCTGGAACTCTCAGATTCAGGTTTTCCCAGATGTGCCAGTATGACTACTCTAATAAAATGGAACTTTGAGAAAAATACCTGCCTCGGAGTTTTGGTGTTGGAGTTTGATTTTTCTGGAATGCTGACAGACAGTGTTGACCAAAGTTGGAATTTATATACATTGTCTGAATTCTTCCCAAGCTATCTAGTTCCTTCAGATGTCCAATGTTGTGCCCACTTGGTCTCTTGTGATATATTCAAGACAGTACAGATAATCTTGTAACTTTCATATGTAGGATTCCCTTCTGTGTAAAATCAAAGTCCAATCAAAATGGATTTTATTTTGTTCTGTCTGTGGTGCAAAACATCCTAAACAGTTAGACTGACCTAAAGGATTTACTTATCGCATCTTAACAAACAAGCATAATTTGCCATTTTAAGAAAAGGAATTATTTTACTGGTGAAGTTCACCTGTTGTCTTAAGACATATTCTGGATTGTTTGGTTGTGATTTAGTGTGTTGGAAGAACACATAATTTATGCCATCCCATTCTGGCCCACAATGACTTTTTTAAAAAAAAAAAAGGTTGACAAAAACCATGACTGATATGTGGATATAGTCAGCACCTCAATCGATTATTTATTAAAACGTTCAATCTTGGAAGTGTTAAAGAGTTTGGTCACTTTTCCGATTTTCTGAAATTTTCTGTTGGCCTCCAGATCAACTAATATTCTATGAATTTAGCCCTGTGGTATATCTGTGGCTGCCTATGTTGTATGATGGTACAAAGCCTGGATAATGGGATAAAGTGTGACATATAAACCCTTTTGCAGCTTGCTATGCAGACCCCAAAAAACTTCTCTTTCCAAAAACTTTCTCTTTCTCCTCCTGCCATGTCCAACTTTGCCCAGTTGAAAAATAGGAAGAGGCATCTGAAGAAAGCTTTCAGATAGTCCTCAACTTACAATAATTTGTTTAGCGACTGAAGTTTCAACAGCATTGGGAAAAAAATGGACTTAAGACACTTTTTCACACTTATGGCTTTTTGCAGCATCCCCATGGCCACATGATCAAAATTTGGACCCTTGGCCACTGGCTCTTATTTCAGACAGTCACAGTGGCCTTTGGTGACCTTCTGAAGCCAGAGTCAACTTGACAATTGTGTTACTCATTCTTCATAAATTTACAGTGTATTGGTTGGTTTACCACTCCCTTTTGTGCATCCATTTGATAGTCATCAAAATAATTATATTACATAATAACTCACATTATCAATTATCAATAAAATATCCCAATATCATTATTAAACAATCATTTGACTATAATTTTACTAATTCATACTGAAGCGAGATAACTATAATTAGGTTAAATTATTTTATGACAAATCATGAAATCATATCAAATCTATCATAATAAAATATTCTTAAGAATTATCAAAACCAAGAAAAAATATATATTCATTATTTCCTAAATTTCTAAATATTCTATTATCATATTGTATTATCTAACCATTGATAAGAAAGATCCCAAACTTCATTTTTTATTTTTTATTTTTTTTTAATGTCATGTGTTATGTCTTATATGTTTTTTGTCTGTTGTTAAAATCAATAAAACTTTTTGGGGAAAAAAAATTGTGTTACTCATTTAATAATGGCAGTGATTCACTTAAGAAAGGTTGTAAAATGGGGCAACTGCACTTGGTAAGTGTCTTGCTCAGCAACAAAAAGTTTGCGCTCAATTGTGGTTGTAAGTCAAGGACTACCTGTATACAGAGTTGCCACGGATACAGTTCTGCAGCAATTGTAATGCTCTCAGAATGGATCCTGAAAATGCTAGTTTAGGGGAAGACATGTTTTCCTTGCTGGATGGGAAATAAATTAAATTTCTCCCCAATTATCTGGGTTTTTTTGTTTCAATTCTTTTTTTTTTTAGAATAGAATAGAATAGAACAGAACAGAATACTTTATTGGCCAAGTGTGATTTGACACACAAGGAATTTGTCTTGGTGTAAATGCTCTCAGTATACATAAAAGAAAAGATACATTCGTCAAGAGTCGAGAATCATAAGGTACGACACTTAATGATAGTCATAGGATACAATAAGCAATCAAATCACACTAGGAAACAGTCAATAAAAATTGTAAGGATACAAGCAACAAAGTTACAGTCATACAGTCACAAGTGGGAAGGGATGGGTGATAAGGAGTGATGAGAAGATTAATAGCGCAGACTTTGTAATAGTTGAAAAGTGTTGAGGGAATTATTTGTTTAGCAGAGCGATGGCTTTCAGGAAAAAACTGTTCTTGTGTCTAGTTGTTCTGGTGTGCAGCACTCTATATCGTCATTTTGAGGGAAGGAGTTGAAACAGTTTATGTCCGGGATGTGAGGAGTCTGTAAATATTTTCACAATCCTCTTTTTGACTCGTGCAGTATACAGGTCCTTGATGGAAGGCAGGTCAGTACTAGTTGTTTTTTCTGCAGTCCTAATTATCCTCTGAAGTCTGTGTCTGTCCTGTCGGGTTGCAGAACCAACCAGACAGTTATAGAGGTGCAGATGATAGACTCAATAATTCCTCTGTAGAACTGCAGCTCCTTGGGCTTTTTTTTTCTTTTTTCTTTGCTAACCATTTTACTCTAAACAACAATCTTCAATATGTCTCAAAGCAATGGCTTGGTATTGATGGTTGTTGAACAGCCAAAATCATATAATGACTTGGGATAGATGCATTTATTACTTTAAGTTTATTAAAAAATAAATTTCCCTTGAGCTCAATGAGACTCATTCTTCTGTAGGCCTATTCCTGTTGCACATCTGCTTTATTTTCTGGGGCACGAAAGAATATGTACCCAAGGGCAGGACAAGAAGCAATGGGTGGAAATTAATCAAGGAGAGAAGAAACTTAGAACTAAGAAGAAATTTCCTGACAGTTAGAACAATTAATCATTGGAAGGTTGTAAATGCTTCAACACTGGAAGTTTTTAAGATGAGATTGGATAACCATTTGTCTGAAGTGGTGTAGGTGTTCCTGCCTAAGCAGGGGTTGAACTAGAAGACCTCCAAGGTCCTTTCCAACTCTGTTATTCTATTCTATATGCCATTCTGTGCTAAAAACCTTAGTCCTGTGGTGTAAATTTCCTGATCCAGCAGAACAGGCTAAGAACCTAATTACTGTAACCCAACAAGTCTATTAAGAAAAGAAACCCATTGCAAAACAGGTGGGTTTCTTTTCCTCTTGGTAGCACAGCCTCTCCAGCATTTTGAGGCCCCCAGAGGCCCAAAATATTTTCCCTTGAGTGTTGAAGTTTTCTTTTGACATGACAATAGTTTTGAGGAAAAGGCCTACCCACAAATGGTTAGAAGCAGCGCAATGCAAGAATCCTTCATCGATATACAATAGTTGCCTTTATTTATTAGTTTATTTGTTTGTTTGTCAAACATGTAAAAGATAACAAGAATAGGTAAGAACATAAACAAGAACAAAGGAAGTAAATACAGATAAACGGGGATGGTAAGACAGGGACAGTAGGCACACTGGTGCGCTTATGCACACCTCCTTTAAGGACCTCTTAAAAATGGAGTGAGGTCCACGGTAAACAGTTTGAGGTTGAAGCTGTGAGGGGTTGAGGCTGTAACAACTGAGTCAGGTAGGGCGTTCCAGGCATTGACCACTCTGTGGCTGAAGTCGTATTTTCTGCAATCGAGCTTGAAGCGGTTTACCTTGAGTTTTCCCATGTGTTATTGTGGTTGAAGCTAAAGAAGTCGTTGATAGGCAAGATGTTATAGCAGACAATTTTGTGAATTATGCTTAGATCGGACTGCAGGTGGTGCAGTTCCAGATTGTCCAGGCCCAAAATTTCAAGTCTGGAGGCATACGGAATTCTATTGTGAGTGGAGGAGTAGAAAACTTTTCTTGAGAAATATCTCTGAACCCGCTCAATTGTGTTAATGTTCAATATACTTTGGGAATGTTGGGAACATCTAGATTAGAGTTTGAGTTGAAGAAGGCAATAAACAGGTGATGCCTGACATCATCAGCCATTAGCTTTTGCCTTGATGGATGCAAGCCTCATCTATCTCCCAGATGGTCGCCACAAGGCAGCCAAAAGTCATTGCCTGGAAACAAATGAATGAAGGGGTAGATAACAACGCATTACCCCTTTTCTTTTACAAATGGCATTTTTAATGATCGAGGCTGCTGTGCCATTAAATTTTAAATGGGGATGCATTTTGCATTACACTATCAACACATGAGTGTTCTACATTCATGGTTTTTTAATGAGCTCCTGGTAAAAATTAATGGGTTTTGAAGACTTTAACAAAAATAAACGACCTCATTAACCAAATGCAAAAGGAAACTGGGGGTGGGGGTATTTAAACATGAAGAGGGGAAGGTTCTTTGAAGGACAAAATCTTTGTTAGAAAGTCAAGAAGCAGAGCAGCTACTGATATCTTAGAATGGGAAAGTCAACAAACGGGAAATTTTGATGGAATTCATAGAGTTCAATCAACCCTGCCGCTACAAGATTACTGGGAAAAAACAGGTTGTCCTCAATTTATAACCTTTAATTTAGTGACTGTTTGAAGTTACAATAGCACTGAAAGAAATGACTTATGATTGTTTTTCGCACTTATAACCATTGTCTCTATGGTCATGGGACAGCAAAATTCAGACACTTGGTAACTGGCCTATATTTATGGTGATTGCGGTGTCCCAATGACCATGTGAACACTTTTTGTGACCTTCTCACAAGCAAAGTCAATGGGGAAGCCATTTTCTTTTCCCTATCATTCACATTCAGTTTAATGATAGACTAGAGCAGGGGTTAGGGGTGTCAAACTCACGGCCCATGGGCCAATGTGTCATGTGCTGGCGATGCTCACTCCCAGTTTAACAAAGGGGGGTGTTATGGATTAAACCATCGCAGCGGTACAACCCTAAATAGCTTCGTCTTACAGCAGGCTTGTAATCCTGCAATTCTCATTGGCCCGTGAATAGCGAGTCGTGATTGGTCAGGTTTGGCCAGTCTGATTGGCTGTTAATGGGAACCCCTGATTGGACACTTGTAAAAGCGATAGACTCAGTTCATTGGTTGTTTAACGGCAGCAAGCTCTATAAAAGAGCTACTGCTGCCCAGGTCTTTTGCTCCGTTCTTTCTTGTTAAATAAAGAGTTGAAGTCACCATTCGATGTCTCGTCTCCGTTCTTTACGCCCATGCCCAGGACTTAACAGGGGGTAAGTTATGATACGTCACATGATGACTACATGACATTGTGAATTTGACACCTGTGGACTAGAATATTTTTTACATCAAAGTTGATTAAGTTCAATATTAATTTTAGATGGCTGACACCGGAAGGTATAATAGTCTCATGGCAAGATAAAAGATATAGAATGGACACTTTGGATAAAGCAAATTTTAGAATCAGCACATTGGCAGTGAAGAGGAATTAGAAGAGAGGTAAGTAATAGAAGAAAGAGACTCAAGATCATCTGCTTTGGAAGAAAAGGAATACAATCCAAGGATAGGGGAAATGGAAAAAGAAAAAAAACAGAGAACAACGAGAGAAGACTTAAGAGACCGAGAGAGGTTAGAACTGTGATGGCGAAACTATGGCATGCGAAAATATCGGATGTGATGAATCTGGGCTAGTTTTCGGCCTGCAAAGCCTGCAGAAGCCTGTAGAAGCCTTCCTCAAGCCTTTGGGAGGCTGAAAAAGGCCTCAAACCAGCCATTCAGGTAAGGGGGAGGCAGGGGGTGGGGGGTGGGGATTGCATGCGCATGCATAGGGATGTGGGGGGGGGCACGCACTGCCTTCTGGGTACTGGCATGTGAACGTGAGTATGCAAGCATGTGCACAATTTTTGGCACAGGAGCCCAAAAAGGTTAGCCACCACTGGGTTAGAACAACAAGGAGTATAAGACTACAGGTAGAGAAATGCAGGAAGAATTTAAGATCTTATCACTGAACATTAATGGTTTAAACTCCCCCTCAAAAAGCCATTTTCTTTTCCCTATCCATTTATACTCAGTTTGATGATAGACTAGAGCAGGGATGTCAAATTCACAACCCGCAGGCTGGATGCATCATGTGCTGGCCACACCCATTCCCAGTTTAGTAAAGCGGGGGGGATTCATGATACCTCACGTGATGACAACGTGACATAGAGACTGTGACATCCATGGACTAGAGCATTTGACTTAGAAATCCTCTCAGAAGAGAAAAAAATATCTGATATTTTATACCTGCAGTATGGTGTTTGGGTATCTATTGAGTTTCAAGGCAGCCATAGGAAGATTATGTAAATTATATAATTATATTGTCAAGATTAATGTTCAACTAATGAATCAACCAGCCAGATTAAATATTCTGATATCCCACTGAGGTCCACAGATAAATTATGATCCATAACTTAACTAATGGAGTTCACATGCTCTATAAAAGGTTCCCTATAAAGCATGGTGTGTTTGCATTTGTTAATAAATCATTTTGATGCAGATATTTTTGTACCTTGGAAAAATGTACAAAAAGCTAGAAACATTTGAAAGTATGGTAACTGAAGAGGGCACATGTGTTTAGACCAAAGAAAACATTATAGTTCTCTGACTCTCCAAAGTAAAAACGGTATGCAAGGTTTTTAATTTTTATTCTTTCAAAAGGGTGCAGAAAGGCCATTTATACAGTCTGGAAGTGATAACTGTATCAGCTGTCTATTTTCTACCCATACTAAAGTGTTTTTTCCCCCAAAAAATGTGGGTAATGGAGAAGATAAATTCCAGTTCCTCTCCATTTCATATCTACAATTGCCTTTTATGTGAAAGCATTCACAGAAAAGGAAAAAGAGATTGTGGTTATTGTAGAGCAGAGGTCTCCAAACTTGGCAACTTTAAGACTTGTGGACTTCAACTCCCAGAATTCTGGGAGTTGGTCCACAAGTCTTAAAGTTGTCAACTTTGACGACCCCTGTTGTACAGTCTCTCTGTCTGTCATCAGCCTTTTATCCATTTGTATCTAGTCATGGTGCAAATATTATTGATTCCTTTTTGTACGATATTAGCATACTCCAAAACCCTCGCACCCGATTGGTCCGGACCAGCGGAGACCTGATTGGTCGACAGGTCGGCCGTGATTGGAGCACTAGGAATCTACCGCGATTGGCTGCGCCAATCACGGGAGATTCAAAGTGCTGCCATAGGCTGCCGAGCCGCGAGCCAGCCCTATATGAAGGGCTGCCGCGGCTCGCATTCTCAGACCTTTACTAATACCTAATAAAGAGCTGAACTCACGTAAATGGTCTCGTGTCTCTGTCGAACCGATCCGCCCCAGATCTAACACTGGCGACGAAGGTGGGATCATGAGACAGAGAGACCATCCAGCATGTGGCGAGGCGGCACGCAGCAACAAGCAGAATGGCCGGAATCAACTCAACACCCGCTCCCTTCAACCCTGCTACTGAGGACTGGGAATCCTATACCGATAGGTTCCAAATGTTCCTCGAGAGTAGCAACCTCAAGGATGCCAATGGCCACAAGAAACAAGCCATGTTCCTCACGCACTGCGGGCCCGCAGTCTTCAAGATGGCCAAGGCCTTGCCCAAACCGATGGACGTCAAGGCGATGGAGTGGGATGATCTCGAGCCCCTGCTGCGGAGCCACTATGCCCCCGTCGTGCCCATCCTCATCCGGTGGCACGACTTCTACAGGCGGGACCAACGCGAGGGCGAAGGACTGGCCGACTTCATAGCAGCACTACGGGACCTGGGGGGCCTGTGCAAGTTCGCCGACCTGGACAAGGCCCTGTGAGACCGCGTCGTCCTGGGACTCCGAGACCCCGTCCTCCAGAGCCGCATCATGGCAAAGGGAGACATCTCCCTCGCCGATGCCTTCACCGAAGCTGCTGCAGTGGAAGCGGCCAAGAAATCAGCAGCTCGGATGCAACAATCAAGCATCATGCCACGAGCGGCGACCGGAGAGGCAACGTTGACCCCTGAGAGGCGACCAGCGACAGACCACACAACCACACACCACGGCGACATCGATTCCTTCTCAGAAACCGAAGACGAGGAGGAGGAGATCCACCGTCTCCAATCAGTGCGGGAGCGGCAGGAACCACGAGGTTGTAAGTCGAGGTTCCAGTGTGCCGGCTGTGGCGGCGATCACCCCGAGCGGTCTGTTGTTTTCTTGAAGCCATTTGCCGGCATTGCGATAAACGGGGGCACATCGCCAAAGTGTGCTGGAACAAAAAGCACTACAGCCCACGACGACGAGACGCCAGCCCTCGATGGAGAGACAGCACCCCCACCAGGACCCGAGTTCGCCAGACGGAGAACCGCTGGAGCCAGGAAGGTCGGAACAGGCGACTCCAGGAGACAAGACAGAGAGAGGAAACGCACCAGACTGTTGTCATCGGCCATTCCTCCACCAGCGACGCCAGGAAGGTATACGTGACGTTCGGGATAGAAGACCAGCAATGCGACATGGAAGTGGACTCAGGGTCTTTCGTCTCAATGGTCTCCTGGCACACACTCAAGTGCCTGGTCCCCACCATCCGCCGCCAAGAATTGGAAGACCAAACACTAACCCTCAAAGACTATCAGGGAAACTGAATCCCTGTAGTCGGTAAAGGCCATTTTAAAGTCACCTTCAAGGGCCACACAGAAGTGCTAGCCCTGACAATCGTCGATCGAGATCGGCCAAGCCTGTTGGAACTGCAGTGATTCGCACCCTGGGCATCGAAGTAACAGGCATACACCACATCGGAGAGGCAGACTGGGAAGCAGCACTCGTGAGGGACTTCCGGGAAGTCTTTGATGACCATTTAGGCAAGTACTGGGGGTCCCCTATTTCATTTAACATAGACCCCAGCATCGCGCCAATCCGCCTTAACCCCAGGCAAGTGCCTTTTGCACTCAAGCCCAAGATCGATGAGCAACTCGATAAGCTCATCACACAAGGGGTGCTGGAACTGATCGATCATGCCCGGTGGGAGACCCCAATTGTCACCCCCATCAAGCCAGATGGGTCAGTGAGAATTTGTGGTGACTACAAGGCCACCCTAAACCATGCACTCCAACAAACCGCATACCCTGTCCCAGAAGTCCAGCATCTTCTGCACTCACTGGGGGGAGGCTGGATCTTTGCAAAGCTCAACCTGGCGCAAGCCTACCAGCAATTGCCGGTCGACGCCACAACAGCAGAAGCCCAAACCATCGTAATGCACCGAGGGGCTTTCCGCTGCAACCGGCTCCAGTTTGGAGTCAGCGTGGCACCTGGGGTCTTCCAAAGCCTTATGGAAAGACTCCTCCAGGGAATAAAAGGGGTTGTGCCCTACTTTGACGATGTCTTGGTGGCCACGAAAAATGAGAAACAACTAGAAGCCAGGTTGAGGGAGGTACTACAGAAGTTCAGAGACTCGGGACTTAAAGTCAAGAAAGGGAAGTGCCAGCTATGGGCCGAAAGGGTCGAATTTCTGGGGTACCTCCTAGACAAACAAGGGATTCACCCCACAGAAAAAAAACTGAGAGCCATAAGGGAAGCACCGCGACCAAAAAACAAAATGGAATTACAGGCTTTCTTGGGACTGTTAAACTTTTACAATGTCTTCTTACCTCAAAAGGCGACTGTGGTGGAACCGCTACATAGGCTGTTAGATAAAACAGCCACCTGGACCTGGGGAGCATGGGAGGAGAGCGCGTTCAACAACACAAAGAACCTGCTAACATCTGACGCGGTACTAATCCAGTACAGCGAGACTCTGCCATTGACAGTAACTTGCGATGCGTCACCATTTGGAATCAGTGCCATCCTCAGCCACCAGCTACCAGATGGGAGGGAAGTACCCATCGCTTTCTTATCAAGGACACTTTCTAAGCCAGAGTGGAACTACAGCCCGCTCGACAAAGAGGCCCTAGCAGTCGTCGCCGGCGTCAAGAAATTTCACAAATACCTTTACGGTAGGACTTTTACAATCATCACGGATCACAAGCTGCTGCTAGGAATCCTGGTGGGGAACAGGGCCACACCGAACATTCTATCACCAAGAATGACAAGGTGGTCCGAATTCCTAGCAGCATACAATTACCAGCTGATATACCAACCCAGAAAGGACATTGCCCATGCAGACGCCCTAAGTCAGTCACCCTTACTGGACTGGGAAGACGACCCGGCACCCACAACAGAAGTACTCCAAATAGAGACAATATCCAACCCACTCATGACCGCGCCAGACATTGCCAGAGAAACAAATAAAGACAAACGGCTGGCGTGAGTCTTGAGCTGGGTGGGAAAAGGGTGGCCAGAAGGGGACATAGACGAACTATTCAGACCCTCCCGGAACAGACAAACTGAACTTTTTACCGAAAAGGGCTGCATACTTTGTGGGGACAGAGTGGTAATTCCTGAAAAATTATAGGAAAAGGTATTGGGAATGTTGCATGAGGGGCACCCGGGGATGGTTAAAATGAAAAGCCTGGCCAGAAGCTACGCATGGTGGCCAGGAATGGATAAACAGATTGAAACCTGGGTTGCCAAATGTAAACAATGCCAAGAGTCCAGATCCAATCCACCCGCCGCCAAGGGTGAGTCTCCCCCTCAGTTTCCCCTGAAGGATCTTCTGTCGCTTTTGCCTTCTCCCTACATCTTCCCTCTGTTAAAATCCCACACACACACACGCACACTTATTTTTGGTTGGATAGATTTCGTGTCTGAGCATTCTCACATGACGGTGGGTCTTCCCCCCCAAAAAAAACAGTTAAAAAAAGAAAAAACAATATATCCTCAAGCAAGAACTTTTCTGCTTCCGATTACCCCCATGCTTAAAAGTTGCAAAGGAAACACGGAAGCAGGGAAGCGGCTGCCCAGCTTCGGAGCTCCACATCATTTTTTTTTCAGAGGGGAATCTGACTCGAGTATAAGCCGAGGGGTTTTTTTTCAGGACAAAAAATGTGCTGAAAAACTCGGCTTATACTCGAGTATATACTGTATATAAAAAAGACAGTCAAACAGGAAGACAACAAACACAGAAACAAGAAAAGCAATCCACAATAAGCATTGAGACTCATCTAAAACATGTCCTCACAACCTCCTGCTTCAAGTAAGTCACCATGATGTTGTCTTTACCTCATTCTCAGTTTATGAGTGAGATATGCTTAAGTTTTCTATAGCAGTACCTTCATTAAAATAATTTTTCTTCCTTGTTTTAAAATATATTAAGTTCTGTAACATCTATTTTGTCACCCATAACTTTGAAAGAAGAACTGGGGACCACAGTTACTAGAATGGAAGCGACTAAGGTAGGATGGGTGAAAAATCGCTTCAAGTCAACCGTGGGGAAGAACCTTCAGTCAGACAAATCAAACAGGTCAAATTCTGGATTAGTGAAAAGCTTTTTTGTGTGTCATAGAGTGATTTCTTACTCATTTAGTCTTTATATTTCCTACAAGAAAGCAATCATGTCTTAAGAATAATGGTTCTTTTTTTTTTTTTTTAAGTTTTATTTGGGTTTTCATAAAAACAAAATACAAATAAAACATCTTTTTTGAGAATAGCATGGTCCCAGGTTATCACTTGTTTATATAGACACCAAACTCAATTTCATGGTCATTTTTATATTCTATTCCATATCTTATTACCGTTTTATATTTTCTACATAGTTTTTCCCCTCTTTAAATTTTCTCAACTTTATTTTAATTATCTCATCTCAATCAATCATTATAGTTATACTTTTGTCTGTCCTGTTTCAATTTCATATTATCTTTTCTTATTAAACAATTTTTTCCCTGTAGTTACCAATTAGAGTATGAAACCTTTATATCTTTTAATTTTATCCATTCAAACTCTTATTTAAGCTTCAATGTATACCTTTAAGATTATAGCATTCAATATAATACATAACTTCCAATCGAATTCTGCTTGGTACATTCTTAAAATACACGCTATATTCTTTAAAAGAATATATATATATATATATATATATATATATATATATATATATATATATATATATATATATATATATTTTCTTAAGTTTATGTAAATAAAGCACACATTCCATTCCAATTCAATTCTATCATTAATATTAATTAAAATCTTAACATCTTTAACATTTCTTTTCAATTAAATATCATACTTCCTTGGGAACACTTATAAACTTTCCAGTTAATTATTTTTTTTCCATATTTCTCACTTATATTTTTATAAATTACTAATAATTAAAAATGTTCCCATTTAATTCTCTCAATCATTTTAATTCATTTATTTATTACCAAACATTCAACTACATTACAGTAAATATTTTATCCATCATTTTAATCATATTTTCTAAAATTATCTCTGTTTATAATATAACAATGCTATCTTATGTACCTTTGCAGAATCCCTTTTGCAATTAAATTTTCACCCATTATCTCTAAACAAGCTTATGGTTACAATCCTTATATCTTTTCCCTGTTTCTCCATTTCTTGTTTCTGTCTTTTACAACTTCTTTTCCTTGCCTTCTTCCCCCTCTTCTTCTCCCTCCCCTTTTTACCCACTCGTCTCTCTACTTCTAACTCTCTCATCTGTAATCCCCTCTTCTGTTGCTTTCTAATATTATACTTATCTTTCAAATTATTCTTCTTTTTGGTTGTTTTTTCCTAGTCTTAAACCTTTCACTCTCTTTCCCCCCTTTTCTTTTTCCCCCCCACTTAAAATTATTTGATCATTAAAGATGGCTTCTTCTTTGTCCCAATCTTCTTGTTCTGCAAGCTTTTCTTGTTGTTTCTCATAGTTCCAGATTTCCATTTTCTAAGAATTGAAATACGAAGCCAAAAGAACCTCTCCCTTCTTGTGCATCTTCTTTCCATTTTTTGAGTTCCATTTTCAGTTCTTCTAAGAGTGATACCATTTTAAAGACTTTTAAACAACCACCCAGTTAATTTTAGTCATCCAGATGCAAAAACCAAAAATCACCAAGTAATCCAAATAATCCAAGGCTGTTTCTTTTTGCTTCTTTTTTCCACTTTCTCTTCCTGGGGTATTATTTTGTTACCAAGTTTCAATTAAGATGTATCTTTGAGGAATCTTGTTGAAATTTCACTGTAAGTTCCTTTTAGTTCCAGTTCCACTCCTTAGTTCCAGGCAGTCTCCTCCATTTTTCCAGATCCTGCCCTTTTATTCTTTTTTTTTTTCTCCTTTCCTGCTTTTAAAAACTTTTAAATATCCAGAAATCTTTATTATCCCTTTGACTTTTATTTTCAGCTTAGATACCTATTAATGTCAAAGTGGATTTTTTTCAATTTCTTGCTTAAGTCTCTTAGCTGTCAGTATAAGGAAGGGAAGAAAAAAAACTCTAATCCTTTCCCTTCTCTCTCTCCTTCGCAGCTTCAAAATCTTCTTTGGGAACAATGTTATTAAATTTAAATTCCAGGATACCTTCCAGGAAGGAAGGAAGGAAGGAAGGAAGGTAGGAAGGAAGGAAGGAAGGAAGGAAGGAAGGAAGGAAGGAAGGAAGGAAGGAAGGAAGGAAGGAAGGAAGGAAGGAAGGAAGGAAGATCCTGCAAGAAGAAGGGAAATCATAAGAAATAGTTATTTCTAATCATAATCATGATATTACTGCTGGTGGATTAGAACTGTCTTGAAATCTTATGCTTTTTAAATAGCAAGAGTAAAACATAGTAGTGAATAATTTATTTTCAGCCTATGCAGTCAAACAGGATCCTTTGTTGTTTTCAAGCTTATCTGCATATTACATTATTTATTTATTTGCTTTCCCCAGATGTGCTCAGGTATGCCTTTCCCCGATATATATATATGCCTTCCCCCCAAGTTTCTATGGATACATTCATTGTATTCTATTTATTTGTGCTGTTTGGCTAATGAAAGTAAGCGCCCAAAACTGGTGAAGGTTTTAAAAGACTGAAATGTTTCAAGTATAATGCATTTCCAAAGGAAAGTAAACACATGTGCAATACATAAAATATAAACCAATTTGAAGACCATAAATTTATTCAAATTAACTCCATCTTTGTCCATTTCTGTAGAAGAAATTAATAATATACTATGAGAGGGGATGTATGCTTTGGCCATGGAAATATCTAAGGAACAAGCAATTAAAGGCCAGAGATGATTAAAATCATGGTGGGATTCAAATTTTTTTACTACCAGTTCCATGGTCATGGCTTGGTGGATGTGGCAGGGGAAGGATACTGTAACATCTCCAGTCAGGTATTTGCCAGTTCTCCGAACTACTCAAAATTTATGCTACCGGTTCTCCAGAACTGGTCAGAACCTGCTGAATATCACCTCTGAAATTGTTCTTTGGTACTCAGAAGTAACATTTCCAATTTGATGTCTGCAAATGTGTTGGGTTCTAGATTTCCCAGGCAATTAGCAAGGAATTACAGGATATATCCATTTGGAAAACCCAGTTAGGATCCACTGCTCTAGAAGTTATGATCCAGAGCAATGGATTCAAATACCAAAAAGTTGAGTTCAGTGGAACCTTAATGGAGGTTCCTTACATTCACCCTGGAAAATAGTAAACTTTCCATCATTAGAAGTTATTAAGCAGAGGCTGATCAGCCGTCATTAAGGACTATCAAAACAATAGTTATCTTGCTCTCTTAGTAAGTAGATTAACTTTCACTATACAAATCTTGGCATTAAATGCATCATGCATAGTTCTTCAAATACTCTATGGTTCTTCAAATGCTCTAATGCATGTGTCAGAGAATAAATATTAGTGGTTCAAACTACATGGTATTTACCATATAATTTTGTGGGTTTTTTTTTTTAATTTTGAAAATACACTGCTTATTTTTTAAAGCAGTCCTGATTAAAAGAGCTATTGAAAGAGAAGTTTACAATTTCCAATTCTAATTGTGAAGTTTGTGCCCAAATTCCCTATGCTACAGTTACCCCTAGGAACTGGTAGCATTGCTTTGTACTTAACCAATAGAATAGAATGGAACGGAATGGAACAGAACAGAACTGAACCGAATAAAATTCTTTATTGGCCAATTGTGATTGGACACACAAGGAATTTTCTTGGTGCCAATTGTTCGATGCCAATTGTTGAATTCAAAATAGTGGTAGATGTTACTTGGAGAGCAAATGGGAAGGAGATAAACATGAGAGGGAAGAGTTAAATGTCCCCTCAGCACCAGGCCTAAGCTGGATCTGGTTGTTCTCCAGTAAAATCAACACACTTGTACATAACCTCATTCTGTGAGGAACATGTAGTTCAATTTGCGGATATTAGGGCACCTTTCACTTCCTTGTCCTACTCAATGTTGTCCTTCAAAAGAAATACAATTAAACTAATTAAATCTGACAAAAAAGAGAAGTTGAAAGAGCATGAATCACAAGAGGTATGGATTTCAAGGAAAAACCAGATGAAATCAAGAACTGACATAGTTATCTCTAAACCAGAGAAGATGGGGAAAGATCTGAGTGTATGAAAAAAATTATCTACAGTGTACAAATGGCTCATGCAAAGATGCTTCAGTACAAAGCAGTTCTTAACTTAATGGGTCTTAAGCAATCTGCAAAAAGTCCATCAGGCGCCAACACTAGGCGCCAGATTAAAACGTTGCTTCCCTTGTCTCAGACATTAAACTCATTTGAGTTATTAATCCCTGTGAATTGATACCGATTCTAGTTCAAAAGGATCCCTTTTAATTCTGCAATTCTACATTTGTGATGCTACTTTCTTATTGGTACCAACACTTCATTTTAAAATGACCTTGGAGAATAGTTGGTCCAAAAAGTTGAATCAAAAATAGTTTTGCAAAACAGACCAATTTCACATCTGGCCTTTTGATTTCAGCTAAGAAAGGGTGTGGTGAACCCTTCCAAAAGAAAGACAGCTCAAAGGGCCCTTGTTCCCAGAAGTTTTTTTCCCCAGCATTTCTTTTCATTATATACAAAAAAAAAATACTTGGCAAGGAGTCTCTGTGAGTCATGAACAAATCTTCACATGAATTAAATGAATTGTCTCCTGCAAACACCATTCTCTGTTTGCTCCTATTTATTCCCTAAGGGAGGGGCCATTCACTGTCCACCTGTGCCTTTACTGCTGAGTTGACCCTTGTTCCTTAACTGTTCCCTTCTCCTGGCAGCTCTGCACATGTGCACATTGGGAACAGGCTCCAGCTGTTCTTCTGCCCCACTGATCTCCGACTCCGAAGACAGCTGATAACTATCTGATGGCCCTGGCCCCATCTCTGCCTCTGATCCAGAGCACTCATCAGAGCCTTCCCCAGACTCCAGGACTGGTCTATGTTCTTCCCCACTATCCTCCCCACTGTCCAAATCTGCTGCAAACTCTGCTGGGTGCTGGCGGGCCACTTCCTTGATCTGGTGCCTTCCAGATGTGGGTACAATGCAAAGTAAATGAATAAATACTGAGAACCATGATTGCTGAATAGCATTAGGGGCTGAACTCCTTTGGCAAGAACCAGATACAGAATGACTGGTCTTTAGCAAAGTGTCAGCCATCATTGGTTCCACCAATTGGTTCCATTTCCCATCTTCAGCACCAGTCCATGTGGATTTCTAAGAGGGTGAATTAGCTTTCCATTTGATTTAGGTACTGAATTACTTAATGCAGCATAGAGAATGATACAGAGTTAACTAGTTTAACTCAAAACAATGAGATTGAGGTAGTTCCAGGCTGCTACTGTTGTTCCTACAGTCATCATGATCTTGACTTTCACCAGTTTCAATATGCTGAAAAGGAGGGGTAGAGAATGTGATTTCGTTCCTCTCCCCCCAATTCCTACAATCATCACCATAATCCTAATCCAATCCACACAAAAAGGGGATTTTTTTAAAAAAAAATGTACATGCATATGCGTATCTAAATCTTGATTTCAAGTTGTGTTAATTAGTTTCATGGCACCTATATGGGAAAACTGAAAAGCCACCAAACTGCTTCCTCCTTGGAAGACTGGCTAAAGAGGGTGAACCCTAGGAGCTGTCAGGAAAAGGAAGGCAGGAATGTCCTTGCAACACACATAATAAAGGGATGGGCTTTGAGCACAGTCATAGCCAACACCTTGACTTTTCTGCTCACTGAACCTACCTCCCCAAGTGCTTGTAAATGAGTAAACACTGCCTATAATCTCCCCAGAGTCTTGGTGTTTTACAGAAGCAACTAAATGAAACATCCTCTGGAACAAGATAACGCTTTTGATACCATCAACCATGGTATTCTTCTGGAGCAGCTTCAGGGGATGGGAGTGGGAGGCCCTGTGCTATCCTGGCTCCCTTCCTTCCTCTGTGGTTACTCTCAGTCAGTGTTGATAAGAGTGGAGAGATACAGCCCTCGCCC
The DNA here is from genome assembly GCA_033807585.1 of Hydrophis major. NCBI lineage: Eukaryota > Metazoa > Chordata > Lepidosauria > Squamata > Elapidae > Hydrophis > Hydrophis major. Next base: position 84,453,898 of record CM066331.1, on the reverse strand, counting down.
AGTGCTTTGCAGGGTTCTGCAGGGTTCGGTACTCTCTCCGCTCCTGTTCAACATTTGAATGAAGCTGCTGGGTGAGATCACCCGTCACCATGGACTGAGGTATCACCAATATGTTGATGATACTCAGCTGCATGTCTCAGCCCATGATGGGGGATATTATATTATTTTATTAATGTATTATGTGATTATTATGTGATTATTAATTGTAAGCTGCCTTGAGTTGCCATGTGCAAATAGGCGGCAAAATAAATTTCATAATAAAATAAAATAAAATAAAATAAAATAAAATAAAATAAAATAAAATAAAATAAAATAAAATAAAATAAAATAAAATAAAATAAAATAAAATAAAATAAAATAAAATAAAATAAAATAAAATAAAATAAAATAAAATAAAATAAAATAAAATAAAATAAAATAAAATAAAATAAAATAAAATAAAATAAAATAAAATAAAATAAAATAAAATAAAATAAAATAAAATAAAATAAAATAAAATAAAATAAAATAAAATAAAATAAAATAAAATAAAATAAAATAAAATAAAATAAAATAAAATAAAATAAAATAAAATCATATTAAAAATGTTTTATGTGATCGTTTATTTGCTCCATTATCTCAAGTGGCCTGTGTTTTAATTTAAATAGCCATTAGCCTAGGGGTAGAACAATGCAAATATTTCATTTGTCCAACTGTGGAGACAGGACGACATTTGTATCCAAATATGGAAAGCTCCTGACCAAAGTAAGAGAGCCAGTTTGGGGTAGCAATTGAATGCCCTGGGCTAGAAACCAGAAAACCATGAGTTCTAATTCTACCTTAGGCACAAAACTATCAGTGTGACTTTGCACAGGCAGGAAAGGCTTACCCAGCCTTAGGAAGAAGGCAATAACAAGCCCCTTCCAAAATCATGTCAAGAAAAATGTATTTAAGTCATTGACTAGTAAGCAAAGAAAGCTGCAGGGACTGTCCTTGTAATCACCAACGGACACTCAAAGTCCCCCCAAAAAAACCCCTCCTTCCTGCCTTATGTCCTTCATAGTTTATATGGAATCTTGGAATTTTAGCATTGTTTGATAGTCTTGCATATGTAACAAAGCATAAAATGGGCACTCAACAGATTGGTCTCTCTTCTAGCTTCTTCCCTTCTGTTCTGGAGGATTAGTTATTCAAATGGGAAATAACGTATATATACACACACAAGATATTACCAAAGTCCAAGGAAGTATTTCCTAATATGTGTGAATTCAGAATACTTGGGTAATTAATTCGACTCACAAAGGAATTAATAAACTATCAGCCTTGTTGTTTAAAATCAGACTGGATGTGCAGAGCGTTCATGAAGAGAGAATATACAGTATATGCTTGTCCACATTAAAATATTAAACCTTTCTTACCTTATGGGTAAGGAAATTGCAAAAATATGCCTCTTACTTTACACAAGAATCTGGTCCATCACTTACTTTGTCTGACAGCTCTCAATTAGATAACAGATAATCAGAGTTGGAAGGAACCTTGTAGGTCATCTAGTCCAACCCCCCACCCAAACGGGAGACCCTACACCATTTCTGGCAAATGGCAGTCCAATCTATTCTTGAAAGTCTCAAGTGATGGTGCTCCCACAACTTCTGAAGGCAACTTCTGTTCCATTGGTTGATTGTTCTCACTGTCAGAAAGTTTCTCCTTATTTCCAGGTTGAATCTCTCTACAAGAGTCACCCTTAGCTAACCTTCATCTTTTGTTTTCCCAAGCCACCTGTAAAGTGACAAAGTTATAAAGTCAATCAGGCAAGCAAATTTGCCAACAAGCTGTAGAATCATTATTACTCAAATGAAACAAGCAAAATATGAAGCAGTTATACTTATGTAGTTACTTACCAAGCACATCTAAATTATATTAAAGTAACCCAAAATCTTTATGAACCCCAAGGCATGTTGCAACTTTTGAGTGCTCCTAATGTTTGGAAATTGAAAATGGTTAGCAAAGTGTAAAACCTGGATGGCTCTGCAGCATCCCCCATAGCTGCCCACTCTTTTCATCTATACGAAGATCAGGATTGTGGCCTGAAGATATTTTGTGGCCTGAAGTAGTACAACAAATGGCCATCCATCCATCTGCATGAGATGTGGAGCAAGAAATCCACCGCTGATTTCCAATCCCTAACAAGTAAGAGACGAAAACAAGAATCCCAAATTGAAAAGTGAAGGAACTGTTTCAGGTGTGAGGTTGGCCATCAAGGAATGCTTCACTGATGACCAAAATCATATCTGAAAGAGCTCCTTCACTCAGCCTCATGGGAGGACCTACTGAATATTAGCATTCTGTTAACACAGGATGCCTTTTCTGCCTTTTTTTTTCTTTTGCCTGCTCAGTATCTGCTGGGCAAGTCACTATTTCTAAACTAGAGTTGTGCTTAAGGCACAGCATTAGAAGCAGCAACAAATATTGGCAACTTTCTTTCTTCCGGATCCCACACCCCCAGTTTCTCCTACAACCTCCCTGCCTTGTCCTACAGCAAGAGCAAGGCTGCATACTGATGAGACATGCAGTGAACGAAGGTATTTCTGAGCTAAATCTCAGATGGTGGCACCATATATACCAGCAATATATTCTCATCATCTACCCAAAATAAGTGGAATGCTTCCATGGCCTCCTCCCATTCATTTTGCCTAATCAAGCCTAGGGTGTTCATTCTTTGTTTACTTTAATACAGTATACTGAAGGAAGACAAAGTCAACCAGCTCCTGCTCTTTTTATGTTTTCCATTAAATGTTCTGAATGACTAGACAACAGCGTGTATAAAAGCCCTCCCCGGGACAATGTTAGGCGGGCAGCCATTATGTTGATTTACTTTGGACCATTTTAAGTTCAGGCAGTGGGGTAAAGCCTTGAAGAGCTTAAAAACCTCTTTCACTTGGCTGTAATAAATTCTGCACATAGCTTCAAAGATGGAGCAAAACAGCTAGTTGAGTGAAAGTACAGGGTGGAAGGCGAAGAACTGGTTTTGTACTCCACTCTGGTGGAAAACAATAGATGATGGGAAAGTTCTCCAGAAGGTAATCAGAGGAAAAGTTCACCAGCATCGATCATGGCTGTGTCTGTGGGGCCTGCTGGGATAGGGGGGAGGGACATAAAGGTGTCAACAGTTGAGCCCATACTGTAAATCACAACCATGTGAGTCTGACTGCAGAGAAATGGCCAGGCAACAGAATAAAAAAAAAAATGCCTTTGGAATTCTACTTCTTTCTTGACGTTTAGGATGTATTCCTTCCTTAACCCCAGACTCCTTCCTTGTGACCTAGGTAATTTTGTGCAGAGTGTTTCTTATTAGCTTTCATGTCAAGGATTATTTTCAGGTTCAGAAAAGGTGAAAAGATGAATGACCTGCAGACCACCAAAGTTTCCAGGGACATGTGTAGGAGTTTGCATTTGTTTTCTTGGAGTCTTTAGCCAATTTTTTTTTTTTTTTTTTTGGCTTCCTTTTTTGGTTAAATGCATGGAAGAAAAAATCATTTAAAAAAAGAAAGAAATTAAAGCACAGAATAAGAGGATTCTAATGGTGGCTTCAGAAAATGTATAGATATGGTCATTTGATTTTATGAACCCTTTTAAAAAAAGAAGAAGAAGAAGAAGTTACATCATTCATTCTGAAATCTTCTGCACACTTACCTGAAAATAAGCAAGCATTGTACAACATATTTTAAAGTGTACATTTTACAGATGCAATATGTGAATGAGACAAAAACAGCATGCATGCATATCATCAAACAATATATTGAATTGGCTGAAGTCACTCTCTCTCAGCCCTGGGAAGGAGGCAGTGCAAACCACTGCTGAAAAACCTTGCCAAGAAAATTGCAGTGGCTTCTCCAGGCTGTCTCCATGAATCAGGTAGACGAAAACAAAACTCAGAGGTGATTTTTGAAGTGGTTGGAATCATTGAATCAAATCAGTTGCCTCCAAATTGGTTCAGAAAGATACAAATTCAAAGAAAACAAGTATTTTTAAACATTTCAGACAAGTGACAAACAAGCCTTTGAAAGACAAAGTTCATACTGCCTATTATCCATAAACTACAGTTTGTTGGATAGAATTTAGCAATCTGATACACACCAAGTCATATAGTAGAGTTCATAAATATCAGGGGGATGTCAAGTATCAAATCCGTTAAAACTAAACAAGTAATATCATAGTGTCTCTTTCCAAGAGTATCTATGCAACCGTATTACGGTCAGATAAATTGGGAACATTCCAGGTCCCCTCCCTTAAGTGCTGTCTTCAGATGGGACCTTGGAGACATGCCTTATCTGTAGCCAACTCAGCCCTTTGTAGTCACCTCCCACATGAGATTCGAAAGTCTCTATCTTTTAACCTTCCAGAAGGCCATGAAGATTTGGCTCTCCCCCCAAAGTGCTGGGCTAGGATGGGGGTTGAGTCAGGAAGCTAATAGCGTGGTTGGTTTGGTGCCAAGTAGGAGGGGTGGTTTCGTTATTATTCTTATTTTTACAGTTGGTTTGAGCTGCCTAGGATCATTATATGAGGTAGGCAACCATGCAAGTTGTTTAAATAAATAAACTAGAACTATATCATAGCTTTGTGTTATGTGTGAATAAAGTCGGTATGACTCCAGTTTTTAATATACTTTGGAAAGGATATTTTTTTAAAAGCTTCTTTACTTAGCACCATCCAAATTCCATTCATTTATGGTGTTTGAGAATTATGAGAGTTAAAATCCAAAGCTTTGGTAGATGCCAGATTGAAAGAAGATTGTAACAAACTGTAAAATCCGTCTTTTCATTCTTTGTGGTCATAATGTTAGGAGTAAGCCAATTTGTGCTGAGGTGAATTTCTAGATGGAAACAATGCTACTATCTTCAGACCTTAAAGTTATATTATCAGACTTTTCCTTTGTTGAATGCTTCTGTTGAACTTCTTGCATAAAACCAAAAAAACTGAAATTATGCATGAGCTTGAGAATTAGAAAAAATAATTTAAAAAAATGAAAGTTGTGTTGTAACCTTGCACTAAGAAGTCGATTTAAATTTATAATTATAACTACTTGTATACTTGTAAAATCAGAAATCATTTCTATTTTTTTCCCTTTGTTGTCTCTTTCTTTTCTCTTGTTTCACATCTTAATTATTACTTTCTGTTAATTTTTTTCTTTTCATCTAACATTGAATAAAAACTATCATTAAAAAAGTTTTTCCTGTGTTCATTCTAAAAAGATACCCTTGCACACTCTGCTAAACATGTGGTTGGTGAATTTGTTGCTTGGCTCACTCTGAGAATAGATAGTTTATTTGCCAATGTCTAATGAAAATCCTTTGGCTTAGACTAAGTTTTAACTATGGGTTCTTGGGTTGTCTGTACATATGCAATCTTATGAAAACAACAAAGTAGACACTCAGGGGAAAACTGCTAGACTTCATGAGCCAAATCCCATGGACAAGTTAAAATTTTGATTAGCAGAAACATAAAACACTATTAATCTGAGCACTTTCAAAGAACTTCTATTCCATAACGCCAAAAAGAATATCAAGGTTATTCACTTTCCCAGGAACATATGAATGATTAGACATCTGGTCTGTTCAATCAAGATACTTCTTATCTTCTACAGTCTTGGTTATCGCCCCTTTCATGTTTTAAACTCATTGTAAAACTCCAGTGCCCTTGAGCAAGGTTGGATTTTCCGGAAACTTTCAAAAGTTTCTAGGCCATTCAGATAAACAAGGTTGTGCTGAGTTCATTGGGAATTACAAGTCTGTGTTCTTTCTTACCAATATTAATCTCCTCCGTAGTGACAGATAGCTTTTGAATGGAGCCTTGAAGTGTCCAATGCAGACTTTTTAAATTTTATTTTGCTGCCAGCTACTTTTGGAAATAAAATAGGTTCAAAGTCATTAAAACACTGATCATTATATCCATCTGTTTCCACATGGAAACAGTTAAATATTTCATCTCAAACCCATCCATGAAGTTGCATTCATTTCCCTACCATGATGAAGACTGCATAATTCATGCAACTTTTCGTGTTATCATTTTTCATGTTGATTTATTAAACACTTTGGGCACCCTGGTCCTGAAAATGGCTTTTTCTGAGTTTGCTGCCATTTGTCTTCCTGATTTTCCATGTGTAATGTTAATAACTTCTGCAGGTAAACAGAAAGATACTTTTATGTGGGATGTATATAATGCTCACATATATAAATAGGAAGGGAAAGATAACTTGAACTAGGCTGACTGCCAAAATTGCCCATCTATCCCCCATTTCCTAGATGCTTCCTCCACCTAGCTTTGAAGTTTTGCAGAAAATATAAACCATCCTTGTAAAGCACTTTGATCTTAAGAGATTTTCAGCCAGGAATTATTACGCCTATTGAACTGTTATTGTTATTGCTGTATTGAGGCAGCAATTGGTAAAAGTATATCTATATGCAAAGATATGTGAGTGGGCTAGCATGGGATAATTGCAATTCGTACATAATGTAATTAGCAGATACGTTTTAGAGAGAAAGCTGCATTAGACTATCCTAGTAGAAGAAAACTACAGAGATCTGCATCATCTTAAAGATACATGAAGTTCTGGCCTGGTGCCCATCATCATCAGATGCATGAAACTGATCCATTCAGTTGAAAAACATTGATATGCCTTCAAATGTGCTCTTACTTCAATACACTTTCTTAAGCTGGCTAAATTCAGGAAGTATGGGATGGTAGAGATATTAATGCTTATGTTTTTTATAGACCTCTCACATCCTGGACATAAACTGTTTCAACTTCTACCCTCAAGATGACCCTATAGGTCACTGCACACCAGAATAACTAGACACAAGGACAGTTTTTTGCCCACATGCCATCACTCTGTTAACAACAAATTCCCACAACACTGTCAAACTATTTATTAAAATAGTATTACTATTATTCTTCTCATCTTTCCTATTACCTATCTACTTGTCTTATGACTAAGTTTGTTGTTTGTATCTTATGATTTGTATTGTTTTATTTAGTAACCTAGTATGTTTTATGTTGATTGCTTATTTAGCATCCTGTTGCTATCACTAAGTTTTGTATCTTATGCTCATGACAAATGTATTTTTTATGATGCCTGTGATCATGATTTATCACTTGTTGCTTGTATGTACACTGAGAGCTTATGCACCGGAGACAAATTCCTTGTGTGTCCAATCACACTTGGCCAATAAAAAATTCTATTCTATTCTATTAAGGTGTCAGAAATTAAGGTGCTTTTGAAATAGTTTAATAGTCCTGGCAATTACCTGGGTCACCATTAATACATTTTGGCAGAACCAGAACCATAGCTGGCATTAAAAGCAAGAGCTTCACACAAGACAACAAATGTAAAAAAAAATCCACAAAAAAAAATTCACAAAAGCACTTTAGGCAGCTAACTCAGTTCCAACTTCTGCATCTCCGAGGCTTCCCCAGCTATTAAGTGTAGCTCCGTGGAGTCCAGGCAGAGTCCAGAAATGATTTGAAGAAACTTTTGAGTCACATTTTCACAAGAAATCAACCTTTCCCAAAATTTCACTGTTATGGTTTTCACCGTTTTTTTATGTTTGTATTTAAATGGTTACTTGCAACCAGGGGTTTTATCAAAATACATATAAAATTACAGCAATTGTATCGATTCAATAATCCCCTCTAATATCAACACTGCCATTTGATTTGTATCTTCCTTGCAGTCATTGCAAATGGGGCAACTGTTCTTTTATGTTCATTGTGGTGTTTGGATTTTTAGGGGAAGTGTGTGCATTACGTGTAAAAGAGAAGTGTGATAGCACGTTTGGGAACTCCTGACCCAGAGGGAAATGTTTCCCAAAAAGATTAAACTGGTTCCGAAAACCATCAGTAAGCCATCACAAAAAAGAAGGCTTACTGTAAAAAGAAATAATTGAAGCATTGCTCCATCTTCCTTTTATGGGGAAGACTGCTGCTAATCAGTGGTGGGATTCAAATTTTTTTACTACCGGTCCTGTGGGTGTGGCTTGGTAGGTGTGGCTTGGTGGGTGTGGCAGGGGAAGGTTAGTGCAAAATCCCATTCCCTCCCCACCCCACGAACCTGCTTTCCAGCTCTGTTCTCCTGTGCAGGGCAACAAAAAAAGACCCAGCTGAACTGCTGGGACTTGGGAGGCAGAGAATAGATGGGGGTGGGGCCAGTCAGAGGTGGTATTTGCCAGTTCTCAAAATTTCCACTGCTGGTTCTCCAGAACTGCTCAGAATCTCAGAATAGAGAGCATTCCATAAAAGCCATGATTATGTCATGGTGTGTGATGTCACAAGCCTCCTTTTACCGCCTTTGTAGATATCCATGGTAGCCCATAACATGGACATGTATGTATCCTCCCACTTCTGTTTCCACAACAGTTGGTGTGAAGATGCTTATATGCTTTTATCTTGGAATATGTTCCTGACTTCACTAGAAGAGAACTGCCCTTTCCATGAATATATTTAAATTCTTTTAACTCTGTTCAAGTTGGGGGAGTCTTACTCAGTGGTGGGATTCAAAATTTTTTACTACTGGTTCTGTGGGTGTGGCTTGGTGGGCATGGCAGGGGAAGGATATTGTAAAATCCAGTCAGAGGTGGTATTTGCCGGTTCTCTGAACTTCTCAAAATTTCTGCTACTGGTTCTCCAGAACTGGTCAGAACCTGCTGAATAACCACCTCTGGTCTTACTACATCTTGCATTGACAGAGTTTACCTGTGTTAATGGTGTTTTTATCTGTGTGATAAAATGAAATAATCATGTTAATATCATTTAATATCATTAAATCCCAACACTCAGGCAAAAGCAGAAAAACTTTCTTGATATCATGGCTTTACTTCCTCCTCTTTCTACTAAGTAAGCTAATCTTGACTATTGTAGGAACTTTATTTCAGTTTCTTGAAAATACTGGCTGCTCTTTTCTATACTTTTTTCAGTTCTATAACATCCTTTTTTTTAGTGTGATGATGTAACTACACTTAAAAGGCAGCGGCAAACTTTCCTGTGGATTACAGTGTTGATCCAAGAAAGAGAAGACTGGGGTTTTTTTTTTTCAAAACATTTCATCCTGTGTAAAAAATCTCAAATGTTCCTAAAACTAAAAACAATTGCAGAAACGTAGTTAGTAGGTGGCCTCAACATTACTTTGAGTATGCTGAAAGCTTCTCCTCCTGTGGAAGAAGGAAAATCATATCTGCTCAGCACACTTGAAACACTCAATAGTTCAACAGATTGTGTTTTATTTGCATGGACCGAATGATGTATGGCGAAAAACTGTTGTTTTTTTTAACTATTGACCCAGCTAAATTGCCTCCACGCTAACATTGAAGTGCTTAGTGAAGGCCACAACTGCAGTTGAGGTAGAAATGTTGACCAAACGTATGTCTTTAAGGTTAGCCAAGGTTCAGAAGGTCATTCCTGGGCCATTTTATCCATCTCAGACGCACATGTACCATATGACTGTGTTTTTTATTTACAGCCATAAGCAAAAAAGAAGATTCCAAGGTAGGTGAAGGACATATTAGAGCCAATAGGATGAAAACCTGCTGACCTACAACCTAGTAGTTCAACTTTCTGATAAAGGCTGACCCAAAAGAGACTAGATGTCCATGTTTTTTTTTTTACCAAGCAAGAAAATAGCCCTTATCAACCTGAGCAAACACCACCAGAAGCATTAAATATTCAAAATTTTGGTAAGCAAACAGTGGATTAAACCAGAAGTCCACATAACTCCATATCAGCTGCAATCAGAATACTAAGAATACTAAGGAACAGCATACTACTGTTTCTGCAGAGGAACCAGCTGTTACTCAGTTATGTATTACCTGTGTTGATCAGGTAGCTTCCTATAGTTGCCATGGATGAAAACTAGCCATTCATAGAACTTTTCTCCATGGAATTTATCTCTCTTTTAAAAACCAGATAAGGCAGTGGGGAGAGAAGCAAATGACCAGGCTGTAAGTGGTGGTTTTTATGGATTATTACCTCATTCACCAGCATATGTGGGTAGAATTTGGACAGATGGATCAAGAGTAGAACAAGCATACAAGAGTTTTGTTGCAGAAATGTAATCGGCATAGCAGAAATTTGCAATCCAGTGCAACAACGGGATACAATAAAAACAATATGAAATGTGGATAAATATGTAAAAAGCATGAATCAATATTTTTTGATGCATAATGTTCTGTGTTTTTCCCCAGGTGCAATAGGAAAGCTTTTTTTTTTTTTTTTTAAGGTTGGGAAGATGTCAGTAGAGTACAGATCTCCGCCATGGTTACTAGTACGACCTGGTGAAAAGTTCAGCCACATCTGAGGGCCACCCTTATTGATTGATTATGTGCAATCAAGTTATTTTTGACTCAGAGCCACCACTTAAGTTTTCTCCATGATGATCTATTCTCCAGCCTGTCCCATCAGTTTTTACTAATGCTGCATTCAGCACCGCAGCAGCAGAGTCCATCCATTTTGCTGCTGGTCATCCTCTCCTTCTCTTTCCTAGCGTTAAAACCTTTCCCGGAGAATTAGATCTTTGCATCAGGTGTCCAAAGCAGGATAATTTAAATCTGGTCATTAGTGCCTCAAATGAGAACTCTGGTTTGATTTGTTTGATGATTCGTTGAGTTTTTTTTTTTTCTTGCATCTTCATTATATTCTCAGGCGTCTTTTCCAACATTGAAGTTCAAAGACATGAATGCATTGCCTATGATGCTTCTTTAAAGAATAGAATAGAATAGAATAGAATAGAATAGAATAGAATAGAATAGAATAGAATAGAATAGAATAGAATTCTTTATTGGCCAAGTGTGATTGGACACACAAGGAATTTGTCTTGGTGTAAATACTCTCAGTATACATAAAAGAAAAGATACATTCGTCAAGAGTCGAGAATCATAAAGTACAACACTTAATGATAGTCATAGGGTACAATAAGCAATCAAATCATACTAGGAAACAGTCGATAAAAATCGTAAGGATACAAGCAACAAGTTACAGTCATACAGTCACAAGTGGGAAGGGATGGGTGATAAGGAGTGATGAGAAGATTAACAGTAATAGTAGTGCAGACTTTGTAAATAGTTGAACAGTGTTGAGGGAATTATTTGTTTAGCAGAGTGATGGCTTTCGGGGAAACAATTCTTCTTGTGTCCAGTTGTTCTGGTGTGCAGTGCTCTATCACGGCGTTTTGAGGGAAGGAGTTGAAACAATTTATGTCTGGGATGTGAGGGGTCTAGAAATATTTTCACAGCCCTCTGTCTGCTTCCATAGTCACAGGGAAGACTATGGCTTGCATAGTTCTGATCTTTGTACGTATAGTCACATCACAACATTTGAATATTTTATCAAAGACCTTAATGGTGGCTAAATAAATCTAATTCTTTTGATCCATGGTTTTGGACCATATGCTATAATTTATGCAAAAGATTTCCATTCCATGCATGAATGCTTCAAATACAGAAAGCAAACTGGTCCAAGGTTTAGGTTTTATTGGGGTTGAGGAATTATATGAGGAATTTATATCAGAGGTAGCCCATAATGAATCTGTCTTCTAGTGTATTTTTATCAAGGATACAACAGGGCAATACCATTGACTTTGTTAGTGGGCAGATTCATGGCCTGGTATAGGGTCTATTCTGATTAAGCAGAACTCCAGAGCCATTGAGGAAAGGGCAACATGTATGTGTGTGTGTCCAACTCTGTACATGCTTAAGGCAGGTCTCCAAACTTGGCAACTTTAAGATTTATGGACTTCAACTCCCAGAATTCTCCAGCCAGCGTACACAAGTCCTAAAGTTTGCCAAGTTTGGGGACCCCTGCCATAGATGATTTGCTGTCAAGAATTTCCCAAGCGCAATTCTAAATGCCATACTAATCCATGGCTTGCTTGAAAACATTACAATTGGCTGAATGCGTATATTGCATTAAGCCATGAACCAAAGCTTATACTAAATGGGTTGGTTCATATATCCCACTAAATCAAGAACGTTTCATTATGACTTACTGTGATTCATAAACCTATCCATAGAGGTCTAACAAATTTAATGGTACAAATATTATTCATTTTCACTTTCTTGAAAGCTATAATTAAGCATCAGGTTATTTCTTTATCGTTCTTAAATCGGTTATAAAAATATTGAGGACATCCTCTCTCTTGAAGATATTTTTAGAAAGAACCTTAGTATACAATACACTACAATATCAAAATTAATCACATGACTTATTGGGACTTTTCCCTCCCCTTTGCTAAACTGGGCATGAGCATGGCTGGCGCATGACACATCTGACCCACAGGCCGGGAGTTTGACGGGATCTACCCTAGAGAAAATTGTTTATTTGGATCTTTTTTAGTCAAGGCACAGGCTTATGTATGTAATGGAGACAGCATTGTCGTGACCATGTCAGGATATGGAAGGAAACCTTTCAGTGGTGTGCAATATGGCACCTTTCTGGACCACCTGCAGATGTTGGAGATTGTAGGCATGGTAGGAGTCATTTTCAGGTTTCATATAATATGCAGATGATACATCACAACCTTGAAGTCCTGGTTCAATACTTCAAAGCTACAAGGATCTGGGTGGGACAAACTACTCTTAAATTGAATCCAAGCAAGTTGGAGTTAGGTAGAGTGGCATTATCCCTGACAGAAAGAGGTCTGTAATTTGAGCTTGCTTCTGGATGTGCAGCATCTTGACTTATAACCACAACTGAGAGCAGAATTTTCACTGCTAAGCAATGAGTCATGGTCAATTTTATGACCTTTTTTATTCCATGGTTGTTAAGCAAATCATGCAGTTAAGTGAATCCAGCTTCCCCTCATTGACTTTGCTTGTCAAAACCCAGCTGGGAGGGTCACAGGAACCCCCCATGACCCTGAAGACATTGTAAAAGAACAGTTTTTTTCCCCGAAAGCCATCACTCTGCTAAACAAATAATTCCCTCAACACTGTTCAACTATTTACAAAGTGTGCACTACTATTACTGTTAATCTTCTCATCACTCCTTATCACCCATCCCCTCCCACTTGTGATTGTAGGACTGTAACTTCGTTACTTGTATCCTTACGATTTATATTGATTGTTTCCTAGCATGATTTGATTGTACCCTATGACTATAATTAAGTGTTGTACGTTATGATTCTTGATTCTTAACAAATGTACCTTTTCTTTATGTATACTGAGAGTATTTACACCAGGACAAATTTCTCACACTTGGCCAATAAAGTATTCTATTCTATTCTAAATGCATGCAGCTTGCCAAATACTCCAGTTTTGATCACGTGACCAGGGAGACGCTGTGATGGCCTAAGTGTGAAGACCTTTCATAAGTTACTACTTTCAGTGCCATTGAACCATTGCTAAATAAGTGACTGCAAGTCAAGGATTACATACAAGAGGTTGTAACCAGGACTTTCCTTAATTTTGCTTGTGCATTGGCTGTGATACAACCTGGGGAAGGAGGACCTTGCTACAGTAATTTGTATCTTTGCCAGATAACTGAAACCTGCTCCATATGGACTTGTCTTCAGACCTTTGGGAAATTGCAGTGGGTTTGAAATGTCTTGGGCCATGCACTAGTCTGCATTTGACAGTGGGAACAGATACCACTGCTGTTGGCCCTTCGCTGGTTACTAGTAGGCCTTCGGGTACAATTTGCTGATGCTAACCTATAGAACCCTACATGGCCAGTGGTGGGATTCAGCCAGTTCGAACCACTTCTGGAGAACCGGTTAACTTTCTGAGAAGTTTGATGAACTGGTTGTTGGAAGAAATCATTAAGGCAGAGAACTGGTTGTTAAATGTGAATCCCACCACTGTAGATGGCTTATTGCAGTTTTACTTCCTCCTTGTGCCATATCCATCATCGGACGTTGGCGATCATTTTCTTTGGAGTTCCTATTTTTATCAACAGCTGTATGAAAAAGGGCTGTTGGGTTTTGTCCAAACCAGTCTCTTAGATTTTGAAGCCATGATGTTCTTCTTCTGCCTGGACTTTGTTTGCCTTCAATATTTCCTTGGGGGATTAAGTGAAGTATGTCGTATTTTGCCGTTACCTGCAGAGCCGTATTTCTCATTGAAATCAGCCCAACCAGTCCAGTCTACCCTCGGGAGAAGTTGCTAGCAATTTTCCCAAAGGTGCTTTTTCAAGAGGCAACTGGACTTTCTGGTTTTTCTTTGAAGATGTTTCACTTCTCATCCAAGAGGCTTCTTCAGAACTAAAAAAACCTTCTTGGATAAGAAGCAAAATGTGTTCAAAGAAAAACCAGAAAGTCAAATTGCCTCTTGAAAAAGCACCTTTGGGACAACCACGACCTGGATGACTGAGAATCTCCATCGACATTGCTAGCAGGTTGTTCACTTTGTGGATGTGAAGGGACCCAAGACTCAGAAACATTTCTCAGATGTAACATCAGAGCTTGGGAACAGTCTCCCAGCATACAACCAGTGGAGTCCCTTTTGGATCACTTCCCATAAGCAGTTCACCATGGAGTATTCTGGACTCTGGAGAATGTCTGGGCTATGATACTGGATAAAAGAGTCAAGTTTAATTTTAACTGTGTCCTTTAAATGTTAGTGTGGGGTTTTTTTGTCTTTTGACATGCAGAGACTGCTTCATAATTGCAATGGTCTCTAAAGGTGATAAATATTAGTCTTCAAAACTGTGCTTAAACTTCTCCAATATTCCCCTATAATTACTTTTAAAAAAAAAGGTTTGAATACGTTTCTTAAATAAAACTTTATTTTTATAGAAATAAAATTATCCAGTTATGAACCCCGAGGATCCGCAATTATAACATTTTTTTTAAAAAACCCTAAGTTTAATATAAGAAACATTTTTAAAAGAATACTTTATAAATAACTATTACAACTTTATATAAAGTTAATTGTACAAGATTGAACGTAAGACATTATAGAAAGCCACCATGCAAGCTTTAAATGGAATTCCTTCCTCTCAACCTTTGAAAGTGGTAAATTTTGCAGGCAGATTGTCTGCTGGATAAACAGTTGGGCCAGTCTTCATTACTGGAGGTCCATTTAAAAGCTGCCAATCACAGTTCCGGGCCAACTCAACGGTGAAGATTTTGAGAAGAAGTTTGGCAAACTCTTTGCCCACACAGCTTCTTAAGCCTCCCCCAAAAGGAATGAAACTAAATCGTGACGCATCTTCTGGGAAAGGAGCCATGAAACGATCAGGGTTGAATTCTTCCTTGTTGGTGAAAAGTTCTGCAACATTGTGAGTGTCACTGATGCTATATATGACATTCCAGCCTTTTGGAATCTGGTATCCCTATAAGAAACAGACAAATAATGACACAAACCAGTGTTGCAGGCATTTGCTTCGTAGAACCAACCACTTTTTACTAAATGCCCTGTCCATTACTGCTTCCTAACAGCATATACATAATTGAACAAGTAATTAAAGCAACCATTATAAAGATTCCTTACTTCGAAGGAGAGGGCAATTCCATCTAACTAATTATCTAAATATTGCAGCTCAGGTAATTCTGAATGAACATTTTATTTCCCCAATGCCTTATACTTTTGCAAAGCTCGAAGTTTACCCAAGTTACTGCACTTATGGAGGGAAGGTCACTAGGGCAAAGACTGACATTCAAAGATTTCTATGAGCAAGTATGGTGTACAATAGCCTTCTGCAGCTTGGCTGAAGGCCATGTTGACTGAGGGAATTCCAAAAACTGCAATTTCAACATAGAAAGAGGGCACCAGGTTGAGATGGTTGCAATTACTAGCGTCACATAGAAAGGTGGCCATTTTGAACAATGAACTTTACCACAGGATGGTAAAGATGATTAAAACATTCCATCTTAATGAGATATTAGAGATATCAACCACACCTTGTCATATAGATCTAAGTCTCCAGGCTATACTCTAACCCACCAAGAATGACGCATGCATAGAACCAAGCTTCTTTGTGTGGTTATTCTTCAGAATTGATTACAGTGAGAGATAGACATAATTTCAAGTACGCACATACAACAAGCATTTGGGAGCTATCAAATACAAGTAAAAGTAATCTTCTGCTCAGAAGTGAATTCCTGGTTCAGAAGGAGGTGATACCCCATCCAACCTGCATATATCTGTATCTGTATGTGTATGTGTGTAATTATACATAATGTTAGCACCTCATTAACCCATCTATTTCTCTTCTTCATCAGTGAATGGATTGCCAATGCAGAAATTTATTATAACACAACCAAATAAATTATGGAACGCCATGAGTTATTACATCATTGGAGAAGCAACTTTAAAGAATAAAAAAAAGTATTCTAATACCTATTTAAAGTGTGTGGGTGTTCATTGCAACACAATAAATATGATTTTCCTGACTATTTCTATTGCTTTACATTTATGAAGTAGATTTTTGAAATCCCCAAGAAATATTTAGTACAGTGTACTCTACGGTATTAAATTGTCCCTTCAATTCCACAAGAATCACAAGTCATAATAATACCCAAACCACCATCTCTCTGTCAAAAATGACACTTGCCACCAGAATGGGAAAAATAGTTTTCAACAGATGCCCTACTCCGTTGCATAACGGACTGTAGGAGGAAGGACATCTCTGAACATGTATTTTTATTATAGTGGCAAGGGGCATTTATTGCTCAATGGATTGAATACCTCCCCTCTTGTCCTTTGATAATGATACATTCAGCTTAGTTAATAACATTCTTAGTTATGAGCCTAAACATTGCAGGTGTGCACAAAACAGATGAACGTGTTTAATGTTGTGTGCTGGAAATGCGACTGAGCCATTTCAGATCAGCCATAATTCAGCACAACTGAAACATAAATCCAATTCAAATTTGTTGAGGCAAAATCAAATCTGAAAGCCAAGACTGTGCATTTCCTTCTCTCCTTTCACCAGGTTGCACTAAATTTTCCCAGTGTCTTTCTTCACCTAAGCCATTGTTATTAATGGCCCAATGCTTATTCCCAACTTCTCCTCACCCAACCACTTCTTCGCAGAGCAAAGCCGTTCATGGATCTTTCCATTCCATGCATAAACTGAAACATCTCAAACATCATCTTTTGGTTCAGGCCATGGATCAGCCAAAACAAGCTCTTCCATACATCAAATGTTTCAGACTGAGAAGTATTAAAATACATTTTGAAAATTAAACATCAGCCTTTCACAGGAGATGCATTTAGGAAGTCACCAACTTCATGATCTCTTACTTACATTGAGCTCAAAAGTTTTGAGGGCCACTCTGAACCCTCCTGGAACTGGTGGGCTCAGTCGGATAGTCTCTTTGACAACACAGCCAGTGTATTTCAGCTGCTCCAGCACTTCCATTCCCAAAAGCTTCTCTTGACTGCAATTGCCCAATAATCCCTAGAAGCAGAGGATATATCATGATAAAAATATGCAGCATCTCTCAAACAGGTTACTCACAGAGAAAGAAACCCCTGTAGACTAAAGCAAAGCATTACCAGAATGTTCTGTACACAGATCTAGTTTAATTTACTTTCTTTTCTTTTTTTCAGCCTTCCTGCTACATTGCATTTTTTTCCCCAGGAGTCCAAAAGATTTTTGCTCATGTGATTGGGTTTCCTGGAATACTGTACATCCAAGAGGCTAAATACTATTTTACCTAATTTGAAAACAGAGCAAAATACTCCATATAAATTGCATGGGTTACTGCAGTGGCCCCCAACCTTTTTTGTGCCACGGCCCGGTACCGGCATCACAAAATGATCCACAGCCCGGTACCAGCATCAGCACGCATGACAAGGCAAGGCAAGCTGAGCAACCGGCCAGTCAGCTATCCCCGCTTCTCCCCGCCACCTTCAACTCCTCCTTTGTACCTTTGTCGATGGGCTTCGTTTCAGGATGGCTTTGGGACGGTCGCTTGGCTCGCCTTGCCTTGGGTGCTGAAAGAATCCTCGTGCCTTAGTTTCATTCAAAGGCCCCCCCCCCAATGAAACTAAGGCGCGAGGATTCCTTCAGGACCCAAACGCCGCTTTCCAACTGGAAAAGCTCAGCCGGAAGCACTTTCTTGTCAAACAAGATGGTGGCGCCCAGCTAACCGGTGGCCCGGTAGGAAATGTTCCACAGACCGGTATCGGTCCGTACCCCAGTGGTTGGAGACCCCTGGGTTACTGCATTGTTTAGTTACATCATTGGATTAAGCCATCCAATAGAAGATTTAATCAAAAGTACTTGAATATGTGTGTAGGTATACACACAGAGTTACAGTCCATGCAACACTGAGGACTTTCTGTCAACTACAGGGCTCTCACTGATTATTTTAATAAAAACAGACTTTGTATTTTCTTATCATTTTTGAAGCTGGAAACACATGAGAACTGTAATTGCAAGACCTAAATATGGGCAGGTTATATTTTTAAAACCACAAAGTAATCTCAGCTCTGCATGCCAAATGATCATAATCAATTTGCAACCCTCTAAAGATTTAACTATGACCCTCAGCCAATAAAAAGTAGCCACCTTGGATAAATAATATCTGGACCGATTCAACCCATGATTAAAATCAATTAAAAAGGCTACAGCTAACCGCTACCTGGATCTGTGCTTTTTGGGCCAGGTCATTCTGATTCGTGCCCTGTCTAAGCTTCTTGCCTAGACCTTGAAAGCAAGACTCACCTTCTCTTGCAATTCCTTTCTCACTTTTTGTAGCACTTTAGGGTGAAGGCTGAGGTAGGTAAGCAAGGATGTGGCTGCACTAGCTGTGGTCTCATGCCCGCCAAAGAGAAGTTCAGTTGCTGATTCCTTTAGCTCCTTTAGAGGAAGGAAACAAAGAAAGTGATCAGGTTGTATTTTGCATGACAAGGTATTTTCAAGTCAAGTTCTTTTGCATGCAGATACTGAGAGCCATATCCCAAAGTCTGCATTCAAAAGTGTTGTTTGGTTGGAAGAGTCATAATGCTGATGGTCCTTTCCTTTAGAACTGTATCACCCATTCCTCCTTTCCATCCAGGAAGTTCCACATCAACTTCCTTCCTATGGCTTCCTCCTTTCTCCCAAAGCCTTTCATGGGTGATGCAGGTGCCTTCTTCCTACTCTCATCCAGCCACTGAATAAAATTCAAGCAATTGAACGTAATAAAGGTTTGGTTTCTTGGATTATAGCCCTTTTCAGATTGGGAACCACTTTATCCTATAAATGCTAAATTAGAAAGAATGCCAGTTATGCAAGGCTGATTTCTGAGAAAAACGTGCACCCGTTCACTTAATGAACATCAGCACAAAGTTGAAGAAAAATCTAGGACCTCTGCATGCTGAAATCCTTGGCATATAGCAAAGAGGCTGCTAGGATTGCACTTCATGAAAAGAAAAACATTCATCAGAAGACCGAAGAAAAGTAACTCCCTCTTCTGGGCTTTAGTGAGGATAAGAGTTATTTCACTGAAGTGAACATCTACATCTGCTTCAGGATTAGACTTCTGGAAATATATATATATCCACTCAGTTGGTGGGAAACTAGCCCTGCCAGATGCCACCTAGGGCAGCAGATCAGCAGGTATGACTTTCACAAGTACAGGAGGAGAGAGGAAAATGCTTTAAAAAGGAATTGTTTATAGCAATAGCATTTAGACTTACATACCACTTTACAGCCCTCTCTAAGCAGTTTACAGAGTCAGCGTCTTGACCCCAACAATCTGGCTCCTCATTTTACCCACCTCGGAAGGATGGAAGGCTGAGTCAACCTTGAGCCTGGTGAGATTCGATCTGCCAAACTGCAGGCAGCTGGCTGCAGCAGAAGGCGCTTGCAGTTCTGCACTGGAACCACTGAGGCTCTTCTCAGTATCCTTCTAATTAATTTTCCCTCCCACAATAAAACATAGCTTTTCTGGATCTCAAGCATACTACTGAATTTCTGGAGTATCTATCTGGAAGAAGCTATTCTCCATTACTTTTGGCTCTGTTGTGCAGGCATATTCTTCTTCGACCTAATTTAAAATTCGCAGATATCCTGAAGACTTACATACAAAATTGGGAGGAAGACCCTGTGTCAGAAACACTCACAAAGAACATTATTTTCTTCCAGCTCCCTGCCAGCCAGCCAGCTTTTCCCGTTTGGCCAAACGGAAAAACTAGGCAGAACAGTCGTCATTCCCTTCAAAGAATTGGACTTTGGAGATTTCCAGGCAGGTGTTAAAAGACTCACCTGCATGTTGAGCTGCTCCCCTCTGCTTTGGGTGTGCTCTATCAACAGCTGCAACACATCTTTATGACCATTGGAGGGCTCCTTCTCGGCCAATTTCACTCGAATGATCTCCTCAATTTTGGCATGGATGATATTCCGTGCTTTCAAACCCTGGGAACAGAGGTTTTGAGTCTTTTAACATAGGACCGTGCTCACGATCTGAAAAACACAATTTTTCCTCTAAAGCAGAGGTGTCCAACTTTGGTAACTTTTAAGACTTGTAGACTTCACTTCCTGGGTGGTTGGGGAATTGTGGGAGTTGAAGTCCACAAGTCTTCAAGTGGCCAAGGTTAGGCCCAAAGGTGCTTTTTCAAGAAGCACCTGGACTTTCTGGTTTTTTTTTTCCTTTGATGACATTTTGCTTCTCATCCAAGAAGCTTCTTCAGCTCTGAGAATCCCCATAGACATCCTGCCCTACAGTATTTCTATCCCATCACCTCAGTTTGTAAATAAAGTCAGACTTCACAGCTTTACCTTATATAAGCCACTGAAAGGTGCATAAATCGGCAGGGAAAAAAGGTTGCGGATCATCTCTTCAAAGGTGTCCACCAGCTGCTGTTCGCTCTTGCAGCCTGCCTCCTTGGGCCGGAATCCCAGTAGAATGCGCATTGCAATCCGGAACATGAGGCGCTTAACTTCCGGGTATACCAATAGGCAAGGGCCACTAGTAGAACTAGCCAAGAGCCATTGCTTCAAGCAAGCACACACCTCCTCCTGGATGACTGGGGTGTAATGTTCCAAGGCTTCACGGGAGAAAGCTTTCATGATCACCTGAAAATGGAAGAGGAGATCATATTATTATTAATCACCTCAGTTTGGTGAAAGTTTGGAGGCTGTGGCTGAATTATTAAACCTGCCCAAAGCCTCCATTGGATGAATAGTGTTTGATTCTTTTTCATGTTCTAAAGCTGGACCATTTTAATCCAGAGTGATCCATAGATTATTCTGAGCACAGTGAACTGTTTCATGGGGGAGGCAATAAAACTTGCAGTATGATTAGAGAAAAACTATCTGAACGCCCCTTCATAATCCAAATGGCTTGAACAATGAGATGACAGCCCCTGAGTTCATGCACTGAAATGAAAATCCAGCTGAATCCAATTTTTTCCAAAAATTAATGCACCGAGGATAAAACTAGGGTCTAAGGAAGACTTCGGGAACTAAAAGCAATGAGGTGTGGTCCTTTTTAAGGGAATCATTTATGTCCCAAAGA
This sequence comes from Hydrophis major, assembly GCA_033807585.1. NCBI lineage: Eukaryota > Metazoa > Chordata > Lepidosauria > Squamata > Elapidae > Hydrophis > Hydrophis major. The sequence continues at coordinate 84,432,489 of CM066331.1, read as the reverse complement.
GGAATGATTTGTTTTGAGTTAAATAATTTGACTTTTCTAAATGATCCAATAGCTAGAGAAGCAGCCAAAATATGGATCTGGCTTTTCGTAGGGAACTCACTTCAGTTCAATCATCTCTGAGCTCAGAATCCAAATTCTGAACATATTTGCTTATCTCAGAACTGCTTTGGTGATCTTAGGTTCTGGGAGGTGGGAGATAGAATAGATCCTATATTTGTCTGTCTTTGTTTCTATGATCTTTTCCATGGCTGAGTACTTTTCCTCAAAACCGAGCTAAAATGCTATCTTCTACTCCTTGAGCCAGGACCAAAAAAAACATCCAACATAAATTGAATTGTTTCTCCTACATACACACATACAAAATTCCCAATCTCTGTTCTGCCAGAGATGTTAGGCTCGCAAATGGTACTTATCCTTACCTCCTTATATCCCAATGCAGATCAAATTAAGAAGAGGGATTGGTGGATTTCTTTGTTTCCTCTACCAATGGGGGAAAGAATCTACCAGTTACTCTCTTATGGTTCATTTAAGTTGGTTGTTTTGAGTGATGGGCACTTTTAAGCCAAAATGGACATAGAGAACAGTGTCCAGTAGGCTGAGGGAAAAAGCTGACCCACACTAGCCTAAAAGAGACAATAAGAATTGATAGGACCCAAGCTCTGACAGTACCCTCAACCAAACAGAACAGCAAAGCATGACAGATAGAATCCATCACAAAAACTGCATTTGGGATAAGATGGAGAATGCTACTTTAAAATTCAAACATCAAGAAGTGTCTTTAGATACGAGTTGGGGATGAGTTGAAGGGAATGTAACAAGGCCATTATGGAAACCAAGTTGCCAGGAGATGTGTGTGTGTAAAAAAGGACAATTTATGCATTCATCCCCAAGACATGATCAAACCATCATAAAAACCATCCCCCACTGCCAGTCCTTAGTCCACTTCTTCATCACTGCTAACGCTTCGGAACATACCCACAAAGATCAGCTGACCTCACCCTTAAGATAGCAGACAACAAAATATCTTGAAACTCTAATGTGATGCTGGTTGCAAAGGGGGGAAAGGCTTTTGTTCCTTTCTGGCCTGCCCCCAAAATGGTTTTACCTGCCAGCAAGATCCGTCATCACAGTATCTTCTGCATGATGCATCTGTGTAATCTTCATGCAACTCAATTGTTGATTAGTTTAAAAAGTTCTCAGAACCAGTCTGGGATAATTTATCTGCCATCAGACAAAGTCTCAAAAAACATGAAATTGCATAGCTAGAAGTGGACTAAAAAGGAACAAGAGCCAAGAAACTATTATTTTAAAATTGACACACCTAGGGGAACTTGTAGGGGGTGTCCATAAGCGCACCAATGTGCCTACCGTCCCTGTCCTATTGTTTCTTTTATTTTATTTTTTCTTATCTGTATCCATGTATCCATAACTATGTTTTTACTTATACCTATTATCTTATAAGCAATTGACTAAATAAATAAATAATAGACTTCAGCAATTTTCCTCTAGCAGGGCAGAGAAGGGCCAGTGTGGCCAAGATATGATTGTGTTAAAATACAAATTGGGACAAAACCTCCCTCTTTTCAAATCTTCTACAATTAATTGCCAGAAAGCAATTGCAAATTTTAATATCCCTGGACTGTACGCTCCTCTTTTTTTGGCACACCGTCCAACCACTTGAAAGCAAAGGAAATACTTTGGAAAAGGGGAGGAAGGGGTTTCATCGTAAGTCTTAAGGTGTGGAGGGTCAGGGCGCCAACCCCTCTTTATGGTCTCTAGATTGCCCCCCGTTGCTTCTGGAAAAAGAGCTCTCAAAGGCGCCATTCATTTTATGGGAGCCTGTTTTATGGGGAAGAACCTTCCCCAGATGCGTTTTAAGATCCTCCTCTGGGGCTTTCCCTTCTTCCCTTCTCCCTTTTACAAGGCCCCATTTGCTCTGAAGTAGGTCCCTCCGCAGCTGAATATGAGGGCTTCCCCCCTCTTCTTTTGGCTAAAGAAGATACAAGCTAAAAGATGCATGGCACACATAAGAACTGGGGCTTAGCCGCTCTCCTTGAAATGTCATCCAACTTCAGGGTAAAGGTTTTCAGTTAAGACTTGGGTCCTTCGGTTGCCCGCCACATACATAATGTGCATGCATATAGGCACACATACATGCACGCAGTCATGTATACACACACAAAAATACACATCCTCTGATAATTTATCTACACTGAAAGCATATGCACTGGAGACAAAATTCCTTGTGTGTCCAATCACATTTGGCCAATAAAGAATTCTACATTCCATTCTACTCTACTCAATTCTACTCTACTCCACTCCTATCCTGCTCTACTCAATTACTCTTTTCTCTAGTCTATTCAATTCTACTCTACTCTACAGAATCCAGATCCTGCGACAAACCTTCCTCTGCCTTTAAGGTAGGCAGAGGCCCACCTTCTTTTCCCATGGCCGAAAACCCCCGGCCGGATCAAGGGGCTGCTTTAGCCACGGAAGGGAAGGAGCCCCTTTCCCCAACCTGCTGACCTTCTTGCGATGCTTGTGCTGACCGTCGTGCAGGTTGGAGAGGCAGCCGGAGCCCAGGATCATGCGCACCGAAGCCGGCCAGTGCACCGCCACCAGCCGGTGCTCCCCCAAGAGGATGTGCCGCACGTTCTCCACTCCCATCACCCGCACCGTCGGCCTCCCGAAGAGGTGCGTCTTGTAGATGTGGCCGTATTGGCGACGCTTCGTCGCCAGGAATTTCCGACGCTGGGAAGGAAGGAAGGAAGGAAGGGAAAAAGGAGCCCGCGGTGGAAAATGGAGCGGAGCCCGGGCGCTTGGATCGGGTCTTCCCCCCGCCCCCCCGACCGCCCCGGGGCTCCCTAAGCGTGGAGGGCACCGCCCTCCTCGCCTTACCTGCAGCACCAGCTGGAGAGTTTCCCCCAGGAAGGGCAGCCCCATGGTGCCCGGCGGCAGCGGCAAGGGGCAGGCGGGATCACGGCCCCGCAGGCAATAGAAGTGCCAGAGCTTCAAGGAGGCCAGGCAGAGCAAGAGCGGCACCAGGACCAGGGCGCCCAGGGCGCTGGCCAGCAGAAAGGAGAAGCCCATGCTTGGTTCGGGCCGCCTGGCTTCCACGGCTGGAGCCGGGCACAATGTTGCCTCCCTTCTCGGCGAGCGACGGAGCGCAAGGGTTGAGCCCCGCTACGGGGACCCCTTTTATACCCATCCTCGCCCCCAGGTCGCTGCCCACTTTACCTTGGTCCGGACGATCAATTAGTTCATCCAAAGTTCAGCTTTATTTGTTGCGGGTGGCCAGGCAAGCTCCGCCCCGTCGTTCCCTCGACCCCGCCCTGCCCAGACGGCGGCAGCGGGGGGGGGTTGTTGCCCCTTCCCGTCCCCGCCCCTCTTCCCCCGAAGCCGGCGAGGTCTCCTGTCCCTCGAGCCGGCCAACAGCTCCTGACTATGGGATGGGGTGGGGAATTCTCCTGCCGAAGAATGAAAGGGGAGCTTTGCAGCTCCGATCCCAAGGAAGCTGCTCTTCTTCCCACCTGGAGAGATCGGGCCTCCTGCGGGGGAAGCAGGTGCGGCGGTTCGTTCGCCCGTTTCGCTGGCAGGAGCCCCGCCAGCTCGGCTCCCCCCCCTCCTCCTCCCCACCGGTGCCATCCTCAGTATTTCGACTCGACGGCGTCCGCCCTCTCTCTGACGTCCGACGAGAAACCAAGCCCAAGGAACGGCGTCTAAGCGAGCGGCAGGCAGTCCGGGTAGAACAGGGTAAAAAGCAAAGCGGCGTCGATTCGGAATATTCCCTGGTTGGGTTCCCACGTTTCCTGGCGCGGCTTTTGGCTGGGCTCAGCGTGGGTGTAAAACGCAGTCAGTTGCGGTAGATTTAGGGCTAAGGGAGACGCGTGAACCGGGTTAAGGCGTATGCGGGTTACACAGCCTCAAAAAGCGGAGTCCCGAAATACAGTCTAATAACGCGGGGAAGAATCTGAGCGTATTTATTCGGAAGAAATCCTTGCACGGCAGCCATGCATGAATAGCAAATGATTTTGGCCTTTCCTTCAAGGGCAGCGCGGTAACCCCTTCCTACTCCTTGTTTACTCAGAAGTCAATTCCTGAGTTGCAAGGAGGATCTTCAGCACCTTTCCGGCAATTGTCCGCTTCTGAGCAGCCCATAAGGAAGGCACCCAGGTTTTATGTTTTAAGTCTGCTGAATTCAAGATTTATAACATTAAGCTTTCGGTCCTTCATATACCGGTACCACAGCCCCCATAATCCCCAGCTAATTTGAGCTGAAGTGCTGGTTTTAGATTTTCTTTCGTCTCGTTTCAAGGCCTATGAAATTTGATTCGATTCCTTCCTGGAGAACCAGCTTTTCTCAAGGGGGGGGGGCACAAGCGAGGCTAAACCGAATCTCGACTGGTTAGGCACAGACCTGAAAAGCAACTGAAAAGCTCCAATAGATTTTTTTTCCCCCAATCTCTCTTTTTTTTCTAATATCATCCGGGTATTGAAAGGCTGGGACGAGTTTACTCTTTCCACGCAAATTAATTTTCTTCTAGGTGTCCAAAATACAGTGCGCTATAGACGAACCAGGTTCATTCGCCAAAGAGGTAAGCCGCGATCAATCAACCAATAAACAGATTTATGCTGGTTTGAGGACCACGATAAGGATCTGATCTGATTGAACGGGCTTAGCGTGTTCTGGAAATAACGCTGTAAGGGTTTTAACCGAGTTGGTTCAGCGTGCTGAGCAACGGAACCCGCCCGTCTACTAATAAATGCCTTTTCTCGCATAGTAACGTAAGACAGTGGAGTTCCAAATTATGTACTTAAAAATAACCCAATTCCTAGAAAGTGGATTGCTTCCGTTTGTTTTATCGTCTGCCCCTGTGGTGCAGCTCAGCAAAAAAAGGAAGATTTGTATTATGTAAGAAAGGAAGAAGGAACCTGACCCGGGCATTTCTAGACAAAATATCGGTGAATTGCAGACTTGATCAGTCCGGTTTCTTAACCCCATTCCGTCCTAGTTTTTCCGAATGTTTCCCAAAACCAGCGGGACTACCCCAAGGTCACCCAGGTAAGTTTCATGGCTGTAGGATCCGTCCGGATCACCTCGATCAGAGTCCAGTCCTGGCTGGCCCACATTCCTAAAAAGTTTTATCCCTCCTTCAGTATTTCTCTCACATCCAAGAGGTTGCGAAATTCCTCCGTGAATAATAATTACCTGCGAAAATCCTGAGCATTGCTGGCATCTAAATCGTTGGCAATTTCCTTGAGTCAAACTATTTGGACTTAAAGTCACCTTCACCGCCTGCCCTAGGATTTTTCACCCTCTCCCTCCCTCCTTTTTTTGCATGATATGCAGAAATGCAATTTATCTCAACACTTTTTCGGGCATGGCAATGAAAGGAGGAGTTGTTGAACTCTGTCCTGCTGTTATCTAAAGACGTGTGGCATTCACGAGTTAATCTAATTTGGTTTTGGTGCCACAAGGTCCATTTGGCCTCGCTGTTTTCCTAACATCACCTCAACTGATGGAAGTCCTGCAGACTCGAGGCTGATCATGTAACTTAAATGATCTGCGGTTGATCAATGCTTGACTTCTCTAGCATTGTCCATAACTACCTTTAATTATGGAAAAGCTTCGTGGTTTTCTCCGGAAACTAATTTGAGCTTGTCTGTCTCTGGAGGTTTGTTCTTTACCGATCTATGGAACCCTCTGAGGCAGCTATGTAAATAATTAAGTGATCAATAATAAACTTCATGCTGTTAAATTACATTGGTGTTGTTAATCCCCTTCCCCTCATGGCTCTGTTGGGAGGGAGATCTCTCTGTAGGGATCCGCTCCACCTGGAGACTGGGGCTTCAGCTTTGATCTGGTTTCGAGCCAAATAGTTGTAACATATTGAGATGGAGTCGGCCAAGTTTTCTGGTAGTTGCACTCATCCTCATCCCCATTCTCGCAAAGGAGAGCCTTGGAGAAAGGGGAGAGGATGGGTGTCCAGAAATGGGAAAGCCATCAGATCCGCATCTCTCGGCAGATCTTCCATCCGATGGACAAGATCTTGGGACACACCTTCCGGAGAAACACGAGCTAACCTTTCTTTTTTTTTAGCCACCTAAACTAGAGAGCAAGGCTGGTGGTGTAGTGGTTAAAGCGGGAGGCAGGTTTAGTTCTGCCCGAGGCGAAAACCAGCTGGTGACCTTGGACCCATCGGCCCGAGGAAAGAGGCTACACGAAACCACTCCTGCCAGGGGATGAAATGCAGAGACTTATCCAAGTCATCAGGAATTGATAACCGATTCGGGGGCAGAAACAAATGAAGTAAAATGGCTAAAATCTGGAAGACACCAGGACGACTGAGTTTTGGGTGGGCTCGCTCGCTCTCCCCTCACACCAATTTATTCCTCTTGGCCAATGTCCGCCTTTTGCTGGGCTCAGCATTGGATTTGGGGGCGGGTGGGTGTCAAATCCCCAGTACAGCCGACCCGCCAATCCCGCGGGTGGGCTACCCCCTCACCGCCGCCCTGCCTATAAGCCTCTCGGCGCGGTGAGCAGCGGAGGCGGGAGGGCAAGGAGCGGCCTTCGGTCTCTTCCCCCCACCCTCAGAAAAAGCCATCCTTGGCCTTCGGTTCACCTCGCCAAACAGGACTTTTATCTTTTACATCCGGGGCCCTGCGAGGAAGAAATCCGCCTCAGAGGCGCAGCAGATTCTCGAACCGGCGAAGCGCTGTTAATGGCAGGTTCAACCGCAGGTCAGCGGGCGGGCGAGCGGGCGGGGGAAAAAAAGGTTAGGGTGGTCAAAGGTAAGTCAACACGCGCCAACGCCGCGGTTTCTCGTCGTCCCCCGAGTGGCGCGGGCGGGAAAAAAAGGTGGTTGCCCCTTCGCCTCAGCCCCGCTCGCAGGCCGAGGGCAGCCTCCGCTGCTCCGGACGGGCGGAGCGGTGCTCAGCCACAGCCTCATTTCTGTGGGAACAAGGACCGGCAAGAGCGCGCAAGGGGCCGCCCGCCGCTTGGCTTCCCTACTCAACTCCGGCAGGCCGAGGGAACTCTATGCGTTAGAAATTGCGCAGAGACAAACGAGCCGGGCCGGGCCTGGCAGCGAAGGCTCAGTTCGGGGAGCTTTGGGGCGTCTTTGAGGACACTTCAGCCTCGGGCTTCGCCGGTGAAGAGGAGTAGCGTGAGGCCTCCTTCTCGCCCAACAACCGAGGCGGCGGGGGAGAGTGAGAGAAGCGGGGGCGCTGTACAGCTTGAGGCCCGCTTCTCTTCCCCAGAAGTCGCTTTCATGAGGGAAACGAGTCCACGGACGGGGTCTCTTTTCCCCGCGCGCCCTTTCCACCTGCCGATGAGCCACATCCCTGCCGGCAACGCCGCAAGACTTCCCCTCGTTCGGGCTGGGGGGCGGCTAGGGAGGGGTTTTTCCGACTTCGTGAGGCGAATTGGAAGCAGCGGGGGGGGGGCGGCGGCGGCGGCGGCGGCGGCGGGTGTCTCCCTCCCGGCGCCACTCTTGGAAGATCTCCCGATCCCTTTAAGACTTGTGCCTGGGCGATCCAGCCCGAAGGCACCGCTAAGGAGCAACGCCGCAGCCAGGAAGAACTGCGCTCTCGTGAGCAGCTTCTACTGCCTTGATTTCTTCGCTTTGGGAGCCGACTGCTGGGGGCGGAAGAGCCTGGATCCAATGGAATCTATGGCGGGTTGATTTCTTCTCCTCTCTCCCCTCCCACCGCGTCCCCGATGCGTTGCGAAAGGTGCCGCGTTCTTCGCTCCCCGCCCCTCCCTGCAGCCGGCCTGATTTCTGTGGTGTGGTGGGGCCTCTTCGGCTTTGAAGGCGGCCAGATCGCCCGCTTTTCCTCAGAGTCGGCGCGGTCTGTGGGCTTTTCGCCGCGCAGGAGGAATTCAACGCTTCGAAGGGCGCCTCTTTCGGGTGACCCACCCTCCTGAGATCGCCGCCACTTTCTCCTTTCCAGGGAGCAGAAGCCAAGAAACCCGCGATTGGACAGATTTTGTTGTATTGTGGGTTAGAGAAGACTCGGATCCAGGATAACGAAACAACTTCTTTATTTCTATTACAACCAGCAGAAATCCCGTTTATAAAATCCTTTCATAGGAGCTGCCTGACAGACCGACTAATCCGCTCTTCTCCCCCCCACCGCCTAATCTGCGGACCAGAGGGAAAACTTTCCTAACAACACAATGCTTTCCTTCTTTAAGGACAGTGGGAAGGGGGGGAGACCTCGGCCAAAGGCAGGGGGCCACCTTGTTAATCGGAAGCGGCGGCTGGAGAAGAGGGGGTTTCCTGCGGAGTGGGTTTGCCTTTACCCATCAGTCGCGTTCCGGTGGCCCCGAGAATGGATGGCTGGATATTGCGATCCAAGTGGAAAGAAGCCAGGAAGCCCCAAGGGAGGCGATCCAGGAGGCAGCGGCCCTTTCTGAGTGAGAAACATCCTTCTCGTGTTTTCGCGGAGATACTTTGAAACCGGGCGGGTTCGCCCATCCTGCTCTTAACTGGTTCTCGTGGTTGTTGCTGTTTACACCGATTCCCCCTGTTCCGGAGGGGATTTGCTTCCTGGGAAAAAGGCGAAAAGGACAATTAAGGCTGGCGTTCAGAGCCAGAAAGGGAGGGCGGGACTCCGGGGAAGACTAGCGTTCTCTTATTCCACAAACAGAACCGGGGAAGAGAGGAAATCTAACATTAGGCATCTTTTTATATTAAAAAAAAAACGGATAAAGAAAATCGAAAATGGACAACTCTCCCTTCCAGTTTCCAGCTCAGTGAGAGCGGTGGTCAGGCAATACCCCCAAATCCCCGCCGTCCAAGTCAAACGTTTTGGGTACAATGAATAGTTTGTAGCGTAAGAATCGGTATAGGTCTGAAACGAAACGCGTTTAAAAAACCCCACCTCCAAACCCGAAGGGGAATTTTCGCTGTTAGAACCTCTTAACAATCTGCTTTTCCGGGGTTCTTCGGAAGATAAGCCCTAAAAAGGGGGGAAAGGCTGCCGCCAGAAATATGACATAATTTAGGCATCATTAAAATCTGTGTTGAATGACCGTGCCAAGTCGCTCCCGTGTAAGAACAAGAATGCGCCAACTCAAAAAGTGTATTTAGTCCAACCCCCTTCGCATTAATTGCTCAGCCATTCCACTCTGGGAATTGGACACGCAGGGGCCTACCGCCCGGCCTCTTGACACGTTTTACACCGAATTGAATTGCAAGTGAAACTGCACTTTCTCTGTGAGAGCTTTGCCTCTTCCATGGGAATAGAGGAATCCTGGTGGCGGATTAACTCTTCCCATCCAGAAATGGAGGAAAAATGGAGCCGAGACTTTGGGGGAAGGGAAGGGAGATGATGTTTTATTTCCTATGAATGCCTCAACTTCCCCTCCCCCCCATCCCCAAATTTATAGAGATCCTTTGTATTGCGGTCCTTCAGCAAAATTAAGGGGCCGGTCTGTCTTATGTCTCCCAACACGTTTTCCATATTTCAATATCGAATATAACCTTAGAAATAAACGTTTGCGAAGAAACAGGCAAACGAATCTGACCAGGAAACTTGTAAAGCAACGGTCCAAGGCCGCTAAGCACCTTCACACTGAGTTCCCTCCCATTGGCTCTTAATGGTCAATCTAGCTCAGTACCTTTTCTATCTTTAACAACACACAATCCTGCACTTATTTCTAACTTAGAAAAGCCAGCCTTACCTTTCTTCTACGGGTTCAACTTACAACTACAATTGAGCCCAACAATTATGTTGCTGTCAAATTTGCTCCATTTTACAACTTTCCTTGCCACTTTTGTTAAGCAAATCCCTGAATTTGTTAAATTAGAAACCTGGTTGTTAAGTGAATCTGGCTTCCCCTCATAAGTGTAAACCAGTTGCCAAGCATTTTGATCAAGGGATGGTGCAACGGTCATTAAGTGTGAAAAGGTCATAAAATGGCCATTTTATCCCTGCTGTTATAACCTCGACGTTATTAAACTGTTATAAGTAGAGAACTATCCGTAAGGTCTCTTCATGGAAAGTTTTCCCCCACCCCCTAAGTTCGCATCTTCACCCTTTGGGGCAAATGGTGGTTTGAATAGGATACCTCTGGACGCCCCCCGGGGGAGGGGCAATTACACTCCCTCTCCCCACATCATACCCCGAAGTGGGTGTGTATGTGCGCGCGGGGTGCCCCTTGGACCGGACGGGGACCTAATACTTTCCGCGCGAGAGGAGGGGACCGTGGAACCGCGCGATCCGTTCCCCCAAAGTTGTCTCTTTTCTTTGGTGCAGTTTAAAGCGACCCCCCCTCCCCCCGCGCCCACTCTTGCTCTCCGCTCCGCCTGACCTAGATAATCCCGGCGAGGTGAAAGCCGATGGGATCCACCTCCAAACTACGTGCCTGCTCGCCTAAAGGCGGGGGCGGGGAGGAGGAGAGGGTGTCGGGGTGGGGGGGAGAAGAGAGACGGATACCCCCTTGGCAGGGCGCGTCTGCGGTTTTGCAGCCACCAGAAAAGAAGGGCACGACCCCGGGGCACTCGCGCCTTCCCGGCCGCTGACCTGCAGGCGACCTACAGCCCGGACCGTGACCTTTGAATGACCCCGGCCTGCTTCTTCGCCAAGTTCACTGTCTATCAAACCAGGAGATGCGGAGGGCTGAGCACCGTTAATTGCCACAGGAAGCCTTTATTATCTCCGCCCGCCCATCTACTTTATGTGCGTCAATCCCGGGGCAGGAGGGGGGGAAGGAACCGGGGGAGGGGAAGGGACCACGAAAGGCATATCTTGAAAGGAGGGGAATAAATGAACAGACCAAGACGGGCTGCTTGGCGAAAGTGGCAAGTTCCCCCCCCCCCCCCGGGGAAAATCTTCCGTAGAATGACGCTCCACTTGCGCTTCCAAAAACCCCTTTGGATTGCGAAGTAAAAGTCTTTACCAGAATAAGCCCCGTTTCCTGGAGGTGCGGTGATTTTTCGGATCCTGGTTAGAAACACTGGCCCGTTTTCTTTTAAATAGAGATTACCTCGAGGAAGTCTTTTCAGGTTATAATGAAGCATTTTGCCTCTTGGTTTAGCTGGACGCGTTAAACCGTCTTCGTAATTTGTCCAGAAACCGGGCATCCAACTTGGCCCGCTGGGCAAAAGCCGAAGAAACGTTTTCACGAGGTTTAAAGGCGCGAATTCCGTGTTTTTTAAGCGGATCCCGTGATTGCAAGCTTTTGTAATTGAAGGGCCGGGGACTTGTTTTCCCAGGAAATACTTCAGACATTCAGGCAATGGTCGCTTAAATCGTGGCCATTTCTAAAGCAGATTAACATATTTTACATAGGGATTCAAATTGGATCTGCTCTACTTTCTAACTTTGCCTTTAGATATTCATTAGGACGATTTTCTGGCTTCAATTGAGGTTTCCAGCAACATATGCAAGCCTAAAACCACCATCTGTTTCGACAGTTCCTTTTATGATGCAATTGTAATGAAGGTGAAATCATTCACAGTGAGAGAAAAGCTGGGGGTTTTCTCTCTCTCCTACACCACATCTATGAGACTATGAGCCACCTACATGAACTGTTTTAACTTATCAATGTCCCATAGGTGCTTTTTTGAAAAAGCTACCTTTGAGACAACCAGGACCTGAGTGACTGAGAATCTCCTTAGACATGTAACTTATGAATGCACAAATAAACTGAGCTGACTGGGTTTACAAGGCACACTAAAGTGCATGGATTGAAGTCGGGCACTTAATGATATGTAAGATTTGGTTGGCCACAGGACTACTTAGCTCAGGGTGTTGTAGAGAAACAGCAGCTGAATCCAACCTCTGTGTTGGTTTAGGCTGCACATGCATTCAAGTTTTTTCCCCCAGGGATAGCTGATTTTTCTTGAGACTGGCTTCCTGAAGGTCACACCCCAGCCTTAACCAAACCAAGAGCAAGATCCACTCAGTTGGGCAGGATTCATTTCTCTAGAACTGGGATAATTCTGAATTTATAATTATGAAGGGGAAATCCATCATTTCAGTCTTTGCATTTTCAGAATACAAAATAATTCTCCGATTTTTCAAGATGTGACTAATCGAAGGGAAGTTTCCTCATCTTGATTTTGCCCATGTGTGTTGGGGTCTGGTAGTGCTTATTATTCTCCAGCTATGCTGCCTGCAGTAATGGAAAATGTAGTCCAACATGTCCCAAACAGATGGACGGGGAAAGGGGGAGGCTGGGGTCTCTCTACCCTGAAAAATACAAATACAAAGCAAGGTGTGCAGTGTCACTGATGGGAAAGGTAATGCAACATGTCCTAAAGATATGAATGGGCAGTGAAGAAAGGGGGCCTTTTTTTATCTTGATACACACAAATACAAACCAAGGGACATCACTTCCTTGCCCTTTTAAAAAGCTATTTCTTCATCCTAACTTGGGCTTATATTTAAATGAATGAGATTGAGGTGTGGCTTGAAATTAAGATATAACTACAGGGATAAATAGATTTAAAATCAGTTTTGGGAGTTTGAATCAAAGTTAAAAGGGGGACCTTAGAACTGTAGCATCACAGCACTTTAGATAGCACCTTACCAAAAGTTATGTTAATTAAAGTTAGTCATTGACATTTGGCTGTTTTCTTTCTTTCAGTTGACCACAAAGATTTACCTTAAAGACAAGGTCAGGAGGGCAGAAGCTTCTGGGTCACTTGAAGGTCAATCTGCCAACAGTATTTAACTCAGCATTATAGTGCAACCTTTACCCGCTTTGATGGGGGAGTGGAAAGAAAAGGAGAATTACCTTACACACAAGCAGCACCTCCCTTCATTCAGAAGTCCTTCCTGAACATTGGAAATGTCCTGCATTCAGACAGGAGAATTCATCTATGACTTCTGAATCAAATAACAGAAAACAATTTTTAAAAAGACTGTAAACACACTGACTTCTTCCTTTGCTTTAACACCAACTTTTCTGTTAAAGGTTAGAAGGATTTATTTTACAAAAACAATCTTCCTTTCTTCTTGGGGAAAAAGAGAGCCAGGGAGATGTGAGGACTTCAGGGAGTGATGAATCCAGCGAATGAATGAAGTGTCTTTATCAATGAAATCCAGGGGAGAATTTGGATAAGAGAGGCCTTAGTCAGGAGGGCAGGTTAATATTAAAACTTTCAGACAGGCAGCTAGCTATTCAATGGATTAAGTGATGTGGATTAGAAGTTTAGGAAATATGCAGGGAAAGCTTCACTTTCTGAATCTGCCTTTTTAACAGGGTTGAAAGCATGAAGCTTTCATGAGGAAAGGAAGGAGGTTCTAGCAAGACAGATAAGAATGTTCTGTTTAAGAAGTTATAGGCTAAAGGAAAATCTGTCAGCATCATTTTCTGGCTTGCAGAGTTTAATCTATTATGGTCTCTAATGGACTCAGCTCGGTCATGTGGAATTTATGAGAGTTTTTTTTTTTCCACATGTGCTGATTGCTTTTCTTTAAGTGGCAGGGAATCTGTAAATACTGATAAACAACTTTGTGATGGGAGTAAAGTACCACAACTGCACAACAGAAACATTTGAGTTTTAAAGATTTGTACAAGATTTTTAAAAATTCTTTTTTAACCTTAAAAACTAATTTTTTGAAAGCTGAAACTAAAGAAACCATTGACAGGTAATATGTCTTAGATTTGGTAATTGCAAAACAGAGAAGCTTGTATACTTTGCTATGATATTTGACTTTAGATAAAAACATTGTTCCATTATCTATAAGTAAAACACAAATGTTTAAAAATTGCATAGGAGAATCACCCTGGTGACCTGATGATATGGTGATCTCAACAATAACTGGGGAGGAACTGCCAGTCAAACAACTATAAAGGATTAGAAGCAGGGCTGAAATAAAGCTTATTGTCCATTGAAACCAGCCTGACTTTTAAATAGGACCTTTGCTTTTACTTTGCATATTTCACTTTGAACCTCATGAATTTGAAACCAAAACCTTTAAGTATCTACTTTTCCCGCAAACCTCCTAAATATAACCATATTCATTACTGAGAATTTGGAAGAGAATCTTTACATGTTCCTATTCCCTGAAAATATATCTGCATCAGGGCAACTGTTCTCCAAAGATTGCTTGTGTTTTAGGAAACCCCTAAAAGAATATGGCTTAACTGTGTACCCAATGCATTTCACGTCTATTTGGGTAGTTGATTTTTTTTTTAATTAAAGTAAAATTGCAGTAAGATTAATAAAAAATGATGACAGCTGCTACATAGATGAATAAGCTTCCCCTGCCACAAGGCGCCCTCTTATGGACAGGCATGTAAAAAAATTCAAGATGGTGGACCTGCAACATTTCTTCATGGACAGATTTGTAGACACATCACACAACCAAGCCCATCCAGTTCAGGGACAAGAGGATAACTTCATGTTTCCTATTTTGAGGAAAAGCCAGTACATCTCTCTACTTGGAGGAGTGAGAGGAACAGGGGCCCGAAAGCACCACTTTGCACACAGCTGATATCTTGAGTGGGCAAAATAACAAATTAAACATTAATTGCTGAAGCAATGCCAGTCCAGATACATAGTTTGGGTACAATTCTGTCCACTCAGGTGATATTTACTGAGAGTTCTTTAAGCAGCTGATTTGAATGCTCATTGGGAATAGCTTAGTTCCACATGCAGGATGCTCACGGCCAGAACTTCCAATTTTCCAAATTTAATTTTGAATTAAAGGAAGATTTCAATTAGCAAAAGAATATCTTCCCCCTCCCCACCCTAATTCAATCATATCTGATTATCAGAGACCTGGATGGGTCCATGCAGTTTCCTTGGCATGTTTTTTCAGTAGTTTTTTTTTCCCCCTCCCTTCCTAAGGCTTGGGGAGAGTTCTAGCCCGATGCTTTAACCACTACACCAACTTGGCTTTCTAAATTAAGAAACAGCAGAAACATGAGCAAGGTTTCACCACTGGCACTCTCTAAACCAGGGGTGTCTAACCTTGGCAACTTTAAGACTTGTGGACTTCAACTCCCAGAATTCCTCAGTTGCCCAGGTTGGACACCCCTGCTCTAAACTATTGAAACACTGTAGTCAGTTAAAAGAACATGTTCTAAAGGACTAACTTAGGGGCGATGAAAAATGCAGTTTAAAACATTAGACAGTTGGTGGAAAATCCAATTTAGATGCCAAGAAGCTATTTGGGTGTCCTTCCCCTCCAACCCTCTAGGTGGTGCTCTACAAACTCCAGCCTTTCCCCCCACCCCATTAAAACATACCCAATACCTTCTGCAGATGCTACACCTTCCAGATATTTAATTTTGTTGTTTTAACTGCTTGAGGTTATCTTTGAGTTCCATGTCCATGCAGCAGGGCAAATATATCTGCCTTACTTCTTTTTGTTTAAATGACGACATAAATTAAAGGGCAGTTTTTCCAATGTTCAGTAAGGTAATTGCTGAGTAAATTGCTGTTTCTTTGCAACATTAATGGACTACGTTAATGGGATATCCAGCTCTCAATCTCTTGGCATTACAGTTCACAAGGTGACATTTGGCAGCATGTCCCACCAGACAGCTCTTGGTTTAGAAGTCTTCAACTCTATTTGAGGAAAAACAGCATAATCCCGAAGCTCCACTCCTTTGGATTCTGATTTCTCTCCTCAGGTTTAATATTTCTCTGGCCAACAATTTAGCAGAGAGCCATTTCCCCTATCAGGTTTTGCACCAGGCAATAAATATCTTAAATTAAATGTATAGCAAAAAGGAAGTTTTGGCCAGATTTATTTCTGAAAGACCTTTTCTCCCACATCTTTTATAGGATTTTTATTTAGTGACAAGTTGCCTACAGCAGAGTTATTCTGGATAGTGATAATTAAAATTTTGGCACTGGTGACCAAGAAAGGGTAGCTGAAATACACAATTATCACAATCCATCTGATGCATCCCTACACTTGTGTGACAGGACAAGCAACTTTTGCTGATCAGGAGCTGTGCTGGATAATGGTTGTCGCAGATGACACCAAGTAGATATAGCAATATCATGCAACTGGGTTCATTTAAAAAATAAATAAAAGGCAGAAAAACCTATTGCTGATTTTCAAGAGGTCAGCAACTTGGTTTTGGTTGGAAGGGCAAAGAGAAGGTCAAATAATGGTCTGGGGCATTAAACATGCTGTTCAAGGATATTCCTTTTGATGATATGCACCCACTTTAAGACAGGCACAGCCGGCTATAATTCTCATCCATTATCAGCACAATGGCATAATGTGAGTTTGAATCCAACCCACCATGTAGAAAGCTGAAGTTAATCTAAAAAGCTGTGTTTGGGCTGCACCATATCATTCTCACAAGTAGGGGGAGCTCACACAGTGAAAAACCATCTATAACACACACACACACACACACACACACAAATGCTGCATATGGAGAGGTGAAACAAGAATTTGAGCCTAACTTTCTCCTTGCTATATCAAATTCTTAGATTTAGGTCTCAAAGGATTCCTTGCATCGGGGGCTTGTATTACAACTGAGTTTCTGATTTGTCTTTACTTGGGCTTACCCAATGCCTACCCAATCTCCAGATGATCTGGTTGCAAGTCAAGTGGATACAGCTCTGCAAACCAATGTTATCATTTGCATTATCTTAGCCTACTGTCAATCATATTTGCTAGAAGCTTTGGCCAACTTTTGCTCAATGTTCTAAGTCTCTATCTTCCACCTGCTGCAGTTTTTTTTAGAAAAGCAATAACCTTTCCTTGGCAACTTGTGATTGAAAGCCCATTTCTTGGCAAGTCCCCACAATCTGGATCAGAGAGAGGAATTATCCACACACAGTGCACTTCTTCTGTAACAATGCTCCCCATAGCTTTTTAAAGCCAATTCTTAGCCTAGCTCAAGAGAAGTAGGTGTCATTCTGCAGGAATTACAAAGTGCTTTCTTAAACTGTTAAGAGAGGATTGATATAGGTATTAATGGTAATTTTATTTTCCCCCCAAATTGGTATTCTTCAAATATACAATCCCACAAAAATTCTAGTTGCTGGTTAAAAATGTTAGTGATTAAAACCTCAACATATCTTACAAGGCAGCAAGTTGAAAGGCTAAACATTTCACTACAATGTAAGCAGGAGTGGGGAACTAGGTTTTGCTCAACTAGGATTCCCAGGATCCCTCATCACAGGCCTTGATGGTTTGGGCTCACAGATAGCTGAACAACATTTGAGGAATCTAAGTTCCCTACCCTGGCTTAATATATATCCTGGAGACATCATCAGATACATGGAATTAACCTTGATTTATCAATTACACATATGCACAGGTGGCAATACATCCACAACTAGTCCATAACTGCACACACTATAAGAAATCATGTTAAGTCTTTTATAAGACTCTTGCTTATTCTTACTACAAGAGCTAATATAGCTACCCCTTTGGAAACTGGATACGTCAGTAAGCCATTCCAGGTCAAATCTCAGAAATGAACCACCTCTTATCCCTTCAACTATAATGCTTTTCATTTTGCAAGACCCAAAGGAGAAAGAAAAAGCACATAAGATTATGAATCAGACCTAAGGCATTCCATCCATAGTTTGCTTGACAACGTGGTACCCTAACCCATGAGTAGCTTGCTTAATTAAAATAGAGTGAGGCTTTTGTGTCATGATCAAGGCGGCTCATAGTTCAATTGTACATGTGCCATAGAAGCAGAATGTCTCCTGTTCATCTCCATCTCTCTTCATCTAGGAAAGACTCCAAGCTGAAACCACGGAGAGCCACTGCGAGTCACGCCCATTAATACTGTACTTTGGGAGTCATAACAGAAACTGGAAGATAAATCTGTTCCAGACCTATCTTGTCTTCTTTACAATGCAGAACGTGGTTACATTCATTGTCTACAACGTACAAAAAGCACATCCTGAAGCAAAGTCCGTTCCTGATCTATTTGATATTCCATTTCTTTTGTTGGTTCTTGCTTTGTCAGTCCCTTTCCTTTCTGATGGCCCTTCTGAATTGTACTTGGAACATTTTCCATGCTTAAGGCAACACAGCTATGAAGGTTCCCTCCCATCAGGAATAAAGCAGAGCCACCTTGTAAGGAAGCAATGGAGCAGCAGTCTTGTTCAAAAGTTGTGAGGGGTCGATAGGGTAGACTAGATCATGGATTTCCAACATTTTCACTGCATCCAATTTTGAGCTACATATCCTTAATCCTCAAGTAGAACTAACATCACCACTTTTTCCCAAGACATTTCTCTTTGGCGTAAGTCTCCTCTTAACCACAATACATCAGTTGGTCTTCTCTCATCTTTATTTGCATTTTTTGTTTGGTAACCAAACAAAAGACCAACTGATGCATATCTGTCCAAAGAACAAATTCACAGGCCTTTAAGGGAGAGTGCAGTGAGTCCATCCTTTTCTCTTACTCCAAAACAAAGAGGCAGGTTGAAGGGGCTTGCGCTGAAAGGAAAGTGGTGTTTTGCCCCAGAGACCTGTCCTAGTCTATTTCTAAGCTAGAGATGTAATGGAGATGTCTGTGCATTCAGGCGTTGACTTTGCCTGTTCCACTGCTGCTTTCATGGCCAGCCTTCAGAGAATGGAAATAGACTTGAAGATCGTCTACAGGGTGCACAATAGGCACGGTCTGCATTTTGGGGAAATGAGCTGTGGCCAATTCCCAGCTGGCTGTGCTGACCAATTCAATGGCAAGCATCTTGAGAATCGCCTTGGCCAGTTCTTTGCCTATGCAATTGCGGACTCCGCCACCAAAGGGAATGTAGTGAAACCGGAGGGAGGCTGAAGTTTTGTGCTCCCGATCTTCCGGCGATATCCAAAACCTCTCTGGATCAAAAGTATCGGGGGGACTCTGGTAGATGCTGGCAGTCTCATGTGTATCTCGAATACTATACATCACACTCCAACCCTTCGGAATCTGGTAGCCCTTTAAGGAAGAAGGGAAGGCGAGATGGAACAAAATCAGCACCACAGACAGCAGCCAGACAGATGAAACCTGTCTGAAAGGGTGAGCAAACATTCACAAACATTCACAACAGTGTGATCCAATCTTTTGGAGGGACAACACGAGCCTCACTTCGTCCACTGTCCAATGTGCTTAGACAGGCTAACTTCAAAAATATTACTGACACTCTATAAAAAAACAATATATATTTTTTAAAATGTGGATTTTCTGCTAAAAAGTGCTGCCATTTCAGACTAAACAGCAGAGAGAAAAATTCATTAATAGACCGTATGTATGTATGTATGTCTTTCTGAACACTGTTGCTATAGGTCAAGGAACATGGGAACCTGTTTATTTAAAAAATATCAGTATTTCACAGTTAGTAAAAAATATAATGCCCATGAACTGAGATATTTATGGCCATAATAGTAGTACTACCTTGGCATGGCTGTTCCAAGTGCCATCCAGATCAGAGCAATTGTAACTAGCCGTTATATTGTTCCCTCCCCTCTTTTTCATGCTATGGATCAATGTTGACTTCTGGGACAAGTTCTAGTAGTTTTCACTGCAACATTTTTGAAACTGGCTTGTGCTGACCTCCCTAGGGTGGAGAGAAAGGGACTGGCCCAAAGTCACCCCCCTGGCTTTAGGACTGAGGTAGGAGTAGCCACAATCCTTTGGCTTCTAACCCAGTGCCTTTAATCATTACACCAAACAGAAATTCTTCCTAAATTTTGCCCAATGGACACAATCATTTTGGTGATCTAAATGAAGCATTTGTCTTGACTTCACTTCTCTCTCCATTTCTCAGTCTTCTGATGAAAAATATGCAGTTCTCTGGATTCTATCAAATTAGGCCATTGATCCATCTTGCTCGCCAAACTGCTGACAGGATCTGATAGCAGCTCCTCCAGCATTTGAAGCAGTATTTCTTTCCATTGCTAAAATAGTGATGCCAGAAACGGAATCAGAGACCAGCATACAAATTTGTGCTCGGACAATCTTTCTGTGTCCCTTTTCTACTTGACTTTTGTCAGAGTATTCATGAACTGGCAGAGACATGGTAACAAGGTCAACCAATGAATAGGCATAGCAACTAAGTCAGCCAATGGGGATTTGGAAAGTGAAACTGGAAGGACCCTGGACATGGTTCTGTATTAAGCTCTGAGCTTTGAAGCTGCAAATTTGCCTGCAGCTCTGAATCAAAACTGAAACTGTTCTCTGTTGTTCTCTCCTCTGCTTGTGTTTTGCCTGTAACTGCTACCACATTGGAAGAATCTGCTGTTGGTATTGTAAATTTACTTCATGTGTATAGAGAAGTTAATGAATCCTGCTGAATCAGTTATCTGTGTGTGCTTTCTGGATGTGATTTCTGCAACAAACTCTAACAACTTCGCTTCACAAACTTCATCACTCATTATCACAGTCCACTACCCAGGACTTGGGATCTTATTTACTGGGGCTTCTATGTTTCCCATCCCTGGTTACAGTACTTACAGTTCATAC
Organism: Hydrophis major; assembly: GCA_033807585.1. Lineage (NCBI taxonomy): Eukaryota > Metazoa > Chordata > Lepidosauria > Squamata > Elapidae > Hydrophis > Hydrophis major. The sequence goes on along the minus strand of CM066331.1, from coordinate 84,412,094 downwards.
GAGATATCTTTTCCCATATCCCAAAAGCTCACCTTCCTACAAATAGCCCAGAGATTCCTCGCATATCTTCTGGCTCTAAACAGAAGAAGCTCTTGGAATTACTAGGAACCAAGTGTTCTTTCTGGGTCCCCATGTAAAATACTCAGCCTAAGCCTTCTAAAATCCAGGTAAACCCAAGTTCCTCACACTTCCCCCAAAAGGCTAGAGAACAAGCCACTCAACTCACATCTAGCTCAAAGGTTTGTAAGGCTGTCCTATACCCTCCAGATACTGGGGGCAGCAAACGGAGAACTTCTTTAATGACACAATCCAAGTAGCGCAGACGATTCAACTTCTCCAGGGTCAAGTAAGGGTGGCAACAATACTCGGATCTTTCCAGACTGCTAAAGAACTGGCTTGTTTCTTCCAGCTTGGACAATGAGCTAGGACCATTTGTAGTTCCATGGACAATATCCTGGGACCCTTTAGCCATGATGTTTATATTAGGTCCTTTCTCTTCCATCGTGGTCTCTCGCCCTTGTTCTCTTCCCAATCTGGGTGGAAGAGGCACGTTGGAGTCACCCTCTTTGTTTTCCTTCTCATGTGCAGGCAAAGTTTTTTGGCCAGACGGGTATTTTGTTAGAAAATCCTCAGCTCCAAAGCACTGACACTGCCCAGTGAGTCCACTGGAGGCCAGTTCCAGCTGGATCTTTTTTATGACCAATGGGTGTTTCAATAAGAGTAAGATCATAGAAGTAGTGGCGCTGGCAGTGGTGAAGAAAGCTGCAAATATTAGTTCAATTGCAGATTCCTGTAAGGCAAGCCATGGAGATATAAGAATTAGAAGAGTGTTCCTCTTATTATAGGGTTAGAGATGGGCCTATTATGATTATTATATCTATCTATCTATCTATCTATCTATCTATCTATCTATCTATCTATCATTATTATTATATCTGTTATATCATCTATAAACTTAAATAAACTTAACAAATAAATAGTGCATGCTATTAATAAGCTGAATGTTTCTTGTCCTTTCTCAGATACCTTGTGATCAGAATTTAAATTAGATGTTACTCAGTCTTTTACAGGAAAAAATGCTAACAAAAATCTAGATCAAGACTTTTGAGGTTTCTAGGAGTTGCTGTTGAGCACATATCAAAATGTTGGTGCTCTGAAAGCCCTTGGCAATATACTCATCACATTTCCTGTACTTATCATGGCCAGCTCAACAATGAGCAGCCCATTCAAATTGATGGATGAGTCACTGCCCAAGGAGCTGCAAGGAGTAGACAGTAGTTGCTACCAGTCTCTGGAGATGAGGAGACTGAGTTGCAAATACTATCACCCTGTTCTGACCCAACCCTGTTACCAGCAAGAAAATCTCAAAACAATCTCAGCAACTCAAACCTTCACAGCTTTAATCTACAAATAAACTTCTTTGTAGATAAAAGATGGCTTGCAGCCCATTAGTCCAACCAGAAAAGTCTTGACAGAATTATTCAGATAAGCCAGTCTCTACACATAATGCTGGATCCTTAGAGCTTCTTTCCTTTCTACAAAGAACATTTTTTCAAACCTGGCTTTTATCCTCTTGAGGGAGGGGCCATTACCTTGCAGCCTTACTCCTGAGTTGCCTGTGCTGCTGCAGATGCTCTTTCCTCCGAGCAATCCTTCCTGCACGTGCACTTGGCACAGGCTCCTCGGGAACCTCCTCATCGCTGCTGCCAGCCTGCACAATCTCTGAAGGCAGCAGTCCACTCCCTAATGGTCCTGGCTCCTCATCTGAGTCCTCGCTCTCCTCAGCCGTCTGCTCCTGCTGCCGGCTAACCACAACACACCCTGACTCCCGCAAGGGTTCCCTCTGTCTAGAGCAGCAGAGGAAAGCTGCTCTTTAAGGCTCCTTGCAAGAAAGGATCCCTTTCCCTTCCTAACAAGCAACACTGGGTTTGTTTCTATTTAAGACGAGCAGCAGACTCAAGCCTCTTTGTTGGCAGCAACTGCTTCTTTACCCAGATTCCATCATGTGCCCCCTTGGTTTGAAACTTCATTATTTTTAATTCTGCACCTAGACTGCCTGATGAACCTTCTGCAACATTTAGCTCCTTGGGACTTCACTTGAACACTTGCTGGACTTTGGCGGGGACTTACATTTGTGTATGTGTGTGTGTGTGTGTGTACATGCACACATCTGCGTTTTTTTCTTGCATTTCTGTATCTATATTCATGAACTGTGCCAGGACAATCCAAAAGGATAGAATGGGATGGGATAGGATGGAAGTAGAGTAGAGTAGAGTAGAGTAGAGTAGAGTAGAGTAGAGTAGAGTAGAGTAGAGTAGAGTAGAGTAGAGTAGAATCTGGAGGTCTTCTAGTCCACCCCCACCCTGCTCAAGCAGGGAACCTATACCATCCCAGACAAGTGATTGTCCAGTCTCTTCTTAAAAACCTTCAGTGATGGAGCACCCAGGATTTCTGAAGGCAATCCACTGTTTAATTTTCCTCACTGTTTGGAAGGTTTTCTTTAATTCCAGGTTGCTTCTCTCCTTGATTAATTTCCATCCATTGTTTCTTGTCCTGCCTTCTGGTGCTATGGAGAATAGCTTGTCCCCTTCTTCTTTGTGGCAGCCTCTCAAATATTGGAATACTGCTATCATGTCACTCTTAATTCTTCTTTTCTTCAGACTAGCCAGACCCCAAACCTGCAGCCCTTCTTCTTTGGTTTAGTCTCCAGGTCTTTGATCATCTTAGTTGCTCTTCTCTGAACTTCTTCCAAAGTCCCCTCAATTTTCCTTTCTCCCCCTTTCTCTTTCTTTCCCTTCCTTTAAAGTACTTAAGGATGAAGGCAGAAGAGGAGAAAAACAAGAACAAGGGAGGATTTTTGTGGCATTGTGTGTCTGGGTATGTAGATGAAGTTGAAGATATTTGGAAGGAACAATACTGATTGGCTTGCATTTCAGCATCAACATATGATAGGAACACCTTCAATCAGGGCTCAAAAAGAAATAGCCAGTGAGAAAAATAGACACCATAAGAGCAAAAGTCTTTGGGATTTTTTCCCCCACACTATATCCAGTACTAACTGAATTACCTCAGGAAAATTTCCAAGTAGAGTGCACGATAGTAGTCTAATCTGGATGTAACCTAGTATTAGAGGGTATGGATTAGCTCCAACCCAATTCAATTCACACCATTTACCTGTTTTGTTTTTTTGTCACATTGAGTCAGTTCAAAGGCATTGGATTGGACGATTCGATATGACTTTCCAATTTAGTTCAGAAACTCAATTCAATTAGATTTAATCAAATCTCAAAATCAAAGCTTTACATATTTCATAGCATTTATAGCATTTCCACATTTATTTAAATAGCCATTATTCCTCGCAGAAACAGAGCTCACTGAGGTTAAAACAGTTTAGAAAATATGCCCTGGATTGAATGGCACAAGATCAAGTTGACTTTCTGCTATTTGAGCCAGGTTATCGCTACTCATGCTAACAGAATGCAGAATAAAGCAAAATAGGTATACGGGTAGTCCTCCACTTACTGACTAGTTATTCAGCGACCAAAGTTACAACAGTGGCGGAAAAGAGATTTATGACTGGTTCTTCCAATTGCAGCTATGGTAGTATCATCACAGTCATGTGATAGAAATTTGATGGCTTGGCAACCAGTGTGCATTTATGATGGTTGCAGCAACCTTCTTTCATGTGATTGCCATTTCCAATTTTCCGATAAGTCAATGGGGAAGCCAGCAGGAAGTCACAGGTCATGGTCACATTGCAGTCAGAAAGTGAAGGCTACCTGTATGGTCTCTAAAGCCTCAATCAGGTGCTGTCTGGGTGTGTGTGTGTGTGCCTCCAGAAGTTGTGAATGCTCCAAGACTGGAAGTTTTTAAGAAGAAATTGGATAACCGTTTGTCTGAAATGATATAGGGTTTCTTGCCTAAGCAGGGGGCTGGACTAGAAGACCTCCAAGGTCCCTTCCAGCTATTCTATTCTATTCTATTCTATTCTATTCTATTCACACACAAACCAACTGCTGACAAATCTTTGTATTCTAGGAAGCTACAGTACCCTGGGACAACTGACCATGGAATCCCTAGTATCATTAAAGATATTTCCACCCAGACATCCTGCAAAATCACACCAGCTGCGACACCATCTTCCAACAGGGGCTACTGTCAAATCCTGCATGAAACCACTGACCCCCCTAGGAGCATAAAAATCCTCACCTTCAATTCCTGCATAGTGAAATCTTGGCCGTGTTCTTTGGCGCTGTTGATGATAAAATCTAGGGCATCGCGCTGGGCGTCAGGGTCTTTTCTCTGCAGTTTCTCCAAGATGGCTTTTTCCATATAAGTATGTAACAAATCCCGAGCCTTTATGCCCTGGGGAACAGAAGGTGGTTCAAAGATGAAGAGCACAGAAAGCTGGTTCAGATTCACAAACTCATTCAGAAAAAAAGGAAGAAAGCAGTGGACTGCTTAGAAAGTTCCAGAACTTTATTTATATTGCTGTGATGACCCAGGGTGGGATACAAAAGCAACAAAGTCACAAAAACAGGTGAAGTCCCTTTAATTCCTTCAACTTGGCTTTAAAGGTCCAATTATCATTGACTGGAGAAAAAACTCCCCCACAAAGTTGCGAAAAGGAAGAACTTCCGTTCAAACTCAAAATACATATAAATTATAAATAAAAAAAACAACAACACAAACCACACTGAAGAATTAATAAGACAAGGCAGGATAAGGGCTTGAAGACGTCCACAGATATCGAAATACACACACTGGGAAGGACACCAGAAGTCAGATAAGAACTGATGGACTAGAAATATTTTCATGATTTGCTTCCTGCACTAGCCCATGCACAGTTTGTCCTTTTAAACAGCCCTCACAGCTGCAGCCCATGAAGGGGATCAAGGCCCTTTCCTCCCCTATAGACCATTCCATTCACGTTTCTCCCTCATCCAATCCTCCCTGCATGCCCTAGGATGAAAAGGGGATGGGCCTGGGTCTTTCTCTGAATACCCAGCTGGCCGGTGCCCTTTCCCAGTTTCCTCCACAACTTCTGAAGCCACACTCCCACTCCCTGTAGGCTGTTCCTCCTCTCCCTTGGAGTCAGATTCTAACAGGGACATGACAATTGCCTTCTCCAAGTAGTAAAAGCTCAAGTTAGCTAGAGGGGTTTGTTTTTTTTCTTTTGGCTGAGAGGAAAACAACTAAGCTCTGTTAGAGGCAAGAAACTGTGAGACCCTGAGTTCTAGTTCCACCTTTGGCACAAAGCAAGCTGGCTTTGTCACTCGGGCCAGTCACTCCCTATTAGCCCTAGGAAGCAGGCAATGGCAAACCACTTATGAAATCTTGCCAAGAAAACTGCTACACTAGTCCAGGCAGTCACAAGGTGTCAATTCTGACTTGAAGGCACAAAATAAGCAAATGAAGTCCTAGTGAACCCACAGGAATGTACTCCTGAGATAAATAAATATACATGATGCTACAAAAGAACTGAAGAACTAGTCTTTTTGGGTTGTGGATAGATCAAGAGAGCTTGTGGCTTTGTTCCCATCATTTGCTGAAAGCTAACCTAAGTGTAGATGAAGATCAAGACACAGTTTCAGGTTTATTGACAGCCATGGAAACTTAGTGGGTGAATTGGGCAAGTTATCGCCACTGACACCCCGGAGCATAAATTAGCTCACTAATCCCTTGTGACAAACCCAACACTTCATGCTTTTATAGTGTGTCAAGCCAAATTAGCTGATTAGACCATGACTAAATTCACATTGGGTCATAATGTCTTGTGAACACAGCCCAGTCAGTCAAGTTCAGTGGGGAAATTGAAAGAGTGTACTATATAGACAGGTTTGAGCGTCTGCATGAAAGGTTCATTCAAATAAAATCAAATTATTTTATTAATTCCCTTACAAAAAATAAAAATGAAAGATGCTGTGGCTTTGGCCTTCAAGACCACTCCTTTCACATAAAGCCACTGCTGAATTAGGTAACCTGGGCAGAACGTCCTTATTCCACAAGTTATGGTCCCCTTACAAAAAGCTGATGTGGCTTCCATAAGGTTTCTCCACACTCTGCCTCTCTTAAGGTTAGCCTAAGTGCCCGGGCAAAATTTGTTGTCCTTGTGGCATCGGCTTATCCTGCCTGTATTGCATCTGTTCTAAATTACTGCAAATAGTGGTGTCCTAATTTGCAATTGTGCCAATCCCAATAAACAAGATGATTATTATGTTTTTGCCATTCTCTTTCAGGATGTTGGAATCACCATGAAACAACCAGCCACCATAGCATTGCAGCCTGAATGGTATATGAACTGTTGTTTGGGTTTCCTTTCTGAACTGGGAGGATTGGGAAACCATGGAAAGAGAGTGGCGTACAAATAGCCCAAAGCAGATCCTATCCTAATTAAGCTATAGATTAGAACAGGAATGGAACATAATAAAAATAATAATACTAATAACAACAACCATTTAATCAGTGGGTGCAGCACAATTTCACAAACTGACTGTCTAGAATCTCATAACTGAATTGCTAAAATCATTCACTGGAAACTGTGCCAAAAGTTTGGATTCGAGTATAGTAACAATTACTGGGAACATCAGGTTGAGAAGGTTCTGGAGAATGAAAAAGTCAAGATCTTGTGGGGCTTCAGAATTCAGACTGACAGGCACTTGGCCCACAACACACCTGACATAACAATAGTTGAAAAGAAAAAGGTTTGGTTCATTGACATTGCAATACCTGGCAATGCACGAATTGAAGACAAGCAGCAAGAGAAAAATCACAGAAGTACCAGGACTTACAAACTGAAGTTGAGCTACTTTGGAAAAAGAAATCGTGTGTTATCCCAATTGTAATTGGAGCCCTTGGAGCCAATGGGCTACCTCAGTATTTGGAAATTCTGAATTTATCAGACTCATTGAATACCCTGATTCAATGAAAAAAACCCACCCTACTTGGAACAGTTTATATCCTCCGATGCTACCTGAACAGTTCCTAGGTCCTTGGTTAGGACTCGAGCTGTTGAGCTACCAACCAGCCCCAAAAGCTGTGGATCTCACCAAAGATTAACAACAACAATAAGAAGAAGAGGAGGAAGAGGAGGAGGAGGAAGAAGGAGAAGAAGGAGATGCTGATGATGATACTTGGTTGATACCTAGGATGTTGGCAGCAACCCATACCAGAGCCAGTCAATATTTGTGTTACATTTTTAAATGTTCATTTGACTGAGTGTAATGTTTAATGAAAAAATGTAACAATAATAGCAATAACAATAAGAGGAGGAGGAGGAGGAAGAGGAGGAGGAGGAAGAGGAGGAAGAGGAGGAGGAGGAGGACGACGACGACGACAAGGACAATAGGACATCAAGGCTTAGTGAATACAGAAGAGACCAAATTGGCTTACAAGAAAAACTAAAATAGAAAAGAAGTGAAGAAAATCACAAAATACAATGACCTAACAAATAGAAGTGGAACAGCTATGACAAAAGAAAGTAAAGACAATACCAATAGTAATAGTGAAATCCCAAAACATGTGGGGCATCACTTGAACATCATCTGCACTGACAAAATCACCAAAATTGCAAAATTCACTTTATTGGAACAGCTTGCATCATGCAATTATGTCTGTAACACCATCAACCAACATCATCTTCCTATCCCACGTCCTTGGAAAGGATTCAATAGCTGGAATGCTAAACCCAGTCTAAACATCTGGCTGACAGTGTAACCAAACCATAACAACAGGGAAAATAGCGTGAAACATTTTTTTCACAGAAGTGGAATTGGGAGAACTGCAAAGGTTCTGCAAGGGCAAAGAAATCAAAGCCCTGCCAGAAGTAGCTGAAACTGTGAAGGAAAACCAAGGGGAGTCGACAATATTGGAAGCCCAAATAGCTATTTAATTATTTTCAATCCCAAACCAGGCACCCATTACTCTGATCTTTCAGAAGGAACAAAATCCTCTAAAGAATCAAAGCAAAGAATAACTGAGCATCTAGAATGATACAAAAACAACATAATAAGGGTTGCCTGCATTGAAGTTTGCTCTACAGCAGGGGTCTCCAACCTTGGCTCCTGGAAGCCTGGCGGACTTCAACTCCCAGAGTTCCACAGCCAGCAAAGCTGGCTGTGGAATTCTGGGAGTTGAAGTCCGCCAGGCTTCCAGGAGCCAAGGTTGGAGACCCCTGCTCTACAGAATCAGCTAGTAGCAAAAGTATTATAAAGTGCCAATACTGTAACATCAAACAAAAGAACCAGCTCATTGCAAGAAACAAACTGACTAATGCACAGCACAGCTGCTGTTATGACTGAATACCTGGCATGCAATATCAGCAAAAGAAGAAGAAAAAGGCAAGCAGTGCAGTACCAAAATAAAAGATCAAATAGGATCAGCATGCTAAGATCAGAGGCAAGCAAGCTATAACAAATGAGAGAAAAGAGGAACAAGAAAATTAAAAAAAAAAAAAAACTGTTCACAAGGAAGAAGATCAAGAAGCACTGGAAAGAATAAAACAGCAGCTACACCTATATCCAAGAGGAGGAGCAGATATGAAACTTGAATTGTACATTATAGGCAGAACCTCCATTCAGTGGAATTAGAAATGTTTTTACCATCCTTCAGTGGACAGACTGCAATGAACAACAAAGAAAACATTATGGGAACAGCTTTGGAACAATCCAAAGAAATACAACAAGAATGCAGTCCCAAAGAATCAATTAGACTTCCTGGCTTTTCTTTGAAGATGTTTCGCTTCTCATCCAGGAAGCTTCTTGAATAAGAAAAAGCATCTTTGGGACAACTATGACCTGGATGACCGAGAATCTCCATAGACAACAAAAATGCAGCTTGGATAAAGGATGTGGATAAGAATAAAAAAAAAAAGCTGAAATGAAAGAACTTGTAACAACTAGTTCAAGAAATAGTGGTGAAAAGAGAAAGGAAGATCAACAATTGGCCAGCAAATCGTCCTAATAATGAAAGATCCAATAAAAGGGGCAGCACCAGAAAAAGACAAACCAATTACCTGCTCACTACTTGAACAAACATCAGCATTGACAAAATCACCCATCTGTCAGGTGCAAAAGGCAGCATTACCTAGAACAGCTTATATTCTGCACCAATGTCTTTGACACTATCAAACTAGATCTGCCTTCCCTGGGTCTTTGGGAAGGACAAAATGGGTGGATAAAACATGTCAAATCCTATCTAAACATCTGGCTGACCCTGCAACAACCACAAGTGTGTTCACACTCAATGTGTGGAAGGAGAGAGCAAGTGTTGTGTGGGTAGAAGGGTTTCTCTTGAAATCTGCCCAGCAACGCAAGTGCGGTGAGGTGCATAGAGGAATAATGTATTTGAATCTAGACCAGGGGTGTCCAACCTTGGCAACTTTGAGACTTGTGGACTTCAACTCCCAGAATTCCTCAGCCAGCTTTGCTGGCTGAGGAATTCTGGGAGTTGATGTCCACAAGTCTCAAAGTTGCCAAGGTTGGACACCCCTGATCTAGACTATTGTCAGTTTGGACCCTCCACTGTTGCTCAGGATAAACTTTAAGGCACTCTTCTAGCCTTCCATCAATCTAGCAGTTCCTGGGCTGCAGCTTGATCATAGTTCTCTAGATCTATTAATCCAACTTCAACTGGAGATTTGGAAAAGTTGAAGATGAGTCTTTGTGAGTTTGAAGAATACTTTGTTTTTTCTTGTGAGTTGATTCTGCATGCCAGGTATCCCTCAAGCTTCCCTTTCACAGGGAAAGGCAAGAGGATGGTGTTAAGAGGATGATTAACTCTATTTTCTATTTGGAAGACTTTGGGTCCTTTTGCAAGCTGCATGCCAGCATCTCACCTGTGCCACAAATCTATCCATGTTAAAGCAAATTTAAAGGAACCTAAAAGGAGCCCACCCACCCCGGCTGACTCCCATGGAAGCAACTAAGAAGCAACTGGAACTAAGGAGAAATTTCTTAACAGTGAGGACAATGAACAGCTTGCCCTCAGAAGCTGTAAGTGCTTCATCACTGGAGATTTTTAAGAAGAAACTGGACAGTCACTTGTCTGTATAGGGCAGAGGTCCCTAAACTTGGCAACTTGAAGAATTGTGAACTTCAACTCCCAGAATTCCAGATTTCTCCAGCCAGCTAGAATTCTGGGAGTTGAAGTCCGCAAGTCTTCAAGTTGCCAAGTTTAGGGACCCCTGCGAGTTAAGGGCATCCTCCATTTTAAAATCTCCACCCAGCACTCTCAATTTCTGCCTTTGGGGAAGAAGACACCCCTGGTTCCCACCCACTGCCCACCGTTTGGAAGTCTTGCTGCCAGTGGAAGGCAAGGCACTCTGCACATGCATAAGGCAGCTCTCCAAACTTGGGCAACTTTAAGACTTGTGGAGTTGGAAGTCCACAAGTCTTAAAGTTGCCAAGTTTGGGGGTCCCTGGTGAGGGGTCTCCTGCTTGAGCAGGGGGTTGGACTAGAAGACCTCCAGGGTCCCTTTCAGCTCTGTTCTGATTAAGTAGAACTCCAGAGCCATTGAGGAAAGGGTGTGGGGGACGTGTCCCACCTTCCCAGCCCTCAGGTACCTTCCTCAATCCGCTGAAGGGGACGTTGAGCGGCAGGCTAAAGAGGTTCTCCACCAATTGCTCGAAGGCCCCGGAAAGCTCCTCAAACTGCTCCTCTTCCAGCTGGAGGCCCAGCAGGATCCGCACAGCAATGCGGAAAGTCAAAGCCTTGGCCGAAGCGTAGACAGCAATGGGTCCCGGGCGGTGGCGCCAACCGCGCAGCTCCCAGCTGACCAGGCGCTGGATTGGAGGCAGGTAGACCTCCAGGGCGGCATGGCTGAAGACGCGGGCCAGGATCTGCGCACGGAGAGAGAGGGAGAGGGAGAGCACAGGAAGCAAGGCGGCCCAGCGGGTGAAAGGGAGGGATTCCTCAGGCGGCCTCTGGGAGTCCCCTTGTGCAACAAGGTCACATAGTGTAATAAGATTGGGACTAGGTGAGGGACTTCTGTCCTCACTGTGAGTTGTGTTTGGGGGGGGTACACGAAGGGAGGCTCAGTCAATCTCATTGTACACATGTTGTGCACTGACAATAAAGGTAACAATAATAGTAATAGTAATAATAGTAATAATAACGCTGATGCTGATGGTGATAACGATGATGATAATGATAATAAACATAAACTGAACTTATTGGGTTTGTAAGGCATACACTAAAGTGCATGGTTTGAAGTTGGGCATTTAATGCTACTTCAGATTTGGTTGGCTATAAATTCAGAATTATCCCAGTTCTAGAGAAACGAATCCTGCCCAGTTGAGTGGATCTTGCTCTTGGTTTGGTTAAGGCTGGGGTGTGACCTTGAGGAAGCCAGTCTCAAGAAAAATCAGCTATCCCTGGGGGGAAAAATTGAATGCATATGCAACCCAAAATTGGATTCAGCTGCTGTTTCTCTACAACCCCCCTGAGCTAAGGACTAGCCAACCAAATCTTAAGAAGCATTAAATGCCCGACTTCAATCCATGCACTTTAGTGTGCCCTGTAAACCCAGTCAGCTCAGTTTATTTGTGCATTCATAAGTTAGATGTCTATGGAGAGTCATCCAGGTCCGGGGTCTCCAACCTTGGCAATTTGAAGCCTGGAGGAGTTTCTGGCTGGGGAATTCTGGGAGTTGAAGTCCTCCAGGTTTCAAGTTGCCAAGGTTAGAGACCCCTGGCTTGGCCGAAGTGGGGGAGAGGGAAACTCCCTACGTGCCCCTCTCCAGATAAGGGTGAGCATAGCCCATCATGCCCAGCCTCACCGAGGCCCTGCGATCTACACCCACCCTTGCAAGAGCAGCCGCTGGCGTGAGGACTACCCCCCCCCCTTACCTTCCTCCTGTGCCGGTGCACCTCGGCGTGGGCGTTGAGCAGCGTGTGGGAGCCCAGCAGGATCTGGGTGCTGAGCGGCCACTGGGCGCTGACCAGGCGGTGCTCGCCCAGCAGGATCTTCCGCACATTCTCGGCGCCACTCACCCGCACCACCGGCTTGCCCAGCAGGTGCGTCTTGAACACGGCGCCATAGCGCTGCCGCCGGGAGCTGTGAAAGTGGGAGCCCTGCTCGGTCGGGAGAGGGAGGAAGGGGAAGAGAGAGAGGGAAGAGAAAGAGACAGAGAAGGAGGGAGGGAAAGAGAAAGAGAGGGAGGAAAGGAGAGACAAGGAGGAGAGAGAGGGAAGAAAGAGAGGAAAGCGGGGAGGGAGAGAGGGTCGGAGAGAAAGAGAGAGACAGAGGCAGGGAGGGAGGGAGAGAGAAGAGAGATGCGAAGAGAGGGGGAGGATGGGAGGCAGAGAGAGAGGGAGGGAAAGGGAGGAAGGGAAAGAGAGACAGAGAAGAAAGGAGAGAGGGAGGGAAGGAGAAAGAGACAAGGGAGGGAGGGAGAGACAAGGAGGAGAGAGAGGGAAGAAGAGAGGTATGGAGGGGGAGGAAGGGAGGCAGAGAGAAAGAGAGGGAGGGAAAGAGACAGGGAGGAAGGGAGAGACAAGGAGGAGAGAGAAGGAAGGAGTAAGAGAGACAAGGACGGAGGGAGAGAAAGATTCAGGCATAGGGAGGGAGGGAGATAGAAAGAGAAAGAGGGAGGGAGGAAAAGAGAGAAAAAGAGAGGTACGGGGAGAGAGGGGAAGGGAGGCAGAGAGAAAGAGAGGGAGGGAAAGAAAGATATAGGGAGGGAGGGAGAATTGGGCAGAAACAGAAACAGGGAGGAGAGGGGGAAGGAGAAAGAGAGGGAAGGAGGGAAAGAGAAAGAAAGAAGGGGAAGCAGGGAGGGACGGAGAGAGGGAATGAGAGTGAGACGGGCGGAATCGGCAAATCGCCGCTGCCTTTCTGCGCCGCTAAAGGTCGGACAAGCCCAGGCGATCTCTGCGCAAGCGCACAGCCTCTTTCTTTCTCTTGGCGCCCAAAAATCGCCCGGATGCTCAGCGCCTGCCGGGTTTAGATGGTGACCGGCGGCGGGCAACTTTGACGCCCACCTGAGTGGGAGCCTGAAGGGGTGACAACAAGCCTCCTCCTCCGGCCGGTTGGGGTTCAAATGCCGGGGGAATCCAACCCAAAGGAGGGAGGGGCCGGCCGAGAGCTCCCTTCTCCTCCTTGCACCAATTTGTGGGGGGAGGGGGGGACAACTCTCTTTGCCGTGGGTGGGAACCGGGGCTATCTTCTTCCCCAAAGGCGGAAAAATGAAGGGCGCCGGGTGGAGATTTTAAAATGGAGGATGCCCCAGACTTGGGCAACTTGAAGACTTGTGGACTTCAACTCCCAGAATTCTCCAGCCAGCTGCGCTCTGGCTCTGGAGCATCCGAAAAGAGCTGGAAGGGACCTTGAAGGTCTTCTAGTCCAGGCGTCTCCAACCTTGGCAAACTTTAAGCCTGGAGGACTTCAATGGCTGGGGAATTCTGGGAGTTGATGTCCTCCAGCCTTAAAGTTTGCAAGGTTGGTGCTCAAGCCAACAGACCCTATTACCAGAAGCTACGCTGGCTGGGGAATTCTGGGAGTTGAAGTCCGCAAGTCTTCAAGTTGCCCAAGTTTGGAGAGCTGCCTTAAAGCATGTGCAGAGTGCCTTGCCTTCCACCGGCAAGCAAGGCTTTCCAAACGGAAGGCCGCGTTTTTCCGGCCTTTCGCGGCTAGGAAACTCCCGGCTTCAAGGCCAGCAATGGTGGGGAAGCGCTTTTTTTAAGCCAATCCCCTCTGCCTGACCCAAAGCCAAACGGACCGCCGGGAGAGAGGTTGGGGCAACCCAGCCTCGTGGATTTCCCCCCCCCCGCCTCCCCTCAAGGCAGCGCTGGGGATGGCGGGTGCTCACCTGGATCAGCCAGTGCAGCGTCTCTCCCAAGAAGGGCCACCCCATGGAGCCCCTGGGCAACGGGAGGGCGCTGGCCCGGTCCCGGCTCAGCCTCCAACGCAGTGCCCAGAGGTGGCGGGCCGCTACCAGCAGGAGTCCCGCGGCGGCGGCGGCCACCAGCGCGGCTTCCAGCCAAGCCAGCGGGTCCCCGGAGCCCCGCGACGGCTGCGCCCCCTGGCCGGCTTGGGCTGCCGGGGAAGAAGAGGGAAAGAATCAGACGGAGGTGGGGGAAGAAAGGCGGCGGCGGCGGCACCCTTCTTCCCGTCCTTTCCATTGCCTGGAAGGGGAGGCTGCCTGTCCGAGGGCGTTGCCCCGAATCCCGGCTCTCCCGCCGTGTTTGGACTTGGTTCGGAAAGGACAGCCGAGCAGCCTTCGGGTCTCTTCCTTCGTCCTCCCCGCCGGCCCCGCCCAGGCTTCCTATCCGCGAGCTTCGTGCGCCTCTTCTGCCGGGACGCGTCGTCGGAAGCCGGTTCGACCCAACAGAAGGAGCAGGCTGATGCTCGCCTGAAGGCTCCGAAGCTGTTGCCCCTTTTCCTCCTCTCCTTCCTTTCCTCCCTCTTTCCCTCCCTTTTCCCCTCCCTCCTTTCCTCCCTTCTTTCCTCCCTCCCTCCCTTTCTTCCTTCCCTTTCCTCCTTTCCCTTCCTTCCTTCCCTCCCTCTTTCCCTTTCTTCCTTCCTTCCTTCCTTCCCTCCCTCCCTTCCCTCCTTCCTTTCCTCCCTCTCTCCTTCCTTCCTTCCTTCCTTCCTTCCTTCCTTCCTTCCTTCCTTCCTTCCTTCCTTCCTTGAGCCAGCTGTGCATGAACCGCCCCGCATGCCCTACCCATGACCGAGTGAGGCTCCGCGGAGTCCCGCGCAACCTCTCGTTGCTCCCCTCGGTGTTTTTCATTGGGCTTCGCTTGGGCCTTTATAGAGCTCCGCCGACCCACCTTCACGGATGACGTCGCCGCTTGATATTCAAAGCCGGGCCCGGAAAGGCTGCGATTGGCGCCCGGGAGGGTCCGGCAGGGGGGATAGGGGAGCGGGGTGTATGTGTGTGAGTGAGTGAGTGAAATCTCGTCTTCTGGGCGAGCGGGGGAGCATCACCCAGGTATAAGCCACAACGGCGTCTCCTTCCCGCGGCTCCGAGTCAAGGGCAAACTCTAGCCACGGAGGCGAACGGCCTCTCCTGCACCCCCACAGGTGGCTCGCTGGGGGGCTCAAACCCTCCGCCTGTCTCTTGTCCTGGAGCTGTTCCCATTTCTCAAACTGATCGGTCGCTGTGTGTGTGTGTGCGTTGTCTTCCAAAGCTCTCCCGTCACTACTAGCCACAATTACGGGGAACAAAGCCCAACATCCATTAGGCGAGGCTAAACTCCTTAGAGGAAGAAAATGCCAGGTAGGAGGAGGTTCAATTTGCAGCCCATTCGAGAGAATAGGACAAAATAACTGTATTGTCACTTTGAAGTACACTAATGGGCGGACGTTAAAAATGAACTGTTTTCATGTGAGGCTGTCCACTCCAGCAGCAAAGGGGGCAAGACTAAAAGAAGCCACGCATCCCTTACTGCGAGCTGAGCTCCACCGATTTTTTTAGGAGGTCTGACTTCCAGCTAAATTTAGAGGAAAGTGTTAAGGGAGCCCGCCCCGCCAAAGCCAGTGAATCTACAACCCAAGAGACGTTGGAGCGCAATTCCCACCAGTTGGCTCAGGAAAGAAACTTGGGAAAAGGAACCGATGTAAGCGTCGCCCGTTTTCCAGTTAAAGATAGGTTGGAAAATAGAATTTAGGATTCGTATCGGGCACGTCCGCTTTCAGGATACTCCATTCCATTCCAGTCTTGTACCCTTTGTAGGTTACAAAGGAGATACTTTCTCAGAATTAATAAAGACCAAGGCATTCCTCACAGCGAGTGATTTACAGCCATTTAGGGAGAACGTCCGCCCATCAAAACGACCTCCAAATTACCTTTACAACTCCCCGGTGCTGGTAAGGTAGAAGAGGTTGTAAATCACTAGTTACGAAATGCCCCAAGATTTTAAACTCGCAAAAAACAGGAAGTCTGGCGAATGGAGGTTTACTTTGCACAAACTGTCTGGATTCTCGTATCCCCCCTAAAAGCGGATGGTGTTTTTGCTTGAGGACCGTATCTTTTCGTTAAGCCACGCGATTGGATGGGTGGCCAAGAAGTTTGTTTAGCTTTTGACCCAACGCGTTGTGTGAACCCATCTATTTTGACGATGCAAATTGAAACGACTTCCTTCAATCCCTCCTAGGCTAGTAGTTACCTGCGCCACGCGAACCAAGTTGCTCTGATCAAGATCTAGAATTCGGGACCCCTTCGTAGTTACTGACTTCTCACGCAGTTGTGTAATCACCCGACAAGGGTCTTCAAGGATGCCCGGCGGACAACCGGCTCGCTCCTCCCGGTTACCCCGCAAGAAAGGCGGCGAGGATCTGAAGTCTCGGTCGGCTGGAATTCGCTTCGCACCGGCCAACCGGGGTGGGGGCTTTGTGTATGTGTGTGTGTGACTGCAGCTCGCACAGGGCCCCCGCAGGAAGGTCTCTGCTTCTCACAGCTTCCACTTTCGGGCTGGGATCCGCTTCTTGGGAGCTCCAGCACAAGGGGCCGCTGTATGTGCCAGAGCGGGAGGCCGGGGGTCTTAATGGTAAAAGCTGGCTTCTTGAAAGGTGCTTTTTCAAGAGGCAACTGGACTTTCTGGGTTTTCTTTGAAGACGTTTCTCTCGGAGATGAAGAAGTTTCTGGGATGAGAAGCGAAACGTCTTCAAGGAAAAACAAAGAAAGCCCAGTTGCCTCTTGAAGGGAAAAAAAAAAAAAAGCATCTTTGGGGCAACTGGGACCTGGATGATCGAGGATCTCCATAGACTTCTGGTTTCTGTCGCTTTTCACCCTGGATGCCACCGGCCTGGCTTGGCACATCTCCGGCATGAAGTCCTCAGAGCAAGCCAGAGCAGCTTTGGGCGAAGAACTGGCACCACTCCGAAACGTCACGGGAAGCCAAGTTCGCAACTGGTCCCAAGTCCCACGTTAACCGAGGAGAACAAGCAGGCAACTCCCGTCCATTTTTGAGCCCGGTGTATAATCACCTTTGAATGGGAAAGTTGCTGACCTGATCTGAACAATCCCCCCCCCCAATCACAATTCGCACTGGACTCCTAAACCTCTCATTGTTGCCCACGAAAGAGCGTGGCCGCTTCCAGGAGGGAAGAGAGGAGAACCCTTTGGCACCCTCGCAAAAGACCCGAGATTCTCTCCCCAAAGGATGCCATAAGCGCGGCTGGACCCCTACTCCATCGGCCACCACTTGAGTGTCCGAAGCCGCATTTCCCCGGTTTGGAGCATACCGACCCGCCAGGCAGCTGCTCCACCCTGTCCCTAAATCCCGCGAAAGAAACCCAAAGTTTGTGGGGGGAGGCGGCGGCAGCATGCAGCTTCGCTGCAGAGGAAAGATGCGGCTTTTCTTCCCTCTGTGTGTCTGTGTCTGTCTGTCTCTCAAAGGCGAGTTTTAGACCAGAGGTCTCCAAACTTTGCAACTTTAAGACTGATGGACTTCAAGCTATGCTGGCTGGAGAATTCTGGGAGTCGAAGTCCACCAGTCTTAAAGTTTCTAAGTTTGGGGATCCTCGTTTTAGAGGGGTCTGGAAAGAGCCCCCAGACGCGCAGCGCCGAAGGAAATGTAGAGGGCGAAATAACCCGCTGGAGAAAACCTGCCCGGGGACTTTTGCCCGTAGCGCGTGGCCGGCACACCCAGCGGTTCAGCTGAAGGAAGAATCTGGGTTTACAAACAAGGGAGTTTTGCAGGACCATCAAATAATTTAATCAGCGGCGAGGGATGGGCAGAAAGTGGACCTTCTTTATATATGGAGCCCCATCGTTATGGGGTATTCCCTTTATGATACATTCGCTTGTCTTTCCAGCAAAGAAGCTGAGCACCTGGACCCCAGGAAAACACCCCTTTCCTGCCCCCTCCCATGGCCCTCGTCCAAGGTCAGGCCGATCCCCGGAGATAAAAATCGAAGGGCGCCGGAGGCTGCTCCCCAAAGTCAAAAAGTCGTTCGCTACGACACCATCGGGACTGAGTTCCAGTTAGGTAGTTTAAAGGCTACTACAAAAATAGCTCCTCGCACTTTGGCTCCCCTTCCCACCCCTCAATCTGAAAAAAAAAAGGGGGGGGGAGAAATTCTGATCTCAGGATTACTTAAGGCTTACAACATAGAAACATAAGGCGGAAGTAGGGAAGCAGAGGAGCAAAGTTGGAAATGTCCGGAATCGAGAAAAATCACTGGTGGAGGGATAAAAAAAAGGGGCACCTTGGAGCAGAAAACCACTAAATGGCCTTTGAGGGGGGGAGAAGAGGGAGGGTCTTGAGGTCTTCCCCGAAGATCCTGTTTACAAGGAAGCACAGCAGGGACGTTTCGCCTTCGCCAAAAAAAACCAAAAACAAGGCAGCGGCCAGCTTCCCCCTTGGCAAGGCCTGGCCTCCTTTCCGAAGACTGCAATGTAGGGGAAGGGCGTCCCTTTTCCTTCGGCTGGTCCCTTCCAGGGCCTCCTTCTCGTTCTCCGTCAAATCAGCGGCCCTTTCATCGGAACCAGCTTCGCGGGAGCCTGGCTGGGCGGCGGGGTGGAGGTGGGGTGTGTGTGTGTGTGTGAGGTGGGTCGGGGCGGGGCCGCTTTTCACGGGTGCTGGGCGATGCAGTTGGCCAAGCCCCGGAGCTGCCGCACCACCGTCTCAATCAGCTTCTGTTTGTCGCGGTCGTTCTTCCGGAACTGGGCGAAAAGGTGGTTCTTTTTGTTCACGTCTTTCATCCTGAAAGGGAAAGTCGAGAAATCAGAAGGTGCAAGGGAAGCTCTTGGGAGAAACAGCCCCCCTCCCAATACGGTCCAATTCACGAACCCAGCCTGGGGCTTCTTCCAGCCTCCACCAAAAGCAACTTCCAGGATGGGCTTTGGAGGGTTGAAGGACCGCCTTCTCTTCAAGGTAAGCCAGGTCTCTCCTTTAGTTTGTTAGAAGGCTGAGGTCCCAGAAGGAGAGCTAGGAGGGGTTTTTTTTGGGGGGGGGTGGAGGGGGGTGTTCCACTATCTTGGAAGGCTTGAGCCCCTTCTGCTTCTTGGGGAAAATAATCAGGATGACTTGGAGATCGCCCAATTCGGCCTACCAGCCCCGGAGATGCCCTGAAAGAGGCCAGTTCAATAAGGCGGCTATTTCTATCCCAACCCCACAAGTTTACAATGCTGAGGAGGGAGAGGCTGTAGTTCCAAGAGGCCCTCATGCAGCGACCCCCCCCCCCAAAAAAAAAAGCCGAAGTGCAGGGCAAGGTCTCTTTAAAAAGTGCAAGATCCCCCGCCCGGCTCCATTATACAAAGAACCATCCAAACTTTGGCTCTTTCCAACGAAGCTTCCCACGATTTAGGACTCGTGGGGAATTGATTCCAGATCAAAACGACTCGAAAGGATGCTTACCCTCGGTGGACTCTGCCAAACGTCCCGGCGTAGCAAGCAGGAGAGAAGGCGAGGGTGAAGAAGGAGAGAGAGAGCGAGAGAGCGCAAACGAGTTAGCAGAAGGCGAAATCCCACCGATCTGTAGAAATACCCGGGAACGTTTGGAAAGAACACCGCAGCCATAAACCCCGCTTATGCGTTTACCTTTCAGATTTAGTCAGCCTAGCTCATATTTGTTCTCTCGCGCTCTTTTAAACTTATTTTAAAGATGTGTTTTGTTTTTGTTTTGTTTTTAACCCGGCAATTTGAGGAACAGCCAGGCCCCCAGCCACCTTAGCCAGGCCTGGAAACTCAGCTTGTTTTTAACCAGAAGATCAACAATTTGCCGAGTCCGGATCCAGCGGACTTCGAAAGCGAACTACCGGATTGATTTGCTGACTGATCCAAAGAAGGGGTGGGGGGGACGGGATGGGCCAAACCGAAAGGAAGCCTGGAGAACAGAAATAGATCAGCTGAAGAGCAAACGCGTCTCAGAAAGCCCCAGACACTGAGCCAAGGAAAGCGCGCCCTTCCTACGCTGAGCTCTGCAGGGCCCAGTGGGCCTACAGTCTATTTCAAAGACCCTGGGTGGGGTGGGTGGAAGAAGGGTGTTTTCTTGTTTGCTATTCCGGCAGCCGCAGGACCAGAGGCGGCTCCACCTCCAACCTTCCTAACCAGCTGTTCGGCCAACCTCTCGGGTCAAAGAAGGTGCAGAGCCCGAAGTTTTAGGCTTCTGGAGGGAACGGCTGGCTCTTCTTAGTCGTTTGTTTTTTTTTTTAAGAGGGGGGGGGGCGCTTGGCGTCTGGGAAAGCAGAAAGGACCAACTGAGCCGGAGGATTTATTTATTTGGGGGTCTCCTCCAGCACAGCCTGCACAAAGCCAGAGCTCTGCGCCACCACTTACTTCTCCAAGAGGACCAAAGCTGTGCTGGGGTTGACGCGCAGGTACTTGGAGCTGGGCTGCCCGTAATCGGCCAGGTAAGTCGACCAGTCCCACACCATGAAGAGATCCAGGAGCTGCGGGAGATAAAGCGACAGAGAAGGATCAGAAGAAGTAGCCCACCTCGGCGACTTCATCGGGACGAGCCTGCAAAACACCCACCCACACCCATACCCAGCCAGCCCGCAGCCCCCAACTGGCTTTTCCGTCCCTCCCTGCAAGTTGCACCACGCTCAATCCGAGGCCGTCGGGAAACCGAAGGGAAGAGAATTTCCCCAGCAAGCCGTTCACTTCAAACCCGGCTGGATGTGCCTGGGGATGCTTGTTCGGTGCCCCACCCCGTGCTGAAGGATCGGCTGCCTTTGTCCGAATCCTTAGGCTGCTCCTTAGAAGATTCCCTAAAACCTAATCTGTGTCCTTTTGTTACTTCTGTTACTTCTACTCCTGTCTCTGAATTTAGTTCCTGGTCCTTTTCTCTCCCTCGGGCTCCCAGCGGCGTGGCGACGCATCTGCCTTCATTCAAAACTAAGCGAGGAACCAAGAACTCGATGCTGGAGGATGAACGGGCCGGGCGAGACTTTCCCTCCGGTCACTCTTTTACCACCACCACCCCGCCCCGCCCGCAACTCTTCCCCGGCTTCAGACTCCGCCGCTGGAGCTGCCTTCCAATCCCGACGTAATCTCTTTAAAAGCCCGGGTGACTCTGGCAGGAAAGCGGTAGCCCCGTCTCCAATTTGAAGTTCTAATCCCCGCTAAAACCACTTAAAGCCGACTTCCGAGCCGCGGCTCTCCATTGTTTCAGGCTCTCGACCCCCCCCCCCCCCCCGGCCTGAGAGTTGGGCGCGGATCAGAGTCTCTTCCACCGGCTTTCCTTCCTCCCCCGCCCCCGCAAACTCCCATCCCGGCGGTTCCTGCGATGTGGTTTGTTTTGACTTCGCCGCGAGCCGAAGCCCGCTTTGGAAGCGGCCGGGACGCTCTCACGGAGCCTTGATCTCGTAATGAAGGGGCTGAGGGCGCGATTTCCTCTCCGCCTTAATCCCACGTTTGGGAACGGCGGGCCGAAGCAGCGCGCGATCCCGCCGCCTCTCTCTCAATCCCCCCCCCCCCCACACACACAGAGATACACCCCACACAAGCTTTGCGGAGCTCCGGGCTTGCAGGGCGAGATCGGATTCCCCACGGCCTCCCACGCGGAACACCTCCTGCGCGCCCCGCCGATCGCTCGCCCTTCCTTCACACGCGGAGATCGGAGGGCAGGGAAGGGAAGGGGGGGGAGGTGGCGGCTGGGCAGTCTTGGGCAACCCCCCCGCCCCGCGCTGAAACTGATCCCTTTGGACAGGGGCGGCGGGGGAGGAGAAAGGGTGAGGGAAAGCGGCCTTTGGATACTATAGCTCAGAATTCATGGCGATGTATGCTCCGTTTTTCCCAGACCTGAAGGAAGGAAGAGCACCAACGTTTGTACAAGTTTTCCTTCCTTTTCCCTAAGCAAAGGCGTCTGTACCTAGAAAAGGGAGCCTCTCAGGCGCGTCAAGAAAAAAAGTCAAAAATGGCAGACATGGCGTGACCGAAGCTCCACCCATCATTTATGGACATAGAAAACACACAATACTTTAAAACACACACACACACACACACACTCTCTTATTATTCAGTGTGGGTCTACTGACCTGCTCACTTGTTTGTATCCATTTCAGTGTGATTTTTCTGAATTGCTAGCTAAACTACCCAGCTGTCTCCCCTGTAGCTGGGAAAAAGGGACTTTGTGGGAGGCTCTTTAATTCAGATTTCAGTGCTACAGAGAAATAAAAGGCACTTAAAAAACACCAATTCCTCTTTAACTTTGATATTTAAATCCTTTTTATATGAAAGGAGTAAGCTGGCCCCAAACAGGCGTCAGTAAATCAATAAGGAGAACCAGAGGTTCCCAAATTTGGCAATTTTAAGACTTATGGACTTCAATTCCCAGAATTCTGGGAGTTGGAAGTTCATCAGTCTTCAAGTTGCCAGGTTTGGAGACCTCTGGAACCTACAACCTAGGCAATCCTAGATATTGCTTTAAGATGACATTGTGTTCCTTTGTCAGTATAAACTTTCATTCATTTGTGTCCCTTTCATATTTTCCAATGCAAGGGAATTGTTAGGAGGATAAACTGGATTGCTATATGTGTTCCTATGAGCTCCTGGTGGAAAGATGGGATATAAATCTAATAATAAATATAAAGCATCAACACAGTAAGATTTTTGCTTGTACGCTTTCTGATCTGTCTGAATTTCAGTCACTCATTCCTAGGAGCTAGCTCTTTCTTGCTCATATTATGCTTAAGAAATGGGAATAATGTTGTTGTTTTTTAACATCGGTGATGATACTGAATTTTCTTATTTAAAATTAAGGCAAGGAGACCATGGCCTCAAGAATAAATCTTTGTGCACCTCTGAACATCTAATAAATAAAAATAAAAACGAACCTCATCATTCCTGTTAGGTAAACAAATGTATTTTGGAACCACATTTCTCTCCACGTTTTCCCCCCTTAGTGTCATCTTTCTAAATGAATCCGCCCCAAGAGAAGCCACCTTTGGCCACTACTTTCCACTGGGTGCACCATCAGGAGCTCTTGAAAGCCCACAAAGAGAAGTCTAAACTGGCTGGAATGACCCCATGGCTTTATCCCCTTCTGCAGGGACCACTACAACACACTCTGCATGGGGGACCAACAAAAAGAGATTGAAACAGAAACTGCCACCAGTGGAAGAGGCAGTGTTGGCTTTCTCTCCATGGCTTTGTGGATCACTTGCCTGGTTCAAGGGCTCTGGCTGCCAGGCTGCTTCAGGGCACAATGGGGCGGGCTACTGGAGTAGCTGCCTCTCCTTACAGAAGCCTAATTCCCATCATTAAAGTTCAGCTTTGAAAGCATTTTCAATATGGCAAAGAAGGAGATATCCGGCTACGTTTCTCTAAAGGGTGATTTCATAACTTTCTCTATTTTCCCCCCTCCCTTTTCTCTTCTGCTGGGATGATTTCGGTTATTAAGGTTAAATGCCACATGCACTTCTCTGAAAAGCAGACTTCCTGGTACTTACTTTTGAACTGAAACATTTAGGAATGCCCTGTTTTACATTTTAAGACATTCCCTAAGGCTTTTCTGATTCAGAAACTAATGCAGACACATCAGCACTGTATACACCTGGGCACAAACAGGCCTCATGGAAAAGCTTCCTTCCAGATAAGCAAATGAAATTTGTAACCTGAAGAAGTTAGTAATACACTCATAACCTATTGACATACCACTGATACTTGTCTAAATAAGTCACCAATGTTCTTCAAAACATGCTACTGTACCTAAGCCATGGTCTATTTGCTCTTGGCTCTGGGGACACACCAGTTCTAGTTGACCATAGCAGGTTCACCAGGTTTATTTGGGATAGTCATTCTCTCTCAGTCTAACCTATTTGACAGTGTGATTCTAGGGAAAGGTGAGAGGATGGAACATGATGTATGCTACCCAGAGTTCCTGAATTAAAAGCTGAATAGAAATCCAAAAAATAAATAATAATCGATAAAGCCTGAAGCGTAAATCCCCATGGAAGTCTAGGGGAGAAACTTAAACGTGGAAATACTACAGCTATCAATGCTGTTAGTCCATAACTGTCATTAGGAGTATGCTGAATAGACAAGAAGATTTCAGGAAAATCCAGTTCTATTAATAATTGTGTAAGCTGTTCACATACAATCAACTTTTCTCTTGTAATATTTCTTCTCCACTCTGCCAAATCTGTACTTAATAACTGGGCAAAATAAGATTTTTAACCAACATTGATTAATGTCACGGCTTCCTAAAATTATCATTTTTCAAATAGATCAGTTAATTGTCACTGATGAATGGGAGGCTTCAAGCTAGCAAAATATCTTTTGTTTCTCATTTATACAAAGCAGCATGCTGCAGGCATTCAAAGATCTCAAAACGAAACAAAGATACTGGCCAACTTCTTAAACCCAAAGTAGAAGGGGAAAAAAGAACACCTTCATGATTTTTCCTTTTTTTTAAATAACTTCTACATTAAAACATCCATCAAATTTTTACACATCAACTAAATGGAGTTATTTTGTCATCCTTTTCATCTTATAAGGCAATATATTTTCTCCAGATGTATCTTTTTTCTGGTACTACTAATTTATTTTCCTTTTTCAATTATTATTTATTAAATGTACAAATATCACAGAAAAATAAGAAAAAATAGAAAAACAAGTACTAAATGAAGAGATTTACAAGCATTCTAAAATGTATAAGAAAAGTTTTCCAACTGACACTGATATAAATATAGATATTATAATATTTTATATCAAGTTGAACATTGAAATAAGTAAACATAAAAGACTATTAGAATCAGACTACAATGGTAATTGTACAATTATACAATTAGCTTGCAGCTTTAACCAACAAGATTCAGTTTATAAATTATAAAATGAAAAAAGAAGAAAACATTTTTATCTAATCTAAAAAAATTATTAATTTGGCAGATCAAAAGAAAGGAAAAGAAAAACATAAATGTTATAATCTTATGTTAAGAGAAAATCAAACTTTGGATATGGTATGAACATCTTTGAAGGATTCCATTAATGCTCAGTTATTTGCATACCAATTATTTTGTTTAAATTCTATATCCATTTTATCTTATAATCCTTAACTTGTTCATTTTCTGAACTGTACTGCAATAAAGTCCAATAAATGTTCTGAATTTGTGTGACAAAATTTTCCAAATTCAGTCAAATCTCTTAAGTGTTTCTCCTTGTTTTGTTTTGTTTTTTGTTATTTCTTTAGGACTATATTGCTTATTTGTAGATTTGGAAACTAATGTGATACAATGATTACTGTTTTTAAAAGAATCTCAAAGGACTTCAGCATTATTTTATTAATAATTCTTTTCTTTGATATAAGTGACTACCCTTCCACTGGTATTTTTTTTTCTGTACACTTGCCTTCATAAATAAATGTCAGAGCAAGAGGTGATAAATGTAGACTAATTCTTCTTCTGTATTTATCCCATATGTTAAAATGCTAACTAGTGAATAAGTTGAACTCCCATGCAGACCACCTGTGCCCTTTCAAGAGAAGCAATCCAACCAAAAGATTAAGTCACATTTGAACCTGCACCAATCTCTGCATCGAACAGGAAAGTGTTAGCTTTGGGATAGCGGAGGTGCTTATCTACTAAAGCAATGATGAGTTGCACTAACTTCTTTACCCCTCCTCCCAGTTATACCCAATTGGGAGAACTGGGACAGGTTCTGAGGAAAAAATGATCAGTCTGTCATGAAAGGACTTATTCTGGTATACATCTTTCTAAGAATATCCTAGAAAACATCAAACACTGATATTGACTTAACTATGAAAATTACCTCTAGCAATCAACAAATTTGCTAGTTGGCAAGGGAACAATTTTCAAATTATTCAACTCTTGGCATGATGCTGTCTTGATTTCAGATATACAAAAACTGATCGATCCTTAAATAATAAAAACAAAATTCTTAAAATCAATCGCAGATATGCTTTACTCAACTTCTAATGCCATCACCAAATTAGAGCTAGGCTGCTTCTTACTTGAAGCCTGGACAATATTATGTCAGCTAAGACATGAAACAAATCATTTGGGAAACCTCATTGGTACCTCTCTTTCATCATTCAGTCTACTCTGAATAAAACAAATAGACCAAGATCTGAGACAGTGTGAACTGTCAATACCAGCTCTACTTGCTTTGAGTCTAGAAAAATCCTTGATAAAACTTAAGCAAAGGGTATGGATTTAGGTGGAGAGAGAGCCAAACTTTTCCATCTTCCTTTAGATGAATTGTTGTCCCCTCCTGGACCTCCCCAATTACTTCTATAAAATTCTGTATGCCTTACACGGAAGGGTCTTCTTCTCCCTAGCCGAAGGCTGTCAAATTCGGCTGGATGTGTCACACACTTGCGACACCCAGTTTAGTGAAGGGGGGAAAAGTCAGGATATGTCACATGATGCCACTGTGATGACGCAAGTTTGACACCCCTGCCTGAGCCCATAGAGGTGCTCTCCTTATTAGGGTGACAGCTGATTGATATGCCAAAATCTGAGAATGTATTTACTCAACTACACAGGTTGAGTTTCTTTCACACAACCTTATAAAGTGCCCACTGTACTCTCACTGACAATCAGAGCTAATGCACCCCCTGACAGACTTCACTCACAAAGAGAAGATTGACATATTTGTACTAAATGATCATTTACCCAGGTGTTTCGAAGACAGCAGCAAAATTTTTATCTAGAGTCTTATTTTATACAAATCGTTTGATACCTCCAATGAACTGCTAATTCCTCTTACATATGCATGTATTAATACGATGTAAGTATTAATTGTATGCTATATTCTATATTTTGTGACATGGGCTTAAGACTTATAGATAAATAAATTTTCCAAACAGACAAGAAAAAATTGTTAGAATGCATGATTCTGAAAGATAAATACGGACTTAAAGTATTTTGTTCATGTCAGAAAGAAAAGGCCAATAAGAAGAACACTTACATTCCCAGTAATCAAAAGAAAAATTCAAAAGCTAGTCAGGAGAAGGGCCTACCTCTTGAAGAGACTTGGAGAGTCATTATGGCAAATTTATCTTGAACTGTCTATGTGTGTGCTTCACAATTCACAAAATTAGTCCTACTATATTCAAGGAATCTTACTCCCTAGTTTAAGATTGTTGCAACAGATACAGAGTACACATTCATACCCTCCTCGCTGCAACTACACACACACACAAAATTGCCCAGGCCTCACATGGCTTCATAAATATCTCCTAGGCAAATTGGCACTTGGCTTGTTTTGCAGAATGGATGCTGTGCTGGTAATGGAAAGAACAAGGCACTATGAAAGGTATCCAACTTATGCCCTCTGCTGTTGGAAGTCCTGCTTCTCACACCCAGCTGCAGAATCAGTCTTGAGGCAAGAGAGGAGAACTTGCTTTTAAAAAGGAAGAAAGGAGGGGCGGAAGCAAGAAGGCAACTTTAGCAGCCAATGTTCCTCTCTTCTTCATTAACGCAGAATGACAGAATGCACAAGGTGTGTAGCACACAGAGAAGCAAGGCAACTGTGCTCCCCACCCTCTGACACCCAGAAGAAAGGGAAATACTGTTAGTGTCACCAGAGGCATCAAACAGCTCCAGGGCAGGGCAGAAGAGACAAAATACTTTATCCCAATCACGTACCCTGTAATAATTCTACAATTAGATGGTTGCATTACAATTCATTCCCAAATATTTCTTTTAAAGAAAGCTTTAAAGAAACCAGCTTTAAATGCAGCCCAGAACCAACTCATACAAGCACATTAAGTAAGCCCTCCAATTATTTGTTCTCTTCCCCTCCCAACGACAGGGGGTTTATGTTGGCACAACCATCTGAGGAAGATGGAGCAGGGAACCGTAGGAATGTATGTTTGGGCCTCTGGGCAATGCCACTTCCTTTTTCACTCACCACTGCAGTTACGTGATGTAGCAATGGACCTACAGGTGGACAAGAGTCACCTGCTATAATGATTCTTTAGAGCTATCTTAGTCATTGGTAACATAATTTGGCGCTTTGCAGATGTTCCCTAGATGTCAAAGTGATTTGCTATCAGGGAAGGCTGGCAAACTGTTAGCACTGTTGACAGATGTTTCAAAGAGTATCAAATGAATTTTCTACAGTTCAGTGTGAAACACTTTCCCATTTATTTAGTCTATATAAAGATGCTGCAGAAGGAGCACACATCTATTCCCTTTATAACTTCACGTACCTTGGTTTTACTTATTTAGCATTAACACAACTATTTTACATAATTTCTATTTGCAGTGGATTGTAAAGATAAAAATCTTTCTCCTCCTCGTCCGCCCCCTCTGTCTAGGACAGGGGTGTCAAATATTGTCATGGCGGCATCATGCAACATATCGTGACTTTTTTTCCCTTCACTAAATGGGGCGTGGGTGTGGACAGTGTGTGATGCATTCAGCCTGCAGGCCGCTAGTTTGACAGTCCTGCTCCAGGACCAAGCCAGTATACATAACACTTCCACTTCTGATTCTATCCTCCAAAACCTTTCTGAAGTGGGTTGGGCAGAGAGATGGTGCCCAGCCCAAAATTAGCCCTTACTGATAAAAAAAACTAGACACTTTTTAAAATTCTTCTCACATCTGGTCTGGGCTGAAGTTTACGGTATAAACTATTTTTATAAATTATTGCTCAACAGGGAACAGATTTGCTGCATTTACTGTAAATGGCAAGCTCTCTTGACAAATATTCTGGATGGATGTCATATAAATTTAAGATTGCCAAAGGATTAGTATCTGAGAATTTGAAATAATTACAAATGTAGGAATACATTTTCTTTCAGGTATTATACCATTAGGCAAAATCTTTGAAACCTATAAGGCTTTTAGCTTATGACTGATGTCTTTATAATCCCCTGAAATTCAGGGAATTGTCAATAGAGCAGAGTGCTAAAGAAATCAATATAAATATAGGAGTCTCTCTTGTAAATGTGTGTCGGCTTATGTATACATATAGTATGAGTATGTTAATTTTCTGGAGAATGATAAATCTGTATGTGATATTTTCTCTCTCTCTCTCTGCGTGTGAATGAGAGCCAGACAAGTGCAACGCTTAAGGCAATGGACCAGAAAGACTCAGATTCTAGTCCACTCTTAGCACAGAAGACAGCTGAATGACTTTGGACGGTCACTCTTTCTTAACCTTAAAATGGGAAGCAAAAAAAAGTCTATATATATTGGACTGGCGTGGGATAAAATGGTCCATCGCCTTTGATGATCAGGCCTTCCTCCTGAAGCGCTTTGGCTTAAGATAACCATAATGACTCATATCTCAGCAGAAATAAAAACGTACACATGTTTATTTCCATTGAAGAAGAATAGGATATAATCCTAGGAGGTTGAAATCCTGTAATTAAATATAAAGGTGGAACAGGAAAAGAATTCGAAGGCAAGTTCAATCATATGACAGTTACTTTTGCCAAAAATATACACACCAGCTTACAACTGTTTATAGTGATGCAAAATTTAAAGTTTCAGGCTAACTGTTCCCACAATGGTAGTACACAATAGGCTGGTTGGCGCGACTGTAAAATGCAAGGTTAGCAAATGGAAAACTATGATTACTAAGAGTGTGTCACTTTGCAATTCAGCAGCCACTTGGTTGTTGGAAAAATGGCTGTCCTACAACAGTGTACAACATAAACAATCCTGTGTGCATGCACACACACCAACTATATTGGGTGGAATGTAGCAGAAGTCAATGGTACATAGCTCTGTTGATGCCGCTAAGTACATTACTTGGATCAAAGCAAACTTTTGTTGCAATAAATGGGACTAACACAACACATTGCTATCAGTGGAATCAAAATAGGAATTATTTATTCTGAATCCAATTCATTCAACAATGTAGTTGAGCTCCTTAAATTATTCATAGGTGGCATAAGCCTGTTTTAAAATAAGATCTATATAATTAAAGGTATGCAAGCATTCCACTTGATTATATTATAGTTGAAATAAAAGAAAAGGATAAATTAGTAGTTCTTTCTTGCCGCTGGACAGTCATCTGACACAACTATTGTACTGGACCCTGTATTGAATAGATGATCATGACTTTAATGTTCTCTTCTTCCTCCTTCTATGGATAGAAAATAGATAGTTTTTTGCAAATAATTTTAGTCATCATCCATGACTTCTTAGACTGTCATGCAATTAGAGAAAGAGAAAATATTTGGAGAAAAGTAATATTTTATTATATACACCAGTTTGGTATAGTGGTTAAGGCTTCAGGTTAGAAACTGGGAGACTGGGAGGTCTAGTCTCATATTGGGTGCAAAGCTAGCTGATGATCTTGGGCCAGTCATTTTCTCTCAGCCCCAAGAAGGAAACAATGGCAAATCAATTCTAGCGGGGTGGGGAAACGTTGACAAGAAGACTTCAGGGACTTACCAGGCAGTCTCTGAGAATCAGACACAACTGAATGGAAGAAGAGGAGAAAGTATATACAAAGTCCCCTTTAAGGAAATCTTAAATCTTAAAGGTTAAGTTAGTTCTGGTGACTTTGGCGACATAGCCATGTAATTTTCTTCATCAAAGTATAGAAATGGTTTAAGAGCTGTGGTGGCACAGTGGTTACAGTACAGTATTGCAGGCTAATTCTGCTGCCAGCAGTTCGATTTCTCACCAGTTCAAGGTTGACTCAGCCTTCTATCCTTCCGAGATTGGTAAAATGAGGACCCAGATGTTGGTGGCAATATGCTGACTCTGTAAACCACTTAGAGAGAGTTGTAAAACACTGTGAAGCGGTATATAAGTCTAAGTGCTATTGCTATTTCCTTCCTCCTGGGATTTTTTTTTTTTTACTTTACATCTAACCTATACTCCTGGCATTCTTTTGTGTTTCTCATCCAAGAACTAAACAGACCTCATGTTGCTTAGTTTCCAAGCCCAGTTCATTGTGTGAGATCAAGTTATTAAAACTCATCAGTCCTAGTCTATTAAGACTTATCAGAAATAGTGACATATATGTCTTAACCTTAATCAAATAAATCCATTTTATATTCCAACTTATCTCTAAGAAATATAGGAAAAGAAAACTCCCCGGTTATAAACAGGTCTTTAGAGCCTTTGACTCTGATGTCTCAACAGTATTTGGGTTATTATGCAAATAGTGCAAACTGCAGACAAATAATTTAACTGGCTGAATTAATGCATACATATTAAAGTCCTACTTTTTTAGATTTCTTCCATTCTGCATAAAAGCTTGTCCCTAGTTACTGCAATTGTTTTCATTCAACTGGTTCAATTTTTCCCTTGAGCATTTAGTTTTAAATATTTAATCCTTCTCTCGTTAAAATCCCACTGAAAATTAAAAGGGAAATTCCCCATGTTGGATTTGGGGTTGATGGAAAGTTGCATTTCATCAATGAAGCATGATGAGATTATAGAAATTGGCATGCTTTCCTGGTTAAACATCTTCACTGCTGCTAAAGTTCTATAGCTGGCAAAGGTTGTATACAGCATGATATCTAAAAAATTTAAAAAGTTATTTCATTTTTGGCAGAGAGATCTGTGACAAACTAAGTATACAACTCAAATTGAAAAAAAATGTCCAAAATAAATCTTTAATCTTTCAATTACTGATTATAGTTGTATATTTAATGTTTAATATGGTGGAACATTTTTGTATGCTTCTTTATGACCTGCTAGTTTTGTAATTTATGTGATTTTTTTAAAAAAATATGTTGAATTATCAATGGCTGTGTGTAAGTCACAAACTGACAAAAGAGTATTTTTTATAAACATACATATTGAAGACAGATTTTTTTTTTTAAAAAAAAGCTCTTTTTTATCCAACTCTTGATTATCATAAGCCTGCCTATTGATCTTATTATTATTATTTTTACCAAAAACCTTTTCCATGATTTTTAGTAAGTTTCTGGTTTGGGTGCCCATTTTATTTGCAAATCAACAACTATTGTTTCTACTGCACAATGCACCAACACTGAGAACTACGTAGTTACACTTTGTACACTTAAATAATTTGATGCTGCAAATGCAGACAATAAATAATATGTGATTATATTATAGGATCACATTGGTTGAAAGTAATGCCACGGTTATTCTGTCTTTTAAAAGGAAAAAGGAAAATCAAATTCAGCTGCTGGCTGGCATAGAGACAATATGGAAAGCCTTCTGTATTTTTGTATGTAAAGCTTAGAGATAAATTTAGCGACTGAAATGTTTTAATAAAGATTAAATTATATATTTTTTAAAAACTTGCTCATTCCTAATATGAAAACTTGGGAACTCATTTATTGTTTTTCTGCCCAGTAATGAGTTAACTCTCTGCTATTTAAAGCCTCAAGGAGCCAAGACTGAACCCAGCAGTCAGAACAGTCTCAAAAGAACAAAAGAATATGCGAGAGAAGACATTTGTGTAAGGAATTCCTGTTGCTGACCCCAAGTTATGTGCCCCTGCTATTTGAACCCAATTCACATCTTCAAATACACCACTCAGCAATCTGGCTGCTAGAGATAAAAAGGACGTTTGTTGCTTACTTTGTGGTTTCGGATTTTTCTTCCTGCCTTGCATTCTTTTAGTTTGTTTCCAAATTTGTAGGTGTAAAACTAAAATCAGATTTAGATGATTCCGAACAATCATTGTCCATGAGGTTTGAACTAACTAATCAAATATTTTTTTAAAATTATAATAATTAAAATAATAACATTTTAACATGCAGGTGCCATGGTGCTGATTACTGAAGTCAAAGAAGGAACTTTTTTTGGTGTCTTTTACACCTATATATAACCATACATGAAGCCAGCGGGTTCTTATTAAATATAATTTTTCAAGCGCAGCCAAGTTCCAAATAACAGCAAAATCCCATGTAGCTGTTCACTAGAATAGCATTTTGGTGGCCTCACAAATTCTAGTATCCACCTGCTCCCAGAATGAGAACTCAGCTTGAAATTAAAAAAATGAAATTCTGGTTTAGAAAAGAAAAGTCAAGGCAGAAAGCTATAACCTACCAGGTATAGATCGTCATGTTCAAACTAATTAAACATGTTAAGAAAAAGTTGAATACTCAAAGTATTGGCAAATTAATTCTTATCAGCTGTATTGAACTGAAACAAAGAAATGCAAATGAATCATGTGGATACTGGTGTTAGTTCATGTTTAAAATACTCTGAATTGAGGGCCATGAAAATATTGGCTGTGTTCTCTTTTTAGAGTTGAATATTAGTTAGCAAATATTGCAGCGTATTTTTTTCCTCTTAACCAGTGGTTCTGGACTGTTCTATGGGTAAAGTACCTTTGTGTCAAATACAATTTGCCTGAGAAACATGTCAGAACACTTGCTGCGTAGTCCTTTTCAACAGGTAAGGATGCCTTCCAGAGCCCTTGAGGCATAATTAGCTGGGGGTGGGGGTGGAAGGCTATTATAAAAACACACAGAAGCTGATTCACTGCTGAAGCGGGGAGTTCACAGCATGCAACCTGCCAAGGCCTATTTCATGGCCAGCCATGCTTGCCGGAACATTTATTGAGTTCCAGCCTGCTGTGATAGTGCAATGGTGACCAGCTCCAGCAAATGGCGGCCATTTGTATGGAAGCTTCTACGTGAACTTCTGTTAAGAGCCCAAAGTTGGCCTTTAATGAACACTTATCAACATTAAAGAACACAAATCCCATTTCTGCTGTCAAAGCAAGGCATGAAAGGAGCCCATTGCTGGTGGACAGAAAATGTGTTTCTTGCTTTGCAAGGCAGAGAATATCAGGGGATAATCTTGACAGAAGTATGCAAGAACATAAGCAATGAGAGCCAAAGCATCCTTCAAATCTGGAGGAAGTACAGTAGTTCAGTATTTGGAAGTGACTGACAGGATTCTCCCCGATTTTCCATGGCTGGCTTGGGAATTCTGAGAGTTGAAGTCCACAGGTCTTCAAATTGCCAAGGTTGGACACCCCTGCATTATAATTTAAAAACAAGGTGGAGAGATAAAGCTTTCAGAATTTTGTTATTATAATTTATCTTAATGAAGTATAGTTCTAGTCTTCTAATGGACTTTATTTTCTGCTCTGGTCTACCTTGTGGGGCTGACAAGTCACCTTTCCACATTTAAGATTGTTGTAGGGTGCAATCCTATGTGCATCTATTCATATTATCTATCTTCTCCGCCTCTATAGGATAGCAATCAGTAGGAAAACAGAATGCCACCCGTGATCTTGAGCACATGTGCTAAGAAGCAAGCACTACTGACATCCAAAAGAGATTCATTGGAGAAAAAGTCCCAATGAAAGGAAAAAAAGGGTTTATTTTCAAGAATCCCTATTTGGGGATAAAGCCCACTGTTTTCTTTGATAGATAACTGGGATTCATGAGGGCTGAGAAGATTTTAGCCTCAACCCAACAAAGGCTGAAAAAGTTTAGCCAGCATTAAAAGAAATCCCCACCTGACCTCCAGATAACCCAAACAGGAGATTAGCCCATTTCCAAGCAAAATAAGTTGTCACACTGTTAGGCCAATTGCTCCTATTGACATTTTGCATAAACATCTAGCAGAGGGTGATCAGAAAGTCTTATGCCATTAACGCTTTTCCCCCTTCTTTCCTTCTTCCCTTTCTTTCTCTCTCTCTCCCTCTCTTTCTCCCTCTCTTTAATACCTAAGCTTTCCAGAATAAAGCCTTTCTGAATTAGGGATAACAAAAGGGTCATAAGGTCACAAACCTCTTTTTAAGCAGGTATAAATCTAGAAAGTTTAAATTCATTGGAGAGTGCAAATGAGAACTTTTTAAAGAATTACAAAATTCTGCCCACAACCCAGACTCCTGAAAGAACCCATCAATTTAGCTTACTCTAAGTTTAATGACAGGAATACTTGTATCAAAAAGTTTAGGGTATCAAAGAGTATGTTTTTTAATTGTTTCCTTTAAAATATTCAAACCCAATGATGCAATCTTTTTTTAAAAAAAAAATTCTAATCCTCATGAAAGATGGTTCTATGTATATAACATTAAAAAAATTAAGGTAGTTTAAAAAAAATCTTCGTCTTTAATGAAAAATTCTTTATTACTTGCACAGAATGTAATGTATGCAGCATACTACAAAGATATTTTACAAGGTCAGCCATTGAAAAGTTACTCTACAAGAGTGTGAAATTTTATATTAAGAACTGCAGTATTCCTCTTTGAAATTCAGATATAATGGATTATGAACTCTTTAATTTTTAAAAAGTAAGTATCTTGTCAAGAGTTTTCTACCAAAACAGCCTCCCTAAATAGCACATTATGAACTATGTTCAGCAGATTGCATGTCATTTACATAAAAATTATAAATTTTAACCTATGATTATGATAGCATCCATCCTTGATTCAGACAATCACATAAAATACAATTATTGTCAGGATTGTTTACCTCAGAATTTGATAAATTACCAAATATAAAATTAGCTCTGACACAAAAATATACACCCTAAAAGAATCTAAAAATATAACCTATGGCAAACCAGCTAAGTAAACAACTATCATTTGGTATTCACAGTCAATATATCCTACACACATGAACCAAGTATACTTTTTGCACACACATATATGTATGCATGCACAGTATGTATGTATGGTATGTATGTATGTATGTATGTATGTATGTATGTGGCTTCTTTATATACAAGTTGTGTGGAGTAGAGATTTCCCTCCCAGCATTGTTTCTTTTCTTTCAGAAGTTGCTGCTCTTGATGGACTTCATCTTTGAGAAGTACAAATACATATTAAAGGCACATCAAAATTATCTCTATGTTCTATCATCATGCAAAAAAAAAAAGATGGAAAGAGTGTTGTAGGATGTCCGTAATTCAGTTGAATGGAATGTTAACAAATACACAATTATTTGGTCTTGTAACAAACTTGCCTAGCTGCTACTAAATAAAGACAGATGTCCTATAATATCCTTGCCAGTATATTATACAGTATATTATTAGGATGCATATCTTATACATAAACATATTTTAGAGGGGGACTAGGGAGGGAGAAAGAGAAAGAGTGGGGGAGCTAGGATACAATTCAAATAATCAGTCATATATTTGAAGTAAATTTAAAAACACACACTAAAGTTTTCTCTGAATGGGAAATCCCAGAATTTCATTATCAGCCTCCTAAGCTAAGACAATGTAACTATGGGATATGATATTCACAGATGTGGTTTTTTTCTTTGTCTAATTCTATTTATAAATATAGAAATATCTTTCTGAATACTAAAACTAAAGGCATATATAATTTTGAGAAATTGTGCTTATATACAAAACATAACAAAACATATATTATTAACTGCTGTGAAGGGAAATTATGCTAGTTTTTGCTTTCAAGATACATTTTCAAAGAAAACTTTCATCAGCTCCATTGTGGAAATTAAGTGGAATCTTAAACTGAACAACAAACCACTGCTGAGAACATCATCCAATATTTAGGGAAACAGGGCAATGAATATTATTGTTAATAAGTGGTTCTAAAAGCTGAAAATCAAAAACTTATCTAGCTGCTGTAATTAAGCACAAGAGGAAAACAGCATTCTCTTTTTAAGATACCATAATATATATTTCAAACAGACAACCCTCACAAAAGATATAATCTCTCACACATTTGTAAGTGTAGCTAAACACATAAACTTTGGGATTATGACAGCTGCACCACAGGGAACTGTTTTCTTCTGAAAAAAAGTCAAAAGTTATTTGGGTTCATACTAATCCTTTGCAACTTGAATTATCCCAAAGGGCAAAATGCTTTCTTTAAATCTATCTAAACCTTTAGGAACATTCTGAGAAATGTCTGGTCTTGTTACATTCATGGAATAAACTCAAATATGTTATTAATTCTTTAGGGATTCAAAATTAACTAAAGGCTCTTTGCGTTAAAAAAAAGAAGACTGTCAAATAGTGCTCTGATGAACTAACCAGAATATTTGAAGGGTACAACACTTGCTAATCCTATTTTAGAAACAAAGATTTAAATGTTATTTTTGAAGAAAGTCTCTTAGAATGAAACAAGGTGGGTAAGATTAAGTAAAAAGAGTCCTACTTAATATGCTATAGCTGTTTTAAGTAGAGGAATAAAGAAATGCTACAGTGTAATACTTCCTTTCCCGTCATTACAGTTTAAAATGGACCAGTAACAAAAGGACCACTTTCTTTCTTTCTTTCTTTCTTTCTTTCTTTCTTTCTTTCTTTCTTTCTTTCTTTCTTTCTTTCTTTCTTTCTTTCTTTTTTTTGAGTTTACAACTTGAAAAGAAGCTCATTGACTGACACTCAAGTTTCCAAAGGATATGATTCTGGCTAAATTATTTCTGAGTAACTCGCTAGGACACGAAGTCCTTTAAGACAAAAAACCCCAAGGTCTGAAGTAAAAGTGAGGGTAATTAGAAATTTACATTGTTTTATTTTTTATTCATTTCCTACTATTTTCAAACATAGTGCTTTTGCTTAACTGACTAGGTCACCTTTTTAATTTATTGATATTTTATTTTGCTGTTAAAATTGTTAGATTTCTTTTTGTTTTTTGTTAAATTTTACAATACATGTCATTTTAACAAATCTGGGCTTAAAACTAGTACTTAAAAAGCTCCCCCCTATACAATTACGTACTCATTTTGGAGTACTCTACCGAATTCCGTGGCACTCTGCCTCATATAAATACATATATGATTGCAGCCCTTAATTTCTAAAGGTTTAAAGCTACTTTGAAATGCCAATATTATGATATCATGCAGGATGATTTTTATTCCTTCATTTGTATGATGCATAAAATTTGCATACATGTAGGTTAATAACAATGTAATTTTTCCAAAATGAAAATGTACTATAATTAGACTATTTTTGTCCTTAGGAACAATGCATTTTTGTTTTTCAAAATACAAAATATTATTTACTTGTTAGCAATTTAGTTACGTTCAAAGAGCACTGCAGATCAGTTCCTGCAGGCAGCTTAAAGAAAGAAATGTGTCTAGGATTAAAAGCCACTGAACTCCATAGAACCCGAAATATAATTTAACATAGTAATATTATTAATACAATAAAAGGTTATATTTCAAGGCTGTATGTATAGTTTGTCCTTCCTTATCAGCAGTAGTAACACCAAACCCTTAAGAACATATATATCACATGCTACAGAAATATGTAACTTTGAACTTGGAGAAAAGGAGATAAAACATGGGGCTAAAGAGCATTAAGATGGAAGCAGCTCAGCTGCCATAACCTAAAGCTCTCTTTTGCCAACACAGAACCACAAATAAATGTTGAACATTCATTATTGCGGTTCTTTAAAACAAACCAAATGTGCTAATTTTAACTACATAAGTAATAGGATAAGCAGTACCATGTCATGTCAAAAACATTAGCAGAATGTGCTTATTTCTCTCTGCAACGTAATTGAATTAAATTTGCAACACTTAGGAAGTCATGCATGGCATAGAATCTGTTTATCTGAATGCCTTAATATGCTTAGTTTGGACAAGAGTTTTTACCTGTTGTAGAAATGTCCATATTAGTCAAAATGAAATAGAAGTTGCAGTTCTATGACCCCTGGAATGCTACCTCAAGGGGAATAAAGATTCCTTAGAAACAGACTGCTGACCTCCATGAGAAGGAAAACTGAAAGCCAGCTCCCCTCTGCCATCTTGCACAGCTGGCTTTTTCTGAGGTCAGAAAACCCTGATCTCAGAATGCCCCCAAAGGGGTCACCATGGGAACTACATAGGCAGCAAGATCCAAAGGCCTCTGCCTCAATCCTGGCATGTGGGAAAATCAGTAAACTGCTAGACTAGTCCAAATGTACCCATAATTTTGAGTAATACTTTGGTTGTTGTTGTTTTTTAAAACCTCACTTCAGCATTGCTGCTTTCCCGCTTACACCATTCTGATTTTTGTTTCGGATCGCTGCCAATTTTTTCCCCCCATTATAGGTAGTCTTCAACTAACAACAGTTCATTTAACGACCAAGTTACAACAGCACTGGAAAAAGTGACTTATGATCCATTTTTCACACTTAAGACCATTGTAGTATCTCCATGGTTATGTAATCAAAATCCAGCTGCTTGGCAACTGACTGATATTTATGATGGTGGCAGGGTCATGCGATCACTCTTTGCGACCTTCTGACAAGCAAAGTCAATGGGGAAGCCAGCTTCATTTAACAACCAGGTTAGTAACGTAATAGCTGCAGTGATTCACTTAAACAACTTTGGCAGGAAAGGGCATAAATTGAGGCAAACTCACTTAACAAATGCCTTGCTTAGCAATATAAATTTTGGGCTCTATTGTGGTTGTAAGTTGAGGAGTACTTATATACTGTTTTATATTTATTGTTTATTTGGTCTGTAGAAGAAATTAGACACTTACTGAAAATTGTGAATTTTGCTTTTAGCAGAATATCTTAGTCCATGTTAAATCCCACAAATTGGAGCAAAATTTAAAAAGGAAAATGGACTTTGCATTAGATTTTCAAATTAATATTCTAGTGGTGATTCTGAGGACCTTCACATATTGCTGAACTATAACTCAGTAGAGTCAAGCTAGACATAAATATATAATAATAATCGAGAAGACGGCAACAGATAGCAGCCTCTATGTAAAGAACTGAAGAAACGGTGGATTAGCTGCTGCAGAAAGATTGCACGGATTGACTACAAACAACAGCATAACAATGTAGCAACAATGGTGCATTGGAATACTTGCAAGAAATACCACTTGCCTGCAAGCAAGAACTGGTGAGACCAAAAAAACTATAGAAAATAATAGAAAATCAAGGAGCTAAAGTATGCCAGGACTTTAGAATTCAAATAGGCACCCGTCATATAAGAACCCAGGCATAACAACATTAAGAAAGACATAAAAGTCTGGATGGTAGACATTACGATACCTGAACATAGCAGAATAGATGAGAAAGAACTGGAGAAAATCACAAAATTTGCAAACAGAAGTGGCAAAGAAAGCAAAGATAGTACCAATAGTAATAGGTGCCCTGGGTACAATTCCAAAATATCTGGAGCACCATTGGCATTGACAAAATTATCATCAGTCAATTGCAAAAAGCAGCTTTAGTTGGAACAGCTGATATCCTGTAACAATACCTTTCATGTCATTAAACAACACCTACCTGTCCTGGGTCCTTGGGAAGGACCTGACAGGACAATAAAAATGCCTATCCAGTCTAAACATCTGGCTGACTGCATCACCAACCTTTCTTCCTATTTCAGGTAATTTTGAGCCTAAGATAACATTCATTGCAAACTTTAGTAATTCATTACTTCCACTAGCATATTCATGTTAGTTCATTTTCACCCCAGGAGATGTAGCTATACATTTTAAACATCCCTTACAACTCTAAAGTAAAACATGAAATTGTTAATATCTAAGTTCTCTGACAATATAAATTATCTGTATTTACTGTCCTCTATAAATGACAATCTCTCAAAATATGTGAAAATGCATTTCTATTTACACAGACGCCTGCTTATTTATGCATGCTTTAGACATAGATTAATCTGCAAGTTGTCACTGGTATTTTGCCATCTACATTAAAATGTACTAATTACTTTGCTTCTGTTCCAAAAAGAGAAGCATTTTGCCTTAATGATGCAGTAAATTTAATCATTCAGGCCTCCTGCAGTAGGAGGGAAAACAAATGGTCATACACCCTGTATCTTACTCAAATTTATTTTAGTAGCAATTTTGAAATATCATCCATTCTCAGCAAGTGATCGTACTTGGGTTCCGTATTATTGGCTTAGCAAAAATTAGTGGGAATCATTTCTATACCATTTGAAATTCCAACTTCTTTTATTGGAGCATTTCTATCCTATCCTTCCACTATAGATGAAAGTGGCTTTAACAATACATATCTAATTCTGTTAATTGTAAACAATACCCTTATAAATAAATACCAACCTTAGAGGTTACATTCCAAGATTTCTAGAAAGGAAACTCACTGAAATGCAAGCCAGGAGAAATTCAAACCCAAAATTTATAATGGTCAATTAAAACAGAACATATTTGATGTTCATCGTAGGGAAACATTTCTCAGCAAGCATCCTATCAACACAGAGGTGTGCAAAATTCAAAATCCTGGTGAATCATACATTGATCTGATTTTTCTATGACATCTGTAAATACTTAGCCAATAAACTCCTAAGCATGTTTCTGCACATATTCCTATTTTTATTAAACTTAGACTGAAATAGAAGAACCATAAAAAGGCTGTAAGAGTCAGTGCTGGACTTTACAGAGTTGCTCTAATGCATTACACATTTTAGGAGAAATTGATGCTGCCTGGCATACAATCAAGAATTCTTAACCAGAGTTTACTGAGAGGGCTTTAGCATGCAGTATGATTCAGGGCAACATCAGATCCTAATGAGAGGTCCATAAGCACTACATAAATGCTATAGCATTCTCTGACTTGTGAAACCGCTCCCAAACAGTACTGGATGGACAGTCACAAAGTTGAAAGCAATAGAGAGCTCTTATGTTAAGTAGTAATTCAGACTTCCTCTTCCTGCTCTTTTTTTTAAGTCATCCAAATTTATCTATTTTCAGTCTCTTGTCTATTAACCCTCATCAGTACACTTGTTTTTTCACAGCAGCCCCACACTGGAATAACATTTTTACTGAGCTATATACCTTTCCTTGAAACGTGTAGTTCTTATCAGAAATATACAGTAGTTCTTATCAGAAGGTAGGTGAAGTTAGGATTCATTTTCCCTAGACTGGAAAATCCTTTTGTTTGCCTTAAAAATATACTGAATAATTTGAAATCGATCAGAAAACACGATCCTGTCCAAATGACTATGGAAGGCCACTTTTAATACAAAATTTAAAAAAAACCCATCCTTATGTAGGGATGCAAAATATTTTATAGATTATCATCTATGTTAGGCTGGGCAACAATACTCTTCTGTGTGTTTCCCTGTAGCGGAACTTCTAAGAGGATGTCTGAAACCACTATATGGATTTCTTTAACTGTCAAGCTTTTATACATGTGCTGTAGTATTTGTAGTGAAAATTACCAATCTGTATTGCCCTCACCTCCAAATCTTGTAAAGTGTCATGAAATCACACCAAGGGGCTAAACTGTTGTTGAGATAACTGGCTTCCATTAGCAAGTATGTGATTGGCAGGACGATAAAGTTTTTTTTCTCTCACAGGTCAGCTACTTTTTAAAAAGAGGGCAATCCTGCTGATCCATCTTTTAGCTACAGTCTCTTGCAATGTCCCAATTCTCTTGCCTTTTAGCTTTGATATGGTTCAAGCTTTCCCCTTTGTATCAGCCCCTACCTGTCATCAGCTCCTCTACACCAAACAGCAAATATCAGGAGCTTGACCCCAGGGCACAGTCCGGGTGGGCAGGTAAAACCTGACCACTGGACTTACTTCCTTATCTTTCATATCCTGCAATTCACGAAACAGTATCAAATTCAAACTAAAGAACAGAAGCCTGACCTCTTTATAAGAATCCTCTGAAATGACTCTGTTGCCTTTCTAAGTATTCTTGAAAAGAACTGTCATCTGTCCTATTAGGAGAGAAATGAATCATAAATAGAGAAGAGGGGAAAGGTGTTAAAGCCTTCATATAACTTAAATATCATTGACACGAGTTGTGAGATAGGCCGAAAATAAAATAAATGGGTGGGCAATTTACCTTAACTTTTGCATTCAAAAGCAGAAAAGAAGAATGTAGCCAACTGACTGCAATAATTGTTGCAATATATACTATACTGTATATATTTATATTGAACAAACATTGCTTCCTGAAACTGAACAAGAAATAACACTATTAAGTCATTGTGGAGAGAGAAATTATCCATTCAATCTCTCTCTCCCTCCTTCCTTGTCTGTCTGCCTGCCTGCCTGCCTTTCTCTCTCTCTCTCTGCCTTTCTCTCTCTGTCTCTCTCCCTACCTACCTACACACACACACACATACACACACAGATTTTGTAGTCTACTGTCCAGGAGATTGGGGGGAGGGGAACTAGGCTAGCAAAGAAAGCTTGTAAAATAACTGATTGATTCGCTGTGTTAAGAAAAAAAATTAAAACAATATTTTTCTAATATGAGATGGGATTATCCTATATCCAGGGTGGGATTCTACAGGTTCGCACCTATTCGCCAGAACCAGTTGTTAACATTCTAAGCAGTTCGTAGAACCGGTTGTTAGAAGAAATTACTGGCCTAATCCTGTAAGGAAGGCAGGAAAGAAACATTCTGGTGTTGCTTACGGAAACTGCCTTTCCATTAACCCTTATTACATTCTTGGCAGGACTAGACTTCCTTTCTCAGGAACTTCTCTGGGTTTTTTCCCCTCCTTTGCTTGTGTGGAGTGACCATTCAAAGTTACAATGGCACTGAAAAAAGTGACTTATGACCATTTTTCACACTTACGACTGTTGCAGCATCCTCACAGTCATGAGAGGCCAGGCGAGGAGATGCATGCCTCGAAGAGAGTGATACTGAGTTGGCCACATCCAGCCAATAACATGACCACCAAGCCACACCCACCAACTAAGCCATGCCCACAGAACCGGTTGTTAAAAAATTTGAATCCCACCCGCCTATATCCTAGGTCAAATGAACAAAGATGTTTATATTCCTCCTGTTTCAGTTTTAGAGCTTTAGAATAACCTTATCCTAGAATAAATATTTTTGAATATAATTTCTGTTTGTAAAGGTAATATTGTAATAAAATGTTTCCTGTTATGCTGATCTCTAAGAGCAAATACATTTTTTTTAAAAAATCACATTAAAGTTTATTTACTTTTTTTGCACTTATAGTCATTATGCACTCTGCCAGCATATATTAAAACAGTAATTTCATGAAAAGGTAAAACTGTGTAAATACATTAGAATTCAACCTTATGTATTGATCATTTAATTTATGGTCTTAATATACAACCTTTTGCTAATTGGAGCGTTCTCATCTAAAATGATGGAATTTTCTATAACAAATTAATTGCCAAGAAAAGTTTTAATCTCATTTTTTGGTGAGAATGACAAAATCTCTCTCTATGGTAACTAATAACATTTGCTGCAAAATTAAAATGGTATTTGATTAGTTCATGGAATTGGCATGAAAATTTCAGGAACATAAATTTTCATCCACTACTTTGCTGGATCAGAACAAACTTTAAACCAAAGGTAAAGTAAATGGTT
The DNA here is from genome assembly GCA_033807585.1 of Hydrophis major. NCBI lineage: Eukaryota > Metazoa > Chordata > Lepidosauria > Squamata > Elapidae > Hydrophis > Hydrophis major. The sequence goes on along the minus strand of CM066331.1, from coordinate 84,368,085 downwards.
ACTTCTGCTGTTGGGAAGCCTACACCTCACCTTGTACTAATGAACTGCAGAAATTAATTAACTGGTAGAATGAAGAACTTATTTCTCTATACTCCTTTATCACCAGAAAATCTCTAGTTCTTTTTCTGCTCTCAATATTACAATTGCATAAACCTAAATAATGCCATCTTTTTAAATTGTTCATTGAGTATTATTCTATTTCTTAAAATATGTGTTACCTTTCATTAAGCACTTTATAAACATACCAGAATACAGTGATAATAATTTTCCTGTTATTGTTATTCAAAAGACCCAAATTTCAAAACGTTACAAAGCTCAGAGAATATAGAACCTAGAATGTGGAAGATAGAAGAAATCACCAATGTAGGAATAAAGAATAGATGAAGTAAGCAAACACCTTCCCCACTAACACAACATACCTATCATGAGGACTAACAAAGAGCTTCCAATTCATCTACCTCCATATTGCACCTTAATCTAGTTCTAAGACACTTGGTGGCCAATATCCTATATTGAGTGAAGAAGAGACCAGAACACTAAGGACAATCTGCTGGCAACTCTACTTCATGTTTTAGCAGTGGGGTACCAAGTTTCTTATTTAAGTTGCAAGTCCACTGTTAGATTCTGGGCTGCTAAACCTCAAATGTCTTGGTCCCCCCATTCCAAATTAGTACATCCATATTTTAAAACTGAACTTGTAACCACACACCTGTTAAATAAGTACAAATTAGTCCCAATTGTCTGGTGAGGCATTATCTATTGCTTCAGTATGCCAAGTGAATTACAATTAAATTGAATCCTGGTATTATATGATTTAGTATATTAAGCAGTAATAATGAAGTCATGCATATCCAAAATATTAAAATTAGAACAAGTTCAGGGAACTAATGCAATCTTCGGTGCTCTATGCACTCCATCTTAAGATATCATTAACCAAAACCTAGTTGTGCAGTACTGTCATATATCTTCCCCCCCCCCCCAAATCTTTGGACTGGTCATCATCCAGTTGTTTCATTGTAATTGTTTTTTATAGGAGGAAAAAATAAACAATCACCAGCAAATTTTTGAGCGATGCAAATACTGCATCTAAATGCAGTGAAACAGAATGGAATGGAACTATGGTACAGTTTCTAGTAATCGCCAACTCTTATCTCTATAATGTCTTGTGTAAAGGCACAAGAGGCTGCCTTTGTGTCTAGCTTAGAACATGGTAGAACACTCAGCAGCCAGATTGGTTCCTACACAAAGAAACAATAGTATACTTGTACTAAAAACATTGTCCTGGTTGCCAATTTGTTCCTAGAGCAATGACTATGTAGTATTTATTAATGTGTACAGCCCTGCATCATTTGGATCTAGGCTCTCTGAGACAAGACATTCCAATTTGATCCCTCTCTATAAGACCCCACTCCTGCCTATTAAGTCTGTTGATGGTTGCCAAGGTTCATATGCTGGCATCTCCGAATTGATCTTTTTCTATGAGCACCCTAGACAGATGGAATGCATTCCTTATTGGATTAAGGGATCTAATCAATTTGTTAGTTTTTTTAAAAAAAGACTACAACCACATCTTTTAAAAATAGTTCAATTTAAGGATATGAATGATTGGTTTAATTCTTTTTTTTTTAATATTGCAGGATTAATTTCTCTATGTTTTAAGGTTGGAATACCAAGTATGATAAGTGAACAAATAAAAATTAAAAGACTGATAAAGTAACAACAATAATAGTACTAACTGACAAAATTAGATTCATTTGACATCGCAACATTTCATTTTCACAAAAAACAGCTTTGCTTGGGAAACACAAATAAGTATTATATAGCAATGTTCAGACAATTCTGAACTGAATTTTGACAAGTTTAAATTCACTTGAAATAAGTGGAATTGCACAGTATTCGGAACCAAATAAATGTATAAAAACTTCTTACTTGTCTGAGGTCAATAAATGCTAGTTGCAAGGTTTCTCCATGGAATCCAGGTACAGGCTCAGAACTTGCAAACACTGAAAAGAAATTGTAAGAATTTGTGAAAGAAATGTCAGGAAGAATCCAGATTTGATATAGTCTATGATTTTTATTTACTCTCTCTGTGTGTGTGCGCGTACGTGCACGTGTGCACACACAAAAGGCAGTGTGTGTAGACATAATTCATTGACTTAATTTCTTAGGAAAATAGAATATATTTGAAATCTTATTTTCATTTATATTGATTTCAAGGATTATAAATTAGTAATTGTTAATTACTTTGAATTCCCCATTAATAGGAAGAATTAGCCAGATTTACACAGCATGGTAAATCAGAATTCTGAAAAAAAAAATCTGGTTTACTGGGATTGAGTGACATGAAACATTTTCTTCAAGGAAATTTCTCAACGGAAATTTGTAAATGAAGTCATGTTAGTGTTAGAGTAAGATAACTTAGACCATTTTCTCCATAATATACCGTATATATATATATTCATCAAGACCATTTCAAAGAAAAAATATACACTATATACATATTTTATTGAATGAATGCTTTATTGTACTCAATGGTGTTTGCTAGCTAAAAAGCCTACTTTTACTTCCATCATTTCTGGAGCTTTGGGGGTATCTATCAAATAGGAAATCATGTATATAAGGAGAAAAAAGATGCAGCAAGAGAAGAGTTAGACAAAGGGACTAATGAGACTAGGAAATAAACATCTTCTTAGGTTTGTGTTTCATAAAGGGAATATAAAGAGAATGTCAAAGAAAAAAAGCTGACAGCCAATTATTAAAATAATTTAAGCAATTATAGATAATCCTCATTAAGTGACCATTCACAGTTATGAAGGTGAATTCAATCCTTGAATTTATGACTTGTGCAGATATGTATCAGCTCCTAGTCAGACTATCTGAAGAAATTTTGAACATAAAATTGGATATCAATCTTCTGCATCCAAAAACATAAAAAAGAGGTAAATGAATCAAGATCATAAATTCCATTACAGTGTATTTAAGAAGGTATATATTTATGTTGGGAAGAATTCTTGAAACCCATCATCCTGATTCAACAAGATGAAAACAGCTGAGCATTTTTTTTGTCAAGAGTTAATTTTCAAAGGATTTGCCATTTTTTTTGCAACAGAAACATTAGAAAGATTTTGTAGCATCTAAAGACCAAACATGTTATTACGTAAACTTTGAGCCAAAACTAGATAATTTAATTTCTTTAAATGCACTACACTAATGATCAAAAGCAATGTTTTTCTTTTGTTATAATAAATGTTCAAGTTACCAGTAGAGGGAGACAAAAGAAAGTTTGGCTCAAATCAATTTAATAAAACATATTCCTCTGAAACACTTGGTATGGAACAAATCTTGGGATATTTTTACCAATTAAGAGCTTTCATTCAGCTCATGCCCAATTCTGTTCATAGTTAGGATCATAATTAAGACAAAAAAGTTAATGAATTCAGTTAAATAACAAACTTAATGTCACTCTCTCAGGTGGCTTAATTTCTCAGAATCATCCTTAGAAGAATCCTCTGTGCTAGCAAATAAAATTCTAGGAAAACCCCAACAATGGCAGCAAATAATCAGAGCCAATAACATCTTACAAGCTCCACAGGAAAAAAATCAAAATGCAGCATCACAGATATGTAGTTATTTCTTCTCAATCCAAAAACAAACCACAATATAGAAAAAAGATATCCAGATTCCACAATGCTTAAAATAACCGATAAGCTGGTCTCATGGATTTCTGGCTTCCATAGTTTATATATTCAAAGCATGCTTTTTATTCAGAATTTGCATACTTACATTCACACTGTATGACATCTAAATTAAATTGCTGAATAGCTCCCATGCTGATCTGTTTCAAGTCGCTATCCAACAGCATCTGCATCAGGGAGGTTGAGAGATGCTGGCAAGCAGACATACAAGCGGTCTTAGCTACTTTTCCCTATTAAAGAAAAGGCAACACATTACAGAAATAAACTGGCACCTTTTGTCACAAAGATCTCCCAATTCCCCCCACCTCCCCGAGCATTTATTCAACTCAAAACAAACAGATAAGGAATGTTTGGCTTTGTTTCACAATAATAGTTTCCCTTGGATGCGTGAGCCAACATCCAAGAATTTTCAGATAGACAAAAATGGGTAAGATATTATTTTTTTTTGTTGCTGTTCTTTATTCTTGTGAACAAATTAGGGGGCAAAAAAAAAAAACCCCGGTCTTGATACAGTATATTAATTACTAAAAATGTCCCTGGAAGTTATATAATTTTTTTTACCAAAGCCCTCAGTTGCTTTCCTGCCTATCCAAGAATTTTTCTGTGTAAGTGGGAGGATTCTAAATATTAAAAAAATTCCAACTTGCATGAAGCTCTCCATTGTTCAAGACATACACAACTGTTCAAAGAGATTTCATATTAACAGTTTAAGTCCCATTAATTGGTAGCTAACAAAACGGTATAGAAGTAGTTGCTGGGAGTTAACACAATTTTTGAGTGGGTGTGTATTTTCAAGGAAGGAAGTTCCACTCATTTTAGTGAATTTATGTTTAGTCTGACCAATTCAGATTTAAGCCAAAGAAATAGTGCATCAACTATTAGCAAACATTGCCCTTTGCTAAATAACTTAGGTTCCTTCTCATTTCAAGATTACAAAAAAGCCTTTTCTTTACAACAACCATAATAGGCTTATCAGTCATCTGGCCATATAACTAATCCATAAATTTAAGTTCTGTAGCCTTCCACAGTGAAATCTTGTGCATGTTTGTTTAATAATAAATTGCATTACAATCTTTTACACAATTTGGAATAAGCAGTATAGGATATTTGCATATTGATTTAGATTGTGTTTTTGAATTTAGTTCAGAATGAATACCATATCAGGTTAATCCATGGAGATGACACTAGTTGATCTCAAAAGGTAAGAAGAGCCAAACATATTAGTTGGATAATAAATCATCGAAAATACCAGGGCTATACACTAGACTGGGAAGTTGAGAAAATCACTTTCGTACCGCTGCAGAGAAAGCCACATGAGTAGCCCATGTAATCCCCAGAAATGAAGCATGACTGATCTATTTATTTTATCTTGTGATATGAAGCTTCAAGAGGGGGGGGAGATGGAATAATTTAGAAAAGAATAAGTCCAAGGGAGTTTCTGGATATAATACTTTATACTATAGAGTAAGTAGTCCTTGGTGTATGACTATAACTGAGCCTGCAATTATGGTCATAAGTCATGGTGGTTGTTAAGTGGGTCACCATACAAACATCCCTGATCTTACAACCTTCTTTGTGGTGGTCGTTAAGCGAACACCACAATTGTTGAGAGAACACCAATGGTCATTAAACAAAATTGTTTTATCCAATGGGAGTTTTTGCCAGAAACCAAAAATATATGCTAGAAAGCAGCAAAAAAATTGTCAACATTTGCAATGTGACCACGGGACATTGTAATTGTTCATAAAGGTTGAAAAGTGCCCTTCATAACTTGGTTGCCAAGTGTCCAGTTGGTTGTCGAGGACTACATGTAAATGCTGTAATAAAAGATATTATACAATTATTCTGCCCTTTTAAAATAAGTGTTTTCGTGGCAAGAGAATTGTTGAAAGAACCCATTCGAAACAGAAGAATTTCCATAAATGAGAAGGGATAATGGCAAACCTGGAGCCTCATTATGGCTTGTATACATAAGAGATTAAGCAAGTGGTCTCACTTGAAAACAATATACTAAAGTGAATCACCATTTTTAAACCAATTTAGCATTTATTTGTTCCCAACTATAACAAAATATTAAAAGGATAGCCTTGGAAAATTCTATCTATTTTTCTCCTTGGAATTTATTTGTGGGAAATATATGTAGTAATCTGTAACGGCTGTATTACACTTCAAAAATTATTTGAAAAAATGTGCAGATATTTTATCTCTCTGCTCTTCATTAATGCAGTCTAGCCTTTTTCAGGCTACCAGTACATACAGCTGCTTAGTGTTTAATGAGTGTCATTTTGTTATTCAGACTCCTGTCAAAGCTTCAAGAAAGTTGGGTTATTTTAATGAGCGCCAGCAGTGTTGTGGTCACGCAAGTTCCAAAGTACCGTGTTTCTCACATAATAAGGCTGGGCCTTATTTTTTTTTGAGCCCCGAAAAAACGGCTAGGCCGTCTTTTCGGGGGGTGACTTAATTCCCCCCCTTGCATCTTTGCCAACAGCCGCTCCTACCAGGTGATCATGGTGAAGCACAGAGAGCTCCCTACTCCCACCTTTGCTGCAGACACCTTTGGCACCCGCCGCTGTTGCTTTCCCTTCTGCCCATTCTGCTGCCACGTTTGGAGCTGCCGCTTCCGTGTTTGGAGTTCCGCCGCCATTTAGAGCTCCAAACGCGGAAGTGGCAGCTCCAAACATGACGGTGGGCGATCTTTTTATTTTGGTCCACGCGAAGTTCAGAGCGAGCGAGAGGGAGACTGCGATGCCTCCATCCGAGATGGCAACCTCACTAGTGGATCACAATGTGTCTGGAAGCCCGAATTGGCGGGATACGATGGCGATCTTTTTGGAGCGAGAGGAAAGGGAGAGAAGAGTTGCGAGGCGTAATTTGCAGGAGGAAGTGGGTGTACCCCACGGAAGGGAGCCCAAGGAAGAAGGGCCGGTAGGCAACGGAGAGCGTCCCGTAGCTCCGGAAGCAGCCTAGAGACGCGCCCGGGAAGAGGCGCAGATGCTGGCTTGTAGTCCCCAAACCAACTGCGCGCGCCACCTTTAGTTATGTGCGCTCCACTCTTTGGGCATCTCTGTGTGATCGCGACCCTGTCCTTTCCACCTGGCGCCCTTGCTGCTTTAGCAAGGCATCGCGGTCTCCCTCTCATGTTCGCTCTGAACTTCACACGGACCAAAATAAAAAGATCGCCCACTGTCATGTTTGGAGCTTCCGCATTTGGAGCTTCCGCCGCCATTTGGCAGTGCTCCAAAGGCGAAGCTGGTTGCTAAAGAGCCAGAAAGCAGCAAGGGTGCCAGGTGGAAAGGACAGGGTCGCGATCATACGGAGATGCCCAAAGAGCGGAGCGCACATAACTAAAGGTGGCGCGCGCAGTTGGTTTGGGGACTACAAGGCAGCATCTGCGCCTCTTCCCGGGCGCGTCTCTAGGCTGCTTCCGGAGCTACGGGACGCTCTCCGTTGCCTACCGGCCCTTCTTCCTTGGGCTCCCTGCCGTGGGGCACACCCACTTCCTCCTGCAAATTACACCTCGCAACTCTTCTCTCCCTTTCCTCTCGCTCCAAAAAGATCGCCATCGTATCCCGCCGATTCGGGCTTCCAGCCACGTTGTGATCCACTAGTGAGGTTGCCATCTCGGATGGAGGCATCGCAGTCTCCCTCTCGCTCGCTCTGAACTTCGCGTGGACCAAAATAAAAAGATCGCCCGCCGTCATGTTTGGAGCTGCCACTTCCGCGTTTGGAGCTCCAAATGGCAGCGGAACTCCAAACACGGAAGCGGCAGCTCCAAATGTGGCAGCGGAATGGGCAGAAGGGAAAGCAACAGTGGCAGGTGCCAAAGGTGTCTGCAGCAAAGGTGTTTGGTGGGAGTAGGGAGCTCTCCGCGCTTCGCCATGATCGCCAGTTAGGAGCGGCTGGTGGCGAGGAATTCCTGCCCGCTGGGCGCTCCTAACGGCAAGTCTCCCACCCTTCCCCCTTATTTTGCATATTTTAAGATAGGCCTAAATTTGGGGGGAGGGGCTTAATTTGATTTTATGCCCCAAAAACATGCTGGGCCTTCCTATTGGTGGAGGCCATATTGTTGGAGAAACACGGTACTTCTTCCAAATCATGTTTGAAGCATGTACCTACTATAAATCTTCAAGCAAGATCTACGGGCTGCTTCTAAGGTGTCTTTTTGATGGTCATTCAAAAATTGAAATATTTTCTACAATTATACAGTGACTGAAACAAGCCAACTACCAAAAGCCAACTATCAACCAAACATATAAAAAGTGAATACACAATTCGCATGCTTAAACAGCTGCCAAAGTCACTCATAATTACACTAACAGACATGCAGTTCTTTTTCCCAAATGGAGCGGTATCAATATGAATGAAAACAGAGCCTTGAAGGGGAGGGATAGAAGGAAAGATTAAGAATCAATAGGCTTAACTGAGTTATGAGGTAACAGATTTAAGATACAAATTGGAAGTCTTATTTTGATTTAATAAAACAACTGCACCTTTTGATGTAATGCAGGGCTCTGTGAGATTAGTCCCATGTTTTATGTAACAGATTGGCTTTGATGCCTTTGTAGTATTTTATTTACCTGTATTCTGCCTTTATTATTTTCAGAAATAACTCAAGGCAGTGAACACATCCAACATGCCTTCCTCCTCCTATTTTTCCCACAACAACAACTCTTTGAGGTGAATTGGGCTGACAGAGTGTGACTGACCTAAAGTCACCCAGATGGCTTTCATGGTTAAGGCAAGACTTGAACTCAGCATCTCTTGCTTTCTATCCGGTTGCCTTAACCACTAAACCAAACTGGCTTAGATATAAAACATATATTATGTAACATATATAAAGAATAAAATATTGCCCATCCCCAAACTAGTAACCAATTAAATCTACTTAACATTTTATTACTATATATTGATGTACTATATTCTGTTTCCTGTTTGTCTTCCAACATAGGCATTCAGAGCTTTCAGATAGTGGAGCACGAGGTAATGGTTACAATGCATGATACAAGAGAAGCTACAAAGCTTTTTTAAAAGTCGAGTTTCATAAATGTACATCAAGTGCATGTTTTATGATGATAGATAAATGCTAACACCCTATTCAAAGAAGCAACAGAATTGCTTTCAACTATGCACTCCAACTACAGGCTTATTGCTGTCATGGCATTAAAAAAACACATGCACAAGGGGGGAAAGTTTGTATTATCTCTATTTGAGATAACTAGGTTTTTATCCTAGCAAAAATAAAAAAGCAAGCCCTAAAATTTAACCATAACCTAGAAGGCTACATAATATATTAGAATCGTTGTGTGGGTCTGTGTACATGTGAATATACATATAAAATTACACTAACGTATTTAACTTAACATTTTTTAAAAAATATAACTCTTCCAAGTTGAAAAATATAACTGTTAAATACAATTATTTATGAAAGCTATTAATCCAAATTCACGTTGAACAATTTAGTTCTCCATTCTTTATTGCTCAGGCTTATCAAAGCACTTTTTATGTTTGAAAGAACCCCAAAATAAACGTATTGTATATAACGCATGTATGAATCTATTAAGGTAATATTGCTTTTTGAATGATTTTTAAGTTGCACCCAAATCATTTGTAATAATAAATACTAAATTTATTGGTGATGTTTCCTCAACAGAAAGTACATTTTATAATGGCTATTACTATCTCAGCCCTTCTAACATCCTTGCATTTATTTGTCAGTTTCAACTACTGTATCTCTACATTTTATTTTACCTTTGCAAAGCACAAGAAATAAGGTTTTTTTATAAAAATAACACCTGCTACAAGATATAACACCTAGAATTTCCCCTCTTCTTCACATCTGCTAAAGACCACATTGGTAAAAAGAGAAAATCCTCAGACAAACGTCTTATATTTCAAAGCCGCTTGTAAAAGAGAATCTGCTGACATGTTAAATCTTTTCTGTACTGCCCCAAAGCTTTTCTCCTAGGAACAATTGCTGTAAAGAAACATTTGGCCCTTAGGAAATTCCCAAAGGGTCAGCCATATGCATCCTTCCATGGCACCTTGGTGGTAGCTGCTTTCTCGGCCTACGCTCGATGTCTCAAAAGCAGCTTTCATCATTCAGCGGGATGTCAGTCAATATGATTTATGGACTGCATTCAACAAAGTTAGAGCATATAGAATGAGAAATATGACTACAATCTCCTAATTTGTTTTGTATTGAGCCACTTAAGAGTCAAAGAGCTGATGTCAGACTGAGACCAGCAACACAATTAACCAGCTGGTGACAGATTCATCAATCCTCCCTGCCAGGCTGTGCCAATCAAGGACAGCATGAAACGACATTTGGAAGGATCAGTAAGGAAGTCCTTTCTCTAAGTAGGCGATGTGGGCTTCTGATGGACAGTTTTTGACTATAGCTTGCAGAACACCATCACACTTTATCCAATAGCCCCCTGCTGCAAGCTGTGAAATAAGGCTTTTACTGCCAATCATAGAAACAATAAAACACAGTCCACAATCCCCAAGCAAACAGCGAACAACAAGACTTGTCTGTTAGCTCTGACAGTCTAGCTTCATTGTTAATTTGACAATTTTACATGACACATTAAGGGGAAGCTTCTTTCACTGTCTTAAATACAAAATTCAAATTCAGATATTTAAGTGTGTATCTTAAAGTGGATATTCTTGCGATGGAAAGTATTAAAACTTAGTTTGATCAATGATAAGAAAATGTAACTTTCGTTAATGATAAATATGTTTGCCACTATGTTGGACAATAGCTGATAAACGCAGTGTCTCTTCTGTACAAAATGAAATTGAATAAGCACCTAAAGTTGATTGGCTGATTAAAAATATGAGGATGTATTTATATGAATACATAATAAGGAAATATGTAGTCAGGCTTTTTTAGATACACAACTGTGATCTTTTGGACAAAGGACAGATTTCACCAAGAACAGCTTGTGGATACTATTTATATAAAGCAATCCTGAAAAGACTCTTAACACATACTAAATCTCATTTATTTCCCCAAAATCTAATTTTTCCAAACAAATTTTAATATTTATTTAAGGGGAAAAAATCTTCAGAATGTTTGAAGTCTTTCAGGTTGATTCCAAACCACATAAGAACTGTTGACTGAATGTACTGCCATAGTTACAAATTTTCACATTAAAACAGGGGTGTCAAACTCATGGCATCATGGCATCATCACATGACGTGTTGCAACTTTTTTCCCCTTCACTAAACCGGGCGTCAGCATGGTGCATCCGTCCCGCAGGCTGTGAGTTTGACAACCCTGCATTAAAAATGTTGATCTTTATTTCTGAAGATTTATATTGTGAAGGTAAATGTAACCTACAAAACACTTAACCAACAAACCAACCAACACAGGACAAATGGTCCACAAGCACTGATAACAATTTTGAAATAGAAAACCAATCAGCAAATTGTCTTGGTTATAAAGTCTAGTCCAGAAGTCAGCAACCCACTGCTCTGGAGCCGTATGTGGCTCTTTCATCCTTCTGCTGCAGCTCCTGTCGCCGGTCAGTGCCACAATTTTGAGAAGAGCTTCCGGTTTGGGGGGGAGAGCATGGCGCACTAGGAGGAGACTTTATGATGGGAGAACTGGACTTCTGGTCAGCTCCAGAATTGAATGGAGGGGCTTTCACAGTTAAGACCTTTATGGCTCTTTGAGTGTTTAAGGTTGCCAACCCCTGGTCTAGACCAAGAAATACACAAATGAAAAATTCTGTGCATTTACTTCTCTTTCCAGCATATGGATGTCTTTTATAATATTGAAAAATTGTTCGGATAACAAACAATATTTCCCCACATTATCTTATAAGGTGTACCTGGGGAACAAGTTGCTTTTGTAGAAGATATGATACACAACCAAAAGGAGGAAGAAGTCCCTGTTTTACCCTGCAAGTTGTAGCTGACTTTAGGAGACAGTGCTCATCTCGGTTTCTTTAAGCCATTGAGCCAGTGCTGTCTGTAGATGTTTCTGTGGTCATGTGTCCAGCATGACATCATGCCACAGCGCAAGGCAACCAAGCCACACAATAAATTAGAAATGATATTTCCAATAAAATATAAAGCAGAGATAAATTAGGTACCAATTGGGATGAACAATATGAATAAGTCAATGAGTACAAAATGCAGTGCCCACATATGAATATAAAAAAATTGGCATCATCATATAATACCACTGTTGCAGAATCTGGGTTATTTGCCAGTTGGTGTTGGTGATCAACCATAAAGTTCCAGGTGGTTTGGAGCCTGGTCACCTTCAAGACCACTTGATCCAAAGGATGCCTGCAGGAAGTGCTTGGTGAGAATCCCTGCCCTCTATAAACATAATGATTCACAAGGGACCCTCAGATAAGTGTTCTTTATAGAAGATCCCTCTTGTGGAACGTCCTTCAAATGGACAAAAGATCTATGCCCTCACTCCTAGGAAGTTATTTTTAAAAACTACTTTTAAATATGCATTTGGGGACTGAAGTAAGATATACCAAAACTGAGATGATCCTGGTGATGAGTCGTAATTTTTATTATTACGATACTATTTATTTATAATCATAATGTATTTGCTGTAAGGCACTTAAAGACTCACAAGATTCAAGCATTTGTAATAAATTAATATTCAGCAAACCAGGACTAATAAATAAAAGCTTAAGAAAGATGTGAAGACAGCCATGATCAATTCTGTACATTAGTTTTATGTAACTGAATATTCTGCAAATTGCTTGGCCATAATAGCCGGCATGGATATGTATGAAGGGAAAGCCAGAAACGAGTATATTTGGAACATGCTCTGTTGTGAAAAGTGCTTTGTATAATCAAAAATGCACCAAAATTAATTTATTGGGCATCTCTTAATGTTTTTAAGAAATAAAGAAAATCTTGTAGAATGACTGGTAGTTTATATATGACTGAGTTGGGGGCTTTTTCTTTCCACAAATTCTTCTCCACTCCACCCCCCCCCCCCAACACACCTATCTTCTGTTATACAAATGGACTCGGATGCTCAAGCAAATTATATTTACCAATCTTCAAATCAGAGGGCATTTTGGATATAATAATCTTATAGAATTGAATATGAATTGCTTATATGCTGATTATTTATCCTATTGATAATTACACATTTTCCACACTGAATCCGGAGGTTGTGCAACTGTTTAAGAAATGTATAGTGCTACATATTGAGAGCCAGTTTGGTGTAGTGGTTGAAGTGCTGGGCTAGAAACCAGGAGACAGTGAATTTCTAGCTCACCTTTAGGCATTAAAGGCAGCTGGGAGACTTTAGTTGAACTGAACATTTTTGTAATATGAGCAATATAAAATAATATGGGTTAGTATTTCAGGGGCTCCCTCTCCTTTATTTCTTTTTCTTTTTAACTAACTAACTATTGTAGTAGTATTTATTTATCTATCAATTTTTGAAACTGTCATCTTGCTTATGCAGGAATTCTGGATAAATAAAATATTGGATTTAATATTAAAACACAAAACAGCATATAAAATGTTTCAAATTTTATCTGATTAAAATTCAAAATGGAGATCTATCTATCTATCTATCTATCTATCTATCTATCTATCTATCTATCTATCTAAGAATGGATATATCCATTTGGATCCAAAATATCCAACTAACAAGATTAGGATGACCTAATACATTTCCTAAAATACAAAACATATTCTTCATAAAATTCAAATTAGAAATAATCTTTTAGTAAATTAAAACATATTCTCATAAATGTTTGCTATCGAAGCAAAATCTCAGACCCAAGGATTATCATAACAATTCACATTTATTTTGAATAAGTGTCAACTTTGAATTCGTTTAACGGGAAGCAAGAAACTTTATTCCTGAAGGAAATATATGTGCATTGAGCAAATAAGAATCTATCTCTCTTGGAACAAATCATTAATCCATAAGTCTTGGTACAGATTTCCATTTATATAGGACAGCATAAAAAATAAGTGGGAAATTTTGAGTCAAAGAAACAACTGAAGCAAAACCTTTAGCATTTGTAAATATAATATTTAACTAAATACTTTAGCTTTATTATTGCTATCTATAAAAGGGACATGTCCAAAAAGTAAGAGCTATAGAATAAAGTGCAGAAATCGATAAAACTTGAATAAAGCAACAGAAGTAACTGTTTCAGGTAATAACTTATTTGATATTTCCAATTTACAAGTATAATGCTTAAAACAGCAGTCTCTGCTTAATGCAAGCAAGGTTTCATTTTAAAGCTGGCCTATGCCATTTCTCAAATTTAAAAGGCAAATACTGTAACTGCAGCTCTGTCTGAAATTCAAGCTGCTTGATAGAGCATACAAGTGCAAAACTTGGAAGTGCCCATGTTAAAACTGCAATGTGAATTAGTTCCTGAAATCAAATATATTTGCGAGAATGATAAACAACTGGAAAAGCAGTCATTTTGCTTCATGATCAAATTTTATTTATTATTGTGTAGCACAGATTTCTACTTGTGCCTTCTAAATGTACTTGTTAAAAATTCTTCAAAACAAGCACATTTTCTTAGATACAATGGAATTAATTTCAAAGCATCTGAAAGCAGCCATTTTAGGACCATGAGTATATAAAAGGGTCTGTCAGTCAGCTAGCACTCTGTTTCACATTATCCACTCCTTTATGACTTTATATTCCTGTATATCTGCAGTAATCTCATTACATGTTGCCTCATCATTATTGGCCATCTTGTCTTTACTATATTTATTTTTCACAATGGCAGAGAGAGGAATTATTTAATCGGGAGAAGTAAATAGATCAGTTTTCCTGCTCCCCATTTATACAACTAACATTTGGTTTAAACTGTTAATCTCATCAGCCTAATTTTTACTTATTTTTAAATGCATCAAATTACATTTATTAAGCATTTACTAAAGATAGTTAAATGTGAAGGTGATACTATAGCTTTCTCCAATTCTTTCTCCAACTCTTAAAATATTCAGGAAAACATTTTACATAGCTCCCAACCATTAAATTTGGTTGCTTTAATTTTACATACCTGAATCATGATTTTTTTTTTTTTTAGTAACTTGTTCTTTTTAAATTACAATGTGGATACTGAAAATTATGCAAAAATCCTATCAATTGAAATAAATATGACTTAGACAATGCAACCTAGGCAGATAGAATTCAATTATGCATTCATATAAATGATTCTGCCTAGTTAAAAGTTACAATTGTTCGTCAAAATGCAAATATTGTGTTGGACTAAAGTAGAATACTTAAAATAAGCTGATGACCTGAAAATAATTGGGGCACATATCCTTTAAAGCAATCCATCATCTTTATGAAATACATTTGGGTACAGACATTCTCCTCACTTCAAAAACTATGTTTTTAAAAGAGGCTAAAACTTTCACCGGCTCTTTATTCTCAGCCACTATCTGGCCATTTTAACCTGATTTCGTATGCATATCCCCATAATTGCATTTTGACACCTGACCTCAAATCCAAGAGGTCTTAAAAGTTTCCTTTGAATGATCTCATTTCAGATGCAACACAGGCCGTATCATGTTTCTATTAGATTTTAAAAGGTTCCTTCTGCCTTCTGTCCAAAAGACCAGGGTTAGTCTTCAACTTGGATTCTGCATGCTGCTATACAACTTAGCAGTCAGTCAGATCAAACCAAATAGAGGGCTTTATAATAAGTCACTCAGTACTAAAGCAATAAGCCTGCAGGCAGTCCATAGTTAAGTTTTCCAAGGGCATGCTTTTCTTGAGCTTGCAATCTACTTACCGACATGGCTGCATAGTCATTGTTGTTATTCTGAGAATGAAATCAGCAAGGCAATCAAAACAGAAAGTAAATTAAAATACACTTGTCAACATTAAATTGCATTTGAGTAACAGAGGCAGGAAGATGCTAGGACCCTCAAGAAAATAAATAAACCTATTTCTAAGCTTTATTTCCTAACATCTCAGCAAGTTAAAAATATGATTTGAAATGTGAATGGTTTTTATCTCATTTGATAAGATCAAATGAATCCTGCATGTAATGGGTAAAAGCCTAACAGGTACCCCACCAATTAATCTAATTTTATTTTAATTTACGGATTTAACTGATATTCAGACATATTAAAGAATAATATAAGGCACAGTTCATTAAAATATTCTGCATAAGGTTGTGTTTCTTCCAAATGAATGGAAAGATTTATCTGGCGTGCCACTTGAAAAAAATTGAGCATCTGTTCAATTAGTATGACAACTTCAGAAACTGAATAGATCCAAATTGCTATAGATGGTATTCTCACATGCATTGCGGGGGGGGGGGGGGATTTAAGCCCCTCTCTTCGAGCAACAGAGTGCTAGCCCCACCCCCAGCTTTAAAGCTCCAATCTTCAAAATTCTCCAGAAGAGAATTCCACAACATGCCATCAACCAAAGGATTACTCATCCAGTTATTTTAAGATGCTTGTGTGCAAGTGTTTTCCACTCACATTTACTTGTAATCCAGGGGTGGGATTCAAATTTTTTAACAACCGGTTCTGTGGGTGTGGCTTAGGTGGTAGGCGTGGCTTGGTGGTCATGTGACTGGCTGGGCATGGTCAACTCAATATCACTCACATCGAGGCATGCATCTCCTCACCTGGCCTCTCGTGACTGTGAGGATGTTGCAACAATCATAAGTGTGAAAAATGGTCATAAGTCACTTTTTTCAGTGCCATTGTAAGTTTGAATGGTCACTCCACACAAAGTACCAGCAAAGGAAGAGAAAAAATACTCCAGAGAAGTTCCAGAGACAGGAAGTCTAGTCCTGCCAAGAATGTAATAAGGGTTAACGGAGAGGCAGTTTTTGTAAGCAACACCAGAATGTTTCCTTCCTGCCTTCCTTACAGGATTAGGCAAATAATTTCTTCTAACAACCGGTTCTCTGAACTGCTTAGAATGTTAACAACCGGTTCTAGCAAATAGGTGCGAACCGGTAGAATCCTACCCCTGTTGTGATCCAATCCTTCATGGTTATCCTAAGTCCTATTTAAGGTCTTTTACTTTTAAAACACACTTAAGACATTTGTGACAATCTGAAGTAAAATTTCATAAAAAATAGTCTGCCATTACAGTAATTAACAAAGTTTTAAAAGCTGCTTGTTTTCATTACAAGTATTGTCTTTTACTTTATTTTTTAAAACATCAGTGTTTTTCTATCAAGTGACAACACAGAAAAAGGAAATGCAACAAAGTAAATAAAAACCAAGAATGATTATATCACAATAGCTATGTGTATAATTTTAACCTTAGATCATCCTTCTCTGTTCTGGAGCCTTTCAGACATGTTGGACTACAAGTCTCAAAATTTGCATTTGAATGGGAATAATGTTCAACATACCTCAAGAGTATCAGTTATGGGAAGACTACCTTCAACTATAGTTTAATTTTATAAAAAATGGCTTCATAACTTTGCTACTAAATTCCTTTTTAGTTGAATATAAATGTAAACCCACAAATCCTAAAATGTATACAAACTGCAAATTATATATTATTTTATATTTATATTATATTATTCTATATTATATATTTGGTTGCGAAGTACTGATAATGACGATGTGCCATCAAGTTGATACATTAACTCCTGTCAACTCTTAACAAGCACATAGGTAAACCTTGTTCAGAAAGATCTGTCCTCAGCCTAGCATCTGAAGATACTGGTATGTATTAAAAAAACTCTGATATTACATAATTTAGATTATTGCTATTTCAAATTTTATTTCTTAGTCAAAAGTTGAAAAATTATACTTTCCCTCATATTTTAAATTTTTTCTATTGAAAGAAGAGAAGAGAATTCCAACTAAAACCTTAATTCGGTGGGGCCATTATATTAATCATATTATATTCTGAAGATGTAAATAGGCACAAGTAAAACAAAATTATGACTGAATATGTTGTTTGAAAATGCTAAAAATTTCCAACTACTTAACTACTCAAGGGTTTCTTGTCTTCAAATTGATAAACCGTTATTCCTTATTTTTAGTTGAAGTCAATTTCCATGATTTTATTTACAGTGTTTGTTGATTTTACTGGCATAGTTAAATTATCATTTTCAACTATCTTATTCATGGGTATTACCCGTGCTTTCTAGAAAAATTTCCAGATATAATTTTTTTACATATGGAAACCATTAATAAAAATGCTTCTCTAAGTGAAGCTATATTGATTTGTGATTGATCTCAGGGGGTCTGGAATAGGATTCAGTAGAAATGAGGAGCCACAGAAATTTTACTTACTTCACACAATAGCAAAGCCACTGCTTGATAAAATCTACGCTTCAAGATCTGATGTATATAATATCCTAAACGCATACTGTTATCAATAAAAATTAAGGTCATAAACAAAAGAAGAGTAGATAGGGCATTGCTTCAGATTTAGTAAGTGATGTTCCATTTGTGCCATATACACTGAAAGATCTGTATTTCTGTAATTGCTAAGTGCCTAGGAGAAATATTTCAATATTTTAAATGTAACTCAAGTTTTTACTAACTTTTGAGTTTAATTAACTTCTGATTTAATCAAAGTGTTATCTTAAGTATGCCATTATTTATCCCCCTACCCCAACCAAAATATTGTATTTATTTCCATATAGAAGTTTAAAAACTCCTTGTTATGGGAGGTGATGTTGCAGGAAGAGTAAAGCAGGAAATCATCTTATTTAAATATATAAAGGTCCCCTGTAAGCCCTATATTTACTTGATGAGAAAAACCAATCATTCAGCATTATGAGCCCAGGTGGTGCAGTGGTTAGAATGCAGTAATGCAGGCTGAGTGCCTGCAATTTGCTGGTTCAAATCTCACCAGGCCCAAGGTTGACTCAGCCTTCCATCCTTCTGAGGTTGGTAAAATGAGGACCCAGTTGGGGCCTGTATGCTGACTCTAAAAATCACTTAGAGAGGGCTGTAAAGCATGCTAAGTGTTATTGCTATTATGATTTCTGTGAAATTTCAGAAAATCATAAATCTGAGATCCTATTCTGAATCAGTTGGACTTCCTGTATATGGTATTTTCACATACTAAAGGTAGGGCTTTAGGGAAAGGCCTTAGTTGAACTCCTGAACATATATTGCACATAGAAAATCTCTCTATCTTCCCAGTTAAAATGTTTTTAGGCAGAATATGCTGGGAGAATATAGAAGAGCCTGTAGATTTGTTGATCATTCTAGAAGAAAATACAGCCCAAGATAGACAAGTACCGTATATACTCGAGTATAAGTCGAGTTTTTCAGCCCATTTTTTGTGCTGAAAAAACCGCCCTCGACTTATACTCGAGTCAGCCGCTAAGGCACCATGCCTAGCCTGTGCTGGCGTGGCTGCAACCGATCGCGCCTCCAGGGCAGCATCGCCGCCGCGGCTGTCTACCCGCTGAGGGCCTCACAGGCGACCCCAAGCGGCCTCTCCTTCCCCATTAACGGGCGCCTGGGGCCCCCGCGAGCTCCTGCGTTGCGCGCTTCCAGCTTCGCCAACAAACTGCCAGGCTCAGGCAGCCTCCTCCACCCCCTACCCTAGCAGCGAAGAGCTGCTCCGGGGGCTCCCGCCACGGCGCAGCCAGGCACTTTGTCTCGCTGCCCCCAGAGCAGCTTTTCGCTGCTAGGGGAGGGGGCGGAGGAGGCTGCCTGAGCCTGCAGTTTGTTGGCGAAGCTGGAAGCACGCCCGTTAATGGGGAAGGAGAGCCCGCACCTCCGAAAGTCTTTTCACCGTTGAGGACTGAACAGGAGAACCGCAAACGCCGCACTCCCCAGGAAAGGGTGGCCCTCTTCCTCTCGGCGGCTCCCGCCACGGCGCAGCCAGGCACTTTGTCTCGCTGCCCCCGGAGCAACTCTTCGCTGCTAGGGGAGGGGGCGGAGGAGGCTGCCTGAGCCTGGCGGTTTCTTGGCGAAGATGGAAGTGCGCCCGTTAATGGGGAAGGAGAGCCCGCAGCTCCGAAAGTCTTTTCACCGTTGGGGACTGAACAGGAGAACCGCAAACGCCGCACTCCCCAGGAAACAAACTGCCAGGCTCAGCCAGCCTCCTCCGCCCCCCGCCCCCCCAGCAGCGAAGAGCTGCTCCGGGGGCAGCGAGACAAAGTGCCTGGCTGCGCCGTGGCGGGAGCCCCCGGAGCAGCTCTTCGCTGCTGGGGGGGGGAGGCTGCCTGAGCCTGGCGGTTTCTTGGCGAAGCTGGAAGCGCGCCCGTTAATGGGGAAGGAGAGCCCGCAGCTCCGAAAGTCTTTTCACCGTTGGGGACTGAACAGGAGAACCGCAAACGCCGCACTCCCCAGGAAACAAACTGCCAGGCTCAGCCAGCCTCCTCCGCCCCCCGCCCCCCCAGCAGCGAAGAGCTGCTCCGGGGGCAGCGAGACAAAGTGCCTGGCTGCGCCGTGGTGGGAGCCCCCGGAGCAGCTCTTCGCTGCTGGGGGGGGGGAGGCTGCCTGAGCTTGGCGGTTTCTTGGCGAAGCTGGAAGCGCGCCCGTTAATGGGGAAGGAGAGCCCGCAGCTCCGAAAGTCTTTTCACCGTTGGGGACTGAACAGGAGAACCGCAAACGCCGCACTCCCCAGGAAACAAACTGCCAGGCTCAGCCAGCCTCCTCCGCCCCCCCCCCAGCAGCGAAGAGCTGCTCCGGGGGCAGTGAGACAAAGTGCCTGGCTGCGCCGTGGCGGGAGCCCCCGGAGCAGCTCTTCGCTGCTGGGGGGGGAGGCTGCCTGAGCCTGGCGACCCCAAGCGGCCTCTCCTTCCCCATTAACGGGCGCCCGGGGCCCCCGCGAGCTCCTGCGTTGCGCGCTTCCAGCTTCACCAACAAACGGAGCTGCAAATCTGGTAATCGCTTGCGGAGCCTCGGCACGAACCCCCTTTCCCCACACTCCCCCCCCGCACTCCTCTGGCAGCAGCAGGCGGAGAAAGCCCCACTTCCCCCTGGCTTTGATGGCACGCGTGAGTTGGCTTCCCACTCTTTTTTTTTTAACTCTCCTCCTCTTCCTCCTCCTCTCCTCTCCCCTTGTTGTCTGGTCTTCCCTAAGGAAACTCGAGGGCTCACACTTCCAGGTGTTTCTCCCTGTCTTTCTCCCTGTCAATGATCTTTTCTTCCCTTCCTTTCTCTCAGCCCCATCCTCCTTCACCTTTGTCACCACAATCCTGAACAGATGAAGTTTGTACTTCTCAAGAAAGGTTGGATGTTCCTTTTGAGGAGGGAACCTAGTGTGACATCTGTATGTTGACCTACTATTGAGCCATGGCATGTGTGCACATGCAATGGAGGCATGAGGGAGAGCTGTGAAAGAGATGGTGGCTCTCCAAAACAGGATGTACATGCAGCACATACACATGCTTTTTTCTTGCAAGGGAGAGAGTGACTCCTGCCTCCCACTGTCATCATCATCATCTTTTGGGTTAGTGAATCAATTAAACCTTTCATGATAGTGAGATCGTTTCCCAAATTTCCCTTAAATCAGGGAAGAAATCAGAAACAAACCTTTGGACTGAGAATAAGCCTGTTCCTATGATGGCATTTTTGTTCACTGCAGTGTGAAAAATGTGAAAAAACACACTTCTTTTTCTTCATCTTCTTGGTCCCTATTTACTGGTCTCTTTCAAAGAGGAAATTGTGAACATCAAACTTATTCTCAACTGTCCTAGTGAAAGTTTTAATTAGACAATAATTCCCTCCCACGGCATTATTATGGATTATTTGAGAAACACTTTGCCATGGAAAAATGTTAAGAATGTGAACATGTTTGATTTTAAATGTAATGCCAGTTAAGATCTAAAGTTTCCTAAGAGGACTTTCATCTGTCAGGCACTTCATCTGTCATGCACTAAAAAATTAGTTTATGGAAAGCAAAACGGTGTGCATGTGTGTGTGAAACTAACCTCATTTACATTTTAAAGCACTCTAGCCTGAATGAATATCCACTTTTGTCCATAAATATAACATACAGATGAGGAGGAGGAATCCAGTTTTGAAGGATTTTAACTCTTGTGTTTTAGCTTGGTTGCTGATTGAGCTAAGGTTTTTGTACTTTTAAAGTTATTGTTGATGCCATATTGGTTTTGTTGGCTCTCTTTTCCACTTACAGAGCTAGTTTACTGTTTTTCTTTGAAATAAATATTCAAAAACATTTAACCTACTGATGCCTCAATTAATGTAATTTTATTGGTATCTATTTTTATTTTTGAAATTTACCAGTAGCTGCTGCATTTCCCACCCTCGACTTATACTCGAGTCAATAAGTTTTCCCAGTTTTTTGTGGTAAAATTGGGTGCCTCGACTTATATTCGGGTCGACTTATACTCGAGTATATACGGTAATTTCATTCACATGTTCATTCCTTCTCTGGAGATTAAACTTTTTTTCATTCACAACTACTTGGGATGTTCTCAGCAGAACATGGAATAGGCTCTCATACTCCAACTACAAAGAATATGAAGAAATATAGTCGAATAAAGGTTATCTTATCCAGAGAGGAGTGAGTTTTCACATCAATTCTAATCTTGTTTTTCGTAGAATAAATCATTTTTATTGCATTTTCAAGCATGGGAACATGTTTTGTATTCTGAGCATATGTTTTATGTTTTCATCATATATTTGATATCTTCCTGCATAAAAATAACTCATAAGAAGAAAATGTTTGGAATGAAATTGTTTTTCTTCTGAACTATGGTAGTTTTTTTTTTCCAAATTGGGAATAAAAACATATCTCTATGCACAACTTAAAATGACATAGTCCAGTTTACACCTTCATTCTCCTTTGTGTAAAGATTTGGGTAAAATTTCCAAATAAATTCTCAGATAGAAGTGTTCAACTTCATTTTCCTACTGGATAGCTGCCCTGAGATCACTCAATCTGCCCTATTTCTGCCATCTTCAAAACACACTGACACGAGCTTTCATCCCACAGATTCTGCCGAAAAATTGCAGAATAGCCATGGTTGAATATGCATCAATACAGATCTTGAAAAGAAAAAAGTGTCAGCAATAGCACTTAGTTTTATGTACTGCTTCACAGTGCTTTACAGCCCGCTCTAAGTGGTTTACAGAGTCAGCATTTGGGTCCTCATTCTACCCACCTTGGAAGGCTGGAAGGCTGAGTCAGCCTTGAGCCTGGTGAGATTCGAACTGCCAAACTGCAGGCAACAGCAGAAATATCCTGCAGCACTTGTATTGTAACCACTGTGCCACCGCAGCTGTTACCTGTTAGCTGTAGAAATCTTCATATAGAGCTATTCTATGAACTACACTGTTTAAGTATCAGTCCTTTGTCTCTCGCCTCCAAAGTGGCTGAAGGGGAAAATCGTGGCAATCTAACAGGTTTTACTATTTACAGATGCATCATAGATTTACTGTATATATTTAGAAATAATAGCAAAGTCTTTCCTAACTCAAAATTCCAGAACAATATTGATTGATCCATAGGGTGTTTTCACATAAGATATGAAAAAAAAAAATGTAGGCAACAAAGTGAGAGAGTCCAGATGAACAACCAAGACATCACATTGATAATTTCATTTAACTGAGGCACAGTATATCTGATCCAATAATGCTAACAAAAAAAAAATCAAATCATAACCTGGATTTCTGAATAAATGTGAAATAAAAGCTTGTAAGGGAAAAAGTTTCAAATAATGCACAAAATCTAAAGCATTGACTGGCAAGGACCATTTACACCATACCTGTGAATGTGGTTTTAATACACATTCCCCTACAGTGAACCAGATAATGTTAAATAAAAGTGTGTGTGTGTATAAAAATATTCAAGTATATAGTGCCTATATTTTTAAAAACACCTTTTAGAGTTTACAGATATATAAAAATGCTTCAGAAGTCTTATTTTACCCCTCCCAGTCCTCATAGTATATAGATAACATATAGCACATATTGTATGTGGCTTTTAATGGTCTAAAAACAGGTCCCATTTGATAGGAGCTGTTAGAGACATTCAACCATTCATAAGAAGCAGAAAATGGGTAGAGAACTCAAAAGACTTCCACCTCTTTATTGCTAAAGGAAATATAGAATGCCATTAACTAATTCTAAGTTGTTGTTGAGTAGCATTCATTTTTTAAACTAGAGGGTGAATCCTGGTAACTCAATAACACTATTGTGGCTGGACTTAATGGGGGCCTCCAATTGACTATCCCTGCCACAGTTTTTTTTAAAAAAAAAACGCTTAAAAACAAATGCTCATTTTACTATGTTACTATTTATTGATATTCTACAATAAGTGATTACTGTTCCCAAATAATACGCATGACTGTCTAAAAGAAGTACATTAGTAAGTCCACAGTGTAAAATTATCTAATTGCCCCAAGTGCTCACTACAAATGGAAAAGGGAAGAAATTGAATGGGATATCGTTGATTTATTGAGCATAGTAGTTGACTTTCTTGTTGATATTACTACTCTAAGATTTCAGTTTCTATCTTATCCTTCTGTCCCAAAGCTGATCACAGACTTGCTTAGAAGCAACACTAAACCCTTAGTTTAAGATTACAAAAACAAGAAAGAACTTCTCCCATCTTTTGGTCTTGTTGAAAGTGCAAGACCACAAGACATTTTAATTTTCCCTTTGGATTAATCAAAGTCATCCAGATTACTAAATCATCCAGATTCGGATAATTGCCAGTTCATCTTAAATATGATTACCTAAAAGAAGCCATTTGCAGCCATTATTTATGAAGGTGGTTCACCCAGGATTGCCTTGCTAACTGAGATTGAACTAAAACAGGAGCCAACGCTTTCAAACTGCTTTTCACAGCCAAACAGAAGAAGAAGAAAAAGGATAAAACTAATCTACATTTCTCCTATGTAGGTGCTGCATTTCTGCATTCCAGGGATGGGGACTTTCTCCTCTCATCTATGTCTTTAGATATGTAGAAATTAAAGTGAACTTATTGTAGATTTGATTTTCTATACTTACAGGCAAATGAGTAAAAACCTGAAAGGTGCTTCTCAAGAAATTAATTAAATCCATTAAATAGCCACTAGCTCTCCCATCAGGCTCAATCATTGTCCAATCATAGTCAGCAAGCTGGATAAATTCATCAATCTTCTGATTAAGTTTTGTATAAATCTCCCCTTCAGCAGCATGTCTTGCATCCTGAAAAGAACAGATAATAAAATAGCAGTATAGCATTACTAACTTAGGGACTAGTTTCATGGAAGATAAATTTTCCACAGACCATATGTGTAGGAGGCAGGGGAATTTGCATGCAACCTAGATCTCACACATTCACAGATGAAGCTTTGCTTGCTTGCTTGCTATTTGTGCGGCCCAGGTCCTAACGGACCATGGATCGCTATCAATCTACTATTTATCACTATTCTTTACAATATCATTCTACAGTTTTAAAATCTTAACATTTTAAGTAAATGACAAAATATTTCTAGATGTAGAAAATTATTGACCAAGTAGGCTGCTAACAGTACAATTATATACAAAGCAGAACTAGAATCATAAAGTTGGAAAACTTAAAGAGGTCATTTAGACGAAATTGCCATGTATTCTGCTCTTGAGTTTTGTATATAAGTGGCACCTTTTCAAACAACCTGTACCTAACCTAAATCTGTTCCAGAGAAACCAGAGTTCCTTAGCAAAATCCCATACAGATGTCACAAGTGACAGCCACACAGCATGATACCACACAGCAATAATATAGATTATATAGTAGATACTACATTATAGGTACTGCTTATACATATGGAACAAATTACAAATTCCTACAGAACAAATCAAAGGGCCCCAAAAAACTTTTTATTAGTGAAAATAAAATAATAGTTTTATTGACAGTAGTTGTTTTTCAGAACTTTCATCAAAATAATATTTGATTCTAAAGATGACCAACTTCTGCAGAAGAATCACAACAAGCAGCTTAAATAACTTTCTGCAACTTGGTGCCTTCCAGTTGTATTGGACTGTTGGACATCATCCTCAATCAGCTTGATTACTGATTTGCTCATGAGAGATGATGGACTTATTGCCCAACACATTAACAGTAGCTTCAGATCCTCCCGTACTATTATATCAGGTAGCAAGGGATCTCAAGCAGTTACAGTTTTGAGTGAATACTTCAATGTCTTCCCAAGTGATGTTTAGAATCCTTAGGTCTTCCATGAACATTTTTCACCATGTATTTTGAGGGTGTCTTCTTGGTTATTTGGCAACAGGCGGTCCATCTCATTGCCATCTAGGGATTTGATTGTTCTCCTTGTGGAAAATACAACCTACAAATTGGAGTATTCTGTGTGTGACAATGTTATGTAATTTGCAGGACAAACTCTTGTGGTACGCTTCTTCATTATAATATGGTCAAAATAGCGAATCTTTAGGATTTGGCAAAGGTATCATTTTTGGAAGGCATCAAGTCTCTTGTTAATTAATGCTTGCTGATGCCCTCCAGGTCTCACTGGCACAAATGGCTGATCACCATAGAGATGAGCAAACAGAATTTAGTGGTATAGACAAGAGTGATATAGACAACAAGGACCAGATTTTATTTATCCTCGGTAAACAGCTCTTGCTTTTCCAAGCATCACCTGACGTCCGTCTCTGCATATCCATTTCTGGTGACCCAGTTGGCCACGCCCAGTCCGGCCCTTAATGAAATTGAGTTTGACACCCCTGACCAAAGATCATCAAGGGCCATGAGGAAAAGGAGTGGGGATAGAATAGATAGCCTTATTTAACTCTGGTAGTAATTTCAAAGACATCCATATGGCCATATTTGGTCTTAATACAGCAGTTTAATCACAGGTATAAGTCCTTAAAGATAATAATAAAGACCTTTGGTACATTGTATAAATATAGGATCTGCCAGAGAGATTCTTGGTGGACACTATCAAATGCTTTCTTAAAGTCAATAAAATTAATGGTCAGCAGATATCAATATTCAATGCAATGTTCTATGTTATTTCATAAAGTTTCATTATTATCTTTAAGTTTATGAGCAGCGAAATCTTCCACAGCGAAATCTGACTTGTTCTTCTCTCACATAGTTGTATACTTTATGGCTGCCTAAGGAGAATTATGCAAAAGGTTTTTCCAGGCATTGAGAGGAGGGTAACGCTAACTGCCCAACACATCTGAAGCATATTGATTTAGCTGATATAATTAAAAGAGCTCTGATAGAAAAGTTGAAGCAGTTATAATACAGCTTAAATGAATTAGGTTTTTCCTCATATGATTTATTGGTCTTCATATAATTAGCAGTAAATATGAATATCTCAGATTCTATGAAGAATTAATTGAAAGACTAAAAGAAAGGTAAGAAGAGACAATAAAAGACCCCAGGGTCTTCCGGATTCTTTTTTCCCTTGAAACAAATCCTTAAACAATACATGCGAGATACATGTGAGGGACACATTGCCTCAAGGATGTGTTTTGTGATCTTTTCTACAATTTAAGGAAGGAAACTCTCCATCTCTGAATTGAATTGCTTTCTGGGATATGAAAATGAGCAGCTTCCATAGTGATCATATTTTATTTTAATTTTAGTTTTTGAAGTAATGGGGGACATTAAAGGAACCTCCCCTCATATACAGGCTTGAGATGTGGGGAAGGCCCACTAAACATTTTCACCATCCCTATTTTTGCTGTAAAGGCTACCAGCACTTATATCAGGGTTCTAGATTCCTGGATGGATTCTAATTCCTACAAAATCCTTAGAGGAATCTTCAATAGTCCAAGGAAGGAAAACGCTGAAATAAGCTAGGGCTGAAAGCCTGCCAAAGCAACATAACTTGTGTGCAGAATATTTAGGAAGCAGCCATGTATAGTCCTGGTTTAGTGACTACAATGTAGATTGGCCACTAAGCAAAGTAAAGCAACTGCTCTGTGAAGATACAACTATGCTTATGATCTTACTTCAGTTTTGCTTTGTTTTGCTTTGACTTGTGAAGGTTAAAAACGTGAGGATTAGACTTACTTTTTTCAATGCAGAAAACACAAGAGGCATGATGTTAATCCCTTGAGCATTTCTTTATCCTATCATCCTTTAACCTTGATGACAGAAACTAATGCAGGAATTTGATAGGTATCATTTTAGATTTAGTTACAAAATAAAAGTGTTGAAGACAGAATTACTCTCAGTGGGAATAATCCTTTTTTAGTTTGTTGGTCTGTAAAATCCTGCTCTGTTTGGGTGTATACACAGTAAGGCAATTACTTGAAACTCAAGATGTAATTGTTAGGGAATTAACTGATGCCTGTTTTTGTGTA
Source organism: Hydrophis major (assembly GCA_033807585.1). Taxonomy (NCBI): domain Eukaryota; kingdom Metazoa; phylum Chordata; class Lepidosauria; order Squamata; family Elapidae; genus Hydrophis; species Hydrophis major. The sequence goes on along the minus strand of CM066331.1, from coordinate 84,340,192 downwards.
CTTTTAAAAAAATGTCAGTGAAAGAAAACATTCCAAATTTGCACAAATAGGTTCATAAATGAGAAACATAGACCACTTTTTTGCATTGTTATTCCACAGATCATTATCTAAAGTAAATACAGGTCATTATCTAAAGTATTAAAATAATACCCATGTTAGGGTAGGAGCCAGCAGACGATGCAGCTAATTCAATGAGTCCAAAGAATATAAAGTTGGAATCTTCTCAAAACAATATGATATGATAAACTACATTTGAAATGGATGGTTTTGAAACTATTATTCTAGGATAAGGTCATAAGTAAATGCATGAATTGATAAATGATATGCATTTACAGGCACGGAAACAAACACACTCCTTGCATAAATCTCCTGTAAGAACTTATTTTCAATCTTATACATATTTAATTAATTGGAATAATTTTACTGAATAGAGAGAGCCTTAGTTCTAAGTCAGTACAGTTAAACTTAGCTGTCTGAAGTTTTATAAACCTAGTTTTATAGTCTCTAAAGCAGACACATATATATAATTGTTTCCAAATTTGTTCTTTGGGAAAGTGTGTCTGTCAACCTTGAAGCCATTTTGGAGCATCTTCAGGGCTGCTACAGTAGGGGTGGCTAGAGCTATGGGAATAGGAGGCGGGGAGATGGAGATAGCTGGGGACTTGTAGCCAAAATAAAGTTCTTTCTTCTGGGAACCAAGGACATTCTCACCAGGGTCTGGGAAGGCATGGACTAAAGCCAACTAGAGTTTGGACAGTGACCAGATTGGACCATATGACGGACATATGGACGGGGGGGAAGAACTTGGACTTTTAATTTGAGTGGAGAAAACCGCAGGACTTTCAGAGTCAGATTTTCACCAGATGTGCCAATATGATATGCCTAATAAATTTGGACTTTGAGGATCACCTTGACCTCAGAGTTTTAATTGCATTGGGTCTGTTACATGGAACCCTGACAGTGTCAGCTCTGTGATGATTATGATCATTGTTTCCAACATCTGTCTTAGCTCTGCCCCAAAATCATTTTCCTGGTCAGTTTCCACTAGCTCATTTACATCTGAGTGTATATAAATGATTTTTGGCTTTCAGTCATTACTTTAAACTTATCTGGAGACACTACAAGTACCAGAGATCAGAGAGGCAGAACTGAATACTGATCTTCTTCTGGTAGATAGTCCTCAACTTACAACCAGTCACTTAGCAACTGTTCAAAGATATGGTGGACCTCCCCAAAGCTACTGATGACCCAGTTTTAAAGTTCAGACTTGCAATCACACAATTGCATTTTGGGCAATTGGCAATCACCCTGCATTTCTAGCATTCTCCAGTCACATGAGCATGGTTTTCAGCATTTTTTGATTGAACCCAGTGTTTCCTTCCAATTTCAGGCAAAAAATACTCATTGTGTACAATGAGTTTGCTTGACAATCACAGGGTTCATTTAATAACCACTGGGAAAAAAGATTGTAAAATTGGGAGCAACCACATAATGTAATCACACTTAACAACTGCTGCCACAACTTATGACTGTAATGTCAGTGTCAACCCTGAAGCGAACCTGGCTGAAGCCATTTTTTGCTGCCTCATAGTTGCCAACAACTCTGAGAGGGGGAAGGGAGGTGGAAATAGATAGGCTGGCTAATAGTCAAAACAAAAAGTTTTCTTGTGGGAACCAAGGTCATCCCAACAGGTAGCAATTGAAAGAGGAGAGGAGTGACTAAACAGCCTGCCAGCTACTTTTATTGGATAATATGACCAATGACATCTGGGGAGGGAAATATTTGCTCTTTTAATTAGGGGAAAACTGTGGAATCTTTTAGAATTCGTTTTCACTATTTGTGCCGATATGATACATCCAATAAACATGTTCTTTGAGGAATCTACCTGCCTCAGAGTTCTGCTTTTGGAGGATGCATTATTTGGAACACTGACAACCAGACTCAATTATGGTCATGAGTTTGAAGACTGCCTATAGTGGTACAAAGGTAGAAAACTCAGAAATACATGTCTGTATAATAACTGTAGCATATATACACTGGTTTAAATTTATTGTCAAGCGACCAAACACCTAAATGCCTATATACCTGACATTCTCTTTGTGTCTTTTTCTGTCTTGGAAATTTCACAAAGCCATGTCTTTGCTAATGAAAATATCTGGAACAACCATCAACATGTATAATCAAGTTTGAGAAACATATAGGTGTAACTGAAGATGTTGAGCACGAGCATATTTTAGTTTTGTCTCCTCCCAAATATGACCCATCATTCCAATGTAATATATAATTCACCGTAGATTAATTTAATGAGATTAGGTTATTTTATAATAAGCAACACTCTAAAAGTGATTATTTTTATAACAATGATGTACTTAAGTTAATATCACTATTTTATGCTTAATTAATATACTCTTTGTAGATGAATGGTGTGGTGGCCTAGAGATGGAGTTCACACCTTACAATGAGGAGGCTGTATGTTTGATCCTAGATAAGGCAGATATTTCTTTCTCTGGTTGCAATGAGTAATTGTCTGCTGTGAACTCTGCGTAAGCATCAGGAAGGGCATCCGGCCAGTAATGCTCGGCTCCAATCAGTCACCCCATCTCCATCCATCACAAAGCAAGGGATTACAGGGATTAAAATTTGAAAAAAGTATTCTTTATAGGTAAATATTTCATGATGCTGAGTCACTTTACCTAATGTGTTGGGTACTGCTATCCATACACATATAAATTGCACATAAAACATGGAACTAAAGCATATCTAGAAAGTAAGAATTTGGTGGCTTATACAGGGACTTGAAAACCGATCACATCTCCCATACCTTAAATGTTGAAAGACCATACAGTCTTGCTGTGTGGAGAGTTTCTTGGGAAATATTTGTAATGTTAGTTATAAAGTCTTCAAGATATTTACATGCCTGTTCCAAATGCGTTGTATTTATGATAATTTGCACCAGCTTAAAAAAAAAGTGAAAACAAAGATATAAGAACAAATTCTAATAAAGCACTTTTTAAAAGTTTCAGATTATATTTAAGTCACTGTTCATTATGGAGCCCCCTCCCAAACCAGAGTACATAATACAAAACCTAACATATAGAATGTCATGGATTGATTATAACAAAATAGATATGTCTTATTTTAAAGGCTGATTGTCATTTTAATGTGGAATACCAATGTGTGAAAAAAACTCCATTGCGAACATTATGTGTACATTTTCTACCTTCAGGAAATACACTTATATATCCACTAAGGAAACCTTAAGTTGTTTCCTAAAGAATATCTCTGTGCTAGATAGAACATACTTTCCTGTGCTGTTTTTTCACCATTTATTTGGACTGAAATCTACCTACTCTAGTCAAGCACTACAGATTTAACATACAAGCTCAAATTACCTGAAAATCTCCCCTGGGGAACCACAGGTCCAAGCAAGGCATTGAACTAATACCAAGATGTATTTTAAAGAAACCTATCCACAATTCCTCATTTTCTTTGAATGGTTCTGGAGAAATCACATTCTTCCCAAGGAAAAAGTTTGGAAGTCCCCAAACTACCGAAAAAGTTTCAAAGCCTCTGACAATATATTGAATATTAGAAAATATGTCTCAGCACTTACCTCTGTCAAACCTATGTGAGGTTTTTTAATGAGGTTTTGCAAACAACTGCTTAAAGTTCTAGTCAGCAATAAATTTGTAGATTTTCTAAGCATGTCATCTATCTCTGTTGAACTGCAGAAAAAAATGAGATACTTTGAAGACAGATGAATACTGCATATAAAATTACTAAATAAACATGCAGCTCTGCTGCCTTCCCACCGCCTGATCGTAATCCAGTATCAATATAACTCTTGGCATGTTGATTGTCTTGGAGAGCTTGGAACAGCTTTCCATTTAACAGATATCCTTCCAGTCTTCAGCTCCATATCCCACCCTATATAGATGCATTTTGCAAGCAATACATTGTTTTAATTACTCCGGAGGGCTACCTGCAGAAATTGAAACCTTTTCCATGTGACTGTTGGCTTTGCCTTCTTCATTTTGGGGATTCTGCAGAGCACCCACCAACTGCCACCATCTTTCCTATGATGGGCTGCCAGCATTCCCCACAGCCAACTAGAGTGGGCGGAAAACTGAAAACTGAAATCACCTATCTTTGCTCCGTGTTTTAGCATTTCATAGTGAGGAAGAAGAAAAAGCCAACTATTGTTGGTAGAATAGTCTTGCCACTGACAGGTCTAGAAAAGTGGTTCCCAACTCCCGATCTGTGGAGTGACACTGGTCCACAGCATGCCAGAAACTGGGCCCTGCAAACAAGCAAACCCCTGACCATCCACAGGATGCAGACAGCATGTGAAACCATTATAATCTCTCTCCATGGAATTGGTCCCTGGTGCCCAAAAGGTTGAAAGAGCAAGCTAAGGTACTTTGCTTCACAGCTTCAGTGGAAAACGATGAATCTATGGGGCAATGCTCTCTGTGATGTAGAAGCCAAGTTGATTTACCTGGAAAATTAGTTTGTTTTTTCCAAGGTTAAATGGAACACCAATGGAAACTTACAAGAGGTATGCTAAAATCAGCACACCCAAAATACTGCTACTCTATCACTACATCATCACTAAATCATTAAACTGGTTAAATATGGAACTAACACTAACAACAAGGAGTCAATCTTTTCTCAACCCACAAAAATTTAAGTTCTAGCACATATTATTTGCCAAAAGTCCAAGGAAAACGAAAACGCGTAACATTTTGGAAGTCTGTTGTGTATTAATATCAAATAGTGTTTACTGAAGTTCTTAAGATATAATATGATTTTTATAATTTGTTGCCCCTTCCTTCTGGAGGCATGGTAATACATAAATTATTTCAAAGATGTAGATTCAGTATTTTACAGAGACAAAATTGTTATTTTTATTTGTCCACACATGTTGTCAAGTCTGCTTGCTTAACTGCTACAAAGCACTGGATTTCACTCAAGCTAACATTTGTTACTAATTTGAAAAAATTTAGAATGTGTATTTATGTAATTTGAACTCTAGCTGTTAGTATGTATTTGTGAAGAGTAATTTGCATAATTAATTAATTCCTGTTTGGAGATGGAGATTAAGAAGCCGTATTAGCTCCGTATTTGTGAAAGGGGAGTAATTTACCACTGTCAACAGTAGGCACAGCTTGACAACAAACTGAAATAGTTTCCAGATTTCAACAAGCAAAGAACTACACATTCCATCCAATTAAAGGTAAGTAGTGCTTTGAGATTAATGAAAATGGAAGCCTTTGAAAAGTGGAGTAAATTCTCCTTTGTAGTATGTCCTACACCACAAGTGAATTTCTCAATATTCCGAGAATGACTTTTTTTATATACAAAGGTATTATTGAATGGGATCATGAAAGTAAAGTTTGAGCCGAAGAAAGAAGGGAATTTATTCAAACAACAAAAGAACAAAGCTTTATTCCCTTCTACCAATCTGCATTTCTCTCTCTCTCTCTCTCTCTCTCTCTCTCTCTCTCTGTGTGTGTGTGTGTGTGTGTGTGAGAGAGAGAGAGAGAGAGAGAGAGAGAGAGAGAGAGGAGAAGAGAGAGAGAGAGAGAGAGAAGAGAGAGAGAGAGAGAATTTGAGTATCTATTACTTTTTATAAAAATTCTGTATAAACTAATGAAAAGAAACTTCCTACCACTACAGGTAGTCCTCAATTTACAACAGTTCATTTAGTGACCATTCAAAATTACAACAGCACTGAAAAAAGTGACTGACAACCATTTTTCAGTTTTGATCACATGATCAAAATCCAGACACTTGACAACGGGTTCATACTTATGACCGTTGCAGTGTCCTGAGCATGTGATCTCCTTTTGCGACCTCTTGACAAGCAAACTCAATGGGGAAGCCAGGTTCACTTAACAACTGGGTTGCTAACTTATATCAACTGCAGTGATTCGCATAGCAACCATGACAAGAAAACTAGTAAAAATGGGGCAAAACTCACTAAACAAATGTCTCACTTAACAACAGAAATTTTGGGCTCAATTGTGGTTGTATGCCAAGGACAACCTGCACTTGTGTTCTCTAGTAATCTACCCTGATTACAGCATTCATAGCATTTGTTATTGATTGTAAAATTGATTGCAATTTTATGGGTCTGACACGGATTTTAATTTCTGTACTTTGTAATTTGGCATTATAGTTTATTTTTACTTTACTCTTTCAATATGTTTCCTTTTTTAAATTAATTCTTCATTAATTAATTTGGCATTATAGTTTATTTTTATTTTACTCTTTCAATATGTTTCCTTTTTTAAATTAATTCTTCATTAATTAATTAATTTAATTAATTCTTCATTAATTAATTTGGCATTATAGTTTATTTTTATTTTACTCTTTCTATATGTTTCCTTTTTTAAATTAATTCTTCATTAATTAATTAATTTAATTAATTCTTCATTAATTAATTTGGCATTATAGTTTATTTTTACCTTAACTCTTTCAATATGTTTCTTTTTTAAAAAAAATTAATTTTATTTTAGAGTGAGTTGTTATTGGCTTTACAAATAAAGCAAAATAAAATAAAAAGCAATTTCTTACACTGCACCCAGAGCAAACAGGAAGACAAATCAGGAAGTATGAGGATAACTTGTCTATTTCTGAGACAGGTGACTGATCCAGCTCATCCCTGGCTATATATTTTAAATTTCAAAGAGGAATTTTAAAGAGGAATCCTTCCCAGCTAAATGCTAGGGATTCAGCACAGGACTTTCCAAAACCAAACACCTGGCATATTACAAAGCTATTGGATACCCCTTTACTTTCTGATTGTCTTGAAGCACAGACAGAACACATTCAATTAAATCTTACTTTACAGATACTGACTTTATCAAAGCTTACCTCCGATGAAGTGACTCTGAAAATTTAAGGCTTGCATAAATAAATTCTTTAACCTGGATATAAATCTGAGGCACTGACTGTGACATTGGAAGTTTCTTTGGAAAACGGTGCTGTGGAAGCAAAACAGATTTTCCATGTGGTACTGTATGTCAAAACAGCAGAACAAGTAAAAAAGAATCTGATCTCAAATCTAAATTATATTTAGTTGTAACTTAGTTACTTAATTCTATTATAATTTAACAACTAAGGTGATTTACTTAACAACTGTACCAAGAAAAGTCATAAAATGGGGCAGAACTCATTTAACAAATGTCTCACTTAGCAACAGAAATTTGGGGCTCAATTGGTGGTCGTCAGTCAAGGATTATACACACAAACAACACACATATATATGTAAACATATATTTATTTCCTTAAGTTTTCGCGGGTATTTATATGTATGGTATTCAGCTCTGTTCGGATATTTTCCCAAGTCATTATATATATGTGTGTGTGTGTGTTTTCTTAAGTTTAGTTTGCTGTGTTCTGCTTGATTAGTGTTTCTAATATCTTCTGTCTCTTTTGTGGCTTTTTTTGTCTTGATTGGCTGGCAACATTGTGTTCCTGTATTGGAGGCTTTTAGAGCGGCTTGGCTCCGAGTAAATGGATGGCTATCATTTGTTAGGAAGCTAGGTTTTATCTGGGTGCCTGGTTGGGGTGTGTTTGAGCTGGAGGTATGGGGGGGGGGGAATCTGTTTATGCCCAGGTGTTTGCCTGGCTTATGGTGTGGAGATTTTTTTGTTTGTGAGTGCAGGCTTCCAAATAATTGACAGTCTGGTAGAATCATCTCTTCTATTCATGCTTTCAGGTCTTTTTTCAATCTCTATGGCTTCTCTGATAATTTTGTGGCTGGGGTTTTCTATAGTGGCTAGGGTTTTGGTGCCATTGAAGTTGAAGCAGAACACAACAAACTCCAAGACCAATAAACGCAGACCAAGACTCCCAACCAATCAGAATGAAGAAAAAACCATTCTGGCACAGCAGTAGGCTAGCCCCAAATTTAAAACTGAAACAGCTGTAAAGGTCTGACTCACAGACGAACACTATACAGAAGCCTGATGATGGCAGATGAGATTCTGCCAAAACGTTGCTACAACTTTAAAAGCACAACTATAATGACGTGGGAAAATATCCAAACAAAGCTGAATACCATAAATGTAAGTACCTGTGAAAACTTAAGAATATATATATATATAGATATAGATATATAGATATATAGATATATAGATATATAGATATATATATACCTGATTATGTAAGTTATGAATTTAACTTGTATAGAGTTAAGATGCTTATTATTTACACATTTAAATTTTTTTTCTCAATTTCCCACATTAAAATTTGGGACTTTTTCTTTATCCTGTACAGAGGTGGATTTGAAAGCTATACAGATGCAGATAGATAACTCAACAAGACATCCATAACATTTATTAGTTCATCAGGTATCCTCATAATTCACATTTGTGACGAAGTTCTTCTTTAATGACCAATCCTTTGTATGTCTGCCTTGCAGTAAAAGATGGTTATCTCCTAACCCATCTCATAGGGATAGAAAGCAGCTCCCATGAGTTAGGGAGTTCGAGCAAAAGTGAGGAAAACCTCCCCCAACCCACCAAGGGTCAATTCAGTGACCAATCAGGATTACAGATGTGGTCACATGACATGGACTACATTTCCCAGGATACCTCAACTACATTTACCATGATGCATTCCCTTAAGGGGACAGCTCATAATTCCTAAGTAACTATCCAATTCCCATAGACTGACTGGGACAGCACAGGACTAACCTTTGGAGATGTGGGAACCTACAACTATGGCTTTAGAGGGTTACACGTGGCCTGAAGTCCCATGTTATATATCTCTAAGCTACTAGAAGCTACAATGGAATCGATTAGCTTAAGACACCATGTGACCCCCCACGATTACAGTTTGTAAGAGTTTGTGTCCCAAAGGTGCTTTCTTCAAGAGGCAACTAGACTTTCTAGTTTTTTTTTGGAGACATTTTGCTTCTCATCCAAGAAGCTTCTTCAGCTCTCACTGGATGGTGGCGAATGGAAGGATTTATACTCCTTACAGACAGCTGGTGATTTGCATTCTTTTTATTTGCACTACTCAGGTGATCCTGATGACACAGATAAACCTCCAGTTGGCCTCAAGGACTCTCTTAAAAAATGCAAATGACCAGATGTCTGCAAGGAGTATAAGTCCTTCCATGCCCCACCATCCAGTCAGAGCTGAAGAAGCTTCTTGGATGAGAAGTAAAACATCTTCAAAGAAAAACCACAAAGTCCAGTTGCCTCTTGAAAAAGCACCTTTGGGACAACCATGACCTGGATGACTGAAAATCTCCATAGACATAAAGAGTTTGTGCTTCGTCTGCCACTTGAACTTAACCCATTGTGATTTATTCAACTACTCCAGTTAAGCAACCAATGTGTAAATTGGGTCACTAGAAACAGATCCTGGTTGATGAGGAAGATATGATTCAATCAAATGGCAGTTTGCTGCTTTTTTCAGTTACAATGGTAATCTAGTTTACCATTGTTTAGAAGTAAAATATGTATCCAGTTCTATGCTGTTCTCAGTCCTGTTCAAACTAATATTTTCTTCTCATACATTTCCTGTTTTTTTAAAATTTAATAATATTCTTGAAATAATAACCTTGTTTTGTGCATGAAGAAAGAGGAGCCAAGAGCCTCTGAATATATCCACTTTTTCTTGGTTTTAAAAACTAATACATGGAGTCCTATATATGTTCTAAGCTTGGTTGTTTGCTTGCAGATGTTTCATTAACCAGCTAGGTAACATGATTAGTGCTTTCCCTGCTTTCTGAAGTATTTGACCCTATATGGCCAAATGATCATATATGGTTCCAATAGAAGAGAATTTTGGCATACCAGAGGCTCTTTCATTATTGGAATGAACCAGAAAAAAACTTATATGCCACGAAGTTCTCTTACCTTGTCAAGTTCTGGATCTTGAAAAGGAAATTTACTAATCACAAGTTTGTACTCTTCCTCGTTTGATACAGGAATTGGACTGTAATTATCTGCTTCAAAAATATCCCTGCAGGATTTAAGGAACTAGTTAGGAACATATAGTTCAAGTACAAAATACGATGACACAGACGGGCACAATCCAGCCAGGGTTAAGCTTTATTGCATCACATTTCTTGCAAAGGGAAAACTATGCATTCATAAATTCTGATGTCAAGAATGTTGGTGAGTTAAAGTACTGTAAAGTATAGTTAGAAAAGGAAGCAAAGAAGTATCACAGCTGCAATTAATTGTTAATCTGAGTAGACAAGAAATCATAATACACTAACAAAAAATTGTGAAGCTACAATAAAGAAGTGGCTTCATATGGAAATGTAAACTTATTTTACTACAACAAGTTGAAATCCCCACAATACAGGACTAGTGATCATGGTATAGAAATCAAAGCAATAGGTATGTGTGTGTGTGAGAGAGAGAGAGAGACAGAGAGAGAGACCGAGAGAGAGAGAGACAGAGAGAGACAGACAGACAGACAAAATAAGCACATGGAATTATAAAATAAAACCTCAAATTAATGTTGATATATATACAGTCTGTCAGAAATATTGATATGTCTGAAACTTTCTAAATTGCTGCCATTTCAGAAAACAAATACCTCTACAAAGATTGGATAATGAAATCTTCAGATATTTAACCATTAAAAATAAAACCAAAATTGACAGTTATTTAGAAAAGCTTTCTTCTTATCTTGCAAAACTCACCTGAACAATATAGCCCATTTTTTAAGAAGAGTCTCATTATACTGGTCTCTTATTTCAAATAAAAGATCAAATAGTCTGTTGACGGGGAAACCATAACCCTAACAAAACAAAAGTAAAATAAAAAAATATTTCAAAGGTGCAAACAGAAGCGAGCATATGATACTACAAAACTGAGAAGTTTGAGGCCTGTATCCTTCCTTGTTTTTGCAAGTAAAGGTCAGCATACCACAATCTCTTTCCCATTCAATAGTCCACTGGGGACTTTCTTTCCTCCTCATTCCTAAAGCAAGCTTGTTCTAATCTTTTTTCTTTTCCACGGCTTCTCATTTATCTCTACCCTGCTTCATATGGCAATGTTGGAGTTCTTTTAAGGCAGGAAGGAATGGACACCACTTTCCTTCACCATGCTCTTTGTACAACATAGGGGCCAAGTCCTCTACCATGATTATCTGAATATATGAAGAGAAACAGAGGAGGAAGGAGGAGAAGGGAAGGGAAGGGGTTTCATATGAAAATTCAACCTTCCCCTTCAATTAATAAACTATTATATATTTCTTCCATTGATCTCCTTTGCCATTCTGGCAAAAATATCACTCATTCTCTTCCTATCAAATGATGTACAGAAGGTGTGTTCAAAACACAGCTAGTAATGCAGCCACACAAGAGTGTAATTTTTTAACATTATGATGTGCGTTTATATACAGTAACTATATTATATATTTTATATGCAGTCCAAGACAATGCCTCTTCATTTTGTGGGGTTTAGGCAAGCCAAAACGTTACACAAGTCTAATATCAAGTATGGGCTTATAGGCAGCTTTCTAACTTCATCATATTTGAGCACAGGGTATTTATTTCTTGCTTATAAAGTTGATCTACAAGGCCAATTGTAGACAAACAAAGACTAGACCTGAGAGATGGGGAAAATGGACTATTATTTGCACCGCATATTGAGCCCCTGACTGAAGAGCAGAATATATAATAAATAAATATTCAGAATGACCAGGACTGCAACTCTTACTATTTTCCTGGAGCTTTGATTTTGCTGAATGGGAATCCCAGCATTGCTGTCCTAACAAATCTAGAAGATACCAGGATATAATAGACAAGTCAAATATTACTGGAAACACAGATATCTTGTTTGCCATGCTCTTGTCCTTTTTATTTTTATGTCTTTTCTGTGTTTGAGAATGTTATTAGTGTATGCTTAATTTTAAGGCAGATATTTCTTGAATCTAATTCAATAAATTAAAAAAAGGATAGTAAACAGACATTCTATGTCTGAAATGCCAGCATGCTACCAACCTGCAAAGTATCCGCAAAGACAACTATCAGATTCTTCAGCTCCAGAACGAGATCAGGATCAGTGCAATACGACTGAAAGTTAAAATATCAGATTATCTTTAAGAAATTAAGCAAATTGGTGTTTGTCTACTGATGTGTTGCTCATTTTCAACAGCTGTAAAGCTTATAAGGATGTATTTCCAACAAGAGTGTATGGAAGCTTACAAGCAAACCATATTGGCAATAGGACTTTCTCTTGCTTATCTTCCTCAGAAATACTTTTTTCCTTGAAAACGTTTCCCTTCTTGTCCAAGAAACTTCTTGAGTTCTGTTTTTCAGTTCCAGAACTGAAGAAGCTTCTTGGGTGAGAAGGGAAATGTTTTCAAGGAAAAAAACCCAAGAAAATTCAGTGTATATATACACTCTTCTAAAGCCACCCCCAAACCTCTTCTTTTCCTCCCCATCACTAAATTTCAGATGTAAATGTTGGCTCCTCCAATTTCTTCTTTAAGTAGAAACTATAAAAATATTTAAGAGAATTGTTGAGCTTGATTAGAGGTGACGGCACCGACACATCCATTCAGTTTGCCTGGCAATTTGTAGATGTGGTTTGCCATTCTCTTCTTACAGAGTACTTTTTTCATCTTCCCACTCTAACTTGGGTATGTGGGATCAATCCCCTGGTGATCTCTCTTCCAAGAATTAACCATATCTAACACCCCTTAGTTTCTAAGTAAAATTCAGATAAGGTTGGCCTTGATTCTGTCATCTGCTGAGACCATTAAAAAGCGTTACTGATGGTAACTTGAAAAATATCACATGAACATGTGTGGGGTTTTCTATCTACATGTTTTCTCTATACATACATAAACTTAAGACATGTTTTTTTCAGGCACTTAATATATGCTTTTTCCATCAGACTTGGGGATCCATGGAGAGCCTGCAAGGTGGATGTATGAGGTAAGTGACTGTTGTTCTCCCACATTCTTGGGGTTTATATGTTTATTTTATTTATGGCTGACTCCTTGTATGTAGTTTTTAATGGCTGTTACGTTTCTGTACTGCCCACAGTCACCTTTGTGTTAGATGGGTGGTTACATAAATGTGATAAATGAACAAAAGAAATAGCCAGGGTTTATGTTAGATCACCATTTGCTTCTATTTATAGATAAACTGTCATGATAAAAGTCCATCAGCTATTAGCAATTTTTGTTGTTTTATTCTTTTATAGGCAAAAATTTGCAAAACAAAATTAGAAAAATATAACTTTATAAGTCTAAATGGCACTTGTTTATAATTCCCCAAGCAAAGAACAGCTAATAGGGTCTAGTAGCTAGTGTACAAGTGTGTTACAATTTAGAGCTGTCCTGAGGCTAAGAGTTTTTGCCAATGAAGTTTACTTTGGAAAAGGGTTTGGAATTATAATTAGAAACTATTTCTTCCTGCTCATTTCAATGATAAACTAATTCACTCTGATCTAATGAAGATGTCAGTTGAAACTAATTAGGACAGATTGCAATAATAAGAGCAGATTAACTCTGCATATTCTAAACTGTTTCGACTAAGAACAGTTTGGAAGACCTGGGGAGTTGTAACTCAGTGGAGGATTATGCAGATAGCCCAGGGGTGTGACTCAAAGCCTGATACTGCAAGGACAAACAAAGGCTTGATGGGCTCTCCCCCAAATCTGAGCAATTTTTAATTACCAACACTCCCCCCCCCCCCACATGTTAGACTTCCATTCTGCACCATCACCACAGCCTTCCCTACATTCTCCTTCTTCTAAACCTACTCTACGGTGGTCTTAAGTAAATAAATTTAAAGGGAGAAAAAAACCCGGCTCACTTACCGAATGAGTTCTAAGGACAGCAATAATCTTGGAAAGTGCCATGTTCCAAAGTTCATCTGTGTAAGCTCTCGTTATTAATCCTTGGGTTGCGTGTAAAATGTGATCCTCCACGACAAAAAAACTGAACGAAGTAACAAATCATGGAATTAATGTGATTTTCCTGAGATATCGTTGATAAAGAGCAATAAAGCCCAATGCTCTCTCTTTTCCTCCCCTTCTTTCCTCCTCAGCCCCCCCCCCCCAAACACTTTTGTAGCATCGGTGCCATTTGCACCTTTGGTGCTTAAGTAGAGGGAATATTTGAAGAAACTCATGCTTCGCCAATCAATTAGGACAAGTATATCTGAGATACAGTAATAAATGAATAATAAATAAACCTTTACTCTCAAGCCACACATCAGTGGGAGAGCATATTTTTTGTTCATGCATTCAACCTAACAGGATTTTGAGAAATCAAGCCAGGAGTGATTGACCCTAGATTGTGAACTTTATCATAAGTCAACAAAAAAAACAACTGAATATGGGCTGGGCTGTGGTGTACTGAAGACATCTTGGCAAACAATGGATGTTGCATAAATGAGAGATTCAGTCGATTCCTATCTAAGAAGAGAGCAGTGTTTCTACTTAAGTTTATGTCTTGTCATAGATATCATAGTTGCTGTACATAAGGCTCATGGTTTTAACTTATATACTATGCAACTTCAGCCTGTAAATTCTGGGATTCTGTAGTGAAAAAGTGATAATAGTCAGCAAGCATTGAAAGAATATCTCACTAGAGCAGTGGTAGTCAACCTGGTCCCTACTGCCCACTGGTGGCCATTCCAGCTGTCATGGTGGACGGTAGGGGTTTTGTCCCCTACTTTATAAATCACCATTACTGTGGAACCGGTGGGTGGTTGGAGAAAATTTTACTACTAACAGAGATACAAAAGTGGGCGGTAGGTATAAAAAAGTTGACTACCCCTGCACTAGAGTATCAACAGTCTTTATACCCAATATCCAATTCATTATATTTAAAAAAATATTAAAAAGTTTTAAATAGGATAATAAAAGGTAATGCAAATAAAAAAGAAAGAAAAAAATTCCAGAAAAAAAGAAAAAAATTATTTTAAAAACCTTCCCCCTACAAGAAATTGACTTGCCACCACCATCATAACAAGGACAAACAATTCCATGGTTTTTTCACCTCCTTTTAGCTAACAAACATCCCATAAACCATCTCTTAATAGGTAAATTAAATTAGTAATAAACATCTTCTTCAATCCAGTTACCACCAAAAGATCCAAATAGAGCTTTAAGATTTTAATATCTGATAGATCCAATTATTTAATACACACCAGATTTACTTTCAAGAAAGCTTAATTTGTTATACGATGATGGGAGGAGCAAGGGGCACAACTGTTCCCATCCCTTGGTATCTTAAAATATCCATTGCTGGTGTTAATATACCAAAAACAAGACAAAAGAGCACATGCAAACAAGTTGAAAAAAACTACAATAAGTACATATAGCAGCCATCCTCACCCTACAATTTGACTGAAGTATCTTCTGTAATCTTCTACTGTTTCATGCTGTAAAAAAAGAACACAATCATTTAACAGAAACCAATTTGAGAGATTGTATAAATCTTTTTTTTTTTAAAGTTCAAGTACCATGTTGGACTGTGGCTGTAAAACTAGTCTGGCTTGTTTCCGCCTCTGCTTTCTATAGTAGTTTTCAAATGTTTCTGCATCACCCTAAACAAAAAAATATACACAATTTTAGACATCTCTTTGTTCTCCCAAATATCTTCATGACAAACTTTCCCCCCCATATTTCTGAATATGAAAAATATCCAGAAACAGGATATTTGAGGAGCATATAGGAACGTTATACCTGATAGAACTAAAAAACTCAGTTTTTCTAAGAGCAACCAAAGATTGATGAGCTAATTCATGCAGGAGTTCATACTATCACATACTGGCTTAATAGACTGAGATACGAATGAACCTATAAACCATGGAGACATTCAGCTGGGAAACACTATAGTAATAAAACATGAATCTATAATTAACTATAGCTTCTTGTTCCTTCCAAAATGGGAAAAATTATAGCAAATAGCTTCAGAACAAGTCATGAAGACGAAGAAGCCATGAAATGACATTAACTTCAAATGTTGGCTCAATTCTAAAATTATTAAGCATTGCTTGGTAGTTTGGGAAATATAGTAGCAGAGGATTGCTTCCACTATGAGGAAGAATGTTATATTGACAAGGAAAGGTCTTTGGATGTGCTCCAAATGTATCTGGATGTTGTCCTGCCCTAAGGAAAAGCATGCCATTGTAACCAGAATCAAATGTTTTTAAATCACTGAACTTTATTTTATTGTATTGTCCTTAGTTCCAAAACAGTTATTAGGTATGCAGAATAATAGAATTGGGTCTTCTCATCCAACCTTTTCAGACAAATGGTTGTCTATGCCAAGGAAGATAAAGCAGCCTCTCTCTTCCAAATGATCAAAAACAGTTTAATTTCCCCCAACGTGGATGCTTCCATATGTTTAGATTTTCAGTTCCTATCATCCAATAAACATATTTGGCCATTAAGTAGTGAAAGCAAATTTCTGGATCATCCTGGTGACTCCCTAAGACCCTTTCTTACCTACACGAATTCTTTTTGTTGCCTGAGGACAGGACAAGAAGCAATGGGTGGAAACTAATCAAGGAGAGAAGCAACTCAGAACTCAAGAGAAATTTCCTGACAGAACAATTAATCAGTGGAACAACTTGCCACCAGAAGTTGTGAATGCTCCAACACTGGAAGTTTTAAAGAAGAGATTGGATAACCATTTGTCTGAAATGGTGTAGGCGGTTGGTCTAGAAGACCTCCAAGGTCCCTTCCAACTCTATTATTCTGTTCTATTCTATTCTGTCTGCCTTTATGGCAGACCTTCTCACAAGTAAACAAGGATTGGAATAAAGGAAGTAATCACCCTGCATCATCTCAAAGATGCTTTGCTGCTGAGTTAGCAATGAAGAGTCCCTCAGGGATACATTTCTTGCTTTCCCCACAATCTTTTTTTCCACAGTAAGAGATGACCTGCATATTCCTCTGGGATTCTTCAGGTTAGGTCCTAGCAAGCCTTGTGTTCCTATCCAATCAATTGCAGAAGAGTACTATAGTGGGATAGTAGCAGGGGTGGGATTCAAATTTTTAAAAACCCGTTCTGTGGGCATGGCTTAGGTGGTGGGCGTGGCTTGATGGTCATATGACTAGGTGGACATGGCTTGGTGGTCATATTATTGGCTGGGTGTGGCCAACTCAATATCACTCACATCAAGACACGCATCTCCTCCCCTGGCCTCTCATGACTGTGGGGATGCTGCAACAGTCGTAAGTGTGAAAAATGGTCATAAGTCACTTTTTTCAGTGTCACTGTAACTTTGAATGGTCACTCCACACAAGCAAAGTACCAACAAAGGAGGGGGAAAAACTCCAGAGACATTCCTGAGACAATAAGTCTAGCCCTGCCAAGAATGTAATAAGGGTTAATGGAGAGGCAGTTTCTGTAAGCAACACCAGAATGTTTCCTTCCGGCCTTCCTTACAGGATTAGGCCAGTAATTTCTTCTAACAATTAATTCTCCAAACTGCTTAGAATGTTAACAACTGGTTCTAGCGAATAGGTGCAAACTGGTAGAATCCCACCCATGGATAGTAAGACTCTGCTTGTTTAACAGCAAGTTGATCCTCATAAAAATTGAAAACACTGTATATGAATGTTATTCCAAAACATAGACTTTCCCCACTGTTAAGTGTAATAGAGAAGATGTCTAAGAGGAAAGATTACAAACCTAGATCAAAACCAGGATAGGAACAACTAATCAAATATCCTCTCCTGCCAGAGGCCAAATCTCATATATAATGTGCACCTGATCATCAATATGATTTAAGCTAAGCTACTGTAACATGAATCTCATTGTTTTCAGTGAGACTATTCTAAACATTACTTAGCCTTAGCAAATTTTGTAGAGTTGTAACCTTGGCCATTAATTTCTTCTTTTTATGCAGCCTCCTCCGTCTTTATCAAGTTGTTTTGGAAAATTAGGCTATAGTACATTAGGAGACAATGGGAATTAAGAAGAGAGGGGAAACTAGGGGAAAATGTCTTTTTATGCTGGTAAAACAGAGCCTCTAGTGCAGGGGTCTCCAACCTTGGCTCCTGGAAGCCTGGCGGACTTCAACTCCCAGAGTTCCACAGCCAGCAAAGCTGGCTGTGGAATTCTGGGAGTTGAAGTCCGCCAGGCTTCCAGGAGCCAAGGTTGGAGACCCCTGCTCTAGTGGCTCAAAGGCTCTTGTCCTTACAGAAGGACTCTTTTTATGAATGAAAAAACAATGCTGCAACTAAACAGACAAGCATTAGCAGCAGGCAATCAATAGCATGCATATGTTTATTATTATACTACACACACACACACACACACACACACACATGTTTCATATATAGCATATACGTACCAGAACTGAATAAATATGTAGGCATCTATATACAGGAGAAAAATCTACCAGATCGTGAGCAGTCAAAACCTGCAGAAATACATCCCCCCACCAAAAAAAAGGCAAGATTATAACATCCAGTCAGCTATAATATTACAAAGCAAACTTTTAGTCTAAATTAAAAGAAGGCTCAAGGAAAGCCAATATTGTTCTTTACGAGCAAAAATTTGTTATGATTACTTACATGATTGTTATGGTAACTAAAGAGGGGATGTACTTATTCAAAAGGATTATTACTATGTTCCATCAATCATAAAATACACATTATAAAAGTCCTCCCCAAAGGTGCCTTAATCTAACACAACTGGAAGGTGAAAGCTTAAGCAAATGCTCTCTTCAGCTTGCTCATTTTCTTGCAGACATTTCACTAGCCTAACTAGGTAACATCATCAATGCACTGACGTTACCTAATTTGGCTAGTGAAACATCCACAAGAAAACAAGCAAAGCTCAGAAAGCACCAAGGACTCTTCATGTCAGCCCTGAGCTACAAATATTCTCCTTTATTGGCAAGAGCTAATTAGATAAAGAAAAAAAGGGGCAATGGTAGTAATAAATAACACCAATGTATTAAACAGTACATAAATTATGCATCCTCTCACCTTATTTTGGGCTGCATAAATTCAACAAAAATTGAGCACATGTACTAGGTGATGATTTCCTTTACGAATACAGTAAAATCCATTTGTAATGGAAACATCCGTCATGCGAATAAAGGAAAAACATTGTTTTCTTTATTGTGAATTTTCTGCGATTTTGTACTTTTCTGCCATCTCAAATAAGTTCAAGATGCTTTCTGAAGTTATCTCAATCTAGGGCAGCTACTACTGCAATAACTATTTGATAATTGATGGTTTAGGCAGTGAAAGTGAAGCTGTTATCTAGGAAGAACAAAATGGAGATCACCTCTTACATTTTCTTCTTTCCTGATAATAAAGAGTAGCACAAAAATTCAGCTGAATCAAATTCATATGAACAATATTTATCAAACACTATAGCACTTTGTGCCATGAGCAGTTCTTTTAAAGCTCCATCTTGTATCAGAATTTTTCGGTATGAACTTCAGATTTCTGCATATTTCTGAGCTGAACCTTGGTCTACACCATACAGACACCTGAGCATCAAAATACAATATAGTCCACTGAAATACCTCCTCTTCGTGTTCTTCTTCATCTTCTAGAGTCTGCTTTGAAACTATTTCGTTCCTTGCTTCTGCAATCCCATTGCTGCTTATGTGTACGTTCTTTCCACAGCACAGACTGCTCTGCTTCTGAAGAGCAGTATTAAAAGTTTTTTGCTGCTGTGCCTGCATTAAACAAAGCCCATACAGTCAAGAAAATAATCGACGAGGTCTCCTTTACAGTCCCAAGAAACAAATGCAAGTCATGACTAGGGTAGAGTTGCCGAAGAGGTCATCTCCTAATGTTTAGCTCAGGGGTGTCCAACCTTGGCAACTTTAAGACTTGTGGACTTCAACTCCCAGAGTTCCTCAGCCAGCAAAGCTGGCTGAGGAACTCTGGAAGTTGAAGTCCACAAGTCTTAAAGTTGCCAAGGTTGGACACCCCTGCTTTAGCTGGATCCAGCAGACCTTAGCAGCTTTCAAAAGACTGGATGCAGTGTGACAAACTTGCTGTGCGGCTGAACATATGGTGGAAACAAATGTGGAAGAAGGCTGCTAAACCTTCTTTCAACCATTTATATATATATATATATATATATATATATATATATATATATATATATATATATATATATATATATAATATAATATATATATATATTATATATATATTCATATATATATATATATATGAAGTGGGGGATGATATAAGGAACGGAAGGAAGAAATATATAGACAAAACACTCTGGCTCCACCCAAGCATATCCATTTTACAGCAGAACATACCCTTGGCAGTATGGTCAAGTGACAGAGACCTTTAAAAGAGTGCTTATGGGAAGAAGACAAGAATCCACCCCATTCTAGAACCTCTCCAAGATTTTTGCCACATATCTAGAATTACACATAAAGGCTTTCCAGAACGATTCCACTTGTTTTTGTTTTGGCATGCTACAAAGATGAATCTCATTCATCCAGTTTTACCATTTAGATGCAAAATTGTATTTTACAGTTCAAAATGGGTAGGAAAAGGCTATGTTGCTGCAGAGAAGGCTGCCACATGGTGTTTGCATAAATATGTGTTCATAGTGGTAATAAAGAGGCACTTGGATACTCTTCTTTGATGGGAGAAAGTTCCCCTGAGAATAGGAACAAAAGCTAAATGTGATCGTTGCAGCCAGGCTTTATTGAATAATATTAAGAAAATGAGCATTTTGGGAAGTTTACCTGCTTCATTGCCATTTCACCAATTTTATCTGAATGTTTCCGGATGCTCTCCAGGAAGTCCTTCAGGTCTGACATGGAAATCCCTTTAATTTCCTCACGAAGTTTTGGAAGGTTCCTCATCATGATTTGGCAAAACCGATACTGACTAACTCTAGGGAAGTATATGTTTTCTAGCTGTTCCATTGTTTTTAGAGCAGAATAATATCTGGTAGGGAAAAAACAAGAAACCATCTTTTTTTTTTAAACAGAAAGGGGGAAAAAACATAACAAACATAATTTTTAAACAAAAAAAATGATAACAGCGTAAATTCCAGATCCAGAATAATCTAGTCTCATATAAGAGTGGAGAAGAAAAGGAGGAAGAAATGGCATTGGATACACTTTGGAGCTTTGTTTTTTTTTTAAAAAGTTACTGTTTGTTAAAGATTAAAAACATTTGGAATCTCAAGTCTGATTGTGTTTGGTGGGGGGTTAATTCTCTTTCAATCATTTAAAAAAGAAAGTTATGAATTTAAAATTTTACAATATTTTTTTTTCAGACTATATGGCAAAAGGGTAAATACAGTGCTGATTTTAAAAAAAATTAATGGATTAAGGCAGGGGTCTTCAAATTTGACAGCTTTAAGATTTGTGGATTTCAACTCCCAGAATTCCTCCACCAGTCATTGTTAGCTCAGGAATTCTGGGAGTTGAAGTCCACAAGTCTTAAACTTGCCAAGTTTGAAGACCCTTGAATTAAGGGTTCAGAAGAATTTGAATTAAAGACTTTGTAGTTAATTAAAAGGACTTTTTCTTGTGGGAAAATATTTTTGTTTATATCTAAATAACTGATAAGACAAGTTTTAAGGTTGGACACTAGAGGCGCACTAGAAGGAAATAAATATATCAATGGCTAGGTTAAATGGTGTTTTGTTGTTGCTGTTGTTGAATGGGTAAAATACTTAATTATAACAATATCTGCTATTACAGAATTGGAAGATTTTATTGATGAGAAGCATGCTCCATTGAATAAAATTGAAATTGATCCGAATGTGGATTTCAAAATGATAGCTTATAAAAACAGAGGGAAATAATTTATTTATAATAAATAATACTGGATGATGATTTGATCATTACACAAGACATACAAATATCAGAAAAGTGATATGGATAACTTCTCTACAATGAATTTAACAAAACCAATGTTGGAATTGTCAAATATTTCATTAGAAGTGACAGGGAGAATATGAACCACGATATAGATAATATTTCTTTACTGAAATTACAAAAGTAACTTCAGAATTTAGACTTCAGAATGCTAAAACTTCTGAGAGAAGAGATAAAGGGAATATGAAAAAGTAGGTGTTTAGTTTTTGTTTGAGGGAACTAAAGATGGCTGGGAGAAAGAAAAAAGAATACAAAATCAGTTTATTTTATCAAGGTTAATATAAATGGATTGCTATTCCTGGCAATGTCTAATGGATTTTAACAGTTTGGGACTATATGACAGTGTTTTAAGGATTTTGTTTATAAAGATGGAGTGTTATATCTGGTGAGGTTTAATCGATTTTTGATTAAGATTGGATGACAATGCTTTAAAAAATCATTTGAAAATGAGGTGGGGGTGTTTAAATAGAAAATGAGACATAAATGTAAAAGGATGGATTTAAAGTGGATTTATTAGGAGCCCTGGTGGCATAGTAGTTAGAATGCAGTATTGCAGGCTAACTCTCCTAAACCTGTTATGAATTCGATTCTGGTGGGCTCAAATGCTGATTCAGTCTCCCATCCTTCCAAGGTCAGTAAAATGAGGATTGTTGGGAACAATATGCTGATATTATAAACCACCCAGAGAATGCTGTATATGCGTCTAAACCAGGCTTGTCCAATCCGCGGCCCGCGGGCTGCATGCAGCCCAGGTCGCCTCGTAATGTGGCCCAACGCCCACCCCAACCTTCATGAAAGATCCAGCGAGGAGGAGCAGGCGCGAGGTGGTGCGAGGCAGGGCGAGGCGAGCAACAGAAAAGGCGGGAAGCTGCAGTCCAAAAGTCCCGCCCCGCCACCTCCTTCTGTTGTTGTCACCGCCGCCGCCGCCACTGCTGCTTCTGCCCCTGCCGCTGCTTCTGCCCCCACCGTCGTTTCTGCCCCTGCCGCCACTGCCGTTTCTGCCCCTGCCGCTGCCGCTTCTGCCCCCGCCGCCACTTCTGCTCCCACCGCTGCCGCCCCTGCCGCTGCTTCTGCCCCCACCGCTGCCATTTCTGCCCCTGCCGCTGCTGCTTCTGCCCCTGCCGCCACTTCTGTCCCCACCGCCACCGCTGTTTCTGCCCCCCGCCGCCGCCGCTTCTGCCCCTGTCGCCACCGCTTCTGCTCCTGCTGCCACTGCTTCTGCCGCCGCTGCCGCCACCCCCCGGAAAATTAATAAAAAATAAATAATTTTTAATAAATAATTAATAAAAATAAAAATAATTTATTATTTATTATATAATTTTATAATATAATTATTTTATAATAATTTATTATATATGCGGCCCAAACCAATTTTTCATCTTCTAATGTGGCCCAGGGAAGGTGAAAGGTTGGACACCCCTGGTCTAAACACTATATTATTAATGTAATTTGAATATTATTAAGATGTAGTTATAAAGCCTTAAACTATTATAGGGAATGGATTTAGACATGGAATTATTTTTTTTTAAAGACATGGTCTTAAGCTTTTTTTAAAAAAGAGATGGTGCTAAACTAATTACACTTGCTGGGGAACAAGAGGAAAATTTCATTTCTTTTTTTCTTCACTTTTTTAGTTTCAATTGGTTTCTTTCTTTTTTATATATTTTTATTCTCTGTAGAATGTATTAATTTTATTTGTATAACATAATGCTTAACAAGACTATTACCAAATATATATATATTAGTGATATATAAATCCTAAGGGAGCCAGAGACTGAAAGATAGCAAGATTAAAAAAAATAATTAGAGAAGGATGAAAACAAAGCATTTGGCTATATTATACTCTTTTCCTAGCATATCCAAGCAACTATTCAACATAATTAAAAAGCCTGAATTTTAATACAATAAATACATGTAGACATTAAATGAATGTGACTTATAGGGCGTATCTCACTAGGAATTGTTATAATTATATTATATTATATAGTTTATTATATATTACATTTTACTATATTATATATTATGTCAAAGAACAAATAGAAAAACCTATTCATTTTGATTTATAATTATTCATTATTAATGTTTACATATTTATTTAGAATTTGTTTTGAAATTTACATGGTGTACCAGATGACAACCAAAGACAAATATTAACCAGTGAGGAAAATCTCTATTTTGCTATTTTGATAATGTATTAACTATTTGTTTTTAAATAATAAAATCAAATCAAACAATCACTGGACTTATAAACCAAATTTAATTATTTCAATTTCATGCATATAACTTAATAATTTAATTTCTAAAGCCAATTACTAACTCTTCCAAATACTTTATTTTTCCTCGTGAGAATTGTTCATTTGTCATGAAAAGCATGGAACAAAGGAAAGAATACAATGACCAGATCAAATTCATTAAATGTCCTCACTAAAGTAAGCTTTACTACTCCATCAGTAATTGCAATAGACAAGTGGATGAACCAATTCATTAAAACATTTAGCTGAGTTAAAAACGATTAATTCACCTTCTGACATTCATCTGCTCTTTTAACTTGCTGTACATATCCAATACTGTAAGGAAAAAATGTTAAATGTTATAAATTTCACTATAAAATATATAATCCAGATACAGATGCTTTCCAAACTACCAGTTTTGTATATAAATGCATTTTTGACATTGTGAAAGTTTTACAACCTAAGGATCAAAACTTAAAGTGGAAAAATCAGTAAAAATAGGAATTTTAGAAAGTTAGTTTAGGTTGATCTCAAAACATTTTTAAACTTTGTTTTAACTCTTTATTGGCCACCCAACACAGTGAAAATTACAATGGATTTACAGCCAAATATAGATCACTTCTGTTGGCAGGAACATCTGTAACAGGAAGAACACATTAAGGAACCATGGTATTTTACAGATAATGGTAAAAATGTAATGTTTCTCTATATAACTAAAACCAAATGTCTGAAAGGAGGATTTGGGAAATGTATATAACCATGTTTCAGCTTATCTTTGAAACATTGGGAGTTCCAT
The DNA here is from genome assembly GCA_033807585.1 of Hydrophis major. NCBI lineage: Eukaryota > Metazoa > Chordata > Lepidosauria > Squamata > Elapidae > Hydrophis > Hydrophis major. The sequence continues at coordinate 84,315,332 of CM066331.1, read as the reverse complement.
GAATCGTTATATAATATTCAACTACATGACAACATTGTATTTATAAATCAATATCATCAACAACATTCCGTTTCTGAATATTCTATTAATATCCTGAATATGAATGAACAAATTATTATTTTAAAAGACAACTGATTGAAATGCATTTAAATATCCTCTTTAAATCTTTAAGCAATATTTGCTCCAGAAAGTATCACAAATATAAGTTCAATTTTGTATTAGTTGTATTGAAATTTATCTACATTTAACTTTGAAGTGACGTTTAGGTACTCCTACATTTGGCATTTAAGTATTTGTAACTAACCTGGAAGGCACAACTGAAGTTTTTCGACCACGGTCATAATATTCCTCTGTTGAAGTCTACTCTGGATGACTTCCTCTGTCTGAGCTAGCACCTTGAGTATTTTCAAATAGATTATAGTTAAATCAGGTACACTTAAGTCATATTCCATAAAACATTTGTTGAATTAATTGGAAAAGCCATTTTCTTACCTCTTTTCCAGCTTCTTGAAGTCTTCTGTTCGTATCAGTAACTTGAACCTTAAAAATGATTTCACCTTTATTAGAAAAATATGCATATAATGCCCTGATGCAACTGCTCACCCTTGTAATCAGATCATGCTTCATGAGAAACTTAGAACAAAGAAATGTAAATCCAAATTAACTCTACAGCTTGAACTTGAACTTTTGATCACCAGGGCTTTTTGTTAACTTCAATTAGTTATGACAGTTCTTTCTAACAGATTCAGTGGCAAACTTCTCAAATTTACTTGAGATTTTTGAACTTTGTTTCTATGGGTCTGTCAAACAATTCAAATCACTGACCCAATTGACCACTGGTCCTTCTTTGATAACCTCAGTGAGCTCTATGTGTCACTCATTGTCTGCAAGAAATGGTGACTGAATTTTATGGTAATTAAACATTCATACTTTGCTGAATGCAAACACTGGGTGGTTGATTAACATCAAACGTGGATATTGCCAGCCAAGCGACATTTTAATGCTGCAGGTGCAAGCAGTGCTCGACCTCAGAGTTTCCCACATATTAAGTGACTCATTAGGTCATCATAATAAGGGAGCACATTCTAGTTTATTAAAAAACTCATTAAATTCTGAACAAAGATGCTCAATGACCTCATTGAGTCTCTAGTTATATGAATATCCTTTATATAATGCTGTTCTACTCATAACCTCTGCTGAACTATGCTCATTCTGTCTGGGGCACCTTTTTTCTTCTTCTTACAAATGTGCAAAGGGAGCTAAGAGGGACTATTTCCACAATTTACTTCTGAGGAAATCCCAACAATTTCAGCCACTTTTTTGGAGAAACATCTGCGGGGAGAGGAAATTTCCATGTTGGAATTGAGCGCTCAGAAAAAAGTATCACAAAAATATATCTCAGCCCACTTCATCGAGGGGTCCCCAACTACTGATCCATGGACCAGCACTGGGCCCAGCATGCCAGAGACCGGGCTGTGAAAACAAGAAATGCCCCATCCCCGGGATGCAGGCAGCATACTAAACCATGCCCACTCTGATCTGCGGAAAACCCTCTTTCCTCAGAACCGGTCCCTAGTGCCCAAAAGTTTGGGGGCTGCTGAATTAAACAATGCTGTAAACATCTTATCCTGGTGCCTGGAAGCTGTGAGGGTCTGGATGGGGAACAACTAGCTTCAGCTGAATCTTGGCAAGTCTCAAGGGCTCTGGCTTTTGTGGCCTGCCAATTCCAGGACTATGTCATTTTTTAGTGCTGGATATGGTTGCACTGACCCAGTCAGTCCTAGTGCATGATCTGAAGGTCCTCCTGGAATCATGACTCCTGCTCAAACAGCAGGAGGCAGTCATGATCAGGAGGGCCTTTGCACAACTTCATATTGTGTGCCAGTTGTGCCCGTTCCTAGATTGGAGAGTGTCTGCTCGTGGTCGCTCATGCCCTAATCACCCTTCCATTGGACTATTGTAATGCGCACTTCACGGGTCTGCCCTTGGAGAATATCTTAAAGCTTCAGCAGGTTTAAAATGCAACAGCACAGGCAGTTTATGTGTGTTTCTGGAATACACACATTATATCTCTGCTTTGCAAGCTGCCCTGGTTACCAGTGTGTTTCTTGATCCAGTTCAAGATTCTGGTTTTGATCCATAGTCCTCCATAGCATAGGCCAGTTCATCTGAGGAACTGCTCCATGACTGTGGTTAACATCTGCTGTTTTCTCTTAGTCTTGTGGTTGTTATTTTTTTAATAATTGTTATATATTTATTGTTTTACACTTCTCTATTTTTCTTGTGTGCTGCCCAGATTTACTTTTTGTGAGACGAATATGTCCATGTAAATGTAACATATAAATAAATCAATATTTGCTACAACATTTAGAATTGATCTACAAAATAATCTTTTACTTATTTATTTATATTTAATTACTAAAAGTAATTGTAGCATTTTCACAGCATACTGTACTTCTTTTGTCACTTTTGTAATGTTTTGAGTCATTATTCAGAAAGCATCTAAAGATATCACTATTTTACTTTGAAAAAGAACATGTGGCCATAAATCCTGCACTCTAGTACTGCACAAAATAATCATTTCATTATTTTTTTAAAATTATTTTTAAAACTGCAGTTCCTTACCTTTAGTTTCTCTGCATCAGCCCTCACTTTAAGAAGTTCTGTAATGGCATCCACAAATCCTTGATGGTGAAAATTGCACATTTTTTCAATCTCTTTGTCATGATTACGTATACACGCATCCAATTTTTCCATAAACTTCTGGTGTGCATTTGGCTGGTCGTCATACACAGACCTATCAATGGGTACATACAAAATAAAATGTGAACAAAATTAACATTAATTTAAAAGCCTTCTATGCATGACTTTGCTTACATTGATTCAGTGGTGAAACTCATCTATCTGTCCACTCATTGTATGTCCAAATTATACATTCGGGGGGGTGGGGGATGCCACTACAGAAAAAGAAAACCAATCTTCAAGTATTCCTTGATATTATTTTTCAGGCCTCTAACTCAAACATTATTCGTTCTGTTAGCCCTCTCTAGTGGACAAATTCCAACACTACCTAAATCTGTATTCATGGATAAGTAAAGAAAATCCAAAACCAAAATTAGAAAGCTTCTTTTAGAATAAATTTTACTTGTCCCATCTTTGAATACAGTGAGACAAACTATAACAGGTGATTCCATTGCCCTCAGCATTTTGCTCATTTTGATTTGTATTTTGTGAATTCCAAACAAACTCAGGATATCTCGATCAAGATTCCCACCCTGAAGCTAGACACCGAATTAAGATTTCAGAATGACATCTTCAGCTGTTGTTCTCCTTGCCAATCCAATGGCAAAAGGGCCATTTCTTTACAGGGTCTGCTGTGCTACCTTTCATCAGACAAAAGGGTCGACTCAAGGAGTTTAATATTTGTAAGTTCCATTGGTTTTGTTCTGTCTCTAACAAGCACACAAAACTTATAAATATCTAAGTTGATAAATGCTATTGGTTCTGATGCAAAGAAAGGGTTTAAGAAACTATGGCAGAGGGAGGTAATCCGAGTGCCTCCCTTTTATACATGCAAATTTTATATGAGCACATATACATGCCCATGTATTCCTTTTTACAAGCTAGCATACCTTGAGAATATCTGCCTGTCCCATCACACCGGATAGGACAGGCATGCCCTTCCCTGAAATCTTGCCATCTAGTGCAGGGGTCGCCAACCTTTTGGACCCCAGGGACCACCAAACTCATAATTTTAAATCCCAGGGACCACTAACTGGTTCTGTGGGTGTGGCCTAATTTGTGGGTGTGGCTTAGTGGTCAGGTGACTGGCTAGGCATGGCTTGTATGTAAATACGGTATTATAAATATTTATATATATTGAATTTTTTTATTAAAAAAGCAACTTTTACCCAAAATCAGACAAAGCAGGCAGGCGGATTAAGTTGCTCACAGAATCACAGATTCATTCAGAAATCTATCTACCATTGGCTAGCTCAGTCTGTCACATAAAATTTGCTTGAAAGCAAACTCATAAAATTAACTCACAATACACCATCTATGTAAATATTGATTTTTTTATTTAAAAAAGAGCAACTTTTATCCAAAATCAGGCCAAGCAGGCAGGCAGATTGACTTGCTCACAGAATCATGCAGTGATCTATCTATCTGCCATTGGCTAGATCAGTCTCTCAAATTTGCTTCCCGTGAGTCTGCATTGAATAATAGAACCTTCAGTCCTAAGGGAGGTTTGGCTGTGCTTAAAAGCAGAGCCGAAGATCTAAAGACTAGCTGGAAAGCAAGAAATCCATTTCCTGCTTCCTAACTAAGCTAAATCTCCTGGCACAGCAGAACACCTGATGGTTGGAAAAAGGAAAAATAGCAATTTAGCAGGCAAGTTTGCCAGATAAGGAGTGAGTGGGTGGGGAAGGTTCCCATGGGCCATATGGGCGGCGCAATCTTGTGTTTCTGTGCAGCCTGGATTAATTGCTTTGGGGGAGTGCTCTGAGGGTGAGATTTCTCTGCGGCCCACCAAAATTTTCTCACGGCCACTGGTTGGCAACCACTGATCTAATGGGATCTCAGAAGCCTGCCATTTCCATAGCTTTCCCTACTTGATGGAACCCTCTTGGTGATCCCATATCCTCTCAGCCTTTCAGAAGGCCATCTTGAGTGGGCTTTTTACCCAGGCACTGGGTAGAGTTAAGATGTCTGGAGCTGATTGTGAGGGGTTCCAAAGGAAAGACTGGGGCGCCAGGTTTTGTTTGGGTTTTATACTTTATTGGTTTTATTGATGTGGATTTTATTGTTGTAACCACCCAGAGTTGTGTTTTTAGATTTTTACATATCTTTAACTAACTAAACAACCAAAAACACATACGAAAATCAGAACAGCCATACAGCAGTGCAGAATAACAACAACTAACAAAATGAAGTGTCACAAAGACATTGGAAAGGATCTGTAGAGGTTATTGTAGAACCAGCCAACACCAAAACATTAGTATGCAGTCACATATTAAAAAATAACAGAGGCCAAAATATATTAAGAGGACAGATAAGTTATGTCTAGTGAAATAAAAAAATGTCAGCAATGATAAAAGCAAACAGGATTTGTTTGCTAGAATTCCTATCTTCTTGTTTTGACATTCTGATTCCTGCTATTTTGTTTATACCCATATCCTACAATCTGGCATCTTCTCACCAACCCCCGGATTTGGGGAGGGCTTATTATACCGTCACATTCCTAATTTAAAAAGCTACTAGTTTATATTTTTATAAATTAAAAAGAAATCAAGGCACTCTTCTATTCAAAAGCAAGTTTCTCATTCTTTTATGTTAATACATAAATACAATTTTACATGCTAAATATTTAGTTTGTATAACTTTCTTTCAACTACAACCATTAAGAGTAGATAGCTTGGTATGTTCTAAATTCAGTCTATTCCACCCCATCATGTTTTTCTTCATTTTTTTTAAATCTTACATCTGAGAGCCATTATAATATTTTGTTTTAGGCAAGGAGATCCCAGTTTAAGTCCCCAGTAGAGTGGACAGGACTCATAAAAACTGTCTGACCCAATTTATCTTAAATGGTTATTATTTGGGGTTATGATGCCTTGAGTTCTCAGACAGAAATATCATAAAAAATGAAACAATCATACATTAAATAAATCATCCTGACATCTGCAATGATGTTTGAAGGATAATATTTTTGGAGGGAAACATATTTTCTCCGTGTTGTATGGAAACAGTGCCACCTTGTGGAAATGAATCATCATGAGAATTGACATATTCATTTGGTGGTATTTCTAACCCCTCTAAACTGATCAGAGATATAGATCTAAAATAACATGTAATGTGTTTTAACAGACACAGTAATAGAAACAGACAAATTATATAACATTTCTTCTGGAGAGAGGGAATCAACAATTAAGTAAGCACTAATTCATCCTTCAATACCATATTCTGTTGGAAGGGTAACATTTCAAACATTGTAAACATGACAAATTGTGTATAATACAACATATATTATATGCAATCTGTGTTTAACTGAATTTTTTTTACATAGTATTTTACTCTCATGCTGGTGAGCTCATACTATGTCTTGTCTTTGTTATTTTTTCTAAAGAATTTCTATACTGCTTTTATTTTTCTAGGGCTACTACTACAGCACATTGAATATGTGGAAAACACAAAAGAAAGGTTGACTGGACAGGACAAAAGTAACCACTCATAGAAAATCGGTTACATGAAGTTAATCATTACAAGTGTGTACATTTAAATAGCTCTCTCCCCCCCACCCCCACCCCTTATTGTAATATAAATTGGCCTTATCCAATTTATTGGTGACTGGATTGTTTTCCAGATTTGATGACACAGCTCAGTTAGAACCTTTGCTGATTCTTCTTCTATTGCTTACCATATTATCGCAATCTTCTTGGAGCTGGGCAGCCTTAACAAATCTGATGAATAATTAAATGTTTCTTTCTTTTTTATGCCAAATCAGCTACGTTGAACAGATCAGGAAACTGACATGAATGGATTTCTGTTTCATATTACCCCTAGGGCTAGAATCTGAAAAGGCTTCAGTGAAATCAACCAGAGTACATGTTCTCTTCCTAGTGGGTGAGCAGCCACAGAATACAATCATGATGTAGCCACACAACTTACGTCAAAATGAGTCAAAAACAGAAAAGATAATGCAAATTTGCACACAATTCTCAGAACCTGAAATCGAATAATTATAGTGTTGCAGTAATTCTGTTCATACAGCATATTGCATTTTGCCCAATTATTTTAGGTATTTACCAGCACAAAAATCTAAATATGAAAAGCAGCAGCCCAATATTTATATGTAACCAGGCTTGAATAATCACAGGTAGGCCGCTTTCTCCTCTTTTTGTCTCTGTGAAAAGAAAAGGGCAACTCAGGCTGAGAAGGAACAGAAACTACTAAAAAAAGTGAATGGAGAAAGGGGCATGTTGTGAATGAAGTCTACGTGCTAGACATTCACAAAACTGCAGCATACTTGCCAGGTGCAAAATGTATTAAATTTCCTTGAACAGAGATGCTCTGTCATTTATAGAAAATTAGTGTTCCCAAGCTTTTTCCTTTGCTGGAAGAGGAAAAAAAGGATTTCAATATTTAAAATTAGAGTCCCGAACTCTAAAGGGAAGTTATGGATCAAGACTAGCATATATAAAGGATAGCTTCATTTCCCACAGCTACTGGTTAAAATTTCATGCCTCCAAGAAGGTGGGGTGTTCAGAAAACTGAAGTAAATGAGCTTCTTGCTTTGGAAACTATGATTTCTCTAAAATTAGGAAACATATATAGTAAGCAATTGCATTTTAATTTCTGTTTTCTGTGTCAAGCATGATTGCCTTAATATTCAGCTAGTGAACTGGGAATAATTTCTGCCTTCCATACTTCAGGCTAGACCTGCAGTAATTCTGCTTCAATTTCATTAGTGTAGTTTTTTTTTAATAGCAGATCACTGCCATCTTGTGATCTGGCTGGAATACTGCATTTCCTTTTGAATTTTTTGAATGCTCTACATACAGCAATCTGAAAAACAAAGTAATTTATTTCCTTTGACATTCAAAAAACATGGTAATACTGAAAGTCAAAGGGTTTTTTTTTTAATATTTTGCCTTTTAAAAAGAACATTTTCATTTTCTTCATCTCTCATGAGTAACTATTGGTTGGCAGCGGCTATTTATCTATCGCTGTCCAATTTGCAAACCATGACTGGACACTTAACATCTATCAGAATCCATATATGCTAATACACACGCATACACACACACACACCTTAATCAAATATATCCATTTTGTATTTATTCCAATTTACACTTTCTAACAGCTAGAGCTATATTATCTGTTACTTATGAATAAAGCTTTAAAGTAGCATCAAACGGACTTCCATTAATAGCTACAGAAACTACAACATGCATGCATGCACACAGACAGACAGACAGACAGAGGGGCAGACAGATAGAGACATAGAAATAGAGAGATATATTCCATTCTATTATGTCCCAGAAGTTGATTTCTTCTGTCTCCTCTCAGGAATTTCTTCACTAATTTAACATGTCTCTTTTGTAAGAAAGCTTTCCAAGTCACTCTTCTAATTTATTTGACTGTTCTCTTTAATTATTTAGACATAAGAAGTCTCATTTGTTTAAACCATTGTGACATCTTTTTCACATTACTCTCATAGATATTTTTAAACCTATTTTCAAATCAGTACAGATTCAATTTTAACCAATAAAATCTGTTCCTTTTCTGCAGCCGCCTATTAAATCCATTTCTATTCAGGTAATCCTGGGTACATCAGGTCTTGTCAATTTCTGTAGAAGATAACAAAATGCAATAGAAAAAGAGAGAGATCATTGTTTCTATAATCAGTCTAATTTTTGACTCCCTGGGAAAGTAGAGGGAGGGTAACCTTTACCTCACTGTACTACTATTTACAGAAACAGGATCTGTACTTTAAGAAAATGATTTGGAGATACATCTAATCCAATATACCTAGATAGCACTAGAAATCATACATCAAACTAGACTTAAATGTGGAAATAAATACAGCTATGTGTCAAAGCAATTCAGTTTGGCCCCAGCTGATTAAAAACAGCCAGCTTGATACAGTGAAGTAGCTGTTTATACTATGGAAATTAAATCTAATGAATAAAAGAAAGCATTATTTTGTGAAGAATTGCATGTTTGTGGCAACATCTTCTCCATCAGTTTAGCATAACAAAATTCCAGATACATAAGGTGTAATTCAAGGCTTTTTGACTTGGCAGAGGAAGAGATGAGTTGAATTTTTATTTTTATTTTGTTCAACGGACAATGTATATGGCGCCTACCTACAGACACCATACGGATGTCAAAAGACAGTGGGATACACAATGTGCACTTTAAAAAAATAACTCTGAAGTCTTCAGATCTTGAACAAGCACAACACCTCGCTGGTATACATTTCAGTAACTCTGAAAAAGGTGCTGCCGCTTTAAAAATTACATTAATTTTGATAATTGTATTCCTTAAAGCAACAGTATTTTTTCCCCCCTTCAGCCTTTTTTTTGCATAGGCCTGAAAAAGTGTCAGCTGTTTTCAAGAATATCAAAGACAGAAATAGCTGTCTGCAACATTTTTGCTGAAAGACTTTTGAAATTTGCAGAACTCTAGTACTCAGTGGGGCTTTGAAATCCTCCTCCTTTAAACTATGACTTATTTTTACACATGAAAGTGTATCTAACTTTTTTGAGATACGCAAGATGCAGCAACATCCTCTTCAAAGACTGTAACTAGAAAGCCTCTGGGGAATCATTTCTCAAGGTTAGAAGATGCACCTGCCACACACTCATTTCAACCATTCTGCCCCCTATTCTCTGGAATTTTACAGAGAAATGAAAGATTCTATTTTTTTTTCTTTTTGGCAAACTTTGGTTGGGTTTATTCACTGGTTATTCTAATTCGAGGCTTAAATGTAGCCTTTCCCTTGATTTGAAAAGTGTAATTCGGTAGCTTTACATTATATGAAACCATTCATTTTGGCATATTCAATAAAGTTAACCCAAAACATTACAGGTAGTCCTCCACTTACACTTATTAATTTAATGATTGTTTGAAATTACAACAGCACTGAAGATAATATTTTATGACTGGTCCTCACACAACCACTGCAGCATCCCCATGGTCATGTGATCAAAATTTGGGTCATGTGATCAAAATTGGCAAGCATTTATGAGGTTGAACTTCCCATGACCATGTGATCACCATTTGCATCTTTCCTGGCCAGTTTCTGACAAGCAAAGTCATTGGGGAATCCAAATTCACTTAATGCCACATTATTCATTTAACTGCAGTGATTTGTTTAGCAACTCTGGCAAAAAAAAAAGATTCTAAAATCAGGTGTGATTTCCTGAACGAGCACTTTCCTCAACAATGGAAATTCTGGTTTCCAGTTGTGGCTGTAAGTCAAACATTACCTTTACTGAATTCTATGACAGGCATACCTATCAGGTTTTATATGTCAAACAGTATATGTTACAGACCAACTAATTTCTTACTAAAATATTGAAGTATAATTTTAAAAATAAAATGTATATTTTTAAAAGTGAATCGAGCAAATCGGTCACTACAATTTTCCCTAAAAATCATTTCCACAGAATAAATAGTACCTGAGTAATGAATGTTGGACATTGCCAAAACAATAAGCCTAACCCTTACATACATTCATAACTTACTGATCTGGAACACTTTTGAGATTAATATGAAGTGGAATATGAATATCTTAATCATTAAGGAAAAACAGTCAGGTTGTCCTCAATTTATGATTATGAGTCCAAAATTTCTGTTGCTAGGTGAGATATGTGTTATGTGAGTTTTGCCCCATTTTATGACTTTTCTTGCCACAGTTGTTAAGTGAATCACCACAGTTGTTAAGTTAGTAACATGATGGTTAAGTGAATCTGGCTTCTCCATTGACTTTGCTCGTGAGGTCGCAAAAGGTGATCACATGATCCCAGAATACTGCAATTGTCATAAATATGAGTCTGTTGCCAAGCATCTGGATTTTGATCACATGACCATAAGGATGCTATGACGTTTATAAGTATGAAAAAATGGTCATCAATCACTTTTTTGAGTGCTATTTTAACTTTGAATTGTCACTAAACAAATTGCTGCAAATCCAGGACTACCTGTTTATGCATTAGAGCAGGGGTCTCCAACCTTGGCTCCTGGAAGCCTGGCGGACTTCAACTCCCAGAATTCCACAGCCAGCTGGCTGTGGAACTCTGGGAGTTGAAGTCCGCCAGGCTTCCAGGAGCCAAGGTTGGAGACCCCTGCATTAGAGCAAGAATGTCAAACTTGATTTTATTGAGGGTCACATCAGGGTTGTGTTTGACCTCATGAAGTCTCACTCTCTCTTACCAAGGCCACAGACTTCTGATGCTAATACTCTGTATCTGTGAGCTTTTTTAAAAAATATATAATCATTTCAAATACTTCATAAAATAATGTCCAGGTGTTTCCTGCTATCCATCAGCTTTTTAAAAAAAAATAAGGACATATTCTTAATTCTGCAACAGGTTTTCTATGTGCAGCCTTTATCTGCGATCCCTATCATCCCATCCCATCCCTTGTTTGTTTGTTTTTTAATCACTTTGTTCTATTACCACATGCAGAAAGAATGGCATTCATTTAAATTCTGCAAACGGGGAAAGAATGTATAAATCTTAGTTCTTTATACTTGACTTGTCACTTTTTCCTGTATGTGCAATTTCTGTGAATTGTTCTCACTAATAGTATCCTGTTTCTACAAGCAGGAAGGGCTGAGTACAGTTTGTTAGTTAACATTGCTTCCTATAACCAGGGTCAATATTCTGTAATAATGACATTAGAGCAGTTATTGTTCAGTCTAGATAATCTGTGTATCTCACTGATAGTTGTTAATGGACATCCTTTGTAGTGTAACGTCACCTGATAATCAGTAAACCCAGATTTGCAATGGACTTCCTCCTTCCTGTTTTTACAGTGGCAGGCAAGGAGATGCCTCTTCCTGCCAAGCTTTTGTGCTTCTTACCAATTTATACAATAAGCACTTTTTTTTTTCAGAAAGCAATACATATTTTTAAAGTTTTCATTTTTCAGCTACTTGTGTCACATTAAATGAAGACACTGTGAATAAATTCAGATGAAACTATACTTTCAAAAGAATTCTGAAAACTACTCCATTGTAAGTGTTATTTCACTCTGTTTTAAGCAGTGAAAGTTTTAAGATTAAACGTTTAACCATTTTCTTTAAAGGTTTACTAACCTTTATTCTAAAAAAACCTCTTTCCATTATTCCCACCCCGGGACGAATCTGAATTATAGTTCAAATCCAGTGATGTTCACCCATGATGGAATAGATCACTGCTAGAAGGATCTCCCTCCCATTCATACCCCAAAGTTTCTTGGGTAATTTTCCAGAAGGGATTTTGTGGGCATGTTGCAAGAACACTATATAGGAGAAGGTAATGCTCGAAAATAAATCTACGTAAAGAAAGTTGGTACAGTTCCCTGTCAAAAATTGGGACTGAAGATTCAAACAAATCTCGTGAGGATATACTTAATACTTCTAATTTAATTAAAGCCAAGTAAAAGTATAACATTTGCCATTTATAAAAATATAAAAACTTGATATTTCAGTAAACTGCCATGATGAAGTAATAGGGTTTTCTCCATATTTTAAATTGTATGACAACATCTGACCATAAGGTAAAGTAATAAGTAAAAAGTACCATTATCAAGCAAACAATTATGGATGAAGCTACCGGTCACCTGAAAGAGCTTGAAGAAAGTCTGAGAGCTTGAAAACTTAAATATGGATAAGTAAAGGACAAAATACTAAACTGAAAGATCTTGAAATGGAAATCTAAGACAGAAGCACAAGAGTAGCAATAGCACTTATATACCACTTTCACAATGCTTTATAGCCCTCTCTAAGCAGTTTACAGAATCAGCATATTACCACTTCCACCCTCCCCCCCCCAAAAAAAAATCTGGGTCCTCATTTTACTCAGCTTGGAAGGATGGAAGGCTGAGTCAACCCAAATTGCAAGCAGCCGACAGTCAGCAGAAGTAGCATGTAGTACTGCATAACCACTGGATTTAGGAAGCAGAAAGGGGAAAGTCACTGACAGAAGATGTCTTCAAGATTGAAGTTGAAACCTATCTTACCTAAATGAAGGTTATATTTAATTTCGCAAATTTAGTCACTGCAATGCATAATGCATTAACTATGATTACAAGGAATGACTGGCCTCTCAGAATCAATGTATTTTCTTAGCTCTGTTTCTTTGTGCTTTTCATTGTGAAGCTAACAGAAAAATGGTATTGGGCTTGAAATTTAAACTACAACTTCCACAATCCCATAATACCACTGATCTGACTGCTAGCATAGTGTAAGATTCTGTGTGTGTTTTACTTCAGATGTTAAAATAGAACGTCTTCCACTAGACATTGATATGTGCTTGCAAATGGTTACACTGTACTTCTTGATGCACTGGAAATTGTGTCTTATGAAACAAAACAAAAATATATTTGCTGCCTTAGGACCTATCAGATGTTTTCAACTACAGTTCTTCTGATCTTCAACAGCTGAAATAATACAAACTTTAATTCACCACACAATAAATTGGAATGCACTAGAAATTTTGAAGAACTCTTGAAGTCACAAGAGAAGCCAGTACAGTTAGTTTCCAATTCTAAGGCAGGCACAAAAGTAGCAAAAAAAACACCCAACAACTATTGATGACTACTGTTCCAGATGTGCAAGAAAAGAACCTCTTTCAACTGTCTTATCAATACATGCACATAGATGCCTAGAATCATTTCATTGGGCAAAATTAAAATAACTTTAAAATAATTCCTAAATGTTTCCAGTTTACCTTATTTTGGCCCACAGGACTCCATGCAGAATCTTCTGCTCTATATTATATAGTAAGAGTATTATGTTAAAAGTAAGAATGCTCAGATTTTTTTCTACTTCAAAACCACTTGTAATCCTGTTTAGCTCATAATCCTTAACAAGAAACAAGGGTAATTGTCATCTGAATGCACTTTTTTTTTAAAAAAAGGAGATAAAGCAATTTTATTTCTCAGAAATTATTCTAGGCTATGTGGAACATTTTGGGAAAAAATGTGTATCTGTTGACTATTTCATAATAGAAAATGAGAGTAGTTTGGAGACCTCTGAACTAGAGGCACAAGATTACCAGACTGGAATGTATAATTTCTCTTTGACTGGATTAGCAAGCGTTTTTGTCGTACATGTCGATTCTGCCGTTAGAGAAAACTTTGCAAAAAGTTTTTTTGGTTCTCTTCAGAAGTGCCAAAGTAAAATTTCCCTTTTTATTTTGTGCACTGACTCCCCATCTTTGTTCTTTCCCATCATACTGGTGTCTAGATTTTTTTTATTGATATCTTAATACATATTGATTGTTTGACCACTAGATAGGAGCCAAAATCAGAGGGCTCTCTGATGATGTCTGCAGTGAAAGACCAAGTATTTAATATTAACCATTAACTCTTGACTGCTTGCTTGACTGCTTACTAGGTCAACCATACAACGAATCAACATAAACAGAAGTTTTAAAAGACCGACTTTTCTGGCCACAAGTTTTTTTTTTTCTGGCCATAAATTCTACAGTGTTCTTATTATAGTCAAGAGGACTGAAGAAGTTGTTCCACAGAGAAAACAGAGACCAACTAGAGCAGGGGTCATCAAACTTGGCAACTTTAAGACTTGTGGACTTCAACTCCCAGAAATTGAAGTCCACAAGTCTTAAAGTTGCCAAGTTTGGAGACCTCTGAACTAGAGGCACAAGATTACCAGACTGGAATATATAATTTCAAAACTACTTTTCCAAGATTCATCATGTACTGCATTGCATGTAGCATCTTAAGACAAAATATTAGAAAAAACACCACTTTCTAGAGCACAGCATCTTAAATCACCTTTGAGCTGCCTCACCTCTTGATATGTGTTCACAAAACACATTACAGGTGTTCCTGTGATGGAGCAAAGAGATTATATAGATTTGTTCTTAATCTACATTTCCTGTTTAAGCCTATCTAAAATTCAAATTTGTAAAGCAGGTTTCCTTAAACTGATGCTAACCAGCAATGATGGATTAAAATTTTGGGCATTTTGGCTAATCCAGCACTCCTAACGGGAACCAGATTGAAAAAGGCCGCTATGAAATATCATGTCCTATAACTATTTGTTGAGCAAACAGTGACTGATTTGGACAAGTGTGGGAAAAAGAGGACTGTGTTATATTAATGGTTTGTCATCCAGTTGTAATACTAACCTTAACAGTTATATAAATTAATTAACAAGTACTCCCATAAAGATTTACTGCAACTGATGAAACTACAGTAAAATGATCTCTTTGGATATAGTGTACATGTTTAGGCAGGTCAGTCCCAGGTGCTCTGTGGGCAGCGCATTACATTTAATCTTGTTTAAACTTGCTATACTTGATCACCAAAACTACACAGTTTTAAAGTAAATGGTTACACCTAAAACTCAATATAGCATCTCTTTGGACCATTTTAACATTTCCAAATAGTCTGATGCCAGAAAACCTATATTAATAATAGTAGGTGCTTTAAAATAATCAGTATGTGCCCTACAACTAATTACTAAACCAGCATAGTGAAAAAAAGTATGCATAATTTACAGCAAAAAAGAAACCAACCTATAATTCAGGGGTCTCCAACCTTGGCTCCTGGAAGCCTGGCGGACTTCAACTCCCAGAATTCCACAGCCAGCTTTGCTGGCTGTGGAACTCTGGGAGTTGAAGTCCGCCAGGCTTCCAGGAGCCAAGGTTGGAGACCCCTGCTATAATTGCTAAAGCAGTAGAGGCAGTATCATTGACTTTTGGGGATTGGGGTTGTATAAGTAAATTAGATATATTTAGATTAGGCTTTTTTTCACCCAAAACACATTCCTGATATGGATATTCTGACATCAAGTTTTGCTAACGCACTGCGGGGAAGGCAGTTTTTGGGGATACAACTATATAGATATCTTTAAAATAAATAAAACTTTATGTATCCATTCTTGATTTACAGATTTTTTTCAAATATTGTAAGTTTTGGAAAAATTCAAATAAACCCAACACTCATCTGACATTTACATTTTTTTCCTCTGATGTTCTCTCTAATCTATTTCAAATACTGCATTGCAATCCTGTGCAGAATTATAAGAACAACAGTTACTTCAAGCAAATTTATATACACAGAAGTCAACTGTGAAATTCATTTTGTAATTTATAAAAGTATAAAATCTTGATCGCGCATGCGCAGATGAGTGGCGCATGGCAAGGGGATCACGCATGCGTGCGCAGGGGTGGGGTAGGGGCCAGCACGCATTGCCTTCTGGGTGCTGGCATGCAAGCGCAATGAGCCAAAAAAGCTTTGCCACCGCTGCTCTAGTTTAAATGCTGGCTATGAATAATGAAAGTTGACAGATTGGGAAAGGTTAGTGTAAGAAAGTGCAACCTTGATTCTAATTTTAGAGGGGAACCAACAAGAAAACATTCTTAGAATATTATACGGTTTGCTAAATAAAATAGTTCTTTCCTAATTCTATTACTAGCTGCATCTGATAATTACTGCACTTCTATAGCTAAAGTTTTTCCTCCCAGGTTGAAAAAGAGCACTTCATTATAATTTGCAAAAACTACAGGGGAATAACACTTTAACAATATCCCCCAAGGCTGTTACAAATTGCTAGACTTCAAAACAAATTGCCGGGTACATATCAACTTAACGTAGCACTATTCCTCTCACTGTAAAAGCAAAACATATTGACTCAGCTTACACTATCCAAAATGTGATTTGTTTCATTTTGACTTAGCATTCAACTACTCTGGTTTGTAGACCATGGTTTATAGCTTAGTGTGATTGGTGAACTGGATCTACTGTGGCTTATTCAACAAACATGACCAACAAACTATTACAATACATAACTAAGGACACTTCAGAAGCTCACTGAACAGGTATCACATGTTGATGTCATTCTGTATTGTGAAACAAAAAAATTCAGAATGTTAAGACATCACCCACATAATTTGCATAAAGAAATATATCACAAGATGTGTTTATAATCAGAAAAAAACACCCATGCCAACATCTACACGCAGAATCACATATGCATGTAATTTAACCAGGCACTGACTTAGTTCTTCCTTCTGGAATAACCTGGAGTGAGTCCAATTCCAATTTGAAATATATGCTGTACCTAGGGAAAGTGCCTTGAATTATTGTAAAATTAAATTAATCCCTATACAGCAGGCATAAGCTCTTCAAAATTAAAGTCTTGAGTTAAGCTTAATTCCTGTTGACTTCATGGTTAATCATGTTCTAGTTTTTAAACATGTTTAACAGAGTTTGGGACTGCAATTTAAGAGCCATTGTATATTTAACCATCATTTGGCAGCCACAGGAGACCAGGAACAACAGGCCTGACAAGCTCAAAATTCCAAATTAGCATAGGTGTACCCAATATAGGGATCAAGCACCATCATTATCTTTAGAGTCTTTACTAAGGTATGGTACCACAGAACAAAACAACACAATAATTACAAATAAATGTAATAATATTAGTGCACAACCCAGTAAAGAATTGGATTGGGTAAGGCCATGGTACCTACGTTCAAAATAATTTAAACTAACCTGGAATTGTCAGCAAAATAAGAGTAGTGAAGAAGAATCACACAGCATCAATCACACCCATGGATGACTCTGGAGGGAGTGGGATGGAGATAGTCCATCCATCTTGGCTCTTCTTAACCTCCCAGCAGCATCCTTCTGATCCGGCTATGGAAATTGGAGGTGGGTGGTACTGTACTGTGCTGATTTTCCTCCCTTTTCCAGGCCAGTTCCAGTCAGTGTTAATAGAGGGAAAGATCTCCATTCCATGGCCCCTACTCTGTGAAGCGCCTCCAGGTTTGGTTCTCTGTCCCCTTCTCTTTTAAATTCAGATGAGGCCACTGGGTGATCTGGGGTGAGAATTAATCAATTTGCAGACGACACCAAGATATATTGTATATGTCTACCCCAGCACCCTTGAATGATGCCATGGATATCCTATCCCACTATCTGGAGGCTTTTGGGGACTAAATGGGGCAAAACAAGCTCCAACTCAACCCTAGCAAGACAAGAGTGGGTGTGGTATTTGGACCCTCCAGAAATAAGGTTCTTCCATCTTTAGTTCTGAATGAGGGTTGTACTACTCCAGACAGATCCAATGCTCAATCTGAGGGTCCTCCTAGTTTCATAGCTCCTGCTCAAAGATAAAATGACAATCATAGCTAGGAGAACCTTTGCCCCCCTTTAGATGGTGTGCCAGTTACACACATTATTGGAGGAGGCCTTTCTCACAGTGAATCATGCCCTTGTAACCACTTGTTTAGTCTACTGCAACATACTCTGCATGGGGCTGTCCCTGAAGAGCATTCAGAAACGTCAACTGGTGCAGAATGCAGCTGTGTGTGTAGTAAATAGTGCCAAATATATAGCACATGTAATATCACTGCTTCATTGATTACTCATATGTTTCCAAGTGCACATCAAGGTGCTGGTTGTCTCCCTCCATGGCTTGGGACCAGGCTACCCGAGATCACCTTTTTCCAAAGGGAAAGGGAAGACTGGAGACTGTCAAACCTGATCTGGTAGAATGGGCATGTGGCAGATCCCATCAGCCAAAGGCCCTATGTGGTGCTTGCAGGGACTCTAAGACAGGCCTTTTTTGCAGTAGCCCTGCCTGATGGAATAACTTCCCCTTGGAGATTAGAATGGTTCCAACCTTCTTGTCTTTTCGTAAAGCTCTAAAACCTGGCTGGGTTCAAGATCCTGGTATGCTGAAATGTGCTAAGGACTGTTTCCTGGCTTTATGGTTAACTGGCCAAATATCTCGGTTGCTATGCATATTTATTTTGAATATTTTAATTAGATTTCTATTGTTTTTTATTGTTTGAAAATGTTTCATTGTTTTAATTGTAAACCATCCAGACTCATCGACTGAGGTGAGCAGATATATAAATTGAATAAATAAATAAAAACTATATTGGAAACTCAGGACAAAAAGTACTAAGACTGATCCTGAGAGACAACTACTACAAGGAGATACTCCAGGACTTCATCTGTAGTAAAGAAACACAGTTCTCCACTCTTCCATTTCCTAAACCAACAATCTAGAAAAACATGTCCATACTAAACATTTTTCTGGGTTTATTTAAAAGGCTGTATATGTGAAGAGAAGATGAGAATCTTAGACTTGTGATGAGTATTAAAGAACAGGTTTGGTGGAATATCCTTATCTCATCTTCCTAATGCTGCAGTTGAAACATTTCAATATTAACTTTATTAAGTCATGCAGTCTCTTGCAGTGAAGAACAATAATTCAATTTCTGCATATTAATTGCACGAAGTGTTTATTATATTAGAAAACTATATTTGTTCAATATGTTGATCTGTTAAACCAGGGATGTCCAACTTGGCAAGAGGTGTGGACTTCAACTCCAGAATTTTCCAGGAAGCATGGCTGGTTGGAGAATTCTGGGAGGTGAAGTCCAGAGGGCTTAAAGTTGCCCAAGTTGGACACCCCTGTGTTAAACTTTATTTGAATTAAAAGGGTCTTGAATGCATTAAGTATTTCAGCACACACTTTAAATATTTTTATTCATAATAGGAGTAAAATGGGGGGAAGTTGCATCTATTTTAATGATGTCAGGTAGATTTGTACAAATTGCTCCAGTAAGATTATTTAAAATAGCCATAACACTGACATAAGATTACTGTTCAATTTTTTGGTGTTATTGATGACTTTTAGAATGCAGCAATTTAAGGTTTCTTCAAAATCTAGTATTACAATGGACAGTGAGAAAACACTAAGCAGCTAAATATATACAGATAGCCCTTGATGTAAAACCATTTATTTAGTGACCAAATTTACAATGGCACTGAAAAAGTGAGTTATGTATGTTTTTCACACTTGTGATCATGCGAGCAGCATTCCCATGGTCTCATGATCAAAATTCCAGACATTTGATAACTGATTCTTATTTATGAAAAATGCAGTATCCCAGGGTCATGTGATCACCTTTTGCAACCTTCTGACAAGCAAAGTCAATGGGAAGTCAGATTCACTCAACCATGTTGCTAAGTTAACAATCACACCGATTCATTTAACAACAGTGGCAAGAAAGATTGTAAAAATAGAGCAAAACTCATTTAACAACTGTCTTGCTTAGTAACAGAAATTTTTAGCTCAAAAGGGGACTAGCTTATTTATATCTATGGTAAAAGTCTGAAATGAGTTAAAGTCATAAAAGTATATTTGGCATTGACTTCTAGCACTTCACTCTTAATGCTGTCTCTGTAATTTTCTGGCTGAATATAGAGACAGGTAGTTAAACACTACAAAGGCTTCCATACAAAGTTTCTTTATTGGATCATATTAGGCATCCTCAAAGTATAACTCAGTTATGTTGAGATTCATCTAATGTCCAATCTTTGCATTGTTGTCTTCACAGTGTGAAAAGATAATTATCTTCATCCCATAACGATACAGCAAAGGGAGACTCCAGCACGATGCTGGGATCCAAGCAAGAATGAACAAAGCTTCCCCCAACCCAACCAGAGATCAATTCAATGACCAATCAGGATTACAGATGTGACCATATGACATAAACTACATTTCCCATGAGGCATTAACTACATTTCCCATGAGGTATTCCCTTAAGGGTCAGCTCTCATTCCCAAATTAACAATATACTGTTTAAACAGCACAACCCTTCTGCTAGGAATATTTACTGTATATATAATGTATAAACATTAGTGAGTTGGCCATTTTTATTTTGCACACGTATGACTACTACATTCAGGGCAAAACCACCTTTATCTTTTGTATAACTTGCTAGGAATTTGTATAAAATCTACTGAAATAAATTTTGTAATCATATGAACTTTATATAGCTTTGCATAAGCTCCTTCATACAATCTTTATATAGTAATCTCCCCAAACTCATGAATTAAGAAACCTGAATTTTAAAAACTATTGTAAGACATCTTATCCAGAACATAATTAGACAGAACTCAGCACCACAATATATCCCAAAATTTCTGTTGCTACAAGAGACGTTCGTTTTGCCCCATTTTACAACTTTTCTTGTCACAGTTGTTAGGTGAATCACTTCAGTTGTTAAGTTAGTAACATAGTTGTTTAGTGAATATGGCTTCCTCATTAACTTTGCTTGTCAGAAGGTTGCAAAGGATAATCTCATGACCGTTGGACACTGCAACTGTCATAATATGAGTCAGTTGCCAAGTGTCTGAATTTTTTTTTTTAAACAAATTTTATTGATTTTAAAGACAAACAAACCATCATTAACCATTAAATACATAAAACCTCTTTCCATTATTAATTTTACAAGTCAAGTAAAATATTATTTTATGCAACATAATTCTGTTTTGCACCATTTCAATATAAACATATAGATATCTCTTAACAAATTTCTTATTATTTCTCTTTTCGTATTCAATTTCATTGTTATTATTATTATTTTCTATATTTATCCAATTTATAATCATCATCTTCATTTCTCTCTGACTTGATTACCATTATTCTCATCCAACATTCCTCCAAGGTTTTATTAATTCTCAAACAAAACATAGACACACAAAACAGGAAAATATAAAACTTCTTTTAAGAAAGTAGTTTGGCCCCAGATTACCTCTCTTTGTATGGACTTCAATTAAATTCGTGCTCATCTTGTATACCATTACCTATCTTATTTACCATTCTATATCTTCTATGTAACTTCTCCCCACTTTTCATTCTTCTTATTTCTATTTTATTTAATTCATTTTAATTTAAATCATTATATTTGTATTTTTTGTCCATTCTTTCCAGATTATCCATTTATCTCATTCCCTATAGTAAAAAAAAAAAAAAAAAGAATTTCTCCTGAAATCACTGATCAGAGTATGATGCCTTTCTATCCTCCCCCTAAATTAATATTTAAAATAACACCTGATACCCAATCTGATTCTGCTTAGTACATTCTACCTACTAACCCTTAAAGAGAAAAAATAATAAATTCATAATAATTAATATAATTAGATAATAAATCTAAATATTAAATCTTATAACATTCCGATTATTTCAAAAAACAAGTGCTACAATTTTATTAAATTTTAAAATCTATCATTACTAAACATTTCAATATTTTAATCTTTTATTAATTCTTATAACATTCTTGTTTTCTATTTCTAATACATAATACCATCTTATGTACCTTGCAGAATCTTCTTTTTTAAAGAAATTATACCTTACCCTTTATCCCTAAAAAAAAAATCCTTTTTTCCCATCTTGTTTCATACCTTTGTGGCTTTTCCCTCCCTTTTCCCTTCCTTTCTTATCCCCCCTGGCCTTTTTACCCCCCCCTACTAACCTCCGCCTTTTTAGCTTTCCCTCTCTGTTGTACTCTTTTCTCCTTTTGCTCAGTAACATTGAGTTGGTTTTGCACCTTATTTTTACCTTTCTTAAGTATTTTTTTAAGTCTTAAGTCCTTCATTTTCCTTCCTTTCTTTCTCCTTTCTCTCTTAGTTAATTTTTTAGATTCACTGAAGATGGTGTCTTCTTCTTTTTCTTCTTCTCCTTCTATTTCCTCCATCTGCTGTTGTGTTTGCTGATAAATAGCAAGCGCCATTTCTAAAGAAAGAAAAGCTTCTTTCACAGCGTCCTTACTTTCTTGATATTCCTTTCTAAGTTCATCATCAGATAAAGCCATTCTTTGTTCTTCTTAGAGCAACCAAAATGTTTCAAAAGTTAAAACAATTCCTCAAAGTCCCAGAGACATCAATCAGTCCAAACAATGCACAAAGTTCCCGCTTTCTCTTCCTGGGGTGGTATCAGTAAAAGGGAAAAGAAAAAAAGCCCAATCTGTATTTTACAGTCTTGTTGCAATCAATTTCTAGTCTCAAGATCTTCAAGGCATCTCCTCCAGAAAAATCTTAATATATATATATATATATTGTCCTCTCCCTTCCCACTTATAACAAGAAGCCAAGTTTTTACCTTTTATAAAGAACAACAGGTTTCTCAATGGCCATTTGTTGATTCCATAGGGAAGGAGGGTAAACTTTCCTTTCAGCACCTCAATTTTGCCGCTTGAAATCCTCCTCTGGAAACCAAGTATTTTTCAAAAAGTCATAGTTCTCAGGATTAAACGCCTCTTAAAGTCCTGGATCAGCCAAAAAACTTTCTCTTGAGAACTTTCTCCCCTCTTCCTCCTGCTCAGTCTTACCCAGCTGCCAGCTTCTTTGTGGCGGCCATTACAGACCACCGCTTGACTGCCTTGAGAAAAGGGGGTTTTGCCGGCTGGGGAGGGGGTCTGCAACACCCCCAAACCCCTCACCAGCTCTCCCCTATTTTCGGCTGCCTCTGTGGGGCAGCCTTAGCCTCTAAACCCCTCCAAATCAGAGGCACCAAAACGGCTAGCGCGGCAGGGATTGTGCAGGATTGCGGAACCCTGCTGCTGGCGAAGCCGACAAACCGGAAGTTCCGCCAAGTGTCTGAATTTTGATAATGTGACCAGTGGTCTAAATGTGAAAAACAGTCATAAGTCACTTTTCTCAGAGTTGTTGTAACTTTGGTCACTAAATGAACTTTTGTTAGTCAAGGACTACTTGTAATTAGAATTGTCCCATGAAAAATATCCAAGGAATTAGAATCAATTTGTCTTATAACTTTAAGTAATTATATTTTTGTATCCATAATTATGTCATTTACTAAATACTGTACATACTTTCAATGGGTTCAGTTTATAATTTATCATGTACCTTCAGCAAATAAGCCCTTAAAAACCTCAGTATTGGATCAATAAATACAACCTGTTTTTATATCTCAGTGCTAAGCTATAAAGCATGGTTTACAAATTACAATACCTCAATTTAGGTAATATTTTAAGCCATAATCTGTTGATTGTTTTTGGTTTAGCATGTTGTATGAGCAAAATCAACAGAAAGCACGAAAGTTAGGGGACAAAAGTTTCATAGTACTGTATATAGCCAGCATATATTCTAGATATCAGATATAATCATATGACAGCAGTACTACACTAGTAAACATTCATCAACAAAAGGTGTAATTGCAACATTCTAAAAAATTATTCCATGGAGCAAGACCAATGCAGATGGAGCGGAAGGAGAATCACAGTGCTACATATTCTGAAGTCTTCCCATTTCCAGATAATAAAGGCCCACCCATATCTTTGTAGTAGAATGTAAATCCATAGTATTACACAACACTGTGTAATCAGTTAGAACAATAGAGCCACTCCACTTCTTTTACATAGGATACTACTACTGAACATATCACTAGAAGCAAAATACTACTAATTTCCAAATAAAACTGTCAAACATCATTTCAGAGGAAGCCGATTTAGAACTCGTGACTACCAAGGAAAGTCGCTGGTTTTGACAAGTCTCAAAACACCTAGAGTACACCAAGGTTTACAGAAACAACTTCACCTCCATGCCGTTTTTCCCCCCAGATATTGTATGGTGCAATTATTCCACCAAAGGAAAGGAAAGGAAAGAGCCAAAAGCTTGTTATGGGTAAGCTTCAGAAATGTCAAGAAATAAGCATGGGGAAAGAAAACTAGTGTCTTCTTGGCACACTTATACACTCCCGGGGGAGGGCAGGTGTGGGAGACTGAACAAGCCGGACCGGAGGAGTAGGGAAAGTAGAGCTCTGAGAGTCTTTCGCATGTCCATTTGACAGGGCACCCCACAAATGTCTCTATGATAGTATTATGTCATAGGACCCAATGATAGTATTGGAATTAAGTCTACTTGATTTATCAAGACATGTTCATGCCCTGATTTTATATACTTGTATCTATCAATAAACATTGTGATACTTGAATGTTTGTTGAAATGGCTGCTCTTTATATTTTTCTTTGAAAAAAATGGGCATCCAGTCTCGGGCTTCCGAGAAGCTGCACTTCCCACCCTGACTCCAGAGGAAAGTAAAGGGCTGCTTCGCCCGGCGATGGGACTGCCCGGCCGAGTCTTCGGAGGCCAGGTGAGCCGCCAGGTAAGCAAAGAAGACGCCTTTCTGAAAGAGGAACGGGGGGGGGGGTGAAGTTGGTCCTCCCCTTCGCAGGGGAAATTCAATGGAAGGAACCCCTTCCTTTTCCCCCACACACAGACACCTCACGAAGGTGGAAAGGCAGGAGACTCCCGGGGGAGGGGGAGTTGCAACCCCCTCGCCCCTTCATTTTGCACGGCAGAGGCGCCGGGCTCCCCAGGTGCGAGCTGTCACCGCTCCGGCGTTGCAAAACAGGGGAGACCGAGGGTTTCCGGCCTCCCGCCGCGGCTGCGGCACCTACTTTCGGACTCCCCCAGCCTCCGCACCCCCCTCCCCGCCCTCCGCCAGGCCCTCACCTCAAGGTGGGTCCCACACAGGCCGTCTCCGTACTCTCAATCTCCTGCAGGATCCGCTCATGCTCCGGCAGGCTCTCCGCCATCTTGCATGGGAGGGGAGGGAGACGGAGAGACAAGCCAAGGGGGCGGGCAAGGGGGCGGGGCCACCCCCGTTGCGGAGTCGAGGGGAGCGAATCGGCGAGGAAGGCGGGCGCCCGCGACCTTCAGAGCGGCTGGCGGCCTCCAGATGTGTCAGACTACAACTTCCATGCTCCTTGTACTCCGGAACACTTGGGGCGGGGGGGGGGGCTTTGAGTCTGTGTTCTAAAAGCACCTTGCATGCTGTTCTATGCATTTTTCCCCCTTGGAGTGAAAAGGGAGTAGTGTGTAAGGCGCTGTTTCTCAACCTTGGCAGCTTTAAGAGGTCTGGACTCCAATTCCCAGAATTCCCCAGCCACTTATTCACACATCTTAAAGTTGCCAAGGTTGACGAAGCGCTGATATAAAATCCTAGTCCTTCTGTTCTCTTCTGGTGTGAGAGTAATTTCTGAAGAAAGTCAAAAGCCATCAAGGTTTAACTTAAATAAATTAAATTAAATCAATTAAATTAAATAAATGATCTGTCTTACATATTGGCAAAAAAATCAGAAAATAAAATACGAGCTGAATAGTCAAGACCTTGTTGATGATCCAAACTCTAAGTTTTTTTTTTTTTTTTAGTATTTATTTGATTTGTCAATCCCAAGATACAGGCATAAGAATAAATACAGTTTTGAACACATGAGCTAGATACTTATAAGAAAAATAAAAAACAATAGGACAGGGACGGTAGGCACGATTGGTGCACTTATGCACGCTCACTAGAACTATATAGCCAAAAAGGCATTAAGAGTTGTTAACCTAATCCTGCATAGCTTTTTCTTTGGTAATATCACACTACTAACTAGAGCATACAAGACATTTGCTAGACCAATATTCAAATACAGCTCACCAGTCTGGAACCCACATTACGTATCTGATATTAGCACAGTTGAGAAAATCCAGAAATATTTCACAAGAAGAGTTCTCCACTCCTCTACTCCTTGCAGAATACCTTATGCCACCAGACTTGAAATTCTAGACCTAGACAACCTAGGACTACGCCGCCTTCAGTCCGATCTAAGTATCATATATAAAATTATACATTGCAGTGTCCTATCTGTCAGTGAATACTTCAGCTTCAACCATAACAATACACACAATAGATACAAACTCAACGTTAACCGCACCAAACTTGATTGCAGGAAATACGACTTCAGCAACAGAGTGGTCAATGTCTGGAATACTCTACCTGACTCTGTGGTTTTTCCCCCAAACCCCAAAAACTTTAACCTTAGACTGTCTGCTATTGACCTCACCCCTTTCCTAAGAGGTCTGTAGGGGGCGTGCATAAGCACACCAATGTGCCTACCATCCCTGTCCTATTGTTTCTTTTTATTTTTCTCATATGTATCTATTTCATGTATTCATAATTATGTTTATATTTATACCTATTATCTTGTAAGCGATTGACAAATCGAATAAATAAATAAATAAATAAATAAATAAATACTATGAGAGGAATCTGCAGCTAACCAAATGTTGCTGAACTTCAAGAGGCATGGAGGATAAGCAACATCTGGATAGCCAAACATTTTCTAAGGTAAAGATTCCCCTCGCACATACATGCTAGTCGTTTCCGGCTTTAGGGGGTGGTGCTCATCTCTGTAACAAAGCCGAAGAGCCAGCGCTGTCCGAAGACAACATCAGAAGATGTTGCGTCGGTCTCACCTGATGAATATACCTGAGTTCCTACAAAGGTGATGAAGTAATTAAAATATTGGAAACACTTTTTTTTCAAAATGAGATTCTTTTAATTTTGAGACAACAGCATCCTTCTTTTGAAGGAGAAATGTATTATTTTAAAAAAGGAAATATAATTAATTTTCGCCTAGGAATCTCTATTCTTTAAACATGCCCAAAAATCATATATGTGCTTATTATAACCGGAATGTAGGGTAGAAGTTGGCAGGGCCTACCGGTTCTCCAGAACTAGTCAGAACCTGCTGAATGCTACCTCTGTTATATACATTTGTTGACTATCTTTTAGATGACATTAACAGAAGAACATTTTATAAGTATTGGCTTTTAGTAAGCTGATTATTAATGTTAAGTCCTGGGCATGGGCGCAAGGAATGGAGACGAGACATCGAATGGTGACTTCAACTCTTTATTTAACAGGAAAGAACAGAGCGAAATACCTGAGCAGCAGCAGCTCTTTTATAGAGCTGGCTGCCGTCAAAACAACAAATGAACTGAGTTTAACACTTTGACAACCGTCCAACGCTGTCTCTTCACGCTGTCCCCAGACCCAGGAAGCCTTTTTATCGAGAAGTCTATGTAGGGGCTCGACTACGGTTGCCTTTTGGGGCAAGAAAATTTTATAAAAGTTAGAGTCCCAGGAAGGCTTGGAGGTTTGTCTTATTCCTAGGTCTAATGGGCTTTTTTAATTGCAGTTAGAAGGTATCCCAGGAACTCCACTCTCTCTGTACAAAGTTGACACTTGTCTCGTTTTACTTTCAGACCAGTGTCTTTGAATTTCTGCAGGACTTTTCTGAGTCGTTGTACTAATAATTCCTTAGTGGGGGCAGCTATTAGGACATTGTCGAAGTAAGGCACGATGCCTTTTATGCCTTGTAATAGTCTCTCCATTATACTTTAGAAAATGCCCGGCGCCACGCTTACTCCGAATTGGAGTCTATTGCATTTAAAAGCACCTCTATGTGTAACTATTGTCTGGGCTTCTGCAGTTGCTGTGTCTACAGGTAGTTGCTGGTATGCCTGAGCTAAGTCCAATTTCGCAAATATTTTTCCGCCACCCAGGGAATGAAGAAGGTGTTGAACCACCGGTACTGGGTAAGCGCTCTGTTGAAGAGCATGATTTAGAGTGGCCCGGTAATCTCTGCAAATTCTTAACGAACCATCTGGCTTCATGGGCGTTACTCTCAGGGTTTCCCAGCGGGCATGGTCAATCGGTTCCAATACGCCCTGGGCTATCAGTTTATCTAGTTGCTCGTCGATCTTCGGTTTTAAGGCAAAAGGTACTCAACGAGGCTTAAGCCGAATGGGAGCTACATCGGGGCTGAGATTAAATGATATAGGGGTCCCCTTGTACTTGCCCAATGCTCCTGTGAACACGTCCTGGAATTCCTGGATGAGAGTCTCTTCCCAGTCGTCGCTTCTGGTTTGGTGTATGCCGGTTAGTTCAATCCCGAGTGGAGCGAACCACTGTAAACCTAACAAGCTGGGTCGGTCACGATCGACGACAGTCAGGAGAAGCGTTGCTGTGTGGTCCTCAAAGGATACTTGGACGTTGCTGGAACTGACAACTGGGATTCTGTTTCCCTGGTAGTCTTTCAGGATGATTCGTTGCGTGCTGAGGTATTGGTGGCAAATGGCAGGGATCAGCTGTTTGAGGGTTTTCCAGGATACCATCGATAGGGATGATCCCGAATCAACTTCCATCACGCACGGTCAATTCTCAATAGTGACCTTTACACGGATCTTTCTTGCATCGAACGATGAAGCATAGCTGATGATAATGGTTTGGTGGGCCTCTTCTCGTCTCGTTGAAGAGGCAGGTGCTTGGTTTCTATAGTAGCAGTGGTTGTTCCATTGGTGGCTCAGATGGTCCTGATTCTCAGGAGGTTTGCCTATCTCCCGATGGAGGTTGTTCTCCTTTTGGTTGGGACTGGACTCTCGTCTGCTTCTGCAGACCTTCGCGATGTGGCCTTTTTTTCCGCAGTTACGGCAGAGCGCGTCGAGAAATTTGCAGTCCGATCGCAGGTGGTTTGCCCCACAACCAGCACATTGGTGCGGACGTCTCTGGCTCCTTTGCTCTCATTCTGAGCGGAGCCGGTTGACCTCCTCTTCATCACTGTCTGAGGATGACTCGAGGTCTTCATGGTGGGTAGTGGTAGCGTGCTTCTAAGTGGCGAGTGGGATCTCGTCGGCGAGTTGGCGAAGCGGTGCGTTCGCTCGGCGCATTCGAGCAGCTGACTTCCTGGTTGCTTCTGCGTCAGTAGCGTCAGCGATGACATCTGTAAGGCTGATGTCGCCTTTCGCCATCAGCTTACTCTGCACGTGTGGTGCATTTAAACCCAGAACTATACGGGCTTCCTCTAAGTTTGCAAAACCACAAAGGCCTCCTAGGTTCCGGAGGTTGGCTATGAAATTACCAACGCTCTCGTCCTTCCGTTGGTCCCTCTGGTAAAATTCATGTCTTCGTATCAGTTTAGGTACTGCGGTTGCGTAATGAGCCCGGAGGATTGGAGCGAGGGTATCCCAATCCATGGTCTTCACTTCCGCCAGTTTTGCTAGTGCTTTAGCCATTTTGAAAATGGCGGGGCCGCAATGAGTCAGGAACACCACTCGTTTCTTGCCAGTCATAGCATCTTTTAAGTTGTTGGTTTCCAGGAACATCTGGAAGCGATCGATATACGAGTCCCAGTCTTCGGTTGCTGGGTCAAATGGAGCGGGTGGTAAGGCGCCGCTGGTCATCTTGCTGTTTGTTGCGTGCGCTCTTTCGCCACATGCTCTGTCTTGTTCGATGCATTCTTAGTCAGCTCTATCGTCTTCGTATCCTATCCTCGTCGCCAGTGTTAAATCCTGGGCATGGGCGCAAGGAACGGAGACGAGACATCGAACAGTGACTTCAACTCTTTATTTAACAGGAAAGAACAGAGCGAAATACCTGGGCGGCAGCAGCTCTTTTATAGAGCTGGCTGCCATCAAAACAACCAATGAACTGAGTTTAATGCTTTCACAAGCGTCCAATCAGGGGATCCCGTTAACAGCCAATCAGACTGGCCAAAAACAACCAATCACAACTCGCTATCCACGGGCCAATGAGAAGTGCAGGATTACAAGCCTGCTGTAATACGAAGCTGTTGAGGGTTGTATCGCTGCATTGGCTTAGTCCATAACAATTAATATTTTAAAATATTTTATATAAGTTTTTAACAACTGGTTCTCCGGCTGGGTAGGCATGGCCTGTTGGTCATGTGATGGGTGGGTGATGTCACTTATCACACCCAGCCCCGCCTCCTGGCCACTCACCTCAAATGAAGAGGTAAGATTCAGCCAGTTTGGGGCTAATCCTACCACTGGCTGGCCCTGCCCCTGCCCATTTTTCAGCCTGTTTTGGGGCCATTTTCAGGCTGTTTTGGGGCTGTTTTCAGGCCATTTTTGAGCCATTTTCGGGGTGTTTTTAGCCCAGAAAACAACCTGATAACAGCCCAAAATGCTCCCAAAATAGTCTGAAAACTGCCTAAAATACTGCCTGAAAACAGTCCTAAAACAGGGAGTTTGGGGGGCGTTTTTCAGGTCTTTTGAGGAACATTTTCAGGCCGTTTTGAGGTCCGTTTTTGGCCTGAAAAGGGGGCTGAAAATGCCCCCAAAATGCCTTAAAATGGCCCCAAAAACAGGCTAAGAAATGGACAGGGCCGGGGCCAGCCAGTGGTGAGATTTGCCAGTTCACTGAACTGTGCCTAATCTTAACTACCAATCTGCCAGAACCAGTGCGAACCGGCAGCAGCCCACTTCTAATAAGGGGGACCTCTGCATTACAATATACGGCAACCATTTTTGAATCAAGAGACCTAATATCCACCAACTTAATGCATTAAAAAATCCAGGATCCATTGTTCTTATGTGGAAATGAAATTTCCATGAAGTTTATATCAGTTTTATTCACAAAATTGTGGCCGTCGCAGTGTCCCTGCAGTCACATGACCATTAATTTGGACACTTTCCGCCAGCTTCCCATAAGCAAAATCAATAGGGTAGCTTATTCTGCCTATCTGTTTAGATAAGTAAATAGAGTCTTATTGAAGTTTGCTTGCCACTACAATTATTTTGCTATTTCTGATATATACTCTTTTTAGGTGATCATGGCACCATATAGCATTAGAATTAAAAGAAAAAAGAAAAAGGGTCAGCCTAAAATGTAATGTTCATTCTGGTTACATGAGATTACACTACTTTTCTCTCAAAAGATGACCCAATAGGTCACGGGGCTGTCTAGTATTAACTAAAAAGAAACCGGGGAGGTGGGGGAAAGAGGAGACTCTGCTGTAAGAGTTGCAACCTTAAATATAAGGTATGAGGACAGAAAGGAATGGTGATCAATGATGGCGGCATTTCTCTACTTGAGCCAGTCTTCCTATCAAGGAGCTCTTGTTCCTTTGGCCAACAGAAAGGGATAGGGATGGACCAGGAGGAGCTGGCATATCTACCTGGCAGGTAAGCTGCAGCTCGGCGTCCTATATAAGGGCTGAACTGGTCTCTTTCCTGTAATGATGTTCTTTCTAAGACCTTTGTCCTCTGCCAATGAATGAAACAGAATGTGCTTCCTTTCAATTTTCCAGGCTCAAGGCAAATTAGCTAAAATGGTTTGTTCATTTTTGTTTTATTTCATATTGGGATGGTAGGAAAATGTATAAGCCAACAATATGAAATACTTATTATCTATTTATATGATTTCCAATTTTGTAAGTCTTGTGAGATAGAAACCTTGCAAATAAGTTTTTGCAAACCAACTATGCTAATATGGCTTGCACTTAACCTGATTCTGTCCAGATGAGAAAAGTGACAACAGAAAGAAACAATTAAAATAAAGAAAGTATAAACCCAAAAGGCTTCTTCCTTCTAGAATGAAAAGCACAGCCACTATTCAGTATAGCTGCTTGATTTGCTTGGTTTGATCAGAATTAAAATGATTGAAATTATTTTATCCCTTTTTCATATTATAAGATGTTATATATTATTACAGGAAGAAAATTCACCAGAACCATGATTTAGAATAAATATAACTTCTCCAGTAAACTGATACTTAAAGTAACACTGTGCTATTTTAAAATAGTCTGGCAGGTACTAAAAATAAACTTGAGAGTCATGCCTTGCAACTTAATATATAAAATGACCATGAAAATACAAATATTTCCTATTTATTTCAGACTGCTGTATCTTAACATGTAATAAATTTGCTATAATGAATATCAGAGAATTCTGTACTTTATTCCATGAGTTATAATTAGCAGCAGACACAAGTTTTAATTAAAACAAAAAAGTTACGTGCAGGGAGTGGGGTGATTTAAAATGACAAAAAGGGACAAAATTAGACTTGCATATACTTCAGTCCCACCACAATCTACTATCAGCAAAACTGACTAAAAAGAGAAAGCCAAATAAAGTCTCATGGATGAAAGAACAGCCTTTTAAATTAATTAAACATCAGTGTTGTGAACATAATGAGAGAAATGAAATTCGCTGTAGCCAAGTGCTATGTTGCAATTTTGAGGTACAATTTTGAACTACTTTAGAAACAAGTCTAACCCCCACTGAGGTCAGTAGGAATGGCATGATAGCTCTGCATTTTGTAACAAGAATAAATGAATAAACAAATAAAGCAAAAACTGGAAAAAGGAATCAATAGAATAAAAGAGTTCTTTACAGTACGGTACTTACCCTAAAGTGATTCCTAAAGGCAGCTCCAAATATTTAATCTCACCAAGGACAGTTTCATATACATTATCTTTGTTTTCTTCCAGATTAAATCTTTGTAGATTGGTGTTTGTAGCCATAGTGAAGTATTAAATTGTTCCAACCAGCAAGTGAAGATTTTCTTTGTTTTAATATCACATTTGTTTTGCCATCAGCAAGGGAA
The DNA here is from genome assembly GCA_033807585.1 of Hydrophis major. Lineage (NCBI taxonomy): Eukaryota > Metazoa > Chordata > Lepidosauria > Squamata > Elapidae > Hydrophis > Hydrophis major. The sequence goes on along the minus strand of CM066331.1, from coordinate 84,282,592 downwards.
AACAGACCTTAGTATGACTTGGTAGTCCTATAGATTTTCTCTTACTCATCAATGCGAATGGCACAGCTGTTGTTTCTCTTTCCTGACTGGTAACCTTTGGCTTGCGGCCCTGAGCTCAAAACCTCTCTGCAGCCAAATCCGATACTTGTTTTTAAAAGAATGTAAAATGCATCCATTAAAATAATAGATATTTATAGGCATTTGTGTAACAGTGAAATGGAAGAGTTTATAAATTTAAGAGGAAGCAGATGTTGGTTTAAAAGTAATTACATTTTTAACTTCTGGATAAGTTCTAGTTCTTTCTCTCTTCAGTTAGATAATGCCACTTTTTCAACTTTTATCCACCATCTTCAGAGAAAGTCCATTCCAATCAAGAAAAGTGATTTTAGAAATATGCAATTCCATGCAGTCCGACCACCAATAGGAGGAGCTGGAGATCTCAGGTGCAGCTTCTGCCCCCCCCCCCCCTTTTTTTTTTTAAAGAAGTGGGGATAGGAATTCCATAAGATCATAAAGTAAAAGTTAATGGCTTCATTGAATTAAGTTCAATCTTTGATGAAAAAGGTGGGAGGATTGCCTTTTGGATATTTTCTGACTTCCCAGTCTACCTCCTTCTGGTCTCGTATTCAAGGTCAAATCAGCTGCTGTTCTACACAGCCTTTTTTTTTTTTTAGTTCAGGCAAGATTGATAAAAGTATTGCTATTTCATGCTACATTAAACAACTCTAAAATTACCTAACTGCATCACAAACTTGAGGTTTTGTATTTCTGCTACTCTTCAGAGTTAAAGCAGACATGCTTATTTGTTCCCCGATGTCTCACTCAAATGGGAAGATATTTAATGAAATAATCAAAAGTTTTGCAAAACTGTGCAGTGCAGTATTGTATTTATCGAGAAGTACTGTATTTCTAGAACAGTGAGAAAACTAATGAAAGTTTAGAGCTGTCTCAGAAGCTTAGAGTCCAGATGACTGGACTTTAACCTGATTGAGGCCACTGAAGGGAGCTAAAGTGCAGAAATCTGTTTATTTATTTGTTTGTTGTTTACATCTCATTAGTTTTCGAACCCAGATATAATAAGCTCTGATTTTTTTCAAGAGCACAGATAGTTCCCAACTTACAACTGAAGTTGCAACAGCACTGAAAAAAGTGACTTATGGCTATTTTCACCCTTACGACTATGGCACCACCCCCATGGTCATATGATCACGATCACGATGCCTGGCTGCTACTGGCTCATATTTATGATGGTTGCAGTGTCCCAAGATCATGGGGTCCTCTGTTGCGACCTTCTGACAAGAAAGACAATAGGGAAGCCAGATTCACTTGATGACCATATTACTAACTTGATAACTTCAGTGATTCACGTAACAACTGTGGCAAGAAAAATGAGGCAAAACACACTTATAAACCATCTCGCTTAACAACAGAATTTGGGCCTCTATTGTGGTCATAAGTCAAGGACTACCTGTATAAGCACAGGATTCAAGTATAAACATTGCACTGATTAACTTACCGATATAAACTAAGAGACCTAAGCATGAGGGAAAAGCCAAAAAAAGTAACGATGGCAGGCACCCACTACAGGATGTAATTTAAGCCCTGCTCTTTCTCATGTGCCTGGTGGCTACCATATTGACTTTCTAACCATCTTCCTGCTGACACCAGGAATGTGGGCTAAATGATTAATGGATATTGCAGGCGACAAAGTCTAGCAGGACCAGGATGGATGGCTTTGTTCAGTTGCAGATTCATTTCCTTCCTGAGCAGTGGTGTGTTTCAAATATTTTTACCACCAGTTCAATGGGCGTGGCTTGGTGGGCGCGCTTTGCATGCACACACACCAGGGGTGGGATGCTACTGGTTCTGCCTGGCTGTATAGAACCGGTAGCTCTGAAGAGCAGCAGGCACAGAACCGGTTCTGTGTTTGCTGCTGTTTGGCCCACCCACCTGCCCAGGCTCTTACTTGTCCTTTATTTCCTGCTTTTTCAACCTCAGCTGCTTTGCGCATCACAGCTGAGGTTGAAAAAGCAGGGAAAAAATAGGCTTTTCAAACACTTTGCACTTTTCAGTTGTCCGGGCGGCACAGCTAAAGGTTTTTTTACACACACGTGCAACATAGTCACCGAACCTGTAGTAACTCCGGTTGAATTCCACCACTGGTGCACACACTTTGCATGCATGTGAGCCAAATGCACACTTTGCACAGGCATGGAGGCATTTTGAGTCACCTCCTGCAATCCTGCACTCTCCCTGACCCTTCAGCGGCTGACGTGCGACAATTGTAAAGTAGCTGCCCTTCAAATGCCAGACATAAAGGTTAGTATGGGATCCCAGGCAGGTGGGTGTGCCCAACACCAAGCATTGGAGAGAACCGCTTATCGCCGCTACCGGTTTGGGAGACTGGGCCAAACCAGTAGAATACCATCACTGTTCCTGAGTTGCTTCTTCTTCCCATGGCAATGGAAGTCATTAGACAAACTGTCAATTGCACCATGCTTCTTTTTAAAACAATGTGAAATGAGAGTTTTGTTCAAATAATCTCTGCAGGACAGCCTAACTTCGGCAGCTGTATACTGTATACACAACCTGCTACCCCCATGCTGGATTAAAAAGTACATGCTACAGTCGTCCAAGGCACTGTTCCTTTGGAACAGACAGGTTGTACTTCTTTAAATAATTCACCACTGGATGTCACACAAGCACAGATGAAAGAATTACATCTTGACCATAGCTATTGCAGCTTTGGGACTGTGTACAGAAAGCCAGATTAGGCATTAACTAGAAACTGATTTGAAACACCTAACCAAGTTCAATGATGATAAAAATCATTAACGATGACCAAACAATTAATAACAAAGGGCATGATTCAGGAATTACACAGAAGATTGAGACATTCGGAAAAAAAAGGATCCTTTGCTCCTGCAAAAGGGCAGCCTTGCCGAAAAATGGGCATTAAAAAGGTTTTGTTTCACTAACAAGGGTCAGATTCAGCAGGATTAGAGCCTGCAGGTTGGACCCAAGAGATATCATGCAAGCAATTCTATTTCATTCGGTTCAGCTCCTTGGTACGTGTCTACTTATCAGATATTCCCAATCAGGATATTCCAGATATATCTATGATTAAAAAAAATAGTAACACTACCTTAGTCCCAAATGGCTGGTACGTTCCACAGAGTGAAAAGGATCTAATTATTCTTCCTGACTTTGGCCTGGTTCATACAACTCATTAAACTCATAATGTAGCTTATCTGAAAAGGAGTTGATAGGTTGTGTGAACAAGTCATTCTGATTTATTTAATAAACTTTTACTGAAGCTTTGCCATATGTGTAGCTCAGGCCATGGTTTCCATTTATTACAAATTACAGGTATGTTTGACTGGGGTTTGGGGGGGCATAATGCACCTGTTGAAAGATTGAATGGATCTGAAAATCAAATAGGAGCCTGCTGAACAATACAATCCATTGGACAATCTCAGTCAGTCACACCATCTTCCCTGTGAAATTAAGGACTTATTAAGATTGGGAAGATCTAATGAATAGCTCTCATATTCATTACTCTGAGCAACTAGAAAGAATATAAGCTCAATGTATTATTGTTGTTATAACTCTATGCTGACTTGAAATGGTGGATGTCCAACATATCTGAAGATACTCCTTTGCATAACAACTCATTGGTGAGCTTTGTTCAAATAATTTTGCCCTATTACGGCTCAATAGCTTGTTTCCAGGGTATCAGGGAAGGACAAAAAAATCAAAATGACAGTCATTATGATATAATCAAAATCACACCCCTTTTGCATGGAGTGTAAGAGTCATATCCTCACCCTGAACATCAGAAAGACCAAATAATTTATTATAGACTTCAGAAGATGCAAAGCAGAGCCTCTCCCACTATATATCAATGGAGACAATGTGGAAAGAGTTCATAGTTTCATATTTCTAGAAACTCATATTTCCAACAACCTTACTTGGTCGGTCCACACTATGGCCACTGCAAAGAAGGCCCACCAGCGCCTGCACTTTCTGAGGTTGCTGAAAAAGAGTGGTCTGGGTAAGAAGTTGCTGGTTACTTTTTACCGGTCTACCATCGAGAGCATTTTGGTATGCTGTGTAACAGTGTGTAGTGGATAAGATGATGCTCCAGAGAATTGTAAACACAGCACAAAAAATTATCAGTTGCTCTCTTTCTTCTTTGGAAGAGATTGCGAAGACCAGACTCCTCTCTAGAACACTAAAAGTCTCCACAGACCGTTCTCATCCTGGACATTCATATTACAAACTGTTACCACCAGGGAAGCATTACAGGTGTCTTAAAATGAGGACTAATAAATTGAGAAACAGTTTCTTTTCCAAGGCAATAATTGTCTTGAATCAAACAGTGCATTTGTGATTTAGTCCTATTATTATTATTATTTTAATTTTTAAAACTGTAGTATGATTGTGATGTGGTGTTTGGGGCACTGTGCTGGAGTAGCTTTCAAATTTCATTGTATTCATGGAATGCAATGACAATAAAACTATTCTATTCTATTCTATTTTATTCTATTCTATTCAGTTGTATGATTGCAACCAGAATTATTTTTCATTTTACTTCCTCTGTGGATGTCCTTGTTTGATTCACACAAGATGTTGATCTAATGGTGAGGAATCACAGTAGGCTGAACCACAAATTCTCTGATCCTATTTTAATCCGGTACCTTTTGCCAACCCAGCCCTGAGTCAGTTCAACAGGCCAATACAGGTGGTCCTCAAAAAGTGACTTATGACCATGTTTCCCACTTACAACTGTTGCAGCACCCCAATGAACATGTGATCAAAATTTGGACACATGGCAATTGACTCATGTAATCATCTCTTGCAACCTTCTGGCAAGCAAAGGCAATGGGAAAGCCAACTTCATTTAGCAACCGTGCTACTTAACCACTGCAGTGATTGACTTAACAACTGAGGCAAGAAAAGTCACAAAATAGAGTAAAATTCATTGAACAACTGTCTCATTTAAGAACAGAAAGTTTGGACTCAGTTGTGGTCATAAGTCAAAGACTAACTGTATTTTTTTTCCAGTTTAATCTCTTTCACATCCCCAAACATGGAATGAAACCGGGCTATCATTTTCATAGCACATTACCCTACATTACTGTGTTACAGCCATAATAGCTAAATAATTTAAAAAAAAAAAAGAATTTTATTGACTTTCTACAAGCAAACAAGACAAACAAAACATCAAAACATCAACTCTCATATGTACTTCCAGCGTGTCGGTTGGTTCATCAGTTCTGTGCATTCATTCTGTAGTCCCAACCGCAATCATGTTACATAACAACTCATATTGTCAATCCAAACCTATATATCCCAATATCGCTATTAAAAAAAAACAACTTTTGACTATACTTTTAATCATCCATGCTTCACGAGACAACAATACTCCAAACAGTTCACTCTGTAACAAATCATACAATCATACCAAATCAATCCCAAAAACACTTTACAAATATAATATCAAACAACAAAGACAAAAGAAAAAATAAAAATATTCCCTACTGTCCAACATTCCAAATATTCTACTATCGTATCTTGTCATCTAGCCACCGATAAAAAAGATCCCAAATTTCATAAAATTGTTTCTCCTCTTGCTCTCTAATTTCAAATGTCAATCTACTCATCTCAGCACATTCCAATATTTTCTTAATAATTTCTTCCTGTTATGGTATTTTCTCATTCTTCCAGTTTTTAGCAAATACAATCCTAGCCGCTGTTAATACATTTACAATCAGGTATTTCTATATGTATCAGGTAAAATTCCCAATAAAAAAATCTCTGGTTTCAAGTCTATGTGTTTCTTTGTCATTTTTTCCAACCACATGCGAATTTTAGTCCAATATTTTCTGGCGTCCTCACAAGTCCACCACATATGGTAATACGAGCCGGGTATCTGATGACATTTCCAGCATTTTTCAGGTTTGTTCTTAAACATTCTTGCTATTCTTGTCGGGGGAAAGTGCCACCTGTAAAACATCTTATACAAATTTTCTTTATATGCTGTTGACATTGTCATTTTATAATTTTGAGACCACAATTTTTGCCATTTCTCTAAATCAATCCCATATCCAAAATTCTTCCCCCAAACAATCATAGTTTCTTTAACTTGTTCTTCCTCTAATTTAATTCCCAGTAAATAACCATATAATTTTTTAATCACCTTCTCATCAGTACCCATCAAGATCTTATCTAAATCAGTCTGTTTATCATAGAATCCCTCCGTTTTAGAATCTTCCTCATACCTTGAATGTATTTGCGCATATGAAAACCAATTCATCCTTATACCTTGTTCCTCTAAGTTTTGTATCGATTTAAGTTCACCCTTTTCATCCAATAGTTCCCCATATCTAACTGTTTGTTCCTTCTTATAAGAAGAAATAGCTAAATAATTTTGTTGTCCCTAAAATGGGTTGCTTTTTTTCTAACAGGCAACACATTAATGATACCAAAATATCGGAAAGAGTCAAATTGCTCAATAATTTGTACAAAGCCTCAGGCATAGAAAGGATTCACACAATTTCTGGTGGCACCTCTTAATTCTTAAAAACAAAATGAACCTTGCTACTCCTCAATAAGAACGGAAAATATCTTTTTTTTTTCAGAATATACTCCACCCATAACATATTTTAAATCAGTACTGCTGGACCTAGAAAAGAAATTCTAGGTCCAAACCTGATGAACTTTTGACACAAATTAAACTATGACTATAACCATCTGAATTATTTTTTCCCATTGTCTGAAAATTTAAAGCATGCTTTGCAATTATCTGTGGCTGTTTAACATGCAATCCATTTATATTAATAGCAAATGCAGATGAATGAATACTTACTTGTTTAGAAAGGAAATGAGACCATTCTAAAATCACAGTCATTTCTATATATTGGGAGATTCCCCCCCCCCCATGCTTGCTGCAGAATTCTGGGAGTTGAAAATTCAGACATCTTAAAAATTTTCGAAAGTGAAAAATATTTCAAAGAAGATATCGCAAACAAGATTTTCTATACCAATAGAAATCTTAATAGAGTTTCTACTATAAATTTAAAACATGCTTTGGAAATATACTACATGCTTTCCAAAATGAGCCAAAGAGTACAGTTAGTTTTCAAGCCATTGGTAAATAGAACAAACACCTCTCCCTAATGAATTGTCTCCCTTCCTATCTTCATTTTTTAAAAAAGTCCCATTAGCAGTATTGTATTGGCAGGTATCCTCATGCAGAATGGCTATTGTTGAGTGAATAAACAGGCTTCCTTGAAGTCTTCTCCAGTATCTTCCCATGTGGTGCCATCCATCCAGAAGCAATTTAAAATGTTATCTACATATAATCCGTTCCTGTAATCCCACACTCAAATAGATGAGGATGATCACAAAAGAGGCAGATAAGAGAAAATAGTCTCAAGGCAATTATATTACTCAATACCTAGTAACAAACTTTTATTAGCAGCTCTTGATTGTTCCATTGGCAGACTCCTAAAGTAGATTTTCTAGAAGAACATCAGTCAATACCATTTTTAAAATAAAATATCAAGGCCCTACATTGGTTGTTACAAAATGCTTCAGAAAGCATTCCAAAGAGTTCCAAAGACTGACAAAATGCTGAGGCAAGTAAATAAACCCCCAAAACTTCCTAAAAATACGAACTTATGCTCAATGTCTACTGGAGTAGATGAAACTAGTGAGCAAAATTATGAGGTTTTGCCCTGGAAACTTTGTAGATTTTTTTCATAAGCATTTCAACTGTATGACCGTTTTAGTTCCTCTTTCTTACAATCTAGTTTCCTTCCTTCTCAGTAAATTCATTATTTGTTAATATTACTATGGAATTCATATACATTGTATTGTGGTAAGATATAAAAATTGTATTATTTGGATGAGGTTGAAGCATTATTAAAGGAATATCAAACACATTTAATGACAGCATGTGTCCTTATAACTTTGTAGAAGATAAATACTTGCAATTTGAAAAGCTTGGAAATTGAAAAATACAAATGAATTCTCTTAGTGGTTTCAAGTGTAGAATTATTTCAAAATTATTTCCAGTTATTTCAAAAGGACTATTTTTCAAAGAGAAAATTAAGGACTTTTTAACAGGAAATATATCAGTGATTGGTTTATGAGAAAGCCATTTCATTATTCATTATTACTATATTATTTACTTTTAAAATTTTCACTGAAGTGACACATCACTAAAACCATAACTTATGTTGGAATAGAATCAGTCTATATCAAAAGCTAAGAAATGCATAGTCTTATGCAGGGAAAAATTCTTTAAAATCACAGGTGTTTATTTTAGAGTTGACACATGCCATTCTGCTTAAAACGTATACGCATTTGTTTATTGCACAGTATTTATGACAGACTTTGAATAATGAACAAGAGTAAAATAAAAAAACGTATTATCTCAATTGGTAAAAAACAATACCATAAGCAATACGTTGAAATAATCAATACATTGTATCAATACAATGACATGAGGATGGAAGTCAACCATACTTATATAAGGAATGTATTCCATAAAGTGGGGGGGGGGAGCTCACCAAGGTCTACTATAGATCAATTTTCTTGTGAGGATGGAATTAGTAGGTTTTCCTTTGATCTTTGGACTAGATGCATAGAACCATTCTTGGCATGTGGAACCTGATATATTATAATGCTACTTAAATAGGACTCTAGAACTAGAACTGAGCCAGGAAGTTGACCATTGCAATGTCCTCAAGATAAAATATAATTTTGCCAAGACAGGTCTTCTTGACCGGCAGTCTAGCCATTGCATTTTGTACCAGCTGAAGTTTCCAAATCATACTCAAAGGCAGTCCCTCATAGTGTATGTTTCAATAGTCCAGTTGCCAAATTACCCTGGTCCAGGTAAGGTTGCAACTTGCACACCAGCCAAAGCTTGGGAAAGCCCCCTGATCACAGCTTCCATTAAATATGATCTTGATATGCATCCAAGAAGATCCTTAGCACCATCAAAAGCAGTTAGGGAAAAAGTGGATAACTCTGATGGTTAGATATGTATGCAGCTCCATCTTGCTAGGGTTTATTTAGTCTGAGCTTCTTTCTCTCCACTCAGACTCTGACATCTAAATATTTCTGATCTTTAAATATTTCTAGCTTTGTTTATGAGGGCTATAATGCTATTGGTCATTATGATAACATCTCACATAATCCCTGCCACCTCCTTCTTCCCAGCCATTACATTCTTCTGGATCTGAACCCAAGAAGGCAGATTTCCAACCAGGTCTCAGTAACATATGTCAACCTTGTGCATTCATATACCAGCATTTCATGGACTAAGATGGTATTATCCCTCACAGGCCTAGACTTTAGCAGCAGATCTGGCACCTGTCAGCTGGGCCATTTGGGTCCAGAATTGTGATGACTGGCTTGGAAGAAGGAAATCTCACCAAAATAAAGGCTATTTTCTCCTTTCGTGTAATACCCCCCCACCACATCTTCTTCTGTCCCCATGGACATTCATGAGTGTATGCTTTTGTGTCCCATTTCCATCATTTCAGTAGACTAGGAATTGTATGTAATTCAAAAGCTTGTGCATTTTCACAGTGGAAGCTGGTTAATCAAAAGCATCTCATTCCTTCCGGCCAGCTCTTTGTTTCTAGGTGTTTAGATATCAAATGATTTTTTTTTCCCCTAAATAGGTACTGAAGTTAAACAGCATGTTAAACATTCGGCTGTATCCTTAGTGTTTGGAAGAGATTAAGTTCAGGGTTCATTGTGTTGTCTGTCATTTCCAAGATTAGATATTTAGCTAGGCTCCTACTGGCAATGTAAAAGTCTCTGAATTTATTGACTGTCTGGAATTATTATCAAAGCTTCTAAACCTTCATTGACACCTTGTAAACAAAAATCCCATTATTTTAGTAGGCATGATAAGACTTACGTTTGTGATACAATTGATAGAAGTCTTTAAAACTGTTACAAAAAGTAGTGGTGATTATGATAAACGGCTTCAGATTTAATTAACAGCTTAAGGTGTTTTCACACATGCAACTTTAAAACTCATAGTTTCTTAAATTGGTTCAATGTGGTAGCCACAAGCCTTACATTTATCAGGAACAATAATTTCAATACAGACTGCTATGTTGTGCACACACACACATGAATGAATGAATTTAAACATTCATTCTACTTTTCCCGCTCAGTAGCCCTTCAAACAAATTTATCTGGTAATACCTCAGCCATTGAAATGGGGAATTCTGTCATTCTAACACGTGGAAAGATCCAATTTTCAGAGGGTTTCATTCTACACATTCCATTACACCATGGAAAGGCCTGTTCAGCTTAACACATTATGTGAATTCAGTCACTGTAATTTGTAAGCTATAATTAATGACAGCCTCTGTGAAGTGAAGTCAATCAACAAACCAAACCACAATTAAAACACTAACTCTCACTGCTCTCATTATGACAGAGTGCAGTGAGAGAACATAGCCACGGTTTCAGGAAGATCACAACCTAAGGATTTAAATTATAATTTACAAGAAAGCAGATTACAACCAAATATTTATTTACACACACACACACTTGAGCAGAGGGTTGGGCTAGAAGACCTCCAAGGTCCCTTCCATCTCTGTTTTTCTGTTATGAAGATCTTCATATTTGAGAGTGGTAACAGACTGCCCTGAAGGAGATAGAAATATTTACATTGCTCAAAAGGAGGCAAAGATAAAAACATTTACATTGCCCAAGAGAAGACAAAACCAGTTCTGTAATATTGCTAAGATAGATGCATGGAACATCAGGAGCTAAATTCAACTGAAAAGCATCTTTATGACTGGAGTAGGAGGAAATACTGGGCTTTTCAACATCATGTCATCTGAAAATGAACTTTATCAGAATCCTTTATATGTGGTTCTTATCACAGACTCCAAACGTTTCTGTGGTTTATAAGTTGAGCAACTGCCACATACCAGAGAAACAATATATACCACAACTCCTGCTTATATTTGTTCTTGATTCTTAGGTACAGTTTATCTGAGAGTTTATGAAATGTATAGAAATATATACAAGACTGAAAATCTTTAATGTTCTATATAGAGTTTAGATCCCAAAACTTTATATTTTATAAATATGTTTAGCAATAACTCCAGCTGGATTAATGGGGGCTTATTTTCAAGAAAATAAGACTCTGCTGCTTAGCAATCACAGATTCAATCTCCTAAATTTTGTTTAAACTACAAATCCCAGAATTTCCAGCCAGCATGGCTAATTGTGATCCCAATCCATTTGGTGTATAGGCAACATCTGAAGAGGCCTCATGTCATCGAAACTCCAACTATACCTGCTTAATCATCAAATCCTGTTTTCCCTTGCTTTCAGAAATGATGCGGGCATATGAGGTATGTAACCTTTTCATTGAACCATTGAATTGCTTCTAGACCTAAAGATTATCATGGTTTGTGGGTCACATGATTTGAAAGACTGCCTTCCATGTTCCATTCAAATTCAAATTCAAACTTTTATTGTCAATGCACAACATGTGTACAATGAGATTGGATCCCTTAGTACAGTCCTCCCAAACACAAAATACAACACAGAATATAATCTCAATAGCTCATAAGTGAAAGAAAGAAAATCCCTAGCCCAGTAGATCATACTAACAGATACATGATCCTATATATATGTATGTGCATAACATTACATTGTATTGCACCAGTGTAAACATGTTGCCCATTGTGCTGGCCCTGCAAGTCTATCATACTAAATAGTTATGGTGTTATGTTGCATTCAGAAGTCTGACAGCCCACGGATAGAAGCTATTTTTCAGCCTGTTCGTTTGGCTGGTTATGCTTCTGTATCTCCAGCCTGATAGTAGGAGAATAAAGAAGTGCTGACCAGGGTGTGAATCATCCCTGAGGATTTTTCTCAACCAGCTAAGACAGCGGGTCCTAGCAATTTCATCTAGTGAGGTCAGGGGATAGCCCATGTTTTTTTGTGCTGTGCTGTCAAGCTAGCATACCATACCGTGATGCAGTATGTGAGGACACTCTCTATCATAGACCGGTAGAAGGAGGTCATCTGTTGTTGTTCCACCTTGTTTTTCTGCAAGACCCATAGTATTCCACCTTGCTACAACTAGGGAGAGGATCTTCTTGGCAGTTTTATCTCAGCTCCAGAACTCCCTTTGAGTAGTCTGTAAATGATAGAATGGGATGGTACTGACATGGGTGATCCACAAACCATCAATTGGAACTGTATATGGCACTGATGGTCAGAAACTCATCCAGCCTAGTTTTATACAATTTGAGATGAAGGCCAGTTCTGCCTGACCTCTTGGTTTAAAATCTTTTCAGCATTTTCTAGAAGTTGATCTGTTGGCTTTCTCCACTATCATGGCTCAGCCATTCATTTTCTGTTATTTATTTCTTTTTCTTTTTGCAAATACACATAACAGTCTGTCAGGAAGGTTACAATTTCTTTGCTCGTTCTCACCTTCTTAGGTAACCGGTGCCAATAATTGACCCATGTGATATTGCTTATTAAGTAACAAAAAAAAACCAAACAACTACTTAAGTAGCATAAATGCTAGCCAAATATTCTTTGTTCTTGTTACTGGATGGTCTCAACTTTTCCTAATTAATTGGGCCACCAAAGACCAAAGCTCTAGTGATGTAATTGATTGAAGAATCATGAATAAAGCTATTGGGTTAGACTTAGTTACAATTATATATAGATCCATCCAGGCCAATTTTGTAGTGTAGGATTGTACAATATTTATTATTATAAGATAACTCGTCTTCTTTAGATTTCTTTAAGCTGTTCTTCAGTTAATCTTAATTAAGAAACAAAATTAAGAAATTAAAAAGTAGGGAGTTGCCTTGTAAGAGTAAATAAAATCCTACACTGAAAAACTGGTCTAGTTTTGAGGAATTGCTGTACACTTCACTGCATTTAATTCCATTAAAGAAGTATGACCTTTTATTTGTCTGTTACGTTTTTATTATGTTTTTATTATTTTTATAAATAAGGCAGTGAACATACTAATACTCCTTCCTCTTCCTATTTTTCCCATAACAACCCTGTGAGATGAGTTGGGTTGAAGAGACTGACTAGCCCAAAGTTATCCAGCTAGTTTTCATACCTAGGGTGGGGCTAGAATTCATGGTCTCCTGGTTTCTGGATTGGCACCTTATTATTATTTTATTTATATCATGCCTTTATCACTTAATAAAATAACTCAAAGTACAGAATATGTCCAACATACTTTCCTCCTCCTATTTTCTTAGAACACCACTGTGAGGTGAGTTGAGCTAAAAAAGAGAATCACTGGCCCAAGGTCAGCCAGCCAGCTTTCATGCCTAAGCTGCCTAGTTTCTAGCTGGCACCTCGCTATATCAAACAAGCTCTATTGCCCTAAATATCTAGGTCTATTCAAGTAGCTTACCTGGTGGGGGAGATAACATCTTTTTCATGGTGGGAGAAACAGTCTATTATTGTTTAGCTACCAATGGGTCAGTAGTGAATTTTGGGAGTACAACCAGTTTTAGGAGCAATATTTGGTATTTATGAAAATTTAAAAGAGTGAAATGCAGTGGTGGAATTCAAATTTTTTTACTACCGGTTCTGTGGGCATGGCTTGGTGGGTATGGTGAGGTTTGGTGGTGTGGCTTGGTGGGTGTGGCAGGGGAAGGATACTGCAAAATCTCCATTCCCTCCCCACCTCACTAACTTGCTTTCCAGCTCTGTTCTCCCGTGCAGGGCAACCAAAGAAGACCCAGCCGATCAGCTGGGACTCGGGAGGCAGAGAATAGATGTGGGCAAGGCCAGTCAGAGATGGGATTTGCTGGTTCTCTGAACTCCTCAAAATTTCCGCTACTGGTACTCCAGAACTGGTCAGAACCTGCTGAATACCACCTCTGGTGAAATGAAGAGAAATTCCCTTTTACGATCTTCTGACAAGCAAAGACAATGGAGAAGCCAGATTCACTTAACAACCATGTTACTAACTTAGCAACTGTAGTGTTTCACTTAACAACTGTGGCAGGAAAGCTTGTAAAATGGGGCAAAATTCACCTAACCAATGTCTCGCTTAGCAACAAAAAATTTGGGCTCCATTGTGGTCATAAATCAAGGACTAACTGTAATGTTAGCCAAATTTGGGATTTCAATTTTCTGCCTATTGTTTACTTCTCAAGGATTGCCGGGAGACAGACAAAAATCATTACACTTTTCTACCATTACCCAAGGAGTACACAACATTTTGGGCTGTGAAGTACTACAAATGGGTAGGGTGCCATTTCATGCAAGGGGGAGCTGACTTCTTCACTTTGCTGTTTGTTTTCCCAGGTATGCTTTAAGTGGCTGTTAATGCGAAGCAAGGTTGGATCTGGTTAGTACTCAGATGGGTGATCATCTGAAAAGTTCAGGACTGAACTGAATATACATACAGTACACATTACATATTACATATCAGAAGGTGCTTAAATATAATTTGCCAAGGAAAACTACACAAATGTGCCCCTAAAGCAGCTTTTGACAGCTTTAAGACTTCAACTCCCAGAATTCCTCCTCCAGTCATGTGATCTCAGGAATTTTGGGAGTTGAAATCTACAGGTCTTACACTTGCCAACTTTGAAGATCCTTGCCATAAAGCAGGGGTCTCCAACCTTGGCCCTTGGAAGCCTGGTGGTCTTCAACTCCCAGAATTCCACAGCCAGCTGGCTGTGGAACTCTGGGAGTTGAAGTCCGCCAGGCTTCCAGGAGCCAAGGTTGGAGACCCCTGCCATAAAGTCACCAACTGAGCTCAATTTTTATTTTTATTTTTGTCAATAATAGATTGGACAATCATTGGACTGAAAAAGTATAAGGCTTCTGCCTTAAGTGGGAGTGGTTAGACTAAAAGACCTCTGAGTTCCCTTCCAGCCTATGATTCTATTATTTCAATTCAAAGATGGTTTGATGGTTTCTATTTTACTGGTAATTTAAGATTTTTGATGCAGCCTTAACTGAATATTGATGAACTGGCTATTTATCCAATAATATACTATTCACCATACACTGTTATTCATTCCTTATGGCAGGGGTCTCCAACCTTGGCTCCTGGAAGCCTGGCGGACTTCAACTCCCAGAGTTCCACAGCCAGCAAAGCTGGCTGTGGAATTCTGGGAGTTGAAGTCCGCCAGGCTTCCAGGAGCCAAGGTTGGAGACCCCTGCCTTATGGTATGGGTAATAGCTTCAGGAATGGTAGCATGTGTTGCATGTGTTTTATACTTAACTTATATTGGCATAATACAGAAGTTTCATCTATATGCAAAATCCAGGAATCTCCCTTTTTGTCCCTTCATATATTTATTAAGCACATACTCATAAGATACAATCCATTACACTTGTTAGTCTAAAATTCAAAAGAAAAATAAAAGAAACACAGTCATGTAAATTGCATAGTTACCCCAAAAGATGGCCAACTTTATGGTGTGGGAAATAAGTATGCCTTCTTATATAGCAGATGGGAAAAATAATATAAGAGGTCATTATTTAGCAAAGGGTAGAAGCTGCTGCTGAAGCAAAGGAAAATCTGAGGTCTTTTTTGATGTTTATTCATTTCTATAGGGTCCATGAAGAAGGTCAACCGGAACAGAGCTCTTATATCTAATCAAGGAATTACTGATGCTGTCAATTGAGGGCACATGAATAAGAAAGGAATATAATATCTCTGGATACAAAGACACAATTTTGCGTCAAGCATCAGATTTACTTTAGGGAGATTCTAGCAGTTTGGTTTGTGTAGACATCCATAGAGGAGACTTTGGAAAAAATACCTGTAGAAATAGTTACAAAAACACAATCACACTTGAAGTTCTGGGAAACAGAGAAGATGTAAAAAAGAAGTACAGACTGGCCTCACAAGAATCCATGACAATCTGACTAACCTATTCTTTCAAGGGAAGCAGTAAGATAGAGGAAATAATCAGCTTTTCAAGGATTACTCATTTTAACTCTATGATATTTTTAATATCCTAACAGTGTTTTTCTTATTATCCTTTAAATATCTGTTTGGTAACATAATTTGACTAATTATGCCTTCATGCCAAAAGATGATTCTTAAGTGTTTTTAGTTATGGTTCCATGAATACTGTCCCTGAAGAGACCCAATGGTGCCACTGTTTATTTTTCTTATTAGATAGATATTTTTGCTCCCCAGATTTTATACAAAATGGTTGCCATAGTAGGCAAAATAAGTCACAAAGTATAATCCCTTTACTGGAAGCAAAATTGGAAACGTTACTTACCGGTGGTGGCGCAGTGGTTAGAATGCAGTATTGCAGGCTAATTCACTGTTCACTGTCAGGAGATCCTGACCAGTTCAAGGTTGACTCTGCCTTCCATCTTTCCGAGGTCGGTAAAATGAGGATCCAGATTGTTGGGGGCAATATGCTGACTCTGTAAACTGCTTAGAGAAGGCTGTAAGAGCACTGTGAAGTGGTATATAAGTCTAAATGCCATTGTGATTGCTAGCGATATTGCTTCCCAAAAAAACTGTTTGTGAGCTATTTCTTTTTCCAAAAACTATTTACTAATGCTAATTTTCTTTCTTCTCAATCTCCAGGCAACACATTATAATGCAAACAGCAATGAATACATTTCCAAAAGCAAACAGATTTGCAAGCATCCATCATTTTTATTTTCTCTGAATAAAATTCACATGAAGTATTTTGGAAAGAGATAGCATGAAGCACTGGTGTTTTCTATTTTTCAGACATGTAATAATCTTTAAGAAAGATGAGACAGGAACATTAATATATTGTTTTTGATTCAGAGAATATTCCTATGTGACAGAAACAACATGTCCATCCACCAGATTGTTTCTTCGTGCTGTAGAACGGAGGAAGGGTCACCCAATGTCCTACTTCCCACCTCTATTGTGCCCCCTAAAAGAGTTAAATCCAGAATAACCAAGAGCTAATCCCTTTTGGGCCTATCCATGCTAATTGCCCAGAGTATTATTTCCAGTGACTCTGGAAATTTCCTTTTTATTTGGTATATAGGTGCGTAGACAGTGTAAATTTTACCTTTTAAAAAAATATATATTTTGTTGTTTTTTTCTCTCTTCCTATTTCTGCCTGTCTTTTGTCTAATTTTGCCAGTTAACTGTTTCTGGTGTTTGCTGATGTTTAATAAATAAGCATCAGGCTTGCTAGCTGAACTGAGTTGCAGGTATGCTTGCTCTGATTTGGATGCAGAGATGGCCTGATAGATCTCTGGGTGCAAACTAGCCTGGAAATTAGCACAGTTGATGTCTTAGGAACATCATAGCATGAGGGGAAACTTAATATGGGTCAGGACTCAAAGTTAACATGTTTGTTTTTCATGAGACAGTTCTGTGTTTAGTTCACAGCAGTTTAAGAAATCCCAAGACTAAGAAAATACAGCTGTCTCACTGCATATAATATCATACGGGGATGACCTTGGAATACAAGAGGAAGAAGCATATCCTAGACCTAGACAATGGTCTGATACATGAAATCTGAGTCCAAAGAAGCATTGGGGATGGAGATGCATTTAAAAGGGACCCTATTAAGTTATTGGGAGAGTAAAAGAAAGGCATGGGGGAGGTATTTTTAGATGGGCAAAATTCTGTTATAATTTTATTTATTTATTTATTTATTTTTGTCAATTGCTTACAAAATAATAGGTATAAGTAAAAACATAATTATGAATACATGGATACTTATAAGAAAAAAATAAAAATAAAAGAAACAATAGGACAGAGACAGTGGGCACGTTGGTGCCCTTGTGCACGCCCCCTACAGACCTCTTAGGAAAGGGGTGAGGTCAATAGTAGACAGTCTAAGGTTAAAGTTTTTGGGGTTTGGGGAAGAAACCACAGAGTCAGGAAGAGTATTCCAGACATTGACCACTCTGTTGCTGAAGTCATACTTCCTGCAATCAAGTTTGGTGCTATTAACCTCGAGTTTGTATCTATTGTTTGCTCTTGTGTTGTTATGGTTGAAGCTGAACCATAATATTGACAGATAGGACATTGCAATGTATAATTTTATATAATATACTTAGATCAGACTGAAGACGGCGTAGTTCTAGGTTGTCTAGGTCTAGAATTTCAAATCTGGTGGTATAAGGTATTCTGCAAGGAGTAGAGGAGTGGAGAACTGCTCTTGTGAAATATTTCTAGACTTTCTCAACTTAATATCAGATATGTAATGTGGGTTCCAGACTGATGAGCTGTATTTTAGTATTGGTCTAGCAAATGTTTTGTATGCTCTAGTTATTAGTGTGATATTACCAGAGAAAAAGCTACATTAACAACTCTTAACACCTTTTTGGCTATGTAGTTACAGTGGGCTCTAGTACTTAGAGATGAGTACTCCAAGATCCTTGACAGAGTTTGGATCATCAACAAAGTCTTGACTATTCAGCCTGTATTTTATTTTGGGGTTTTTTTTTGCCAATATGTAGGACAGAGCATTTATTTGTTGAGATTTGAAGTTGCCATTTGTTTGACCATTCTGATACATAGTCAAGGTCTTTTTGAAGGGTAGCAGTATTGTCTGTGGTGTTGAATAGCTTTACACCATCAGCGAAGAGAACGCAGTTGCTCTTGATATGATCACAGAGGTCATTTATGTAGAGTATGAAAAGAGTTGGTCCTAGAACACTGCCTTGGGGGACACCATTGTTGACAGGTACAGAGTTTGATAGGACGCTCCCAATTTTGACCATTTGTTGTCTGTTTGACAGGAATGCTTCTATCCAGTTATGCAGGTGCCCAGAGATACCGTAAGATTTTAGTTTTAGGAGTAGTTTGTCGTGTACCACTGAATCAAAGACTTTACAAAAATCTATGTAGATTGCGTCTATTGCTTTGCCTGATCGAGTTGTGTAGTCCATATGTTTTTGCAGTGTAAGAGTTGCAGATTACATGATAGTTTTTTCCTGAAACCAAATCGTTTATTAGAGAGTAGGTTGTTTGTTTCTAAATGGAGGATGGTGGATTGGTTAATAATTGATTCCATGACTTTACAGGTGATGCAGCTTAAAGAGATTGGTCTGTAATTTTCAACTAGGCTGGGGTCTCCCTTTTTGAAGATGGGGATGACCATGGCTTGTGACCATAGTTTTGGCAAGGAGCTGGTCCTGAAAGATTTTTCAAAGATTATGCTTAGAGGTTCGGCTATGGCAGTGGATAGCTTTTTTAAGAAGTAGGCACATATTCTGTCCGGTCCAATAGATAGAGGTGGTTTTAGATTGCATAGTGCTTTTTCAACATTGTCTTCTGTAAAATCGATATGTATTAGATCGTTGTAGTTCTCTGTGGTTCGACTAGAAAATACTGGGCATGATCCATTGCTGTTTACAAATACTGAGCCAAAGAATGTGTTAAAGAAGTTGGCTTTAATAGTGTCATCATTGCAGTCTTTACCATTAGGTCCTTTCAGGGGTGGGATGGACCTTGAGCCTTTTAGTTTGTTATTTACAAAATTGTAGAAAGTGTGGGTGGAATTGGTGTGTAGAAGGTTTTCTTCTTGTTTAATGTGATAATTGGTGCATTCAGTTTTTATCTGGTGGCATAAATTTTTGTATCAGCTTTTGAAGTTGGCAATGTGACCAGATTTGTTTTTCCGCCAAAATGATTTCTTTTTGGATTGAAGCTTCCTTATTGTTATGGGTAATTTGTTTTTTTCTGGTTTTGGGAGTTGTTAATGGTACATATAGTTTGATGACTCTTTTGACTTCAAGTAAAAATATGTTGTAATGGTCTTCTACAATATTGCATCCAGAGAATAGAAATTGCCAATCAAGGGATGAGAGAGCACTGTTTATAAGATCATAGTTGCCTTTTTTGAAGTTATAATTGGGGATTCCATCGTTGTGATGATTTTTGTGTGGACATATGTTGAGACAAAAGTCAATCATGTTGTGGTCACTGTTGGAAAGGGGTTCTTTAATTTGTATTCCATAAATTGAATTTAAATTATTGCAGAAGATGAGATTGAGGCAGTTGTTAAGCCTAGTGTTGTTGGTTACTAGTTGTTCCAGTCCCAGATTTGTTACTGCATTGTAGAAGGCTGCATGTGTGAGTTCAGTTGTACATTCGTTAAGGGTCCAGTTAATATGAGGTAGATTGAAGTCACCAAGAAAGATAAAAGTGTGTGGGCAGGATGCTGCCCATGTTAGTAGTGTATTTAGCTTGTTTACATGATGATGATTATGACATATAATCATCATCATTATGTAATATAGTAAGAACTGAAATGTGATATTTAAGGACAGTTTACAGATGAAGGTCTCAGGAATAGCAAGCTCCTGGGTAAGTTGGATGTTTTTTAGATGTAGGGACTTTTTATAGAAGATAGCAACACCACTTCCTCTACGGATTTCACGATCTGATTGGTAAACATAATAGTCTCTTACTGTGGTAATGGAGTCAGGGAGAGATGTGTTGAGCCATGTTTCAAATATAATGTTGAATTTAGCCGTATTTAGTAAGAGGAGCAATTCAGGTATTTTATTTACAAGACTTCTTGCATTGAGTAGCTTGCATTTAAGGCCAGTTGTGGTTGGAATAGAGGTAGTTAGGGGTGTGCATGCCTAGTTTTGAGTGATGTTGGATTGGATATTGGATAATAAGGTATTGGATTGGATATTGGATAATAAGAGAGTCAGTTAAGGCACCAGGTTAAAAACCAGGACAGTGTGCATTCTTGTCCCAACTTAGGTACAAAGGCAGCTGAGATTTGGGCCAGTCACTTTCTCTCAACCCTAAGATAGAAGCAAGGTCAAACCACTTCTGAAAAACCTGGCCAAGTAAACTGCATGGACTTGTCTTGGCAGTCTCCTGCATTGACTGAATATTAAATACATAGACCTTTTTCTCCAAACCCTGTGCTTTCTTTAAACGAAATAACTTCTTTTTTCAACAGCATTATTTTCTACTATGATATTCTCTTACATAGTTTGTAATTTTCCATGGGAAGTTTTGTAGACACATCATTAAGAGCACTTCAGTTACATTTACTTTTTAGGGCCAGGATTTATTGCAAGATAGTAAAAGTCTTGGTTGAATGAGAAGGAGGAAAAAAATACCTTGACTTCAGTTTATAGAGTAGCTTTTTCTTGTGAGAGATTAGACCCAGAATGATTTGAGATAGAATCAAAGAATTCCATCTTTTTTAATTAGTCTGTGAAAGGCAGGAACCTCTAATACAAATATTTGACTCTGAAGTTGTACACTAGGACTCAAGTCATCAAGGGGAAATTTATAGGCAGCTCTAATGCTTCTTGACAATGATTTTCTTGGATTATGACTTCTCAAATTGCTGTTTATTGCCAATAGCACTACATTTGGAAATAAATAAGGTTCATGGGATTAAGACACTGTCTATGTTAAAATGTTTAATCTTCATTTTACATGAGTTATGGTAATAGAAGGCTTTTCTTTTGTATATGGATAGTCATTTCGAGTCAAGTTAGCTATTTTTACAAACGCCAATGAATCACTAATAGTTAAACAAACTTTCTGATGAGAAGCTGGCTTTGTCTTCTTATCTAGTAGCTTAAATTTATATTTTACTTTTGGGGGAACAGAACTTGAGGGAAATCTAAATTGGCTGTTTAATTGTGTAACTATTTAATGGCAAAGCATTGATTAAACTATTTTAACCGTTAGTTAAAATGGTGGGTAAACAGCAACCACTTTCCTATTGCTGGCTGATTAATTCTCACACAGGATGTCACTTACTTAATAGAATCAGTCACATAATAGCTATAATGACAGCACACTCATGGTATTTGATATTGTTCTCCAAATAAAACACCTATTTGTCAAGAGCAGATGTGGTGGAACAGATATTGAAAAGCTTAAATGGAATTAACCAAGTTTTTCACAATGGACAAAAAGCTGGCTGTTAATGCAGTGGCAAATAATACAGTTAAGTGCACAGCACATAGAAACATCTTAAGTACGCAGTCACATTTGCCTAGCTCAGATTTCCCCTACCTCATATCCTCCAGACATAAATCCCTATTTTTCTTACTGGCTGGGAAGACTAGTGTTGGTCTAGTGTCAACTCAGCCCAGCACTTTGGACTAGCTCTGCTCAAAGCTACTTCATGGCTCATTTGCAAAAGCCCCTTGTTCACTACAGTTAATAGGCCAGGTCCTCAGTAGGTTCCTTGCCATTCTATTGAGAAGCCATGAGATTTATTGTCTTAGTATTTCTCCATTTCTTCCAGTTGTTTATTATTTATTAGCTTAATTTCTACTCTGTTATGTCAGGATAAGTGGTATTTGAGTTGGCCAATGACAATAATATATATGCTATAAATAAACAAAATAATTATCACATACAGGTAAACCTCAACTTACAATAGTTCATTTAATGGTCCTTCAATGTTACAAAAGCCTTGAAAAAAGTGACATGGCCATTTTTCACACTTACAGTTGTTGTTGCATTCCCGTGGTCACATGATTAAAATACAGACTCTTAGTAGCTGACTAATAGTTATGATGGTTGCAATGTCTCATGGTCATGTGACCACCTTTTGCAAACTTCCAACAAGCAAAGTCCATGAGGAAGCTGTCAAGTGCAAGGAAAATTCAAATGGATATAAAAATGTATTGCAAACTTAAATTATCCACAAGAATCTGAACTATTAACGACCAAGGGAAATTAGTGAGAGATAAGAGTAGAAGGAATTCAAAATAGGCTGGACTTAGATGAGATGTTTGATCCCTCCTTTGGGCTCAGCCTGGTCATCTCCTACAGAAGCCAGATTCATTTAAACAATAGTGTTATTAACTTAACAACTACAGTGATTCACTTAAAAACTGTGGCAAGAAAGGTTGCAAAATGGGGCAAAAGCTACTTAACAAATGTCTCACTTAGCAACATAATTTGGGGCTCAATTGTGGTCATATGTCATGGACTGCCTATATATAGTAAAATGATAAAAAAATAAAGCTCTCATTAAAGCGTACATGCATTAGAAACATATCATTTATGTCATGACCTTGTCCAATCTGCACCTTACAAAGATGCAAGGCTGGGTGGATGGAGTTTCAGCTCCGCAACAGGGGAAGACCTTAAAAAGTACACAATGTTCAGCAGTTAAAACCTTCCAACAAACGTAATGCAGCTTAAAGGCAAACACTTTTCTGAATGTTTTAACCCATCAGTCCTCTATGCCTGAGTTTTTTTTTTAATCAACAAAGTTATAACTTGGCTTTATTCTAGCATGGGGCTTAAGGCAACATCTATGAAGATCTGGTGGAGAAAGGGGAAGAGATTGATCTTCCATCCCAAGTACTGGTCAGAACAGACCTGCTAACTTCAAGAAAGCATCTACTCAGGTTCCCATAACCCATGTCTTAAGTGCAAAGTTCTCATATTCATACAGACCTTCGATGTTGGCAAGAAAGAGAGATGACATGGTTTCTGCACATGGAGAATCCATTCAAACACCATGCTTAATAGCACGAAGACCATACCAATTCTTATGTGAGAAAGGGAAGAAATGGTGCCTGATGTTTTCCACACTGTCAGATCTTTATAATTACTTATCTCTTTTTTATTATGTTAATCATTTTTAAATCAAAACAATCTGTCCTCAGATTCCTCACTTTGTATTTCCCTCTTTACAGTGGCTATGTCCACATATGAATCCAGTTTTTTTCAATGATTCTTTGCTGAAGAAGCTGTAGTGAATTACATTTAGCTCCAAACGCTAATGAGGGAATTTCCACATATAAGCAAAAACAAACCAACTGCAATATGGTTTCGTACTAAACATCAACCAGGTTATTATAGCAATAGCACTTAGACTTGTATACTTCTTCACAGTGCTTTACAGCCCTCTCTAAGCAGTTTACGGAGTCAGCATATAATAAGCCCCAATAATCTGGGTCTTCATTTTATCAACCTCAGAAAGATGGAAAGCTGAGTCAACCTTGAGTCTGTTGAGAATTGAATTGCCAAACTGCAGGCAGTCAGCAGGAAGCAGAAGTAGCCTGCAGTATTGCATTCTAACCACTACGCCACCACGGCTCTTGTCAAATTCTTTTTCTAATATAGGTCCTAATAGGACCAAATAGCTGGAGAATTCTGGGAGTTCACGGGTTTAAAAAGTCAAAATTACTATGCCTGGACACCCCTGGAGTAGACGATTTAGCTCTTCCTTTCCTCATTTGCGGGGTAAATTAGTTAAAAAGGAAAACTCCAAAAGAAGATACAGTACATCAGTCCAAGCATAGGGCACTCTTTCTTTTCTCTAGAAAAGAAGGGTTGAAAACTAAGAAATTCTACTCTTGCAATAGAATTTTTCCTAACCTAGAGATTGAAGGCAGAAAAAGGTTGAAGGTTCAAGTTGAGAAAAATTTGAGAATATAAGTGTTTTGGATTAAGCCAACGCAGCGATACAAACTTCAACAGCTTCGTCTTATAGCAGGCTTGTAATCCTGCAATTCTCATTGGCCCATAGATAGCGAGTCGTGATTGGTCAGATTTGGTCAGTCTGATTGGCTGTTAACGGGAACCCCTGATTGGACGCTTGTGAAAGCAATAGACTCAGTTCATAGGTTGTTTTGATGGCAGCAACCTCTATAAAAGAGCTACTGCTGCCCAGATATTTTGCTCCATTCTTTCTTGTTAATAAAGAGTTGAAGTCACCATCCGATGTCTTATCTCTGTTCCTTGCGCCCATGCCCAGGACTTAACACTGGCGACGAAGGTGGGATACGGAGACGATAGAGCTGACTAGAACACATCGACAAGACAGAGCACGTGGCGAAAGAGCGCACGTAACAGACGGCAAGATGACCAGTGGCGCCATACCACCCTCTCCATTCGACCCAGCAACCGAAGACTGGGACTCATATATAGACCGCTTCCAGATGTTCCTGGAGACCAACAATTTAAAAGATGCTATGCCTGGCAAGAAACAAGCGGTTTTCCTGACTCATTGCGGCCCCGCCGTTTTCAAAATGGCTAAAGCATTAGCAAAACCGGCGGAAGTGAAGACTATGGATTGGGATACCCTCGCTCCAATCCTCCGGGCCCATTATGCACCCGCAGTACCTACACTGATACGAAGACACGAATTTTACCAGAGGGACCAATGGAAGGACGAGAGCATTGGTAATTTCGTAGCTGACCTCCGGAACCTAGGAGGTCTTTGTGGTTTTGCAAACTTAGAGGAAGCCCTAAGGGACCGTATAGTTCTGGGTTTAAATGCACCACACGTGCAGAGTAAACTGATGGCGAAAGGTGACATCAGCCTTACAGATGTCATCGCCGACGCTACTGCCACAGAAGCAACCAGGAAGTCAGCCACTCGAATGTGCCGAGGAACGCACCATTTCGCCAACTTGCCGACGAGATCCCACTCGCCACTGAGAAGCACGCTACCACTACCCACCATGAAGACCTCGAGTCATCCTCAGACAGTGATGAAGAGGAGGTCAACCGGCTCCACTCGGAATGAGAGCAAAGGAACCAGCAACATCTGCACCAATGTGCGGATTGCGGGGCAAACCACCCACGATCGGACTGCAAATTTCTCGACGCACTCTGCCGTAATTGCAGGAAAAAAGGCCACATCGCGAAGGTCTGCAGAAGCAGACGAGAGTCCAGTCCCAACTGAAGGGAGAACAACCTCCGTCGGGAGATAGGCAAACCTCCTGAGAACCGGGACTGTCTGAACCACCAATGGGACAACCACTACTACTACAGAAACCAAGCAGCTGCCTCTTCAATGAGATGAGAAGAGGCCCACCAAGCCATTATCATCGGCCACGCTTCATCGTTCGATGCAAGAAAGATCTGCGGAAAGGTTACTATCGAGAATCGACCATGTGTGATGGAAGTCGATTCGGGATTGTCCCTATCGATGGTATCCTGGAAAACCCTCAAACAGTTGATCCCTGCCATTTCCCGCCAGGACCTCAGCACGCAGCGAATCATCCTGAAAGACTACCAGGGAAACAGAATCCCAGTTGTCAGTTCCAGCAACGTCCAAGTATCCTTTAAGGACCGCACAGCAACGCTTCCCCTGACTGTCGTCGATCGTGACCGACCCAGCTTGTTAGGGTTACAGTGGTTCGCCCCACTCAGAATTGAACTATCTGGCATACACCATACCAGAAATGATGACTGGGAAGAGACTCTCATCCAGGAATTCCAGGACGTGTTCACAGGAACATTAGGCAAGTACAAGGGGACCCCTATATCGTTTAATCTCAGCCCCGATGTAGCTCCCATTCGGCTTAAGCCCTGTTGAGTACCTTTTGCCTTAAAACCGAAGATCGATGAGCAGCTAGATAAACTGATAGCCTAGGGCGTATTGGAACCGATTGACCACGCCCATTGGGAAACCCCGATAGTAACGCCCATGAAGCCAGATGGTTCATTAAGAATTAGCGGGGACTATCGGGCCACCCTAAATCATGCTCTTCAACAGAGCGCTTATCCAGTACCGGTGTTTCAACACCTTCTTCATTCCCTGGGTGGCGGAAAAATATTTGCGAAATTGGACTTAGCTCAGGCGTACCAGCAACTCCCTGTAGACGCAGCAACTGCAGAAGCCCAGACAATAGTTACACATAGAGGTGCTTTTAAGTGCAATAGACTCCAATTCGGAGTAAGCGTGACGCCGGGCATTTTCCAAAGTTTAATGGAGAGACTATTACAAGGCATAAAAGGCGTCGTCCCTTATTTTGACGACATCCTAATAGCTGCCCCCACTAAAGAATTATTAGTACAACGATTCAGAAAAGTCCTGCAGAAATTCAAAGATGCGGGTCTTAAGGTAAAACGAGACAAGTGTCAACTTTGTATGGAGAGAGTGGAGTTCCTGGGATACCTTCTCAACAAACATGGAATCCACCCCACCGAAAAAAAACTAACCGCAATCAAAAAAGCCCCGAGACATAGGAATAAGACAGACCTTCAAGCCTTCCTGGGACTCATTAACTTTTATAACATTTTCTTGCCCCAGAAGGCAACCGTAGCCGAGCCCCTACACAGACTTCTCGATAAAAAGGCTTCTTGGGTTTAGGGACGGCGTGAAGAGAAAGCATTCAAAGAGATAAAAGACCTTTTAACCTCCAATGCTGTATTAATGCAATACAACGAGACTCTCCCTTTGACGGTTACCTGTGATGCCTCACCATTTGGAGTAGGAGCCATCTTAAGCCATGTCCTACCAAATGGAAATGAGGCACCCATTGCATTCTTTTCGAGAACTTTGTCTAAAACCGAAAGGAACTATAGTCAACTTGATAAAGAGGCCCTCGCTATTGTATCCGCAATTAAACGCTTCCATGAATATGTATGGGAGACCCTTTACCATAATTATGGACCACAAGCTGCTACTTGGGATTTTGGCGGGAAACAAACCAACTCCCCATATCTTATCACCAAGAATAACACGTTGGTCAGAAGTTTTAGCCACCTACGATTACTGATTGCAATATCGCCCGGGGAAAACCATTCCCCACGCTGACGCTTTGAGCAGCTCTCCACTACCAGACATTATAGAGGACCCTGCTCCAATCGTAACCATATTACAGATCGAAACCCTCAAATCGCCGCCACTAACCACTCGAGACATAGCCTTAGAGACAAAAAAGGACCCTGTTTTGGCATGAGTCCTCAGCTGGGTAGAACGGGGTTGGCCAGTCAGTGCAACCGATGACACGTTCAAGCCATTTAGGAATCGTCAAACAGAACTATTCTCCCAGAAAGGTTGCATAGTATGGGGAGACAGAGTTATAGTCCCGGAGAAATTGCAATATAGGGTATTGAAAATGCTGCACGAGGGACATCCAGGCATCGTGCAGATGAAGGCACTAGCCAGGAGTTACGCATGCTTTAGATAGACAGATAGAGACTTGGGTAGCAAAATGCAGTAAATGCCAGGAGACTCGCTCCGCTCCTCCAAAGACTCCCCCAACTCAGTGGGAAATGCCTCGAGGTCCTTGGTCCCGTATCCACATCAATTTTGCAGGACCCACAAGAGGACACACTTTCCTCTTAACGGTGGATGCCTATTCAAACTGGCTTGAAGTCCAAAAAATGAAAAGCACCACCACAGATGCAGTCACTAAAAAGCTGAATAAACTATTCGCTACCCACAGACTTCCCGATGTCCTCATCTCAGATAATGGCCCCCAATTCACTGCCCTGCCATTCGAACAATACCTGGCAGATCGGGGCATCCGCCATGCTTTAACATCGCCAGCTCACCCTGCGGCCAATGGTAGGGCTGAGCGAATGGTTCCATTTGTAAAACAGACCCTGCACAAAATGGACCACGGCGACATTGACGATAAAATAAACCGAATGCTTTTTCTCCAACACATAACCCCAAACAGCACCATGAACAAAATCCCAGCTGAACTCCTGATGGGCCAGAAACTTCGCTCGCATCTTGATCGCCTCCACCCAAACTACACGCCAGAACAACCCCCGGGATCCAGCAGCAAGTATCGGGCATTCCAGAAAGGGGACCTTGTGTTTGCAAAAACTTCTCGGGTGATCCATTGTGGGTCCCCGCGACAATAACACAACTTACAGGACCCCGATCCTATCGCCTACAAACGGCAGACGGTAAGATGTGGAAACGCCACGTAGACCAACTCCGTTCCAGATTAGCACCAGAACCTCTAGCTGGGGGGGGAAGGAACATGGAGGAGGACAAAGAAGAAATCAAAACCCAACAGCCCAGGGGATACTCACCATCCGAGGGAGAACTGAGCCAGGGAGCAGCCTCACCATGTGACAGCACCGCGATGGAGGCAGATCCAGGGAACCTGGAAGACAACGCTGACGAAAGCAACCCGGGACCACAATCTTCACCATCCAACCCAGCTGGCAGCCCACCGGAACCAGAACCAGAACCAGGACAGAACCCAGTAGCGCAGGTCGAGCAGACAGGTGAAGTGGCCTGCCTACTTGCGAGAATACGTCACCCCACCCCTCAGATGGAACCAAGGGGGGAGGGGTGTTTTGGATTAAGCCAACGCAGCAATACAACCCTCAACAGCTTCGTCTTACAGCAGGCTTGTAATCCTGCAATTCTCATTGGCCTGTAGATAGCGAGTCGTGATTGGTCAGGTTTGGTCAGTCTGATTGGCTGTTAACAGGAACCCTTGATTGGACGCTTGTGAAAGCGATAGACTCAGTTCATTGGTTGTTTTGACGGCAGCAAGCTCTATAAAAGAGCTACTGCTGCCCAGATATTTTGCTCCGTTCTTTCTTATTAATAAAGAGTTGAAGTCACCATCCGATGTCTCAACTCCGTTTCTTGCGCTCATGCCCAGGGCTTAACAATAAGCATCACAGAAATAGGCTTTTAAAACTACAAAGAGAAATTGAAATTTATTTATTTAATCAATCAATGACCAGCTATATCAACAACAAAATAAGTGATAAAAAGCTGGAAACACAACCAAGATCAAGAAAAAGAAGCAGGAACACCTACATACCAGCAACTACAAAACAAATAAAATAAAATATACTCCAAACACCATACCACACCAATATCCTGGTGTCCAACACTAATAAAACTAGTTCAATAAAAGTGTACGTCAAAATATATATTCTCTAAATATTTTTAGTAAATAACTAAACAAAGTATTAATATGAATAAGGATTTTTATTTTTTTAACTGGTTATTACTAACTGTTATTATTGCAGCAGCACAACATTTTGCTACAGGATGAGTGGTGGCTGGATTTGAATCCTGAAGAAGATGGTTCACATAGAAATTATCTGATCTCCCTAGAAATTTCTCTAATACAGGGAGAATGTACGTTGATCTGAGGTCCCTGTAGAACTTGCAATGCAATTGGACACGTGAAATATTTTCAATTTCCCCATTGCCACATGTAAAACTACAGAGAGAAAGGTTTGTGATGTAAAAGGACAACAATGAGAACTTAATCAGATCCCAGTGATGTCTTTGGTCATTCTACGAATGATTTTTAATGGATCAGAATGTTTCCTGAAGGTGTACATGCATACAGATGGGAGTAGAAATCAAAAGCTACTAAGACAAAATAGAAACATTCTTCTGTTTAAAAGAAATGATATAAACCTGTACAAACAGAAGACAGACGTTCAAAGAATTTGAAAAGGAGCTATCAGCACAATTGCTGCAGGGATGGGGATTTGAAACCTACATTAAAGAAATGATTCGATAACTTGATGTGAAACAAGAATAAAAACTAAGTTCAATTACATAAGGGGAGAGCCACATATGAAACACTTCACAGCTTTTGTAGATAGGCCACATTTACCAAACTGCGAAAGGAAGCACTTTGTGGATAGACTTTAGGAGCATGTGGTTTCTGTTGCACAGTATAGTACAACAGATCACAATCAGTATATGACTTGTCACTGAAATATTTCGGAGGCAATTCTTGTGATTCGCCATTTCAATTTCCCTGCCTGTCATCTGTGTACTTCTTTGCATTTCAGAATGTTTGTAGGAAAAAGAAATCTAACAGTTATTTTAAAGATATTTTCTACTAAGCCATGCCCCCTGAACTGGTGGTAAAACTTTTTGAATCTCACCACTGCTCTCATGCAAAACATAGTCATCACCTTACCATCAGAAAGAACCTGCCCATTACAACATTCAAAAGCAGTTTCTACATGGCAAGGTCCCATGTAGAAAGGAAGTTAATAATGTGATCAGATGCTCTCAGAATATTAGTCTTTGTTCAGGTGAAACCAGTGAAAGCAATAGAGATTGGGTATCATCCTGTTCTGTAAGAGTCTTATAACTTGCTAAACAAAACCATGCAGACTGCATGATGACAACCGACAGCCTCAGGACTACCTGTGAAGACTTTGTGGTCTTCCAAGCTTTTTTCGGCTCACTATGCTAAAACTAGGCACAAGTACAGGTGCAGTTTCTGAGGATTCTGAATTGGGAAACAGATGAAGACAATCCTAAACAGGTAACAGGAAGGAAGGAGCTATCCTCCAAACTCAATTGAACATAAAATGTGGCTCCATTTTACAGATTTGGCTTCCCAAATAATTATAAGAAGAGTCCTTGTGTCATGACCCTGGTGGAGACTGATTCTGAGGAGGAGGAACAACCAACAGGGAGTGGAAGTGTGGCTTCAGAGGTGGTGGAGGAGGCTGGGGAAGGGCAGAGGCTGGCTGAGCAGTCAGAGGAGGACCCAGGCCCATCCCCTATCCATCCTAGGGCACGCAGGAAGGAGAGGATCAGGGTAAAACGTGGTCTACTGAGGAGGAGAGGGCCTTGATCCTCTTCATGGGTTGCAGGTGTGAGATTTGCATAAGAGTTTGGATCTGCATGCTAACAGATGCTGGAGACAGATTAGTGTTTTATTCCTAAAGAAGGTTTATCTTGGTTGGCGTTCTTCCAACGGACTGTACCTGGTTATCTTCCTGAAGTTGGCAATTATCTATCCTAGTCTGTTGTGGAACTTTATTCAGTGTGGTTTGTTTTTGGTTTTTGCTTCGTTATTGGCTCTTTGAATTTCAACTGTGTTTCTTTCCTTTGAAATGTTATTTTGAAAATAGTTTACTCCTTCACTGTGAACAATTAAACAGTGAAGCCAAGCTGAAGGCATTAAAGGACTTTTATTTACATCTTGGTTTTTGTTATATTTCTGATATACTCTGGGTCATCACACCTTGGTTCTTAGAAGATTGTAGTTCCCACCTCCCAATGGTGTTATAGTCCACCTTTCTGGTCAAAATCCTTAAATTGCCTGAGGAATTAATATGCTAAAGATATCTTTATACTAAAGATAATTTACCAATCTTTCTTTGTCTGTCATATATCTAGCAAAGATCATGCCAATCTTTTGTTTTTTTCTTAACATCACAGCTAATATACTGTAAGTAGATTAAGTAATCTCTTTCTGTTCAAGGAAACTGTTCTCTTTTACAATGTTTTATATCTGCTTAAATAAACAGAACAGAGGCATGGTGGGTCAGTGGCTAAAAAGACACCAGAGAAGTTCTGTACTCTGATGGTTTGAGTCCTGTCACCACATGATAAACTGAGCTCCTGTCACTTGTCTCAACACCTGTCAACTTAGCATGTAAATGCTAATAGATAAATAGGTTCCACTTAAGTGGGCAAGTAAAGCATTCCATGTTTCACCATACACTTTATGCTGTAGCATGATGTCATGCTGACCGCATAACCAAGGAAACTCTTTGGACAGCACTGGATCAATGACTTAAAGAAACAGAAATGAGCACCACTCCTTACAGTCAGCTACAACTAGTGGAGTAAAGCCCACAGGGTCTCCTTTACCTTTAGATAGACAGGCAGACAGATAGAGATAAGATTAATATTACCTCTTCAAAGTAGTCCAGACAAGAAAACAAAATCATGAGAGGTGAGAGTAAGGTTACAATGAGGTTACAATAACAGAATCTTACAAGTCAGAAAGTATTTCTCCCTTCCCTTCTCTTCCCTTTCTGGACAATTAAGAAGAATCCTTTCTGAGATGTTTTCTCCACTCCCATTCCTGCTGTGGGCTGAGATATCTCTTGTCTCACTGTTGTTCCGGCCGCAGCTCTTCCTTCTGTCTTTCAAGGTTATTCTCGAAGGCCATTACAGTAAGGTTAATGTATATGGCTAATCTAGTACTGGCCATCTGGATATAGACCTATTGTTCCCTTGAATTGGATTCAGCTACAGATGGAAAGCTGTAGAAAAAGATGACAACTCACCGAATGGACCTGCTCAGCAGCTGAACAATTCCCATTCTTACAACCAACTGCAGAGTTGACCCTAGGTTTAAGAAATCCTTTGTACCTATGGCTTACCAACAGTTTCTCTCATTGACTGCCTTCCCATGCTGTGATAATAATGATATCACTGAAAACATCCCCAAGCCTTTTTTATTTATTAAATTTCTATATCACCTAAGTGATTCTGCATGGTTTACAACAAGATGAACATTTACTTTTCGCATAATGGAAATGTTTCAGTGCTGATCACTGAGTATCTATCAAGCAATCGGCAGGATAAGATTAGTAACAGGCACTGCCAAGCAGCTTTGATCTTCACAAGATACAGAGAAGCTAAATGCTGATGCCAGCCAAATTTTCTAGATTTACATTGATAATGCAAGACAGTATTTTTTAAAGTTGGCAACTTTAAGATCTCACCAACTCACCACCATGCATGTTGTAATTCTGATGTAAGAACTGGCCTTAAAATAGGCTGCTGGATTAAAAAGTGAATCTAAGCGTTTGCTCTCTCACATGTATGGACATATCCTTATTGACTTTATAAAATATGATCCATCCAATCGTATTACAATTTAAGGCACTATATGTGAATCCAGCTATTATAATTTGTAAACCATATTATATGATTCAACGTACTGTGCTGTGTAAACTGTGTAAACAACTGCTGTGTAACATTTTATTATCAAAACATGGTTATACAAACCATAGCTTAGCACAATGTGGGAAGCTAGCCACCAAGCAATTATCATGATGGTCCTAAGAAGATCTCACTTTTTTCCGGACATAAGTGTTTTCCACAAGTTTTCAAATTTTCAGGCCTGAAAACCAATCCTAGAGTGTATTTCAAGCTAGAAGACAGTTGTCCTTCTGTCTTGGTGCTATTTTATGAAAACACTATATGATTTTTTTAAAACCAAGAAGTATCCTGTTAAGTCCTGGGCATGGGCGCAAAGAACGGAGATGAGACATCGGATGCTGACTTCAACTCTTTATTTAACAAGAAAGAACGGAGAAAAAGACCTGGGCAGCAGTAGCTCTTTTATAGAGCTTGCTGCCGTTAAACAACCAATGAACTGAGTCTATCGCTTTCACAAGCGTCCAATCAGGGGTTCCCATTAACAGCCAATCAGACTGGCCAAACCTGTCCAATCACGACTCGCTATTCACGGGCCAATGAGAATTGCAGGATGACAAGCCTGCTGTAAGACGAAGCTCTTTAGCGTCAGCATGGGGAATGGTTTTCCCCGGGCGATGTTGCAATCGGTAATCGTAGGTGGCTAAAAATTCTGACCAATGTGTCATTCTTAGTGATAATATATGGGGAGTTTGTTTGTTTCCTGCCAAAATCCCAAGTAGCGGCTTGTGGTCTGCAATTATGATCAAGAGTCTCCCATATACATATTCATGGAAGCGTTTAATTGAGGATACAATAGCGAGGGCCTCTTTATCAAGTTGACTATCGTTCCTTTCGGTTTTAGACAAAGTTCTCGAAAAGAACGCAATGGGTGCCTCATTTCCATTTGGGAGGACATGACTTAAGATGGCTCCTACTCCAAATGGTGAGGCATCACAGGTAACCGTCAAAGGGAGAGTCTCGTTGTATTGCATTAATACGGCATCGGAGGTTAAAAGGTCTTTTATCTCTTTGAACACTTTCTCTTCACGCTGTCCCCAAATCCAAGGAGCCTTTTTATCGAGAAGTCTGTGTAGGGGTTTGGCAATGGTTGCCTTCTGGGGCAAGAAAATGTTATAAAAGTTAATGAGTCCCAGGAAGGCTTGAAGGTCTGTCTTATTCCTAGATCTTGGGGCTTTTTTGATTGCGGTTAGGTTTTTTTTTGGTGGGGTGGATTCCCTGTCTGTCGAGAAGGTATTCCAGGAACTCCACTCTCTCCGTACAAAGTTGACACTTGTCTCATTTTACCTTAAGACCCGCATCTTTGAATTTCTGCAAGACTTTTCTGAGTTGTTGTAGTAATAATTCTTTGGTGGGGGCAGCTATTAGGACGTCGTCAAAATAAGGGACGACGCCTTTTATGCCTTGCAATAGTCTCTCCATTAAACTTTGGAAAATGCCCGGCGCCACGCTTACTCCAAATTGGAGTCTATTGCACTTAAAAGCGCCTCTATGTGTAACTATTGTCTGGGCTTCTGCAGTTGCTGCGTCCACAGGGAGTTGCTGGTACGCCTGAGCTAAGTCCAATTTCGCAAATATTTTTCCGCCACCCAGGGAATGAAGAAGGTGTTAAACCACCGGTAGTGGATAAGCGCTCTGTTGAAGAGCATGATTTAGGGTGGCCCGATAGTCCCTGCAAATTTTTAACGAACCATCTGGCTTCGTGGGCGTTACTATCGGGGTTTCCCAACGGGCGTGGTCAATTGATTCCAATACGCCCTGGGCTATCAGTTTATCTAGCTGCTTGTTGATTTTAGGTTTTAAGGCAAAAGGTACTCGACGGGGCTTAAGCCAAATGGGAGCTACATCGGGGCTGAGATTAAATGATATAGGGGTTCCCTTGTACTTGCCTAATGTTCCTGTGAACACGTCCTGGAATTCCTGGATGAGAGTCTCTTCCCAGTCGTCATTTCTGGTATGGTATATGCTGGCTAGTTCAATTCCGAGTGGGGCAAACCACTGTAAACCTAACAAGCTGGGTCAGTCACGATCGACGACAGTCAGGGGAAGTGTTGCTGTGCGGTCCTTGAATGATACTTAGACATTGCTGGAACTGACAACTGGGATTCTGTTTCCCTGATAATCTTTCAGGATGATTCGCTGCGTGCTGAGGTCCTGGCGGGAAATGGCAGGGATCAGTTGTTTGAGGGTTTTCCAGGATACCATCGATAGGGATGATCCCGAATCGACTTCCATCACACATGGTCGATTCTCAATAGTAACCTTCACGCGTATCTTCCTTGCATCGAACGATGAAGCATGGCCGATGATAATGGTTTGGTGGGCCTCTTCTCATCTCGTTGAAAAGGCAGGTGCTTGGTTTCTATAGTAGTAGTGGTTATTCCATTGGTGGTTCAGATGGTCCCGATTCTCAGGAGGTTTACCTATCTCCCGACGGAGGTTGTCCTCCTTTCTGTTAGGACTGGACTCTCGTCTGCTTCTGCAGACCTTTGCGATGTGGCCTTTTTTTCTGCAGTTATGGCAGAGTGCATCGAGGAATTTGCAGTCCGATCGTGGGTGGTTTGCCCCGCAACCTGCACATTGGTGCGGACGTCGCTGGTTCCTTTGCTCTCATTCTGAGCGGATCCAGTTGACCTCCTCTTCATCACTGTGTGAGGATGACTCAAGGTCTTCGTGGTGGGTAGTGATAGTGTGCTTCTCAGTGGCAAGTGGGACCTCATCGGCAAGTTGGCGAAGCGGTGCGTTCGCTCGGTGCATTCGAGCGGCTGACTTCCTGGTTGCTTCTGCGGCAGTAGCGGCAGTGATGACATCTGTAAGGCTGATGTCACCTTTCGCCATCAGCTTACTCTGCATGTGCGGTGCATTTAATCCCAGGACTATTCGGTCTCTTAGGGCTTCCTCTAAGTTTGCAAAACCACAAAGGCCTCCTAGGTTCCAGAGGTCAGCTATGAAATTACCAACGCTCTCGTCCTTCCGTTGGTCCCTCTGGTAAAATTCGTGTCTTCGTATCAGTGTAGGTACTGCGGGTGCGTAATGGGCCCGGAGGATTGGAGCGAGGGTGTCCCAATCCATGGTCTTCACTTCCGCCGGTTTTGCTAATGCTTTAGCCATTTTGAAAACGGCGGGGCCACAATGAGTCAGGAACACCGCTCGTTTCTTGCCAGACGTAGCATCTTTTAAATTGTTGGTCTCCAGGAACATCTGGAAGTGGTCTATATACGAGTCCCAGTCTTTGTTTGCTGGGTCGAATGGAGCGGGTGGTATGGCGCCGCTAGTCATCTTGCCGTCTGTTGCGTGCGCTCTTTCGCCACTGCTCTGTCTTTGTCCGATATGTTCTAGTCAGCTCTATCGTCTCCGCATCCCATCCTCGTCACCAGTGTTAAGTCCTGGGCATGGGCGCAAAGAACGGAGACGAGACATCGCACGGTGACTTCAACTCTTTATTTAACAAGAAAGAACGGAGCAAAAGACCTGGGCAGCAGTAGCTCTTTTATGGAGCTTTCTGCCGTTAAACAACCAATGAACTGAGTCTATCACTTTCACAAGCGTCCAATCAGGGGTTCCCGTTAACAGCCAATCAGACTGGCCAAACATGACCAATCACGACTCGCCATTCATGGGCCAATGAGAATTGCAGGATTACAAGCCTGCTGTAAGACGAAGCTGTTTAGGGTTGTACCGCTGCGATGGTTTAATCCATAACATATCCCCTCAGAATTTATTCTTTTAAAATACTGTACCTTACACTACTAAGGTTTGGACAATGTGTCCTATACAAGTCTTCTCCAAATGTGTAGGAGTACAATATCCACATTAGCTAAAAACATCTGAGTTTGTATTTTACAACCCTATGACCTGGAGAAGGCACCAGGTTAGGGAAAACTGATTTACAGGATTCTTGAAAGTGGAAAACAACTTAAGACCATTGTGCTGTTCTTTCTGATTAGAGAGCTAAGAGTACAGTAAAAATAGGAAAAATAACAAAATCAGCAGGGCATAAACCAGGCCTCTGATTTGAAGCAGAAGTATTGCTCTACTACACAATTGAATGGGTTTCCTGTGGCTGGTAATATAAGCTAGCATCTGGCAATGCAAGCCTGCGATAGGAAGAGAGAACTTCTCTGATAGAAGGGAGGGGGGATAGAAACAACCACAAATAAGGAAGAACAGCTTTCTAAATCTTCTCTATGGCCTCTCCTATAGGCTATCATGTCTTCCTCAACTACTGAACCCAGAGCTGAGGCTTCATAGAAACCTATTTGAATAAAAAATAAATTAATTGGAATTTCTCCAAGCCAACAGACTCAAACAGAAACAAATTCTTTTTAATAGGAAAAGAAGGGGTAGTGGGGCTACTCAAAGTGAAAGTTGAATTTCTTTTTAAACCATGTAGATTGAACACTTTGGTTTTTGCTGTAAATTGGGCCAGTCATATTGCTTTTCTTTTTTAAATATGATAAAATGTGATAAATATGAAAACAAGAAGTGAAACAGCACAGATACCTGCCATCCTCACAAACCAAGCAGCCCCCTCTCTGGGTTAACTTCACTACCTAACCAACAGAAATCACCCTGCACTCTTAAGATAGATGTGTTTTGTTACATGGCTGCGGGTGCGGCCCAATGATACCAAGTCTGGTGAGAATCTCCTCGTTTGATGATTTAAGTACACAAAGGTCCACATTTCACTGCAAGCTGATCTAATATTTAAGTCCCAGGCAAACTGCAACTGGGAGGAAGTGATAAAGAGAACTTCCTGCACAAAACTGCCTGAGATAACACTTTCCATCGGCTGTGAAAAAGAAAAAAGAAAAAAGAGCAAAGAAAAAAGACCCACAAATTGCCACAGAACTAAAAGGGAACTCTGTAATAGATGACCTCTTGTGCTTCATGTGGCTGTTGCAAAAGCTCAAGAGAATACATGTTATTTTCATTGGAAAAAGGAAGCACCATTCTCCTTTGACATATTGTAACCCACAACCAAGGGACTGAAAACACCCCTTCTGAAACATATGGATGCAAAAGTGGGAGGAAAGTGGTTTGACACATGGATTCAGCTAGCATCAAACAGGTTCTAACTAAACTCCTGGACTGGAAAGAAAATGAATTTCCCCTCTAATAATATCACCCTTGCTCTACAGAAGAGCATTTTGACAGTACTGGTCAACAAGCTGGAGTTAACGCTCTCTTAAGAGTAGAATCAATCAAAGAAAAAAAAATTCATGTCCTCCTTGCCTATGGATTGCAAAGACATGGAACAAATGGTCCATAGTACTACTGGGCTGATTTTTTTTTTTAATGTTCATAGAAAAGAGGCACAAACTGGTGCCAGTTAGACCCAGAAGAGGTCAAAATATCAAGATGGAAGTCACAACCATGCAATCAAAGACGCAACCTTTTTCACGTACATGATGATACACATGATTTGAATTGCATGCATGTGGTGACCATTTTGACTTTTTTTTTAACATACACAACCCTGTGATAATTTAATTCAGTGGAGTTTTTTTTTCCTCTGCTATAGCCTGAGACAAAGTCCATCGCTAAAGGAAAGACAAAAGGGGAAAGACAAACAAATGCTGATTTCTCAGTCAGATCAATAAATTGAAGCCCTAATCATATAAAAGCTGCACCTTTTGATAACTGTGTGTTTGACATGCAAATTGTTCCTCCGTGGTCTTTTGCTTTTGAAAGTGAAAAGCCTGTAAGAACTTTTAATAATGTCATATCTGGATAATATAATAGCTTTCTACAAAGGTGTATCAGGCTCTGCAACCATTAATTTCTAGATACAGAATGAAAACTATTGTTCCAATTAACTTCTTAGGATTTTTTGCTGATTAAAAAGCTTGCTTGAAACAACTGTCATCTGTTATTTTTACATTTATGATTTATACATTGTTTAAATTAAATCATCCCTCACTCGAATTTACAGGATTGTATTATAAAACAATATTACTATCTTCATAAAAAATAACAAACTAAAAATAGCAATATCCTAATAACTGAGCAGTAACATTTTACAAGCTGTGTGCCCCAAATCCAGTTATTCTATAGTCACTTCCCACTTCCCCAGCTGGCCTCAATTACAGTGGTGCAATGTCTAAACTTCCTTAAATAAATTCTGTAATCAAATAGGTGGGTTAGGCTTTTCAAGAGCTTAACACCCCTATCTTGTTTTTCAGAATGGAAAAATAAAACTAAATTCAAACAGCAAAGAATTAGGTAATCTAAGGCGCAGGTGTCAAACTTGATCGCGTCATGTGACATATTGTGACATTTTTTGCCATTGCGGAGCAATGTCGCCTATGCGTGATACATCTGGCCTGCAGGCCACCAGTTTGACAGGCCTGATCCTAAGGTGAATTGTTGGATGAATGTAAAAAGTAATGACATCCTCCAAATTTTTTTTCAGTATTGCCATTGGTTACTGAGGAGGCCCATTAGTTGGCCATTCCAACTGAGACGAGGCTCCCTTGCACAGTCTTCTTCTTGTTTACTTCTTGTTTATCCAAACAATTCAGACATTCTGATTGAAATAATGCAATCTATCCATTTACTGTTTTCCCTACTTAAGGGGAGCTTGGTCTGCAGTGAAATCATCACAATCAGGTTTGCTATTACTCAGAGAAAATTCCAAGCTTGTTTTTGCAGGAAATGTTGATGAGTTAATTCACAGGCCTTCCCAGTCGATAATACAATAGCACTTACTCACTTGGATTAAAATTAAAAGCACTTACACCAAGGGCAGAGGTGGTGGGAGCAACGTAGGAACTGTAAAGGAAAGCTCTGTTTGCTTTATCATGTGTTGAACCGAGTCCAACTATCTATATGAAGCTCACAGTAGCTTTCCATTGCCTATAAATACTCAAAAGTACCAAGGATAAGGAATGCATTTGGTTTATGGGAAAAAAAAATCAAGGAATAAACCCATGTATTATTCTTAGTATGGATACAATTGGAAGGCCATGTAATCTTATAATGGCTTTTGAGTGCCATGTCTTGACTGAATTGCACACTGCTTTCTTTGACTTCAAAACAACAATGTTGGTTGGGAGGCAATATTAAGAGCAAGAATCCACTCCTCTAGAGATTTTTTTGGGGAAAGAGCCCTTTGCATCAGAAACATCTACTTAAGCAAACAAATCCAGTTGAAGTCCCACTAAGACTTCAAAACAGCTCCCCAATCTTTTTTCCAGTACAGATGAAGAGGGTTGTGGTTTTGAAATTAAGGAAGTGCATAAAAGGCCTTGCTTGGCCTTTCCTCGTGCTTCTTGTTACGTTAGTTATGTCACCTTCAGGCCTGTGGTTAACCACATGCTTTGCATGCCTTAGGCCCCCAGTTACTATCTGTGGCATCTTCTGTTTAAAGGATGTCAGGTAAGAACAAGAAAGATCTTCAAAGATTAAGAAATAGAATTTGGGCTCCTTAGATGCAAAAGTATCATTTTCAGAAGGCAGGTATCTTCATGGGTGCTACAAGGAAAAGCTCATGAGTTAAACTATTGGGGTTTTTAATGAGGTGTTTTAGCATTTTCTTAAGAAGGCACACTTGTTCTTTCTTGCTTCCAATTCCATCTTCACAAGGATCTTGGGAGACAAGCTTGGCTGAGCTATAGCAGGTAGGTTCATACATGCATGAGTCCAGAATCTGACTTGTTTGAACTCAGACACATTGGTGTCTTTTACAAGCCAGGATCTAGCAACCAACATCTTTTGCAAAAACAGATAAATTGTGATTAACCTGTTGTTAAACCAAGGCTTAATATGCTACATGAACCAGACTAGTGATTGAGTCAAAATCATCTAGTGAGTTTCCTGGCTGAGAGAGAATTTGAACTTAGATCTACTCATTCCTTGTGCAACATCTTAACCACTACATCAGGCAACATTTTCGATGACCTCGTGGTCTACCCTACTACTGAATGTGCTTTGAAGGATGTCAACAAAATAGCATATTTCATAAACAGTAGCACATAAAAACCTGAAACATTGAAAAGGAGAAAGAAAATCTTGTATACCAAGGTGATTATAATTGCATAACCCAGTCTTGAGACTTTTATAATAGCTTCCTTCCCACTCCTCTCTGTTTTGAATGCTCAACAGTTAACCATGCATGTCAAAACCCTCTGTGAAACTAAATAAAACTAATAACAGAGCCCACAATTGACTTGAACATCCTTTAAAAAGCAGAACCATGTCCAGTGCTTAGGCACACAGAACTCAGGAAAGTTGTTCTGGTTGTAACTTGAGATCTTCTTGACTGAACCCCATGAAGGTTTCTGCACATGAAACTTCAAAAGTGCTGTTTGAAAATCACTGAGGTGATCAAGTGCTTTATGAAGGATTGTCTGTCATTTGCCTTGTATTATTCTTAACTTCCCCCTCCTAAATAAAGCTACTTCAGCACTACATTAGTATGAGCATGATAGTTCCTCAACAATGCAATTGACCTCTTTAATGGTCACCCACAGATGTACTAATGGACTCCTTAAGGCTTTTTTTCTTTTCTTTTTTTTAAATCTTATCTCTGCTTGGGATTTGTTTTGCAAATCCAGTGTCTGGAGTCATTTTTAAGTAAGCATAGCTACAATGACATTACAAACAAACAAAGGCTAGAGAGAGGGACATCTATATAAGAGAAGTTCAGGTATGATTCTTTTCTGAATATATGTTGGGCAAGCTACTAATATCAAGTTCTGCTGAGAACAATGAAAAAATCCATCAATTCCCCCCCATTATTAAACTGATTTCAATTTTACTTCCTTATAGATGTTAAATGAATGAGGAACAGCATAGCTTTTCCATCAAGATTCCAAAGTTACCATGTTATTCAAATTTTAAAACACCTGCTATATAAAATCCCCCGAGACCAATATTTTATTTTAGGTGAAAAGGATCCAAGCTAACATCATTTTAAGTCACTGGTGTTATCTGAAATCTTAATTAATATTTTTATTGAGAGTGTCAAGAAAGCATAGCTACAGGAAGAAATTTGGGCTCCACCCATTTTCCAACATCAATATATCAATAAGAAAATACTATTTCTTATGTGGAGGATACCTTAACAGCTGGCCAAACCCTGGACCAGGGCCATCTAACATTTAGTGGTAGAATTTTATGAGCAGCTAAGACATCTACCTCTTCTCCAACCATTAGGAATGAGATTTCTTTTTTTCTCGTCATCTTGTGCCAGGAGAGACAAGCATACAATCAGTATGTTCCTGAATTTTGTTTTGAATTTACGGAAGCTGACTCCCTTTCCAATCCCTTCTGTTCTGGAAAGTAGTTTGCAATTTGTTACAATATGGAAGAAATCCATACTCTGATGGGAATGGATTATTTATTTATTTATTTATTTATTTATTTATTTATTTCAATCAACCTATATGCTTGCCGATCTAACAAACATGACTCTGAGCAGCTAACAAAATTTTAAAATGGTACAACTGGTGAAATAAGTGAAACTAAAAATAAGGACAACAACATAATATGGCAAACTAAAATAATCAGCATCCATCTCACCTGGTTTCAAGTAACTTCCTGTCACCCCAGAGGGGCTCAGAGAAAAAAAACCAAAACAGGTCTTAGCAGTTTTCGGAAACCGTTCGGCACACAACTAATTTCAGGTGATAAGGTGACAGAAAACGCCCACTTCCTGGGTCCTATAAGAAGGCACTCTCTATTGATAGGCCTGAAACATGCTCTTTCTACCAGATGTCATGGGATGGAGAGAGGCAATTGGAGAAAGATAGTCTATCAAGTCAAACAATGCTATTCCACAAAAAGTTTTATAAGTGACAATTAGCATCTTGAATTACACTTAGGGGAGAAACCTACGAAGAATCAGTATAGGTCTATCTCAGTGGTGGGATTCAAATTTTTTTACTACCAGTTCTGTGGGAGTGGCTTGGTGGGCATGGCATGGCTTGGTGGGTGTGGCAGGGGAAGGATACTGCAAAATCTCCATTCCCACCCCACTCCTGGGGGAAGGTTATCACCGGTTCTCCGAACTACTCAAAATTTCCACTACCGGTTCTCCAGAACTGGTCAGAACCTGCTGAATACCACCTCTGGTCTAAGAGAGCCAGTTTGATGTACTGTTTAAGGTAGCTGGCTAGAAATGGTAGACTGAGAGTTTTAATCCTACGTTAATGTCCTACCTTATGAATCACAGTGGCACAGTGGTTAGAGTGCAGTACTACAGGCTACTTCTGCTGACTGCCGGCTGACTGCAATTTGGCAGTTCAAATTTCAGCAGGCTCAAGGTTGGCTCAGCCTTCCATCTTTCATGCCCCTGTCAGAGTCTGAATCCAAAGAGGAAGATGAATAGCTGACAGGGAGTGGGAGTGTGGCTCCGTTGGCTGTGGAAGAAACTGAGGAAAAGCACAGTCTGGCTGGGCAGAACAAGGGTGTTGTGGTTAACCAGCAGCAGGTGCAGACAGGTGTGGAGAGTGAGGACTC
The DNA here is from genome assembly GCA_033807585.1 of Hydrophis major. Classification (NCBI taxonomy): domain Eukaryota; kingdom Metazoa; phylum Chordata; class Lepidosauria; order Squamata; family Elapidae; genus Hydrophis; species Hydrophis major. Next base: position 84,238,727 of record CM066331.1, on the reverse strand, counting down.
AGATGAGGGGCCAGGACCATTAGGGAGTGGACTGCTGTCTTCAGAGATTGTGGGGGCTGGCAGCAGCGATGAGGAGGTTCCTGAGGAGCCTGTGCCAAGTGCACTTGTGTGCAGGGCTGCTCACAGGAAAGAGCATCTGCAGCAGCACGGGTGACTCGGGAGTAAGGCTGTAAGGTAATGGCCCCTTCTTCAAGAAGATAAAAGCCAGCTGTGAATCGCATGTTCTTTGCAGGAAGCAAAGACGTTTTGAAACTCGAGCCTCGTGGACATTGCAGTATCTTAGTTGGTATTTGAAGACTCCTGTGTTGTAACATATTTCTAGGTAACCTTATCTGTTATTTTTGGCAGCCTCACAGAGTTTTGGCAAGGCTTGTGCTTGTCAAAGTTAATTAGTTTGCAGCAGCCTTTTAACTGGGGATTCGTAAGAATCATTAAAAGGTTTCTGTTCCCTTTGGTTCATGTTTGTTTTATTGGACAAGGATTTGGGTCAGAACAAGGGGAGAGGTAGAACAAGAGAGAAGGAGTTAAGAGGAAGACCCAGGCCCACCCCCTCTTTGTCCTAGGGCATGCAGGGAGGAATGGAGAAGAGCGCAATGTGGGTTGCATGGCTTATGGGGGAGGAAAGGGCCCTAATTCCCTTCATTAGCAACAGCTGGGAAGGGAGTTTAAAAGAGATGCATGCTGAGTGCGGTGTCTGCTGGGAACAAATGTAAGTTTATCTTGTGTATGCTTTAGTTATCTGCATTCCTGCATTCTCCCAGCCTTCACATCTGGAATTCCTTCTCCTGCCCTGCCGGACAAATTACCTCATTTTGCCTTGTTTGGACTTATAGTTACAGTTTTTGTTGACCAAGTTTTGGACTTGATAGTCTGCAGCCAAAGGTTGTTCCTGGGAGAGTTTTTCTCCAGCCAGCAGGTAACCCTAAGCCTAAGCCTAAGCCTAAGCAGGACATTGGGGGCAAAGTTGGAGCTAATAAAGGGACTCCTACTGATTATCTGACTGTGTTGCCTTTGTGCCATGCCCCAGGTCATCACCCTGTCCTTTCAAGATGGGTAAAATGAGGACCCAAGTTGTTGGGAGCAATATGCTGACTCTGTAAACCGCTTAGAGAGGGCTGTAAAACACTGTAAAGTGGTATGTAAGTCTAAGTGCTATTGCTATTAAGTCTCAAAGGCAGTTGGGTGACCTTGGGCCAGTTATTGTCTCTCAGACCAAGGAAGCACATAGTGGTAAACCACTTCTGAAACCTTGCAAGAAAACTTCAGGCAGACACCAGGAGTCAACACTTACTTGAAGGCGCATACATGCGCACACATACAGTTCCAACTGGATTGTGTCAACATGACCATGAGAACCATCAGCTAATTATTTGGTCTTCATATTTTGATTTAATCATATGTCCATCAAATCAAGATTTCATCATTTTCTGTTAGACATAATCCACAAACTCATCTATGTCATGTTGAAAACATTCAAACATATCCGTTTCCAACTCTTCTCTCATTCTGTATGCTTCCCTCAATTTCAAATCTTGCCTGCTATCCTATTAACATAACCACTATTATTACAATTGTGGGCAGAAATTTCTAACTGTTTTGGAAACTGCATCAGTGGGAAACAAAAATACAAAACAAAAATCCACTTTTCAGATTAGGCACAAAAAGATCAGGAAACAAATGTTATTGAAGTGAATGAATGATTTACCCTAAAATTCTTCTTAACCTGGCAGACTTGCTATGTTCTGGATAATCAATGAGTCAGTTGCGTGATATTAAAGAAAACAGTCCTGGATAGAAGCTTGGCTAGAAATAGCAAATATGTGTACATTGGGACAGTGTAGGACATTTTTACAGTTATCTAATCAGAATGAATTGCAATCATTCAAGTCAAACCTGAACTTTAGCCTCTGCGAAAATGCAAGGACAGTTCACCTCTTCTCTTTTACACAGTTATTTCTCCTAAAATCAATTGCATTCCTTTTAAATGTGTAAAGGAATTTTTTTCCCCTACTTTCCCCCCCCCCCCCCGAGCACTGGTTTTAACATACAGTGCTGGATAAACTGTAAAACACTATCCATAAATTGATTAAATGAAGTAGAGATACTACACAGCTGATAGAGAATTTGGAGGCGGCAGGAGTGGGGAAAATCACCCCCAAAATGTATCCTGTTAATATTAGCTAATTTATTTTTAGACCTTACATTTTGATCAGATACAAATGTTATTTGATTTTTTTAATATTGGTGAAACGAAGTTTTACTAACTTAAGTGAAACACACCTTTTTGTGTGCTTCTGCAAAGCCAGCTCCACTAAATTAAAACCCAAGTAAAAATCAGATTTACAGCCTTTGTTGATATTCTGATAAGGACAGATACACAAGTAGAACAGTTTCTCCTGGGATCAAAAGATTATACTGTAATATTCTCAGTTATAATAGTTGGCTAATGGAGGGAATAATATACACACTGATGACGGTGCATCATATACAATTAAATATTTTCAATTTACAGGTTGTCCTTGACTTAATAGTTCGTTTAGTGACCATTCATACTTACAATGTCACTGAAAAAAGTGACTTATGACCATTTTTCACACTTGTGACCATTGCAGCAACCATGGCCACATGTTCAACTGACTCATATTTATGACAGTTACCGTGTTCTGGGTTCATATGATCACCTTTTGCGACCATCTGATAAGCAAAGTCTAAGGGGAAGCCAGATTCACTTAACAACCATTGTTACTAACTTAACAACTGTAGCCAGAAAAGTTGTAAAATGGGGGGAAATTCACTTCAATAACTGTCTTGTTTAGCAATAATAATTTTGGGCTCAACTGCGGTCATAAGTCAAGTATACCTGTATACTCATTTTACTGGACCAAATATCTGATACATTCCATTTGTGATGGAACTCAACTGTTCACTTTAAAAGTTTGTTCTGATATGCAATAAATGCTTTAATAATCAATTCTAAAATTGATTATTTTGCTTGCTTTCCTTTTCTTTTTTGGAGATTTCTTATTGCTTCTTCACTCTTTGTTTTGTTGTTAGTCACATTTTAGATAACCCGTTGATAATTCAAAAAAGATGTAATAAAAGATGGAATTATTGTATATCAATTGACTGAAGAAGAAGTTAGCCAGTATTAGGCATTACTGTTTTTAGTCAGAACTACATGGAAAAAGTTACTCCGGTATCAGAGAACATGTAAAGGGTATTAATAGATTTAAAATATGGCAATGTCTGAAAATTGACACTTTTCTCTCCCTGATCAAAAGTGAAAGGAAGTAGACATAATTTCCACTGTACTGTAAAAAGATAGGCTCCATAATGGATAATGTTAATCACATATATGATGGAAATATTTTATTGCTTTCATTAAAAACAAAATATAGAAAATTACATCCCTGTTATTTAGCAGTTGGATGTTCAGTTTTGGTGGTAAGATCATGAGGGTTCCAAGGACTACTCCATCAAGGATTATGTTACCCTGAGGTAAAAATCTTCCTGAGTATGTCTATGGAGAGTTTCAGTCAGCCTGGTCATAGTTGTCCCAAAGGTGCTTTTTCAAAAGGCAACTGGACTTTGTTTTTCCTTGAAGACATTTCACTTCTTATCCAATAAGCTTTTTCAGTTGTGATTGAATGGTGGAGGAATGAAGGGTTTATATTCTTCCTGAGGATGGTGGAGGATGGAAGGATTTATTTACTTTCCTAAGCAAATCTTCCATGTAGAGAGCAAGTTTGGGGGTCTATCCTTGGCAATTTTAAGACCTGTGGACTTTGAATTCCACAGGTGTGAAAGTTGCACAGCCCTGTTATAATGGTTAAGGCACCAGACTAGAAAAAGGGAGATTGTGAGTTCTAGTTCCAACTTAGCCATGGAGGCCAGCTGAGTGACTTTGGCCCAGTCACTCTCTCAGCCCAACTCATCTCACGGGGTTGTTGTGGTTGGGAAAATAGGAGGAGGACTCTGTGTTGGATATGTTTGCTTCCTTGAATTATTTATAAAAATAATAGAGGTGGGATACAAATAAATAAATAAATATAACCATAGGCTTTATAAAATAGACATGGTATATACCAAAAAGACAAAAATATAAGGTGGGTGATAAAATAGTTGGTGATCCTTCCCTCCACTAATGCAGGAAGACCAAAGTTACCTAATTCACAAATGCAGGCCATTACTCACCTCTGTGTCTGAGAGACATATTCAGTGAAGCATTAAGCTCTGCATCTTCCACACTCTGACAAACATTGGCTAATTGACTAACAGAAGCTGTAGTTGAATCAAATATTTAGTTTTGCATTAAATGTGTTTCCAACATTAGGACGCTTCCTCTTGATTAAAACAGCTAAAATGTGGCTTTTCTGCTCCATTTCTCACATCTCATTAATGCTCACCATCGACTCATTTTCTAACAACATTACAAATGTATCAGCAAACAGGCATAAAGAGGAACTAACCAAGACCTGCATGATTAATTCATATTTCTCCATTTGCAAAGAGTGTGCTAATATGGTATAAGTGAGGCTATTTGCAGACACTTGCCTGAGCTGTAAACAGTTAAGTCTTCTGATTGCTTAAATAAACAGACATCTAGGTTGGGAGATAAGTACTACCAAAGGACGCACTGTAGGTAATTTAATTTCAAGCTCATTAGGAGTTAAAAGGCAATCTGCTGCTTCATTTAAAGGCAATATTGGCAAAGCAATTATATCAGCATCATCCAATATGGTTCTGAATAACCTTTACTAGTACATAAAGTTTGCTAAAGATGAAAAACATTAGAGAGTTGCAGTATGTATTAAGAAAGGAATTGGGATGTCATAATACTTGGCCAAATATGTTTACAAGTACAAAACAACTGTATTCTCTGCTAGTTTCTACATACCATATAAAACATCCTGATTATGGTAGAAAAGAATGTCAAGTAGTCCTTGGTTAATAAACACTTGTTCAGCGACCATTCAGAGTCATGAAGACACTGAACAAGTGGTACTTACAAACCAATCCTTGGACTTCCAATTGTCCCAGTGCCTCCATGGTAAGGGGTGATCACAATTTGGGGACTTGGAATCCAGTTCACTCATATGATGGCTGCAGTGCCCCCATGACTGGTGTTTGTGACCTTCCCTCCAGCTTCCTACAAGCAAAGTCAATGGGGAACCTAGCAAGGAAGGTTGCAAGTCAGTTTGGTAAGTCTCCCAAATCCCAGTAGCAGCTACTCTAAGCGCTGCTGCATTTGCACCATGTGGTGCCCCCTCTCATGTAATCCCATATTCTACCAACCCCAAGCCCTGACATGCTTATGCTGTGCCAGCAGCCATGCACACCCCACAATATTCACTTGCCTGCCAGACTGATTGCAAGCCATCTGGGATTTGCACCTTCCTGTTGGCTTCCCCACTGACTTTGATTGTTGGAAGCTGGCTGGAAGTTATAATGAAGACCCCTATTAACTTCTTGCAAACTTGGCTTAGTGATAGCAATCAGGACTACTGGGATTGCATCAGCTAAGGGATGCAATCAAAGAGATTGTGCTTTGCAACCACATCGCTTAGCGACAAAATAGCAAACTATTCATCTACAGCGTGGGTGTCAAACTTGCGACATCATGTTGCCATCACATGACATATCGCAACGTTTTTTCCCCTTCGTGGAACTGGGAAGGGCATGGCCTGTGCATGACATATCCAGCCCACAGGCCGCCAGTTTGACACTCCTGATCTAAAGAGATTATAGCTACCCCTTCATTGTGTGTTGATTGTGTTGAGAATAATGTGGTCCACACATTGACTTAAGCCATAATATGTTTGATTTTGGTCTCAAATGTTAATTGAACTCAGATAGATTGAATTCTTAGTACTTCATACTAAGCTTATTTTTGTACAATGAACTAAATCATGATTTATGAATACAATTTCTGATTATACAACAAGCTAAACCAAAACCAAATCAACCACCTTATGGCTTAGACCGGGGTGTCAAACTCGCAGTGTCATGTCATCACATGAAATATCAACAACGTTTCCCTCCTCGCTAAACTGGGGGTGGAGGTGGCCAGCACGTGTTGCATTTGATCCACAGCTGCAAGTTGGACACCTCTGGCTAAGAATAATATGGTGAATATGTAATCTGATATATCTGAAGATATATTTGTATGGGGGAGGAAGAGGGGAAGAACTGGAAGTCTATCTAAGTGACACTGGCACTCCAAAAGAAATAAAATGACCTCCCTGCTCTCTTTCCAATGTCCTGAAACTTTTTCCAGAGGGATTTAGAAACCATAAAAAATAATAATCTTACTCAGCTCGAGGGATGGGATTCTACCAGTTCGCATCTATTCACTAGAACTGTTTGTTAACATTCTAAGCAGTTTGGAGAACCGGCTGTTAGAAGAAATTACTGGCCTAATCCTGTAAGGAAGGCAGGAAGGAAACATTCTGGTGTTGCTTACAGAAACTGCCTCTCCATTTACTCTTACTACATTCTTGGCAGGACTGGACTTCCTGCCTCAGGAACGTCTCTGGAGCTTTTTTTTTCCTCCTTTGCCAGTACTTTGCTTGTGTGGAGTGACCATTCAAAGTTACAATGGCACTGAAAAAAGTGACTTATGACCAGTTTTCACACTTACAACTGTTGCAGTATCCCCACAGTCATGAGAGGCCAGGTGAGGAGATGCGTGCCTCGATGTGAGTGATATTGAGTTGGCCACGCCCAGCCAATAACATGACCACCAAGCCGTGCCCACCAACTAAGCCACACCCACAGAACCGGTTCTTAAAAAATTTGAACCCCACCCCTGCTCAGCTCCTATTTGTGCCAGTGGGATTGTACAATGAAATGTCTGTATTAATTAAAAGTTATCTATCCCAGCTTTCTTTCAACCTGTTATGGCCCTACTGGTGCCAAATCTGTTGTGTGCACTTGATCTGTTGGTAGGATTCCTACCATATTTAAGCTTTCAATCCCTTCACATATCAAGTAAAGAACAGCTTACAGTAATGCTATTATGAAAATTGCCACAACAGGTGAAAGAAACATAGCCAATCTTGATCAATAACTTCACAGAATCAGATCTCATAAGCTTAAATGGAAGACCATCAGAACAATCCAGGATAATGGATTAGGCTGGGGAAAAAATACCAAAAAGCCCCACAGAGTGATATGCAGCGATAAACTTCTTTCATGTTATTGGCAAGAAAACTATATGGATGTATTAATATTGTCCCAATCAGTCAAAATAGACTGAAGCCTACAGGTAGTCATCAATTTACAACCACAACTGAGCCCAACATTTCTGTTGTTAAACAAACCTGTTAAGTGAGTTTTACAACTATTTTTGCCACATTTGTTAACAAAATCACTGCAGTTGTTCAGGGAATCCTATTGTCATTAAGCAAATCTAGCTTCCCCCATGGATCTGCTTGTCAAAAGTGTTAGATCTGAGGTGGATCGGTTCGAAAGAGACACGAGACCATCTTAGTGAGTTCAGCTCTTTATTAGGAATGAAAATAGTCTGAAGAATGCGAGCCGCGGCAGCCCTTCATATTGGGCTGGCTCGCGGCTCAGTGGCCAATGGCAGCACTTTGAATCTCCCGCGATCGGCACAGCCAATCGCGGGAGATTCCCAATGCTCCAATCACTGCCGAGCCTTCAACCAATCAGGTTGCTGTCCGTCCGGACCAATCAATTAGGGGGGTTTGGAGTATGCTAATATAGTACACTCCTCCCCTCTTGGTTTTGTCTGTCGGTGCGTTGTGATGTAGTCACGCAGGTAGGCGAGGCTTCGTACCTCCCTACTTGACCTGCGTAGTTCAGTTCTGGCGTGGTCGTCGACTGGTTCGGATGTCTTCTCTGTCGCTCCAGTTCCCTGGGATGGAACTGCCTGGAACGTTGAGCTGGGCCTTTCTTGGTAGCTCCCTCCCGGTCTACCTGGGCTGGTTGAGCTGCCACTTCTGTTGTTCCCGCCGGATTTTTCCAGGCTGGTTGAACTGGTTTGGCTGCTCCTTCCAGGTGAGGATTCTGGGGTTTTGTGTTCCCTTGGTCCTGCATCTACAGGTGAGTAGCATCAGTTTATTTGTGGTTTATTTACTCTAGGTGGGGGGTGTTCTGCTTGCGTTAGTTGGTTCCCTTCGGTTCTTTCTTTATCGCTTGCCAATTCCCCCCCCCCTTCTACCTTCTTCCTCTGGTGTCTGGTTGTTGGTGACAGCTATCCTTGATCTTAGTTGATTAATGTGTCATTTCCAGCTTTTCCCGTCGCTTGTCTCCAATCGGTATGATAAGGGGCCGGTTAGCTGGGTGATTGTTGCTGGTACCCAGAATGGTTCTGCTGATAGGTTTTTCACGTATACCGTGTCCCCTATTTTAAATGTTCTGTGTTTGCTGGAGGAACCCGGGGGTTTGTCCGGATTGTATGTTGGATGCATTCTATCTAGGGTTGACCGCAGTTTCCTGCCCATCATGAGTTCTGCTGGGCTTCTATTTGTGGTTGCGCTAGATGTGATATGTTGAATGAAGAGCATTTTATTGATTTTGCCCTGTATGTTGGCTGCTTCTATTTTTTGGATGGCCTTCTTTGTGTATTGGACCATGCGTTCCGCTTGTCTGTTCGCCGCTGGATTTGCTGGTGCGGTTAATGCATGGCGTATTCCTTGGCCTGCCAGAAATTGCTCGAATGCTAGGGTGGTAAATTGGGGCCTGTTGTCCGATACTATTACATCTGGCAGGCCGTGAGTGGCAAAAAGTTTGTTCAGTTTTTTGATTACCGCCTCTATTGAGGTAGATTTCATGGTGCTTACCTCCAGCCAGTTGGAGTAAGCATGCACTGTGATAAGGTACATGTGTCCCTTGGTTAGCCCCATGAAGTCTATGTGAATCCTAGACCACGGCCCTCTGGGTGTTTCCCATTCTTGGGTTGGTGCTGCGGGAGGGTTTGGTCTGGATTCTTGGCATTGCTTGCATTTGGCCACCCAGGTTTCGATCTGTTTGTCCATTCCTGGCCACCATGCGTAGCTTCTGGCCAGGCTTTTCATTTTGACCATCCCTGGGTGCCCCTCATGCAACATCCCCAATACCCTTTCCTGTAATGTTTCCGGAATTATCACTCTGTCCCCCCACAGTATGCAGCCCTTTTCGGTAAAGAGTTCAGTTTGTCTGTTCCGGAAGGGTCTGAATAGTTCGTTCTTGTCCCCTTCCGGCCACCCTTTTCCCACCCAGCTCAATAGTCGCGCCAGCCGTTTATCTTTATTTGTTTCTCTGGCAATGTCTGGCACGGTCACGAGTGGGTTGGATATTGTCTCTATTTGGAGTACCTCTGTTGTGGGTGCTGGGTTGTCTTCCTGGTTAGGTAGGGGTGAGCGTCTCAGGGAGTATGCGTGGGCGATGTCCTTGCCAGGTCGGTGTATTAGCTGGTAATTGTATGCTGCTAGGAATTCGGACCACCTTGTCATTCTTGGCGATAGAATGTTCGGTGTGGCCCTGTTTCCCACCAGGATTCCGAGCAGCGGCTTGTGATCCGTGATGATTGTAAAAGTCCTACCATAAAGGTATTCGTGAAATTTCTTGACGCCGGCGATGACTGCTAGGGCCTCTTTGTCGAGCTGGCTGTAGTTCCGCTCTGGCTTTGAAAGTGTCCTTGACGAGAAAGCGATGGGTGCTTCCTTCCCGTCTGGTAGCTGGTGGCTGAGGATGGCACTGATCCCAAATGGCGAAACATCACAAGTTACCGTTAATGGCAGGGTCTCGCTGTACTGGATTAGTACCGCGTCATATGTTAGCAGGTTCTTTGTGTTGTTGAAGGCGCTCTCCTCCCGTGCTCCCCAGGTCCAGGTGGATGTTTTATCTAACAGCCTATGCAGCGGTTCCGCCACAGTCGCCTTTTGAGGTAGGAAGACATTGTAAAAGTTTAGCAGTCCCAAGAAAGCCTGTAATTCCGTTTTGTTTTTGGGTCATGGTGCTTCCCTGATGGCTCTCCGTTTTTTTTCTGTGGGGTGGATCCCTTGTTTGTCTAGGAGGTACCCTAGAAATTCGACCCTTTCTGCCCGTAGTTGGCACTTCCCTTTCTTGACTTTAAGTCCCGAGTCTCTGAATTTCTTCAGCACCTCCCTCAATCTGGCTTCTAATTGTTTTTCGTTTTTCGCGGCCACCAATATGTCGTCGAAGTAGGCACCACCCCTTCTATGCCCTGGAGAAGTCTTTCCATGAGGCTTTGGAAGACCCCGGGTGCCACTCTGACTCCAAATTGGAGCTGGTTACAGCGGAAAACCCCTCGGTATGTTACGATGGTTTGGGCTTCTGCTGTTGTGGCGTCGACCGGCAGTTGCTGGTAGGCTTGTGCCGAGCTTTGAGAAAATTCAGCCTCCCCCCAGTGAGTGCAGAAGGTGCTGGACTACTGGGATGGGGTATGCGCTTTGTGGGAGAGCGTGGTTTAGGGTGGCCTTATAGTCACCGCAAATTCTCACTGACCCATCCGGTTTGATGGGGGTGACTATGGGAGTCTCCCACCGGGCGTGATCGATTGGCTCCAACACCCCTTGCGTGATGAGCTTATCTAGCTGCTCATCGATCTTGGGCTTGAGTGCAAACAGCACTCGCCTGGGCTTAAGGCGGATTGGCGCGATGAGATAGGGGACCCCTGGTACTTGCCTAGGTTGTCATCGAAAACTTCCCGGAAGTCCTTCACGAGCGCCGCTTCCTAGTCCTCCTCTCCAACGTGGTGGATGCCGGTTACCTCAGTGCCTAGGGGTGCGAACCACTGCAGTCCCAACAGGCTCAGTCTGTCTCGGTTGATGATTGTCAGGGGTAGCACTTCTGTGTGGCCCTTGAATGTGACTTTGAAATGGCCTCTGCCAACTACAGGGATGCGATTTCCCTGGTAGTCTTTGAGGGTCAGTGTTTGGTCTTCGAGTTCGTGGCAGCGGATGGTGGGTGCCAGGCGCTTGATGGTGCACCATGGGACCATGGAGAGGAAAGACCCGGAGTCCACCTCCATGTCACATGGCTGGTCTTCTATTGCCACCGTCACATATACCTTCCTGGCGTCGCTTGTGGAGGAGTGGCCGATGACGATGGTCTGGTGCGTTTCCTCCCTTTGTCTTGCCTCGTTGAGCTGCCTGTTCCGACCCTCTTGGCTCCAGCAGCTCTCCAATTGGTGCTCTCGATGTCTGGTGGGGGTGTTCTCTCGCCGTCGGGGGCTGCCCTCGTGTCGCCGCGGGCTGTAATGTTTTTTGTTTCTGCACACCTTGGCAATATGCCCCCGTTTCTCGCACTGCTGGCAAATGGTGTCGAGGAACCGGCAGTCCGAACGGGGGTGATCACCTCTGCAGCCAGCACACTGGAACCTCGACTTACGACCTCGGGGTTCCCGGCGTCCTCGTGCTGTTTGCAGGCGGTGAATTTCCTCCTCCTTGTCCTCGGTCTCTGAGTAGGAGTCGATGTCGCCGTGGTGTGTAGTTGTGTCTTGGTGATTGATTTTGGATCACTTTCCCGGACTCGACGTCGTCTCGCCGGTCGCTGGTCAAGGTGTAATGCTCGATTGCCGCATCCGAGCCGCCGATTTCTTGGCCGCTTCGGCCTCAGCTGCCTCGGTGAGGGCATCGGCGAGGGAGACATTGCCCTTAGCCATGATGCAGCTCTGGAGAATGTGGTCACGGAGTCCTAGGACGGCGCGGTCTCGCAGTGCCTCGTCCAGATCAGCGAACTCGCACAGGCCGCCCAAATCTCATAGTGCCGCTATGAAATCACCGAGTCCCTCACCCTCGCGTTGATCCCACCTGTAGAAGTCGTGCCGCCGGATGAGGATGGGCATGATGGGGGCGTAGTGGTTTCATAGCAGGGGCTCAAGATTGCCCCATTCCATGGTCTTGACGTCCTCTGGCTTGGCCAAGGCTTTGGCCATCTTAAACACTGCAGGCCCGCAGTGTGTGAGAAACACGGCTCGTTTCTTGTGGCCGTTGGCATCTTTAAGATTGCTACTCTCGAGGAACATCTGGAACCTATCGGTATAGGATTCCCAGTCCTCAGTAGCAGGGTTGAAGAGAGCGGGTGGTGAATTGATTCTGGCCATACTGCTTGCTGCTGCATGCCGCCTCGCCACGTGCTGGGTGGTCTCCTTGCCTCACGATCCCACCTTCGTTGCCGGTGTTAGATCTGAGGTGGATGGGTTCGAAAGAGACGCAAGACCATCTTTGTGAGTTCAGCTCTTTATTAGGAATGAAAATAGTCTGAAGAATGCGAGCTGCGGCAGCCCTTCATATAGGACTGGCTCGCGGCTCGGCGGCCAATGGTAGCACTTCGAATCTCCCGCGATTGGCACAGCCAATCGCGGTAGATTCCCAGTGCTCCAATCACTGCCGAGCCTTTGACCAATCAGGTCGCTGTCCATCCGGACCAATCAGTTAGGGGGGTTTGGATTATGCTAATATAGTACAAAAAGCTGGTTGGGAAGATTACAGATGGTGATCACAAGACTCAAGGGACATCGTAATTGTCATAAACACATGAAAATTGCCCAGTACCCAAATTTTGATCATGTGAATGTGGGGGGGGTGGAATGGTTGTAAGCATGAAAAACTGTCCTGTCACTTTTTTTTTCAGCTCCGTTGTAATTTCATCCTGTTACTAAATGGTTGTAAGTCAAGGAGTCCTTTTTTTTTTTTTTTACAAGCAAGGCCTACTACCTAGATTAAAGGGGAATATAACATAACTCAATTTGCCTCCTTTCTGGTTGGCAAACTGTGATCATTAGGAATATTCCACATGCTTAATGAGTAAAGCTGTTACACTTGCAATTCACCATTAATCAAATAAGTTTTCCAATGTGCTAAAAGATGTAACAACAAAGCACAGCTGTTTCAGCTAGAACAGTGTTTTAGCTAATGTTAAAGACTTAATGAGAACTGTTTATTGAATAGCAAAGCTTTAAATAAAACCCCAGCCTTCAGTTTAACAATCAACAGTTCTGTAATTAATGTAACCACCTTACCCCTTCCAGGTATCTGCTATCAACCCTCTTTGTGGGGAACCGTTGTCTAAGCAACCACTTCCTCCATGGTTTTAAACCAACACTCTAGGTTCATTTTGAAAGCATTTGTTCAATTAATCTGGTGTAATTTGCAAATAATGGAATGTAGATTCCACAAACAACTAAGGGAAAATAAAACCTCGATTCACAAGGTGGTTAACATTTCTATTTAACGGTTCACTACATTGCTCCCCAGTGCAATTGACAGATATTTTTTCATTCTTTAGGCCAAAGTGTTCTCAGATAAAGGCTGCAATATTGCTCAAAAGTTACACAAAGGCAAAGGTGCACCACTTTAACTGCAAAAATTAGTGACCAGTCTGTCTAACTCAAGAGAATAACCTTAAATTGCCAAAATCATTTGTTGTTACACTGCAGTGTTAATGGTTTAATCAGTCAGATAGACTTACATTATTTTGTTCTTTTCCCCTGCTGATTAGAAATTCAGAAATATCAGTTCTTGCAGATAAGTTATCTGTGCTGAACTTCACAAGTCTCACTCTGTAAAATCAAAGTAAAGAACATAGGAGTCTACAAATTATTGACTATAGAAGTCAATGAAATAGTTATTAATAACGACATAACCTTATTCCATGTTTACCCTATCTTTCTTCTACTTTCAGAAGCCAGATAGACCCAAAGTTATATCTCCATTGTAAGCATCATGGAGTTCCAAACCATAAAGATTTACTCAGTGAAGAAAACAGAGGGATGTAAGATTCCAGCTGATGGCTCTTCATTCTGAGACAATGTCCAGCATGAGATGAATTTGTAATGATTAAAATCAAATAAACTTATGATTCTTCCTCACAGCCACCTTAAAGTAGATTCCTCCAGTTCCTGAGTCAGCAGAAAAGTATCCCAGGTTAACTAGCTCTTTTCCAACAGCCAAACTCTGTTTTGACTCAATTGCAAGGCCAAGGAGTAGCACTGTCTTAAAGTTGAACATGAAACAAAATTTAAAAAGTGACTGGTGGATTCCCATGGCTGCTTTCTCCCTCCCATAGATAGCATCCCTATCTATGGGAGAAATGACCATTAATCTCTGTCTGTAATATGTCTGGAGACAATTTGAGGCAATGGCAGGTAGATGTCTGGGAAAGTAAATACCGTATATTTCAAATTTCTCATGTGAAAGGACAGCGACATAAATATGGCATTCAGTTTATAGGTCTGTCAGTCTTTTGGAAGATCAGTATTAATGTATCCCAATGTATCCCAATTGAGAGATCTGTGAGACATAGGAAATCAGGGTAAGTCAGCATGACATCCTATGACATATTCAGAGAGCTCCATTCCATAACATCTCCAGATCATTCTCTGCTCCTACAACCTACCATCCAGGATAGCTTTACTGGTGTCAGAAGACTAGTGTTCAGAAAGATCTCGTGTGACCATTTACAGAGCAACAAGCTTCTAAGGAGTTTTAGGGTTCTCTGTTTATGCCACAGACCTTCCCCTCAGCTGAGTTTGGAACTTGTGGCACAGATTTTAAAAAAGAAATTCCAGAACTCTTGTCAGTTTCACCTCAGTTCTCAATTCTCAAAGTTGTTAAGAGCTGCAAGAGAATGGCATTGTTGGCGAAGTGTTGTAGCACGCAGAGGTATCATATGGAGTATGCAAAATGATGTTGGAGTAGGCAAGTGCCCACACATACACTGAAAATATTAGAAACAGTAGAAAGCACTGCTGTTGTTGGCAGAAACAATGGAAAACCCATCATGCACTAATTTGGGGCAGTTTCAATAACACACAGTGGACAGAAACTAGCTGTTTCCTGGTTTACATCAACCTTCTGCGCAAAGAGCAATAGTGCTTTTTAAGCACAGGTCTACCCTCTTTGAAATGGCCACTATAACTCAAGTTTTAAAACAAATATAACACTACTCCGGAAGAATGCTAGAGCCATACATATTAAGAGTTTGTGAGATATCTGAATGTTGCTTTGTGAAGAACTCATCAAGCATTATCCAGGCAGATTATTCAACTGAAGCCATGGCTTTAGAAAGTAGAACAGAGGGGAAGTGTGACTACAACAACCAAAAATGGTCAAAGGAAGCTGGACAGAATCCAGCCCTTGACTCTGTCATTGCCAATATTGACAATGAGATGTCAGTGTTCCTATAGCAACATTTGTGTTAAAAGAAGAGTAAAAACAATACTTTAAAATCAGAAGAGTTAAAAATATGTGTAAGCTGCCTCCATGGCAACGGGAGATATAACGAAGCCTGTGCCCTAAGAATGCTCGTTCCAAAAATGATTAGTGGGGCATCTTTGTGCCACAGTTAGTAAGTGCGAGAATGAGGCCTTAGATTGATAGCTGATGATGATGATTCACTGAATTGAGTATTTTTGTTTGGTATAATAGAGGAATGAAACGGGAGAAAGAAGCTAATAAACTTCCTAAATCCTGACTTTCTTGGAATTGCTCCCACAATGCTCTCTCCCACCCGGATTACCTTTCTCTTTTTTGGGAAGGGCAGGTGGGTAAGACCTCTTAACAAATAATTGGATGACAGCAAGCATCCAATAAGATTCATTTTAAAGAATTTTTGGTAAACCTAATACATACACTGAAATATAGAGAATAGTCTTGTCTATGTTGGACTTAAAAACTGCCATTGGCTAAGACTTTCTAATGTTATAGCAAGTTTTACCAGCCTAAGGCCAGACACATGGATGATAACTAAATCATAAATCCCAAATTTAGGAATAAAACAACTCCACAATAAGTTAATTAGTATTTCACTGGTTTGCCTGGTCTAAGAGCTTAGAACAGAAGTGGACTTGCTTTTTATAAGCTAGAGTCAAACCACTGTAGTATTGATGTAGATGCTGAATTGCAATAAAAATGAGGAACCTTCAAGCTGTTTTGACTTAAAATGTCCATATATAGTTTACTTATATGAGCCTGTTGAGAAATCAAACTGATCACATGTTAAAGGTGGCCTGGATGAAATTCATACTAATTTTTCCATTGACCTTCAAATTCCATGCCAAGCATTTTGGTCTGGATGAATTGTTAGACACTGTTTACAGTTTTCAAAAGTGAGTGTTGTTTAAGGAGTCAAAGTACACTATCCAAAAAAATCAATATCCTATTAGGCTAGAAAGAGTTTTGACTATCAAAGGACAATGAACCTAATGGTTAAAAATATAAGTACCTGACCCAGAAGATTAATCACACACTGTCAAACAGAAATTGGTGCAATTCTTCCAATCATTAACATTTCGCTTGCAAAAATGTTCTTTCGTGTTTGTTTTTCTGCCAAATGATAATCGTTTTCAAGTTGAATCTCCTGATTAAATATGTTTCACAAGAAGATGGGAGGTATAACCATACAGCCCTACGGACTATCAGTGACAATTCAATCAAAGGCAACAACATGCATCCCTCAGAAAGCAAAGCAGAGCATTAAAAAAATAAATTATGATTAGGTGCAGAACTGGAATTCTATATGTTCTAGTTTGGATGACTCCTGAAGATTAACTCACAGATGAAATCTCTTTCATATGTTTTGTTAGAAACAGTCCAGTCCAGCTGCAACCTACATGTGATTTGTTATACAGTAGAAATGAACAAAGAAATAAACCAGAGATGGGATGCTGCTAAATTAAAATTCCCAAATCCAATAAAATTAGTCTTAGCCTGAGGCTATTGACAATTGTCATTCATTTGTGATTAGAGACCAGATTTTCACCCCACCCTCATATTATAAATACAGGCAGTCCTTGACTTACAACCACAACTGAACCCAAAATTTCTGTTGTTAAGTGAGTTATTTGTTAAGTGAGTTTTCCCCATTTTATGACCTTTCTTGCCATGGTTGTTAAGTGAATCACTGCCTTTGATAAGTTAGTAACATGGTTGTTAAGTGAATCTGGCTTCCCCATTGACTTTGCTTGATAGAAGTTTGCAAAAGGTGATCACATGACCTTGGAACACAGCAATGGTCATAAGTGTGAACCAGTTGCCTGGATTTTGATTGCATGATCGTAGGATTGCTACAAAGGTCATAAATGTGAAAAATGGTCATAAGTGACTTTTTCAGTGCTGTTGTAACTTTGAATGGTCACTAAATGACCATATAAATGACCAATGACTATTGTAAGTCAAGGACTACCTGTATATTGGAACTAGGTCTTTCATATTTATATGATAAATGTTTGTCATATTTATTATTTCCATACTAAAATGCTTGTTTAAAAAAAATATATCCAGATACTTGGGGAGCAAGAAGCATTGACTTATAAAGAAAGATGGCCCAAAGCATGGATTATTATGACAATGTGACAGCTCATATTCCAAACTTAAAAAAGAAAGGGAAAGTCCTTTATTTTTGGAAAACACAATCATTCTTCTATATAATGAGAAGCAGGGGTGGGATTCTACCAGTTTGCATCTTTTCACTAAAACCGGTTGTTAACATTCTAAGCAGTTCAGATAACCGGTTGTTAGAAGAAATTACTGTTCTAATCCTGTAAGGAAGGCAGGAAGGAAACATTCTGGTGTTGCTTACAGAAACTGCCTCTCCGAGGAAGAAGGCGGAGCCTCCTCACCGACGGACGGTAGATCGCAACTCTCTGCGGCTATCGTCCGTGCTCTTTCATCGGAGAGCCCCAATCATTTTGATTAGGGGCTGAAACTGTCTTGGAGAGGCAGCGGAGTAAGAGGAAGCAGCAAGTCTGATTGTGGGGAGCCGCATCTCCCCCCCAGGCTTGGTTTTTTTTTTCTTCCCGAAGATGACTGCAGCAGTGGTCTAAAATGGCCACCCCGAAGAGGACGACCCAGCTGGACTAAGATTTGTGCAGGAGGAAAGAAAGAGGTGGATAACATCTGAACCGGGACAACTGGGCAAAAAACTAAACAAAAGTACCCCAGGATCAAGATAACATAGAATTTTTAAGAAAAGAAAAGTGAACAGCAAAATTACAAAGGGACAGAGAAAAAAAAAATATTTTTGACAGCTAAATGGGGCTTCGAACCGGGAATGAAAGAAGCTGGAATTAAAGATTTTTAAAAATTGGACTAAAATAATTTGGGAATAAATAAGTATAAAACTAAAGCTAGATTTAAGATTGTCAAAGAATAATAATAACAAAGTTTACAAATTGGAGACTGGACTGCGCTGGAATATTGAGGTTCGAAAAACCTTAAATAAAAAAATAGGGGAAAAAAGCGAAGACTTTATATAATGGAGAGTGTCACCTTTTGATAAAAATTTGGCTCAAATAAAAGGGAAAGCATCCTGTTTTTGAATGAACTGGTGTGGATATAACATTACAGAAATATTGAAACAAAGTAAGAATCTTAGAAAGTGAAAGCAGAACCAGAATAAAGGAAAAAGCAAGGAAAGATTGTTTGTGGGACTGATTGACGTTTTTGGTATAAACCCTGGACTGGAATAACTGAGAACCTTAAAAAACTGAAAGAAGAAAGAAGGAAAGTAAAAGTGATTTCTTTTTGTGGACTTTAATGATCATAAAATATAAGAATGATGATATCTCTTCGGGAATTAAAAATGGAACTTAAAATATGAGAGAATTACTACAGGAAAGAAGCGAATCACTTTGCTCTGTGCTAGAAAAAATGGAAATGGCGATTGAAGAACAAGAAGAAAGATTTTCAGAGGAGGAGGAATCGACTCAAGGAGAAGACATTTTAAATAGACAATTAACACAAAGAACGCTACAAAGAAGTGGGGAAAGAAGGAAGGTTAAAAAGTTGAGATTTAAGAAGGCAATTAAAAAAGGGAATACCTGTGAAGTTAGGAAAGGCAGAAAGACCCAGCAGAAAAGGGGAAAGGAAGATATTAAGAAAGAGAGGGATATAAATTGGAATGAGAAAAGATATGGGGAAAAGAGGGGGAGGAGAAGCAGTAAGAAATAGGCATGTGAAAGAAAGAAACACAGAACTAGTAAAATGTTGAAAAGAAATTGTTTTTTCAGAAATAATGGTTAATGAATTAAAAAGGGGATTCTCCAGGGTGACAAGGGGTAATAAGAATATTTCTGCAATTAAAAATATTTAGAAAATAGGGTAATATAGATACTGATAACTCTTATTGAAGGGGGGGGGAAATATGCTGTGGAATCCAATTGAAAAGATGTAATGATTAATGGTTTTTTGAGAATTAAGATGAGGGAATAAAGGTATATTCTAATCATTAAGGTGTCACACTCAAAATAGTAAAAGGGGGGGAAACCTATACTTGTTCTTTTTTCTTTGTGTGTGTGTGTGTTAAAACTTGTATTAATCTAGAATTCATAAAAAAAAAATGTGTAATGGAAAGGGAATATGACAGACTAAAGAACCAGCTAAATTAATACCTAAATTAATAAGTTTAATACAGATTATTAAAAGCAAGGAGAGACATTGGTAACTTCATTATTACTACTATTAGGCAAATATATATTGTTTATTTTTATTTTTAAAATAAATATTAAAGGATTATATTTGAAATAATTGAAATGAAATAAAAAGATGTTTAGATTGAGATTAATGAAAGAATTTAGAACTAAACTTTATTATTATTAGGCAAACACATATTGTTTATCTTTATATTTAAAAATAAATACTAAAGGATTATATTTGAAATAATTGAAATGAAACAAAAAGATGTTTTGATTGAGATTAATGAAAGAGGCTAGAATTAATGTGTTTGTTTCTCTCCTTACTGAAAATTTGGAATGGAAAAAGTAATAATAGAATTAAGTATGCATATATCAATGTATAATTGTATGTATGTAAAGGTGATGACCCGGAAATATGTTGTCCACCAAAAAGAGATTTTTGTTTTTAATGTGAAAAACTGAACAAAGTTTGTTAAAAAAAAAAAAAGAAACTGCCTCTCCATTAACCCTTATTACATTCTTGGCAGAACTAGACTTCCTGCCTCAGGAACATCTCTGGAGTTTTTTTTTTCCCTCCTTTGCTGGTACTTTGCTTGTGCGGAGTGACCATTCAAAGTTACGATGGCACTGAAAAAAGTGACTTATGACAATTTCACACTTACAACTGTTGCAGCATCCTCACAGTCATGAGAGGCCATGCGAGGAGATGCGTGCCTCAATGTGAGTGATGTTGAGTTGGCCACACCCAGCCAATAACATGGCCACCCAGTCACATGACCACCCGGTCACATGACCATCAAGCCACACCCACCCCCTAAGCCACACCCACAGAACCAGTTGTTAAAATTTTGAATCCCACCCATGATGTGAAGTAGGTTAGTTATCTTTATAGAGATGGTTTTGTGGGGAGGCAGAGCTATAATAGGGGCCTTTTCACGAAAGTACAGGCTTCTGGGTCACATAGCAACTAAATGCTCCCTCCTAAGCAGGAATTCGTGTTGTATGCATGGATGCTTAGTGAAGAGGCTAAATCCATGATGGCAAATCTATGGCACACATACCAGAGGTGGCACACAGAGCCCTCTCTTTGGGCACGTGAGCCGTCGCTCCAGCTCAGCTCTGCCATAGGTGGGCACGTGTCTCCCACCAGCCAACTGGTCTTTGAATCTCTGCCAGGCATGTGCGAGGGCAGGGGGAACACACACATTCTCAGAGGCATGGGGGAGGGTTGCGCACATATACACAGGGATTGTGCATGCATGTGCGGTGGCACTTGATGCCGAAAAGATTAGCCATCACTGGACTGAATCATAGATCATATGATGTTGGAGGCAGCATGAAGCTATTTCTAGTTTGTGGGTTGATGCCTTCTAAAACTGAGTTGAATAGAAGTTGTGAAAGTCAACTGTACTTCCTTGCCAGTTACTTTCCATATCTGTATCCCATTCAATTCATTGCCTTGTCTAGCTCATTTTAGTCACTTAAATATGCTTGCAAGTGCAATTCAGGGATATCTATTTCTTCTCATGATCATTACATATCAATTAAAAGGTATTATCTCTAAAACTAGAACTCTGTATAAATCCAAAAATTAGAATAGGGATTCTGATAGTTGCAAGGCCATCATTTCTCATTCGCAGAAAGCTGCCATAAATATTTACTTAGGAGTTTGCAATCCTTTATACATCTACCCAGCAGTAAATTTCACTGAATTCAGCAGTCTTTACTTCTTGATATTAGTGCTGTAAATGATTTAATAGCTGTCTGTCATGATGGAAACCTACATTCAAGTTCCCTCTTAGATTACAAACTGTAGAATAGAGAATAACAATGAATATTATGTTCGGCTCAAGGGCCTTCTCTCTGTTTTCAGCACATTTATTTGGGTAATATCACCTACAATGAGTGTAACTCCTTTTTAATGACTTTGCTTTGAAAGAAGCTATTATTTAGTGCTTAAAGATATGGCTTATAGATGTGGTCAGAGTTCAGTTCCCATTGGTCTTGCCCGCTGTCTGTGTTGGCCGAGACCAAACGCCCCTCTGCAAGTTATTGCAGGTTGCTCAGGAAGGTTCATGCCCATGAATAAATATTCTAAGCATATTTTTAGAATAAAATTTAGGTCTCAATTTAGCTTCTCCTCATAATTTTCTGATACGTTTAAAGAACTCACCATCTAATTAATCAATGGAATCTTGGGGTTGTGGGTGCTTCATCACTGGAGGTTTTCAAAAATAGACTGGACAACCATTTGGCTGGGATGATATAAAACTCCATCAGAGGGATTGGATTGAAAACCTCTCCGGTTTCTTCCAGCCCCCTGTCCTTAAAGGGCCCTTCAATCTGCAACCCTATCCAAAGCAAAAAATAACAATTTTCAAACGACAGGTTTCTTTCTTCTCCACAACACTTTTTCTGAGGAAGGCAGGAGGAAATGCTAATAAATGCTAATATTATTTACTGTGCTTGGAAATGATAAATCACTATTACCAAGAACTGCAAAAATACTCATCAGAAAGTGGCGGAGGGGGGAGGAGGAGGCTGTTTCCAAACAGGTTTTCTATTGTGCAAATGTATTGCCATATACATGGAATTTGGCTTGGAAACTGAATGCCAGTTTCTTATATTAGCAATTTTCTCATATTTCCTGCCACCCTGAATAAAAATGAAGAAAACAAGGAACAGCTTTGTTATGCAAAAGCTACTGGTCTGGACACTCCCACATGTGGCTTTGCCAATTCCTGGGGAGTAAACCGTTTGAACAGACTGTTGATCTTTTAACTCTTTTCAATTTAAAAACATGGATTCAATTTGCTTTGACCCTTTCTATACCTATAGAACATCATAATATAAGCATGACTGTGTATTTATGTTATGAGTCTAGAGCAGGGGTAGTCAACCTTTTTATACCTATCATCCCCTTTTGTATCTCTGTTAATAGTAAAATTTTCTAACCGGCCACCGGTTCCACAGTAATGGTGATTTATAAAGTAGGGGACAAAACCCCTACCGCCCACCATGAAAGCTGGAATGACCATTGTGGGGATCAGGTTGACTATCACTGGTCTAGAGCTTGAAGAGAACTCTCAGCTGCTTTTTGGCTAATATTTGAACACATTCAACTCTCAGCCAATCAAGGATCACTTACTATCCTTTTAAACTGGCTGATAAATGACCTTGTCTCCTTAAGTCCTGGCATATTGTTCCTACAAAAAAAAAAAAATACCCATTAATTTTTCCTCCCTTTTTCACAAGCAGAATATAAAACAAGCTATTAAAAATGCTCCCCTCTTATACCTCATGTATTTTGGAGGGGGGAAATCCCAATTTGAAGAAAGCAGAGCAGTGGAAAGTCAACTCTTAGCATAATTAAATGCATTAAAACCACCTCTTGAACAAGTCATCATCATGGAAGTTCAGAACAGAGATGTGAGCAAGACAAGAACTGCCTGTAATAGGAGTGCTTAGCTGCCCATGAAGCATGAGAGGAGTACACTGATGTTTTGTCTCGTTTGCTGGGCTGAATACATTAAAAAAATAAACCTGGTATAAGAATGAGGTTGGGATTGCACAGTCCCAATAATGAACAGGGAGAGTGTCGGGTGTCATAAATCATATGAGCCATTCAAAGAGTGCATCTTTACATAGCCTCACTTGGAAATGCATCCCACAGATCTCTGTCAAGTTTACAGGTTGTCCTTAGTTTACTACCAAATTGGGACCAGAATTTCCATTGCTAAGCAAAGAAACCAAGTGAATTAAATTAGGATGTTAAATTTAGTAGCTGGAACACTAAAGTGTACAATAGGCCAGAACACTCGATTGTAGTTGATTGATTGAAGAAGGCTAGCTCATGCATGAGGCAATCTACACTGTGATTGGTTGCTTTGGATCTGAAGGGGGAGTTTCCCTCCCCCTCACACCTTTTTCTTCTATGCGCTCTGTATGCTGTTTCGATTTACCTCATGATGTTCTTATCTTGTCTGCTGCAAATATAAATGTTAAATATATTTATTTATATAAAATGATAAGCTAGTGTCAGTGTCTCTGACTTCACGTGGACGCTTGCTGTGCAACTCCCTGACAGAATCACACCTGATTTTGACCTTTTTTTTTTTTTGCCATGGTCATTAAGGGAATCGCTGCAACTGTTAAGTGAATCGTGCAGTCCTTAAGTTAATCTGGGCTCGCCCATTGACTTTGTTGGAAGCCACCTGAAAAAGTCACAAAATGATGGTCATGTGACCCTGGGATGCTGCAACCATCATAAACACTTGCTAGTTGCCAAGCACATAAATTATAGGGATGTTGTGATAGTCGTCCTTTTTTTTTCCAGTACCATTGTAACTTCAAACAGTCGCTAAACAAAATTGTTTGTTAAGGACTACCTTTACTCCTGAATGATCCTGCATTGCTAACTATGGTTTTTGAGAGGCTGTTTCATGCAGTAAAATTAACTTTTCCAGGATTTGGGACTGCTCAATGTATAACAATAAAGGAGAATAATTATAACTCATACAACAAAGAAACAAAGACTTAGACTTATGGGCTAAATTACAGTTATCACTGTTAGGAAGAATAGCAGCCATTAAAATGTCCATCTTACCCAAATTCCTGTATTCATTTCAGATGATCCCCATCAAAGTAGAGAATTTTTTTGGATGAGATTAATAAACTTACAGCAAAATTTATTTGGTTAGACAAAAAAAAACTAGAATAAAGATTAAAGCACTACAAGATATTAAAAGCAGAGGGGGACTTGGACTTCCAAATTGGGAATTATAGTACAATGCGATGTTGTTAATCTGGATTAAAGAATGGGTTAATCTAACTAATAAGCAAATATTAAGTTTAGAGGGCCATGACCTGCAAAGAGGATGGCATGCCTTTTTGTGGGAAACAGGAACTAAAAAACAACAATATTTTTACAGGCATTTGATTAGAGATTTCCAACTACAAAATTGGATTAAAATTAAAAACATTATATAAAAATTCCAATTTGGCTATCTACAATGGAAGCTATGATACAATTTAGACTTATGTAAAATGACAAAATATAAAGATGTTTTAGACGTACAAGGAAACTTAAAATCGATCCAGGACCTTCAAAAACAAGGGATACACATTGACTGATGGGCATATCTTCAGCTACAAAACAGGTACAAAAAAGACATAGAAGATTTCTGAATATATTTGGAACTACAACAATTGGATAAAATTCTAACATATCACAAAAATCTATAAATATCTGTTAGATGTAGAACTGGAAGAAGAGGTAGTTAAGGGATGTATGATAGCCTGGGCTAAAAACATTGGACACAATATAAATTTGACCGAGTGGGAGAATATTTGGTACCTAAATTGTAAATTAACAAAATCAGCCTCATATAAAGAGAACATCTATAAGATGTTTTATAGATGATAACTGCCTCCTGCGAGATTGGCAAAGATGTATCCCAACATGAATCCGGCATTTTGGAAGTGCAAGAAAGAGGGTAATTTTTATCATATGTGGTGGTCTTGTTCAGAAGCCCAGAAGTACTGGCTTAAAATTTAAAAAATGGTCCTTAAGGAACAAATAGAATTGGAACCGGAATTATTCTTCTAAGGGATATTTAAAAAGAAATGTGGGAAAAATATAAAATATATATTACACAGTTTAATAGCTGCTAGAATTGCCTACGCTCAATGTTGGAAGCATAATTACATATCATCAGACGAATTGATCATTCAAAAAATAATGGTGTGTGCTGAGATGGATAAATTAACCCTGATGTTATGAGAGAAAAAGGACTCTGAATATTATAGAATTTGGGAAAAATGGTATGATTGGATTGAATTAAGACAAATGGTTGATGAAAGAATTAATGATAAGCAACCTATAGATTAAAGGTTTACATTCACATAAATTGCATATAGTTGTAAATAAGCACCAAATAGAAGTTTATGAGATAGATGTCACATACTGTTAATGTCATAATATGTACATTTTTTGGTTCGATTTTTAAAGATATAAAAGACTAATAAAGTTTATTTTTTAAAAAGTAACTTTTCCAGAAAAGCACCACCTTTCTAACAGACATGTCCTTATCTAGGGCAAGTCCCATAATCCCTTGTCACTGAGTCTAAAAATCAGGAAGCTGGTTATCCAACATTTTTGTGGAGCACTAAGTCGACAAAGACTATCTTGGATGTTTCTTGCTCCCTTCCTACAGCCATTCACAGGAAATCTGTACATTTCCAGTTAAATCTCTGACATTGTAACATCTGTCATGCAAGTCCCCTTTCTTAAGGTTTTCTCCCAAATAATGTAGCGTTTCAGTGAAAAAATTTTTTGAAAACATGTACTTAAAGAAATGGTAAATGGTAAACTCAAGAAGATTCTTGTACTACTGAATTAAGGGTGAGAGCCTGTTTGGCGAGCTGGTTAAAAGTACCAGAAGAAACTGGAAGAGCTGAGTTCTAGTTCTGCCTTGCATGAAGCAATCTGGATATCTTTGAGCCAGGCACTCTCTGTCTGCCCTAAGAATAGAACAATGAAAACCACTCTATCTGCTCTAAGAATGGAAAGTGGACAAACCACTTTTTAAAATGTTGCTGAGAAAACTGCAAGGATTAATTCAGCCAGTCACTAAGAGTCAACACTGATTTAAATGCATGTGCGCACAGATACATACATACATACAATCACACAAAATTGAAGAATGTTGATTTAACGAGCCCAAAGTTTGCTATCTCTATATTATCATTTAGTACTTATAAGGAGTCAAACTAGGACGAGAAACTTGCCAGGATTTCTGCTACACATACAGACATACTTAGTAAAGTAACACATACTTTTTTTAAAATATATTTGGAAGTAATCTATTACAAATATTCAATGAAATATGTGGCTGGTTATTTAAACCATATTACTAACTGCCTGGGGTGGGCACTGGCTCAGTTTTATTTCACAAGTAAATCCAAAAGTCTCTGATATTATACTTTTCTGTGGTTAAACATAAAAAATGAAACAATTACACAACAAAAATAGTAGCAGGAAGGATAAAAACAAAGTATCTATCATCCTACTCTTTGGCTATGGTTATATAACTAAATTTCTGTAGCAAGTTAAGGGAGTAAATGCACTGTAATATTACTCCCTATTGCAAGTGGCCCTTTAAGATGAAAGCTCAGGTGGTCGGAAGTCTTGATATCATAGATAGCACATCTTTGAGCAAATGATGTGAATTATGTCTTCTGCATCATTTGTCTGATGAGATTGTGATGCACGCAAAGTCCCTTGCCACCTGCAAGTGCCCACAGTTGCAAGATTTAATTCATCTTTCATTAATCAACACATTCTTGGTTTGCAGAAATTAGAATCTGAACTTTATTTCCAATTCCAGTTCTTCCAGACCAACAATCGTGGCCTCTCGAAATCTGAACACCCATGGCCTCCGATAAACCTAGGGGTCGCCAGAGAGGAGAATATGGCAGTGTGCACAGGAACCTTGGCTTCTTGCCCATAGCTTTTGTTCTGCAAACTAGATTATGATAGATCCCCTTGTATTATTTTATCTACTGTATAACAGGCACAAAGACACAACAGAAGTAGATTTTTTTTTCATGTAACAGGCAACCCTCTCCACTCCCTTCTAGCACTGATGTTACTTAATTTGATAATGAAACTAGGAAAGGAAAAGCACCAAGCCTGGAGAGCACCAAGGATCCCCACAGTTCAATCCTGAGCTACAAATATTCTCAGCTATCATAAAATAAGACTTATTTTTTTACAGCTATTAGGCAGCTGTAATATTTGGGAGAGGGAGGATGTGTATTCCTGAGTTAAGCCATCAATCAGCAGCAGGCAATGAAACACATTCAGTAGCTCAACATTTTGGAAGCCTGCAGGACATTGACCAGTAACAATATTAATTTTTTCAAACCATTTTGATTGTTAGGAGGGTAGTTTAAAGGTGGGAATATTGAACAGAGAAATATGAAAATCAAACTATTCTTGCTCTTAAAACAAAATGAGGTGTTTTTATTCAATTGGCCTCTAGAAGCCAATGTATTCTTGGTTCTATTGTTTTAATTCATTTATTTATATCCTGCCTTTATTATTTTTACTAACAACTCAAGGCAACAAGCATATCCATGCTGGCTTTCATGGCTAAGGCTGGTCTTGAACTCAAAATCTCTTGCTTTCTAACTGGTACTGTATCTTAACCACTAGACCAAACTGCTTCTAGAAATCTTCTTTCTAGCTTCTGCTACCCTCACTTCCTCAAAACTATGTCACCCAAATTTGACAGCAAAATAATTTAATTTTAGAGCACAATTTCAGAATGTTTAATAGATTGGAACTTTTTAACAAGTTTGCTTAATCATCCTATATTTTGGAGAAGAAAAAATTGTACCACTGAAAACTCCAATCTGCCATCATATTTCAGCAGGGCAATCTCAAGATATTGGGAGGCTACAAGAAGTGTTAAGCCCCCATATGGAGTGAACCATGTGGTGGCCACTTTCAGGATGCAGGTTTTTCTTGGCGATAGAAACATGCTTTAAAAACTGTGTTTCACACAACTCACTAAGTCAGCAAACTCTGGTTCCAGGGCCATATGCAATCATTTTGCAGTCCCCTCAGTTCAAGATGCCAGAATTCATCGGCATAATTACTGTATACTGTATCACTGTATACATAATCACTGTATACTATAGATCATGTTTTATGGCTTAGCAGCATCACTTAGTATTAGACAAACCCTAAATTCATTTCCTGAAAATTTCTCTTCAGCATCTCATAATAGTTTCATAATCTTCAACTGGGTAAGGATGATTTTGCTTGTGGCCTATTTGGAAATCCATCCCTATTGGGCAGAAATTGAAAAATCATTCCAGAAGAAGGGAGAGGCTAACTATTTCAGTAACATTACCTAGGAACCTTCATGGGTGCAGTTAGCAAGATGAAGATCAAACTGAGGATGCCTTGTTTTTTTTTAGCCAGGCTGTTTAAAATGCAGAGCAAATAGATGCAGAAGAAAGGCAATAGACTATCACATTTAGAAAGACAATCTCATTAAAGTTTTTATGTAGGCATTTCTTAGCCTGATAAGTACATGGCTTCTCTGGACTCTCAGAAGGTAATGTGCAGGCAAGCTTTACTTAAACATAACAGATCCTTATATAAAAGTAGTTAGCAGAACATAAAGAGCAAGTAACCAAATCCATTAGTTTTGTTTTAGTCCCCATCTTTAAGAGCATACATATGCATATATATACTCATACATATAACATTTTTAAAAAGTATTAAAATAAATGAAATATATACTGAATATTTTAAAAAATAGTATTCAATTTTATATACATCTGGGACATAAATCCAACTGAATTAATGGGGCTCATGTTTACATGTAATAGTGTTAGTTCTAAAGACAAAGGCTGCCAGAGGTGCACAGTAATATTTCCCTTGTGCTGTCCTCTGCAGCCCTCATCAATCTGGTGCCCATTCAGATGTATTGGGCTACAGAAGTGGTTTGGGAACAGATAAAGCTATAGCCCAACACATCTGGAGGGTAACAGTTTGAAAAAAGCAAAGTTAGTGTCCATTGGTCTCTGGTACAGTATATGGAGATTCTCAATCATCCAGATCATGGTTGTTCCAAAGGTGCTTTTTCAAAAGACTTCATTTTTCTTTTAAATAAATGTTTCACTTCTCATTCAAGAAGCTTCTTCATTCTCATCTGTTGGTCTTTGGTATTCTTTAGCCGTTGTTTACTGAAATCATACAAGTAAACTCTGCTATATAAACCACACTGGCTGTGTCAATGTAAGATTCTAAGCCACAAATAATGGGAACCCAGCCAGGATTTTGAACATGCGCTAATAATCTACATCATACACCACATTATAGCATGACTTATAGATTACACTAAGCTAAAAGAAAACAAACTACATAACATCTTAGTGAATAAGATCTTCTTAGGATTCTTCCTTGTTCTAGGATACTGTACACAGGTAGAATCATTTCACACAATCTGGATGCATAATTCATTCAAAGGCATGGTTTTAGGCATGGGTACTTGAATAAGCTACAGTAGTTGGATTAAAAAACAGAACACAAACTAGGATCTACAAACCAAAAATCTATATTATGACTAAGCATGATATGTGAACATATAACCATAGTTTCTCCCTTCCAACCATGGATAGCAAGCATGGCTAGTATAGGCCAATATCAAGTTCCTTAGATCATTCATATTTCAAATCAACCCAAAATAAAGATCCTTTTCCTTCTCCTATTTATATTATTTAAGACCTTGCTACACATTTAATAAATGTCTCATACATTATTTTCCATACCTCAGGGAAAGTTATTTCAATGGAATATGTACTTTCATGAAGGATATTCCCATGACCCATGCAAAAGTCTGGTTTCATTCTGCATACTGTTACATTTGTGACATCTCTGCAAAAAGATGCATCCCAAGAACTAAAATCTTCCTCGCAACATCAGAAAATTCCTTTTTCATGTTGTTCCCTGTTGTGATTGTTCTTTTTTTCCTCCTGTGGTCTAAGGATCTTCATGTTTAAATTTATGGAGGAGAATGCAGCATTCTGGGTAGGATAAAATCAATCCCAGTACAAATAAAGAAACACAAATATAGGATTTCCTTCCAGTCATGAAAGGATCTACTCCTTTATCAAATGGATTGTCTTGACAAACTCAATGACAATTATTTACAAAGTTTGTTATTCCTTCCCTCTTTCTCCATCCAACTGAAAGAAAAGAGAAACCCCCCTTTTTATAGCACTGATTGTTTTTGTCAAGCCAGTTCCTCTTAAAGTGCCAATAGAGGGAAAGTCCATCTTCAAGTGCTACAGATGGGGACCGTTGAAATAACCTTTGTCTCCCTCAATGTCCACCTCCTGATCTGAATCATCTGAGATGTCCGAATCCAACTCTTCTTGGGAGACAGGTGAAGGGGTATATTGTGACCTACGTGGAGAAGCTCCCTTATCCATCTCGGGACTTAAGCAATTTTCTTGTTTGGAAGTCTGAAGACCGTCTCCACTTTCTGACTCTTTTTTGTTGGGTTGAGGGGTCTCCTGAAAACAAACACAGAAGTCATGAAATCAAGACTATTTGGTGAGAAAACCACTAGTTTGGAAAATATTGGTCATTTCAAACTTCTTTTGGATACTATGGAAATCTAATTTTCTGAAAACCTAATTCTGCCAACTGGTTTAGGACAGTCCCATTCTGGAGGCAGTTAATAGATTAGGAGAATATCTTACCTCCACCCGATTTATATATGAATCCTTTTTATTTGGTTCCTTGTTAATTTTAATGTTTTAACTTTTAATCCTCTATTTTGTTAACATTCCAATTTGTTACCCTGTAATTTATGAGATTTTAATCCATCCAGAATCACTTGATAGTAAGATGGGTGGCATATAAATTAATAAAATAAAAAAATAAGTGAGCCATTCCACTCTTTAATAAAAATAGTAATTAGATATTAGGGTAAAAGTTCAGCTGACCAATGTCAGCAACATCTTCCTGACCTTGGCTCATCTTAGAAATCTAAGCAGAACTAGATTGTTAATCTTTGTATGAGAAAACACTAAGAAATCTATAGCACCGTAAATTAAATTGGTATTTGGAAATAATGACAGAGAAGGTGAATTGTTAAAAGATAAAAAAGGGTGAAAGGTAATCCATCAAAATTAGACAAATTACATTGTAGGTTGCTTCTGCTCTTTGGGAAATCAACTGAACAGATAGTTTCAAAGTTAGGAAACTGCATCTTAATTCAAGTATGAATTCCAAAATGAAATCATACTGACATTGTATAATGTGCTTGGTTTGGTTTTGATTAACCATGCTATATACGAATAACCCTTCTAATTGCAAAGTACATTTTTCAGCTTATCACATTGTGTGAACGATGATTCACTTATCAATACATGGTTAAAACAAACCATCATGGCCTAGGGTAATGTGTGAACCCAGATCATGTGTTCATGGGAATTTATTTTGATTAGGATTCAATAACTGCATGTGAACAGTGGGCATGTACTGTTTAGCACAGGAAACTGCTAGCAGTAGGTAAACATGCCACAATTTTTGCAAAAACAAACATGTTGCTGTGATTCAGGAGCTTTTCAAAAGTAATGTTTTGGAATGCCACTTGTCCTCTTAAACAAGCTGAAATAATTAAGTACTCCCTATGATTCTGATCTACTTCAAGTACAAGAATCTGGGAATAGCTAGTAAGATTGAGGAGCAGGAAACATTGCACTTACCTGCTTTAAGCGTCTCCATTTTGCCCGACGATTTTGAAACCATGTTTTAACCTGATTGGGAGAGAAAAAAACTTAAAATATGAGGGAAAAACCCCTCTAAAAACTACAATCCAATACAGGCTTATCTGCCTGGGATACTCATCAGACATTGCAATACTGTAAATGCCCATTCAAAAACTACGGTAGGTATTTTTAACAGTATCAGAGTAATTGAAATGTGACTTCTGAATTAACCTGTCTACAGGAAGTTCTCCCTGTAAGTGAAACAGTGTCTACAGTATTTAAGAAGCTGAGAAGGAGAGCCACTTTTTTGTTTT
The DNA here is from genome assembly GCA_033807585.1 of Hydrophis major. Taxonomy (NCBI): domain Eukaryota; kingdom Metazoa; phylum Chordata; class Lepidosauria; order Squamata; family Elapidae; genus Hydrophis; species Hydrophis major. The sequence continues at coordinate 84,206,732 of CM066331.1, read as the reverse complement.
GTTTTTTCAAGCCCCTGAAAGGGCAGAAGATTTGAGAGCAATGACATTCACTTAAAGTCTCCTTATCCCATCCCCTTTCTGTTCCCAAATTAAGAGACTTTCTCAAGCAAGAAGAAAAGAGCCTATCAGAATGACCATGACATCTAATTGCATTGATCTTGCACAGAGAGGGCACAGCTATGTTCCAAATGATAAAAAGCACATCAGTTTGCTTTTATGCAGAGGGGATCAGTGGGTAGGATTTGTGGAATTTGGAAATAATTATTGTGATACTTGATTTTCAAACTAACAGCCTGTGAGTTGAATGTAATCCATAGTGGATCCTCTCTGCATTTTTCTGATTCACACCTTATCAGTTAAAAGAAAAATAGCGTGCACCTCAACATACGTATGCTTATTTATAAATTAAATATTACTATACTAACATATACACATACATCAGTTACATTTGGTGTATTGGTTATACCTAATATAAATTATTTGTACAGCTTAACTTCTTTCTTTAGATGTGCTTTAAATCTGCAATTCTCAAAGTATAATCTGGGGACCCCATTTCAAAGATCAGCAAAGTCAAATATTTTTTTGTTTTAATATAGTACATACTGATAGATGTAACACACATAAATCAATGCTCTTTGAGGTCTGCAATAATTTATAAGAATATACGGGTCCCAGAAACCCAAATGTTTGACAACCCTCTGCTTTAAATAAAATATAATCAGATAATGTTATATTTTTTCCCACACCTCAGGAGATTGTACAGTTAGTCCTTGACTTACAGCAGTTCATTTAGTGACCAAAGTTACTAGGGCACTGAAAAAAGTGACTTATGACCGTTTTTCACACTTATGACCGCTGCAGCATCCCCAGGGTCACGTGATTTACTTGCTTTAAACATTTAAACATTGCTGCTTGACAACTCACATTTATGACAGTCAGTGTCCCAGGATCACATGATCCCCTTTTGCGACCTTCTGACCAGCAAAGTCAATGGGGAAGCCAGATTCACTTAACAACCATGTTACTAGTTTAACACTAGCAGTGATTCCCTTAACAAACAATGGCCAGAAAAGTCATAAAATGGGGCAAAAACTCACATTAACCAATTTCTCACTCAGCAACATACATTCTGGGCTCCGTCGCAGCCGTTAAGTCCAGGACTACCTGTATTGGGCAGCTCTGTAACGGGTGACGATCCCACTTTGGAGGCCATTGCCTCAGGGTTCAAGCTTTTCGGGATTTCATGAACGATCAAAACAGGTGTATTTTGCAGCAACTTCCACCAGCCTCCATTTCTCTCTCTCCCCACCCCGCCTTCAGTTTTGGCGGGAAAAGCTTTTGGCGGCCTCCTCACCTGCCTCTCGCTGAGCTGCAGCACTTTCGCCAAGCGCTTCCGTTCCGGCGGGGAGAGATACTTCTGCGTCTCGAACTTCTTCTCCAGCTCGATGGTTTGGTCGTTGGAAAAGCGCACTTGGCCTCCTTTCCGCTTGTGCAGCGGCCTCTGCATGAAGGGGCTCCACAGCAGCGGCTTCCCTGCAAGAGAAACCAAACGGGGCGGGTTAGGAACCGCCAGGGAGGGGCGGGACGAGCTCCCTTTCTCGGCTTTCCTCGCTGGCTTACTCCGCTTTCTCCAACACGGAGTACTTACCCTTCCCTTGGTTAAGCTCAGAGGAAGCCCTTGTTCTACTGGTCTTTAGACCCGACTTTAGATCTACTGGTCTTTAGACCCGACAAACACCGAGGCGGCAGCCCCAGTTCTCCCTCCCCACGACCAGGAATGGGGGAAGCGGCAGCCTTCCGCGTGTTACTCCTGCAAAGCGTTTAGGGTTGGAAAGGTCTCCTCCCGCGCAATTTGGGAGCGGCTAAGATCCCAGCGTTTCCTTCTTTACACCTCCGAGAGAAAAGCATGGAGCGAAGAGACGTCCCTCTCTAGATCGCTCTTCTGCGTTTGGAGCCTTTCTTCCCAAAAGTGTTTAAACGGCGTTAAAGTTTCTCACTGGTTCACAAGTGTGTCATAAACCCGTGAACGCTGAGAAAGACCTGGTCGGAACTCCACCGACGTTTACAGCTCGGATAGCAAATATTTCTCATTTCTAGCTTCTTTTTAGACGGGTATATTTACTTGGTGCAGCACAGTCTTGACCTACCTTAAACGCCCATAAGGTGTCCTTAACGCCAGAGACCTGAATATTACAGATGTGGGAAGCAAAATTGCTTATTTTTGCTGCCCCCTAGATTGTTTCCCAGTTGGATTCCTACAATATTTTGGTAGAAACAAACTTCACAATTGGAAGCCCCCTTTCTAAAAGCCGCTTTGGGCCCAACTATAGTCCTGGTGCTAAAGGCCTATCCCACACAGGTGTTTTTTGTGAATGTGTAGCCCCACTCTGGCAATACCTACAAGTAGTCCTTGAGTTAGGAACACAATGGAGCCCAAAATTTATGTTGCTAAGTGAAACATTTGTTAAGTGAGTTTGCTCCATTGTATGACTTTTTATGCCAGAGTTAAGCAAATTGTTGCATTTGTTAAGTAAGTAAGGTTGGGTTGTTAAGTGAATCTGGATTTCCCATTGACTTTGCTTGTCAAAAGGTCGCAAAAGTTGATCCCATGACCCTAGGACACTGCAGTTGTCATAAATATGAACCAGTTGCTAAGCATCTGACTTTTCATCATGTGACCATGGGGATGCTGCAACAATAGTAAGTGTGAAAAAAGTGTAAGAAGTCACTTTTTCAGTGACAATATAACTTTGAGCAGTCACTAAAATGAACTGTTGTAAATCGAGGGCTACCTGTTTTAGCACAATCCCCCATTACTTTACTCATAATTTACTCAATCCAACTGTATGATGTGAAGGTTGCACAAGAGCTAAATCACACAGGATGACACATAGGGTGCTTATTTAACATGGTTGGCAGAGGAGGGGGCATCCCAAAAAGACTCATAGATTGGGGACCCCAACCTACTTCCTTCCACGTGCTTCAGCTTCCATCAGGCAGCTTGGAAAAGGGATCGTGGGAGTTGTAACGCAAATCAGTTGCATCCAAGGGGTCGAAAAACCACAGCACAGAAAGATGGCAAGTTAGCATCAACTAGCCAGGGTCCCTAACGTCTGAAGCCCACCAGTTAAGAGGCAGGTTTGTCGATTCAGACGGACTACTAGACTTTAACGGAGAGCGCATTGTTAGAGGGAAAGATCCGACCTGCCGGATCTTGGGTGGGCGGCAGGACGCAGTCGGCGCGGCTCTCTTGAGCCAGCCTTCTGACGCGGCGCGGCGGGCAGAGGACCCTGGAAGCAGGCCGCAGGAGGCGAGGGCAGCATTTCCGCCAATGTGTTTCCTGTTGGTACATCAAAAGGAGAAGAAAGAGGCGAGCCTTCCTCCCTGCAGCTCGAATGCGGGCGGCCCCAAACCCCGACTTGGAAGGCAAAGATTACGCCCCCCGCTTCCTCCCCGCGCACAAGAGCCCAGATCCAGATCTCGCGCCTGATCCTCTAGGGTCAGACCCAGCTGCTTGATCGCCCTTTGCCGAGTTATTCTCATTCTTTGTCCTCGGAGGTACACTACTCCTAAACATGGAGGTTTCTTTTTATTTTTCTTTTATGTATCCATTTCATGTATTCATAACGATGTTTATACTTATACCTGTTATCTTATAATCGCTTGACAAAATAAAATAAAATAAATAAAAAATAAATGATGGCTCTCGGTTGACAGCTTTCTGGAAGCCTTTCTCCTTATGCCTAAGGTCTTGTTCTGTCAACCAGCAGGTGAGTTTGCGAAGGGGGAGGTGGGGAATGGATCCTGTTTTCTTTCACGATCTCAGCCACCAAGAGGGAGAAAGCGATCTGGAACCTGCCGAGGTAGGTTCGGTGTAGTGGTCGAAAGCTTTGGCGGCTGTTGTCCGGAGGGTCCTTTTTAAACGAACGACCCCAAGGGGGTTTTACCTCCTACCTGACCACCTCGGGCTCTCGATTCAAGCCATCCAAATCACCAATTCAGATACACACTTTCTAAAGTGAAGTGGAGCCATTCAAAACCGAGGATCAACTACGCCGTTTAAACTTTATATATAAAAAGGGAGAGGAGAATCCACAACCACTTCCCTAATTTTATTTGGTCCCGCTAGCTAAATAAACGAATTTTAATTTGAAAATTATTTAACACCGCCCACTACAATATATGTAAGTAAAAAACAAAATATTTTCTTTGTCCTTTTAAAATTATACTGACAAACGGGATCGAAGAGGCAAGGCTCCTTCCCTCCCCCTCCCCCTCCCCCTCCCCCCCCCCCCAATTGGCGCAGAGCTTCACCACAATGCGATTTATAGGAGTAATCTTATAAATTATCCAGTTTAGGGGCCTGTGGACGGTGGATGACCTTACCTAGTGAACATAAAAGTGTGCGGCCACGTCATTGTTGCTCCTTTTACTGCCTAATTTCCTGACAGAAACAGCTACTTCGCCAGAAATATCCAACTGGTTTCTGCTTTCCATCTCTTAAGACAGCAATCCCTCTCTTCCCACTTTTCTGGTTGCCTCAAAGAGACAGGCATAGGACCCTCCCCTTCGCCTTTTTCTCTGGCAATTGGTTTTTGTGTCAAAATGTTGTGGAGACCTCAGCGATTCTCTTAAAATTTCTGTAAATGTCCCTTCAAAAAGTTACACAATTTATTCAGCAGTTTACATCTATTTTTGAATTTGTGAGATCTTCCTCGGGCTCGAGTTGAATGCCAGGTTAAAACACAATGATAGTGTGAGTTCTCTACTGAAAACCTTATGGTTGCAAATAAAACCGAATTGGATTAGCCCTCTTGTTTTCTGGTTTAAAAGAAGGGAGGAGATTTATTTCAAAATAATGTAATCCAGGAGGTAAATCAACAAAGCAATAAAAACCAAACAAAGTAATACTATTTGTTGCAGAATACTCAGTATCCAAAGAATATCCAGTCTTTTTAGAGATAATTTCTATAATCATAAATCAATGAGTGGATTTACTAATGAAAAAGCAGAATACACACATTCAGACACATGTTTATATTTGCAAATACTTAAGATATATTATTTGTTTTTGCGGGTGTAAATTGGTTCAGAAAAAGAAGTGTGTAATCAGATATAATTCATATAATATCTTCTCCAGAAAAGCCATATGGATATGCCACGAAACTTGGTTAAATTATCTCTGTCTGGAACAAACCAAGTTCTCAATTCTCCTCAACTACACAAAATGAACAAAAGGGAGCAAACTGAAAAACTTTAACCTTGGACTCAAACACACTTAAGGACAAATTAAAATGTATGGACGTGCTTTGCTGTTTTATTTATCTTTAGAAATAACTAAAATATCGGTGTGTAAAAAAGTGAGCGGCCTCTGAGGGCAAATCCCTGATATTCAGCCTCTGTTTCAATCTGGGGAAGTTTGGGAAAGAAAAGATGCTGACTTGGGTTCTCATGCTGGAAAGCCTTGAGGTGAGCCAGAATCCCACACTTCTAGGGAATTCACATATTTTCTGAATGTGAAATGATGGTCCCCTTATATTGCCTACCTGGGGCTTCATTCTGAAGAGAACTTCTGCCTTTTTTAGGGAAACTGAGATTGTTTACTATTCTCAAACTAAATCCGCAAGGGAGAACGGTCAGGAAACCACTCCAGAAAAAAAAAAAAAAATCCCGAGGCAGAGACGTCTTCGGAGATTGAAGATTCCCTGGAAATAAATCCCACTTCTGCTTAACTTGACCTTCATTCACTCAACACCATGTGGCGGTTTCCAAGATGCCCTGAATTAATCGATCGCCTCATCTGGGTTACCCAAGATGCTGGGCTAAATGCGGTTGCCTAATTTGTGTCTCGTGAACAGCCTTCCAGTTCCCCAAGGCCGCTCTTTTTCAGTGGGCTCTCTCTCGGAGGAGCGGCACGGGCAGTTTCAATTCCGCCCTTCCACTTACTTATAAGTGGCACTTATTATTCCTCCTGGGCTGAGGAGTCTGGATTGTGGGTTGACGACTCGAACCCAGCACCAAAACAGCCAGGAAGCCAAGATCCTTTGTAGTACTTTCAGCCCCCCCCCCCGCCCCCGCCCCGCCCCCCGCGCCCAACTTGCTAGCCTTTGAGGCGCTCCCCATTTTTTGAAGGCCTGAAGCTCTTGAGATGTTCCTGGGGGGAAAAGGACACTGAGGCGGCCGCAAGAAGCAGACGACAATCCGGCACCTCTTGGAAGTTTCCCTGGAGTGGGTGGAACTGACTACGCAGGTCCGGGATCCCGCGGTCGGCCGAGCGGGCACGTTTCAAAGAGTCTGTCTCCCCCCCCCCCCCTCCTCGCCTCCAACCCCAACCTCCCCCTAGCTTCGGGTTTGGATTTCTGTCTGTCTCCACGCCTTTGAAAACGCAGCATTGTTGTTTGCGTCAGGCATTCAGCAATTTCAGTGCAAACAGCCTTTTTTCTTTTCTTGAAAGGAAACAAGGAGTTATTTTAGCTGTCATAAAGCTCCATCCCACACAGAGGAAATGAACAATATCAGAAAAACGGATCCGGGCTATCAGAAGCCGAGTGTTTCCTGAATGTGTCTGAATTGAGGATGTCGATAAAATAATCAGCAGCGTGCACGGCTCCCGGAGACGAGCCAGCTCCGGGCGTCCAGGAAAATACTTTACAGCTTCTGAAACCAGATTTGCTCCTATCAAGAGCTCAAGATATCCTGTATGAACGGAAAGGGGTCAGCCAACCTCGCTCAGACAGCACGAACCGACTCCCTGCGCCAAGCCGGCGATTCCCAAAGACGCGAGGTCGAACCGGGCCTGCGTGAGGGACCGAAAGATAACTCCGGCGATCCGCGGCGACCCGGATTGGGCTTTTCCAATTGTTTTGGGGTCCCCATTTCTAGGAACCCTAAGAGGCACGGGCATTGTAGTCCCAGTGCATCAGCCATCCGTGTTTTCCCTGAATAGCGTTACCAATTCGCACAAGACGCTTATCCGCGAATAATAGAAGCACACCTCTTTCTCGATTAAGCCAAGTTCCTGATCTTGCCCGACCCACTGATTTCTCAGCTTAACCTAAGTTGGAATCCTGTACCAAAGTAGACTAAAATAGGAATATCCTATAGTTTAATGGGCCGTTCGGAAACGGGGGAAAGACGGTGGAAACACACAAACACACACCCTTTCAAAGCCAGGCGATTAATTTTTCAAAGAAAGGGGTTGAGATATAGAGGATTGGGAGTGGGGGCTATAGCTATGATTTGGGCATATCCTTCCTAGTAAACCTGTGCAAGATAAATGTCGTCATGAAGCGATCTGATTGATGGCTGTTTTTAGCTGCTGCTGCTGGAGGTACGAACAGTGATAAAATGCACCCCTGGGAACATTTTCGATGTGTCCAGGGGTTCCCCATTATTGCATCCTAATGTGGGGGTGGGGGGAATACCGGGGGGGGGGGGGAAATGAATTATAGGAGCACAGGTCCCTGAAGATCAAAGTGTGTAGGAAACTAAAGCGGTTCTTCTCCACCGGTCCGACAACTCACAGCCGAGCCCAAGTCCCCTTCCCCCTTTGCGCGCAGCTTCATTGATCGTCACAATGACGCTGGCTTCCGAGGAAACCCAGATAGGGAAAGTTGCGCGGCGGCAATTCATTCACTCACTCAACTAAACCGACTTCTAAGGAAAGCAGTCGGAAGAAAGGGAGGGCTGGGAAGGAAACCCAGTCCGAGATAACCCGCTTTCAAGACCTCCTGAAAAGTCTCGCTACGTGTTTGGTCTACAGTTCTCCAGCTTCAGAGATCGCAGCAGTATCCCCTCGGTTGAAGCCACGGGCAAGCCAACGTCAAGGCGATCTCTGCACAGCCTGGCACACGATTAATTTTCCCAGTATGGCAGCAACCAACCGGACCTTTGTTGGAAGTCAGGTTTCCGTAAGGAGGGTCATTCCCGTCCGCTGCTCCCCCTCTCCTGCTCCACTGTTGGCACCCCTTTCAGACGACCTCGCAAATCGCGAGTCGGAATGCCCTATTAGTCAACACACACACCCCACACCCCATATATTGGTCCGGAATTACAGACTATACGGACGGTAAAAAGTGATAAAGCGCTGGAGCCGATGGGGCTCCTCCGGAGTTTGGCACAGGCTGGGGGTTGCTGCTTTCTCCTGCTCAGAGCACAGCAAAAATCTACCCGAGGACTTCTTCTACGGCCCCCTTTAGAAACGCCTTAAAAGACTCTCCGCGATTCGCCCTATAAATCGGCTCCGATTCCCAAGCGGAGATCTCTCCAGTGGCGAGCCGGTGGGAGGATCCTGCCAAAGTTTGTGGAGTGGGAGCGGTGCTCCAACTTTCCCCCTAATCCCGGAGCAGACCAGGTGGCTGCGGTTACCCCCACCCCACCCTACCCCTCTCCTGTTCCCCGGGGCCGCGAGACTTACCCAGGGGGTCGTGTCGGAGGAGCGTGTGCGGGTAATCGCCGACAGCACGGGGAAACGAGTAGAGCGGTGGCCCGGCCGCAGGGCCATAGGGCCCGCTCCCATAGGTAGCTGCAGCCAGCGGGTGGGAAAAGGCCGGGTGGATCGGCGTCGGCTCGTAGATGGGAGTCCGGTAGGGAGCCACCAGGCTGGTGAAGGAGGAATTGGGCGACGGCAAAGTCGGGGGAGGCGGCGGGCCCGGCACCCCCCTGCCTAGGATGTCTTCGATGTAAAAGGGCGTGGGGTGCACAGGCTGCAGCATCGGGGTGGGCGCGTACAAAGCGGGCAGAGAGGCAGAGCCCGACGGCTGGTATTGCATGGCTGGTCCGGGCAAGAGGCAGGAGCCGCCTTTCCGCCCCGGCCCGTCTTTCTCTGCCCCGGGACCTGCCGCTGCCTTTTTTTTTTCCCCACCCCACCCGCGAAGCAGGGCGTACCGCCTCCCGCAAGACAAGTCTCAATCTGGGAGCTCCGCTGGGCAGCGCCGCTTCCTGCCCCGGGTCTCGAGTCCAACCAATGAGGAGGCCGGCGAGGGAGCTGGCCACGCCCACAGGACCCGCCCACCTCCTGGAGTTTCTTCTGTCCCGCGGCGTCAATCCACAGCCCCCGACCGAAAGGCTGCCTGGCGGCTCCGCAGGGAACGCCGGGTGGGGTTCGATGGGATGCACGGCACGGCAGTGTTCCTTAAAGCAGGCCTCTGCAACCTTGGCGACTTTAAGCCTGGAGGACTTCAACTCCCAGAATTCCCCAGCCAGCAAGTCCGCCAGGCTTAAAGTCGCCAAGGTTGCAGAGCCCTGCCTTAAAATGTATTATTCCTAGGATTCTTGGAGAAAGTCCCCATGGACCCTCTCAGGGGAAGGCGAAACCAGTCATTTGCCAGCCTATGTTGCCAAATAACACAGTATTAAAATGCCAGTATTAAAATCTTGAGAAAAGGTAGCAGCAGGCAATGCTTCAGTTTCCATTTTTAATACAGTAAATATCGATAAACAATAACCCATACAGACAAAAACCTCTTTGGAGGGGTTCTTCTATAGTTTTGAAAAGTAGGGAAGGAAAAAATTAAGAGCCCTGCCCACAAGTTTGCCTGATTCTTCTTCTCCTGAAAGATTCCTGGAGTGGTTTTGATTGCTTGCAAAAATAAAAGAGGTCTTCTTCCTATTTCTTCCCCACCCCGTCCGTCCCCACCAATGCAGCCCAGGGAGAGGCTCGAAAATCCAAAGGAACCTGGTTGGTTCTGCAATTCTCTCCGCTGATTTACTTAAACCCCCATCGCCTAAACCATCTCTTAAACTTCTCCTAAAATATCTCCTAAACTTGGGAGCTGTAAGGGTCTCTGCAAGATTTAGGGATGCTCTGGACACATGTCAGATGTGTGAAGGGTTTTCTCTGGAATGCATTTTACTAGGGCAACCATCTCTATTTAGACCCGTTGAACGGTCCACAGTTTACAAAGCAGGATTATGGCAACTGTTCCTAAACAAATCCAAATGGCACCCAAGTTGGGACGGCCAATTTGATAAGTTGGAAGCAAAGGTTGAAGGACAATAAAGTAACTTCATGGTAAGCCTATATTTAAACCTGGAGTCTTCTTTCACACAACCCAATTATTGTGTTTAAATCAATCATGGTTCACCCAATCCAAATTTATAAGTTTTCACTAAACAAAGCACAAGGTTGGATTTTCACAAGCTAAAATACAATTGAACACAATTCTGCTCAGTAGTTGCATTCACACGAAAAGCTTAATTTGTTTCCTATATTAATCCATTCCCTAGGTATGCTGAACTCTAGTCTAATAAACCATATTTATCCACCATCCTAAACCGCTGGAATATCTATAGGCAAGTTAACACCAATTAAGCATTTGCTAATGCGTCTTCTAAAAAAGGATAACATATAAGTTATGCCACATAACTCACAATGATTCTGGGCAGTTAGATTTTTAACTGCCCTGTGAATATATGGGTATGTCTGTCTCTCTTTTACCTGAAATTTAACCTCAAAATTTGGTTTTAATCCCTGAATTCATCCAGAGTTGTTCGCTCACCTAGCAGGCAATAATACCATCCAGCAAAGATGGTTTGATACTGTAATACATACCCAGGAGTCACAGCTTCCTCTTTTCCAATCTTCCTAAATTGCAGCTTTCTCATTTGGTGGGACAGAGCTTAGACCTATCAGAAGTGGGCTGTAAAAACCCAAATGACCACTGGATGGCAGCAAAGAGAGACAGAAAACTACCTCATATACCAGGCTTCTATATTTTAGCAGGCTAGATATGTTGTAGTCCTGTACAACTGAAGGGTCTTCAGTTGCATGCTGTTGAGCCAGTCAAATTCTTTGGAATTAAAAGTTACATGCCAACTTGGAAATTCTTGTACCAGAATTCAGCAGAACTTCGAAGTGTTCATTAAGATGAAGTTTCTTAGGCAGGTCAATATACTCTACCCAATTTTCTAGTTCATTCAACTAACCATACTGAACGGGATGAGATTTACACAACATGTTGGCCTAAAGGTGGCTGGTGTGGGACTCAGGGTGTGGTGGGAACCCAGTTGCTCTCAGAGAGGTCTGCCTAAATACCCACTTCTAGCTCTGGCACAATACAAAGTGGTTCCTGCAGATTCCTTGCCCTGGCAGGGTATTTTGGGGGAGAGATGGGGGAGTAAGCTTCTGTATATAAACAGAGAGCAAAACCTATACTCACTTGCACTGATTTTCTTACCTAGTTTGGTCATGAAATGTCTGCAGGTAAACAACCAAGGTCAGAGAACCTCAAGAACTCCAGAGTTACAGCTAATTCTCTTCTGTTGGAAAGGTGTGTTTCCTTTCATTTTAGTCATAGCCCCTCCACACACACACACACACACACACACACACAAATACACCTGACTCTCAGTACATCCCTTGGCATGCCATGAAAAGCTTAATGAAGTCATGACTGAATTTGTCTTTCTTTAGAAGATGAGATACATGTTTCTTACCACTGGCTTGGAATTTTATGGGTCATCTTCCTATCTCAGGCCAAAAGTGCTTTTCATCTGAAGGAATCTGGCTCATTTTACAGCTGGTTGCTCCCAACACAAACAGCATTTTTTTTTTCTCTTAATGTGCTAGGCCAGTATTTCTCAAACCTTAGTAACTTTTAAGATGTGTGGACTTCAATTCCCAGAATTATGGAAGTTGAAGTCCATGCATCTTAAGGTTACCAACATTGAAAAAAGTTGTGTCTTATCTAGTTTGTGTTTAGCATATTGGCTGAGACAGTGATTGTGGTTAACGAAGCAAATCTGCTCCCTTGGAAACTCACTTTTAAGACCTGATTCAACCACCATGAGCCTACTCTCACCCCTAATCCACAGAGGCTCACCCAACACGTGGAACACAAACGAAACAAACTATATTCCTGCTTAGTGTGAGGTGAGAACCCAGCCAAACATATACTGTATGCTGCCTAGCCAGCTTCATTCAAGGATAAGGAGCTTTTCACCTACATGGCTTTTCCCCTGTTCTGGGACTTTTTAAAAAAAAAAACACATTCTTTTAATTGACTGAATAAGTTTGCAGCCCCAACAGATTAGCAAAGGAGAATCACCCACCCCTAACACCCAGTTGCTTCCCTTCCCCAGATCTTATTTTTGGAAAAATCATGTCCAGGTAAAGAGAGGAGACAACAACTCTTTGTATATATCTCTAGCTTCTTCTTGCGGCCCTTTGCTGACTAGTGATTTCAAGGACAATCACAATAGGGCTGTAATCAAAGCTCTGGTTTTGTTTTTTTTTAATGTTCATGGTGTGTGGGATGCCCTTAAAAAAATGGACAGGGCTTGAATTACATCCTTGAGGCCATTTTCTTGATGGTTTTTCACCACATCCTACTGGTACCCCTGCATCACAAAAAGGCCAAGAGTGGCCACAACTGGCTGAAAGTGTCACTCTTTCTAAACAGTGTTTCCCCCAGGACAGTGGATGAAGGCACATTATGCCATTGTGGGGTCCTTCATGCTCTCTGACCTTGGTTGCTGTTGTTTTTGCAGGCATACTCAGTTAGGTAACATCATCAGTGCTAGAATGGAGCAGGGTTTGCACACACAGTGGTTTGCTGTCAGCACTGATTTATGACAGTGTGGCCCTGTCATTATGCCCTTAGCATTGAGGTGATACGCAGCCTGCCTGCATTACTATTCTACCAGTAGGAGAGCCAGGGTAGATGTTAAATTAGGATTTGGGAGGCTTTGGGGAGACCCAGATTCAAGGCCACAGAGGTTTGCTGGGTGATTTTGGGCCAGTCGATTTCTTTCAGCCCAACCTACCTCACAGAGTTATTGTGGGAAGAAATGGAGAGAGGAATGACCTGCTTTGTGCTTCCACAGGATGGAGAACAAACATTTCCTTTGAGCCAAATGATTCCTGGTGACCATCAGGGACACATCTGTGCCACCATCTTGGCATAAAATAGAAAAGATTTGCTGCCTCCGAGGACTGCTTTTATTCTCCTGCCTGGAACTGGAAAGTCCTAGTGGGACGGCCTAGGCCGAGACTACTTAGCTTTCTGGGACTGCCAATATCAGTGCTGCCATCTGCCGATCAAAAACAGGGAAGAGAGTTAATCCATCAATCAACCATTCCGCCTGAGGGAAACTAGAGGACGGCTAAGGAAGAGGCCCTATATAAGCTTCTGCCTCCTCAGTTCCCACCTAAACTTGCCTTCTATGTCTTTTAAGGCGAAGCGCGCGTGTTTTTCCTCCGCCGCGGAAATCAACCTTCATTTTGCTCTGGAAGAAGCTAGATGTGCCGCTTGATTTAGTTTAGCATGCCTTTTCCTTATGTTAGTGAGCAAACCATAACACGTCTCAGCCTCGGAGCCGGATCTCTTTCTATATATATAGAAATATATATTGGCGGGGAACTCGGGTGGGAGAGAGGGACTCAAGGCTTCGGGGAGCCACAGTCCGCGCGGAGAAATAGGAGTCAAATCGACGCAGGAAGAAGATCGTCATCCCCCTTTTTACCTTATTGAAAACTTTCAATTAACTTTTCAAATCACGGATTTCTGGGTTTTTGCGCGAAAGGATCGTTTTTTCCGGGCTGCCCAGAATAAAAATGCCTTTAACCCCACCACTTTCAGCCCAACCCCCCCCCCGCCCAATTTTTTTTTCTCCTTTTAAAAGTTCAAATCCGATTAATTCCGACTGTCCAGACCTGTTACTTTTAGATAGTTAGGTCGTTTTAAATTTTATAGGGAGCTGTCTGATTATTTGATAACAACTTTTCTTCTTCGAATTCGGTGATTTCGTCCTACTTTCCCGTTCTGTGAACTGGCCCTAATCAAACAACTTCAAACAACCCATAACATTTGAACAGCTGTGAGGGTTTTTTTTTAAATAAAAGACTGCTTCGAGTTTCAGTCTTGCTACTCTACTGGATACTCAAACCTATTAAAAAATAATTATATTCTGGCTAAATTAAACTTCCTCCTTTCTCCTCCCTCTTCTGTTTAAGTATATAGGTTTCATTCTCAGCTTCTGAGAACACCTTCCTCAGGGAAGTCATCTCTGAATAATTGAATACTAATTCAATATTTGAACCACAAGTTCTATAATTCTTGGCTATGAATTATGGGAGTTAAATCTATCTGTCTGCAGGGCATCAGGTTAGGAAATCTGTTTTAAAGGAATCGGAGAATAATACAAAAGAAAGTTTGAAGGAAAACCAATTAACTAGACAGGTTATCCTTTGAAAGGTAAGGTTTCCAGGGCATCCTTTTTTGGGAATAGGGATAGAAAAGAGAAATGTTCGTAGATTAAAAAAAAAGAAGATAATTCAAACTTTGGAATCTCATGACATTCTCTTGCTTCTAAAATAAATCAATAAATTCAAAATGAAAAAAAAAATGATAATCCCTAAAATGGGAAACAGTATTGTGTAGTTGTTACATAGATTTTTGGCTCTGGGGCTTTTTTATGGACTTGCCACCTGGGAGTAAATTATTAGTATATAAGGGAAATGAAGATTTATAGCACAGTCCTGTATTAGTAGTGGATTGTTGCTCTTGCAGATGATTAGATTAAAACTGCTATCCTGAACCTGAGGAAAACTGTAGTTCAGGTTGCTAGGTAGAAGGAAGGAAAGAAGGAAAAAAGGAAAGGAAAAGGGGGAAGAAGAGGAAGGGGAAAAAAAGCCCCCCTCCCTGAGTCAAAGTCAACTCTTGATTCTGGAGCCTATGTAATTTTCAGAGTTATCAGTGTGGAATTGGCTTTCACTGCCTGCTTCAAGTTTTTTCCATCTTCCCACTCAAGCCTACAAGCCTAGAATTTCCTAGTGGTCTCCCATCCAAATATTAACAAGGACTGGCCCTGCTTATCATTTTGAGATTACTCAAGTTCAACTAGTGTCTCTCATATATTTTTCCTAGTGCTACTGTTCTTTTCACAAGCATTGTGTTACAATTGCATTAGGACTTGTGGACTTCAACTCCCAGAATTCCTCCTCCAGTCATGTTAGCCCAGGAATTCTGGGAGTTGAAGTCCTCAAGTCTTAATCTTGCCAAGTTTGAAGACCCTTGTAAACTGTGCTTTAGATTGCAGTGGTGGCTGATCTATAATCAACCAAGCAAAAACCAAACCGATCATGTCATGACTGAACTTGCTAAGGCTTTTCCTTTCCCTTTCCAGATAGCCCCAAATTTCTGTTGCTGAGACAGTTGCTAAATGGATTTTGCCCCATTTCAGAGCCTTTCCTGCCACAGTTAAGAGAATTGCTGCAGTTGTTAAGCTAGTAACACAATTGTTAACTATATCTGGCTTCCCCATTGACTTTGCTTGCCAGCAGGTGGCAAAAGGTGACCCCCAGGCATTGCAGCCATCATAAATGAGTGACTGCCAAGCATCTGAATTTTTATTACATGTGCATGGGGATGCTGCAATGGTTGTTAAGTGTGAAAAAGTCATGTCACTTTTTCAGCGTTGTTGTAACTTCAAACGGTCACTAAATGAACTGTTCTAAATCGAGGATCATTGCTTTCTGCAGAAGAAAGAAACAAGTAGATTTGAGCAAGCACAATATATGTATAAACAAAATAAACACAATTATGACCTACCGTTACAAGTATAGAATCTGTGAATCTAGAGCACATGAACTTAGGTTCTAAGTACCTAAGTACACAAACTAAAGGTTTGTGCTGGCTGGGGAATTCAGGGAGTTAAAGTCCTCATATCTTAAATTTGCCAAATTGCTCTAAACTCTCTCTCTCTCTCTCAAAAAAAAGGGGGGGGTGAAAGGGTTGTTTGTTTGTTTTTCACAAATCAATGGCCAGTCTTTCCAGACAGTCATTTTCACATATTTATCGAGTAAGGATGCCAGTTTATCTGTTAAGATCATTTTAACTCCAGCTCAGGGGCCTCTGTCAAAAAAAAAAAAAAAAAAGGAAGCGTCTTATCTTTGCTGTTTAGGTCCTATCTTGTCCGAGACTGGCTCCCTTCCTTTCCAGAGCAAACAATCTACCTGACTAGGTGGTGCCAACTCATCGTGTTGACTTTCTCCTATAATTGCTGGTTTATCATCTTTGCTCCTTAAACATCTCAATCCACTGCAAATTAAAAGCAGAATAAACGAAGGCACAGGTGTATGCTCACACGCACGTACCACAGTGACAAAATGATCAACTAATTGGGCAATGTAATTGGAAGAGATGGCCCATATTCCTTCAATTAGAGAACCTTCCTGTTATGGTGAGGAGGGATTTGTGAAAGTATTGGCTAAAAGATTGAGTCAGTTATAAGAGGGTTCGTTTTCTTTCAGACAAAGAAAGCTCTTGCATCAGACTTTTTCTGATCACTCACTCATACACATGATGGCCAGAGATGAATGTCAGGATTTAGCAGTTCAATCCCCAACACAGGCAGGTAATATATTTGACCCTGAAGATGGCTATAGGGGCGTATTTGCAAAAGTTAAAAAAAATTAAGAATCAAAATAGAGCTGGAAGGGACCTTGG
This sequence comes from Hydrophis major, assembly GCA_033807585.1. Lineage (NCBI taxonomy): Eukaryota > Metazoa > Chordata > Lepidosauria > Squamata > Elapidae > Hydrophis > Hydrophis major. Next base: position 84,190,284 of record CM066331.1, on the reverse strand, counting down.
AGGTCTTCTAGTCCAGCCCCCTGCTCAAGCAGGAGATCCTGTATACCATTTCAGACAAGTGACTGTCTAGTCCAGGGGTCTCCAACCTTGGCTCCTGGAAGCCTGGCGGACTTCAACTCCCAGAGTTCCACAGCCAGCAAAGCTGGCTGTGGAATTCTGGGAGTTGAAGTCCGCCAGGCTTCCAGGAGCCAAGGTTGGAGACCCCTGGTCTAGTCTCTTCTTGCAAACCTCCCATGACTTCTGAAGACAAGCTGTTCCATTGGTTGATTGTCCTCCCTATTAGGAAGTTTCTCCCTAAGCCCAGGTTGCTTCTCTCCTTGATTAGTTTCCATCCATTGTTTCTTGTCCTGCCTTCTGGTGCTTTGGAAAATAAATGGACCCCATCTTCTTTGTGGCAGCCTCTCAACTACTGGAATACTATTAATCACATTCCACTGTGGAAAATCCCACTGAAATTATCCCCATTCCTCCAACCCAAGGAAACTGAAGCCTGCCCAGATGAATATAATGCTTTACAGACTGTTCCTAGAAGATATACAGGAAAAATAAAGACAAGAAAAATAAAACAGAATAGGACTCAACCAGTTTTGTGTTTGTTAGCTATTTCCAGTTATGTGGAATTTTTGAGTGGCTAAATATTCCCCATGAAGATCAATTGTGAATCATGTCTCTGGAATAAGCTACAATTGGCTGAGTTTGTGTAGGTTAAGCTAAAATCAGAGAAGCCATATTATGAATTAGTGCAATATCTTAATCCAGTGGTTGCTAACCAGTGGGCCGGGGACCATTGGTGGTCCATGAGAAAATTTTGGTGGTCCACAGAGGAATGTCACCCCCAAAGCAATTAATCCAGGCTGCATGGAAACATAAGGCTGCGCCACCCACATGGCCCATGGGAATGCCAGGCTTGCGTTCCTTGCATTGCAAATAACATGACGTAGTAAGGGAAGGAGGGAGGGAACTTGCCCCACTCACCCACGCACCTCGCCTGGCCACCTGGCTGCTTCTTTCTGCTTCTTTCTTCTTCTGCTTTTGGCTGTATGCAAGGAAAGCAGCAAAAGTCTTTCTTTCTCTCCCCCAAACTCTGCCAGAAATGAATCTTTGGGATCCTGCAAGGCCTCCTGCTCCAAGGGGCTGTGCCGGCAAAGACTCATTTCTGGCGGAGTTTGGGGGAGAGAAAGAAAGACTTCTGCTGCTTCTGTTACTTTCTTTGCATGAAACCAAAAGTCTCTTTCTCTCCCCGCCCCGGAGAATGGAGCTGGAGATGGTATCTTGCGATCCCAAATAATGATCTATTGGTAGGAAAATGGGGTGGGGAATTTTCCTGCAGACTTTTTTGGGGATTTTCCCAGGGTCTCTGGTCTGCGGGATTTAAAATTATGTGTTTAGTGGTCCCTGAGGTCCAACAGGTTGGCGACCCCTGAACCCACTGAATAACCAATTCTGGCATCCATGGGAGTCAAGGTCCAATATCTTGACATTCAGATTCAAATGCCTTCATTGGTTGCTCCCAAGAGTGACTTCCCATTAAGAACACAGGGAAATAAACCTGATTTTCCCATATAGCGTTATTTGAAGGATGTTAACATAGCCTCTCGCAATAGATCTCAAACAAAGAGAACCTCACTGGCCACTGATAGTTACAATGGAAGTGTTGCTTGCTTTGCTTACATGAGCATGGACTCTGCTGGAAAGATCCCCATCCTTGGTGATGTGAGTGACCTCTTGTGGTAGGTTTTGCCTTGATAAAGTGAGGCCAGATACTGCTCCTTTGATTCACTTTGGAAGAATGCCAAAAGAGAAAATGCTTTCCAGAAGCAGAAATGAGCAATTGGCCATCTCTTCCAGAACTGGATGGTCCAGAAGAGGCTTACACGATACACTGAGGGAACAGAATAATGTATTTGCACAATCTTTTGCTGCTAAGAAGACTGTAAAACAAAACTCCTGGCTAGTTAACCTCAAGCATGAAAGGAGAGTTTTAATTACATCAAATTAGCCAGTTATGCCTCTTGTCTTATCTAAGAGGACTAAAGTGATGTTTTGTCAAGACTACTGCATTCTGATATTTTGTTATGGCTTCTGCATATTTTATTCTAGATTCTCTTTGTACTTGTCTACACCACGCTTTTGATCATACAGTTGCAAATACCACCTGGATTTTTGACCACTTCTTCTATAGAAAAACCTAATGGTTATATCTTAATTGCTGAGATGTTCAACTTTTAAAAATCTCATTTACATTGCTATTTTTTAAAACTAATATATATATTTGCCTGCATATATTATGCTGCAAAGTAGACCATACATCCATGTAAAGCTGTCCAGTTCTAGAGATTATAACTTTTTCACAGAGAACTTCTGACATAGGATTGCTAGGACAAAATCCTTCCAAATCCTAAGATTCTTGGGGGAAGCCAAGATAATTAAGACAATTATGAACTAGTTTTATTGTACTTAGTGTACTTAGTGTACTCAGGCATTAATTTATTAGACTGGCAAGAAATATATTTCAGACTATTGTAATTTAAAACTAAGTTACACATTCTTTTTAACATTATAGTACCTGTCTTTTTAGCATTATATATGTAGCCTAGCTATGTTTGCATAATATACTGGACTGAAGTCTGATAGTGTACATTATTTGTTTAATTATTCCAATTTTCTGATTTCATTACATCCATTGAACAATACATTAAGCTTTCAGATGTGCTACAATGTGCTTTATTAGTTGTCAGGCTGCATCTGATTTTATTGGTTTAGCCAGTTAATTATTTTTTAAAGGTATAACTACACTAAGTGATTACATATATAATTACAGAGGAATCAGCTAGGAAATTTAGAAGTCTATTAGAGGTAGTAGTGGCTGCCAGATACAATTTATTTTTCATTAATTGCTTCTTCATAGTTACTTATAATTTTGAGAAGTGAAATAGAAAAATGTTTTTATGTATGTATTTATGTCATACATTTGTATCTTATCCTCATCTGAAGAACTCAAGCTGGGCAGACATGCTAATTTTATAGCCACAGTTGGGGGCCAAGATATTGCATTGGATCCAAAGTAATCAAATATGTTATTTAGTTATGTCACAAATGGATGTGGATCTTTCCATTTAACATTAGTCCAGATTAGTTCACATTTCATGTACTTATTTCCCTCTAGTTATAGTAATTTATTTGTTTATTTATTTTACTTAAAACATTTATACAGCTGTCCTTCCTTCAAGCAACTTTGGGTAGCTCCCAATCAAAGATTAAAAAGCATAAAATCATACTGAAACCATAAAATTAAACCAATTAAAACTTTATAAAAAAATCAACAACAATTTAAAAAAACAACAACGTACAAACTACCCTCCCAAATAGCAAATATATCATCATGTGTTTTTTGCTTTTGATATTGGATGGTTGTTAGTTTGTTTCTTCTTTTTTCTTTGTTTTATACTTTAACTTTGGAAATTAAAAATAAAAAAATATAAAAAACAAAAACCTTACACCAAACCAAACTTTTAATGTGTGATTATCTAGTCTTTTCCAGCCCTTGGGGGCCAAGCCAGGTCCTCAAAATCTTTCCCAAAACGAAAAAGATGGTTGCAGAGTGTTCCATAGGGCTGGGGAATGGTCTTTATTGAATCCTCATAGTGTTGTAATACCGACACTAAAGCTAGTGTATGTTACTCCAGTTATACTATCATCTTAAAATGTTGGCTGAGTTACCCCATTTTCCTAAAGCAAAGTCTGTTAACTTGAGCCACTAAGATTTAAAGCATGGCTTACATATCATCACAGTGACTGATTTGTTTGTTTCAAAACCTTGACATGATCTTTTGGCTTCATTCAATGCATAGTGTGAATCTAACATTGTAACTACTTATTCAACAAACTGAACTAAACGTATTTTAGTTGCTGTTTAGCTGTACAGGATGCCTCAAGGACAGAGCGGGTGACAGTGCTGTGTGAATTGCATTAGGTGCTGGTTTGCTCCTGAGTCCAATTCAAGGTGTTGACTGTGACCTTTAAAGCCCTAGATGGCACAGGCCCAAGTTACCTGTGGTACCATCTTTGCCCCCATTATATAGACCAGTCCCCTCTGGTCAGGCAAGGAGACTATGTTGTAGACTTTGTCAGTTAAAGAGTTTTGACTGGCAGGGTCAAGGAAGAGGGCCTTCTCTGCTGTCACTCCTGCCATTTGGATATTCTTCCCCACCTCAGAGGTGAGGTCCCCCCCCACACACACACTCTCTCCTGGCCTTCCAGAAAAGAGTGGAAACATGGCTCTATGGCCTTACATGTGAGAAGTCCAGAGGAGCACACTGCTGTTGGGGTTGGTTTAGTGCCTTCAAAGGCCTCCTCCTGTCTTTTTAACTTTAACTGTTTAATTTTTTAAATTTTAATCATTCTATTCCTGTTTTAATTGCCTCCCACTGGAGTATAATGTTTACATAACGTTTTTTATGTTTTAATTTCACACAGTTCAGAGTTGCTCTGTGAGATATTTTAGGGGTGTGTATGTGTGTTTGTGTATGTGTGTGTCTGTCTATCTATCTATCTATCTATCTATCTATCTATCTATCTATCTATCTATCTATCTATCTATAAATTGAAAAAAATAACCTATAGTAAGTCATCCCAGATGCTATTTTCTAAGCATTAGAAACATTGGAAACAAGGCCTACAAATGAATACTATTAAAACCTGGGAAGTCTCCACATTCCTGGATCGCTCATCTGCTCCACTTGCCAAACTCTTTTTCATGGGAGAATTCTCCCTACCCCAATTCCTAAGAATCCTGGTTGCGATGTCAGATCTGGGAAATATTTTGCTGTTTTATTCTCTGAGAGTTTATGGACTGGCCTACCTTACTGTCTCGGTCATTGTGCTTTTGCAAATGAATATTGACACTAGGCAGGCACACCCTATAAGATTGGGTGTTGAAGTAGTGCAAATTCAGTGGCAACAGAGGCCATCCAATCTGCTCAAGAAGAGACAACTCAAAGCCGGAGTATACAATAGGTCCGTGACTTGGTTTCAATCCGATCGCTTTTGTCCCATTTCTCAATCTCCAAACTTTGTACTTCTTCCCTGAGCTCCCGCGTTCATGCCTAATTTACCTTCACTGTAAAGAGCACCTATATACATACCTATATACACACAGAGATTTATATTTTGATAGGCAGGCTTTTCCCAAACTTTTGTAGATCCCCAACTACGGGAGAGTGACAAAGAAAAGCAAAGGATAACACAAGAGATTCTTTACACTGTTTTCCTTTTGCAAGATAAATACATGTCCAGTATGAAGCAAACAAGTTTCTGGCAGAAAATGGCAGCAACAAGGAAAAGAGGAAAAGAAAGAAAGGAACCCTTCATGTTTCTATATTTAATAAGATAATTTCTGCACTTTTTGCATTTACGATCCTACCACTGGTTTATGCGAGCTTTACAGCTGCACACCAACCTTTATGACAGCAGCCATGCTTATAATTCAGTTTAATTATCTTTATCAAATTGCAGATGATAAATGTCATAGTGCGGCAGTGCAAATCAATTGTCAACATTAGTTATGGATAGCATCTAATAAAATAGCCCTTTCAGTTTATGAAGTATAAGATTAGCTTCCGCATAATCAAATGTAATAAAATGTCCCCTTGCATTCAACCTTTTTTTTTAATGTCTTCCTTTATTTGAGATGATGCTCTATAATAAACTAATTCACTTTTAATCACTGTTGTTAGGGTGATTGTATATTTGAAAAATGTTTTGAAGCTTAACATATGTTAATATCAAGGGAACTGCTGGACTGACATTATTTTGATGTTATTTTTCACCCAAGTCTATAGCAACCTAAAAATATTTAAAAAGGAAAGTTGTATATTTCTATTTTTCAGTATTATTATACTATTTTAATCTTTTATAATATTGTGTTATCAAATGATAAACTGCTCAGAGTCTCATGATGGAGAAATAGGTGGCATATACATTTCATAAAGAAATATTTTTTAAAAAAATTAAGCCAAGAGGGATATATAGCTATGCCCCTCATCAAGGTTGCTGAATTAACATTTTTCATACCTTCCCATTTCTCAAGTTAGCTGACATGATTTAATAACTCCTTGGGAATAATGGATTCTTCTCCCAGATTTAATTATACTTGCGTGTTACATCACAAAGCAAAACCAAAAAGATGGAATTGATTTCAAGATGTCACATTTCATATTTTTGGTGTCTTTTGGTTAGAAACAGATCAGACTAGCCTGCGGTTGATCTGTTGAGTTTGCACGGCACGTCATATAAAGCCACCCCTTTGCTTGCAAGTGGTATGGCTTACTCTATTGTTTTAGTACCAACGGTGGTTCACTTGATGAACTGTGAGGAAATAAACAGTAAACCATAAGATATGACTTACAACCCATGATGGTTGGATTTGCACCATATGTAAAGAATATCTTGTTGTGACAAAACTGATCAAGCCGCTCAATTGCTTAGTAGAATGTGGGAATGTGAAAAGAAAGCAGGAACCGTTGCTCTCTCCTTAGAATATAACAACCCCATAAGGGAGAGAATATTGCACCCAGGCTCCAGTTATGATGACTTGTGAAGACAGTTCTGATTTTGTGAAGGCAAGCTGCTACTCTCAATAAAGAGGAGCACCAGTGCCCTGAATTTTTATTTACTTATTTATTACATTTATATGCCATCCATCTTACCAAGCAAGTAAGACTCTGAGCAGCTTACAAGACAGCAAAAGCATGAATATAAAAACATTAAAACATTGAAATTAAGAAATTAGATACAACTAGGAGCCAGTACATGAGTGGAAAGGAAATGGGGTCTTTTTTCCTTTGTCCACTTTATCCCCCTCCAGGGTGGTATGCCCCCATCGGGGCCCCAAACCAATGAGCAAAGCAAGGTTTTGAGGCCCTTTTTGGAAGGCTGAGGGTGAGGAAGGTCCCCTCTTTGGTGGCACGACATTCCAGAAGGTGGGGATCACAACAAGGGGGAAAAAAACTCTTCTCCTGGACCATGCCAGCCAAAGTTCCTTAAGTGATGGGGTTTGCAGCATGTCCCTTCTACCAGAATGGGTGAACTAAGCCAATCCCATTGGGGTTGAAGCAGTTCCCGGGCCCATGCTATTATAGCAATAGCACTTACTTATATACCGCTTTACAGCACTAAGCAGTTTACAGAGTCAGCATTTTGTCCCCAATGATCTGAATTCTCATTTTACTGACCTTGGAAGGATGGAAAGCTGAGTCAACCTTCAGCCTGGTGAGATGTGAAGTGCTAAATTGCAGGCAGCCAGCAGTACTGCACTCTAACCAGTGGTGGGATTCAGCCAGTTCGCACCACTTCGGGAGAACCAGTTGTTATCTTTCTGAGCAGTTTGGTGAACTGTTGTTGGAAGAAATCATTAAGGCAGAGAACTGGTTGTTCAATTATTTGAATCCCACCACTGACACTAAACACTGCGCCACTGTGGCTCATGGTCTTTAAAAGTGATCACCAACATCTTGAATTGCATTTGGAAGCAAACTGGCAACCGATGCAGCATCCATTGCTAACATGTAAATGTTAAAAAGGAGTGGAGAGACCCAGCCACAGGCCGCAAAGGAATGGCCTTTCCTTCCCTATCAACACCAATTGGGAGAAACATTGGAGAAAGAAGCCAAAACAGTGCAAAACTGCTCTGCCCAATCGCAAATCCTGCAGCCAGCCCCAAAGGATACCTTGGTCAATGGTTCTGAAAGCCACTGAGAAGTCAAAGAGGGCAAGAATGGATGTACTAGCCCCATCCCACATTCACCAGAGATAATCAACAAATGCAACCAATGCTGTATTTATCCCATAACTAGGATGGAAACCCAACCCAAGAAAGGTGGGTGATCTGGATAGGTCCATGGCTGCCATGAACTCTTGAGCCGCTTCTGAGGCCAACCCCAGGATGGCAGGTTGAAGTCTCCTGGGACCATCAGCCCAGGGAATTCCACTGCCAACCCTGAGATGACTGGGAGGTTGCTAAACATCAGAGAGGCTGGTACAGTAGCAATAGACCCAACTGATTTCACATGCCCAGCTTCAAGATCATGGTCTCACAGCCAGAAACCTGGGAAGCATGGCCCCTGGAGGCTAAAAGGGATTTCTGGATGATCACTGCTACCCCTCTTCTCAGTGGTCTTAGTGGTACCAAACCCTAAATCCATCTGGACACATCTCTTAAAGGGGACTCCTTCTTCCAGAGTCAACCAGGTCTCAATGGTGTATGACAGGTTGACTTGTTCTTTCACAATAAGGTCACAAAAAATGGGGACCCTTGTTATTAGCTGACCTGACCTTTATCACTGTTTGATGACGAGAGTTGCAGAGGCAACACAAGGCAGAAAAATCAGTATTGAGGAAGATAATGAGTCTATGCGCCATGTGCCGACCTGTTGCCTGACAACCCATAGTATCTTGTGGCTGGAGACCATCACTTCCAGTGTGTAGTTTGGCCTCTGATCCTGACATACGGAGCTATTTACACATTAGGGCTATCAAGCAATAATAATATTAAATGGATATAAACATAGCCACAACAACAGGTGAGGATTGAAAGAGCCACCAAGCCAATAGCAGGTAACTTTTGGCTTAAGGAGCATATTTTCTCCACAAAAAGAATAATCCAGGTTGGTGCAAGTTCTGATCTGTTCACATAAACATGACCGTTATTAATGTCAAACAGGCAGATGGCAATGATGACACAAGGATAGTTATTAGAATTGTTGGTCAAGATCATCATATGGTCTTTGTCGGCAAGGTTACAGACTTACTCTAATTGTTCAGATTATGGGCAGATTTGAAAAACATTTAAAGTTGGAAGTCTGAACAGAACAAGCCAAGCTGTAACTGACCGTCCCGGAGTATAATAAGAATGAAAATAAAATAATAACAACAAATGATTCAAAGTTTTGTAGATACCCAACTATCTGAGTGTTATATTCAACAATCTGCATCTCTATGGAATATTCTGAGTATTTTTAAATGTCTCTCTTTTTGTGCACGCAGCAAAATCAGTTATGAAACTTTTGATCCATCTACACATATACCCCTGCCGGTGGCCATCTTACTTAGCACGGATATGGCTTAGCTCAGACTAATATCTAGATCAGGTCTCCAAACTTGGCAACTTTTAAGACTTGTAGACTTCAACTCCTGGCTGGAGAATTCTGGGAGTTGAAGTCCACAAGTCTTAAAAGTTGCCAAGTTTGGGGACCCCTGATCTAGATAATAAGCAGCTTATTAGTCCTCCAAGAAAACAAAGGATGCTGGGTTGATTGCAAAGCAGACCGTCTTGCAGGGAACTCTATATTGCTTTACTTTCATTATCACCTTGCATTAGAGTGATAACATTTACAGGTTGTTTTTTAAACAACCTTTACCTCTTCACACTGTGGCTTCAGACCTGATTGGGCCAATGTAAGAAAACCAGGGAACAGAAATTGGCCACCCCCCAGTTGGTGTACAACTGGGATACTGGAAAGAGGCTTTCAAGTTATGACTGTCATTTGCTATCAGTTGACTCAGATTTCAAGGCTCCCTTAAGTTTATCAACAAGATGAATTCACTGAGCCAAGCATTTTCTGTGAATAAGATGGAAGAGTTGACACAGCTAGGTAAAATCCATAGGATTATTACTTTTTGGAATGGAGTTTAATTTGTTGAAAAAATAATGAACTCAGAAAACAAAACAAAAAGCTGGTTGGTGCCATCTGGAAAGTTTTGTTTGTTAGTCACTTTAAAAAATTGTGGTATAATCCATATAATATATATAAAATTCAATTTCAGGGCTCGGGCTCCATATATTACTCTGGTTCTGAGTCACAGCTGATTCTGTAATGGTCATTCAGGTTGCTTAAAAGCCCAATCAGGACCACAGTTTGTTTGTAAATAAATAATAAAGCCAGGTTGGTGAGATAGGAAATCCTGCTCTGAGCTTAGTTGTTTTTCTTGTAGATGTTTCATTACCCAAACTAGGTAACATCATCAGTGCTAGTCTAGCATATCACAAACAGTGATGATGTTACTTGGTTTGGATAATGAAAAGTCTGCAAGAAAAACAACCCAGTTCAGAGAGCACCAAGAACCCCTCATTTCAGCCGGGTAACAAATATTTTCCTTTATTGGAATCCTACCTAAGATGTCCCTCTTGATGCCTAGTGAATCTTCCCCAAATCAGCTCACCTAAAATGGTTAATACTATGCATGTCATGTGAACCCGGTCAATAGGATTCAGAAGCAGAGATTATAGCAATGATGATTGTATTTTTTGGAGTGTTTATCAGGGTATTCCCTTCAGCAGAAGCCCTATGAAGATTCAACAAACTGAGCTAGAACAGAAATGCCAAGGGCTGCAAATTGGAACTCAAAGTTTTGGGGATGCGGTGCATTCAGAGACTCCAAGGGTAGTTGTCAAATTGTAATATTTAATATAACAAAAGAGGGAACTTGTTAAAAACATGACTGAAGAGCACCAATAACATTCCTTCTTAGGCGAATTACAATAATCCATATCAAGGGACTATTTTATGTACTCCAGAACTTGAGAACTGTTTTGTTGAGATAAGGGATCCTAACAGACTTTTGCAGGTCTGTTCCCCCCCCCCTTTTTTTTTTTGCTTTTATGTGCCATGAGTGAAGGAGAAACCAGCCAAACCCCATCTCCTTTCCCAGGGTTCAAGGAATGCTCCTGATCTTGTTTTTTTCTTTAATGGTTTCTAGCATCCATGAATATCAGCTAGTAGTCAGAAGACACAATGAAAACTCCTTAATCTCACAACACAGACTCATCAGTTTCATCTGGGAAACTGTTAGTATAGCATAGAGCCAAATGCTAGGGAATTCCTGGAAGCCCTGCCATTCAGACAAAATCAGCCACCAATTGATACACAGAGACAAACCATATTTACATTCAAAAAAAGCTAAAAAGGAAACAAAAAAAGATTAGAACACAGCTTCTGCAGCAACTAACTTGGATAAGCAGGGATTCACACCAACAACCCAGCAGAAGAGAACAGTCTAACCAAGGAACTACAAAGGAGTCAGTAGTTTTTGCCACCTACCAGCCCTGTGGAGTTCCTCCCACCCTTTTGGCCTTCTAGAAGGGCATTAAAATTTGGCTTTACCAGTTTGGCCTGGGGCGGGAGGCTCACTGCTGGAGGTGACAAGTTAACACCTTATCCCCATCTTGGCCATCTTAGTCATAGTAGTTTTTAAAAAAAATAATCTATGTAATTTTTATATTTTAATATATTTCAATTATTTTTCTCTTTGTTTTCTAACCTGCAAGCTGCCCAGTCACCTTACAGGAGAGATGGGCAGCATAAAATTTTAAGAAATATAAATAAGTATAAATAATAAAAATAAAATAAAGCATGAGCAACTGAGCAAAGGTCTCCAATCCAGGTACGGGTTTAACCAGCACACATGAAGCTGTGCAAAAGAACCCCTAACTCTAACCTCATGGTGGACAGACAAGAAAAGGCTGCTCCACCTCTGATTACATGGCACTAACCCAGAAGCAGGCACCATTTTGAAGAGGCCACAATTCATTGCAGCTGTTCCCCAGACACCTATTTCCAAGATCAAGATGGTGAGGAGACACAAGGTAGGTAGGAAAACAGGCCCAAGGCCTGCAGGGACCCTGAGAAGTGGGAAACAGAGCATAGAGTGCTGAGGGGGTAGGGAAGGTCTTGGGAGGCCCTGGGCAGACCACATGAAATTTGGGGAGGTGCTGCAGGATGGGCTTGGGCCAGGCCTGCCAGACCCCCCCCCACTCCTGAGGGTCTCCATGCACCACTTAACAACTTATCGGGGAGAGCAGGTATAAGGATTGTTAAGTGAGGCTATCATGTAGGCACCTCACTTAATGATCATCATGTCTTACAGCCATAATGGAAAGACTCCATTACTGTCATAAATTATAAAGTGTTATTTCCCCGCCCCGTCCCCACTTATTACAAGTAATATATATAGTATATATATGAGACACATTTAAGAGATCTCTGCTCCTATCCCAGCTCCAGGTGTCAGCTGATTTTGCAAAAAGAAAAATAATGTCAAGACTACTAAATAATATTAGTTTTTCTTTATTACATTTCAAAATCTGCAAACCATAAAAATAAAGCAAATTACATTTTATAAAAGGCATCCCATGTTGATCTCTACCTAAACAATCTGGGACATTAACTACAAAGCCACGTGCATAACTCAAGCTGAGAAAGCTGCCAAGGACGGAAAGAAATAAAAGCAAGATATTGTACATTATTAGTTGAGGGCTCTTAATGGATATTTTGATTTTGGGAGAGATGGAGTTCTTGAATCCTCTTCCTTGGCCTTTTCCAGGAAAAATGCTGCTTTGTTCTCTTTATCCTTTTTGATACTTCTTTTATGCTGCAAAGTTAAACAACCTGCATTATTATTACTTTTATTAACTGCTGAATAAGTTTTATATATCAGTACCATTTTATAGTTGTGTCATCATTTTGGCAAAAATACATTGCCTCAGACAGTTTACTGGCAAACAGAAATACTCTTCAGAATACGAAAATGTCAAAACAACTGATCACCGAAAGTTTTTCAGGAAGCAAAACTTTTGGAAAAAAAAAAGTTGTCCAGTGTAATTAGAAAGATCCTCTTGTTTGAGAAAATTCAGTTTTATTTACATTTCAATGCAAAATATCTTTGAAGAATAAATTACTAAAGCACATGATGGCTTGATCTCTGGGCGTGAGAAGTGATGGAGCTTTTTAACTCTTTACTGGAAAATGTTAAGATGATGGCCACATTTCTTTGAAGATAACAAAAATAGACTTGGAGATGGACTTAAAAATTACAACTTACAAGAAAGAGATGGATATACCAGATCTACAAGTGGAATTGAATAATCAGTCATAAGTCAAAAAAAGCATACAAATAATGTAACCAAAGAACGATGCGAACTATTAAATTGCAATATAAGACATTTACTGGAATTACTTCATGGAAAGTAAAAATGGTCTTAGATCAAGATGGTAAGAACTTAAAAAGAAAAGCAAAGAAATTAGAAGAAAACAGAATATTGTCCAACAGATTTAAGGATGGCTGAGAGGAAGAAGGCAAAAAAACTATAAAATTGATTTATATGATTGTGGTAAAATAATGAGTTGCTATCATTGGTGATGTTTGATGATCATCTGGATTGGATTATTTCTCTTTTGGAAATGTTCAATGGTGTAATGGATGAATTTGTAATATTTAGACAGGAGACCTAAAGATTTAGCGATAGAAAATGGGGTGAGGCATGGAATGAAGATTTGGTTGTTATTTAAGAGAGCAATAAATTATTAATGTTGAATAGTATCTAGCTGCAGGTTTTGAGGGAAGTTTTCTTTTTTCTTTTTAACCATTTTTGGCGTTGTTTCCTTTCTACACTATCTTTGAAAAAAAAAAACCCAACACATTCTTGTATTAGATTCCTTGTTAGTTTTATCTGTATAGTTCTTAATAAAATGTACTGAAAAAAATATACGTGTCTCGATCAACAGTCAACACCTAGACATAAATTACCTGGAAGAAGGGCACACCATTAGTCTGAATACACAAGCTAGTCTCCAAGTAGGATTTTTCACTGCAAAGGCTCTCATTAGTTTCTCTTATCTCTTCGTCCAAAGAATCCTTGGGACAGACAACAGTTAGCCAGTTGTGGCAGTGTAGATAAACCATTTCTACAAATTAAATACACAATAGAGAAGGAACACTCCTCTGCACAGTTAATTTACTCTACAGCAACATAGCAGTTTAAGCACCACCTACTGGGAGAAGCAAGCTATTCCTCCATCCTTTACTATCTGTAGTTACCTCATCCAAAACTTCAGTAGCCTTTAGAGTAGCTGTCAGTTCCATCTGCTTTTGCCTTAATTTTTCAAGCAGCAGATCACGTGGGTCTGTTTTCACCACCGTTACTGGGTAACAATAGTCCTTCCGCTGTGGAGTATTTCCTTTAGGTAAAGATTCATTTAAGAGATAATTAAAGCAGTGCACTACAACCTAGGACCACAAAGTCATCCTTTTCTTATTGGATTTCAAAATTGATTTGAGGTAGTTCTTCCTCTTTTCTTGGCTCCCTCTAAAGTCTGCAGGGCTAATCCCCCCGCCCTCCAAATACCTGTGGGGAGATCTGTTCTTAGTTCTTCAGTCAGGAAGCCGTTAATCTGAGTTAAACCATCCTCTGCTTTTTTAAGGAGCAGGTCTTTTTGTTTGGTAAGCACCTCTTGGTCATTCTGCAAGAGGTCAAGAAACCTCTTGAGGGCAACATCTTCAGCCTCTTTTTGTCCCCTCATGTGCTTTGTCACTTTGGCTTCTGATGTGTTACACTTGTCATGGAGATCCTGGAAGAAAAACATCTTAAGGTACTATGTTAAGAAACCAGATCTTCAATGTTATAAACTGCAGGTTTGACTGAATGAATCTTATTACTCAATATACGGCAACAATTTATGGTCCTTTCCAAGTATATGAACCACCATTATTTCTAAAAAGAGACTTTTGAGTGTGGGAAGACATGGATTGGGTCCTTCTTCCAGGCTTCCCTGATTAAAGGGAGCCATTCCTTGGAGAACACATTGTATCATATGGTCTAAACCACGGGTATCAAACTTGATTGCATCACACGCTGAATTGCGACATATCGCAATGTTTTTTACCTTTGAGGAGCTGGGGTGGGCATGGACTGCGTGTGATGTATCCAGCCCATGGGCTGCCAGTTTGACTGGCCTGGTCTAAACCAGTGGTCTGGGGACCACTAGTGGCCCACAGATAAATGTCACCCCCAGGCTATGGGAAAACAAGGCTGCGCCACCCACATGGCCCATGGGAACACAAGGCTTGCATTGCGAACACGAGGTAGTGAGGGGAAGGGGGAAAACTTGCCCCACGTACCTCGGCTGACCACTGGACTGCTTCTTTCCGCTTCTTTCTTCTGCTGCTTTTGGTTGCAAGCAAGGAAAGCAGCAAAAGTCTTTCTTTCTCTTTCCCAAACTCCACCAGTAATGAGTGTTTGGGACCCCGCAAGGCATCCTGCTCCAAGAGGCTGCACCAGTGTGACAAGTCTCACAAAAGATTTATTTCTGGCGGAGTTTGGGGGAGAGAAAGACAGCTGCTTCTGTTTTCCTTACATGAAGACAAAAGTCTCTCTCTCTCTCTCTCTCTCCCCCTGAGAACAGAGCTGGAGACGGTATCCTGTGATCCCAAATAAAGAATGATCGATCAGTAAGAAAACGGGGTGGGGAATTTTCCTGCAGACTTTTTGGGGGATTTTCCCAGGGTCTCTGGTCCGCGGGATTTAAAATTATGAGTTTGGTGGTCTCTGAGGTCCAAAATATTGCTGACCCCACTCTAAACAATTATATTAAGGTAGTCCTTGACTTACAACCATTCGTTTAGTGACTGTTTAAAATTACAACAACACTGAAAAAGGTGACTTGGACCAGTTTTTCCACTTACGATTGTTGCAGTATCCCCAGGGACACATGAACAAAATTTGGATGCTTGGCAACTGGCATGTATTTATGACAATTTAGACTGTCCCAGGTTCATGCGATTACCATTTGTAACCTTCCCAGCTGGGGGCGGGGGAGCCAGATTCACTTAATGACTGCATGGTTCACTTAACAAATGTGATTTACTTAAGAATGGTGACAAAAAAAGTTTGTCAAATAGGGCGCAACTTACTTAACAACTGCCTCGCTTAGTAATGGAAATTTGGGGTTAAAGTTTAGCTGTAAATCAAGGGCCATCTGGATATACCTGTCATAAAATTCTATGTTTAAAAAGTCTTTGATGATTTAGGTGTCACCAGGTAGTAAGATTTAGGATTACCTTATGCATGTTTTGTAGGTGTTTGTTCTGGCTGTTGAGAAAAGCTCTCTGTTGATCAACTACACAGCCTATCTCTGCAGTTGCCGTTCCAGCCCAGCTAGTTGCTTCTTGGCATGTGTTTCTCAAACTACTGGCCAGATTTTTACAGTGGTTGTCTGATTCCAGAAGTATCTTAACATTATCATGGCTGGATTGCCTGATCTCTTGGGAAAGGTCATCCAGAGCTGGAATCATCTTGTTCTGGGAGGTGGTAGAGTTGACAAGGCCAATGGTATGCCTAAATAAAAGGATTTAGCCACAGATTATTCAAGCATTAATCTTTGTGCTTTATTACATAGGCTAAGACTGAAGCAGCAGTCAAATAAGTGTTATACCTAAACTGCTAATTTCATTGAATGTTATTAAAGTCATTCTGGAAAAGCCCTCTATGACACTATTTTGGAGTAACAGTGGGGAACATACAGTATGCCATTTTTTTCCCAATCAAAATGCTAAAAGCAAATACATGCAAGCCTTACTTTAACACCCTGAAATATATTTTGTAAAAGTGCTGCCCAATCCCTCAAAGACGTCCATCCTTGCCTTTGATTCTCAAAAGTGTTACTGAGATGGAGATCAAAGCCATGCAGTGCATAAAGGTCATAGCTGTTCCTAAAACTGACATTAGTCAATAAAGGGGATTGGCAAAAGAGTCTATTTTATTTCACTCAATTCATTTTGACTGAATAAAATGCAACTTCCCATTTCCAAACGTCTACCTTGACAATACAGTTATGGAAGTTTACTCTGAAGCAGGGCTGCCCCATGGATGCTTGAGTCAATGATAAGGAATGTGATGAATCTGACTCCCAAGCACTGCAGAATATTAGAATAATCCTTCATATTTCAGAAAAAGAAGTACCATATTTTTCAGTCTATAAGACCCACTCCCCACCCCAAAGTGGGTGGAAATCTCTATGCGTCTTATAGACCGAATGTTGCCAAAAGACCACCCACCCACCAGCCCCCACCCGCCGGCCTCTGCCTCCCAGCATTTTGCCTCCTTGCAGCAAACAGACTGGTCAGCTTCAGCACAGCCTGAATTAGCATGAGCAGCTGATTGTCGGTTGGATCGGCCTCAGGAATACCGACGATCAGCTGTTCCAGGTTGCGGGGATTGCCGCTGCCCCACCTCTGTGCATCCCATTTTCAGCCTCTGCACATCTAGTTTTCAGCCTGTTCCAGGCAGCAGGATCCCCGCCGCCTGGAATGAGCCAAAAAGGGTGGCAGCGATCCCTGTAGCCTGGAATAGCTCATCATCAGTATTCCGGGAGGCTGACCCAGCTGCCAATCAGCTGCTTGTGCTAAATCAGGCTGTGCTGAAGCTGACCAGGCTGTTTGCTGCAAGGAGGCAAATTGATGGGAGGCAGAGGCAGATTTTTTTTTTTTTTTTTTGCTTTCCTCCCCAAAAGCTAGGTGTGTCTTATAGTCCGGAGCATCATATAATCCAAAAAATATAGTAAATTTAAAAGTTTCCTTACACAATTATATTCTCTTGTACATCATTAATATTCTTCTTTAGGTTTCCACCTTTCTCTAGGATTTGGCTGAAGTTCTGCTCAGCTTGGTGATCGAGCATGCTTAGTTGATTTTGCAGCAAAGTAATAAGTTGGGCTGTACCCTAGTGTGAATCAAGAAAAATTGAACAAAAAATATTACTAAGGAAAAGTATACAAGTAAAATGGTTTGAAAACATGCAGGAAGCTCAAATTTATTCAAATGTACTTCAGATGCATTTTTCAGTTAAAACTTAATGCAGAACAATAATTTTTATAGAGTTGAATATTTTGTTTTAGAGACAGTTCAGGGGGAAAAAATCCACCATTCAGGAGATACATGGGATGAAAGATTCTGCTATATATGGGCAAAACTCAATTTTCTGTATCCAGTCCACTTCGTGGAAGAAGCAGACTCACACCCTAAAATGAAATTTATGGACAAAGACAACTCTATTTCCAAGTTACTATGAAGGATGAAACAAATATATATAGTACTGCTTATCCTAATTAGCCCCTTTTCAATAAGCAGATTTTCCCCTTAGGGACAGCCAAATTCCTCTCCACACCTACATGATGTGCACAAGAAATGACACATTCACGTTTCTCCTTGATCTACTTGGACACATTTGACTTGGTATATATATGTGACTTTAGAGAACCCGCTGTCCTCCAATTATTGTCAAGTGCAACTCTCACAATCTTTTATGTCAACTGGGCATAATAGCAGTAGAAGTCCAAAAAACTAATTACCTTTCTCTTAAGAAAGTCACACTGGACCATATGTAACATGCAATCATAATCACCAGGATAGAGAAAGGAACTATAGCCAGCAGAACCTACCAGTGTTCCTTAATCAGCGTAGCAATACATATTTCTCTAAGATCATTGTACTATTACTACTACTATTACTACTACTACTACCACTACCCTGTCACCCACTTCTATTCTAGTAGGACCTCCTATTGGCTTGATAATTCTTGTGCCACAAATGGAAGAAATACCATTTTCTGTGCCATCTTGGTCAGTTCCACTTGTTCTTGCAGGCTTTCATAACTATTCTGAAGTTGAGAAAACATTTGGGAACTGTCTTTGTGTAGCTCACTCAAAGCAAGAGAATGATTATGGAAGAAGGTAGCCATTTCTTCTTTGTAGCCTGTAACCTTTCAGTCAGAAAAAGAATTCACGTCAGTTTTCAAGGGCACATTGATATTGATTGACTTTTTCTAAACAATACTAGTCTGATATGTATAAATGTGTTGGAAGTGTGTTTTTTTTTTAAAAAAAAACATGGCAAATTCTCTTCATTTAGGTGGGACCACAGATATCACTTCATGAAAGCATATAAAGACATGCATGGCAACATCATAACACAGACTCCAGATATAAGTATATGCGTGACAGGGTTTGTGTTGTGATGTCACAATAATTTGCCCTCCTGCCAAACACCCATGAGCAGATCTGGTGACCTGGTGATTTCTCCAAAGACAAGTCTGATTGAGGGAACTCTGTCTGAATCATCTTTAAGCTTCACCACTCTGGACAGCTGTGACTGTTCAGTGCCTTTCCCAAGAGGGCAAAGCATGAAACTACTGAAACTGGACTACAAATGGTTTATAGTGCAAGAGAGGGAGGAAGGGCCCCAATGAAGACTCTGGCAGCTTGGGGTTGTTCTCATGGATTGAATTAAGTTGAAAGGCCAAAGCAGTGGGTTTTTTTCCCCAACGCTGGGAGCTTTTAAGATGTGTGGACTTCAATTCCCAGAATTTCTCAACCAACATGGCTGGGGAGTGCTAAGTGTTGAAGTCCACATGTCTTAAAAGTTCCCATGTTTGAGAAACACTAGGCTAAAGGTTTCTAATCCTTGCGCTGGCATGCAACAATTATAGTACTTCAAGGTATGTTTTATTACCATTTCTGCCAAGGATGAATTTTTCTTGAAGTGTTCCTGCAGCTGAGAGTTTATACTCTGCACAAGTTGTACCACAGGAGTCAGACTACTTAATGCCTTGTCCAGTCCACATGCATGTTCCTCCTAGAAGAGCAGACCAGACAGTGAACTCATTGCTTCCAACAAAGAAAACATTTGAGATCCAAACAGAAAACAGAATTATGGCAAGTCTAAAGACATTATAACTGCTCCAAATTAGCTATTGTTTCTCAAACATTAGGTATTGATAAGATCAACTTAGTGCGAAGCTTCCTCCAATGTAAATTGCTTTCCCAAGAGCTGACATGGCACCGAATAAATCTCCAGTGAAATGTTATTGAAGACAATAAGCAAAAATATTCAAGGATGTGCCAAATACATAATATTCTGTTCCTCCTGAAGAATTGCTTTCCAACAGCATTCTTACTTGCATTCTGCTGTAACATAGGGACTTGTCCCAAGTTTCTAATCATCAGATTTCCTAGCTTTTATGCTCATGACACTGGATGAAGAAAGGATGTACCAAAATCAATCTTATTGTAGTCATAAGGCCAGCTTGTCTTTATTTGAAAAATACATGGAACCTCCAACTCTGGGTAGTAGGATCCTTCTTTTGTTTCAGGCTTATATTTTAATAGCAAATAACCAAAACATTATTCTACTTTATGTTACTTGTACTTACAATCATTTTCTGCAGGACATTTTTATTTTTGGAGGTCAGCGTGTCCTGATTCAGCATTTTTTCGGCAACTAGGGACACTTCAGTAGAAACCATTTCCTTTACTGAAGTGAATGCTGCATCTATAGCTGCTGTGGTGACTCCAAATGCTGAAAAACTGGTGGACAGAAGATCATCTAACAAGAAAAAGATGTGTTATAACTATTTAGCCCAGTCCTTTTCTTACTAAAAGGCAACAGTGATTTGGTAACAGCTTTGATTTTTTCAAACAAGTCTAAATCAAGGTTTTGGCAGGTCAGGCATAGTTGTGTGTTAACTTTATTGCCATGTGAAGTTGAATAGAAACACTTACTAATTGAGGAGGAGTAAGAATTTAGCATCTCCTGCTGATTCTGATAGTTCTTTCTCACAGAGTTCTGGATTTTGTTGAAGAATATATTCATGTGACCCATAAAGGTCTTTTGAGCTTCCACATTATGCTGCTCAACTGCTTTCTTCCGATCTAATTTTGCATGCAAACCGGACACATCACCAGTAGTTTCTTTAACTGTAGTAAGCAGCTAAGGCAAGAAATAAAAAAACAAAGATTGATAGTCTTCAAATATCACATCTCTCTGTCTCCGTCTCTGTCTCTCTCTTTCTATGTTTTCTTAAGTTTTTGCGGGTATTTATATGTATGGTATTCAGCTTTGTTCAGGTATTTTCCCACATCATTATACTGTGCTTTTAAAGTTGTAGTAACGTTTTGGCAGAATCTCATCTGCCATCATCAGGCTTCTGTACAGTGTTCGTCTGTGAGTCAGACTGAAATAGCTGTGAAAGTCTGACTCACAGACAAACATAATGCAGAAGCCTGATGATGGCAGATGAGATTCTGCCGAAACGTTGCTACAACTTTAAAAGCACAATTATAATGACGTGGGAAAATACCCGAACAAAGCTGAATACTATACATATAAATACCCGCAAAAACTTCAGAAAACATATATATACATATATATCTGTATTCTTGGCGCGTGTCAGCTTGTTTGGTTTTGGGGTTGGGGGGTGCGACAGCTGGCGCAGCAGCCATGGTCTGTTTTCTGGATGGTGGTTGTCCTTCGTTTATAGGATGGGCTTGGGCCTGGGTTTGATGAGGGGGATTGGTGGTGGTGTCCCATGTTGTTTTGGGTCTGGTGTTGGTTTTCGTGGCTGGGACTCGTTTGTTGGTGACGGCTAGCTTCCAGATGTCTGGTAGGTGGGAAGTATTGTCCCGTCTATTCATGTTATGGGGGTGTTTATCTCAATGGCTTCCCTGATTATTCTCTTGCTGGAGTGCTCAGTGTTGCATATTAATTTGGTTCTTTCGAAATTAATTTTTGTGTTCAAAAATGCAGTCAGAAGAGAAGAAAATACTTCCTCTCTCTTCCAGCACCTTAAAACCACAGGACATGACCAGCCCTCACCAACAAACGAATCCCAGCCACGAAAACCAACACCAGACCCGAAACAACATGGGACACCACTGCCAATCCCCCTCATCAGACCCAGCCCCAGCTCCAAGCCCATCCTATAGATGAAGGACAACCACCATCCAGAAAACAGACCACGGCTGCTGTGCCAGCTGTCGCATGCCCCGACTCCAAAACCAAACAAGCTGACACACGCCAAGAACACAGACCCAGAACCCAAAGTCAAAGCCAGACTAAAACCCACAATGCTACATCACAGCCACCCGCTCAGGATATCACATCAGAAAACTCAGGAAATTACACCACAAGAACTCAAGACGTTGGAACACAGCAAATGACCCAGGATATCACAGCACAAGACCAAGAATACCACAGCACTAAATCTCACAACAACCCATTACCCAAGCCATTACTACACAGAAGGCTAATGGAAAAGAGATCAAAACAAAAATGACCCAGGAGATTACAACGCAGGACCCAGGATACCACAACAAAAGACCTCGCAAGCCCATCACACAACCCATTACCCAAGCTGTTAAAACACTATAGGCTAATGGAAAAAAGTTCACTATAAAACAAACGACCCAGGAGATTACAGCACAAGATCCAGGATATCTCCACAACAAAACTCACAAGGCCATCACACAGCCCATTATACCAACATCAACTGCATCAATCAATCAAGAGGCAGCAGCACAGCCAACCAGCCCAGCACACCAGCCCCCCCCCACACTATTTATAGAGAGACGGCAGCTTTAATCACACACTGCTTGCAGTGGCACGAAGCGAAAGCACCAGCCTGAGGATGGCAAGTGGGACCTTGCCGAAATGTCGCCAAGATACTCTTAATCTTACATGGGAAAAGACCCGAACACACCTAGACCTACATATCTCTGTCTGTCTGTCTGTCTGTCTATCTATCTACACACACACACACTTTTTCCATTACATTTTCAAGTGTAAATGAAGAGAGGGAGTTACAGAAATATTATTTCCAAATTTTGCCTCTTTTGGCTTCAAACTCTTTTAGACCATTGGTCCCCAAACCTCCCAGCTCTGTGGACCAGTAGCACCAGTGGTGTGTGCATGTGGTTTTGTGTGCCTGCCACTTGTGCAAATGGAACTTTGTGCCTTGTTCCCAACAGGCCACGGCCCAGTACCATGCTGTGGACCGGGGTTTGGAGAGAGTTTTAAACTATTACCGTATATACTCGAGTATAAGCCGAGTTTTTCAGCACATTTTTTGTGCTGAAAAAACCCCCCTCGGCTTATACTCGAGTCAGATTCCCCTCTGAAAAAAAAATGGTGTGGAGCTCCGAAGCTGGGCAGCCGCTTCCCTGCTTCTGTGTTTCCTTTGCAACTTTTAAGCATGGGAGGGGGAGGCTTTTCTGAGCTCTAGGCTGAGAAAGCAACACGAGCTGAGGTCGCTCCACTCAGTTTCATTTCCTCAGCTCCAGCTGCTTTCAGTCCACTCGGGAGGAGGGGGAGGAGGGGGAGAGAGAGAGAGAGAGATATCATAAGAACGGCTCTTGGTTTTTTCTTGCAAGGGAGAGAGTGACTCCTGCCTACCACTGTCATCATCATCATCTTTTGGGTTAGTGAATCAATCAAACCTTTCATGATAGTGAGATCGTTTCCCAAATTTCCCTTAAATCAGGGAAGAAATCAGAAACAAACCTTTGGGCTGAGAATAAGCTTGTTCCTATGATGCCATTTTTGTTCACTTCAGTGTAAAAAGTTTGAAAAAACACACTTCTTTTTCTTCATCTTCTTGTTCCCTATTTACTGGTCTCTTTCAAAGAGGAAATTGTGAACATCAAACTTATTCTCAACTGTCCTAGTGAAAGTTTTTATTGGCATCTATTTTTATTTTTGAAATTTACCAGTAGCTGCTGCATTTCCCACCCTCGACTTATACTCGAGTCAATAAGTTTTCCCAGTTTTTTGTGGTTAAATTAGGTGCCTCGGCTTATATTCGGGTCGATTTATACTCGAGTATATACGGTAATTGAAAAAGCATCAGCAAAATTCACATATCGTCCCCTCTTTCCTAATTGGCAAAGACATTCTGAATTCATCAAGAATGTCACTAAAAGTCCAATATTCCTGCAGAACTGTAAGTACTGCTGAAGCTCTTAAATGGTCCACCTTTGACTATTTTAAATACAATTCTCTTAATCTAGCAACCAATCTATTTTTAAATAACAATATTAATATGTTATATGGTCTGACCTTGGTAGCAGTGCCATGAAGTTTTGCTTCCGAATTCTCTAAAGAGGAGGCCACATATTCTTCTTCAGCAAGAAGAACCTTGGTGATTTCCAAGTCTTTCTGGGTTACTTCCAGTTCCAGTTCCCTGGCTTGTAGGTCTGCCTGACACTTTTCCATTTTATTTTTTTGAACAGTAAATAACTCAGTAACCTGCATCAAGACAAAACTGTGAATGGTCACTAAACGAACTGTTGTAAATTGAGGATTACCTGTGGTAGTTTTTCTGACTGCTGGCACTTTTTTTTAAGGTACTAGAGCTTCTTGAAGCAATGTTCCAGCTTCATTTCCACCCCCTATCTCATATTTCTGTTAATTCATTTCCACCCCCATCTCATATTTCTGTTAATTGTATTGTTTCTACTAGGTAATATGACTTTCAATCTGGTGGACCTTCAAAAACAAAACTAAGTGACATTGGATCAAAATTAATAATTTAATTCAAATAATCTTGAAATTAATATACAGTTCAGACCAGAGGTTTAATGTTAGGCTTTAATGAATAAAGTGCTGAAAAAAATCATGCGGCATTTTACTTTTATACATAATGCTGGCATGACTGTATGTTCAGCATTGGAAAGACCCTGTGATAACTACTGTAGAGAAACATTTTGTAAGGTGACAGAACTGGGAACAATAGTTAAATCACTGGCTCTTGTGAAAGGAAAGCCACTCAAGAAATTCATCTACAACTGGAAGCTTTTCACATTATAATTTTTGTGAAAAGATGAGCATACTAGAGCTTCTAACCATATGAGAATCATCCCAAAAGATAAGAGAAATGTACTGGGTCCACTTACTTTTTTCAATTCTTCCTCCATGGCTGTGATTTTCTCAGTATAGTCTGCAATTTGCTCTTCCTGAATTGTCATTTTCCCATGAAGAGCACTAAAAAAAGTCAATGTTAACAATGATGTAGTCTTATTAATTCCAGGCCAAAGAATGAAATAACTTTAAGAACAAATGGGAGAAAATAGCTGTTCATTTCTGATTACTAGATTGTTCTCTTGTTTTTCAAGCATTATGCTTAAAGTTCCTCGTACTGCTTACTATTGGTACCTATTTCTGCCTGAACTATGCATTTAATTTACTGCTATTTAATACACTACATACTGCTTATTAAAAATCTAAAAGCCGTCCATTAGAAACAGAATTGACCTAAAGTCAATTAGATTATACAAGTGTAAATGATCCTATAACTTATTTCCTAACAATTGAGCTTGGAGTTGTGTTCTGTTTTTAGCTATACCAGGCCTTCCATAAAGGGGAGTTTTCTCTTCAGTATAATTGACAAATCTTGCAGTATATTAGTTATATCCGAAGATGCTTTGAGCTAAGAGACTTATCAATGAACTTATTCCTCCATTTCTATTCTTTGTTTCAGTTATGTTCAACATTCAACAGTTATTCAGGTTGCCACATTTACTCACCCAGATATTTTTTCCTTTTCCAAATATAAGATTTTATCCAATCATATTACCACTTCTCTTCTGACTCTGAGCGACCATGCTTAAAACCTTATTTTGCTGGTCCTCATCTTGATTCATTAAAGAGAATAAGTGGGACCAGGCAGTACCATATTCTTTGCACTATAAGATGCTCCAGACTGTAAGACGCACGTAGCTTTTGGGGAGGAAAACATGGGGGGAGGGAATCTGCCTCCCAGCCAATTTTGCCTCCTTGTAGCAAACAGCCTGGTCAGCTTCAGCACTGCCTGATTTAGCACGAGCAGTTGGATCAACCTCTTAGAATATCACTGATCAGCTGTTCTAGGCTGTGGAGATTGTCGCCACAGAGGCCAAAGGGTGGGGCCAGTGGGGCTTCGGCAACATTTACTCTATAAGACACACAGATATTTCCACCCATTTTTGGGGGGTGGGGTTTGTCTTATAATATAAAAAATATGATATATATTCTGTTTTTTTTTAATCTCGACATTCAAAAGGTTTAAAATCCAATTAGCTTGCTATCAAGTTATGCTCTGGGGAATTCCATTACATACTCTGAGATTCCTTTCTTTCCCAAATAATATTCAGTATTCCATAGTCACCAAGTTTCTTAACTCACAGTGACTGAGGTTTTCCCTCTTTCAAAAAATAAAAATAAAAATTACTGTATTTCAATATACCTCAGGGTTTTCCTCCAAAATGTTAGAACCTCATTTCTCAATAGCCAATTCACCACCTAAGCTTATGTTACTGAAGGAATTATTTTTAGAAAACTGCTCATAATGGGATGTTGCCCTACCCTTCTGAAAGTGACCCTGATAAGCATCATCTGAGCTTTTTCAATAAGAAATTCTACTTATGATTGCTTTGGAACAATAATGATGTATGAGGCAAAGGACATTCCTCTCAAATGTGACATTTGAGCTGTACCCCGTCCCTCTACCACATTCTACAAATTACACTTTATCCACATCTGTCAGGAAACACTAAGTGTGTATGATCTTGCCCAGCTGGGGGGAGACCGTGCTTTTTTTTTTTTTTTAATTAATCATTACTTCATGTTTGCCCTAAGCTGCCAGTTTTTGTGGAGAACCAAGTTACTCACTCATAATTTTCCAGAGAAATATAGACACCATGTTTCTCTCGTGCTGCAGTAAGATCTCGTTTTAAGCGTTCAATCTCTTCAGTATATTCCTGTGAAAAATATCAGCACAATGCTGGAATGTATCTTCTGAAGCATCTGGAATCCATAAATCCCATAAACTTATATTTTTGGCCTGGCCAGTTAAAAAAAATCCAATCAACTATCATGCATTCATACTGCAAGGCAGCAGGGAAAATTTAGAAAGCATTTATACTTAATGGAGGCATACTGAACCTTAATGAGGGCCCGCTTTGTGAGTTTCTGATTCACTTCAGGCTTATTCATGATATTCTTTGCCCTGTGGGCATATTCTAGAGTACTCAGAGTTTCCTGTGGTACAAAAGACAAAATAAATGAAAAATAAATTTGAATGCTTTTAAAAGTAAAAAAATACTGAGCGAGTCGTCTTTTTTTGTAGCCACTGCATAAAAGAAAAAAAAATTCCTGAAAAATACAAGGAGGTTCACTCCAGAAATACCTTGCTGGGTTTCCCTATTAAAAAATGGCATTTATTGTGATTTATAAAGCATTCTACCAACTCTTCTGTTGCCTTGGGAAAACTCTGTTCTGAAAGATGGCATATAACCCAGAATTGCTGTATTCTCATCATTTATTTTTATTGCTTTCCTGTTTTACTACTGTTTTACATTTTTTATAATCTTATGTTCTACTATTGTAAGCTGCCTACAATTGCCTGACAGTGAGGTACATAGCAAATTTAATAATAATAATAATAATAATAATTTATTAAATCTTTTTATTAATATGACCCATCAAAATAGTTTTAACCTTTGCAAGCCAAATGACAGATTTTCTCCAAGGTAAGTTGTCCCGAGCCTGTTCCATCAGGTCTTCCAATGATACACACATCCCTGCTGTAATTGAATTCACCCATCTTACTGCTAGTTGTTCTCTTCTCTTTCCTTCCACTTGTTCAGATTGTTCTCTAGAGACCTGTCTTCTCATAATGCTTATTAAATCTTATAAATTTTTAAATGTAATTTTATCTGGAAGTCCAACAGATGTCACTCATAACACACTACCTGAAAGAAAGCACTTTACCTCAAGATTGATTGACGCAGGAGAAACAGTTGCAATGATACATGTTTTTGTGCGTCCTCCAAGAGAATCCTGAAGGATTCTGGTCAGTTTTGATTCTCTGTATGGAATATGTGGAGTTCTTTCAACAAGGGCAGTAATAACTCTACCCAGCGTCAGCAGAGACTGATTGATATTTCCAGCTTCACGAGCTCTTTTGTCAACTGCTCCAGAACGACCTATGTTCTCACTCCCTGCCAGATCAACCTATAAATAAAAAAAAACAACTTGCCTAAGTCACAATCAGTATTTATATTCACAAGGAGAGGTCTACAAATTACATTCAACCTTGGTAACCAACAATTACTGCTAACCACTAACCAACTGAATATCAACACATCTATATCTGAGGGTATTTAGATTTACAATTCCCAACAAACATAGGTAATGTGGCCCGTAGTTTAGAATGCTATCAATATGCAATCAATAGTTGGAGAATTACAAACCCAACAAATTCTCAGTTACACCATGGGATGAGGGGGAAAGATACCTCTATTAGTAGGTAGAAATCTGAGATGATGCAGAATATGGGATTAAAATGTCAAATTTCCAAAAATGGAATTCAAATGGAAAGATCTGTACTCTATTGTCCTAAAGGGAAGGACACCTACTAGCATTTTTAAAACCAGTCTGTTTATTGTTGCAATGTAACTTCCCTTCAGACTGTGGCCAAAATAACACGATCTGGTATTCTGCCATCTCTATATTATTGAGCATAATCTGATGCGGTGCGGATACCATGTGTTGATGAAACTCACCAAGTTTAGCTTTCCAATTTTCACCAGCTCTTCTCCATCTGTTGTTTCTTTCATGTGCAATGTGATAGAAAACACTGAATGGGATCGGCTACAAATTGAGATAACAGAGAAATGTTCTAGTGAATATTATAATCTTTTTCCATGTGATTTTTTACCTGTTGGATACCAATCACAAGTAATAGTCAATTTGGTTGGATGTTAAACCAACTTCAGATCCATGACATCCCAAACAATTCTGAGAACAGAAAGATGTTCTGAACCTTTTCCCAGTCTTCTAAAGTAAAGATTATATGACCATGAATTGACTGAAGTAAAAAGTTAAGCACATTCATAAAATGCTGCTAAATTAAGAACACTTCCCTGAGCCAATCAAAATGGACCCATTCAGTTGTTTGTGATTTTCTGCTTTACTTCTGCTTATGGAAAAAACCTGCTGTTGACGCCTTCTAAAATATTTATTTATTTACCTGGAATATTGGTTCATGTAGGTAGCAGCCGTGGTTCTTTTTGCTGCTCCTCTTTCTAGGATTTGATAAACTTCATCCTTGTTATGTACAGTCATTTCTTCTAAGCCCTTGATTATTACACCTCTCTGTCAAAAAAGAGAAAAAGAAAAAGAAAAGCTGAAGTTACACATTCCAATTCAGGAGAAGACACATCTGCTTTTTTTTTTTTTTTTTTTTATACCTTGTTACGTGGGTCATCAAACAGTTGCAACCTTTCCCCAACATCTGGAGAGGGACTCAAAAGATCAAAGAGCTCCTCATTGTAGATTTCCAATAAGGAAACTTTCACTGAAAATTCTGTACCATTCTCTGCAAGTTTTTCAAAAATTTGATGCAAGGTACGTGGAATTACACCTGCAAGTGGATCCTACAGAAAAATAATATCACAAGTATTAACTGCCTCGATTTAGAATCCAGGAGTTCAGTCTTAAATGTTAGCAAATAAGTATGAGCAGATACTTCAAAGAAAGCATGGATTTGAGGTAGCTGTTAGAACATAAGAATGTATCGGCCTTATACTTGGAAGAGACTAAAATGTTTTTTGTTGTTGTTGTTTTTGATAAAAGTTTTATTGATTTTAATGACAAACAAAAAACATATAAGACATAAAACATAACATACATACATACATACATATATATATATATATATATTTGTTTTCTTAAGTTTTTGCAGGTACTTACTTGTCTGGCATTCAGCTTTGTTCAAGTATTTTCCCACGTCATAGTAGTGGTGCTTTTAAAGTTGTAGCAACGTTTCAGCAGAATCTCATCTGCCATCATCAGGCCAGATGAGATTCTGCTGAAACGTTGCTACAACTTTAAAAGCACCACTACTATGACGTGGGAAAATATCCGAACAAAGCTGAATGCCAGATATATATATATATATATATATATATATATATATATATGGATCTTTGGTTATTCGGGTTTTCTCCCGCGTAAGATCCGAATAACCAAAGATCCACATACAAATACCCGCGAGAACCTCAGAAAACATATATATATATATATATATATATATATATATATATATATATATATATATATATATATATATATAATTCTTCATAAATTTACAGTGTATCGGTTGGTTTACCACTCCCTTTTGTGCATCCATTTCATAGTCATCAAAATAATTATATTACATAATAACTCACATTATCAATCATCAGTAAAATATCCTAATATCATTATTGAACAATCATTGACTATAATTTTACTAATTCATACTTAAGCGAGATAACTATAATTAAGTTAAATTATTTTATAACAAATCATAGAATCATACCAAATCTATCTTAATAAAATATTCTAAAAAATTATCAAAACCAAGAAAAATATATTCATTATTTCCTAAATTTCTAAATATTCTATTATTATATTGCATTACCTAACCATTGATAAAAAAAATCCCAAACTTCATAAAATTGTTTATCTTCTTGTTCTCTAATTTCAAATGTCAATCTACTCATTTCAGCACATTCCAATATTTTCTTAATAATTTCTTCCTCTAATGGTATTTTCTCACTCTTCCAATGTTTAGCAAATACAATCCTAGCCGCTGTTAATACATTTACAATCAAATACTTGAAGTTTTTATTATATATATCATTCCCAATTAAAAAAATCTCTGGTTTCAAATCTATGTGTTTCTTTGTCATTTTTTCCAGCCATATGCGAATTCTAGTCCTGTATTTCCTGGCCTCCTCACAAGTCCACCACATATGGTAATATAAGCCAGGTATCTGATGACATTTCCAGCACTTTTCAGATTTATTCTTAAACATTCTTGCTATTTTTGTCGGGGGAAAGTGCCATCTGTAAAACATCTTATACAAATTTTCTTTATATGCTGTTGACATTGTCATTTTATAATTTTGTGACCACAATTTTTGCCATTTCTCTAAATCAATCCCATATCCAAAATTCTTCCCCCAAGCAATCATTGTTTCTTTAACTTGTTCTTCCTCTAATTTAATTTCCAACAAATAACTATATAGTTTTTTAATCACTTTTTCATCAGTACCTGTCAAAATCCTATCTAAATCAGTCAATTTATCATAAAATCCTTCTATCTTAGAATCTTTAAGATACCTTGCATGTATTTGCGCATATGAAAACCAATTCATCTTTATACCTTGTTCTTCTAAATTTTGCATCGTTTTAAGTTCACCCTTTTCATCCAATATTTCCCCATATCTAACTGTTTGTTCCTTCTTATAAGTTATAGGATACGAAAAAGCTTCAATAGTTGATAACCAAACTGGAATTTTCAAATAACATTGTTTCTTAATTTTCTCCCAATTCACCCATAACGATTCCCATATATAATGCCTTCTAAAATAACCCTGTGATTTAATTCCCTTATTCCATAAAAAAGCATGCCAACCCAATAATAAATCATGACCTTCTAATGCCAACAATCTAGTCTTTCTTAACATTATCCATTCTTTAACCCACATTAAGTTTGCAGCTTGATAATACAACTCCCAATTAGGAAGGCCAAATCCTCCTCTAATTCTAGCATCCTGTAAAAGTTTTAATTTTATTCTCGCTTTCTTGCCTTGCCATATATACTTCAACACAATTTTATTTAATTCTTCGAAGTAATCCTTACTTAATCTAATTGATATTGTTTGGAACAAATATAAAATTCTGGGTAAAATATTCATCTTAATTGTTGAAATTCTACCTATCAATGACAATTGTAGGTTTTCCCATTTTTTCAGGTCGGATGCTATCTGCTGTTTAATACAGTTTAATACAGTTATTGTCTTTCAGTGTAGTACATCTTGACGTCAAATATATCCCCAAATATTTAACTTTGTTCGTAACCTGAATTTTCAATGAATCTGCCAGCTCTTCTCTTGGTCTTAAAAACATGTTCTTTGTCAGAATCTTTGTTTTGTCTTTATTTATTTTTAAACCAGCCATCTCACCATACGTCTCTATCTTTTCCAATAGTTTTAAAGCTGTCTCTAAAGGGTCTTCCAAAATAAAGACCAAGTCATCCGCAAAGGCTTGCAATTTGAATTCCTCCTTTTTGACTTTCATTCCTTTTATGTTTATATCCTCTCTAATATTTCTATTTAAGACTTCCAAGGTCAATACAAATAACAAAGGAGATAATGGGCATCCTTGTCTTGTACCTTTTTTAATATTGGTGGAGTCTGTGAATTCTCCATCTATCATTACTTTTGCTGTTTGCTTATAATATACGGCTTCTATTGCTTGGATAAATTTTCTAGCAAAGCCCATCTGTTCCAATAGTAATAACATAAATCTCCAGTTCACATTATCAAATGCCTTTTGGGCATCTAAAAATATCAAAGCCATTTGTTTTTCCGGGTGCGCTTCATAATATTCCAATGTGTCCAGGATTACCCTCATATTGTCTTTAATCTGTCTCTTTGGTAAAAATCCATTCTGATCAGAGTGAATAAAGTTATTTAGATTTTTTTTAAGCCTTTCTGCCAAGATTGAAGCAAAGATTTTATAGTTTGCATTCAATAAAGAAATAGGTCTATAGTTCTTAATTTGTAATGGGTCAACCCCTTCTTTTGGAATAAGTGTAATATAAGCTTCTGACCATGTTTTAGGTATTTTCTTATTTATCATAACTTCATTCATGACTTCAAACAGTGGAATGCTCAACGATTCTTGTAATGTTTTATAAAATTCTGCCGGGAAACCATCTGGTCCTGGTGCTTTTCCATTGTTCTGTCTGTTGAGTGCTTCGGTTAATTCCATCATTGTTATAGCACTTTCTAACATTTTCCGAGTTTCATCAGGTATCTTAGGTAGGTTAGCATTTTATAAATACTGTTCAATTTTTTCCTCATCAAGATCCTCCTGTTTATATAATTGTCCATAAAAATCTCGAATGATTGCCTTTTTCTCCTTATTACCATAACAAATTTGACCATAATCATCTATTAACTGTGATATTTTCCTTGATTCTTTCTCTTTTCTCAACTTATATGCTAACCATCTACCTGGCCTATTTGCATCTTCAAAATAGTTCTGTTTAGCACTTCTAATTTTTTGTGCCAGTTCTTCTTTCTCTGCTTGATCCATTTTATGTTTAATTATGTCCATTTTAAGTTTGATATCTTTTTTCTGTGGCATCTTCTGTAATTCTTTTTCCAATTTTTTATGGTCATCTTCTAGAGCTTTAATCATTTAATGATTAAAATGAGACTAAAATGTTTTTACCTCTTCCCATGTATACTCTTCATTAGGTGATCTCTCCCCTTCCATAGTGAAGGTCTTTCCTGTACCAGTTTGACCATAACTGTAATAAAGAAAATTGGAAAATTAGCTTCAATACTGTATTTTGGAGTACAACAAAAAATAAACACAATACTCACGCAAATACAGTGCAGTTATAGCCCATAAGTACTTCATCCAAAATTGGACATACAACAGTCCGGTACACATCGATCTGTTTGGCCTGGGCTCCAAAAACCTGTTTTATTGAATAAAAGAAACTATTCTTACCCTGAGACCAGACATAAATATGGACTTATTAAATGCTCTGAAGTCACACCTATCTTCTACCTGAATTGGAATAATCTTCTAACAAGCCGAGGTTAAAACTATATTTCATAATTAGTTGCAAAACGAATATTTCAGAAGTTTCCTTAGAGAGAAGTTCAGACACAATAGTTACATTTTAACATATGCTTTAACATTCCAATAGTTGTAATGTAGCTTGTCTGGGTTGAGTTTGCTGTAATGCGTTAACTGTTCCATATTTTATTTTTAGAGTCGTGGTGGCACAGTGGTTAGAATGCAGTATTGCTGAGTTCAATCCTGACCCACTCAAAATTGACTCAGCCTTCCATTCTTCCAAGGTCAGTAAAATGAGGGCCCAGATTTTTAGGGGCAATATGCTGACTCTGTAAACTGCTTAGAGAGGACTGTAAAAATACTATGAAGTGGTATATAAGTCTAAGTGCTTTGCTAAATATGAGATTTAAGTGCAACCCCACTTTCCCCCCAAAACTGGTATTTAAATCTGTAGCCAAAAACACTACCAAACTTATAATTTATAAAAATCAAGACAATATTTGCCTGTAATCATCTTACTTAATACAGAGACATGCACAGGGAAACAAATTCAGGCAATTAATTGGAGGCAATCAGTTCAAGATGAAGAAGGAACAAAAGGAGCTAGTCCTTCAGCAGAACTGATAAAGTGAACTTTCTGTCCAGTTTTAGACATATATCTGTATTGTTTATAAACAGTACTGACTGCTTCTGAACTACTTATAGCAATTATACCCAGAAGCAGCAACTAATTTCTATGTGATTTGTTTCTTAGGTACTTTTAGATACTCCACTTAATGATGGAAAATCGCACCCCTTCAGTAATTAAACATTCCATTCTGATTTTTTTTTCTGAATATATGTGCACAGTTAACTTTTTATTGCATTATGCTGTAGAGTCCAAATAGGGAAACTCTTTACGTTCAGAATTATTAAGAAAATGGATTAGTCCATTTAATGGGCCACTGATGTCAGAAACTGAATATATTTCACAATTTTAAAAAGTTGGCCTCCTCTAAGAACCCTCTCTTTACTGGTCTCCAGTTTCAATAATACTGTCTTTCAATATATCTTTCTGATACTACCAAGATTTTCCTCACCAGTTCGGCAACTAACTCTACATTTGCATTGAAATCCAAAGTTCTGTTTAAAGATAAAGATTACTATATTGAGTTTTATGTGAAATTATAACAACATGTATAGGTTTTTTTTCTGTTTCTCTAATAAACATCCTTCTTTATAATACACATTTGATATTTATTCTAAGAGACCTTCCCTATTTTATCTTTTCTCTCTCTCCCTCCCTCCCTTTGGGTATGTGTGTGTGTGTGTGTGTGTGCACGCGCATGCGTGTGTATAGACATAACACCGAACCCTAGTTTGATAATATATCCAATACCAAACTAGCACGTGTTCATGCTCTTAACAATTCCTCGGGCTTTCAGACATCTTTCTGACTGCTCACTATTTGCTCCTTGTTATTGAAGGTGCCAGGGCTTGAACATGGAAACAAATCCATCACCCCTCAGCATCTATAGTTCATTTTTTGCCTTAGCTTTTTGTGCAAATGTAGCACAAAATTTAGCATAGATGCTCCTAAATTGCCAAAATGGGGGGGTGGGGGGGAAGGGCCCTAAACATTCCTATTAAGCAATAAGTAAGACTTACCATATCAAATGTATAGGTCTTCCTTGATGTTTTATCAGCCATTCCTCCAGTACGAACAGTAACTTCCTTCCTTCCATGGTCACACTCCACTACAGAGTAGGAATTAGCTTTGCGCTCAGATACATTGAAGGGCCTTTAAAAACAGTTTCCCATATGTTATTTGAAGGGAGTGTTTAAGCCTAGTTTCAAATCAGCACTAGACCTATAAGCCTGTTTCCTTTGCTTTTGAGTTAAGTTTAGTTGGTATGCATGCAGTACCATAAGATTCCAAAACCTGGAATCTAGCATTCCTGCTTGAAGATGGAACCAAGCAGGATCCTAGTATAACACCTTAACGATTATACAACACTGGGCTGATATTGTTCCTATAAAAGTACAGATCTATGTGGAACCTCATGGACCTGAGGATAGGTTTTACATATAATCCATCTCAAACTTCATTAAATGACAAAAATCTTCAATTTGAATTGCAGATGGTCCTCGAATTACAACAGTTCATTTAATGACTGTTTGAAGTTACAACAGCACTGAAAAAAGTGACTTATAACCATTTGTCACATTTATGACTATTGTGGCATCCCCATGATCATGTGATTTACATTCAGATGTTTGACAACTGACTCACATTTATGACGGTTGCAGTATCCTGGGATCCTGTGGAACACCTTTTGCAACATTCTGACATGAAAAGTCAATGGCAAAGCCAGATTCACTTCACAATCATGTTACTAGTTTAACAACAACAGGGATTCACTTAACAAACGTGGCAAGGCAAGTCATAAAATGGGGCAAAACTCACTTAACAAATGTCTCACTTAGCATAAATTCTGGTCTCAATTGTGGTCATAAGTTGAGGACTGTCTGTATGCAGTCAAGGAACCAATCATCACTATGAAATTCACATCTAAGGCATAGATTGACAGGGAAGCTCTTATTTTTTTAGATATGATCCACATGAACCCACCAAATCACAGAATATCAGGACAAAACATAACAGATAATCAAAGTTGGAAGGGACCTCCTGTCCAATTCCCTGCACAAGCAGGAGACTCTACACCATTTCTGACAAATGGGAGTCCAATCTCTTCTTGAAAGTCTCAAGTGATGGCGTTCCCACAACTTCCGAGGGCAAGTTGACTGAATCATTACAAATATATGAAGCAAATATATCTTGGCCCCAAAATTTAGAATGAACAGATCTAGTGATATTATATGGAATTTATCTGGAACCACCATGAAACGGCATATAACTTTGTGCACGCTGAAGCATTACATTTTTTATTACCTTTGACGCTGTAAAGCATGTTGGAACACTACTATTACTTTTCACCACTCCTTATCACCCATCCCCTCCCACTTGACTTGTTTCCTAGTATGATTTGATTGTTGACTGTACCCTATGACTATCATTAACTGTTGTACATTATGATTCTTGATTCTTAACAAATGTACCTTTTCTTTATGTATACTGAGAGTAGTTACACCAAGACAAATTCTTCGTGTGTCCAATCACACTTGGCCAATAAAGAATTCTAGTTCTAGAAGTTAAAACCCACCCCTCTCCTAGGAAAATGAAATTCTTTAGGATATATTGAAAAGGGCAAAATATTTCCCCTAAAAGAGAAGTAAAAACTCGAGAGGCAGAAACTCAGCCCCCCACCTTTGTCAATGGGCCATTAAGGCCTGGGCCAGTCTATTCTACATAACTTAAGACCTACCTTCTTCAAGTAGAGTCATAATAGGAATTGATTTAATGAAAGGGTTTTGGGCAATATATCCTAAACTATTTCATTTTCCTAGGAGAGGGGTGGGTTTTAACTCCCAACAGGCACAATGTGGATGCAAGGGATCAATACCATTAAATATTCTTTAGAGATAAAACCCACCCCAAACTATTATCAAACAACAGCATTGAAAGACACTTTAGATTTCCATGATGCAAAGTAATGGAGCTGAAATATAGATTTTTAGATTTTGAAAATCCTTATATATGAGCCATTTAAAATTAGGATCAATTTATAGACGGCAAATAGCTTCACTGTCTGAGCCAGAAAATTTATATATCTGGCCATTTTGGATATCATAACATTAATAACCTTCAAAAGATAGATGGTACATACACCAATTAATTTCAAAGAAAAAGCATAATTGTAATTACTTCAATTCTGTCTACAGAACATACTACACTTTGATTTTGAACTTCATGATACAATCATGACATAAAAATAATTATTCAGCATGGTTCATCAAAAAGATTCAGTTGATAACCAAAATCTGTTCATTTGAAATATATGTACCGTTTAGGGTTTGTTTTTTGTTTTAATGATAAAATGCTTTAGCTGGAAAGTTTTATATCAATATTAACAAAAATCCCATCACAACAAAGATCTTACGCTTCATATTGCATAACTCCACACAAATTCTCTTCAGGTTCAAGCTTTAGCCAGTGCCCCCCAAATGCAGCAAATTAATTAGGCTTATGTTTTAGCCCAAAGACATGGATATGATTTGAGATCCTTAAAACAGATTTTACCCATATTTGGTTATTCTGATTTTTATATTTTGTATTGCTATCCCGCTCAGTAAGTTACGAGAGAATAACTACTGACTGGCAGCCATCAAAATGTGATAGTTTGCCCATGCCATAAGGTAGTCAATGATACAATCCTTATAAAACTTTCCAGCTCAAGCATTTACCTTTTTTTTTTTTAAAAAAGCCTAACTACTACTGTGCTTTTTAAATTGGAGTCTTCAACAACTATTGCCTTAGCATTTTACATCTTTCTGGAGAGAGAGGGTGAAAAGGAGCCTGTCACTCGTCCCAATTCAAATACATCCAAATAAAGAAGACATGTACATGAAATAACCTCAGCTCATACATAGCAGGACAATTATGTCCGGTCAATAATCTTTTGTCAAGTTGGAGATGCTGTCTCCAGATTGATCTCGCTGTCTTCATAACTCTAATAAAAAAAACACTAAAACAAAATCACCTTTGGGAAGCTGAAGAGCACACTTTATGGTGAATTAAGTGCCATTGTTTCCGATGGAAGGTATTCTGAATACATCCTTCAAGATGCATGATAATAGGGCTTTACTCCATTTTCAGTGAAACTTAGGAACATACTTAATGAATACACCTTATTATTGTTTCCAATGGAAAGTATTTCTGAAGGCGAATGAACACTATATGTATAACTATTGTTCAAGTGCGCACAATAACTAATGAGACTTAACTCCTACTCAAGCTTGCCTGCAGAAATCGTGGGGGCTCCATTCCTGGGTGTTTTTTAAGAAGAGTCCAGATAGACAGCCACTTATCTAAAATGTTGGCGGCGCTGGACTAGAAGACCTCCAAGGTCCCTTTCCAGCTCCTACTCTAAGACTTGCAGCCCTCCTTCCACAAGCGGCATTGCGAGGGAGGAACAAGATCCATCCCAAATTAACGGGACGCAACTCCTCCATCCCGACTCGAGCCTTTCGATGAGCAGATGCTCGTCCTAAACGTGATCCAATCCGAATCCGAGACCAGGTAAAGAAAATGCCCATGACTACAAGCCTGATCGAAACCGAGTGAGGCTTTGGCGAAAGGAGGATCAAGGCAAAGGGTGATGCCTCGCTTGGGCTTCCTCTTCCTCCCGCGTGAAGTGACAATCCCTTGGCCACCC
This sequence comes from Hydrophis major, assembly GCA_033807585.1. Classification (NCBI taxonomy): domain Eukaryota; kingdom Metazoa; phylum Chordata; class Lepidosauria; order Squamata; family Elapidae; genus Hydrophis; species Hydrophis major. The sequence goes on along the minus strand of CM066331.1, from coordinate 84,151,684 downwards.
GGAGGCGACGTCCCGTCAAGGACTTACCTGCACCTCACCACCACCTGGATGTTCTTGCCTTTGTCCTCTTTCTTGCCGCTCACGAAAGAACTCATCGTCGATCCGTCCCGGGATGAGTTCAGAAGGCGAGAGCCGAGGACAAAGCCCGAAGCAAGCCGGGAAGGGAACCGGCGCTTCACCCACAGCGCGCGGGGCAGGCCTGAAGCATCCGTACTCCCGAAGGGAATCCCTTCGAGAGAGAGAGAGAGAGAGAGAGAGAGAGGGAGAGAGAGAGAAGAGCGCAGCCGCCTTCAGCGGAAACCGCTCTTTCCTCTCCTCAGCCAACTTCGCGAGAGAAGCGCGCCAAGAGCTTAAGCCGACCACTTTGAATTGCTCCCGCGGCGCGTCAGCCAATCGGCGGGGAGGCTACGAGATTCGCAGAGGACCATGGGACTTTTATTTTTCAACACGCATGAACTCCCGGAGATGTTTATGACATCATCACTAGGCGACGCAAAGGGTTAATCAGTAGAGTGGTATCTAAATCGGTTGTACAGGGGTCCGAGGCTTCGGGTGCTCTTTTTTTTCTTCCTCGCTCGCGGAATAAAAAGCAGAAAAGGGCTGGCCAGTGAGCATTGGAGGAAAAGCAGCTATGAATCTTTCTGACTCGGGCTTCTAGCATTTTTATTTTTATTTATTTGATTTATTTGATGTCAATCGCTTACAAGATAATAGGTATACGTATAAACATGAGTAAGAATACAAGAAATAGGTACGATTAAATGGGGACAATAGGACAGATGGGAGGCATGATGGTGCACTTATGCACGCCCTTACAGACCTCTTAGGAATGGGTAAGGTCAATAGTGGATAGTTTGAGGTTAAAGGAGTGGGGGTTTGAGGATGTAACTACAGAGTCAGATAGGGCATTCCAGGCATTGACCACTCTTGCTGAAGTTGTACTTTCTGCAATCAAGTTTGGAGCGGTTTACATTGAGTTTGTATCTGTTGTGTGCTCTTGTATTGTGGTTGAAGCTGAAGTAGTCAGCTTGCAATAAATTTCATGCCGCAGTTGTTTAGAATAGCTCTGCATATTGGCTCATGTTTGTCCAAAGGTGCTTTTTCCGGAGGTGACTGGAGTGTCTTGTTTGTTTGGGGGTTTTTTTGAAGACGTTTCGCTTTTCATCTGAAAAGCTTCTTCAGCTCTGACAGGACAGTGGGGAATAATGGAAAGATTTATAATCCTTGCAGACAGCTGGTGATCTGCATTCTTAAAGGATCGATGAAGTACTTGAGAGGTTTATCTGTGACTTCAGAGTCACCTGAGGTTCCTGTAGTCTGCAATTTTTCTTCTGGAAATCTATTCCTACTCCCACACCATTCAAATTGTATAGCTAAAAGTCTGTAAAGATTCTCAGTCATCCAGGTCATGATTGTCCCAAAAGTGCTTTTTCAGGAGGCAACTGGACTTCCTTGTTTTTTCTTTTGAAGACGATTTTAAATCCTTCCATTCCCCACTGTCCTGTCAGAGCTGAAGAAGTTTCTTGGATGAGAAGTGAAACATCTTCAAAATAAAAAATAAGAAAGTCCAGTTGCCTCCTGAAAAAGCACCTTTGGGACAACCATGACCTGGATGACTGAGAATCTCGACAAACTCATGTTTGTATTTTCATCCAAATATCTGAGATGTAATTCTCAAGGCTAACAGCCAGGACGCTTAAATTTTTTTATCCATCAGTTGCAAATTTTCTGCCAACATACCTATTGGGATTTTTATAAGCAGATCCTTTGCTCAGAGTTTTTCAAACCTGGAAATTTTAACAGGTGTGGGCTTCAAGCTGCAGGTTGAGGAATTCTGCGAGTTGAAGTCCACACATCTTAAAAGGTTGTCAAATTTGAAAAAATGACCTTGAGTTGGGCCTGACTTGAGGGAGTGTCTCCCTTTCTAAATGCAGAAACTATATTAATGAATGGATTTTAAATTAAGAGATCAGGAAATAAATAATTTCATGATGCTATATCTGTTGAAGAAACTGTAAGCCTACGGAAAATTGATTGTGGAAAATAAGCATCAGCTTGATGAGGACGGAACACAAGCATCCTGGGAATTGTAGTTTTAGTTGCTTGCTTCATCAGTCATCCAAGGCAAGATGACTGACAATGAGACAAGAAAAAATTTTAGACTTATCAAACTGGTTCTCATATAATGTAATGTCAAAGCCTTCTCATGCCTCTCCTGTGCCCAATTTCCTTGGTACACGGAAGTAGCTAGCAAAGGAGAGAGAAAGAAATGCAGTTTCTGTACAGATCATTAAGATAGAATGCTACAGAAGTGAAAGCTTTATTTTCACCTTTCTTTGGAGCAATCAAAGAAAAAAAAAACTAAGGGTTAATTGTGTATTCGGAACCCACAGCATTTATAATATATTTAAATAAAAGAGTGATCAAAATCTCACCAAAGCCTGAGCAAATCTTTTAAATTCATCAGAATTATTTACTGATATTAAAATTATAGAGTATTAAATTTGTTAAAATTAAGATTTAAAGATATTTACACTTTCTCTAATAGCTACCTTGTATCTGAACCGTATGTTATTTTAATTTATATTTTTATTTTATTTATGAAAATTTATATGGCCATCCAATTCATTCTCACTCGGCAGTTTACAAGGATAAAAACCCAATATAAATATAATTAAAAACTGGTCTTCAGGGCCTTGTGAAAGAATATCAATGTAGGAGCCAATCTTATCTTCATGGGAATGATGTTCCACAGTGAGGGAATCACCTTGGAGAAAGCCCTTCTGGGCCACATGAAAAATGGGTCTTTGTGGAGGATCGCAACTTCCTGATTCCCATGATGCTGCCACACTGCTCTTGACGCTGCCCCCCCCGCCCCTGCCACCAATGTGCATCATGTCCATCCCCCTGCCTGATGCTGCCACTGACATGCCAGACTGGGATTCTCCCCCCCACAAGCCAAATTATAAAATGCTCAGGTCTGTGCTAAATGAACCTTAGAAGACCTGTAGCATTCCCTATTTCTCCACTCTGTTGGATCTGGAAGTTATGAGTGCACGAAGAACATAGACATAGAATAACAGTTGGAGGTCATCTAGCCTCTTATCTAGGATTGAACTTACAGCCTCCTGACTGTGAGGGGAGAGCTCCACCTCAAGGTCATTGGAGCTGCTGGGGAAAAAAAAGATCCTTCAGATCTCAAACCATGTAGGCTTTGAAGGTAACCACCAGCATCTTGAACTGGATGCAGAGGCAAATTAGCAGCCATTGCAGCTCCTGCAGAAGAGATAATACATGAGCACATCTAGGCCTGCACAAAGATAGGTGTGCCACGACATTTGAACCAACTGAAGTTTCCAAGTACTTTTAAAGGGCAGCCCCATATAGAGCGCATTGCAATAGGCAAGATGGAAAGTGACTAAGGTGTGGGTGGCTGTGAGCAAGAATTGATGGTTCAGGAAAGGGCTGGCACACAACTCACAGTTGCACAAAGGCACATGATTGAAAAATTACCTGCATGGAAAAATTACAGTGCTTATTGTATTTTTATGGTATAGTTTCTAGGTGTGTCTATAAAGGTAAATGTTTGGAGTGGAAGGTGTCCATGTCATGAATCAAATAGTTTACAAGAAATAAAGTAAGTGGCTATACTACCAAGAACTTGGAACTAATTTATATCTGCATGTATAATACTTTGCACTCTAATATTTCAGCTAGAATGCCACCATGAATTATTGCTTCAGCCCTGCCTTATACCCTAATAGCAGAGGCATGGTGCAATTTTCACTGAAGCAAGATTCATAGCCTTTGAACAGCATGCTGGAAATCTCTTTGCAAAAGGAGATGGGACCACATAGAATAATTGAATAATAGAAGGTATTTTGCTGCACCTCACCTGCTGGGTTCAGGAATATTTACATAATGGATATAATTTATGCAATCCATATAATTATAAAAATATTTCAAGTGTAGGTTGGGACTATATTACTACAGGAACCCATTGACTGAATTTTAATATCACTTTTAATTACTTTAATTATTTAACTATATATGCAGATATTATTGCCCTTCCCCTTACAATATTAATTCCCAAGTTTAATATAAATTGTGTGTGAACACAATAAAAAAACTTCTCATTCCCTCCCATACAACACACATATACATGTGCACAGAAGACAGCAGGATTAGGCAAAGAGTCATGACATGGGAGAGGAATTTGTTGATGAGTACCAACAGGGGCCTACCCACACAGGTGAGTTACACCAGATCCACTGGAAATGTAGATGTGATAACATACATGAGTTTTCACCTGACCTACTGGTGACTTGTTTCTTTAGAAAACTATGTTCTATAGACTGGCTCTGATCAACGTTGTTTTGGCCTTTTGTATGTTTTAGATCTGTATCTTCACCTGCATGACTGCTACTGTATGCAAAATGAGCTCAGGAGAGAAAATAAACAATTTTCTTAATTAAAATGTATATTCCTCTCCACTCTTGCTTTCTGAGTCTGTTTAATAGTATATTAATATAATTCCTTTGTCTTGCTCAAACTGACCAATGCTCAAGTTATTGGGCAAATGCTTTTGAAGTTTGCTGCAACAGACATGGGTGGATGACAAACAACAGCAAGTGATGCAAATCAGTAATAACCTAGTTGTAGAGGCAGCTTATTAAAACAAACCCCAAAACTGCTGACTCTGTAAACTGCTTAAAGAGAGCTGTAAAGCACTGTGAAGCTGTATATAAGTCTAAGTGCTATTGCTATTATATGCTCTACATGCACTGGCACAAAACTTGCTTATAGAAGGCCTAAGACCAAAGAAATTGCTTCAAAAATAAAGCAAAACCAAATGAACAAGCTGAAGATCATTTCTCAAAATCAATTGAGCACAGCAGAGACACATTCGACAGAACATGGCAGTCAACAGCCCTATTTGTTTTCTTTGGAGTCTTTAATATGTGCTTTTATAATTAAAAGATAATTCCCAATTATTTTCAGTGGAAGCAAAAAAATGAAGATATCCAGAGTGTCCAATAAAATTAAATTTTAGAAAGCACAGTAGATGTTCTATAGCTCTTCGCTACCTTCACTTTTGGAGGGTGTGATGTTGATAACACCAGTGATGGCTATTGCATAACCGTCCTCTATCATTTCCTCATATTTTCAGTTTTGTGCACATGTTCTTTTTATTTATTTTACAATGGGATTTTTGCATTTTGAACTATTAAAGCCCACCCCCTTGCTTATTTTTCAGTATTTGCTTTCACAGTGGAAGGAAGAAACATTTTCCTATTGTTTGTATGAAGGGAAATTAGCATTCTTTATAGAAAAAACAAATCTATGTACATTTAACAAAATTGAACTGCAGGAAGGAAAGCAGAGCCTGAGGCAATATTCAATCTTCTAGAAATCCCAGTTCCCTTCCGTCCCTTAAGATGATCTTATGGAACACATTGTTAAAGATTTAATTGCAAATAGTTACAATTCACATTGGTAGAAAACAGAGGAATATTATTAATAGGATTTTTATTTTAAAAAAGCAAAAGAGCATTTGTAATAACATACGCTACAGGATAAGGGTTGTTAATTTGTTTTACCTAAGATGCACTTTATTAATTTGAGCCTCTCCTTGCCATTTTATTACCACATATGGCCATAAGACAGCATTCTGAGAACTTATGAAATGGGTCAGAGGAAGTTTCGTGTATCTTGCAGGCTGTGGGTTATGCCTATTCTATAATAACTTAGGAAGCAGTGCATCCGGGAGTGTGTGTTTCACCAATAATTTTTTAGTGATTAAAATATTGTACCCGATTATTATATATTCAGCAATGTTGAACCCTCTGCCCACACAGCACCTATCCAAACTGTTGCCCTACTTAAATACTAATTGTTATCTTTAAGGTATGTCTTGTTTTTCATTGATGGTTTGCATGTTACCTGTTGAAATTTAATCAACCTGATGTAGCGCTCATGTTACATAAGCTAATTATAAAAGCATAGAAATTAAGGGATGCACGGCTTAAAAGACAAAGTAAATATTCAGTAACCATTTCTACTTATATTATCCAGTTGTAATTAATTTACTTTGAAATAACTAAAGGCACATCTTTGGAGCCACAGTGATGGGTGTCACCCTACTACTGGCAAAGTGGTATTCAAATTAATGTACTTCTCTTGTGAAGCTGGCCACCACTTTCTAGCCAATGAGTCCACATAAAAATGGAAGCCAGTTGGTATTCTTTCCACAATGTTTTTAGATTCCTTTCTCTGGAAGAGAAAAAAACGACGGGGTAGAAAATCTCAAATAGGCATTGTGCAGGGGAACAGTAAAGTTCCCCATCAGAGTAACTGGAAAGGATAGGGAAATGATGGAAAGGTCTTGTCCGTGTAAAGGAGAGAGAGGTCCCAGAGCAAGCAATTTCTACCTATAGAAAAATGCTCACCTCTAAACTCCAGAGGAAATTCTGCAAACTATTGAGAAGAAGCAGAATAAATAGGTACCAATAATTTGATTAGCTTTCTAACCCAATGGCACTAAATCAGAATTGCTACTCGGATCACAACCTCTTCAGGTGTAAGTATATAAGCACAATATATTACACATAAAGTGAGACATTCCAGCACACAATTAGCAAATGGCTGCCCTTATAGAGAAGAAAGTTGATAAAATACCCAGGCACAGCTGATTCATTGCATTTCAGCTAAGAAATAGTTCCCCAATCTGATGCAGTATCCTCTAAATAAGTCTATCTCTCCCAGAATCCAGTCTTTAACCATACTAGATTCAAACTGTTTTGCTTTGCACTTAATAAGAGCATATTTTTCATATTAAAATTGAATTCAATTCTAATATGAAAAATATACTCTTATTAAGTACAAAGCAAAACAATTTTGAATCTAATACATCTAAAATAAATAATTGAAAATTTAGAATTGAATTGAGAATTGATAAGATGGCAATTGAAAACAAATGTCATCTCTGCAAAGAAGAAATAGTACACCACCTAGTTAACTGCTGCAAGAAAATCTCAGACTGATTACAAACAATGGTATCACAAATAGCAAGATGGTGCACTGCATGAAGTAATACTTGCCTCCAGGCAAGAGCTGGTGGAGTATGAATGAAGTGATAGAAATGAAGAATGAAATGAAGTAATAGAAAATTAAAAGAAAATAAAAAAGTTAACTGGGACTTTGCTATTATTTATTGTGGAAACAAAATATGTGGGTGTTGTGTCCGCGAAATGATGCCAGGAGTCGGTGACTTTAGTGCAAAGCTCTTTATTAGGAAGTAGGAACCGAACTGGCGAAAGGAAAAAAGCCTGCGGCTTTTATTCCTTTCGCCGCCGCGGCCGCGGCCAATGGCACCACTTTGAATCTCCCGCGATTCGAATGGACCAATCGCGGGAGATTCCTAGCGAGCCAATCGGCGCGGTTCGCCTGACCAATCGGAGAGCCCCGCGCTTTGGCCAATCAAAGCGCGGGGATCTCGAATATGTTAATCAAGGACAGAACACCCCTCCCCTCTTGGTTCAGTCCTTACGTTGCATAGTCACGTAGGTAGGCGGGGCTCCGTCTGGTCCTACTTGACCTGCGCAACTCAGTTGTAGGCTGGATCCCGGCCGGTTCGGTCGGGATCTCTGCTGCTCCTGCTGCCGTCGTGGGAACCGGCTGGTCGATCGGGCCGGTCCTTTCTCCGTAGCTCCCTCCTGGGCCTTCCGGGTTGGTTGAGTTGCGGGTTTCCCCGCTCCCGCTCGGTCTTTCCGGGTCGGTCGAGCTGGCCTGGCTGTTCCTTCCTGGCGAGGGGTCGTGATGGCTGCTTTCCGGTGAGTACTGCTGGTTTATTTTTCTTTGGTTTTGGTCCCCTGGGTATTCCCTCCCCCCTTGGTTTGTGTTGTGGGGGTTGGTTTCGCCTGTTTGTGCGCCGGTGGTTTGTTGGTTGGTAGTCCTCGACCTTAGTTGGTCGATGTGGCGTTTCCACGCTCGTCCATCTGCTGTTTGTAGCCGGTACGAGTGTGGGCCTGTTGCTTGTGTGATGACGGCTGGAATCCATAGTGGGTCTCCCGTCAGGTTCTTTGCGTATACGGGGTCGCCGGTTGCGAAGGTTCGGTGTTTGGTGTTTGAGTCTGGGGGCCTCTCCGGGTTATACGTGGGGTGTAACCTGTCGAGTGGGGACCTTAGTTTTCTGCCCATTAATAGTTCGGCTGGGCTTTTATTGGTTGTGGTATTTGGGGTTATGTGTTGGGTGAAGAGTAGTTTGTTGATTTTCTCCTGGATCTCCCCGTGGTCTATTTTCCGGATGGTCTTTTTAGTGAATTGGACCATCCGTTCCGCCCTACCGTTCGCCGCCGGGTGCGCCGGTGCTGTCAGCGCGTGGCGGATGCCCCTTTCCACTAGGAATTTTTCGAATTCCAGCGAGGTGAACTGGGGCCCTTTGTCGGAGACAACGACATCTGGGAGGCCGTGTGTTGCAAAGAGTTTGCAGAGTTCCTTGATCACGGCCTCCGTGGTTGTCGTCTTCATGTTGCTTACCTCCAGCCAGTTGGAGTAAGCGTCAACTGTTATGAGGAAGGTGTGTCCTTTTGTGGGCCCGGCGAAGTCTTTATGGATCCTAGACCAAGGTCCCCTTGGGGTTTCCCACTCTAGGACGGGTGCTGTGGGTGGGCTTGGTCTAGTTTCCTGGCATCGTTGGCACCTAGCTACCCAGGCCTCTATTTGTTTGTCCATCCCTGGCCACCAAGCGTAACTTCTGGCCAGGGCTTTAGTCCTAACGATGCCAGGGTGCCCCTCGTGTAGCAGTTCCAAAACCTTTCCCTGTAGCTTTTCCGGAATGACCACCCTGTCCCCCCATAGTATGCACCCTTTTAATAATGAGAGTTCCATTTGGCGGTTTCGGAACGTTTTGACGGACTCGTCATTGTCCCTTTCCGGCCACCCTTTCTCCACCCAATGCAGCACCCGCGCCAGACGTTTGTCTTTATTAGTCTCTCGGGCAATGTCTGACGTGGTTATGGGCAGGTTGGGTAGAGTCTCTATGCTGAGGGTGGTCGTCGTGGGTGCTGTGTTGGTGTCGGGTTCCGGTAACGGCGAGCGGCTTAAGGCGTCTGCATGGGAGATCGTCTTACCCGGTCTGCATGTCGTAGTTGTAGGCTGCCAGGAACTCGGACCACCTTGTCATTCGGGGAGACAGAATGTTCGGGGTGGCCCGGTTTCCTGCAAGGATTCCCAGCAGCGGCTTGTGATCCGTTATGATGGTGAAAGTCCGGCCGTAGAGGTATTCGTGGAATCGTTTTACGGCGGCAACTATAGCCAGAGCCTCTTTGTCCAGTTGGCTATAGTTCCGCTCCGGTTTGGTGAGGGTCCTTGAAAAGAATGCGATGGGCGCTTCTTTTCTGTCGGGAAGGGCATGGCTGAGGACAGCGCCGACGCCGAAGGGTGATGCGTCGCATGTGACTGCCAGAGGTAGGGTCTCGTTGAATTGTATGAGGACGGCGTCGGAGGTGAGGAGGTCCTTCGTTCTTTGGAAGGCGGCTTGCTCGCGTTTCCCCCAAGTCCAGGTCGCCGCCTTGTCCAGGAGCCTATGCAAGGGCTCCGCCGCCGTCGCCTTTTGGGGTAGGAAAACATTGTAAAAGTTCAGTAACCCCAAGAAAGCTTGTAGCTCAGTCTTTGACTTGGGTGTGGGGGCTTCTTTGATGGCCTTGATTTTTTTGTTTGTGGGGTGAATGCCGTGACGGTCTAGGAGGTAGCCCAGGAATTATACTCGTTCCGTGCATAGCTGGCATTTCTCCCTCTTGACTTTTAGTCCGGTCTCTTTAAATTTGGTTAGGACCTCCCTTAGTCGACCCTCTAGTTCGGCTTGGTTGGCTGCCGACACTAGGACGTTGTCGAAGTAAGGTACCACCCCCTTGATACCTTGCAATAGTCTCTCCATTAGGCTTTGGAATATGCCCGGTGCCACGCTGACTCCGAATTGGAGTCGGTTGCATTTGAATGCCCCCCGGTGGGTGACTATGGTCTGCGCTTCTGCCATTTGCTCGTCGACCAGCAACTGTTGGTATGCCTGGGCGAGGTCGAACTTGGCGAAAACCTTGCCCCCTCCCAGTGAGTGCAGTAGGTGTTGCACTACTGGGACGGGGTAGGCGCTTTGTTGCAGCGCGCCATTTAGGGTGGCCTTATAGTCCCCACATATCCTCACCGACCCATCGGGCTTGATCGGGGTGACTATGGGGGTCTCCCACCGGGCGTGGTCTATGGGCTGTAGGACCCCTTGTTTGACGAGCTTGTCAATTTGCTCGTCTATCTTGGGTTTCAGTGCGAATGGCACCCGCCTTGGTTTCAGGCGTTTGGGGGGGACGTTAGGGTCTAGGTCGAAAGATATAAGGGGCCCTCGGTACTTGCCTAGGTTTCCGTCGAAGACCTCTTGGAACTCCCGGGCCAGTTGCTGCTCCCAGCTGTCATCGGTGACGTGGTCGACTCCCGTGAGTGCGATGTCGAGTGGGGCGAACCATTGCAGTCCCAGTAGGCTTGGGCAGTCGCGGTCGACGATTGTTAGGGGAAGTCGTTCGGTGCGCCCCTTATACGTGATTTTGAAGTGTTTGGTTCCGACTACCGGGATGCGGTTTCCCTGGTAGTCCTTTACAATGAGTCTCTGGCTGTCTACGTTCCTCCTTTGGAGGGTAGGCACCAAGCGCTTTATCTCATGCCATGCAATCATGGAGAGGTAGGACCCGGAGTCCACCTCCATTTTGCATGGCTGGCCCTCGATGCCTACCTCCACGTGGACCTTCCGGGCGTCGTTGGTGATGGTGTGGCCGATGGTGACCGTCTGGTGGGTCTCCTCTCTCCGCCGGTTGTCGCCGCCTCGCGAGGATCGCCCGTTCCGGTCCCATCGGCTGTCCGAGGAGCGATCTCTGGTCCGGTGTGGTGTGCTTTCTCTCCTCCGGTCGTTCTGGTCCCATCGTGCCGGGCTGCGATTTTTCTTCAGGCGGCAGACACGGGCGATGTGTCCCTTCTTGTCGCAATGCCGGCAGATCGATTCGAAAAACCGGCATTCCGACCTGGGGTGGTCGCCGCCGCAGCCGGCACAGTTGGTCCTCGACTTACGACCTCGCCGGTTCCGTGGGTCGCGCCCTGTCTGGAGTCGATGGATGTCCTCCTCGTCATCGGAAGTGCCCGATGCTGAATGGAAATCGCCCTGGTGGGTGGTCGTCTCGGGTTTGGGCTCGGTCGACCTCGCCGGGTTGTTGTTTCCACTGCGGTCCCCAGTGTTCGGTCTGCGCATGCGGTCGGCGGAAGTTCGGGTTGCTTCGGCGTCTGCGTCTGCGGTGAGGGTGCCTGCTAGGCTGATGTTGCCCTTGGCCATCAGCCGGCTCTGGAGGACGGGGTCCCACAACCCGAGCACGATTCGGTCTCGCAGGGTGTCGTTTAGGTTATCGAACTCGCAGAGCCCCCCTAAATGCCGCAGCTCGCCGACGAAGTCGCTGAAGCTCTCACCCGACCTCTGGTCCCGCCGGTGGAACTCGTTGCGCCGGATCAGGATGGGTACCTCTGGCGCGTAGTGCCGCCGAAGTATGGGTTCGAGACGTCCCAGTCCATCGCGGTCGCGTCGGCGGGTTTGGCCAGCGCCTTGGCCATCTGGAAGACCTCGGTCCCGCAGTGGGTCAGGAAGACGGCACGTTTCATTGGGCCGGTGGCGTCCTTCAGGCCGCTGCACTCGAGGTACATGCGGAATCGGTCGGAGAACGATTCCCAGTCCTCGGTGGTGGGGTTGAAGGGTGCGGGTGGTGCGATTTTCGCCATCTCAGTGGTTTGTCTGGCTTCCGTCGGACACGTGGTTCGGTTCAGGGTCTGAATCCCACCTTCGTCGCCAGTGTTGTGTCCGCGAAATGATGCCAGGAGTCGGTGACTTTAGTGCAAAGCTCTTTATTAGGAAGTAGGAACCGAACTGGCGAAAGGAAAAAAGCCCGTGGCTTTTATTCCTTTCGCCGCGGCGGCCGCGGCCAATGGCACCACTTTGAATCTCCCGCGATTCGAATGGACCAATCGCGGGAGATTCCTAGCGAGCCAATCGGCGCGGCTCGCCTGACCAATCAGAGAGCCCCGCGCTTTGGCCAATCAAAGCACGGGGATCTCGAGTATGTTAATCAAGGACAGAACACCGGGAATAAGTTTTTGTTGTTTAAAAATAGTCATGGTGCAAACTTTTGATGAGAGCACCAGTATCTGGTATCTATTGTACATTGCTGAATTCACATATTGCACTAAATCTTTAAATGGCTTTTAAATATTTGCTTAGCATGTTGTATGACACCAGCTATTGTAGATTATAAACCATAATTATCTTACTTCTCAATCAGATACCTTGAGCTGGCATACCTTAAAGAATTAGTAACCAGGAAACCACAAAATACTGCATATAAAATATTGTATGTTCAGTTTATATTTTTTCCTTATAGAAGTTCTTTCCCATTTGTTGCAATGGGAGTGACATCATAACATAAGAGTCTGATATACTGGTGGTACACATTGTTCCTAGTTCCTGAATGACTTTAGAAGAGTGGTAGAAGTAAGTTTTGTATACATCCAAGCCTTCTATTACATCTCAGAAAAGTATATTTCCAGTTACTACTTATGGAGCTTTGGGATTGGGTGGCTAGAGTTAGGTTTCTGTCTCTACAGTACATTCCTTTCTCATTCTGTTCCCACAATATTTGCAGTTGGTTGTGATAACATGCCCTGAAACCTTTATCCTCTTGATTACATGAATTCTCATGTATCATCAGAACTGAAACATAGAGAACCCCCTCCCTTTGAGATCTCTAGCCAACCTCAATTAGAGCTATTTCTCTTCCTATATTTGTATTTTTGGCTTCTGAATTCCTTTTCAACTGGTCATCTTGCTCCTATTTTGGGCATCAACTTTTATCCAGGCTCCAGAAAGGTAGCAATGAGAGCTGGAATCTGTTATTATAAATAATATTTTGTATGGGGAGGGAAAAGAATGTTAGTACTATCCCATATTAAGAGTACTGTATTCTAACATGGTATTATTGCAGATCCGTATTTTGAGAGAAAGCAACCTTGTTAGTTCTCACTGCAGTGTTTACAAAATTAGGAAGGTCAATCTCTATCACTTCTCTCCTGCTCTATGAAGGAGCACAGCAGCTGCTCAGCTTCAGTTTTCTTTTCTCCAGGATTTTGCCAGTTGCATAATCATAGGAGAGACTGCCTCTCTCCTCTTTCAGACTATTTCTGGCCTACTCTTTTCCCCTGGGTTTATTTCCCATTACTGGAAGAAAAATAGAGATTAGCTGTGGGTACAATCAGTTTTACTCTGGAATTAATCAGTGCCAGGTCAAAGAAGGATGGATAGTGCTTTCTTTATGGAGAAAATTTCTTTTTTGAGGAAGCAAAGATCCAAATATTCTAAGGCTTCTGAGATGTTCCCTGCAGACCTCAACTTTATAACCTACAATTTCTTGAATCACCTGTGTTCATCAGCTTCAATTCATTAATAACATAATTCTTAATGTCTTGCATAAAGTTTAAAAAGTCTATGTTAAAAACCTTTCTATTGCTTTTGTAGGATTCTGGATTCTTCCACAGATTGTCTTGTGGAAACATCGTTAGTTCTTCATGAAACATTGCCTGTACATTCAGTTGCTTGGGCTTAGATTGAATATTCATCTATCCTTAAAAATCAAATTCTGTAAAAAACAAACTGCAATTCAGGACCAGATTCTAGAGACAAAGGGTCTGACATGTTTTGGAAACATTGTTTAATGAATTGTGTGTTTGATTCACTCCAGTTCTCATTTTATGACTACCAGTATACATTGAAAACAATATACACTTACATATGTAATTGTTTTCATTCGTTTTCTACAAAAGTCAGCATGAAACTTTACCTCATCTCTTAATTTTTAGGCTGGCTGTGCAAATTTCCAAGCCAAACATTTGGTGGTAATCCATGTGAAATTGCAAACCTATTGTCGTATCCGCAATTAAGACTCGTAGTCGGTGACTTTCAATTCAAGCTCTTTATTAACACTGGTGGAACCGAACCGCCAAAGACAAAAAGCTTGCGGCTTTTATATCTTTGGCTTCGGCGGCCGCGGCCAATGGCAGCGATTCAAGTCTCCCGCTCTCGGCTTAAACCAATCGCGGGAGACTCCAATCGGGCCAATCAGGCGCGGCTCGCCTGGCCAATCAGAAATCCCCGCGCCTTAGCCAATCAAGGCACGGGGATTTCGAGTAGTCCATTTGCATACATGACACCCCTCCCCTCTTGGTTTGGTCTTCTCACGTGGTGTAGTCACGCAGGTAGGCGGGGCTCCGTCGAGTCCTAGATGACCTGCGCAATTCATTTTCTTGTTGTATCTCGGTAGGGGCGGTCATCTTTTTGGCTGCTCCTGCCTCTGAGCGAACCGGCTGGATGATCGGGCCGGTTCCTTCGCCGCGGCTCCCGCCTGGGCCTACCGGGTCGGTTGAGTCGCGGATTCCGCCGCTCCCGCTTGGCTTCTCCGGGTCGGTAGAGCTGGCCAGACGGTTCTTCTCTGGCTGTGACTCGTGAAGGCTGCGTTCTGGTGAGTTTTTAATTTTTATTTGTTCTTGCGGTTGTTTAACCGGGTGTTCCCTCCCCCCTTGGTTCGTGTCTTGGGGGTTGAGGTTAGTCAATGTTCGTGATCGGAGCTGGTCGATATGTCGTTTCCAGGCTCGCCCGTCGGTGGTTTGGAGCCGGTACGACTTTGGACCAGTGATCTGAGTTATGACGGCTGGGATCCATAGGGGGTCCCCCGTCATGTTTTTGGCGTATACTAGGTCGCCTGGTTCAAATGTCCGATACCTGGAGCTGGAGTCTGGGGGCTGTTCCGGGTTGTAGGTTGGGTGTAGGCGGTCGAGTGGGGATCGCAGCTTCCTGCCCATCAGGAGCTCAGCAGGGCTCTTGTTGGTGGTTGTATTTGGCGTGATGTGCTGTATGAAGAGCAGCCTGTTGATCTTGTCGTTGATCTCCCCGTGGTCCATTTTCCGGAGGGTCTTTTTTGTAAACTGGACCATCCGCTCCGCCCTACCGTTCGCCGCCGGATGCGCCGGTGCCGTTAACGCGTGGCGGATGCCTTTTTCTGCCAGGAATCGTTCAAAATCGATGGATGTAAACTGTGGTCCGTTGTCCGAGACAACGACGTCTGGGAGGCCGTGGGTGGCAAACAGCTTACACAGTTCTTTAATGACGGCCTCCGTGGTGGTGGATTTCATGTCGGCCACCTCTAGCCAGTTTGAGTATGCGTCAACTGTGATTAAAAAGGTGTGGCCATTTGTGGGGCCGGCAAAGTCTAAATGTATTCTGGACCAGGGTCCCCGAGGTGTCTCCCAGTCCCGGATAGGTGCCGTGGGTGGGCTGGATCTGGTCTCCTGGCACCGGTGGCATTTGGCGACCCATGTTTCAATTTGTCTGTCCATGCCAGGCCACCAAGCGTAACTCCTGGCCAGGGCTTTGGTCCTGACGATGCCAGGATGACCCTCGTGCAACATCTCTAGGACCCTGTTCTGTAATTTAGTCGGAATTACCACCCTGTCTCCCCAAAGGATACATCCTCTCAGTAGTGAAAGTTCCGTCTGGCGCTGGCGGAAAGGTTTAAAAGTCTCGTTATCGTCTTTTTCCGGCCAGCCTTTTTGCAGCCAATGTAAGATTGGCGCTAAGTGTTTGTCCTTAACCGTTTCCCTCGCTATGTCCGATGCGGTAATGGGTAAACACTCGATGGACAGGGTATTTGTTGTTGGTGCAGGGTCAGGGTCAGAGTCAGGTAAGGGGGAACGGCTTAAAGCGTCCGCGTGCGATATCTTCTTACCTGGCTTGTGTAGCAGTTCATAGTTGTATGCTGCCAGGAATTCAGACCATCTTGTCATCCGGGGTGACAAGATGTTTGGTGTGGGACGGTTTCCCGCGAGAATGCCCAGCAACGGTTTATGGTCAGTCACTATTTTGAATGGGCGGCCATAAAGGTACTCGTGGAAACGCTTAACGGCGGCCACTATAGCCAAAGCTTCTTTGTCCAGCTGGCTATAGTTCCGCTCTGGTTTAGTCAGAGTTCTCGAGAAAAATGCGATAGGTGCTTCTCTCTGGTCTGGGAGGGTATGGCTGAGGACAGCGCCGACGCCGAAGGGTGATGCGTCGCAAGTGACAGCTACAGGCAGGGTTTCGCAGAATTGCATTAGGACGGCATCAGAGGTGAGGAGGTCTTTGGTCTTTTGAAAAGCTGTTTGTTCCCGTCTCCCCCAAGTCCAGGCTGCCTTCTTGTCCAGGAGTCTATGTAAAGGTTCCGCTGCCGTAGCCTTTTGAGGTAGGAAGACATTATAGAAGTTTAGTAAACCTAAGAACGCTTGCAGCTCTAATTTGGACTTTGGGGTGGGGGCTTCTTTGATGGCCTTTACTTTTTTCGTTGTGGGGTGGATGCCCTGCTGGTCTAGGAGGTAGCCCAGAAACTCTACTTGTTTTGTACAAAGTTGGCATTTTTCGCGTTTGACTTTAAGTCCTGTTTCTTTAAATTTCGTTAAGACTTGTCTTAAACGGTTTTCTAGTTCAGCTTCATTTGGCGCCGCCACTAATACGTCATCGAAGTAGGGCACCACCCCCTTGATGCCTTGCAGCAAGCGTTCCATCAGGCTCTGGAAGATGCCTGGTGCCACGCTGACCCCAAATTGAAGTCTGTTACATTTAAAAGCCCCCCGGTGGGTCACTATTGTTTGGGCCTCTGCCGTTTCCTCGTCCACAGGTAGTTGTTGATAGGCTTGTGCGAGGTCGAGCTTAGCAAAAACTTTGCCCCCTCCCAGTGAGTGCAGTAAATGTTGCACTACCGGGACTGGGTAGGCGCTTTGCTGCAACGCGCCATTTAGAGTGGCCTTATAGTCCCCGCAGATTCTCACGGACCCGTCTGGTTTTATTGGGGTCACTATAGGGGTTTCCCATCTGGCGTGATCTGTCGGTTGTAACACCCCTTGTCTGACGAGCTTGTCTAGCTGCTCGTCGATTTTGGGCTTTAATGCAAAGGGTACCCTTCTAGGCTTAAGCCGCTTCGGGGGAACCCTTGGGTCTAAATCAAATGAAATAAGGGGCCCCTGGTACTTGCCCAATTCTCCATTGAAGACCTCCTGGAATTCTTCGGTTAGCCGCTGTTCCCAAGCTTCAATGGATACGTGGTTGACACCTGTCAGCGCGATGTTAAGCGGAGCAAACCATTGTAACCCCAGCAGGCTAGGGCGGTCGCGGTCGACTATTGTGAGTGGAAGTTGTTCTGTATGGCCTTTGTAGGTTATGTTAAAGTTCTTGGTGCCCACTACCGGAACGCGATTACCTTGATAGTCTTTTATGATGATTTTTTGGGCAGGTACGTTTCTTCTTTGTAGTGTAGGCACTAGTTGCTTGATTTCGCGCCAAGCAATCATAGAAAGGTAGGAACCGGAGTCCACTTCCATCTTACATGGTCGACCCTCTATGTGAACTTCTACGTGAACCTTTCTAGCTCCGTCGGAAATGGCGTGGCCAATGGTCACCGTCTGGTGGGTTTCCTCTTTGCGCCGGCTGTCACTGCTTCTTTGCGATCGTTGTCTCTGGTCCCATCGACCCGTTGGCTGGCGCTCTCTGGCTCTGGGCGGGGAGTTTTCTCTCTTCCTGTCAAGTTGTTCTCGTTTGGGCGGGCTGCGGGGTTTTTTCTGGCGGCAAACTCGAGCGATGTGGCCTCGTCGGTCACAATGCCTGCAGATAGCGTCGAAGAATCGGCATTCTGACCTGGGGTGGTCGCCGCCGCAACCGGCGCAGTTGGTCCTCGACCTGCGACCTCTTTGGCTTCGCTGTTCGCCTCGTCCCATTTGTACACGGTGTATGTCCTCCTCGTCATCTGACGCGCTGGAGGTTGATTGGTATTCACCGTAGTGTGCGGTCGCTTCGCTTCTGGTGTCGGCCGGCCTCGCGGGGTTGTTGTTCCCGCCCTTCGCGTCAGATCTTCGCATGGTGTCTGCTGACGTGCGGGTGGCTTCTGCTGCTGCGGCCGCAGTGAGGGCATCGGCTAGGCTGATGTCGCCTTTTGCCATGAGACGGCTCTGGAGTGTCGGATCCCATAGCCCGAGCACGAAGCGGTCTCTGATGAGACTATTAAGCCCTTCAAACTCACAGAGTCCTCCCAGGCGCCGTAATTCAGCGACAAAGTCGCTTAATTTCTCGTTCGGTTTCTGGTTTCTGCGGTAGAACTCGTTTCGCCGTATCAGGATGGGGACCTCGGGGGCGTAATGGCGTCTCAGTATGGGCTCGAGGACGTCCCAGTCTATGGCGGTTGCGTCTGCTGGTTTGGCCAATGCCTTGGCCATCTGGAAGACTTCTGGTCCACAGTGTGTGAGAAAGACGGCGCGTTTTAGCGGGCCCGGGGCGTCCTTCATGCCGGCGCATTCCAGATACATCCGGAATCGATCCGAGTACGATTCCCAGTCCTCGGCGGCGGGGTTGAAGGGAGCGGGCGGTGCTATTTTCGCCATCTTCGCTGTCGCTGGTTCTTAAACGGATACGGGGTTCGGTTCAAAGGCGAGATCCCATCCTCGTCGCCAGTGTCGTATCCGCAATTAAGACTCGTAGTCGGTGACTTTCAATTCAAGCTCTTTATTAACACTGGTGGAACCGAACCGCCAAAGACAAAAAGCTTGCGGCTTTTATATCTTTGGCTTCGGCGGCCGCGGCCAATGGCAGCGATTCAAGTCTCCCGCTCTCGGCTTAAACCAATCGCGGGAGACTCCAATCGGGCCAATCAGGCGCGGCTCGCCTGGCCAATCAGAAATCCCCGCGCCTTAGCCAATCAAGGCACGGGGATTTCGAGTAGTCCATTTGCATACATGACACCTATGAAGTTTATACTCAGTACCAGGGCTCATCCAATGTTTTAAGTTATTACATTTCATTTATTTTATTTGCCAGGAACCGTCCCTTATCATTTATTACATCAGCCCCGTGTAATTAAACAGCTCAAACCCACTGAGATAGTTAACCTTGCTTAAGAAGGCATCAAGAGGCCCGAAAGTAGCAGCTCCAAAAAAAATCCCAAAACACCCCAAAATTACACCAGTTAATTAACAGATTCCCATTTGAAACCCACCAGATGGGTTGAATTGAGTCCCCCCACATCTTCATCAGTAGTGCCACAGTTCAGGAGAAAAACGGGTGGGAAATCATACTAAGCTATTGAGCTCTTCTACCTCCGGCTGTTACGATCCCGTAAAAGAGCTAATCCTCTTCCAAATTAAGGGAACGTGGAGCTTGGATTGGAATCGGGGCCCTCGAGCTAACACTCAATCGAGCCGGGGGACCACGGGGCCCGTTTCTAGATTAGCTGCGCCTCTCGTAGTTCCGCGGGTGCAACTTGATCGTTTGGGCCTGGCCTTTTGTGTTTCGCGGGCACAAGGTGCCAGGGTGGCTTAGTGTTTGCGTGTATAGCTTTATTCGGAAGTAAATCAAGTGACTCGGGCTTAAGGTGTGCAAAAGGCAGCTGTCTTCGTAACAGTCTTTGGATCGCGCGCTGTTTCTCCCTCTTGCACACATACACACATACGTGCGCGCTTACACAAACACGCTCCCCAGAGGAAGGGTACAGTGCAGAGGCCCTTTGCTCCTTAACTACAGCCACCGCAACAGGCTCTGGCCGGACGTTGCCAGCGGGCACCCCTTTGGCTGCAAGCCGCCTCTCGTCGTTGCTCCTGCCGTCACCGCATGCCGCTCTCCCCGAAGCCGACTACTCTTTTCCTCCCCGCGGGCGGAGCGCTTCTCGGAGTCAGGTAGGATCCTCCGAGCGCCTCCAGGCCTCCGTCGGGGAGCGCAAAATGGCGCCGCCGTTGGCCGGAGAACTAGCTTGGGCGCTGTTTTCTGTGAAGGGAGGGGCCGGCCGGGGAAGTAGGCCGGCTCGGAGGCAGCGGGCAGGGCCCAGAAATGCGGCAGCGACTCTCCCGGCTTATTGCTCTCCGAGCCTCCCTGCGGCCGCTTCCTTCAGCGCGCCGGCTTTTCCTGAGACAGCAACAGCAGCTCTTCCTTTGCGGGTACAGCCGCGGGGAGACCGGGACTTGGGCCTGGGGGGAGCGGGGCCTCGAGGTCTCGCCGGGCTCTCCTTTCGCCCGTTCCCAGGTTGTGTAACCGACCTTCCTTCCGGGTGCGAGTGGGATAGTTGCAGCCCCTGCTTGGAGAAAGGGTGAATCGGCGCGAATGCGAATTCTCTGGCGAGGGAGGCGGGAAGAAATTCCCCACTCCCGGGGCCCGAAATCCTTAAAATTTTGAGTTTGAAGGAGGGGAAGGTGAACGGCCACCGGCCTTCTCCCCCTCGCCGTCCCCCGAGAAGCGATTCTCTGCGGACAAAATGGGTGGGATGCCATGCATGCAGGCAAGGTCGGTGGGCGGGTGCGAGTCGCGGCGGTTGTTTATATTGGGGCTAGTAAAGGCGATATAAAGTGGGGTGTGCTGAAGTCGCTTCTCTCTGCTTTTCTGTTGTGTGTCTTGCCGCCCGGAGTCACATTTTGTGGGAGGAAGTTAACGTCATGCTGAACAGGTTTAACTGAGGAGAACTTGGCCAGAGAAGCATCAGATTTCATGGCTTGTTGTTAAGTATTTCTTTCCTTTCCTTTTCGGGTTTTTTTTAAATAGAAAGGTGTCGGTATAGATTTAGATCTCTTTTGCCTCAGAAATCGAGGCTGAGTCATAAGACCGGAAAGTGTCCGCTTTTTTTTTGGTGCATTTCTTTTTCTGTTTTTCATGCCAGTATAATCGAAGCCGGTGTCCAAGTGAAACTGGTTTTCCAGATGAGAGTTTTGTTATTCTTTTTCTAATTTCTTACATTTCTTAGAGTATGTGCAGTTGTTTTATATGGGTTAGTAAGTTTTCATGAAGTTGTCCAAATTATGCATTTAATCTTATGTGAGAGATATACAAATACACTGTTCACTTTTCAATAAAGTGAGCCAATATCAGATCATGAAGAAATATTTTCTATCCACTTTGTAGGTAAATAATTATTTGGACAACTTCATGAAAAAGGAGTAACACCGTTAAAAACTTAATTTAACCTTACATATGTTAGGAATATACAGGACATTGTTATTTACCTTTATTAACAGAAGTTCTTCATTTTGAAGAGCATTATTTCTTTCTGTTCTCAGTTCAGGCAACTCCAGTGATTGACAGATTAAAAATGTAAATAATATGTCATTGCTCCTGTGAGGCAAATTTTAAGTAAATCTCGTTAAAGTCAGTGGGTTTGCAATCATAAACTTCCACTGGAGTCCACTTTGAGCACCCTTTGAGCAGAATGGTTGTGGAGTGGCTGTGTGGGATATTATGCAAAAGCTCTGGGTTTTTTTTCATTATTTTTCAGTTTGAAAATAGAAGCTACTCCAAGTCATTATAGAATTGTGTGGCCTGCAAATCCAATGAATAAAAAAGTTTTCATAGATGCTGACAGTTGAATTATTGTGTGTTTAAATACCAGTATTTGGCCCATTTGATTTCTTATTTGAATAAATCTATGGCTGTACATTGGTTAAGTGTAATAAAAGAACTAAACAGGAAGTTTATTTGCTTTTAGTAGAGTGCAGATGAGGAAGAATAGAAAGGGTATCAAACAAAAGGGCCTTGCCCAAGAGTGAAGATAATGGTACTAAACTACATAGTATTCTAATACACATAACAGGTTGTGTGGAATTTGGTGAATTACAAGTAACTATTTGGACTGCAGAAATTTCATTTTGTTATGCACCAAACATACTAAGGTTAAAATGTTATTTGTAGGGAGTAGAAAGCAAGTGCAGATGTGATAATCTGTTAGTGAAATATTTGAATTTGTAATTACCAAGGAGTTGCCAGAAATAAACAGCATGATCTCACCCACAGTTAAGTATGGATTAATGACATTGGGTTTAATTACACTTAATAGTCATGTTGAAAGAAGTGATATTTCAATACTTTTATTGTGCATAACTTATTGCAGCTGTAGTCCACCAAGTTTTATGCCATTATAAATATTCACAAGGAGGTATAGGAAAGCTGTGGTCTACATATTTGAGTTAAAATCCTCAGTTCTGGGCAGCATTGTTGATATTGAGAAATGCTGAGAGTTGTCTTTAATATTTGGTAGGTCATAAGTTAATCACTCCTGCAAAATATCACTAGGTTGTCTTTTGACATGCGCAGAAGCCACTTGGATGCTTCAAATGTCTTTTTCTTGGTCAGCCAATCAGAATCCTGATAGGTGTTGGAATATTGTGAGCCAAGCTAATGACAAGCATTTGCTCAATTTAATATTTTGATAATATGAAAATTCAGGTGTTGAATTTGGAGGTGAAAACATTAGTGCTATTTGAAAATGTTTTAACAATGCTATATGAAGTGATTGAAACTAGGGAGCTAGTTTTATTCAGCTAAGATGAACAAATGAACAACAGGTGGACACCTTGAGCTGTCTGAAGGGGTGTCACACAAGAGATGTTTGAAGTTGTTCATTGTTGTGTTAGACACTATCAAAGTATGAATAGGTTTGGAAAAGTGGTTGATAGGATTTTTGCTAATGGTTTAAAACAGAATTAGAAAATCTGATATGTTTGTATTCACACAAAAAATTATTATAGGCCATTGACCACTTTCTGTTTGGGACAGGTGTGTCTAACCCATGACCCACAGGCTGCATGTGGCCCTCAACAGGTAGTAATGTGGCCCACAAGTTTGTAAAGTTAATTTATTCTGTGATTGATATGTATTAACTGTGTTACATATTTTGTATGCAGGCCAAGCCAATTTATCTTCACTTAGTATATAATAGATCAGGCAGGCCAAAAGATTGGACACCCTGATTTAGGCCCTGCTTTTTGATTAGATGGCTATAATGAAGGCCTAAACATAGTCTTCTGTCACTTTCCCAGTTGTAGACTTTGTTCCTAAGTTATTGATACATAAAAAGTAGACTCTGCACTTGCAGGAAGAGCACTAGAAAGAAAAAAATGCTATAAAATAAGTGCTTGAATCTGACAGAAAAGGCAATTGTAATCAGTATCCCCATTAGAGAGAATTGCCTTTTCTGTCATTCTCTGACATTGAAATGTTAAATTAATTGGGCTCTAATGCAATTAATGAAACAGAAAAATTATAAATTAAGGAGAAGTAGTTGGAATCTAATATCAAACTACAGAAAATGTTGTAAGAAAAGTATAAATAAGAAATGTATTTCAAGAGTAAATTCTGGATCCATGATATTTTCTATTCTTGGAGAGGAAGGAGAGTGATTATAACAAAGTATAGAACACAAGGTCATGGAACAACAGAGCAGAAAAAGTATGCAGTTCTTTCCAATTCCTTAATAGCAGCATCCCTTTAAGTTATGTGATAAGTAAGTTTAAGAATGATACAGTGGGTAGTATTCAAAACTGTTATTTAATTGTTTCCATAGGGAAGTATTGTTTTTTTTTTCCTGGAATGCTTTTCTTGCAATCTTCAAATGGATCTGTCCCATTTTTTAAATGGAAATTTGTTTTGCCAACTACTTCTGCCATATCACACTTGAACCTATTCTGTTTTGGAGAGCATCCTGCTGATGAACAAAGTTTCAAGCCCCTTTGCATAATTACATTTCAACATTATGTGGAAGAAGTGGGAGACAATACTAGTGATGCAGGATAATAACTTGATATGATTACTATTGCCTGTTTTGCTGAAACTATGGGATTTAACACAATTCACTTGTCAAATATACAACACAGGCAAAATTAGATTGTTTTAATACATATTGTCAGGATCATGTTAATCAAGTTATTTATAATGGGTGAAATTTACTTAAATTATGTATATAAGAATGGAATACCTTTTCACCCTCTGGCTATTCTGCACTAATAGCCAGCAGTAACTGTCAGGATGACTAGTGATGAGTGAAATTGGTAGTTGATGTACTTCCAACATTTAATGAGTTATAGCTCCTCATTTCCACTCTTGGGAGATTTCAGTTCAGTTCAAGTATGTTGTGTGATCAGAGCTTAAACCATTAATCATAATGCCTGTGTTCATACAACATTGCTAAGATACACTACAGCATGGTTTTATGTGATTCCTGACCACACCCTAAGAATATTGTAACTTTTGAATAAACTTCTGAGGTTTATTAACCATATATGCTCACTCATAAAACAGCCACAGGTACAGCTGAATTATTTTGGAATTTTTATTTGCCTTGATACACACAGCAATTTTAGAGTTTTCATTGCTACACCCAATAAATTATTGTGCTTTATATGTCCCCATAAAGCAATTGCCAGAGAATTGTGAACTTTGTGAATGATCATCTCTGCATTGTTGCATTATAGATGAAATCAATGAACACATATTTTTAAAGTGAAGCGTAATTCATTTTTCCTTGTGTACACTCTCTTATTGAAACCACTGCATCACTTTTTTGTTTTCTTTTTCAGCTGGACTATTTTACTCTCGATTTTCTAGCTTATTGCATTTGTATTGTTCTATTTAATTTATCCTATGTTCTGTGAAAATTGCTTCTTCTATGCCTTAACAACACATTCAGAATGCTAGTTTGACCAAACTCTATAGTAGCATTGTTGTTTATTAAACATACGGTATATCTGATTGTGCTTTATTATATCGTAAAACGTTTTTGTAGTAATATAAATAACTTTCTTGGATAAGTGTTTGTGACAAGAATATTTCTATACATTACTTAGGAATAACTTGGTGATATATATTCACTTGCTCTTTGGATATAATCATGGCTATAACTACTTCTCATTTGATTCTTCCTTAGGCGTGAAGTGGTTGCGGAAGGCCATATGTCTTAAAATGTTAGTTGGGAAGCAATTGACGTTACCAGCTCAACAGTGTGTCTCCTGATAAATACTTCCTGTGTTACAGTGCCAACTGATTCATTGTTGCCAACAGTACTATATTGTGAAACCACCAGAAATATAAAGGTATTCTATAGTGTAGCTTTTATATCTGCTTGTAAGACTATCTCCCTCAAATTAGAGTAGGTTTTAATTGATAAAAGCTAGTTTCTTTCAGTAACACTGTTATCTGTTTCTTGTTATGAACTCATGGAATCAGAGAGGTAGTTATGATTTTGCACAAAAAATGCAATTTTCATTAAAACCTATTAAGTACTCTGCTTTCTTCAACCTTTAGCAAATACAGTCTATCAATATAACATTTTAGGCGCAAAGCATAGTTAGTTATCATTTGTTTTCTTATCTTCCAATTCAAGTTACCAAGTCACATGTGGGTTCAATCAGTTATTCCTGCTGCATATTGAACAAGAATGATTTCCCAGGTATTAATTGCTTTAATGTTTCCACCATTTAATTATTATTACTAGTACCATGATTTACCCCCCAAAATAGGACCTACCCCGAAAATAAGCCTTAGCCTGATTTACATGCTGGCATCTAATATAAACCCTGCCCCTAAAATAAGCCCTAGTGAAGGGTGTGGACATGGTTAGCATAGGAGGTGAGCATGCATGGGCCGATGGTGTCTAGCGGCAGCCACAGCCCACACAGTACACCACCACCCCTTCTCTGGCACAGATCATTTGGAAGTGTGATCAAAACTTTCCCAGTACTAAATCTCAGCCTAAAACCTAACCAAATCTATTACCTCCGGGATTATCCAGTTGATCACCTTATCAGCAATCTTACCCAGAAAGAGAAAGTTGCAGACTACATGATAGTTATCAAAAATAATTGGTTCCAAAGATAACCTCTTTAAGGAGCATGTGGTAAATTGCTAATAATACCAGAAAGTTAACATTAAATTAGTACTTTCAGCAGATTGATATGCTGGTGAGACCAGCTACTCTTAAATAATGAGGAAAAAAATATTTTTATTGACTGACAGGGCACAAATTTAATGTTTATTTTGGGAAATATATAATTAATTCAGTATTCACCTTCAGAAGAATCATTTCCAAGATGAGCTGGTAATTTATAATAGAAGAACTGGTATTTAGAAGAAGGACTCTAATTTGCTAAAATTGTGACTAATGAAATGCTCCCAAGCTTTAGTTTCCATTTAAGTCAAGACAATGATTTTTATTGGCTTCAAAAGGCATTGTGTTTCTTTTTGTCAGCTTTATGAATTTCTCACATATCAGCAATTTAACTTCTGCTTACAATTCTCCTATGTTGTGTTAATTGAAGACTTGTTTTAATTAAAAAATGAGGTTAACATAGGTTGAAAGATCCCATATGTATCCCATCAGCAGATTCTCTTGCCAGACTTGAGAATATCAGCATTCAGAGGCCATTCTTCTAAAACAATATTTGATGGGCTGTCTATAGCTATAGAACACCTTGGGCAAATCCCAGGATTTCATTTTTTAAAACAAACACTCTTCCGCTGGGGGGTTTTCAAGTGAAAAAGTCACTATTCTGGTGGCTTTGAAAAGTGGAGGAAAATTGTTTCATTTAATCATATTCAACATTAATGTACTATAGTTATTTACTTAAAGAAGAGTCTTGCATAGCAGTATTACTTAATGGAGTAGCCAGTCATGTTATGTGTGGATTCAAAATTTAGGATAGCTCTCACAACCCATTACTATTTATTTCTTAATAGGAAAATAGTTTTTTTGTTTGTCCTTATGTTTGCTGATAGAGAAATACAAAAAGGAACAAAAAAGACATACAACTGGCTATAACATAGCCACTCTTTCAATATTATTAATATCTTTCAATATTATTAGTTGTTGGTTGGAAGATGTTGGCTGCCTGCTTATTATAAAACCTAAATAGATGTTCTTTTTCCTTCCATTACCTGTTTTCTCTTTCCCTTGATTTATCTCCATCCAGTTTTGTCTGCCTGTTTTCCACTTTTCATTCCTAATTCAGGAATTGTCACAATTTCACCAGCTTCTCTACCTTGTTTTTTCCTGAATGCTATTACCGGACAAAGAAGAATTTTTCTATGCATATTTGCATTTCTGTATGTGAAATTGTGTGTGAAAAAAATGGGAAAGTGCCTTCGGAATCAATATTGTGAATTGAGTACCTTATTTTATAGGCATTTAATTTTAGTTAGTTATTAAATCGAGCAATAAAATATTTTTGTTCTGATTGCTGTTTGCGGTGGGGTATGGCTTCATTTATTTACAAGTATATCACTTTTGGGGTAAAGGATGAGGAAAAAATTGGGCACTATGCAGGATTTTCATCTGTGTTAATTGTTTACTGCCTTCTTTTCCTTTTAGAGGGGTCATTTTAAACTCCGAATAATCACATTTTGAATAAATATATTAGCTATAGAGTGCAAACTGGATTAGGCTGAAAGTAAACATTTTAGTCAGTAAAAGATTAGTCAGAATTGTCATTTGCTACATCACCCTTCAGTGGCTCTTATATGTCATCCAAAAAATTCACTGTTATTAAATTTATATAAAATATATTCATTGCTAGCATCTCATTGAGTAACAAGGGGTTCTGAATTCAGGATAACTTTTGCTAGGTGTATTCAAATTACTTTTAACAATTTTCATATTCCAAAGAGCTTGGTTTTAGGAGATTACAGGAGTGCATTTATAATAAATGTAATTACATCACTCATCTTCTTTAGCTCTTCATTCCAAACATTGGCCAGGACATCTAATATATTTCTTGGATGATATTTTGGAATTCTAAAGTTTTCATGATAGTGGATAATTCAATTTTGCCAACCGTCTTTACATGTGCCTCAGGCTGATGTAATGATGCTTTAGTTCAGTATTTGAAATGTAAGATCAATGGAGTCTATATGATAATGACAAGCATTAGTGTATGACGTTAAGCAGATCCAATTTACTAACATCCTGAACTTCACTTGCCTGAATGAACTCTGCTGAGAATGTTAGCATTATTCACTATTATAAATTAGTGGTACTCACACTTCTGAGTTTCTTTCATCATCATGCTGTCTGTTAGATGCTTGCTGTACTGGCTAAATTCTTAGGCTATCCCTGGATCTAATATAGAAGCTTCCACAGTAAGGCCAGTCTTATAGAGGTCTGTGCAACTTCTCTTTCCCAAATATGATATGAAGTAAACTCCATCCAGTTAAGTCACTTAATTTAAAGGTTCCTAATAATTGAAAAGGAGTTAAAGAATTTCTGAAAGTGATTAAGAGATGTGGCTAAGTGAACCATACGTCCAGACTATGTTATGGCTGTAAACTTGATTTCAATTTGAATTCCCAGCTGCTCACCCATGAACTAAAAAGCCTAAATTCCTGCAGTCTGCTCACAAGGAGCAGTTCTTTGAAGTAGTGGATTATTTTAATAATCTCTTTTTTGCAGAGAGACTTCATTGGCCAAAAATTCACCATCTGGCTGCCAATCTCTGCTGCAATGACATACCTGTTCCTTTAGAGACATCTAGATTATCATGGATCTGAATAGAATAGAATAGAATTCTTCATTGGCCATGTATGATTAGACACACAAGGAATTTGTCTTGGTGCAAATGCTTTCAGTGTATATAAAAGATACATCCGTCAAGAGTCAAGAATCATCAGGTCCGGCCGGTTCCGCATGGCTTTGGTGGCAGCAGGAATTCGTGACCGTTCGCGATTCCTGCTGCACTTGCCGCTGAGGTACCCCCGATCCAAATGGGTCAGGGGGATATGGCTGCCCTGTAGGGACAGCCGAAGAGAGAGGGGAGCCGGACAGGGGGTTGGGGGTGTCGCAGACCCCCTCCTCGTCCGGAAAAACCCCTTTTTCCCAAGGTGGTGGAGCGGCGGTCAGCAATGGCCACCACGAAGTAGCCTGCAACCGGGTAAGATCGTGCTGGAGGAAGCAAGAAAAGTGAAAGTGCTGGCTGAGCTGGGTCAATCAACATCTTTTAAATTCGCTGGAACTGAGCTGTCTGAATTGCTGGAGGATACATTGTATCCCTAAGAAGATCGAAAGCGGCGGAGAAGCTGTTAAAGGGAACTTTTTTTTCTTCACTCTCCCACCCCATGGAAACAGCAGATGAAGATTTGAAATTTGTTTGGGCACTGAAGGTGAACTATTCTGAAAGTTGAAGTTAAGGGACAAAAGAGTTCTTGGACATTGGACTTAAAAATTTAAGAAATTGGAAAACCCTTATTAGAGGTATGGATTTCTGATCATTTAAAAATTGATGTTGCAAGTGGGAAGGGAGAGAAAAAAAATTGGAGCAGAAGTGGAAAAAGGAGGAAATTGCCTAGAATCTCAAAGAAAGAAATATGGTAATTGGACCTCTTTGATTAAACAGTAACCCCAGAAAGAGAAATAGAAGAAGGAAGAAAAGTATTAACTTTTGGAACTTTTTTTGAATTATTTTTGATTAAAAATACTTGGTTGGTTGTTTTGGGGAAAGTTTCTCTTTTCAGGATGGCATCGCTTGTGGATGAACTAAAGACTGAATATAAAAAATATAAAAAGGAAGAACAAGATGGAAAAGATACTTTGGGCACTTTATTTCAATTTTTAGAAATGGCGTTATGTACTTATGAAAAGTTGATTATGCAGCAGAATGACTGGGACAAAGAAGAAGAGGAACAAGAAGCCATCTTTGATGAACAATGGGTTTTTTCTGGGGAGGAGGAGAAAGAGGATAAGAAAAAGGGGATATTAAGGTTTGAAAAAACAACCAAAAAAGAGAAAAATGAGAGGAAAGGTAGATGCAAGGTTAGAAAGCAAAGGAAAGGGAGTAAGAAAAGGGAGGAGGAGAGACAAAGGGGTAAAAAGGGCAAGGAGAAGAATAAGCAAGAGAGAAAGGGGGGGGGAGAAGCCTCAATGGTGGGAAGCAAGATCTAAAGAAAAAAAGTTTATTCAGAGACAATGGGTGAATCTAATTAAAGATAAAAGGGGGATCCTGGAAGGTACATAAGATTGTGTTTTTATATGTGTATTTAGAGTATAAAATTTATTGTGTAATTTTAGAATGTACTAAACAGAATCCCAAGATAAATTAAGTGTTATATGAAGTACTTTTAAGTTAGGGTAATGAGTTAAAGGCGTCACTCCAATTAGTGTATAGGAGAAGTATAGTAAAAGAAAAAAGATGAATGGATAGTTGGAAATAGAACAGACAAAGAATGTTATTGAAAATGGTAATAAGATATGGAAGGATATATAAAGGTTTTGTTATGTTTTTTTGGGTTTTGTATGTTGATAAAAGGCAATAAAATATTAATTAACAAATAATTTGGATGAAAAGGAGAAGTTGGGATAAGGTACAAAGTTAAATAGATAAAGTAAATATTGATATTATAATTGGGAATCATTATGTTCTATTGGTTTTCTTCTTTAATTATCACTATTTTTTTAAGAAAAGAATTTATAAGCTGTTATGCCTTGATTGTTTGTGCACTGTTTTTGTAAAATTAATAAAATTTGTTATAAAAAAAAAAGAGTCAAGAATCATCAGGTACAACACTTAATAGTCATGGGTACAATAAGCAATCAAATCATACTAGGAAACAGTCAGTATAAATTGTAAGGATACAAGCGACAAAGTTACAGTCATACAGTCACAAGTGGAAGGGTTGGGCGATAAAGAGTGATAAGATTAATAGTAATAGTAATGCAGACTTTGTAAATAGTTGGACAGTGTTGAGGGAATTATTTGTTTAGCAGAGTGATGGTGTTCGGGAAAAAACTGTTCTTGTATCTAGTTGTTCTGTGTGTAGTGCTCTATAGTGTCATTTTGAAGGAAGGAGTTGAAACAGTTTATGTCCAGGATGTGAGGGATCTGTAAATATATTCACAGCCCTCTTTTTGACTCTTGCAGTATACAGGTCCTCGATTGAAGGCAGGTTGGTAATAATTGTTTTTTCTGCAGTCCTAATTACTCTCTGAAGTCTGTGTCTGTCTTGTTGTGTTGCAGAACCAAACCAGACAGTTATAGAGGTACAAATTATAGACTCAATAATTCCTCTGTAGAATTGTATCAGTGGCTCCTTGGGCAGTTTGAGCTTTCTGAATTGGTGCAGAAAGAACATTCTTCATTGTGCTTTTTTGATGACGTTTTTGATGTTAGGTGTCCTTTTTAGGTCTTGTGATATGATAGAACCTAGAAATTTGAAAGTTTCTACTGCTGATACTGTGTTGTCTAGTATTATAAGAGGTGGTAGTATGGGAAGGTTTCTCCTAAACTCTACCACCATTTCTCCGGTTTTGTGTGTGATCAGTTCCAGATTGTTCTGGTCACACCACGAGGCAAGTTGTTCAACCTCCTGTTTGTATGCGGATTCATCGTTGTCTTGAATGAGACCAATCACTGTTGTATCATCTGCAAACTTCATTATTTTAACAGGTGGGTGGTTTGAGATGCAGTCATTGGTATATAGGGAGAAGAGAAGTGGAGAAAGCACACAGCCTTGCGGGGGGTCCCTGTGCTAATTGTACAGGTATCAGATTTGATTCTGCTGAGCTTCACCTGCTGCTTCCTATCTGTTAGGAAGCTTATGATCCACTTATAAGTGTGTTCAGGTACTGCTAGCTGGTTTAGTTTAGTTAGAATAATGTTTGGAATGATGGTATTGAATGCTGAACTGAAGTCTATAAAGAGGACCCATGCATAGGTATTTGTGTAGGTAGGTACCTATCTAAATGATTCTGGATAGTTAATAATATTAAAAACAGTGAAACCATATTCAAAATTAAACAAAACAGCAGCTAAGAGAAAATAAAAAACAAACAGCACAGTCAGGAAATTTGATCCATCCAACATTCAGGCTCCCAAGTTCTAATATAGAATCAAACCTTTGAGGCTTTGTGGAAAGCCAGCAGAATCAGGACCAATCTGATCTCCAGATTTCAGAAGTTGGGCACCAGAACAGAAAAGGCTCTATTGAGTACAGCCTAATGGCAACATCACCACCCAACTAACTGTGTTTTACTGGTTGTTAGATATGTGTTGTATTATTGGTTTTAACCTAGGAAGCAAACTTTTGTTGCAATTTTTGTAATTTATGTTTTGAAATCTACAATGAAACGCTTTTGATGTATGAGCCATTATAACAGCTATAATTCTCTAAAGCACAATTTCTGGTCTATGGCACATGGAAAACAGTGCTGGGTAATGCGGTGTGGACTCCAATTAGTATGAGAATGAGATACTAATTCATAACAGCAAAAGAAGAATAGTGCTAGAAAAGCGATGTATTTTTAGTATCTGATAACAATAAAGTTCAAGGCCACTTGCTATCATTTTTTAAAAATCTAATTTTGGATTGTAAACATAATAGTTTTAAGCATGTTTTCTTAGCTTCAGGCTGTTGTTGACTTGTTTTCTTCCCAAAAAGGAAACAAAAAGATTTCTTGATTTTCATAACTGTCAGGAAAATGATTGGGAGTTGGTATTGAAGGCTGTCTACTTTAGTCAATTTTATCAGACTAAAAGACTGTGATTTCTGTTTTCTGTAGTTCAGTATTTATAGAAATTTTAGAGGATTAACAATATGCTTATTATATAAACTTTCTGTAGTGATTTCTCACAAGTTTCTTGTTTTCTTCTGGGAATGCTGACATACCTAGTTTTCCTAAGATACCTATGTTAGTAACCAAGAAAATTCAAAGGAGGATGAATGTCATACTACATGGTTGAAAAATAGATTGAAGGTCCATAGTTTTAGATTTTAATTCTATACAATTGATGTTTCTGGAAATGGATTGTTATGACATACTGTATTGAATGATAATGACATAGCACATGTAAAACTGATACCATGGCAACTTTAAATGTCTACACATTGGGCAGTATCTGAAAGCTATGAAGAACTTCCAACAAAGGCAGCCAGGGAAAAAATGTGTTTTTGAAAGAAAAATCATTGAGAATCCAGAGCTTGCTGTGCTTTCAATGAGTGAAGTAAATGACACGCTGATAGGATATAATGTCTCTGTGTATCCTACTGATATTATGGCAACCTTTATTATTGCAGCTCTTTAATTTTATAGCAATCTGACTCCCTTCTCAGTTTGATTTTTTCTCATATCAGA
This sequence comes from Hydrophis major, assembly GCA_033807585.1. Classification (NCBI taxonomy): domain Eukaryota; kingdom Metazoa; phylum Chordata; class Lepidosauria; order Squamata; family Elapidae; genus Hydrophis; species Hydrophis major. The sequence goes on along the minus strand of CM066331.1, from coordinate 84,118,673 downwards.
CTACCATCCCAGCTGGCATAAAATGTCATTATAAAATACTTATTAGACAAATTAGAAGAAAGAATTTTGCTTTATTGTTTGATTTGCTATGTAGTTCAAAATGAATTTAGCTGGAAAAAAACGTATATGTGATTTTTAAGCATAGAATTCTAATGTTAACAGCCAAGGTCTGTTTTATATATTTGGGTCGCCTATAGTAAGTACAGTGCGGAGTTCCAGGGATCTTTAATGAAGAGCCTATACCATAGAACTCAATTTCATTGAGGGCCACATCAGGGTTACGTTTAATCTTGAGGGGGGCATGGCCAGCTTGACATCACTCGTTGGGGATGCCTATGGTGGCCCAAGCGCTCTGCCACTGAAAATGGACTCCCGAGCTCTGTTTTTGGCTGCGGCAGCCTCCTGCAACCGTCTGCCAGTGAAAAAATAATTTTCGTCATTAGAGGGTTTCAGGAGGCCGTCGCAGCCAAAAACGGAGCTTGAGAGCCCATTTTCGCTGGAAGAGCCATGGGCCGATCCTTCACTGTTTCCAGGGTGGCCCTGCAGGCCAGATCTAAGCACCCCATGGGCCATATCCAGCCCCCGGGTCTTGAGTTTGACACCCCTGCCATAGAATATAGATTACTTTGTTGTGCACTCAATTATTAATAATTTTGTGACCAGTGAAGGTAGAGCGTAGGAATATGGAATTTAATTTGCTATTCATCTAGTTTTAGCCATGAAATATTTTGCTCCATTACTGCTGATGAAATTTACCATTTTGTTTCTATTTTCGCCCAGCTTTCTTTTTGCTTAACTTCTTAATTCTTTTTAATACTTAATTCTTTATTACTATAATAGAATAGTACAGTTTGTAAAATGCAACTATTTGATTCTTTCTTTATATTTCTTAATATAGTGTCATAGAATATGAGCAGGTTTTTTCCCTGTGTGGAATTATTTAGCATTTTGTAATATATTGCTTTTCTGCTCTAGAAAGCTGATGCATTTTGCATTTGTCTTAAAATTTCAGGATGGTGTGCTGCTATCATGAAGTAGATAGCTGTTGGGAACAAATAATTCAGCACTTTGCAAATGGAAGTACAAGTCATTTAGATGATTTAGGAAAATTGGTAATGTTTTGCTAATATTGTTAAGTGGATAGGATGAAGAAGATATGCTGTTTTCTTCAGAGTTATAGTTTAAAAATTAATCTAATATACAAACAACAAAACCAGGCAATAATGTACAAGGAAGAACAGCCCCACATTACTCTATTCTTCTCATTTTTATCGTTGTTCCTGCATTATATCTTTTTACACACACATACACACACACACACACACGATAATCCAAATAAAAAGTTTATATATAAAATATATATTTGTTTTATATGTGTGTGTGTATAATTTTACTCAGATTATCAAAATATGAAACAAGTGAAAATAAATATAATAGGGAAGAGGGAGGGGAAAAAGGAAATAAAAGTATAAGGGAAAGGGGGGGGAAAAGCGTTAACTTTTATCTCTTTTCAGTACGGATTGCTTAACAAATTTTGGGTTCGATTGTGGCCTAAGTCGAGGACTATCTGTACTTCATATATACTAGCATTTTTTATTACAATAATAACAAAATTATAAGCAAATCCCAAAATAACGTAAACTTATCTAATCAGCAAATCCCAAAGTCAAAATTTCATTTTTTCTGTCTGGAGCACAACATCTAGAAGAAGTATTCCTTTATTATATCTAAGCGCAGTTTAATTAGCAATAGAATATTGCAAGAACAAGCACTGAAAATGTGATCATTGCATTTCTTGAGGTTCAGACAAAGGCATAATCATGCAAGGAATCCTACATGAATGACCCCAGTGTTCATGTGTGCTACAGTTAATTCCTTGTAAGTGCAGGTCATGAACTGAATGGATTTCTCACTGATCCTTGCAGGAGAATTTTGGCATTATAAAATGTGTCTATCTTGGTCAATTCACTAGTGTTCTGACTAACCTTAAATTGTTGATTTGGGATTCAAAGAGCCATATAAATCTAAGCATGGCCTGCTAAAACAAATGATAAGTTGAGTGCTATTATATTATGGTTTGAGTGGAGTAGTGTTTTTATTTAGGTAATTAATTGCGTATTGTATTAACAGTTTTATTTAACTTAGAATTGGCTTTGGAAAACAGTCTTATTATTAATCAGTAGTTATCAGGGATACAATTAAGGATAAATTGAAATGAAACAATTGTTAAGCAAAATTTTGCCCCATTTTATGACTTTTCTTGCCACAATTGCTAAGTGAATCACTGCAGATGTTAAGCTATTAACACAGACGTAAGATGAATCTGGCTTTCCCATTACTTTGCTTGCCAGATGGTCACATAATATCATAAATATGAGCCAATTGCTAAGCATCTGAATTTTGATCGTGTGATGATGGGGATGCTACAACAGTCGTAAGTGTGAAAAAGAGTCATAAGTCACTTTGTTCAATACTGTTTGTTCAATACTGTTATAACTTCAAACGGTCACTAAATGATCTTTTGTAAGTCAAGGAGTACCTGTAGCCTGTAAAATGAGTTACCTTAATAAACTGAATCCATTACAATATTTTTAAGTCCGTGGATAAAGTATTTTAGATCTGGAACTGTGTTTGGAAGTTGTAGTAATGTATTTATCAGAGTTTGCAGTCCTGGCTACTAGCTTGGCTGGCTTCAAAAAGGACTGGACCTCATAAATGAAAATAATCTGTGCTAGATAGATCAGTGCTATCAGCCTGTGGTGATAGCATGAATCCCTCTGAAGGCCATCTCTTGGGAGATTAGAGGACTTTCTTGTGCAATTGGTTAACTATTGTAAGAACAGATTGCTGAACTAGGCCAGAGTTAGGCCAGAGTCTGATGCCGTAGGACACTTATAATCTTATGTAATATTATCTTAAATTATTTGAATCTAACTTTTCCTGATATCTTCCTATTTTCTTTAGCCTTCCGCAGGAAATATACTACAAAATGAATGATCTTGCTATCAAAAGAATAACAAATGAAATTATCAAATCACCTGAAGATAAGCGAGAATATCGTGGATTAGAACTAGCAAATGGCATCAAAGCAATGCTTATCAGTGATCCCACTACAGACAAATCTTCAGCTACACTTGATGTGCACATAGGTATTTAATCAAATGTTTTGTTTTGGTTTTATATTGTATGATAACACAGGGTCACAAAATCTTTTACGTACGTGACTTAAGTACAATTATAAGTTTGCTTGCAAATTTCACTAACATTTTCCCCCAAGAGTCAGTGGTTCAAATTAGAATTGATTTAGTCAGATTTGTATGTTTGCTGGGCACAGCCAAGATTTTTATGTTATTTTATAAACTTACATGTAGCAAAAGACCACCAAGAAATTAGATAAAAAATATAAGTAATCATAGGTTACAAGAAACAAAAAAGCAAGCAGGAAGAAAGTAAAATGGTAATAATAGAAATCGTAATGTAATAGTAGTGGATCCAGCAACTTCTAATTGTGTTTATTGTAGTATAGAATTTTGTTTATATTTTTCAAAAAGCTTGCAGAGAATGAAATAAACCACTAACCTAATAGCAATGTTTCTAAATATTTTCCTTTTATTTTTATGTAAAATAAAGTCTTGATTGACTTTCATGCAGTTTAGTTAACATTTCTTTTTTCTTTGCAGTTTCAAATGCTTGCATAATATCTTCACCTTTAATTTGTTAATAGTATATATTACTATGACTTCAGTGGAGATTTACGTGGAACAATAGTCTGAAGAAATTGTGTAGTAGCTCATATAACTAGCATTTAGCTGCAGAGTAAATAAATCTACTTAATTTATTTCATATGTTGATATTTTTTGAAGTAAATAAAGTTTCCTATACCACATTGATTTTTTACAACTTTCCTATTTAAAAAAAAATCAAATCTAATTATAGAAGTTTGACAGTATTTCTTCAATAAAACTGAAACATTTATAATGGCTTGTTATATTTCTTTTTCTCTCCACAAGGATCGTTATCTGATCCCATTAATATTCCTGGATTAAGCCATTTTTGTGAACATATGTTATTTTTGGGAACTAAAAAATTCCCAAAAGAAAATGAGTACAGCCAATTTCTCAGTGAACATGGAGGGAGTTCAAATGCTTTTACCAGTGGAGAGCACACCAACTACTATTTTGATGTCTCACATGAACACTTAGAAGGTGCTCTTGATAGGTAAGCATATCGTAATTATTCAGTGAGTATATTGTTGACCACTGTGTGATTTTTTTTACTGTGAAGAAAAGTTCTATTTAATGTACTCTGTACTTCAAGCATAACCTTTATTAGGACAGTTGAAATTTTAAGTGAATATAGTTATAATTCTTTTTCATACAACTTGGAAAATATTGAATTTTGCAAAAGAAGAAAAAATATATGTATCCCAAGATAATATTGCAAGATCCAATTATCAGAACCAAAGGTTTATTCTTCCAAGCTTTCGGGCATGTGCTGAAGCTCATCCTCATGAGGATGGGAGAATGGGCTCCAGCACAAGCCCTAAAACTTGGAAGAGTAAAATTTTGGTCCCAGTGACTGACTCAAATTGGATCCGGCAATATTAAATTTAGTGTTAACTACAAGAAGCTCTCATATGGAAGTAGGAAGACATTTTTACTCAAGATTCTGTTCTATCACCAGGGAATTCTGTCTAGTTTAATTTTTATTGACTTTTGTTGGATTAAAAAAACCGACAGTGAATATTCCCAGGTTTGCTATTATATATATTTCAATAGTTGCTTTCTGGTTTTTCAACTGGTCAGGTTTTATGCATCTTCCCATAGGATAGAAGCTACTTTGATTCTGACAGCTGGGATTTACGTTTTCAAATCTAAAAATTTAAAAATATTTGTTGTTGTTTTTTCATAATAAGCTTTGGGAAAATATCGATATGAAACTAATATGCACTTGCTAAATTCAACTGTGTATGTATGAAATCTATCATTACATTTTATCAGGTAAATTAATGCAGAATGGATTACTCCATAATCCGCTTCATCCTTTTTGTCTTCTTTACCAAGTTGCATAGTGAAATTTTTTTAAAACTTCACAGTTTATTCAGTTAATTTAATAAAGGGACAGCTTCTATGGAGTTTGGATTATTTCTGCTTTTTTGAAGTAATCCTGAAATAATATTAAAATTATATTCAAAATGTTAAAAGTCTTTTTCCAGTTATTTAACATTCATATTTTATATATTAAATAACTGGAAAAAGACTGTTAATGTTTTGGATATCATAGTAAAATGTAAGATGTGATATATAAAAATAGTTTTCCAGGAAGAATAAACTCAGCAGTGCTATAATGTGTAAGACTTGATGTCTGGGTTTAAATTTCCTTACTGCTTTATATAGCTCTGAACTTATATCTGGTAGCCCTTGTTTAATGACCATTTGTTCAGTGACTGTTTGAAGTTGCAATGGTGTTGAATAAAGGAGCTTACAGCTAATCCTTGAAATTCCAGCTGCCACAGCATCCCTGTGGCCATAAGAGCAAAATTTGGGCCCACCCACATTTTTATCCCATTTCTTGTGATAAATCACATCACTTGATTCTCATGGGGAAAGTGCTGTGGAAATGTCCCAAAGATTGTCAGATGAGAGCTACAGTTGGATAGGTGTGTGCTTCACCTGCCAATACTTTATTTTGTGTGCCAGCCAGGTCCTCTTTTGCACATGAGCTGGGTTGTTCTTTTGGGCAATAGCCAGATCCTTCTTTTGTGCACTAGCCAGCGCTTCCTTTTGTGAAAGAAGGACCTCGTTGGTACACAGAAGGACAGTCTTTTCATGATGGCACAGCTGGGGCCATCTTTCACACAGGCCCTTTTTTGTATGCCACTCAGGTCCTTCTTTCAATAAATGTATGCTGGGATGTTCCATATGGGTTGCAAATGCCCATCCCATTCTAACCTCACTTAAATTCTTAAATTGATAATAATTTGTGTTCCATATGAAGCAATTGCTTGAGGGTCATTCTGTGATTTCCAGCTGCAGTGGTCCAGCTGGGTAAATTAATAGAGACATAAGCAGAGGTAAAAATCAAGGATGAACTAAAGTTATCCATCCTGAACTAAAATCTAAAGCGGTGTTCTATACTCCTATACTTATATTTATTATTGTAAACTTCAAAAATGTTATTGTATTTCAGTAAATTAATATGGAAAATATGGGACTTCCTTTGTATAGGTTTGCCCAATTTTTCTTGTGCCCCCTCTTTGATGAAAGCTGCAAAGATAGAGAAGTAAATGCTGTTGACTCTGAGCATGAGAAGAATTTAATGAATGATTCATGGAGACTATTTCAGCTAGAAAAGGCTACTGGAAATCCTAATCATCCATTTAGCAAATTTGGGACAGGTAATTAAGAATGCAATTTTACATTATTTGGTTTATTTGGCTATGAGGATATGATTCCTCATAGTTCAGTTACATTCAGTTATCATGCAAATTAAAATATATGACATATGTTGTAGAATCTTATTGATGATACAGCTTTTATATTTATGATAATTAAATTTCCTTGATTGAGCAATGGAACTGACTTGTCAGAATAGAGCTGGAAGGGACCTTCGAGGTCTTCTAGTCTAACCCTCTGCTCAAATAGGAGACCCTATACCATTTTAGACAAGTGGCTGTCCTCTTCTTAAAAACCTTCAGGGATGAAGCACCTACAACTTCTGAAGGTGAGCTATTTCACTAGTTAATTGTCTTCACTATTAGGAAGTTTCTCCTTAATTCCAGGTTGCTTCTCTCCTTGATTAGTTTCCATCCATTTTTTTTCTTGTTTTGCCTTCTGCTGCTGGAAAATAAGTTGACTCCTTCTTTGTGGCAGCTCCTAAAATACTGGAATACTGCTATCGTATCACCCCTAGTCCTTCGTTTCTCTAGACTAGCCAAACACAACTTCTGCAACCATTCTTCATATGTTTCAGTCTCTAGGCCTTTAATCGTCTTAGTTGCTCTTCTCTGCCCTTTTCCCAAAGTCTCAACATCTTTTTTGTAATGTAGCGACCAAAACTGGATGCAGTATTCTAGCCATAGTCTTGTGAGCTTTTCTGGATGTTTGCTATTCCTGCCAACTTAGTCATCTGCAAATTTGATGAGTTCCTTTTCTATTCCCTCATCTAAGTCATTTATGAAGATATTGAAGAGTACTGGGCATGAGGTAGAGCCTTGTGGTAACCCGCTGCTTACTACCCTCCATGTAGATGTAGTACCATTAAACACTACTGATTGAGTATGGTTATAAATCCATCTGGTGGTAATGTCTATTCCACATTTTTCTCACTTACCAAGAAGTAGGTAGTGGTCTACTTTGTCGAATGCCTTACTGATATCTAAGTATATTCTGTCCACAGCATTTTGAGGTCTATTGATTTAGTCACTTTGTCAAATGAAATAAGATTGGTTTGGCATGATGTTTTTAACAAACCAATGCTGGTTATATTCAAGATCAGACAGGTATTTTCTTACCATTTTCTTGCTGAGTCACTGACAATGGAAGTAAGAAAAAAAGGAAGGGAATGAGAAATGGAAGAAATATCTAGCTATAAGTAATTTTAATAAAATTCAGTAAGTATTATCTTGGCCATCTATTCATCAGCATTACTTATTATATCAGGACAAGTTAAACCATCAAATTCAAAGGATCTAAACCAGAGGTATCAAACTCGCGGCTCACAGGCCAGATGTATCACACCCAGTTTAGCGAAGGAGAAAAAAGTCCCGATACATCGCGTGACGCCAGTGTGACGATGCAAGTTTGACACCCCTGATCTAAACCATAGTCTAAGTTTATGATTCGCATCCTCTGCCATCCTATCTTGGGTGTGTAGATTCTGGTGGGAGTAAGGTTAGGGATTCATAGGTTATGACTAACATCTTGAATTGGCTCTGAAAACAAACTGGCAATCAGGGTAGTGACCCAAATACTAGTGTGATGTGATAACATTGGGCTGTTCTCATTAACAAGTAGGCAACTGCATTCTGTACCAGTTGCAGTTTCCAGATACAGCCCCTTATATTACCATAGCTAAACATGAAGTGAGAAGGGCATGAGTGACTTGCTTTTAGTGGTTGTTCCAATAATAGATTTAATTGGGACATTAGCCAAAATTAAGTAAAAGTTCTCTTGGGTATGGCTTCCACATGCTCTTTTGGTAGGAATTGTTAATTTAGGAGTCCCCCAAAGTTATGGATGAGCTCCTTCTGGGGAGTATGACTCTCTTCTAGACTTAACTTAAGGTTGGTACTGTTTTGGAGTCAAGTAAATCTGAATCAATTGCCACTGTATCCTTCTTGGGTTAAGTCATCCTGTTTTTCCACATCCAGCCCTTGTAATCTTCAGACACCAGGTGAAGACCTATACTGCCTTCATTCAGTATTATTGGCTAAAAGTTCATTTTTGTTGTGTGTGCTATTTGGAAAGCTCTTTTAAGTTGTTGTTGTTTTTTCTTAATGTTTGAATTTTCAAAAGCAAAGCAATGCTAGATACCTGTATTGCAGGTCATTATAATGTTATTATAATAATAGTCTGTAATCAAAGTGTGTAGGCTTGATGAGTTAGTTACATTTATTCATACTTGAATATAATTACAACCGTTCATAAACAAAGATAATTGTTTTATATTTCTGTGTTCTCATTATTTTAGAAATTGTCTTCATATTATTTGCTTTATTGTTTCTTGTTTTAACTTTACCATTATTATAGTATATCATCTAGGAGTGACAGCTTTATTTTGTATAGTACCATAGTAATGTTTAAGACAACATGTTGAAAATAGACATTATAGCCTTGGTTTCTCCTTTTCACTACCAGAAAATTGTAGAAATATTATAGTTTCACATTTAGATAATATATGTTTTTAATCTAAATTCTAGAAATAGTTCTCCCTGCATTAATACAGAAGAATGTTAAAGTAATCATTGCTCAAAAATGTGAGTGAGCTGCAAGGATAGCCCACCACAGTTTATTCCCCAACTGTCCTTCTCCAGTCATTGCCTTCCATTTCATCCTAGGTTGTGTTGGGCTACCTGCCCCAATCAGAAGGGACCTTCCCATGGAGGATCATGAAAAAGCAAAGAGTTTTTCTTTTCTTTTTTTTCATTTTACAGTCATTAATTAAAAACTACTGCACAATGTTAAGATTTTTTAAGTGAAGATTTTTCTAGCAATAGTGGACTTTTCCCTGACAAACTACATGACATCGGCAACAGTTGTTCCAGTTTACCCTTCTGGTCTAGCAGACAGAAATAAAAATAGAAACTGTAGCGTTTTCAGGGTTTTTTTTCCTTCTCACCATACATTGGGAACAAAGCTGATCCAGATAAATACTGATTCTAAAGCAGACTCTATTTTCAGTGGGTTGCAACATAGGAGACAAGCAGGTTATGACAGCAATGCAGAACCCTTAATTTTAACCTTCACTATTCCTTGACCAAGAGACTATAGTGCATAGGATTGGGAAGGAATTTCACTTAGTTGACTTAAGAAAAGACTGATTCATAATAACAAAGTTTTCTTAAGATATCCCCATATCTAGGAATTTGGGGAGCCCTATCCATTTTTTTAAAGTTATGTGGCTTTGTCCAGATGGTCCTATTTCTTTAAGTGTTTTTTTAATAGCCTAAACCATTCAGAGTGCTTTTAGAGTCAGGCAGCATCAAAATCCAATAAATAAGTATTGAAATTATCAAATTATAGATAACAAATTTTCTCATACATTTGGATCACAAAGCATAGCTGAACGAATATACCCTGAGAAATATGCTTAACAAACTAGGGTTTGCCTGCGTAAAAAGAAATCATTAGCCAATTTTTTCTTTTTTGCTTTAATAAACCATGGGTTTTTTTGAATCAGGAAGACTGATTGATAAGTGCATAATATTTTTTGTTCCATCTTGGTTAGAGGATGCTAATTAATGACCTCTACAGGTAATGTAGAGATCACTGCAAGACCTCTATTATTTTTGGTTGGTGCAAAATTCAGTTCTACATTTCGAGTTGCAAATTATTTTTCTCAATTCATATCACATACATTTAATGCATCTAACAGAACTGCCACGATCTTTTGGGAAACATGCATTAGGAGCTCCATGCCTATTGACCACAAGATACCCAGGAGTTTTCCCCAAGCTCATGGGATGATCTGATGAGTTGAAAAATATACTCATCAACTTCCCATATGATTGTGCAGTTTATGAGAATACATGCTTCTTTCCCTGCTATATCTTTTTTTCTCTAACACATTCTTTATTTTACTCTTGCTTTATAGGGAACAAGTACACTTTGGAAACTAGACCAAACCAAGAAGGAATAGATGTAAGGCAAGAGCTTTTGAAGTTTCACTCCACTTACTATTCATCAAATTTAATGGCTGTTTGTGTTTTAGGACGGGGTAAGAATGGCAAGCATTGAGATAATTATTTTGAAGTATTTAAATATTATTAATATTTTATATAATAATAAATCATTTAGGAAATTAAACAAAAGTAAGCTTCATGTTCAGGAGTAAAAATCACATTCCTGGTTATAGCACATAAAAATATTAGATCACAGATACAAAGCACTTGGTATTATTTTGCAGATTTATTCTTTTCTGCCTTCTGTGGCTATTAGCATCACTGCTCTTTCTCTAAATTCATGTGATATCATGAATTTTTAAAAAATCATTTTACCGTATGATTATAAACCATGATTCATTTTATTGTTTCAATATAGCAATGTTTACATGAGATTATTAACATTGTATTATTTAGGTAATTTAAAGTATCAAAAATAAGGAAAGGAAAGAAACAATTCTGTCATTATTAAGTAAAATTTAGAATATCAATATTATAAGCGTATTCGGTTTTTCATTTGAATATATTAAAATATATTTTATATATTAATCAAGAACCACTGCATTCACATCAAAGTATTGTTAATGTGATAATAGTTTTAATCTAAAGTAATAGTTTTAATCTAAAATAATTTAAACTAATTTAAATTTCCATTGTATTGCTATATTATTGATATAAATTAATAAAAGGAAAAAAGATAGGCAAATCAAATTTAACAAAGATAAAATATCTGCAAAGTAAAAAAAGGATAATAATAATAATAATAACAACTATTACTATTGGTTTCTCATTTGTTTGCAATATTTGTAGACATTCAGACCTCTTTAAAACTGAAACTATATGTGGTTATGATCACCATGCTCTGCAGTGTGTTTGCAAGTTTGGCCTCCATTTTGTCATGCAATATTTTGTTCGTTCTGTCTCTGTATCATACTAAGAATTTGTATATGTACTCTTAATAGGTGGTCTTCGTGTTACATGAGCGTTTTAAATTGGGGGCGGTTTCCCTTAACATCCCTCCTTTCTTGAGATCTGATTTTATTTATATTATGTAGTGTAAAATACACTGACTGAATTCTGGATACAAAATTTCTACAATAAGAAATATGTACTCTTAAGTTTTTAAATGTGTGGTTAAAAGAGAGGTTAAGAAGTCTATAAATGATATTTTGTATATTTTTCCAATAAGATATCTTCTAATGTATAAGAGCTACATTATCAGAATTCCCAATAGCTAGGATTCTGGAAATTAAAATCCAACACACTTAAAGGGCCTGGAATAAATGATGCTGCTGTTAATCATTAGTGATTTCATTCTTTTTTGCAGAAACTTTAGATGAGCTAACCAAACTGGTGATGAAGTTATTTTCTGAAGTAAAGAATAAAAATGTTCCAATACCGGAATTCCCTGAGCATCCCTTCCAGGAAGAACATCTCCGAGTGGGTTAACATTCAAAATTACACTTTTGTTAAAAAGTAGATGTAACAAGATAGTACTGGATATTTTCTGAAAAGTGGAGATTGTTATGTGCAAGTTCAACCACCTGTTTCCTGAAATTTTAGGAAGTGTTCCTAAAGTTGATAGTTTTAACCTTTATCTTACAAGGATAAAAAGTTTTAAATAAGGCTTTCTTGTTTTCTTTTTTTTTAATTTTACAGCAACTTTACAAGGTGGTACCTATTAAAGATTTTAGAAATCTTTATGTCACATTTCCAATACCAGATCTTCAGAAGTACTACAAATCAAACCCTGGCCACTATCTTGGTCATCTTATTGGGCACGAAGGTCCAGGAAGTCTTTTATCAGAACTGAAAGCTAAAGGTAAGGTAATTCAGCGTTAGCTGATGTGCTACTTGCATTAAACTTCTTGTGGAAATGCTTCTGCAGATTGCCTTTGTGATCTAAACACAATTTATCGCTCTTGCCCCAGGGTAGGGTCTATGATTTGAGAAGTGTTAACAGATGTCTAGTGGCAGGAGTGGGATTCTACCGGTTCAGACAGGTTCGGGCGAACCGGATGTTAAAGTTACATCTGGTTCACTGAACCAGTATTTCAACCGACCGTCTGGCCCTGCCCGCCCCGCCTCTCCCCTCCCAGGAGTCTCCACACGATGCAGGTAAGTGCAGGGCCCGCGTGGAGGCTCTAGGAAGGGAAAAACGGGCCTTCTAGAAGTCTGGAAACGGGCCTGTTTCTAGCTTCCGGAGAGCCTCCAGATTCCGGGGGAGGCCATTTTTGCCCTCCCAGAGGCCCGGGGTGGCCTCCAGACCCTTGACAAGGTGAAAAATGGCCCTCCTGGAAGTACCAGAAGTCTGGAAACTGGCCTGTTTCCGGCTTCTGGTGGGCCTCCAGAGCCCAGGGGAGGCTGTTTTTGCCCTCTCAGAAGCCCGGGGGAGGCCTCTGGACTCTTGGGAGAGCAAAAAATGGCCCTCCCAGAAGTACTGGAAGTCTGGAAACAGGCCTGTCTCTGGCTTCCAGTGGGCCTCCAGACCATTCGCAACATGGATTTTCAGTTATTTATTTTTAAAGAATGTTCCTAGTAACTGTTATTTCTTCCTGTGCACGTGCATGCACACACACACACACGTACATCAGGACTGCATTGTCCTAGGTAACTGAGAGGAAAGCCAACAATTTTGTGTTAAAGTATAGTCAGAAGGATAGACTTTTGGTTTAAATTTTCTCAGCTGGACAAGATTCCCTATAAAACTTTTATGCAGGTGTAGGACAAATATGGGAATCCACAGATGGTTGTTTAAAAAAAGGTGTTGGTAAACAAGCTGTTTTCACTCACTGTTAAGAATTTATTCTTGGAGAGAAGGTGGAGCTTTGTCGCGGCGATACAGCTGCAATCTCGGGGCTCTGAGATCGCAGCTGATATTTTCGCCCCTGGTCGGTCCCAATGGACCTAAACCGTCCCGTAGAGATGGTGATCGTGAAGGGCACACTCTGTGGATCCCAGGGACATCGCAAAGTCCCTAGTTGATCCGGGAGAAGTCCTTTTGGTGGCGGTGGAGAGGCAGCCTCCATAGCTGCTGAAGTCGGGACAGCTCCGGAAAGGAAGAGACTGAAAGTGAAAGTGTGTCGGCTGGGTGAGAAATCTCTTTTTTTTTGCTAACTTGCTGAGATTTGAAAGGATACTCTGAATATGAGAAGAAACCTGTGAAATTTTTTGACAAAATTGTATGAGCGGCGTTTTTTAAAGGGACGTCAAATTGAGGCTTGGATTTTTTTTTTTTTCTTTCTCACTTTTTTTTTTACTGGACTTTAGCGTGATTTTTGTAGTTAACCGGACTGAATTTTCTCTTATATATATATTTACTTCTTATGCTCCTTTTTGATTTTTTAATTTTCTTTTAGGCCAGAGGCTCCCTTTGGTTATTTTCTCTTCTTTTTATATATATATATATACATGTAAATATTTTCTCTTTTTTCTCAACTTAAACTATGTTTTTCTGGCGGGGGGAGAAGTGTATTAAGAAATTTTGTAACACTGCCAACTGGAGGCTTGAAAATATTTTATTTGAATTGGAGAGAACTGTAAGAAGACTCCTTCTCAAGGACATTTCAATGTGATAAGATAGAGGGGGAGCACAGCAAAATATTATGACAGGTGCTCCTGGATTCTTATCAACATTTTAACACTTGAGGCTTGGCTTTGAAGCTTGTGGAGAAGAGAGTCATAATAAGAGCCTTGGACAACTAAACAAAGTGCAGTTTTTTTAAAAAAACAAATTTTATTGATTTTAAAGACAAACAAAACATAAGACATCAAAATATAAAACCTCTTTTCTCAAAAATAAGTTTTAACAAAGCAAATAAGGCATTTTTTTTTAAAGCATAGTTCCACATGATCACATTCCCATTTAAACACAAATATATCTTTTCCAATTTTCTCATTGTTTCTCCTTTCACTTTTATTCAATTATATTTCATTCTATCAAGGTTTTATTAATTCTCCATCAAGCATAAACACACAAAATACAGAACATAAAACAAAACATAAAAAGATAATAACTTCTTAATTATTATTCATACATGTCTTTTCCAAATTTCTCTCCCTTTAGTTTTATTCCTCCAAGGTTTTATTAATTCACAATCAAAACATAGCTAACCAAAACACAAAACACAAAACATAAAACTTCTTTTGAAAAGTGGCTTAGCCCCGGGTTACATCTTTTTTGACAGACCTAAATCAAGTTCGTGCTCACCTTATATACCATTCATATCTTATTAACCATTCTATGTTTTCTATATAACTTCTCCCTTCTTTTCACTCTCTTAATTATATTTTGTTTATTTCATCTTATTTCAGAATCATTATATTTGTATCTTTTATCTGTTCTTTTCCAATCATCTATTTATCTCTTCTCTTTAGCAAAAGAATTTCCCCTGTAATCACTTTTAGAGTGTGACGCCTTTCCCTAAAATAACACTTAAAATAATACATAATTTCTATCCTGATTCTGCTTAGTACATTCTACATGTTGCATTTTGAAAAGAAAAAGAATAATACACTTATAATATAATTAAATATATAATTTCCATTCTAATTCTATTAATAGTATGACTAACCATTAATCATTTTACACATTCTCTTTGATATTTTGTTAAATATTGAAATCTATCATTATAAAACATTTTAATATTTTAATATTTTGTTAAATCTTAAAATATTCCAATAGACTATTTCAAATGCAAATACTACAATACTATCCTATGTACTCTTGCAGAATCTTTCTTAAATTATACATCCTTTATCCTTTATCTCTAAAAAAAATATCTTCTAGACCATGGCTTTTTTTCCCTTTTCCCCTCCCTTTCTTCTCCAGTCTGATCTTTTTGCCTCCCCTTCTCCTAATCTCCCCCTTTTTAGCTTCCTTTCTCTGTTGTAATTATTTTTTCAATTGCTTTCTAACATTATACCTTTTTTTCACCTTATTCTTCTTTTTCTTGGTTGTTTTATTAAATCTTAAATTCTCATTTTTCCTTCCTCTCTTCTTATTTTCTTTCTTAATCAAAATGTTTTGTCCATTAAAAATGGCTTCCTTTTCTTCTTCTTCTTCTTCTCCTTCTCCTTCTTCATCAAGTATTTGCTGGTACGTAGAAACCGCCATTTCTAAAAAGTGGAAGACAGCTCCCAATGAATTCTTGCCATTTGATTCTCTTTCTTTTAATTTTTCATATTCTATTTTTAGTTGATCCAGAGATGGTGCCATTGTAAATTTTTTAAGAACAACCCAGATATTTTTAGTCTTAAGGTAATTTGCAAATGTCAAAGTTATCAAACAGTCCAAACAGCCAGAAATTATTTCCTCTTCTTCTCTTTGCAACTTTTCCTCCTGGGGCAAAACCCCAAATATATTTTAAAGCCGTATTACAATTAGTTGTTGGTCTTATAATCTTCAAAGCGTCTCCTCCAACCAGTTTTAAAAGATTGTTTTTTTTAGTCCTCTCCTTCCCACTTATAACAATGAGCTTGTTTTTACCTTAAAGCAGCAGGTTTTTCAGTGCTCATTTGCTTTCTCTGTAAGGAAGGGGAGTGAACTTTCCTTTCAGCACTTTCGCCGTTTTAACTTTTTTGGAAACAAATGTATCCATCCAAAAGTCAGGTTTCCAGGATGTTTAAAAGTATCTTAATGTCCCGGTTCAGCCAAGAAAACTTCTCCTTCTGATTCTTCCTCCTGCACAACTCTTATCCGGTTGAAGATTTCTATGTGGCTGCCATTTCTGACAACCGCTTCTCTGCCTCAGGAAAATGGAGTCTAGCCGGCTGGGGAAAGGGGGTGCGATATCCCCAGACCCCTGCCCGGATCTCCTCTGTCTTCCGCTTCCTCTTCGGGGCAGCGACAACCCCCAAATCCAATTGGATCGGGGGTACCTCAGTGGCGAGCGCAGCAGGGACCCGCAGAGAAGTGGATTCCTGCCGCCGCCAAAGCCTTGCAACCGGAAGTCCAAAGTGCAGTGTGTTTTCTTATCTCTTTTCAGTTGTTTTACCCCTCCTTACCAGTTTCTCTGTAAATTTTAATTTTAGTAATATTCTTATTTTTGCTTTTTATTTTAAAGGGAAAGCCTCAGAATTTTTTCTTTATTTTTCTTTTCTTTTCCTTCTTTCTACTGGGATTTTTTGCTTTTTCCATTCATGTTTTTGGACCATTGTGCTTTTTCCTTTTTATTATTGAGATTTCCTAACTGGATTAAGGTGTGAAGAACCTGAAGGAATTTTTTTTCCTTACTTTTGTTCTTTTTTTATTATTATTATTATCTTTGGGCTTTTTTCTTCTTTCTATTTTTCATTTTTTATTGTGGACTACTTCATAATTGGATTAGGGTCTAGAAGAACCTGAAAATTTTTCTTCTTCTCTTTCTCCTTTTTACCATTGGGCTTTTTACTATTGGATTTTTCCATTTTGGATTATAATTGGCTATTTAATCCAGTTGGATTAAAATTTAAAAAGTATTTGAAGGTCTTGAATCGTCTAAAATGAGCAGGAAACCCATACCTTCTGGCGTTTCTACCTCTACTTCTGCCTCCCCACCAGCTGGAGGACAACGTTTAATTCAGACAATGTTGAGGCAGGATGAAGAACAAGAAAAAGTGACCTTATAGATGATTATGCAAGGAATCCAAGATCTCCAGATAAAAACAGATACTATTGAACAGAGAAGACTGATGAAAAAGTGGAAAATATTCAACAAATGATAAAGTATGATGAGAGATTCCAAAAAATTGAAGAAGAAGGTAAACAAAGAGAGGAGAAGATTGGAAATATTGACAGCAGATTAACAATGGTTGAACAAGATAAAAGTGGGATGCTGAGGTGAGAGATGGAGAGGTCAGAATTCTATCTCAGATTTCAAAATATAGAAGAAAAAAAAGGACAAAATTTTGCTGTGATAATGATAGAAATTTTGGCGGATGCTTTAGATATTACAGAGGAAAAGATGATGGATGGAGTAGATAAGGTATACCGAGTTTTTACAAGATATGCGATGAGAAATAACTTACCAAGGGAAGTCCATATCAGATTTACCAAAAAATCCATCAAAACACAAATACTACAACTGTAAGAGAGAAGACGTTGAAATACAAAGGCAAAGAGATTGTGATTTTAAAACAAATACCCAGAAGAGTGAGAGAGATGAGAAGAGAATATCGATTCCTGACCAAAATGCTATTGAAAAAGGAAGTGAATTATAGATGGCTGATTCCAGAAGGATTAATGTTTACATGGCAAGAACAGAGACATAGAATTGATTCAATTGAGAAAGCAGAATTTTTCCACGCAGAATTTTTTGGAAGAAGAGAAGAAGAGGCAGAGAAAGAGGTCTCATTAATTGAGTTTCAAGAGGAACAACTGGAGACTGAAAAAGAGTAAGGCGCAGTAGGTGGACAGGTGAATAGTAAAGAACAGCGTGAAGTAAGATCCATGAGAGTTGTTAGACCTAAATACAAAGCATAATCATGGAAGAAAAAAAATTGATTACAATGAATATAAATGGACTCAATTCAGCTGTTGAAGGAAAACCTTTCATAAATTAGGGAAATTAAAATTTGATATAATTTGTCTACAAGAAGTACATATTAAAAAACAACATGAACAATTGTTAGTACAGCCAAAATTAGGGAAAATATTTACTTCTTGTAAGAAGTAAATGTAAGAAAAGAGGAGTGGTTCTATACATTAAAGAGGCCATCCCAGCAAAATTGATTTATACTGATGAAGAGTATTAATAGTATTAATAATAACGGAAGAGTATTAATAGTGGAAATAATGGACAACAATATAAAAATACTCTTGATTGCAATTTAGGCTCCGAATGATAAACAAGAAGAATTCTATAAAAAATTACACATGAAAATAACTGGACTGGATTATGTTAATATAATTATGATAGGAGACTTTAATGGAATTGTGGACAATAAACTGGACTATATAGCAACAACAACAAAGCAAAATAGAAAGACTCTCCCTAAATCCTTTTTTAAAATGACAGATGAATTAACCTTAAAAGACATTTGGAGAGAAAGAAATGTTAAAACTAAACAATATACTTTCTATTCAAATAGACATTTATCAAGGTCCAGATTGGATATGATTTGGATCTCAAAAGAATTAATATTTAATATTCAAGAAACAAATATTGAAACAAGTACTTGGGCAGATCATAGCCCAATGACAATTAAATGGAAGGGACAAAAAAAAAAAAGATCGAGATGGACATTAAACAATACTATCTTAAAGGAAAAAGATTTTACACAATGGATGGAGAAAGAATTGGCTTTTTTCTTTAGAGAAAATAAAAAAGAAGATACTTCAATGCAGAATGTTTGGGATACAATGAAGGCATATGCTAGAGGTTTAATAATAGCTTATATAAGAAAAAGGAATATTAGGAAAAGGCAAGCCACTAAGGCCTTGGAAGATGAGTATAAAAGACTTGAAAAAGAACTACAGAAAACGCCACAGAAAAAGGATATTAAATTGAAGTTGGACATAACTAAACATAAAATGGAATTAATAGAGAAAGAAGAATTGGCACAGAAAATTAGAAATGCTAAACAGAATTATTTTGAGGATGCAAATAAACCAGGTAGATGGCTTGCATATAAATTGAGAAAGGAGAAAGAATCAAGAAAAATATTGAAGTTAATAGATGACCAAGGCCAAGTATGTTATGGTAATAAGGAGAAAAAGGAAATTATTCGAGACTTCTATGGGCAACTATATAAACAAGAGAATATTGATGAGGAAAAAGTCAAACAGTATCTATAGAATGCTAACCTACTGAAGATATCTAAAGAGACTGAAGAAATTCTAGAAAGCTATATAACAATGATGGAACTAACTGAAGCACTTAAGAAACAAAATAATGGGAAAGCACCAGGTCCAGATGGGCTTCCGGCAAAATTCTATAAAACATTACAAGAATCATTGAGCATTCCATTGTTAGAAGTTATGAATGAAGTTATGTCAAAGAAGATGATACTCAAAACATGGTCAGAGGCTTATATTACACTTATTCCAAAAGAAGAGGCTGATCCACTGCAGATTAAGAACTATAGATCTATTTCTTTATTAAATGCAGACTATAAAACCTTTGCTTCAATTTTAGCAGAAAGACTTAAAAAATACTTAAATAATTTCATTCATCCAGATCAAAATGGATTTCTGCCAAAGAGACAAATTAGAGACAATATGAGAGTAATCCTGGATACTTTGGAATACTATGAGGTACATCCTGAAAAGCAAATGGCTTTGATATTCCTAGTTGCTCAAAAGACATTTGATAATGTGAACTGGAGATTTATGTTATTACTATTGGAACAGATGGGTTTTGCCAGAAAATTTATTCAAGCAATAGAAGCCATATACAATAAGCAGACAGCAAAGGTAATGATGGAGGGAGAACTTACAGACTTTATTAATATAAGAAAAGGCACAAGACAAGGATGTCCCCTATATCTCCTTTGCTATTTGTATTGACTTTGGAAGTGTTGAATAGAAATATTAGAGATGATAAAAGCATAAAAGGAATGAAAATTAAAAAGGAAGAATTTAAACTGCAAGCCTTTGCTGATGACTTAGCCTTTATTTTGGAAGATCCGTTAGAAACAGCTCCAAAGTTATTGGAAAAGATAGAGATATATGGTGAGGTGGCTGGTTTGAAAATAAATAAAGACAAAACAAAGATTTTGACAAAGAACATGCTACTAAGACAAAGAGAAGAACCGGCAGACCTGTTGAAAATCCAAGTTACGAATAAGGTCAAGTATCTGGGGATATACTTGGCAGCAAGATGTAGCACATTAAAAGAGAATAATTATATTAAACTTAAAGAACAGACAGCTTTAGATTTGAAGAAATGGGAAAATTTACAATTGTCATTAATAGAGAGAATTTCAACAATCAAGATGAATATTTTACCCAGAATCCTATTTTTGTTTCAAACAATACCAATTAGGCTCGGAAAAGACTATTTTGAAGATTTAAATAAAATTATGCTGAAGTATATATGGCAAGGTAAGAAAGCGAGAATAAAGCTAAAGCTTTTGCAAGATGCTAAAATTAGAGGAGGTTTTGGCCTGCCTAACTGGGAATTGTACTACCGAGCTGCAAATTTGATGTGGGTCAAGGAATGGATAACATTAAGAAAGACTAGATTATTGACACTAGAAGGTCATGATTTGCTGTTGGGTTGGCACGCTTCTTTATGGTATAAGGGAACTAAAACACAGGGTTATTTTAGAAGACATTATAAATGGGAGTCTTTGTGGTTAAATTGGGAGAAGATAAAAAGACAATGTTATTTGAAAATTCCAGTTTGGTTATCGACTATTGAAGCATTTTCCTATTCTATAATTTATAAGAAGGAACAAACAGTTAGGTATGGGGAACAATTGGATGAAAAGGGTGAACTTAAATCGATACAAAATTTAGAGGAACCAAGGTATAAAGATGAATTGGTTTTCATATGCGCAAATACATTCAAGGTATGATGAAGATTCTAAAACAGAGGGATTTTATAATAGACTGATCTAGATAAGTCTTGACAGGTACTGATGAGAAGGTGATTAAAAAATTATATGGTTATTTACTGGGAATTAAGTTAGAGGAAGAACAAGTTAAAGAAACTATGATTGTTTGGGGGAAGAATTTTGGATATGGGATTGATTTAGAGAAATGGCAAAAATTATGGTCGCAAAATTATAAAATGACAATGTCAACAGCATATAAAGAAAATTTGTATAAGAGGTTTTACAGGTGGCACTTTCCCCCGACAAGAATAGCAAGAATGTTTAAGAATAAATCTGAAAAATGCTGGAAATGTCATCAGATACCTGGTTCATATTACCATATGTGGAGGACTTGTAAGGATGCTAGAAAATATTGGACTAAAATTCGCATGTGGTTGGAAAAAATGACAAAGAAACGTATAGATTTGAAACCAGAGTTCTTTTTATTGGGAATCTTACCAGATACATATAGTAAAGACATGAAATATCTGATTGTAAATGTATTAACAGCGGCTAGGATTGTATTTGCTAAAAATTGGAAGAATGAGAAAATACCATCGCAGGAAGAAATTATTCAGAAAATATTGGAATGTGCTGAGATGAGTAGATTGACATTTGAAATTAGAGAGCAAGAGGATAAACAATTTTATGAAATTTGGGATCTTTTCTATCAATGGTTGGATGACAAAATACAATAATAGAATATTTAGAATGTTAGACAGCAAGGAATATCTTTGTTTTTTCTTTCTTGTTATTTGACATCATCTCTATAAAGTATTTTTAGGATAGATCTGGTATGATTATATGATTTGTTATAGAATAAACTATTTAAAGTATTGTTATCTCATAAAGTATGAATGATTAAAATTATAGTCAAATGATTTTCTAATAGCACTATTAGGATATATAAGTTTGGATTGACAATATGAGCTATTATATAATATAACTGTAATTGAGACTACGAAATGAATGCACAAAACTGATGAACCAACGGACACACTGTATGTATATATGGAAGAGAGTTGATGTTTTTATGTTTTGTTTGTTTACAAAAAATCAATAAAATTGTTTTTTTTAAAAAAAGAATTTATTCTTGGAGACTTATGTTCTTTGAAGTCATCCTTTACTGTGTTGTAAGACATAATTATATATATTATTTCATCTATATCAAATGAAAAATTTATGCATCTATGGAGTTATTATTATTGCATATCACGCAACCATACATGTATAGCATAGCTAAGTGTGTCTATATCTAATGAAAAGTTTTTGTGTATTTTTTAAAATGGCAAAAGGTAAGAAAAATGATAATAAATTATTTTGCAATATTTTAATTTAAAGTAATCCACAAAGTATTGTGAAAGCAATTGGGTTGGTTTTTTTTTTGGAAATGCAGTGGTTCAAAAAATAAATGAAGATGTGAAAAGGTGACAAGCTTGTCCCAGGTCAGGCAAATGCTGATTTTCTAAAACCCATGAACACAATAGAAGTCTGTTAAACTAATTACAATTAGACTTATATATTGCTCCATAGTGTTTTACAGCACTCTTGGA
The DNA here is from genome assembly GCA_033807585.1 of Hydrophis major. NCBI lineage: Eukaryota > Metazoa > Chordata > Lepidosauria > Squamata > Elapidae > Hydrophis > Hydrophis major. The sequence goes on along the minus strand of CM066331.1, from coordinate 84,096,221 downwards.
GCAGTTTACAAATGTCAGCATATTGCTCCCAACAATTGACCCCATCCAATTTTAGAAGGATGAGTGGTTGATGCTTCTGCTTCAAATTAAAAGAAAAGCTTGTCAAAAATTCATGCAGCAAAATTTCTATACTTTGATTCCCTCCAGTTTTCTTTTGATATATTAGTAGAAGACTAAACACACAATATAGAGCTTCCTGAATTACACTACAAACAAGCTGATTTCTTCTGTTTTCACTTTTTGCCTTGTTTTTCTTAAACAAGTTTTATTTGTGAAATAGTTAAAAACATTTTAAAGCATATTAAATCAAATTTCTATTTAAATTTGATGGACATTTTAACTCTACATATGCCAAAGGAATACTGTACATAATATATTTTAAAAATTAAGTGTCTTAATGTTCATGTTTGGATTTGCCTTGTCTTGACTTCAAAACATAAGTTTCATATTCAAAATTGCTGGTGTCATTGTAGAAGTGTAATTGGTGCAAAATTTCTGGAAATTCATTACTCCTAATGGTCACATTTCATCAGTTCCATTTATGATATTCTGTTGTAATATGTGAAGGCTATTAACCAAAAATGTATATATTGTCAGTGTTTGCTTAAAAAATAATATAACTTTTTTAAAAATTCAAACAATGTTGTATATATATATGATATGTTTTTATCATAGGCTGGGTAAGCACACTGGTTGGTGGACAAAAAGAAGGTGCTCGAGGCTTCATGTTTTTTATTATTAATGTTGATCTTACTGAAGAAGGACTGTGTAAGTGGATCCCTTCAAATCATTTTGCTATGTTAGGGCTTAAATATCATTTAAATGTCATTTCTCTTATCAGACCTTCTGTATATCCCACTCTGAAATATATCCTGTAGTGTAGTAAAATGTAAACATTTAATTGGCTTTAATCACATGCATTTTCATAGAGACAGGTACTCCTTGACATAACCATTCATTTAGCGACTGTTTAAAGTTAATTGACAGCAATGAAATCTGTGACATGACTGGTTTTCACATTCACAACCATTGTATCATCCCCATGGTTACATAATCAGAATTTGGGTGCTTGGCAACTGGCATGTATTGATGACAGTTGCTCTGTCCCAAGTTCATGTGATCACCATTTGTTACCTTTCCAGATGGCTTCCGACAAGCAAAATCAATGGAGGAAACCAGATTCACTTAATGACTTTGATTCACTTAACAATTGCAATGATTCAGTTATTAACAACTGTGGCATGTAGGTCATAAAATGGGGCAAAATTCACCTTACAGCTGTCTTCCTTAACAATTAAAATTTGGGGCTCAGTTGTGGTTGTAAGTTGTGGACGATTTGTACTATAGCAAGAAGGATTTTCTTATTTTTCAAAATGCTGGTAACAGTTCTATGTGCTTTTTCCTGATCTTACAAATGTGATAATTCCTCATGTTCTAAATCAGTAGTATCCAAATCTGGCAACCTTAAGACCTTTGGAATTCAACTCCCAGAATGACCAAGCCAGCCATTCAGTTTTGGGAGTTGAAGTCCACAAGTCTTAAAGTTGCCAAGATTGGACACCCTTGTTTTAAATACTGTTGGCAGTTAGAAAGAAAAACAGCTCCTGATAATCAAATTGGTTTGAAAACTACCTGAAGCTATGCATGCATGCATATACCCAACACCTTCTTTCCCTGGCCTTCCTGAGCTTGTGCTATATTACAATGGGCACATAAACTGCACCAGGCCTCCCATTGCCTCCCCAATCCCACTGCTGCGCACCTGTTGAGGCTTCATGGACTCTTTCCACTTGCCAGACTATCTCTCCACTTGCATCTGAGGTTATGACAACTGCCAAGATTGCCATCACTAAGTGATGCAATCATGCAATATTGCATTTTCCAACTGCATTATTTTACAATGGAAATTCTGGTTCTAGTTGTGGATTGCCTGTATAGTAATATGGGAGTTGGAATCCTAGAACTTTGGTGCCACTTTTGCTTTGACCTAACAAAACTAAAAATCCTGCATTTTTTTCTTGTACAGTACATGTGGAAGATATTATTTTGCATATGTTTCAGTATATTCAAAAATTACGCACAGAAGGACCTCAAGAATGGGTTTTTCAAGAATGTAAGGTAAGATATCTTTACCAAATTATTTTCTATTGGCTTAAGGAGAATAATAAAAGTCTATCATTTGAGCAGGTACCTTAAATATTCTGGTTTGGTATTTCATGTTAGTGAATCTTAGAAAACCTACAATGAATAGAATATTAAGCAAGTAGCATCAAAATCTACAAGGGCTATTAAAAGGGTTTTTTTTATTCCCAAAGAGGTGAATTGATATGTCACATCCAGTACTAAAGCTGTTTGAAGCTAAAACATTAGCCCAAATATTCTATACAGCTCAGAGGGCCTATATATGAAGAAAAAGACATTTAGAGACAATACACACTAAGTTTTTAAAGATTTTTGTGGCACTGTGGGGTATCCCCAAGATAGTATCAGGCTTGAGTCTGCAATGTCAAAAATTGAACTGAAGCATGGAGAGTATTGGTGACATACTGGTTAAAGATCAGGGCTTTTTCACAGAGTGTTGCTATAGCTAATCTTTATTAACAATTACATTTCACTGAGAACAAAAGCAATAGAACAAAAATTTAAGAACATCTGGAGTGCCTCTAGATTCCTTACAAATTCAGACAATGTTCAGATAAAAAAAATGGTAATATAAAAGTTGAATGGCATGGAATGTCATTCCAAACTCTGTTCCCTCTCTTGAGCCCTGAAAGCAACCCAGGCATGGGAATCTGCAAATACCTTCCTTTAGCTTGAGGAAGGATCTTTTCAGGGCCAACAACAGCCCTGAAAGCTTCCCATCCACATAATTGTGATCAATGCCAACTTTTCTTTCTCAGCACTTTTGGCTGATCATTCCAGGGAAATTGATCAGTCTATCATGTCTTTTACTATTGCAACTGTTACTGTATAAGGATCTTCAATAGGGCATTATAGTTTCCCCTTGTATTACATTTCCCTGGTAGAACAAATATATACCCTCTTTTTACTTTTAGCCTCAAATCTTGAAGCCACTGTCTGATAACTACACTTATTGTGGCAGCAGTTAAGACAAAGCAATAGTTAACATCAAATGGGCGTTGGTCCTTACCTGACACGCCATTTCTCTGGAGCCGGGAGGATCATCCAGAGAGTGGGAAGTGCCTCAGTCTGCGTTGTTGAAGGCTGAGCTTAATTACTGAGGAACGCTCTGCCCTCCATCACGTATCTCCCTTGCGTTCCCCAGTTTATGCGAAGTCGAGAGTGAAGAGAAGATCGTGCTCTCATCTTACTATGCTAAAAGGTTCATTGGCTGAAACAAGACCCCACCAGACGGTGAAATAAAAGGGTGGGGCTGGATGATCCTCCCGGCTCCAGAGAAATGGCGTGTCAGGTAAGGACCAACGCCCATTCTCCTGAGAGCCGGTCGGATCATCCAGAGAGTGGGACATACCAAAGCTTGGCTGTCCTACGGGAGGGACTCCGTCTGGTTCTGTAGTCCCTGCGGTTCTTTGAGGACTCGCTGGAGAACTCGTCTACCAAACGAAGTCTCTGCCGAGGCAAATATGTCAATCTTATCGTGCCTGATGAAGGGAGATGGGGATGCCCAGGTGGCTGCCCGACAAATAACCGCAATTGGAGCCTGGGTGGCCCAAGCTGCCAAGGTGGCTGCCCTTCTGGTGGAGTGTGCTGTTATTCCGCTGGGAACCGGCAGAGCCTGGGACAAGTACGCTTTGGAAATAGTAGCTCTAATCCAGCAGCCAATGGTTGACGGGGACACCTTATGGCCTAATGATTTGGGCTGAAAGGAAAGGAATAGGGATTTGGGCCTCCTGAAGGGCTGGGTACACTTAATGTAAATGCGGAGGGCCCATCTTTCATCCAGGATATGCCAAAGCTTCTCCCTTTCCCACGAGGGATTGGGGTAGAGCTTCGGAAGTATAAGTTCCTGTGCCCTATGGAAGGCTGATTTGACCTTGGCAAGAAGTAGGGTCCGGTCGGAGAACCACCCGATCGGCATGGAAGATGCAAAGGTCCCTTCTCACCAACAAGGCTGCTATCTCTGATATTCGGCGAGCCTAAGTAATGGCCATCAGGAACACGACTTATGAATGTTAGGAACTAGAGTGAGGATTCCCTTAGAGGCTCGAAGAGTTGTTTAGTAAGGGACACCAGGACCTTATTGAGGTCCCAGGTAGGGTATCTATGGTTGGGGGACACAAGTTAGAGTCTCCTCTGAGAAATGCCCTAATGCGAGGGTGGAGGGAAAGGGAACCCAGGTTGTCGCAAACAATGACAGTTGAGAGGGCTGTGTCCTGATGCCTCGGGGAAAGACCTTTCCTCCGACCCTCTTGGAGGAATTCCAAAACTTGAGGGATGGAGGGTGAGAGCGGGTTGACTTGGAAACTATGGCACCACTTGCAGAACCCCTGCCAAGTGACATTGTATATTCTGGTTGTTGAGGGCCGCCTGGCGGTTAAAATGGTATCAATAACCTGGTCAGAGAACTGCTCCTTCCTTAGACGTTCCCGCTCAACCTCCAAACGGCTAACTGGAGCCACTGAGGATCTGGGTGTTGGAGGGGCCCCTGGGAAAGGGATATCCTGTGCGGGGGAATTTTCCAAGGGGGGGCCACCGATAGGTTGCGGAGGTCCACAAACCATGGGCTCTTGGGCCAGTAGGGTGTCACTAGAATCAGCTCTACTTTCTCGGAGATGAGCTTCTGGATGACTCTGGGGACCAGGGCCAACGGAGGGAATGCATATAGAAGCCCTGTGGGCCAGGGGCAACAGAGGGTGTTGTGATTCTCGGTCCCGTGGGAGGGATATCTCGAGAAAAACCTGGGGAGCTGGGTGTTGAGTGGGGATGCGAAGAGGTCTACTGACGGGAGACCGAACATCATGGTCGCTTCCCTGAACAGCGACGGGTGGATGCGCCAGTTGGACTGGTCCACCATGGTCCTACTCAGCCAATCTGCTTGGGTATTTGAGACCCCTGAGATGTGCTCGGCTTTGAGGGAGAGGAGATTGCTCTCCGCCCAACGGCAGAGGCACTCGGCCTCTCTCATCAAACTTATGGACTGGGTGCCCCCTTGTCAGTTGACGTGAGCCTTGGCGGTGATGTTGTCTGAGAGTATCAGGATATGCCACCCGCGTACATGGGGGAGGAAGTTGCGCAGGGCCAGGTGGATGGCGCGAAGTTCCAACCAGTTTATACTGCGTGTGCGTTCTACCTGTGACCATTTGCCCTGTGTCGAGAGCGAGTGGATGTGAGCGCCCCATCCGGACAGGCTGGCGTCTGTGGTGAGGGTGAGGCGTTGGGGTTCCTTGAAGCAGTGTCCCTTGTTGATGGCGGGACTGGTCCACCAGAGGAGAGATGTTAGGACCCTTGAAGGCACCTTGACCGTGGCCTTTGAATTGCTTCTGCCGGTCCTTTGGAACGGGATCAGGAACCACTGTAGGGATATAGTGTGTAAACGGGCCCAGGGAACAATGGAGATACATGAGACCATTTTATCGAGTAATTTAGACGATTCTAAAGGTATTACCTTTCTTGATTGTCTGATATGTTTGACAGTTTCCTGGATGCTATGGAATCTCTCGGAGGAAAGGAAAACCTTTCCCTGAACCGAGTCAATGATGGACCCCAAGTGGGTGATCCGTGTCGATGGTAACAGATGGCTCTACTGCCAGTTTACTAGAAATCCCTTTCTGCTTGGGTTCTGGAGTGAGACAGGATGAGGATGTCATCCAGGTAACAGTGGAGACGAACTGGGAGGTCCCTGAGGTGGGCCGCTAGGGCCGCGAGGACCTTAGTGAAGGTTCTCGGGGCAGAGGCCAATCCAAAGGGAAGGGCCACATATTGGAAATGGCGATAGTTGTAGCAGAACCTGAGGAATTTGGAATGAGAGGGCCGGATTGGGATGTGAAGATACGCCTCTGAAAGGTCGATAGAGGATAGCCAGTCTCCCTGCCTGATGCCCAGTAGAATGGATTGTAGGGTGTGTATCGTAAACCTGTGGTAGGTCAGGTAACAGTTAAGGCATTTCAGGTCTAGAATAGCTCTCCATCCCCCTGAGGATTTGGGGACCACGAAGAGGTGGGAGTAAAATCCCTGCCTCCGCTGAGATGGTGGTACAGGTTGTATGGCCTGTATGGTGAGGAGATGGTGGATAGCTGAATCCATTGGAATCCTTGGAGGGGGGGGATGCCATAAAAAAACAGGGGGGGCGTGCTGGAATTCAAGCGCGAGGCCCAGTCTGATGGTGTCTCGGACCCAGGCATTGGAGGTAGAGGAATCCCATGGGTCGGTGAAATGCTTGAGGCGTCCGCCGATGGGAAGGGAGGGATGGGATCTATCTGGGTCATCTAAGTACAACCCCTGCTTGAGAAGGAGAGTTTATTCCAAATATTTGCCTTTGTCTAGGATTGAACTCACGACCTCCTGACTGTGAGGCAAGTGCTCCACCTCTAGGCCACCTGCCAAAGGGCTGCGTCAGAAAGGCTTCCCTCCTGAACCCCTGAAGGGGGGGCGCCTGTAGCTGCCGCCCCTCCTGTTCCTGTCGCCCGATCGGCTTGATCCTGGGGCTGGAATGGCCGGTAGGAGGGGGGTCTCGGATGCCTGGGCGGGAAAGGATACTGGTAGAAAGGACGGGGGAACCTCTCCGAAAGACTGAGGTGCTCTTGACTCTGACCTCCGAAAGAGGGGAGGAAGGAATTTTTTCTTGCTTCGGGTTTTGGATAGCAATGACTCCAGGGCGGTGCCAAATGGTTTGTCCCCCTTAATGGGGGCGGTGGCCAACTTAACCTTGTTTTTCACGTCCGCCTGCCAGTGTTTGAGCCAGAGCAGGCAGCAAGCTGTAACGTGAGAGGTTATTGCACGGGCGGAGAAATTAACCGCGTGGTAGGAGGCGTCGGCCGAGAATTCTGCCCTTGCGTTAGAGGGGGGAACATGTTGTTTCAGTTGGCGGAGCCACCGAATTAAAGACCTGGTGAAGAATGAAGCGGCCGTGGCCGATCTAATGGCCCAGGTGTCCGCTTGATGGGCCCTACGTAAGGCCAGTAGGGACCTCTTGTCCTCGGGTTTCAGAGCCTCCAGGGGATTACTGGGGGAGGACGAGGGTGCTAAGCCCAATATGGGCTCATCTGCCTCGGGAGCGTTAAGCAGGTTGCAGAAGCTCGACTCGAGGTTAAAGAACCTCTTGTCCTGGTTGGATGGGACCGGAGAGGCCCTTGTAGAGTCCAAATGGATTGAAACTAGGTTGTGAAATATGGGTGGGGCCTCCACCTCCACTACAGGCTGCCTGAAAATGGCATCCTCTTGTCCCTCCGCCAGGGAAAGGAGAACTGAGGAGGACTGAACAGACAGGCCAGAAATGTTCTTGGCCTAAAATCAGAGCGATTTAAACATGTGTGGCTTGAACAGACCCACAACGGTGGGTTGATCAGGAGTGAGACCCTCGTCCTCGGACATGTCTCCTTCCATCGGGTCTATCTCTGATAGGGCTTCCCCTTGGTGTGTAGAACCCCATTCAAATTCCTCCTCCTCCCCGAACCGATCCAGGTCTTCTATGGCCTCCTCCAGTTCCCCTTCTGGGAGAGGACTGTCCCCCTGCAAAGGTACCTGACCATGAGTAGGGTCCAATCTGGACGAGGACCTGGCTGATGGTGAGTCTGGACATCTGTTGAAGGCCGTCTGCTATCCCCTGGCGGATAGCCCGTTCCATCCATGCCTGCATGTACGCAGGGATCTCAACTGTGGTGGCCTCCTCCTGGCGCAGACCAGCGGCCATGGGCGTGAATGTAGCTTCGGGCGGCCGTCTGGTGGCTGGTCCGGGGACCTGGTGTCCCTGGGATGAGCTGTGCCTGGAGAGAGAAGAGCAATCTGGAGGAGGGGGGGTGTCTGGAGGTAGAAGGAACAGAGGATGGTAGGGCTGGAAGCATGGGTTGTGCCTCTCCAGATCACCTGTCAAATTCTTTCTCCAGTGCCTGATGACGTCTTAGGGCGTCTCTCTGAGAAGCCTTGGAAGTATCCTTAGAGGCTTCCTTAGCCTGTTTGCGCAGGTGGTAGGATTTAGATTTGGCCTTCAAAGAAGGGCCTTTTGTGGAAATGTCATCTGCCTTTATAGAAGAAAGGACTGAAATACCAATTTAAGGCGGTTGGCTGCCAAGGGTTCGACCTACAACAAAGGCCGGGTGTAATAGTCCTTTAGCGAGAAAGTTTATATATATATTTATATATATATGTCTGGCATTCAGCTTTGTTCGGGTATTTTCCCACGTGGTGCTTTTAAAGTTGTAGCAACGTTTCAGCAGAATCTCATCTGCCATCATCAGGCTTCTGTATGGTGTTTGTGAGTCAGACTTTTACAGTGGTTTCAGATTTAAATTTGGGGCAGCCTATGGCTGTGTCAGAATGGTTTTTTCTTCCTCCTGATTGGTTGAGAGTCTTGGTCTGTGTTTATTGGTCTTGGAGTTTGCTGTGTTCTGCTACTAGTATCTTCTGTCTGTTTTTTTTTTGGGGGGGGGCTCTTTTTGTATCTTGATTGGCTGGCAACATTGTGTTACTTTATTGGAGGCCTTTAGTGCAGCTTGGCTTCGGGTAAATGGTACCTCCAGCTCAAACACACCCCAACCAGGCACCCAGATGAAACCCAGCTTCCTAACGAATGATAGCCGTCCATTTACCCGAAGCCAAGCTGCACTAAAGGCCTCCAATAAAGTAACACAATGTTGCCAGCCAATCAAGATACAAAAAGAGCCCCCCCCAAAAAAACAGACAGAAGATACTAGTAGCAGAACACAGCAAACTCCAAGACCAATAAACACAGACCAGGACTCTCAACCAATCAGGAGGAAGAAAAAACCATTCTGACACAGCATAGGCTGCCCCAAATTTAAATCTGAAACCACTGTAAAAGTCTGACTCACAAACACCATACAGAAGCCTGATGATGGCAGATGAGATTCTGCTGAAACGTTGCTACAACTTTAAAAGCACCACGTGGGAAAATACCCGAACAAAGCTGAATGCCAGACATGTAAGTACCCGCGAAAACTTAAGAAAACATATATATATATATATACATACACACACACACACACATATGTATGTATAATATTTCTTAATATTATTATTATTATTTTTATTTCATAATATTCAATTCGGGGTCTGGCTCAATGCTTCTAGGAAGGAGTGGCCCCAGAGGTTGCTGTAAGTTATCACCAATCTGCCAAATGAATGCCTGAGGCTGGAATGAGGCCTCTGGCAGCTGGAGCTCCCAGACAACAACCGGGAGGGATAGGCTGCAAGCTTCTCCCCTGAGCGTGCTGCGGAAGCCAACTAGTGTATGCCAATTGTGATTAAAATCTAGTAGCTCTCACAGGCTGGAAGGCCTATGACTAGAGCTAGGCCCTTCGCAGCCCAAAGAGGCCTTTAAATATAGCGCCTGACACGCGGCAGCACCCAAAATGGTGGCCGGCCACGATCTCTTATCCACGGGCCGCTCAGAGCAATTAAAAAGCCTCTCCGGCATGTCTAGAGGCTGGAAAGGCAGCCAGGTAAACTATTCGCCCTTTCCTGGGGCGATCGGCGTTCGCGGTGGGGGGGAACACCAGCTCTGCTTATCAGCGCAATCGAATGGAGCCACTGCGATTGCGGCGCGGAGAAGCGGCAGGGAAAGGAGCCGAATTGGGGGGGGGGAGGATTGGTGCCAGAGCGCGAAAGCCACCCGCTCGTTATTCCCCCTGGGGGCGAAAAACGCGCTCCCCTGCTACAGCTACCTGAAGTGCGCAGAGGCTAAGGAAGAGCCAAGAATAAAAGGCAAACCTGAAAAAGTAAAGGACTTTGCAGCAATTAGCTTGAATCGGCCAAGGAGTGGAAATACACAGCCTACTCTCATGAAGGCTGAGCATAAACTGGGGAATGCAAGGAGCCACGTGATAGAGGGTGGAGCATTCCTCAGTAATTAAGCTCAGCCTTTAACGACGCAGACTGAGGCACTTCCCACTCTCTGGATGATCCGACCGGCTCTCAGGAGAACTATATGTTTTCCAAGAATACTATTTTTGGCAATAAGGATTGTCACAGATCTGGTAGAGATCACAGCCAGAGCAAAAAATGTTTTTACTGAATAACTATTATTATTATCTCATACTAAAAATACTCATATATCCAGAAAAAGAATTTCTTTGTGAAAAACTGAGCTTTGTAAGTATAACCTATGCAAATATATAGCAAACTACTGAATTCAATGGTGGTTACCCATACATTAGTTTGGATATTCCTATAAACATAGTCTGAATGAATGAACCTCTCATATATAGAAATAACTATTTCGAAACATTTTCCCAAGTAGTATTTTATGTAGGTAACTGTTCTGTATTAATTAAACTAATACAGCCTTCTCCAAACTAAATGCCTTCCAGCTGTTTGGATTTAAAATCCAATAATTTTTAGCAATGGCCATAGTTCTCAGAAGTGCCCAGAATTTCAGAAGACAAAAATAATAATGAAATAACATTTTTCAAGAAAAATGTATTGATATAAATATACATATAGTTTATCAAACTGCTAATGATCCTATTTTAATTCTGAAAAATAGCACATTTTTAGGTGATTCAGAGAATTGGCTCCATGTATTCATTTCAGCTTTAAAATAACTTGCACTTTCAACCTTGTATTCATTTATCATTATTATTGTTGAGATGTTTTTGTTGTATCCATATAATGCAAAGAATCATATTTTTATCCACTCTGGAACATTCATAATAACATAAGCAGTCTTCCAATTCCATTCATGTGATTAATGATGAACAATAAAAATCAAACTAAATCTATGTTAAGAAGAATTTTCTGTGATTTAAAATATTAAATCTGCATCTGCAAGGGTATTTTATCTTATTTTCTTTCTTTGCTAGGATCTAAATGCTGTAGCATTTCGATTTAAAGATAAAGAAAGACCCCGAGGTTATACATCAAAACTTGCAGGGATGCTTCATGTAAGTTGCAACTTGTAGTAGAGCTATTTATGTTGGTATATAGCTTAGAAGGTTGTATTTAATATTGTATTGCTTCTTAATATTTCTGAAACTTTTGAGAAAAGTTATTGATAACAATGGGACTTGTAAGCAAAGCTTTGCTTTTATACCTCAAGTAGACAAAGGTTGCTGAGATTGGCAGCAGGAGAAACAATAGGGCTGTGTGTTACTTTGAATGCTTATCCATTTCTCTGCAGGATTCAGGGCTCCAATAATAAAAGCAGGGTCAATGGACTGTGTGGAGTGTTGTATTTGGGTTCTCTGAGTATATGTTTTGAAGTAGAGGTGAGAGAGAGGAAGAGCCAGTGGCAATTTCTGGTTCTTCACGTGGCTTCAACCCTCTCTTTGTTCAGCTAAATGCAGGATTAAATCAGGATTGCTACTATAAAGAGTGGTAGTTGTTGATGGTACAGTGACCAACGTCCTCATGTGGAGGACCATGAAATAAGATTGAGAGAACTGTCTTGCTTGTTGCTGAACAAATTTACAACATTCCTTTTCCAATCAGAAGTGATTTGATTTTACATGTTTACCTGCTTAATAAATAATTAGCATAATTTTACTGTGAACTAAAATATTTATTGCTTAAACAGTTTGATGTTAAAAGGTTACATTTTTTCATTATTGTTTGCATTACGTATTGAGTTTTACCTTATTTTAGTACTTTCAATGTGAGTCTAATGCCTAAACATCTAAAGTGCATGTAGGGCAGGGGTGGGATACCAGTTCGCACCTATTTGCTAGATCCGTTTGTTAACATTCTAAGCAGTTCGGAGAACTGGTTGTTTTTGGCCTAATCCTGTAAGGAAGGCAGGAAGGAAACATTCTGGTGTTGCTTACAGAAACTGCCTCTCCATTAACCCATATCGCATTCTTGGCAGGACTAGACTTCCTGTCTCAGCTTCTCTGGGTTTTTTTCCCCCTCCTTTGGTGGTGCTTTGCTTGTGTGGAATGACCATTCAAAGTTACAATGACACTAAAAAAAAGTGACTTATGACCGTTTTTCATACTTATGACTGTTGCAGCATCCCCATGTTCACAAGAGGCCAGGCGAGGAGATGCGTGCCTCAATGTGAGTGATGTTGAGTTGGCCACACCTAGCCAGTTACATGACCACCAAGCCACTCCCACCCAGTCACATGACCACCAAGCTATGCCCACCAACTAAGCCATGCCCACAGAACCGGTTGTTAAAAAATTTGAATCCCACCCCTGATGTAGGGTAACATTCTCCCAGCATCTTATTTGCAATCTTCTAAGCCCAGGTTAAAGAATTCATTTTAACATTTACATTTTTGAACATCCTTCCCACAATTTCAAACTGATGTTTCCTAATTTGGGCAGTTGTAAGAGGCAAAACACACACACACACACACCACACACACACACACACCAGTTAATCCTCGGTAGGACTTAAAGCATCCATTTTGTCCTTGAGTAAATTCATGGTTGTTATCAATAGAGAGACTTGAGCTTGCTGCTCTTAAGAGTTACCATACAATTGCAGAGATATCCTCTAGGGGTCAGCATTTACTTGTTTTTATTCAATGTCAAGCCAATATTAGAATAGATGTTTTTCCTTCTGATCTGTTAACAGATCTTCTAAGTAGCGCCAATTCCTTGTTTAACTGTTATTGGGCACTTTTAAAACCTTTTTCAGTCTAAACTAAAAGTGTAACATTTTATTTTAGTACTATCCTATTGAAGAAGTTCTTGCTGCTGAATATTTACTTGAAGAATTTAGACCAGATTTAATAGAAATGGTATTGGACAAACTGAAACCCGAAAATGTCCGGTAAGATGTATTGCCATATGTATTACTGTGATTTATAAATGGTACATCGTGATGCTTATTGAAAGATAAAGATTATATTTCTTCCCCAAATAACAAGGATTAGCATTCTAAACTAATTCCTCATTTGCCTCATTTTAAAATGTCTTTAGATGTCTTTGTGAAGACATTGCATGGAATAATAATTTGGGAGCAAAATTTGGTAGTAATTTTTATACTGTAATGAGAATTACATGCTTTTCAAATGTGATTATTTTAAGGAAGGAATTGTCATTCAATCAGGCTGTATGATGCTTTGAATCTGATTTCAGAAAGATGCTTCTAAAACATAAGTGATCAGAAATGCAGTGCCTGTTAACTGGCAAGAGCTCCTGGAAGCAGATATAACTGCTTTAATGAATTTCCTACAGGTGCTGCATTTCCACTCCTGCAGGCTCTGAAGCACCTTTGGAGAACAGAATCAAAAGCATTGCATTGCCTTTCTGAATAAATTCATCACTGTTTGTTCACTTATGGAAAGGGAATTCAACCTAATAGTTGTGACACTGGACTAGGAGTGAGGGCAATCTGAAATCTAGTCTTGGCTGAGGCATGTAAGCCAATTGGCTCACTTTCTGTCAGCCATAGAGAAAAAGAAAAGCAAACCATAATCAAAAACACTGCCAAGAAAACTGCACAGATTTGTCTAGGTAGTCAGCAGGAGTCAAAACTCAAAGGCATTCCTCCCACTTTCTATATAATACTAATTTGCATTCATTCATAATGCTTTCACTGTTAGGTATGATTGGGAGGTGTGGCTGAATAAACCCTGAGAAGACTCAAAATAAGCAGCACCTGCCTCCCTCTTTTATGAATCTACTTTTCTTGTTTTTGTTATGATTAGTGTTTACCTTCCAAGTCAGAACCAGGGAATATAATTTGAAGTCGATTTCCAATTTGGTTGGGGAGTTTAATTTCTTGGTTTGAAAATCTGAAAGAAAAAGCTTTGCTTTTAAGTAGCAAAGCAAAAAAAAAATAGAACTCAGCAGGAAAAAGGGAAATTATAGCTCATTCATCGTGCATTCATTTATTCATTCAATTTGTATCCGGTGTTACTTCAGCTCAGGGTGGTGTACATAGTGCTCCCTTCTTCTATTTTTTACTCACGAGCAAACCTTGAGGCAGATTGGGTTGGAAGAGAGCCCCAAAGTCATCCTTTGAGCATTACACCAGATTTCTTTTGAGGATCATCTGAACTGAGTCATCATATCTCTTTGACAAAGGAGAACCATGAGTTCCCTTTTCACACGATTGCTCTAGAGCTGAAGTGCACTACTTCCTCCAGCTTGAGTCTCCTCCAAGTTCTGTGTAGCATGTCAAAGGACACATTCCAAATGTTTCTGGTGTTTGTGTGTGTGTGTGTGTAGAAAGCTTTAAAAGGTCAAACTGTACCTTAACTCTTAAAGACACCAATGTTGCTATTTAAAATCTCCCAATATAAAAAAAAAACCCTACTTTTTTGTCCCTGGTAAGAGGTATTTTTTCCTTCCTACAGCCTGCTTCTTGAAAGAAACAGGTATTGAAAAGAAAAAAGTGTGAAGAGAGAATGCCTATTGATCTTTATTTCTACTGGTATTTGTGAAGTCTGCTCATTTTGCTGCCTCCAACAAATGATTTGTGAGGGAATAGAAAACAGGAAAAAATGGTCTGTTCTTGCTCTGGTAATATTGAGGCTCTGGAGGTTTTTCCAGTTCGTAATACAAGAAAAAAAATACTATCAACCGATTTGATGTTTGTTTAGCCTCAGTTGCATAAGCATTACTAATAGAACATGTTGCTCTAAATTTGTCCTACAGTTTCTATAATTAACTGAATGAAGGCAAAAAACCCAAACAAACCAGCAATTGCCCAGTGGCAAAGAATTTTTTCCATTGGCAATGAGTAAATAGATATAGGGTATGATGATAGTTGTGTTATCTTAATGTTCACTGTCTTTATAGAATAGCCATCTATATTGTAAAGATAGACTTCCCACTGTTGTGTAAATAATTTACTCTCTCTTTTATTGCTAAAAATCTTGATTTTTTGCAGGGGGATACACTAGAAACATTTAGATAAGCAGCATTCTATCAATGTCAGTAATGGAGCTGTTACCATGGAAACTAATCTCAAAGGGAAATAAAGCTTCTCATGTTCCTCTATTGTGCTTTGTATTCATACATAAAATGCAAAAAGGCTACGTGGACTGTTTATGGCACAGAAGATGCATGTTGGTATTTTATTTGGCAGAGAAGAACAAGTATAAATTGAACAATTTTTCCACTATTTGCTTAGTTCTGGCCATTATTATAAGATTTAATTTGTATTTAATATTCAAATTGATAAAAATTTTGTCCGTCAAAATGCCTTACATTTTGCCAATCAAGAACTATTTGTCTCTGAAATGCAGAACAATGTTGATAATGAATAATTTCTCTTGCATGTAATGTGCTGCAAAGATAATACTGATAATTGCCTTTTTTTTTTTACTGGAAAAGAAAAATAGAATCTCCTTATTAACTCCTCATTTTACTTGATGAGATACTTACTTACTGAATAGTTTGGAATATGGCAGAGAGTGATTCTGCCATGGATGGCCTAAAACATTTCTCCCCCCAAGTATTTTATTTAAAATGGCTGGAAATTGAATTGAATCTTGAACATTGCATAAACTTATATCAGCTGAGGATCAAATTCAGAAATTGTTCTTTAATTTAAACCAATGCCCAAATATTTTTAGGGGCAGAAAGGGTTCAGAGGCCATCTAGTCCAGTCCCTTCCTTGGTGCAGGTTTTGTTTTTGTTTTTGTCTTAGTCTTTTTTCTTTTACACTAATTCTAATATTGTTCCTCTTAGCAGATTTTTAACCTAAGAATATAAATAAAATATAGAATTTCAGGCTATAGTTACAGCTTAAAGATTTTATTCTGCTTTTATAATTCATGAAATTATGAATTTTCCTTTAAGTTGACAAAAAAACCCATAAGTCTCTACTAAATACTCTATAACAGTGGTTCTTAGACTGAGGGTTATTACCCCCCAAGAAGTAATTTGGGCATATATTGGAGCAACTTGTAATTACTTATTTGTGAATCTAGGATCCAATATACTGCTGTATAAAACAACCGAGTGGTTTTTTTGTGAGAGCAATGATATTATCTGAAACTGGAAAAAGAAGCTTAACGTTAGGTCAAACAATGTACGAGCCACTGTTCTATTATAATTTATTTTTTTCACTCAAATATCAGAATATTAATATAACAAGAAGAATTAACATAATTCTTTTTATATGAATATGAGCAAACAGTACATTATACAGAAATATTCAAGTGTCCTAATACAAATTTCATTGTGACAAAGCAGAATTATTTGTTTCAAAGATAGAAAATGTTGATCAGGTTAGTTACATAAATTATATAGTTATATGTATTTTTATTTTTAGGGTTGCAATTGTCTCTAAGACATTTGAAGGAAAAACTGACAAAAAAGAACGGTGGTATGGAACCCAGTACAAGCAAGAAAAGATTTCTGATGAAGTAATTAAGGTATGTTAAAAGCACTGATAGTGTCTTGTTAATGGTAACAGATCCAAATATATGTTTAAAAAATATTTACAGGAAACTATTTTGAATATAAATATTAGCTGTCACTTGTATATGCTCAGTACATAATTTGAAGTTTTTCTCTACCAACTTTAGTTTTATTTGCATTATGTCGGACTTCTTGTTCTGCATATTAGTGTTTCTTCAAAAATTAGATATTTTAAATATAAAAATTTAAAATATTTATTTTCTTAAACTGGTCTATCACAATCTTACTTGCTTATTTTGATCTTATGTAGTCCAATGCAAAGAACTGAAAGTACAAAAAGTCTGTGTTATTAAAAGAAAATATTTTACATGCAAGTCTGCCTGCTGGTCTAAGAGGAAACCCATGCACAGTATGTAATGCATAATAGTTAGCTTATTGCATAGGAGCCAGTTTGATCGTGTTTAAGGTACCAGGACAGAAAGCAGAAGACCATGAGTTCAAGTCCCACCTTAGCTATGAAAGCCAACTGGATGACTTTGGGCCAGTAACTTTCTCTCAACCCAAGCCATCACATAGTTATTCATACAGTGTTTTCCCCGAACGCCATCACTCTGCTAAACAAATAATTCTCTCAACACTGTCCAACTATTTACAAAGCCTGCACTACTATTACTATTACTCTTCTCATCACTCCTTATCACCCATCCCCTCCCACTTGTGACTGTATGACTGTAACTTTGTCGCTTGTATCCTTACAATTTTTATTGACTGTTTCCTAGTATGATTTGATTGCTTATTGTACCTTATGACTATTATTAAGTGTTGTACTTTATGATTCTTGACGAATGTATCTTTTCTTTTATGAACACTGAGAGCATTTGTACCAAAACAAATTCCTTGTGTGTCCAATCACACTTGGCTAATAAAGAATTCTCTTCTCTTCTCTTCTCTTCTCTTCTCTTCTCTTCTCTTCTCTTCTCTTCTCTTCTCTTCTCTTCTTGTAAGGGAAAATAGAAGGATGAAACTTTGTTGGATATGTTCACCACTTGAGTTATTTATAAAAGTAATAAAGGTGGGATACAAATAAAATATAAATTTCTATATCTTTAATGTTTTTAACTACTGAAAAGAATTTGTGTAATTGAAGCTGACAAAAGACAGCTATTTTCACGGTAATATTTGTATGGAACAGTTTAGTAATCCAACATAGTGGTCATAGTATGGAAGCAATCCTCAGCTTGTTCATGTCATATTCTACATTATGATTACAAAGAAAATCGAAACAATGGACTGTGGAGAGTAACAATCATATATCAAATATTGCAATACGTTACTAACCAGTTATAATTTTGATTACAATTTTGGGGAACACAAATATCTTAAAGACAATAATAAGCAGGGTTTCATTGCAATTTCTTTTTTAAAAAAATACTCCTCTTTACATTTCTTTTACACAGAAATGGCAAAATGCTGACCTTAATGGGAAATTCAAGCTTCCGATGAAAAATGAATTTATTCCTACGAACTTTGAAATTGTATCTTTGGAGAAGGATGCACCACAGTACCCAAATCTAATTAAGGTATATTTAACTTCCATAGTTAATAATAGTGAATGTTATTTAACACTAGTGCTGTACAGCTAGTTCTGAAGTGAATCATCAGCTCTATTCGTTTTCATTAAAGTTTTTAATTTGAATTTCTAATGTAATTTTGAAATTTAGTTCCAGATCAAATTGTACAATCCAGATCAAATTGCACAATGCAGACAACCAGTTTGGTCTACTGATAATGGTACTGAAATAGAGGAGGAAATCCTGAATTCTAATCCTGTCTTATTCATGAAGTCCATCTGAGTGACTTTTGGGCCTGTTACTGTATCTCAGCCCCAAAAAGATAGTGGCAAACCATTTCTGAAAATGTTCCCAAAAAATCTGTAGACATTTGTCCATTTGTCCAGGAAGCAAGTCTGACTTAAAGATTACATATATACATACTGTATATACATGCACATATAAAAGCTGTCTCTATGCCTGTGTGTGCATCTGTCTTTCTGTATCTATGGTATGTGTGGGTGTATGTTCATGTATATATAACAACCTTCATTTTCAAAACTTTAAAAAATGAAAGTTTTCTTTTATTTAAAAGTAAGCCTTCCATAATACTACTTGAATCCTTGCTGAAATTAGTTGGGAAAAAGAACAGAAAATAGTTGATCGAACAACCTTTTGAAAGAAAAAGAGGCACGTTAAATTTTTATATAGCAGTCAGGTTTAAAATGATGTGCTATTAATGGGCATTCATATTAGGTGGCATTTGGCTGTCCCTTTACTGCTAATAAATGTTCTATCTTAAATAGTGCTACATATGAAATTCAAATGGATAGGAGTGTATAAATTCCCCTTTTAAAGAACCATTTATCTCAATATAATGTGAATCAAATTTCTAATAAATAAACTCTAACCTTATTTAAAACTCACCTATCATTGTTCCATCACTATCTATTTTCTTTCTCAAAATTATGGTTGGTAAAACAACCAGATTCCATCCCTGTAGATCTTAAGATCTGACTTTTTTTCTATGTAGATACAAATATATGAACAAATGTAATTATACATCGAGGGAATATTTATTTGGTAGTTGGACATATAAGGCACTCAGGTCCTAATAGCCTCTCAGTGATGGTTATACTCCATATAGCAATCGGATCAAAAACCACGTTTAAAAATACAATCCAAAATATCCTGGATGTCACTAGCAATAATTCACATACGTACATTCTCCTGTAGGGAGGAACAAGTTAACCTGTTAACCCCCCCCCCCCCCAAAGCCAAGTCATCTTGCTTTTTTGAAAATTCAGAAGTATGAGTGCTGTTTTATCTCTGAAGAAATGATGTTCCAGAGATAGCCACTGTGATGCCCTACTTCATTGAATTTGATGATATTATTCATAAGAGAAAGACCTTAAGCCATAAATCACTGAGAGTAGGTCTCAGAGATACACATATCCCAAGCCATCTCTGAATTGAGGAAATTGGTAAGCAGTACAGTTCTTGATGCTGGGTGTTACCTGAATGAACCAGTTAAGCCACACAACTTGCTTCTGCATTCTGACTTCACCTAATAGAGTATGTTGCTATAATTCAGTATAAAGGAAGAATACAAAGAAGTGGGTACTGATAAATTCCTCTGTATTCTCATCTAAAGCTTTGACCTATAACATCATACACTAAAATTGGGCAGCATGAGAAAAGGGTTTTACTAAGTCTTACTGGACGTATTCACATTAGGTTATCTAGAGTGAGCTCTGGCTATTTAATAAATAGTAATCAGATTAAAATAATGAGAATAGAGACTTTTAATGGAAAATGTGCTTTTTCTTAAATGCAGGATACTGCTATGTGCAAATTATGGTTCAAGCAGGATGACAAATTTTTCCTTCCTAAAGCTTGTCTCAACTTTGAATTTTTCAGGTAGGCAAACATGTCTTTGTTTATATTTCTTCACATTAAATATGGTAAGTTATATAAATATATATTTAATAAGGAGAATTTGTGTAATTTGGAACCCCTATAGAATTGCTTTCTTTGTATAACCAAAATTTGCCTATCGACACCTTCTGCCTCAAATCAGAATTTGATATGTGCAGCCTTTTGCCAGAAGATGAAAACATGATCCAAGAGCTTTTACTTGAAAGCAGAGGTCTGAATTCTGAACCTTTTATTTGAATTCAGAGGTCTGAATATTCTTCTCTCCACTCCTTTCAAAACAGGTCACAATAAGTAATATCCAGATAGAGCTTTTCTGCATATAAAAAATTCATCTTGGATATGTGCATATGAACTTGCTTGCAGATAGAAATAAATGTATCTTTTGTTAGATTTCTTAACAATAGGACAAATGTGTAGCCAATGTGATTATTGCCTTCATTTGGTTTATTGTTTAGAATGTTTTCATCCTCAGAGATTATTCATATATTTTTTCAAGGGATCAACTACTGAACAATGACATGTTGATTGACCATATTATGCAAATGTAAAAACATTAATTTACAAATTAATAGTGTAATAATTTATTATCAAGTTAGCTGTTTTTGTCCAGAAGAGTAATACTTCCATCTTCCATATACCTACATACATACATATGCATTCATTAAAGAGTAATAATATGAAACTACTGGATTTAATAATTTATAATTATAATAATTACATTTGGTTTATTACTCTATAATGGGGAGGCATAGTGCAGAAATTCTAACTTTCATTGCCTACACCAATATGTAAACTGAAAGACAATTATACTTAAATATTTGTACTTTTTCTTGATCTAAACTGCTAAACTGTTTACATTAGGAAAAAGTTTACATAAAATGCATTCCAGGTGGGAAAAACATATTACGATAGAAAAATTTGCATACAACAAATGCATATATAAAAAAAACAACTTGACAAAATCAGTAAAATAACATTGGAAAAATGAACAACGTTGAGCTTCATATTTGAGCATCATTAATATAGACAATCATTTTTCAGAGAGAAGAAAATCTATTTTTGTGTTGACTATGGGAACAGGAGATTTTGGAGTACTTCAAAACAAGCAAGAAAATTGCTTGTTTGCTGGTAGAAAATACCACAGTACTTTGAAAGTCTCTGTGAATGTCCAGTTCCTCCTGTGTATCGGCATTATCTACTTTTTTTGAAATTACCTCCTTCCAGTGAATCTTTTGTAGAACAATAACTCTGTTCTATCTCCCCACTGTGTATACTTGAATTGTTTTATAGTTCCCAACACATAGATGTAGCAAACCAATCTTCCAATACATTGCCTCATTTATATACCGATAGTGTTTTTAATACTAAGTTCAGAATTTATGAATATAAGCTTACCTTGTCTCCCAGGAAAAATTTAAAAAAATTATTAAACTTCAAAAAGTTGATATTGCCCATTTTTAAGATCTTTGCCTTTGAAGAAATATAGAAAAAAAAATCTGGATGATTTAACACCCTGAAATAGTAATTTCTGTATTACAGAATATTGTTTGTCTAATGAGACATAAAACAGATATAGAAACTATTCCTTAAACTGAGAGTTAGTTTCTGCTGAGTAGTCTTTTTATTGTTTCCAATATTTATGGTTTTACAAAAGGAAGAAAAATGAGAAGATTATAAGAATCTCAGTAGTTTAAATGAGAATAAACTAGATAAGATAGAATTGGACTGATGAACAGCTCATGTAAAAGTGAATTCATTTATTTGTATATTTATATAATATAATCAATTTGTCTACAATACCTTTTTTCAAATAGAAAACACTACTTCTACAGGTAGCCCTATTGGTCATTTAATGGCCATACAGAGTTACAGCAGCCTTCAAAAGGGTGCTTTATGGCCCATAAAGCACTTCTGGACATTGTGGAATGTGGTATCCTCCTCATAGTCAAATGACATCATTTTGGCCACTTGGCAACCCATTCACATTTACAATTGCTTGCAGTGCCCCATGGTCATGCAACCCGACTTGCAACTTTTTTGCCAGTTTCCTGTGTTTTTTGCCAGTTGACATAGGTTAGCACTTAGACTGCATGATTTGCTTGACAACTATGTGATTTGGACTTTTGACTGTTGTAAAAATGGTCATACAATTGAGTCCAATTACATGGATGCCTTAACTTACAATCATCATTCTGGTTCCAGCTGTGATTGTAATCACGGATCTCAGTGTGAAATGTAGTGCAGGAATGGGCAGGATGAAAAATATATTAGAAGATGGGATAATTGCAGCTTTAACTGGAACTTGAACAAAGAATATCATTGCTTAAAAGTTATCACAGCCTCAAAAAACGTGATTTACAACCTTTCTTCACACTTATCCATAATCATGGAATTGCAATTTAGGCACTTGGGAACCAGCTCACATTTACAATCAGTTGCATTGTCCTGCAGTCACATTGTTACAATTTGCATTCTTCCCAGCTAGTTTCTGATGGAAAATTGGGGAAGCTGGCTTGCTTCACCACTTTGCTTGTTTGTTAGTTTGTTTATATCCTGCCTTTAAACAATTCAAGGCGACAAACATATCCAGTACACCTTCCTCTTCCTATTTTTCCCACAACAACCACTTTGTGCAGGCGGTTAGGTTTAGAGAGAGTGACTGGCCAAGATTCATCCAGCTGGCAACAAATAGGGTAAAAATGGTTGTAAAATTGGGTTCAGTCACATGATGACCTGCTTTATGACTGCATTGATTTACTATAAAATTCTGGTTCCAATTGTGGTAGTGAGTTGAGTACTGCCTATACATTACTACAAAGTGGAAACCATCAAATAATCATCATATGGTTGAAAAACCCACAAAGCTACTGTGCATTCAATCTGCTGAGTTTTTTTCAGCTTCTGTTGGTATGAGAGTTTTAAAGGTAGGTGTGTCTGCTTCCCATTGGTTATCTATCTGCAATAGGTTCTGTGATTGTAACCTGCCTCTCTCTTGACCTTCCATATTGAGCATCAATGTCTTGTTGATTTCCATATATTGAACAAGATCTCATCTGCTGTTAGGAAAAGGAATATGTTGGTTTTCCAAATTTCATCAGTCAAATTAATACAAAACTTCAAAGAGCTATTTTGGGATTTCAGATTGCCCACAACAACTAATGTGTAACCTGCCTAGGTAACTTAGTTAGGCACAGTAAAGCTCCACATTAACGAAATGTACATTTTGTCTATTTAAAGCTGCTATTTAAGTATAATGAGACATGGCCTAATGGTTAAGACCTGGGCTTGTCGATGGGAAGGTTGGCAATTTGAGATGCAAGTACTATGTGATGGGGTAAGCTCCTGTTCTTGCCCCAGTGCCTGCCAACCTAGCAGATTGAAAGCATGGCAGTGCAGGTACACGGCATTGGTTTCTTAATCTGGGCTATCCTAGAGGGCTGACAGTTGAGAATGAGTGTTTAATTGAGTGGATGTTCTGTCATTTACTAGGTGCATGACAGCAATAAGTTTGAGAAGCACAGCTGTAACACTATTCAAACTTTCTGAAAGGGAGTCCCATTCAGTACAAGATGATTAACTTTTATTAAACATAGAATAGTTTTGTCCTTTATACATTTGTGTGTGAGGCAATTTTCCTATGACTTTCAGGGGATTTCCATTTTTCTTAAAAATGAAAACATATTAAATAAACAGTTTGAAACATTTAAAAATGTTAAAATGTTATATTTTAAATTTGAAGCATATTACCAGCCCTCAGTTATTATTAATAGGTATTAAATTGTGCATCTTGTTTCTTTTATTTGTGATAGAGAAATTATTCTGTAAAATTTTTATAACTATTTCAATATGACAACTTTGTATTCTCTTAACTGCTACCTATGCAAATAAGAAGTAGAAGTTAGACTTCCTTGTATAATAAACTGCCTTATTCCACGTCAAGTTGTTGGTATTATTGTTGCTTGAAACATGACTTGAGTCTTTGAGTTGTCTTTATCATAGTATCTGCACAGACTATTTTATCTCCCTGGATATTGCAAAAATATATTGGTAACTTTTTAAGTACGACAGATTAACAAAAACATATTTTGTATGCTTAAAATAGATGGTTGCATTTTAGCAATAAAAACGCACAAGAAGTATTTTTCCTAGACTTTGAATCCAATTCACTGAGGTTTTACTGAGGTGATATGTAAGTTAAATGTGCATTTATACTTCCTTTCTGCAAAAAGCATCAAAGTGTAGAGCAACCAATTAAATAATGAGCTGCTAAAGTAGCTTTTAAAAGCTAGGTTTAGAAAAGCAGATTAATATGATTTGTAAAATCTGCAAAATATTGGTAATTATAACATTAAAATATACAAACACTGACATGGGCAGTATATAAATTTAATAAATACATAAATCATAACTTAAAAATGCTCTCCACGGTTTGCTATTTGTGCATTTAAAGCTATTTCACGCACACTCAGCAAATCAGTCTTTGCAAGTAATAAGACAGATATAAAATGAGACTTTTAATCTGTTTATCACAAGCATGAAGTTCTTCATTTAGAAAAACTCAGAACATTTGCAGGCCATCCTGGCAAATTAGTCCATTGGATCATGAAGAATTGCAACTGCACAACACCAATCATATCTTAGATAGGAAAGTTCTTAAGCCATTCAGGGATTGGACCTTTGAAGTCAGATCAACAGTTTGATTTGAGATCAGATGAATAATTAGCACATAGTGCATCTTTTCCAACATGGATATTTCAAAGGAGGTTCATTTGCTTCTGAAGCAGATTCAGTTTTCTAGTCTAAGTACTTGACCAGCATCACCTCCATCTTGTCTGTCTATCATCTCAGATTGTTTCATCCACATTCAGCCAGTTGTCAAGTTCAAGGTGATCATTTGTTTCCTTAGTATTAAATGACAAAAAAACCATATATTAGTGATACTGTTTTCCAAAATTCTAAAATGACCTATTTTAACTGTTTCATATACCTAATAAATAGTATAGAAAATAAAATATCATAGTTTCAAATAAGTATTTAATAAACAACATATTTTAGATATGACCAAACTCAGTGCATTTCAAAAAACTGGCAAGAAAATACAATGATCAGTGGTAATAAAAGCATATTATTAACTGAGAGTCTAATTTGAAATATGTTCAGAATAGATGAAAGCCCAGTTCCACCTTTACACATCTAGAGTAGTAATGCTACCGATACTCCATTTTTGTATTTTTCTATTCATGTATTAATGGTATTCATAACAGGAGGTGCCAACTTTTTTTTTAACATTGTACCTTGAGATCCAGTATTGAGGTTCTATAGAATTGGGTATTATTTATATCAGATATTTTACTTTTAACATTTTCTTCCAGCCCATTTGCTTATGTGGATCCCTTACATTGTAACATGGCCTATTTGTACCTTGAACTACTCAAAGACTCCCTCAACGAGTATGCATATGCAGCAGAACTAGCTGACTTGAACTATGGTCTCCAAAATACCATCTATGGGATGTATGTAAGTACCAACATCAAGAAGACTCTTAAGAGTCTTAAATTTACTTCCAGGAATCAAAAAACAATTTGATTTGCTGGAAGCATTTTAAAAATGATTTTCCCAATTGTGGATCTAATTTTAAAGTTCCTTTTTCAACCTTGATTTCTAATTTCTCATAATTTGGATTTTACATGAACTATTCTTAGTCTTCAAGATTTCCATTCATATTTAGATTTTTTTCATTTCATTTTATATCATTCATTAAATTAATGAAATTAAATGAAATATAGCCCAAATTGGAGTTCAGGTTCTACTTCTTTCTTCCAGAAATTAAATCATTAATCTTATTGAGGAAACAATTTCCTTACTTTACATTAGTATTTCATTCCCAGAAATATTGGTTATGAGGCTGCATATACATACTCTTCAGTCATGTTTCTTCATCCATTATCATGTCACTAAGTATCAAAGCATCCTTCTTTTCTTTTTGTTAGTCGCTACCTTTATGTTGACCCACTCCATTGCAACATGACATACCTATTAATGAGGTTGTTGAAGGATGATTTAAAAGAGTATACATATGCAGCACGCCTCTCAGGTTTGAGCTATTTCATTGCATCAGCAATGAATGCAATACTTGTAAGTAAGATGGAGGAGCAGAAAGAAGTGAGATGGCTTGAGAGTTATGCACTTGGAAAATGCTTGCTTTTTCAATATTTTTTTTGCATAACAGTTACCAGTTCTGTATCCTCTTGCATCTCTCTTGTCTGGAAGTGTCTGGAAAAAGATGCTTGGAGTGCTTTTTTGTGACCATATAGTGCTTTGAAATACATTTCTAATTTGCATCTTTATTTAATATCCTGGAAAATATTACTTTGACTTTTTTAGACTATGAGTCTTTTAGATACTTTACACTAAAAATAGTGGTGTTAGTCTAACATGTTTATTGAGACATGAGCTTTTTCAGGATAGAGTCTACTGTGTTAACCATTCACTGAACTAAATACCACTAACTGCATTATTGACTGTAGAAAAATTGCTTGTTAGGGTCAATTTGGGTATTATAAATTGAGCTTATTTATTTTTACAAATAACAATTTCTTGTATCATCAATTCCTGAAATTTTTGGTCAAATATAAAATATCTATTTTGTTTAACATTTTAATTGTCACTTTGAAATGTTTAACGTTATTTGAAGATAAGATGCTTCAAAAGAAATGTATATTGTATAAATATTGTATAATATGGAGTGTTACAAATTGAGTAAAAAAATTGGGTTCTCTTTGAGCTTAGTTATTTTCTTGCAGAAATTTTATTACCTGGCTAGGAAGCAGTGCAAAGAACAATGGAGTATGCTGGTTGTTTGTAGCTTGCCCAGGCACTTTTGCTGGGGTGTGTGTGTTTTTTTCTTTTATGGTTTCTTGAATAGGATATTGTTTCCTCCATGATTGTTTATGTGGTGCTGTTTTTTTTCTTATTTGTGTGTTGGTTGCTAGATGGCATGTCTTCTAGGCTATTTGTGTCTATTGAAGGCTGATGTGGCTGAATATTTAGCTTCGAAGATTACCTTTATTAAAGAACAATCAAGGTGGAAACATCCACCACAGGTAGGGCAAGATACAATATACACAGCCAGCAAACCTGCCTGCCTCTGGTGGTGTTCCCTAGCGTGGCAATGAAATATCTGCAAGAAAAAAAAAACACCTCAGCACCAAAAAACTAACAATTTGACTTTAAGCTACAATAGCCTTTTCTGTTGCAACTAAAATACAATTTAAACATCTTAGTTTCAATTTAAACTTGAAGTGCTGTACCTAATAAGGCAACCTGCATACTAAACTACTTTGCTTCAGCAATGTTACTGTATCTTTATATTTTTGGATCACAAACTGGGATCAACAAAGATGAAATTGGTTCTTAATTCATCTACCATGACATTTTCATTTTTCTGGTATCATAAATATTCATTTTAAAATGTTACATTCAAAATTGTGTTCTAGTAAAAGATGTACTTCAGTATTTATGCTTAATTATTTCTGTATTACAATATAACAGCGGATGTCCAACATACTAGAAGAAGGAAACATCCATTCTTCACTTATGTATGCAAATACTGCATTATTCAGAAAGATTAATAATGATAATATATATTATTAACATAACTTTAAATGACAGTGTTAAAACATTTATATGGTTTGCAATTAACCACTTTATGAAGTACCATAGTTTAGTAATCTTTCATATTCATGAATTAAATATTCTGATATTCTGCTTTACCTTAATAAGAACCTTGTGAACTGTTCTGTTGGAAACATTGAGTGGAAAGTTTTTGTTCCATATTTTTCTGTAATAATAAGATCTTAAAGTACTTTTAGTCTTTATTTAAAGGGAAAAAAGCTAAGTTTGTTTACTCTTCCCTTAGACCATATCAACATCATTTTTCAAAAAAAATCCTGGTTTTTATCCTCACAAACCATTTGGATACCACTACGTTAAACTTTGCTCTGTAACATGGTACAATATATTTTCCATTGTAATCTAAATCCCACTATGTTTAACACGACTTGTTTAAGTTCAGAAAAAGAAAGAAAGAAAAGAAAGAAAGAAAGAAATCATGATAACATCCTATATGTAATGCCATGCAATTAAAGATTAAACTGGATTTCTACTGATTTGAAGGAGAGAATTATCCCACATTAGTTGGTGCCTATTGCTGTCATTGGAGTTTTTTTTTTAATGGATGGAAGGGCTACTTAAAGTATACAACTACTTATGTATTCTCTTTGTGTAGCTTTCTGTAAAAGGTTATAATGACAAGCAACATATTCTGCTGAAGAAGATTATTGAGAAAATGGCTACCTTCGAGGTTGATGAAAAGCGATTTGAAATTATCAAGGAGGCCGTAAGTCATCTGAAAAGTTTGATCCTATTAGAATGAGAAACGCCCTATCTATGAAAAAAAAAGAAAGGCATTAAACATAAATTGTTCTGTTTCTGTATTGTAAAAATGAACATTGTAGAAAAGAGCAAGATGGTGGGCACAACGCATAATTCTAAACTAAAGTTAGAATCCTGAATTCTTAACGGGGAATGATCTTCACTAATCAGTGACTTATTTCTGAGCAGACAGTGTAGGCTGTGACCCTAAACCCTTCAGTTTACAAAGGGCTAGGAATCCATAGTATAAATAAATGCTCACCATCCCATTTATTAGAGATGGATTTTTTACTCATGGCATTGTCTTTCTGAGTCTCCAACCATGCCCTTTTGACCATTGAAAATGTTCTGCGATGCTTTGGTTTTTACTCTGATTCAAAGAGTGGGGAAAGACTGGAAAATAATGTATTCATTTTCCATTCTCCCGACTTCAGCTGCTTAGTCTATGCAAGTATTTGTTTACAATTATTGAGCCCCAGTATTAAATGCTAACCTTTGTCCAATTTTAAGACTGTTTTATTAACCAATCTCACTTCCCGATTTCATGTCTTGATGAAGAAGGAGCTATAGTTTCTTCTATATTTTATTTGAATGGATATTTTGAGTATAAAAGTGATTAAATCAGTGAGATTTATTGAAAAACTACATTATTTTGCATTGGCTTTTGCTTTACTTTAATAGTATATGCGATCACTTAACAACTTTCGAGCTGAACAGCCACATGAGCATGCAATGTATTACCTTCGGCTCTTAATGACAGAAGTTGCATGGACCAAAAATGAATTAAAAGAAGCTTTAGATGGTAAGGTTTTTCCAAATCTAAATTGCTTGTTTTCTATGTTATTTGGTAAGTTAATTTGGTTTACTTTAAAGGAAATATGCCTTAAGGTCGTGTGGAGTATTTGGACATTGTGATTGTTGTGTTGAAGTTGAAACAAATATGGAGAATTTGGGAATTTAAATTTTAAATAACTCTTAATTATTAAAGTCATTATCCCTGGAGTTTAGTGTATCTAGAATAAATAGATGGGGAAGTTTAGTAAAATTATCCAAATAGAGTTCTAATTACAAGTCAGAATATTATATGTGCAGCTTGAGGAAGAAGGTTCTGGCAAACTTCATGTCTGATACATATACTGTAGTTGCAAGGAAACAAGTCAGTCTCTCCCTCCCTCCCCCCTCCCCCTTCCATATAATAGATGTACCAATGACATGAAGTATCCTTCTGTAAAGAGCAATGTTTAGATAAAGTGCACAGTGTAAACTATATTTATATATTGTTAAGGTAGAAAGTAATAAATGATGGCATGTTTTGTGGTGATTTACATGGCAATGACACTAAGTCTATAGCAGAGGTGTCAAACTCAAGGCCTACGTGCCGAATGAGGCCCGCAATGTGGTCAGATCCAGCCCACAGGTCCTCCTAGTCTACCCAATACTAAGAGGAAAGATCAGGCCAGTGTGGCTTCGGCCCAATCTAGCCAATGCAAAGAAGAAACATACCAGCAGTTTCGGGAGTGATGTTAAATTGGCCATGCCCATCCGGTCAGTTGGTCAAACCCACCCTATCGGCTAGACCCACCCGGCCGTCTGATGTCTACCACAGCCCCGATGCTCCCCCAATGAAATTGAGTTTGATACTCCTTGGTCTATAGAAATCAATTTATATGTTTCAACAAACAATTCAAATTCAAATTTTAAAATTAATTTTGGATATTGGTGCCCATTTGTTTTTTTTAGCTATTATTTAAATTCAGTTTTCTTTACAATTGGGATTGAAGTATAGCTGTCCCCTTACTACCGGCATGTATAGGAAAAGAGTATGGAATCTACCAGATAAACATGATTTATTTAAAAATGCAACAATCTTCTCTTTCTAATCTCATCCCATATTCATCCTAGCATTAGAAAACTTTGTGAGTTAGAGTTGACTGTTTTCCTTTCTTTCCTCTACCTAGTTTGTGTTTAGTTTTGTTTTTCTGCCTTTCCCACTATGCATGTCTATTACAATAGAAAGTTGGTGAATC
Source organism: Hydrophis major (assembly GCA_033807585.1). NCBI lineage: Eukaryota > Metazoa > Chordata > Lepidosauria > Squamata > Elapidae > Hydrophis > Hydrophis major. The sequence goes on along the minus strand of CM066331.1, from coordinate 84,065,855 downwards.
TGGACTATGCATATCGTTTTGTCTATTTAATGATGGCTGATTACTTCAGGTAAATTAAACTGTAGTTAGAGGTCTAACATAAAATAGGCTCTATCAAAATATGTGAAAAGATTGGTATTAGAATGTATATCCCACTGAATGATTACAGTATAGTAAATAGCATCTAGATAAAAATATATATGATTGGTTGCACAGTCAGCCAGATGTTTAGACTGGATTTGGCATTTTTGTCCACCTACTGAGTCCTTCCTAGGGATGTGGGATAGGAAGATGTTGTTTAATAATATTAAAGATATGGACTCAGGATGTAAGCTATTCTAAGTAAAGCTGCCTTTTGTAATTGTATGATGATGATTTTGTCAATGCTGATTATGTTCAAGTGGTGCTCTAGTTGTTTTGGGATAGCACTGCAGGCATTTATTGTTATTATTATCTGCCTTGGTTTGGTACTACTCAAGGCAGCATCCATAATGCTATTTTCCCCACAACAACCCAGTCTGATGAGTTGGCTGAATGAGAGACTGAACTCAAGTCACCAGATGACCTTCATGCTTCAGGAAGCACTAGAACCCATGGTTTCTTTAGATTTCCAGTCTAATACCTTGATCTCTACCCCAAATGTTTGTTTATGTCTGTCTGCAAGAAAGATAGATGCAAAGGTGTGTAGGGATGAATGTGCCAGAATTAAAGGTAATAGCTGTAACATAGCACTCTTCATTTTCGTGCCTTCTAGACACATTATACTACCATTCTGATAATTCTCAATTGTGGCATTTGATACCCATCATAAATGAGATTCCCTAAGATGTGGAAAGATACTTGTGGCATACACATGTGTGCTAAAAATATAATATCAAAATAACCACAATTTTTAATCAATGTTACGAAGATGTCAGTGCAGTTATGTACTTTTCAAGAGTGCTACATTTTTTTACTCAGTAACAGCTTGAACTTGGTCTTCAATCATCATGTGAATGATTTATTTTGAAGATGGGTATATACTTAGTTAGATTGCACTGAAAGTGGCCTTTTTTGCCTTTTTCATATTGAAATCTGGGTCAATCCAGATATGAATTCTGAGCAAGGCATACTGTTAAGCGCAGCAAGATAGAGTTGGAACATTTCCCAAATATGAATATTGTTTTTTGTTGATTATTATATATTTTTTCTACTTAAAGTTAAGAAATACTTTGTATTTTAAGATAATGTGTTTGTTTCTCTCTCCTTGAAATGGAAAATGCATTTGATTTTAAATATCTACATATCTATTGTAGATGTTACTCTTCCTCGCCTCAAAGCCTTTATTTCACAACTGTTGTCACGGTTACATATTGAAGCACTTCTCCATGGCAATATAACAAAACAGGTTGGTTTTGATGTGCTTTTAATGGATATTTATTACCCATTTTTCCCAAATCTTAGCTTTATGTTCTAATTTTAAGTAATAACCGTATTATGTGTAGTGCCTTAATATTCAATATTGCAATATTAATGTAAATTTATCATATCAATAAATTGGAGGATAGTTATATAGTATTGGCACAAGGTATATATTTTGCAAAATGGGCATTATATGTTTCATGCTGACAGGAGCTAGCTTCAGTTATTTTTGATTTGCATCTTACATATGCTTTCATCTTCTACAACAATTTGGATTTGTGATAATTAGTTTTTCTAATATTTCTGCAAAATCCATTCATTTGGATTGAAGCTTATTACATTTAAAAGGATTTATTTCCAAATAAATACACAATTGAAATGTGAAATGTTTCTTTTATGATAAAATTGTAATGTCAGACTTTTCACCATTTCTCAAGATTGGTCATTGGTGCTATATAATCTTAGCATGCATCTAATTAGATCATTTTATTTTGTAATTTTTAAGTCTCTTTGTTGCTCTTACAAATACTTTTGATTCTGAATTCATTTAGCCATTTTGTTGTTAGCTTTTGTGCCTGATAAAATAAAAGGCATTTTGGCATTCATTTGTATTAACACTATCCCGTTCACATGAAGCAAATAGGATCCAGGCGTGAGGCTTAAGCACTCCAGCGCCTTAAGGAAATATTAATTTAAATAAATCTGCTCTGTGCACAAAACTGGGAGAAACAGAGCAATATAAAATGATGTAGCTCATGCAAGTCAAGGAAGGTGAGACAGATTTATCATAAATGAAAAGGATGATGAACCAAAGAACAATTTCATCTTAAACTGTTAAGAAGCTAAAAACAGAAATTAAGTATATAATGAGGAATTCTCCCTTTTATTTCTGATGCTGAATAGCATTCATATGAATGGTTTCAGCTTTCAGATTTAATATTTGCAAGGGAGCTTCTCCTTTCTCATTTCTAATTTTGCTGTTGCAGTCAAATCTATTACCCTTCTGCTGTTGTCACAGATAGATAAAAAATGATCATGCAATGAATAAAATCTGCAATGAATTTCTTCTTTTTTCAGGCTGCATTAGGAGTTATGCAAATGGTTGAAGACACGCTTATTGAGCATGCTCAAACAAAACCCCTGCTTCCCAGCCAGCTAGTAAGATACAGGGAAGTACAGCTGCCTGATAGTAAGTGGTTTAGCTTATCAGCTATAAAATACTTCATTTAAAGTTTCAAAGTGCATATACTATAGCTTGCAATAAAGGACAATTATGCCTTCAGCTATTTTTGTTTTTCAAAATTTGTTTAATTTCAAGTTTGTGCTGCAGATAAGTGAGAATCAACGCCATGATTTGCTTCTTTGGAAAAAAAAACCCTAATCATGAGACTTATCTGTTTCAGTGTGGTATAACAGAGAAATGATATTATTACTATCCAGCTTACTTAAACTGAGAGTGGCGTATATTGTAGTAGGGCAGTCATACTCATTTTCATGATGTGCAGATTGAAACTGTTGTATACCTAGAGCTTCCTTGATATTTGTTTGGAATATTTGTGCATCTGTTCAACTGATTCTACTAAAAATACTGTGGTGGTGTGCTTTTGTTCCACACATAGAATAAAGGAGCATTTTTTAAATCTGGCACCTTGGAATGTGTTTAGACCACTGATGCTAGAATTGCAATCAGCCTGTCTTTTCCCAAGGTGCCTGGGAATTCTAAAATTGATTATATATTTAGGAGATGCCAGGTTGCACAAAACAAATAAATATATTGGATTTGGATACTTATATTAAATAATGTTCTTTAGTGCTGTACTTTGCTAGCCTACACTAAATAGAACATAAAATTCTCCTTCAGCCTAAAATACTTTTGTTACTTTTTCTTAGGAGGATGGTTCGTCTATCAACAGAGGAATGAAGTTCATAATAATTGTGGGATAGAAATATATTATCAAACAGATATGCAAAGCACTTCGGAGAATATGTTTTTGGAGCTCTTCTGTCAAATTATCTCAGAGCCTTGCTTTAATACTCTGCGCACTAAGGAACAATTAGGTGAGCTTTTGTTTATGTGTATCTCTGTTAAGATCACTATATATATATATATTAAATCAATTATTATAAGCTAATTTTCTGCTGCAACTTTCCATTAACAATTCCACCTATAGCACAACAGATGATTAAAGAACAAATGATCATTAATCAGCTATTTAGGGCTGTGTGGTTTGTTCATTTAACTGATTTTGCTGCATTTGTACAACACACAGTCTCACAAAACACTGTAAACTAAAATGTGATTGTGGTTGGTTCTCAATAAAACTGAAAGAAATGGTGTGAAGCAGATTCTTCTGCAATGGATGTTTTTTAAATCAGATTCTCATATTGCGGATTCATAGCAGTCTTGCAATAGTTTACATTAAAATCAATTCTAAGACAATGTATACTAAAATATCAATGGTAAAGTAATATTTGTTTGTATTCTGCTTTTATTATTTTTATAAATAACTCAAGGTGGCAAACACACTCAGTATTCCTTCTTCCTCCTATTTTCCCCATAACAGCAATCATGAGATGGATTGGGCTAAGAGAGAGTGACTGGGCCCAGTCACCCAGCCAGCTTTCATGCATGAGGCAAGACTAGAACTCACAATTTCCTAGGTTTGAAATAAAAATAAAACATACTAAAAGCACAATAATTGAATCCTAAATGATCTCTGGAAAAATTACAACTTCATCTTAACTAGAAGGCAATCAATTTGGGACTAACCAAATCTTTAGGGACAACTTCTCTGCAAACTAGGCAATGCCATTCAAATCAATGCCCTCATTCAAATCAAGATTTATCACATGTCATATTTAATATCAAAATAAGAGGCTGTCTCAATTTGAAGAATATTACAGTATATAACTCCAAAAGAGGCTACAACATGGAGGGGAGATGAACATTTTCAGAAGGTTGGAAAAACAGTCCAGATCCTGCAGGTCTGAGTTCTGTTCCTACACCCTGCCAGAGCAGTTTACTTCCACAGATAGCAGGTAGATGAACTCATCAGGTAGCTCTTTTGCCCTGTTTGTTTAATGACCGAGATGATCACTTAACAGTCACAATCAGGAGTGCTGGGATTACAGTGGTTCAGTGAAGCAGCCCATAGGTGTCTTGCTTAACAAATGCTTTACTCAGTGATCAAAATTCTAGTCCTTGTAGTGCAGTGGCTCTCCTCTTTGTTAATAAAGAGTCTTTAACGTAGTACTAAACACTTAATTGCTTGAAATAACACAAATACTGGTTGTATCCAGTGGGAAATCTTACCTGGCAAGGTAGGATGGGATATGAAAGGTATGAAGGTTGGGTCTTTCTCAAAAAATTAAACTGTAGTATGAAACAGAAAGTTGAGTTAGAAAAAGGTGTTTGTGGAAATATTTTATTATTAAATTTTTAAAAATCCTACCTTTATTACTTTGTTAAAGCAACAGCAACATACAAAATATTCCTTCCTCCTATTTTCTGTCCATATTTTATTTTTTTTAACATCAATTATAAGTCAGAAGATCGTTGTACTATCAATGGTTGTTCTGGAAAACAATCTAGAAGTGCCATATTGTTTTGCCTCCAAACTCACGCTCCTGCAGTAAATTTAGCTTGTCACAGTCAAACCACAGCTGATAATGATGCTGTGTCCTTCATTAAAACAACTTCTGTCAATATTTCTAGAATAAAATTTAAAATTATCAGTTGGAACTCAAATAAATGCAATCTCCTGTGCCACCATCTCACTAGAAGTCCAGTTAACAGTTTGATTTTAATAACTATTCTAAAAAGTTGTGCTAACATTCAATGTTAATTTAAAATTTTAATGAAAGGTCAGGATTCAAGAAAAGAAATTGAAGCCTTTTTTTCTCCTGGCAAAAAATAGTAAAAGATTACAACTGCAAGAAATTACAATAGCTGATATGCTGACTCCCCCCCCCCCCACAGGTTACATTGTGTTCAGTGGTCCACGAAGGGCTAATGGTGTCCAAGGTCTGCGGTTCATCATCCAATCAGAAAAGCCCCCACACTACTTAGAAAGCAGGGTGGAAGCCTTTTTAAAAACCATGGAGAAATCTATACAAGATATGTCCGAAGAAGCTTTCCAGAAACATATCCAGGCTTTAGCAATTCGCCGCCTTGACAAACCAAAGAAACTATCTGCCGAGTGTGCAAAATATTGGGATGAAATCATTTCTCAGCAGTATAACTTTGATAGAGGTAAGAAAAAAAAAACTAAGATTACCATGAGTCAATTGGAAACAAGAATATTAGAGATCAACTGAAATCCTACCTTCCATGATAAAAATTCCTATTGTAGTTTTAAAATTAGTGACAGAATCAACACTGGAATATGAGCCATAGTGACGCAGTGGTTAGAATGCTAAGTACTGCAAGCTACTTCTGCTGGCTGCAGTTCGGCAGTTCAATTCTCACTGGCTCAAGGTTGACTCAGCCTTCCATTCTTCCAAGGTGAGTAAAATGAGGGCCCAGATTGTTTGGAGCAATATGCTGACTCTGTAAAACTGCTTAGAGAGAGCTGTAAAGCACTGTGAAACGGTATATAAGTCTAAGTGCTATTTCTATTTTACCCTTTAAACATTTTGTACAATTCTGAATTATTATAGAAATCATGCAAGAGAGGATGGTAAGACTATTTAATGGGCTAAAGCTTTCAGACTACAATTGGGGTTATTTAGTATGGAATGAAGGATAAAGAATGACATGATTGAGGTTTATAAAATCATGCAGGATGTAAATAATGTGGATAGACTGAAGTATTATGATGGAATACTTGTAGCACAGGGCTTAACTTTGGGGTCCATGATGTCTGAGCTTAGTGGTTTTCTTACAGATGTTTTATTGCCGAAATTGGGTAACAGCAGTGCTAGCTAGAGTGAAGTATTAAAATGCAAGGTTATCCATTTAAAACATTATATTCTCTGCCAGCAGTTATGGCAATGGACGCCAAGTTGGATGATTTTAAAAGATTTGTTAGCCATGGCTATGTATTGCACACACCAAACTTGCATATTTTGTGCATACTAAATTTATTAACTTTGTTGTTCAGATAACATCGAAGTGGCATATCTCAAAACCCTTACTAAGGATAATATAGTGCAGTTTTACAAGGTAAGTTGATCCAGCTTTTGGTTAAATTATTATTAAAAGACATATTTGTAATACTAAGATATAATCTAAGAAGATTGTGGTAATTTAAGATCATATGGATGAAATATTAAAATATTGGCATGCAAATTCTTCTGTATACACCATATAACATAGCATATTAACAGTTATTTCATTGATTATCATCATTTTATAAAGGAAACATATAATGGTTTATAAATAGATATACAAGAAACATCGAATACCAATTCCACATTTTTAATGATCTAATAATTGCCATTCAGACATTAATAACTAAGGTTCTTAATAAATGCTTTATTATGCTGCTTCTTTCAAGAGCTTTAGCAAGCTATGGGGATTCTAGTAAAAGGTTAACTATTCAGCAAAGAAATTAATGTTGGATGATATAATGTGTTGGTATATTCAGAATGCATTTTCTAAACAAAGATTTGACAGAATGATTTGTTCTGAAGCTGATATGGAAATTATTTTTACTTTGCATGTTCGTTTTTGAGATTTGCAGAGGTGCTATAGTATCTATCCTGTAAATATAAAAAAAAAGTAGTTATAATGTGATAATTTAAAATTAATGTTTTAAACCGATTCAAGGTAATGTGTGCTTTATTTTTATATACCATTATTCAGTTGTATTACTGAAGATCTAGCTATGTAGTTTATAGGGCGGTTGAAGTTAATAAGAGTTTCCAGTAAATTTTTCTTTCTTGCCTTAAGAATAGAGAAACCTTGCAATAATTGCTTTAAATTATGAATGCTCATTTCATTTGAAGTAGTGCTAACAAAATACTGATTACTATTGTTTCTAGTAGACTTTTGATTGCCAGAGAATTAAAAAAAAATTAATGTTTTGTTAGAATATCTGATTACAGTTGTAGATAATTCTGATTTATTCCTTTCCCAACTAAATCACTTAATGAAGCGTTTGATGAGCTACAAGCTAGATTTATTTTTTACCATGTATTTAATGTTTCTCCTAAGCATTGGTACATGTTTTTGGAAGTAAGCTGAGAAGAATTATTAGTTCTTATAACATTTTGACTTGCAGCTCATTTACTAACTGTTCTGAATTTCATTTATTCATGTAACGTTTGTTGAATCTGAACATTTTCCCAGTAGAGGGGCTGTACTGAAGAAAGTAGGAAGGGTTGGCTTTCATTAGGAAAAATAAAGCTACATCATGAGCTTAGATAATATAACTTGAACAGTGAAATCAGATGCAGTGGGGATCTTGTGCCATGTATGTAGCTACCTCTTCCTGTTGGTATTCATGGTAGCACCCAGATCATTCGTCATGCAATATTAAAGGCTCCTTGGTGGATTTCAGTTTTAGCTCTTTTAAACCTAGGGGCAGCAAAGAGATAGGTGGGGAAAAACACTGTAATGGAGGTCAGTTAAGATTTTTTTCTTTCCACTTTGATGAAAAGCTATGAAGGGGAATTAATGGGACCAGTTAGCTGATAGAAAACAGGAATTTAAGCCACTAAGAGTGTCTGTAAACACAGATCCCAGTGAAATCATCATCAGTCCATGAAGATTTATAAAGTATTTTAAACACAGCACGAGATGTGGAACAGTGCCTGTGAGAACCTAATCTGTACAGTGTCTAAGGGCTTTAAATTATAGTGCATACAATCCATTCATTGCAGCATTTGTTTTGGGCCTTAAAGAACTTAATGGTGGCAAGTATGCATCTACCCCTTTTGAAGTGGGGGAAAAAAGGGAAAACTTGTTTGGGCCCTGCTGTTGGCCTTGCAGAAATGATTCTAATTTGTTCCCACTCAATCTTATGCCAATTTGAAAGATAAAAATCTGTTGAATTTTATGGCCCCAAATTAGCCATTGGTTTGAGTAAGTAGATCTTCCCAAGAAAACCAGAATTTTGGCTTTAAGACCCATGAATTGAAAGCTCTTCATTATAGAATTCCATTATGGCCTGCAGACTTTTTCTGTGAGCCAAATCATTGCTTTGCCATCATTGTATTGCCGCTGAGTATCTGTTACTCTGTTTCGGAGGTTCAAAATTCTTTTTCGTTAAGGCAGCTACCATTGAACTGGCCTTGATAATAGGTAGGGGCTACAGTGCAACCTCTTTCAGTTCAGGCCTGCAGGAAAGTGATTAAATCTATTACGTCTAATTTGGTTGACTGCATTCTCATACTGCATCCTAATGTTATTCTGGCAAACTATTTACTTAATCTTATTTGTTCAGCTCATTCATTTGTAGAGCCATTTCTTATCTCACTTCAACCTCTTACACTTGGCAGTATTTGAGGAGAAGTAGCATAGGACTCCTTTCACCAAGAGATGCTGTCCTTGAGATCAGAATGAACCTGAGACCCCTTAACATGTGCTTTTCTGACATCTTTTTTTACATCACTATACATGCAGAAATACCTTTGCCACTCCTTGACAAAAGCCTAGGATTTTTTAACAAGGGAGAGGCTGTCTGGGTCCTACTCACAACCAGAACCCCACAATTAGCAGTAGAATTGCTAAATTTCTTTCTGCAGCAATTTCCACAGGAAGACATAATATGTCCTAATTTTGGAGCGATGATATTATGAAGCATCTTCATTCTGTTATGTTTTTGTATTCTTATTTTATCCCATTATTTTATCTTATGTTTTACACATTATTACTTCATTCATTCTCTGGTTTTTAGTCTAATTGTTAATGTTTTTATTACTATTATACTGTTTAATTGTCTTTAGTCATTGTTTCTTTTTCTTTTTTACCTGGCTGGTCATTTACCAGAGTTAAATACATTTGATTTGATTTGATTTAGCATTAATATTTATCAAAAATCCTTTGCTTCAGGGTGTACTTTGTTTAGCTTATTTGCTTGATTTTTTTGCCATTGCAAAGATGGAATTCTGTCTGGGTTTTTACAGAAATAATTAACCCTAATTTATTTACATGTAGGAAATGTTGGCAGTAGGTGCCCAAAGAAGGCACAAAATATCAGTCCATGTACTAGCAAGGGAAATGAATTCCTGTAAGTACCAAATGCATGTATTTCCTCACAAATAACCTCTGTTCAAGCTGGCCCCTAAAGATTGCTGTAATGCAGAACAAACATGCTGTCATGTGACCTTTAATGGATGAATAGAAATACATTTATTGATTTATATGAATGACACTTAAATTATAAAAGTAATAGTGAAGCAACCAATTGCATTAAAATATACCACTCACAATCCATTTGTATGCATGGAAATAATTATAAGATGAAAGTAGCAGCCATACTTTGTAGAACTGGTACTGCCCAAATTAGATCAGCTGTGATCTGTTGTAGCTGAGTTTATTGTTATTAGTGGTGAATGCTGCAGAGTGCTGATGCAGGACTATCTGTAGAAGTCAGAATAGGAAATAGTGTTTCAGCAGTACTGTTGTAAAGTGCTCATGGTGAATTGTGAAATTACATTAGCACGAATGCCATAGGACAGGGGTCACCAACCTTTTGGACCTCAGGGACCACCAAACTCATAATTTTAGATCCCAGGGACCACTAACCGGTTCTGTGGGCATGGCCTAATTTGTGGGTGTGGCTTGGTCATGTGACTGGCTGGGCATGGCTTGTATGTAAATTATATTTATATAAATATTTATTTTTTTTATAAAAAAAAGAGCAACTTTTACCCAAAATCAGGCAAAGCAGGCAGATTGAGTTGCTCACAGAATCATTCATCTATCTACCATCAGCTAGCTCAGTGTCTCAAATTTGCTTGCCATGAGTCTGCACTGAATTTGCTTGCAAGCAAACCTTCAGTCCTAAGGGAGGTTCAGCTGTGCTGAGCCGAAGATCTAAAGACTAGCTAGAAAGCAAAAAATCCAACCATTTCCTGCTTTCTAGCTGATCTGAATCTCTCAGCACAACAGAACAGATGATGGTCAGAAAAAGGAAAAATAGTAATTTAGCAGGCAGGTTTACCAGGTAAGGAGTGAGTGGGCGGGGAGGGTTCCTGGGCCATGTGGGCAGCGCAGCCGTGTGTTTCTGTGCAGTCTGGATTAATTGCTTTGGGGGTGTGCTCTGGGGGTGAGATTGTTCTGCAGCCCACCAAAATTTTCTCACGGCCCACCAGTGGGCTGCAGCTCACCACTGGGCTGCGGCCCACCAGTTGGTGACCACTAACCTAGAATATCTGTGAACTGTGAGTTGCTGGCAGAAAACAGTTTTCTTGAGGTTTCCAGCTCTAACTTTGTAGAAATTCAGGTTGGAATTTGATTATAAAGTCCTTTCCTTACATTCTGCCACAATCTGGTCATAATTCAAAACTGGAAACAGCTGGGGGAATATCCAAACATCATTTTGTCAAAAGTATCTTGTTACCAACAGATTCAGCAATGAAAGACTTGTGTTTATCTCCTTTTGAAAGATATTCTGCTACATTACACGTTGCCGTCAGACACTTGCATATGAGTTTCAGCAGGCAACCATCCTTTGTGACTGTTATTTTGATACAAATCTGCAAAAATTCCAACAAGGAAAAATGCATATCTTTCATCTTTTTAATATATGTTATAGAGCTCTTTATTAGTCTTTAAAATATTATTGTTATTATTATTAAATAGGTCCTGTTGTAGGAGAATTTCCAAGCCAAAATGATATAAGTCTAACACCAGCACCACCACTGCCACAGGTAAAAAAGAAAGATATTTTCATTACTATTTCTAAAAAAGAAATGCCCAAAATGCCATCTGGTTTGTGCAGTTCTAAATAATGTTTGAATTATTAACAGTTGCATTTATCTGACATGCTAATAAGTTGATGATTAAGATTTTGCAATCCAGACTTCAACAATATATGAAGCAGGAATTATGAAATGTAAACTTGGGTTCAAAGGAAACAAGGCACACACGATCATATCAATCATCCCCAGTGAATTCTGGAAAAGGCAAGAGAATTCCAAAAGCATCAGTTTTTGCTTGATGGATTGTAGAGGATTTTGATTACACCGACCATCACAAATTGTGATGACTTGAGAAAAGTACACCGTGCCAAGTGCCTACAGAAGAATATTTATGATGACCAAGAGAAGCAGTTAGAATTTATAAGGCCCCCAAAGATTCAGTATCGGATGAAGTAAAACCACTTCACTCGGGCATGCAAGAATTATTGGAGAGAACCATGGAAAAATGGAAATAATTAAAAAAGAAAACAAGTTGAGTAGATGTTATCACTAAACAACAGAAGCATAAGCTTACAAGAAGCACAGGAAGCAGTTCCTGGCACACAGTCTTGACAAAAAGTTAATTGGGTCACCCAAATATAGAAGCAACTAAAAAACAAGCACAACCAATCAACCTATTTACACTGATTAGGCAATTAGGTGAATGGCAGTATAGTGAGTTTAACTCACAAGCAATAGATCATTTATCATTGTCATTTTTGCCTTAATTGAGCACTGATTCGGATTTCAGCCTGTCTAAAATCCCTTTTTTAGCATTTGCTTGTTAATTCATTCAAATGCTAATAGTCAGCTTCTCAGTTGGTCATTCTAAGCTGTCAGCAATTTTTCCTGAGATGATTTCCTGGTTGCCTCAAATCCATCTTTTAGCAGTAATATTGCAGGTTTTACATAGAGCTTAATGTTTTCACTCACATTGGCACATAGAGTGTTTTTGTCTGCAGATTTCATCTTATTGTTACATTGAACTTTTATACACTAGAAGACACAATCCTATTTCAGAAGAATTGGGTCCAAATCTGATTTTTGGGTTTGGTTTTTAATGATGGTTTTGCAGTTAAAACCTGTGCTTTTTTCAGCTTTCAGTGATTCTGCCTGTCTTGTGCAGTATATCAGTAGGAGCATGCTTGGTTCTCAATGGCTATCTTTCTAAAATGTTTTGTTTACAGCCAGCTGTGATTGAAAACATGACTGAGTTCAAACGCAGCCTACCACTTTTCCCTCTGGTGAAACCTCATATCAATTTCATGGCCGCAAAACTGTGAAGAATCTTGCTGGATGAAGAACTGGAAGTGGATTAATATGCCTTCAGTGGATTTTCATAATGGACAAAGACCTTATCCTTTAGGACAAGTGATCCAGGATTCCTGATTCCTTCTAGGTTCATCCAGCATCAGTGCTGCAATAGGGATACAGCAACTTAAGCAAGTATGCTCTAGTCATGTGTTATATGTTTGTCATAGAGCCACTACCAGAAACTAAAATTAAGTGGTATATATGAAGATCTGTGTAGGTAAATGGTATATTTTACAATAATGTGGCTCTTTAAAAGTTTAGTTTGCATGGATTGTGAAGAAGTTTCCATACCAGTCTGATCTTCACTTGCAAATCATTGCTTTTTTTTAAGATCAGCTGTTTTGGAAGCATATTTTACTGGACAAGAAAGAAAATATTATTAAAAGGCCATATTGATGTTTTTAAAGGAAGCATGGAGTGATACCATTTTTTAAAAAAAATTAGATTCTTGGAAGTAGCCATTTAGATTCTATGTAAAAATCAGTGGAAAAGGGGAGGAAAAAAATTAATAAATATCTTTGAAGAGTTATTAGAAAGGTCAAAATAGTTTTAATCTTTATATCTGTTTGAGAAGATTTTATATACAGACTAGTAAAATGCTGGAAACACTTGGGTAGCCATGTTTTTCTTGCCAAGAGTGCTACTTTATGTTTATAAACTTTGCGTTTTCTTAGGGTTGCACTGATAATGTTTCTTTGACATAAATAAAATTCCTATGGCATTCTTTTTCTCTTCCAGTTGTCATGTACTGTTTTAGGGCAAATCTAACAAGATTTTGGTATACTGTATTTTTTGTAGTTATTTAAATTGTAGGCAAATTTTTCTCCTTTATCAGAAACTCACAATGTAATATTTGCCTGGATCCCCTGCATACTGTGTGAATGTCAAGTGTGGTCATCTAGCACAATCAGCCTTACACACACACATATAGTCTGCACCTTCCTCAGTTCATTAAGACGTTGCAAACTGGGAACTAATACACAGTTTCACAGTTCATGCACATCAGCAGTAACTATCAGTCTAATAATGCAGAAGTTGAACTTCCCCCATCATTTGTCTGCTGAAAAGAGCTCAATATTTTAAATGCAGCCTAAATCCTTAGCCTGCATCACTTTTATGTGGCACTTCAGGCATCTTTGACTTACGACCTGTTGCGTAGTGACCATTCAAAGTTACAACTGACAACTTACAACCCAAATTTGAAGTTCTGACAGTCAGACCCCCTTCAGTCATGTGACTGAACTGCAGGTGTTGGGCAACATGCTGTGTTTGCAGCATCCCATGGTCATGCGACTGTGTTTTACAATATTTTGTTGTAAAACTGTCCGTAACAAACCATTGTTTGCTTAATAAACACAGCCTTCTCTTAACTACTGCCATAAAAGAGTAAAATTGGGCCTGTGGCCTGTTTTACGACTGTCACAACAAATGAACATAATGGGCAGACTCCATTACGGTTGTTTCTCAGAGACTGCTTGTAATACCACTGTATGATTTGCTATTTATGATTCCAGAGTAGCAACCATTTGCCAATTGATTTTGAGGAAGGAAGGGGAGATAATTGTGCAAAAGAAACTGGAAACAAGTATAATTGGAGTTAGTATTTTAATTATCAAACTCAGACATGATATTCTTCCGATTAAAATTGGAATTCCAATTTTTTTGGGAATCGGCCCCCTCCCCCTTTCCCCTCCTTCTTCTCCTCCTTCCCCTCCCCTCGGAGGCCCCCTGAGTCAGGAGTTGCTACTGCCGGCACGGCTCCGCGTGGCTCCAGTCCTGCATTGCCTCGGGAAGGGAAAGGCGAAAAGGAAGAGCCGCGGAGGCTCCGGCGCAGTGGCTCCCGGTTTTGCCTTTCCCTTCCCAAGGCAACGCGGGACTGGAGCCGTGCGGAGCTGCGCTGGTGGTAGCAACTCCTGACAGCCCCAGCCGGACACCTGAGCGGAGCCCGGGTGATGCGAGTGGAGGCCGCTGAGGGGCAGGAAAAGGGAGCTGGGCAACCACAGACCAGCCATCTCTCCATCTGACGGCCTTGGACGAATCTCTGCCTCCCAGCGTGCTTGGTCCTCCGCCCGCAGGTTTTCCCGGCCCCTTGCCAAGCGGGTTTTCCGCCCCAGCCTGGCAGGGCCCTTGCTGCCTTCCCGGCTGGGCTCCTTGGGCAACCTGGCTGCCTCGTGCCAAGAAGCGCACTGCCAGGCGGGGGCCACACGGCGCAGGGCAACACGCCACCGCCCGGCCCTGGCGAGGGAAAGCAGCGGCCGCTCCCCAGGGGGCGGCCTCAGCCCCGCCACCAGGGAAGCGGCTGCCCAGCTCCGGAGCTGATCCACACCTGACTGGCTGGAAAGGAAGGGTGTGTAACGTTGGTGTTGTGTGTGTGATTTCTTGATGCGCGGTGCGGGGTCTCTTTTGGCCGGCCCCGATTTTTTTTTCAGAGGGGAATATCATGCCTGCAAACTTAAAAAAACAATCAAGTTTTTGACTGGTTATGCCACTAAAAGCACATAGAGAAAGATCAGGTGTTAGTGTTAAGTGGTTAGACATGAGGACCTTAACACTCAAATATTAAAGGCTTCAAAAGATGAATGTGTGTATTATTAGGGTTACACCACTTATATGCTTTCGTTATGATTAATTCCACTGATGCCTTGATTATTGTAAAATTATATGTTACATCTTCTGGAAGAAACACTATAGAAAGCAGTTTACATTAGTGTAGAAAAATAACTAAAGAGAGAACATAGAATTAACTGAAGAGCTATATAATTATTATATTTCATCTTGATGGGTTAATTTGAAAATGACAGCATATTCCTACATCATATACTTGAATGACTGAAAGGTACTCTTTCATACCTCAGAGGTTCATCATTTTGTTACTCAAGAAAATGTACATTTCAACTAGTAGACAAAATAGGAGCATTTTAACCGTAATCTTCAAAGATTCTCCTTTATTGGTACACGATTGGTACATTGTCCCTTAACTTCAAAACAAACTATAAACTGATCTGATGGCACCTGTCAGATGCTCCCTTCCCACTATAACAAATGGCAGTTTGTTGAAACTACATAGAGGGTTTTGCAGTGCTCTGAAGTCCATTAGCAAGAGATCATTTGGAATGTGAATGCGAACACAATGCTATTTGCTACTTATTAGAACAAGAGTATCTACCCAGCTATAGTTTCAAGATGCATGTCCTCTTGTGGAACCCCCGTTAAATCTGTAGAAGAATTGTTCCAGTTATCCAATAAACAGTGGTTAACATAATTGTATCAAATTATTTTAATTCACAAAGCATGAAAAACATGCAACAACATTTATGGCAAAATCCGTATAAAGATTTATCTTTTTATATAGTTTCCCCCCCCCAAATTTAATATCTTTGGGTGTGTTTTACATTGCAGGATTACTCTTAGGAGTCCCAGACAGTTTGGTAATACTTGGTGAAAATTCTGACAGTCGTAATCCTATCACATCTGGAGAGTGTTAGAACTGGTAGGAGACTGTCCTAGAATAACGGTACAAATTTGCATAACTTCCTTTATACTGAGTCTACTTCTAGTCACATTTTAAGAAGGGGTGGCCAATTTACTGCCCTATTGAGTTCTACATTGCAATGAAAGGAGAACACCTATCATTAGGGCTGTTTTTGGTGATTGTCATCTCTGATTTGTGTTTCAGCTGAGAGGAAAGATGCTATAAGTTGAGCTTGAATAATGTTCATTGCATCTATTTTCACTCATCTTGTCCCATTTCTTAATAATAAGAAAATGCTACTTTGAGTTTGGAGGAAGAAAGCAAATCAATCAAATCATTTTATTTGATTTATCTATCTGATACAGATAGTCTTTTACTTACAGCCATTTGTTCAACAAGCATTAGAAATTAGAAAGGGACTTAAACCTGTGCCTAAATTTAAAGCTGTTGCAGCGCACCTGCAGTCACTTGATCAAAATTTCACAGCAGAGATGGCTAAATTGACTGCTTTGATTAACGAAAACAACACAATTACTTTTGTTTCTACTGGACTTTGTGCTTGAGGTAGAAAAAAGTGAAACTTTGATTTGGGGTTTTACCAGTTAGGTTTATTGTTATAGAAATGGCTAGTTTATACTAAAGTAAAAAGTTGAGGTTTGATGCTATTATCTTATTCTACTGCACCAAAGGGAGTTGGAAGTTAACACCTTTTCTTTCTTTTTCCCCTTTTTCTTACCCTTTTCCGTTCCCTTCTCCCTTATTTTCCTATTATTTTCTTTTATATTTTTGTATTTTATATTATCAACTAATAAAAAAAAATTGGCTGCTTGGCAGTTTGCCTGGACTTATGACCCCTAGAGCACTCCTACTCCCCCCATCTATCTACCTCCCCCATCGAGGGCCTTTTGGCACCCTGCTGCTGTGTGTTTCGCCACCCCAGCTGACCTTCACTGCCATCCTTCTTCCGCTGTGAATGTGCCCAGCCTGGACGCTGTGCTGTATGGGGCTGGTTGCTTGTTACAGAAAAGGAAAAAAAAATGCACAAAGGGCAGCAGAGGTCTAAAGGGTCCCTTTGCAAAGAGCTCCCAGGTGGGGCTGAGGCTGGCTTTGCATTGTGAAAAAGGCATCTATGACAATTCACCACGGCCAACAGGACAATTCAGGACAAGAGTTACAATAATATCTGTTGTGGTTCGCCGGCAGCCGGTGCGGATGGTAGAGGTATTGGACAGTGAGAACGAAAGGGAACCAGTCAGGGAGTCTGGCGAGAACTTGGATGAGGGTCCTGCGTCCAATGCAGGGATGGCGCCAGGACCATCTGGGAGTGGAGTGCTGCCTTTGGAGTCTGGCAGCAACGAAGCAGAGGACCCAAGGGAGCCTGATCCCAGTGCGCATGTATGCAGGGCTGCTAGAAGGAGAGAGCAGCTGAAGCAACAGAGGCGACTGAGGAGTAAGGCTGGGAGATGATTGCCCCTTCCGTAAGGGATAAAAACCAGCCCTCGGTGATGTGCTTGTTGCAGGAAGTAAAGAAGTTCATTAGATTCTGATTTCTCATTGAAGCCTTGTGAATTTTGGTTTGTTTTTGCTGGAACTTCTGTCAGTATATATTATAATTAAGTGCAGCCTTCTACAATGTTGAAGGCATGAGCTTATCTCAGAGAATTGTTTCTAATGAGTTTTGGCTGGGAATCCAACAAATTCCCAGCACTGCTGGGAAGTAGAAACCAAAAACTTCAAAAATTGTTTGATTTTACACTGTTAGTGTTTCCTTAATTTGGAGGAAGCCTGGGTCAGAACAATATCAAAGAAATGATGGAATAGAATCATTACAGAAAGGATGCAAAAGGAGGGACAGAATGAAATGTGAAAGGCAAAAATTAAAATAATTTTATTTATTTTTTAAATAAATAATTAAATAGAATTGTTAAATTGTTCCGCAGCAAATTGTTCAAGATGAGTTGTCCCGCAGCGAGTTAGCCATGGTGAGTTGGCCACAGCAAGTTGGCCAATCCTGTACAGCCCAGGAGCATGATGAAAAGGAAAGGGACCCTTTGTGCTTTTTCCTGCCCTTTTTTTGCTGTAAAAAGTTAGCTCCACACAGTCCAGAAATGGGGCGGTGGAGGTCAGCTGGAGTGGCAAGGCACAAGGCGTAAGGAGTCTTGGAAGGCAGGGTGGCAAGAGCAACTGGCATTTAATGGGAACGTCTGCAGCTGCCTGGAGTGTGGCACACAGCCCGGGAGTTGTGCAGTTCTGTGGTTGCTGGGCAGATAAAAAAAAAAAATTGATGTAGTTCAGATATTCACCTCTCAATAACACCACTCAGGAAGACCATCAGCCAGCTACATTAGGAGATACAGCACAACTCTGTCACACCCAAAAGCCTTCAGACCCTTCAGACATCATATCCCAGGTCAACGTCAACAAGATGTTTTCATTGCAAGTTGTTTCATGAAGGTTCTAAGCCAGTATTCCAGAACCTGGATCCTTTTTTAGAACGATGGGTATACCATTTTTTCCAGGTCAAAGACCACGCTTGGTCCTCAAGCATCATGGCACAAGCTATATTTAAAGCATTCAGTGAGCATTTTTTTAAAAAATCATAATGTCTGTTTCACTAAAATTAAAAACAACAAAGGTGGGATAAAGATCAAATCAATAAAATGAACATGGTGACGACAGGGTGCAGGTGGCTAAAATGGAAGAGATTGAGGGGGAGTGTCAGAGATAATCCCTTACTGAGACTCGGGGCTGGAAGGAACCAAGCACAGAATGGCTTGGAAAGATGATAATTGCCAGGATTGCAATTGCTAAGCGATGTGGTCATGTGATGTCTCACTTTACAACCGCATCACTTAGTGACCAATGTTCTGGTCCTAATCATTGTCATAAGTCAAGGATTACTTGTGATTACCTTCACCTCTCATCTCTACATCTGCCTAACAAAATTGTCTTTGTTGTTGCCCAATATACCATTACTACTGCTTTATCTATTTGTCAAATTAGTTAAAAACGATATGTACTGTATGAGGTTTTTTTCAAAGGAAGAAACTCATACAGGTAGTCTTCAAGTTATGACCACAATTGAGGCCAAAATTTTCATTGCTAAGCAAGATAGTTGTTAAATGAGTTTTGGCCCAGTTTATGACCCTTTCTTGCCACAGTTGTTAAATCAAGGACTGCCTGTACTATAAATTTAAAATGGATATGGGAGGGATATTTAAGCTTGCAGAAAGGTCAAGAACTATCAATTACTCCTGCAATGAAAATAAGATTTTGGAATGGAGAGTAGTTCCTAATGTATCTCAAATATTTTAAAACACTGTAGTTACTACTTCCATAGTCATATGTTACTCTCTTTATACCAAATGTGAAAAAAGCATAGAAATCCATTTCTATCACAAGTATAACATGGTTTGTATCCAAATTAAATATGGGGGCTGATCATTATCACACCACTAAATACTGGGGCTGAGGTTACAATATAGACAAAACATCTTTTTCTGACATAACATTGGCAGAGTACATGCCAATTTTCAGACTAATCTTTTATATAGAAATACTCAATCTGGCATCCTGGGCAGGAATGCATGAGAGATTGATCCATAAATTCAAAGGGAGGGTCAGTGGACATATAAAAATTGGCTGGTTTGCCCCACAGCAGCTGCTATTTCTGCCTAATCAAAATACCCATTTAAAAATAATCATCTTTCATTTTGCAGGAGGTTATCAATTGCGGGATGCTCAAAAGCAGCCTCTGTCACTCGATCTATATTAATTTATTGGATTTTTACTCAATTATAGAATGGAAGAATATGGCCCCTACAAAGCATTAATAAACTCTGTTCCTTTTTTCCCTGAACTTTGACCCTGGTGAATACATTATGTTCCTGAGAATTATACTTTAGTTATATCTGAAAAGCCACATGGACTGGGTTCTAGCCAAAAGTATGACAAAATAGCAATGGCGGGATTAGGGCCACATTAGAAGATAATGAACTTGGCATGCCCATGTAGTAGGAATAGATCATACTCACTAGTAGGTATTTAAGTGTTCTCCAGCATTTTATAGTTTGCATTTGATAAAACAATGCAGTTTGATAACTCAGGCATTCAGTGGATTCTCTCGAGTGGATCCAAAGCTGCAGTGTCGACAAGCAATAACAGATTACTTAGTTATACTGTTAATCAGTTCTAGTGCTCATTAACAAAATGTATGTAATCATAAATAATGACTAAATAACTGTAATTTTTGCAAGTGCTGTTTTAAAAAGTTGATTTAGAATCTGGGTGCATGTTGACAGAGTATGGTGGAAAAGTTGTCATACTCTTGCTAATAAACAATCTGAATACCTTGTCTGGATTTTTTTAGATTGTTTTGATTCATAATGTGGTTGTCAGTCTGATTTGGTGGATTGAGGAGGCCATTTTAGGAATACAGGAGGTGATTCTAAGGTTTTTCCAATTATGGCAGATTTAAATAGTAATACGTTAACAAATGCTATTGGCTGCTTTCTAAAACATACATTTTGGGAACATTTTTTTTGACCGGGCTCACACTACCCATGTATCAAAGAACATCGTTAATCCTGTTATTCCAGTTATTTTTTAAAAATACATATTTTTTCCCCTTTGAAGTGTGTCAAAGCAAACAAATTTTCGGATTAAACAAAATAACATCATGATGATCCCCAGGTAAAGGTGTACAGCATATGCCAATGCAATTACAGATAGTCCTTGATTTATGACCACAATTGAGCCCTTAAATTTCTGTTACCAAGCAAGAGTTTAACAGTTTTGCCTCATTTTATGACCTTTCTTGCCACAATTGTTAAGTGAATCACTGCAATTATTAAGGTAATAATATGGTTGTTAAATGTATCCAACTGGCCTATTGACTTTGTTGGGAAATTGCAAAAGGTGATCATAATACCCCCAGACTCTGCAACCATCATAAATACATGCCACTTGCCAAAGCCTCCAAAGGTTGATCACATGACCTTGGAGATGCTGTAACAGTTGTGTGAAAAACACTTTTTCCAGTGCCTTTGTAATTTCGAGCAATCACTAAACAAATGGTTGTAAGCCAAGGACTACTGTAAACCAAATGTTAACAGTTAAACAGGAAATATGAATATCAGAGTTTTTCTTCATTTTATTTGGAAGGGATAACTTTATGCAAAATCCCTCCTGGCCATGGCTTTTTGAGCAGGAGCCAACAGTTCAGAAGGAAACCCAAATTTCACCTAACTTTTATTTGAAGGACGCTACCTCTTCTCCCTGCCAGCACCTTCAAAATCCCTCTAGCTTGACTCACTTCACTTCCCATTCCTTGTTTTTTCTTCTTAAATCTTCCATCTGATTGAAATGCTGTATGATTAAGGGGCTGGGTTTGCAAAGCAAGGCAATAAAATGAAGATTATCTGGCTGCTGGAATTTAAACCCTTCACATCTTGATCTAAATAAATGACTAACAAGCATTATTTCCAGGTAAGTGATCCTCTGTAAAATAACACATTATAAATCACCTTCTCCCAAGCTAGTAGGGATTCTGAATGCTACTCTCAATTCACCTGAAGGGGTTAAAGTTCCCATAATGATCTTGATTTCACTGAATATCAGAAGGGTATCTATCATATATATACTAGTCTGCCTGTGCAAATTCTCAAAATACAGTAACAAGATGCTGAAAGAGGAACATGCTACATAGTGTATTGGAGAGATGTGTTTTGTATTGGAGCAGGAGTGTCAAACTCACATCGTCATGGTGGTGTCATGTGACGTATTGAGATTTCCCCCCCCCCTTTGCTAAACCAGGCGTGGGCATGTCCAATGTGTGACGTATCCAGCCCACGGGCTGCAAGTTTGACAGTCCTGCATTAGAGGTATTGAAATATTTCCTTTCTCCTCACCATTCTTTGATTTTCCCTGCATTTTCAGCAACTGTAAACAATTAGTTGTCCTGCTGACAATTTGGGTTCTTACTGAGATAGACGTTGCTCAGTATGGCTTCTGCAGATTAAAAAGCCATATATAGGATTAGTATCATGCTTAAATAGCTTGGATGTAGCTCAAGTTTCTTCTATTAAATTGTAATTGATAATCATCAAGCTTGCTACTCTTAATTAAACTGTAAATGCCCAATCTTAATGATGACATGATTAGTTTGGTAGTAACATCATGTGTGACACACCCCACAAGCACTAAACATACACTGCATAGTTAAATTCTGGCTGGTTTCTAACAAGTTTAAATTTGTGATTTATTAATGGTTTATTTTTTGCACTCCACCCATTATTACTGGGTTTACAGAAGTACTAGTAAATAAAACAGGCCTTGGCAGAATAGGTAGCTTCATTTTACTCTTGAAAAGTAGCATTGTTTTGGCGGGAAAATACCAGCCTTATTCTGGAAATCAGAAGAAAGCTGCCCACCAAAGACTGATTTTTAGGTAAAACTGCAAGTGGATTGTGTGATTTATTTCACTAATAAAAATGTTTTCCCCTTCCAGGAATTGTTTATAAGAAATGTTTATTGGTATTAGTATATACTTCCTGCTGTGAATTGGATGAAATTATGTCCCACACCCAAACTGGTATAACCAGTGGTCAGGGAGTAGGAAAATTGTATTCCAAAATACCTGGTGGCCATTTCTGTGCCTATTCCTGGTATAGGAGAAGGTGGAGCCAGTCATAGCTTCCAATTGGACTCTAGTTTTCATCAGCCTCATCCAGCACAGCCAATAGTCAGTAATTCTAGGAGATGGGCTGATAATCTCAGGAAGACTAAAATTCCTTAACCCTACTGCAAGGGCAAAAGTAGATTATACTGTACTTACAAATGTACCTGATCATCAAGCAAGATGCTGTCTCTGAAGTAAATTTGTCCTTCCAGAAAATAACGCACTAAAATGCTGTGAAAATCTTGATTGGAAGGAACAGTCTTATTTGTATTTATCACCAGCTTATTATGGAAAAAATGAAAACTAAGATTTCAATAAAATAAATTAAATTGATAAATTATCTTTCAATATCACACCACATATAAAAGTAATGGAATTGTTTTAACAGATCAGCATATATAGAAATTTCCCATGGACAATAGTAATACTTCCTGAAGCTACTATTGAAAATAATAAAAACCCTCATAGCTGAATTTTTTTTGCAATTTGACACAACCTGGGTTGCTAAGAACAACAATTCTTCATGGTTATATGGCAGTGAATATTCTATTGTTGTATATATCAACTTTTTCAAGGGAACCAAGGCAACATATGTGGTACTCCCTCCTCCTCCTTCTTATAATATTAACGCAATATTGATGGAATAGGTTAGACCTTTTTCAAAAACTTGGCAATGTTAAGATGTATGGGTTTTAACTCAAGAGTTCCACATCCAGCAGGCTGGCTAGAGAATTCTGGGATTTGAAGTCCACAACTTTTAACATAGTGAGTTTGAAACACATTGGGCTAGACCAGCGACGGTGAACCTATGACATGCATGTCAAAAAAGAAATGCCATGACTTTTTGGGTGACACATGACAACAAATATTCTCAAAGGCATGCCCATTCTGAGATGTTGGAGGCTGAGGAGCCGATAGAAAAGCATTCTTCAAAACTCCTTCAAAATGTAGGCCTTGTGTAACCCGGAACAGCCTTAGATAAGCAGTCAACAGGAAGAGAGCACCACCTGAGGTAAGCATTGCGTGGCAAATCCAGGAGAGGCTGGGCCATGGGGGCAAATTTTGTCGGTCACCACAGCTTGTGCTCTTTAGGGAATGAGGCAAGGTAGCCTTTTTGAGTGGGAATGTTGGCACTAAAGCTGAAATTGAGGCCTGGGCTTCTACTTCAGGCCCACCCTCAGCATTGCCATTGAGTGCTGCTGTTCAGATTAGCCTAACTACTTACCTCCTGGGGGTGGGGAGAAATAGAGAATTGTTTTGCTTTTGTTTTTTGGAGGTGTGCCACACACCAGCAGACAAGTTAAGCATTTTCTGAATTTTTGACACACCAAGCCCAAAAGGTTCACCAGCACCAGGTTAGACTGAAAAAGAGAGTAACTAGTGTGTTTTGTCAACCTCAATATTTAAGAAGGGTAAATGTCAACTCCCAGAATTCACCAGCTAGTATGCTGCTTTTGTTTACTTGTTTACTTATTTAAAACATTTATATAGCCACTCATCTTTCAACCAACTCTGGGCAGCTCCCAATCAAATTTAAAAAAAAAACTCACATAAAATTGTACAATTCAACTAATTTTTTTTAAAAATGAAAAACCGAAGAAGCTTCTTGCATGAAAAGCAAAATGACTTCAATGAAAAAGCACCTTTGGGCAAACATGGATGACTAAGAATTTCCATAGACATTGAGTATGTGAAGAGGTGATAGTAGGAGGATATTAGAAATGACAATTGTGCATTGGCACGAAGAAATATTGTGCAATTTTGACACAAATATTGTGTCAAAGATTGTTCACCCTTTACACCCAAGGAAGCAAATAGTATTTTTGTATCAATTGGTCTCAAGTTTTGGTATCTTATGCAAGACTTAATAGGGATTTAAATGTAGGCTGCCACAATCGATAAAAGAAGCTGATGTGACATTGTCATTTTATAATTTTGTGACCACAATTTTTGCCATTTCTCTAAATCAATCCCATATCCAAAATTCTTCCCCCAAGCAATCATTGTTTCTTTAACTTGTTCTTCCTCTAATTTTATTTCCAACAAATAACTATATAGTTTTTTAATCACTTTTTCATCAGTACCTGTCAAAATCCTGTCTAAATCAGTCAATTTATCATAAAATCCTTCTATTATAGAATCTTTAAGATACCATGCATGTATTTGCGCATATGAAAACCAATTCATCTTTATACCTTGTTCTTCTAAATTTTGCATCGTTTTAAGTTCACCCTTTTCATCCAATATTTCCCCATATCTAACTGTTTGTTCCTTCTTATAAGTTATAGGATACGAAAAAGCTTCAATAGTTGATAACTAAACTGGAATTTTCAAATAACATTGTTTCTTAATTTTCTCCCAATTCAACCATAAAGATTCCTGTATATAATGCCTTCTAAAATAACCCTGTGATTTAGTTCCCTTATACCATAAAAAAGCATGCCAACCCAATAATAAATCATGACCTTCTAATGTCAACAATCTAGTCTTTCTTAACGTTATCCATTCTTTAACCCACATTAAGTTTGCAGCTTGATAATACAACTCCCAATTAGGAAGGCCAAATCCTCCTCTAATTCTAGCATCCTGTAAAAGTTTTAATTTTATTCTCGCTTTCTTGCCTTGCCATATATACTTCAACACAATTTTATTTAATTCTTCGAAGTAATCCTTACTTAACCTAATTGGTATTGTTTGGAACAAATATAAAATTCTGGGTAAAATATTCATCTTGATTGTTGAAATTCTACCTATCAATGACAATTGTAGGTTTTCCCATTTTTTCAGGTCGGATGCTATCTGCTGTTTAAGTTTAATATAGTTATTTTCTTTCAGTGTAGTACATCTTGACGTCAAATATATCCCCAAATATTTAACTTTGTTCGTAACTTGAATTTTCAATAAATCTGCCAGCAAGATCTTCTCTTTGTCTTAATAACATGTTCTTTGTCAGAATCTTTGTTTTGTCTTATTTATTTTTAAACCAGCCATCTCACCATACGTCTCTATCTTTTCCAATAGTTTTAAAGCTGTCTCTAAAGGGTCTTCCAAAATAAAAACCAAGTCATCCGCAAAAGGCTTGCAATTTGAATTCCTCCTTTTTGACTTTCATTCCTTTTATGTTTATATCCTCTCTAATATTTCTATTTAAGACTTCCAAGGTCAATACAAATAACAAAGGAGATAATGGGCAACCTTGTCTTGTACCTTTTTTAATATTGATAGAGTCTGTGAATTCTCCATCTATCATTACTTTTGCCGTTTGCTTATAATATACGGCTTCTATTGCTTGGATTAATTTTCTAGCAAAGCCCATCTGTTCCAATAGTAATAACATAAATCTCCAGTTCACATTATCAAATGCCTTTTGGCATCTAAGAATATCAAAGCCATTTGTTTTTCCGGGTGCGCCTCATAATATTCCAATGTGTCCAGGATTATCCTCATATTGTCTTTAATCTGTCTCTTTGGTAAAAATCCATTCTGATCAGAGTGAATAGTTATTTAGATATTTTTTAAGCCTTTCTGCCAAGATTGAAGCAAAGATTTTATAGTCTGCATTCAATAAAGAAATAGGTCTATAGTTCTTAATTTGTAATGGGTCAACCCCTTCTTTTGGAATAAGTATAATATAAGCTTCTGACCATGTTTCAGGTATTTTCTTATTTATCATAACTTCATTCATGACTTCTAACAGCAGAATGCTCAACGATTCTTGTAATGTTTTATAAAATTCTGCCGGGAAACCATCTGGTCCTGGTGCTTTTCCATTGTTCTGTCTGTTGAGTGCTTCGGTTAATTCCATCATTGTTATAGCACTTTCTAACATTTTCCGAGTTTCATCAGATATCTTAGGTAGGTTAGCATTTTGTAAATACTGTTTAATTTTTTCCTCATCAAGATCCTCCTGTTTATATAATTGTCCATAAAAATCTCAAATGATTGCCTTTTTCTCCTTATTACCATAACAAATTTGACCATCATCTATTAACTGTGGTATTTTCCTTGACTCTTTCTCTTTTCTCAACTTATATGCTAACCATCTACCTGGCCTATTTGCATCTTCAAAATAGTTCTGCTTAGCACTTCTAATTTTTTGTGCCAGTTCTTCTTTCTCTGCTTGATCCATTTCATGTTTAATTATGTCCATTTTAAGTTTGATATCTTTTTTCTGTGGCATCTTCTGTAATTCTTTTTCCAGTTTTTTATGGTCATCTTCTAAAACTTTAATCATTTGCCTCTTCCTAATGTTCTTTTGCTTTGCATAATCAATTATTAATCCTCTTGCATATGCCTTCATTGTATCCCAAACATTCTGTATTGAAGTATCTTCTTTTTTGTTTTCATTGAAGAAGAAGGCCAATTCTTTTTCCATCCATTGTATAAAATCTTTTTCCTTTAAAATAGTATTGTTTAATGTCCATCTAGATCTTCTTTTTTGTCCTTTCCATTTAATTGTCATTGGATTATGGTCTGCCCATGTACTTGTTTCAATATTTATTTCTTGAATATTAGATAATAATTCTGTTGATGTCCAAATCATATCTATTCTGGACCACGATAAATGCCTGTTTGAATAAAAAATATATTGTTGAGTTTTAGCATTTCTTTCTCTCCATATATCTTTTAAATTTAGTTCATCCGTCATTTTAAAAAAGGATTTAGGGAGAGTTTTCCTATTTTGTCGTGTTGTTTTTACTGTATAGTCCAGTTTATTGTCTACAATTCCATTAAAGTCCCCCATCATAAGTATGTTAACATAATCCAGTTCAATTATTTTCAAATGTAATTTTTTATAAAATTCTTCTTGTTTTTCATTTGGGGCATAAATTGCAACCAAGAATGTTTTTATATTATTATCCACTATTTCAACTATTAATACTCATCCGTCTTCATCAGTATAAATCAATTTGGCTGGAGTGGTTTCTTTGATGTACAAAACCACTCCTCTTTTCTTACAATGAATCAGAGAAGTGAATATTTTCCCTAACTTTGGTCGTATCAATAATTGTTCATGTTGTTTTTTAATGTGTACTTCTTGTAAGCAAATTATATCAAATTTTAGCTTCTCTAATTTATAAAAAGTTTTCCTTCTTTTGATAGCTGAGTTCAGTCCATTTATATTCAGGAAAATCAGTTTTTTTTCCCCCCATGGTTATGCTTTATATTTAGGTCTAACAGCTCTCGTGGATCTTATTTCACGTTGTTCTTTGATCTCCATTTGTCCACCTATTGCGCCTTCTTTTTCCATCTGCTTTTGGTCCTCTTCAAATTCAGTTAAAATCTTTTCTTTTTCTCTCTCCATTTCTCTTCTTTTGAAAAATTCCTTATAAAACATTTCTGCTTTCGCAATTGAATCAATTCTGTGTCTCTGTTCTTGCCATGTAAACATTAATCCTTCTGGAATCAGCCATCTATAGTTCACCTCTTTTTTCAATAGCATTTTAGTCAAAAATCGATACTCTCTTCTAATCTCTCTCACTTTTCTAGGTACTTGTTTTAAGACCAGAACCTCTTTGCCTTTATATTTCAACCCCTTCTTTCTTACCACTTGTAATATTTGGTTTTTAATAGTTTTTTTGGTGAATCTAACATGAACCTCTCTTGGTAATTGGTTCCTCATCGCATATCTTGTGAAGACTCGATATATCTCATCTACTCCATCCATCATCTTTTCCTCTGTTATTTCCAAGACTCCAGCCAAAATTTCAATCATTACTGCCGCCAAGTTTTGTCCTTTTTCTTCCTCGATATTTTGGAATCTAAGATAAAATTTCTGACCTGTCCATCTCCCACTTCAACATCCCACTTTTTTCTTGTTCGACCATTGTTAATCTGTTATCGATATTCCCAATTGTATCATCTCTTTGCTTGTCTTTCTCTTCTATTTTTTGGATTCTCTCATCATGTTTCACCATCATTTGTTGAAAATTTTCAAATTTCTCATCCATCTTTCCAATTCTTTGGTCAATACTCTCCATTCTTTGTTCCATACTCATTTTAAGATCTTGTATTCCTTGCATAACCATCGTTAAATCCACTTGCATTTTGTCTTGCTTCACCATTGTTGAGAGTCGTCCTCCAGATGACAGGGAGACGGGAGCAGAAGTTGAGATGCCTGAAGGTAAAATTTTCTTACTCATTTCGATAACTCAGGGTCTTCCGGGTCTTTTAATCCAATTAGTGAGGTAGCCAATTATAATCCAATTTAAAAAAAGGAAAACACCAGAAAAAACGAAAAACAAAACCAGTAATAAGTAAAAAGCCCAAAATTAAAAAGAAAAAAAAATTCTTCAGGTTCTTCAAGACCTTAATCCAATTGTAAAATACGCAAATATAATTCAAAAGTAAAAATTAAAAAATGAAGAGGAAAAAAAGAAGCAAAATAAAGCCCAATAATATCAAAAAATAATAAGCAAAGAAAAAGGAAAAGAAAAAAAAAGAGAGTTCTTCAAATTCTTCCCACCTTAATCCAATTGAAAAACCTCAGAAAATGAAAAAAAGCCATAAAAATAAATCAAAAATAGAAATCAAAAGGCAAACATCCCCATGAAAAAAAGAAAAAAAGCAAGAAAAGAATATTCTGAGGCTTCCCCTTTAAAAAAAAATAAAAATAAAAATAAGATATAATAAAAGATAAAAAATAAATATATCAATATTACAAAATAATGTGGGGTTGGAGGGGAGGGATGAAACAATTAATAAGGAGTTAAAAAAAAAAAAGACACACACTGCCTTTTATTTATCCAAGGCTCTTATTTGACTTCTCCACAAATTTCAAAGCCAAACTTCAAATATTCATTTAATAATAGAAGTTCCAAAGAGCACCTGTATAAACATCCTCCAGTACTCTTCCCTCTATCTTATCATTTCCAGTAGCCTTGAGAAAAGTTTTTCAAACAAAAGTTTTTCAACTTCAAACAGAATATTTTCAAGCCTCTAGTTGGCAGTATTACAAAGTTTCTTCAATCCACTCCCCCTTCTTCCTTCCTGAAAAAAGCCTAAAAAGAGGGGGGGGGGAAAGTATGTATGTATATTTATGTATATTAAAAAAAAATATTGAAGGGGGCCTCTATTTTAAAAAATATAAACAGTCAGAAAGGCGAAGAGAAAGCAAGTAAATGTAAAAATGTAAAATAAAAAAACCAGTCTGATTACCTAGATCACAATAGAAATTCAGTAAAGAAAAAAAAAGTAAAAATAAAAAGCCAAGCCTCACTTTGACATTACTAAAAAAAAATTGCTGCTAAATCAAATTCTGTCAATAAGTTTACAGATTTCTTCTCATATTAGAGTGTTCTTAAGTCCCAAGCAAAAAAAAAAAGATCCTCACCAGCTGGTACACTTCTTTCTATCCCGTTCTTCCGGAGCTGTCCCAGCTTCAGCAGCCTAATGGCTGCCTCTCCGCCGTTGGCAAAGGGGCTTCTTCTGGATTGACCAGGGACTTGCGATGTCCCCGGAATCTACAGAACGTGCCCCTTACTGTCACCATCACTACGAGACGGTTTAGGTCCGTTGGGACCGACCAGGGGCGAAGATATCAGCTGTGATCTTGGAGCCCCAAGATAGCAGCTGTATCGCGGCAACAAAGCTCCGCCTTCTCCTTCTCATTATAAAATGACAATGTCAACAGCATATAAAGAAAATTTGTATAAGATGTTTTACAGGTGGCACTTTCCCCTGACAAGAATAGCAAGAATGTTCAAGAATAAATCTGAAAAGTGCTGGAAATGTCATCAGATACCTGGCTCATGTTACCATATGTGGTGGACTTGTGAGGAGGCCAGGAAATACTGGACTAGAATTCGCATATGGCTGGAAAAAATGACAAAGAAACACATAGATTTGAAACCAGAGATTTTTTTATTGGGAATTGTACCTGATATATAAATAAAAAATTAAAGTATTTGATTGTAAATGTATTAAAAGCAGCTAGGATTGTATTTGCTAAACATTGGAAGAGTGAGAAAATACCAATAGAGGAAGAAATTATTAAGAAAATATTGGAATGTGCTGAAATGAGTAGATTGACATTTGAAATTAGAGAACAAGAAGATAAACAATTTTATGAAGTTTGGGATCTTTTTTTAATCAATGGTTAGATAATACAATATAATAATAGAATATTTAGAAATTTAGGAAATAATGAATATATAATTTTTCTTGGTTTTGATAATTTTTAAGAATATTTTATTAAGATAGATTTGGTATGATTCTATGATTTGTTATAAAATAACTTAATTTAATTATAGTTATCTCGCTTAAGTATAAATTAGTAAAATTATAGTCAAATGATTGGGATATTTTATTGATGATGGATGTGAGTTATTATGTAATATAATTATTTTGATGACTATGAAATGGATGCACAAAAGGGAGTGGTAAACCAACCGAAACACTGTAAATTTATGAAGAATAATATAATTTTTTGGGGGGGTTATGTTTTATGTCTTATATGTTTTTTGTCTGTCGCTAAAATCAATAAAACTTTTACACACACACTCTCCCCCCCCCAAAAAAAGAAGCTGATGTGTAATTCTTTATATATTCCTTTTGGTGGGAAGAAATAGTATCATTGTGTCACACTGCTGACTTTAAGCTTTGAAAAGGTGTGTAGGAGGCAGCCTGCTAAAACCCTTTCACTGTAGCTCTAGAAATTGTTCTGCTGGGACAGAGCATGACTTGCAAATATGACTGGCAAAGGGGGAATCTTTGTTGAGTGTCTGCAGTGATGTACACATGGAGAAAGCTGCTCCCCCCCCCCAAGCTGATGGTAATGGCTCATTCACCCTATGGAGACCCTACTGCCCCATGAACACCACTCCAATGGGGGCCTTCGATGCATTGTGAAATGACTGCATGAGTTCCCTCAGCAAGCAGGCCCAGGCCTACATCACATTCACTGCATTAAATAACTATTGCTATGAAGGCATTCTCAATGCAGAGAATATCTTCATAGGAATATAGAGTGACCAGATATTCTTGAAAACCATTTTAGATGCAAGGAAACAGCAGCTTTGGACAACAAATCATGAGAGCAGAAGAAAGTAGGACACTAGGTAAAATGTTGATCTTACCTTACTTGAGCACCACATAATTAACTGTTTAATCTGTTAAATGCTGTAGCTTTTGCTTTAGCAAATTTTATTCAGGCACTACTGCAAAAGTCTTAGTTATCCAAGGTATAAATCCAGATGTTCAAAAGCAATTCCAGCAAGCTACCCCATTTGTTAGGGCAGAGCTCCCCAAACTTGGCAACTAAGCCTTGTGGACTTCAACTCCCAGAATTCTCCAGCCAGCATAGCTAGGAGTCTTCTAGGAGTTGAAGTCCACAAGGCTTAAAGTTACCAAATTTGGAGACCTCTGAGTTAGGGTGACTGGGGCTGATAGGAATTGCCCTGCAGTAACATCTGACGTATTTAATAAAAATGGAGGGTAATTATTTCCAAACAGAAATGTGCACAGTCCTATCTGTGTATAAATGATCTGGTTTGGGTTTCAGTGTGTATGGATCCAAGGCAAGAGAGATAGGAAACTGACAGTGGTTGGTATGTGCTGCACTTTGACATTGTCCGTGACTGAAAGGAGGGACAGAGGAACCAGAAATTTGAAGATGAGATAATGGGAT
Source organism: Hydrophis major (assembly GCA_033807585.1). Lineage (NCBI taxonomy): Eukaryota > Metazoa > Chordata > Lepidosauria > Squamata > Elapidae > Hydrophis > Hydrophis major. The sequence goes on along the minus strand of CM066331.1, from coordinate 84,033,533 downwards.
AAACCATGCCGAGATTGTTTGTTTGTTTTTAATAAAGTTTTATTTGGGTTTTCACACACACAAAACACAAGTAAAACAATCTTTTCTGAAAATAGCATGGTCCCGGGTTGAACTTCTTTATACAGATACAAAACTCAATTTCATGCTCCTTTTTGTGTTCTATTCCATATCTTATACTATTCTACATTTTCTATTTTTTCCCCTCTTTTAATTTTGTCAATTTTATTTTGATTATCTCATCTCAATTCAAATCATTATATTTATACTTTGTCTGTTCTGTTTCAATTTCATATTATCTTTTCTCATGAAACAAATTTTCTCCTGTAGTTACCAATTGGAGTATGACACCTTTATATCTTTTAATTACATCCAATCAACTCTTATTTAAACTTCAATATATACCTTAAGGTTATGACCTTCAATATAATACATAATACATCACTTCCAATCGAATTCTGCTGGTACAGTCTTACAATACACCCTATATTCTTTAAAAAAAATTATAAATATATGTAATTATAAACCCTTGTTCCATTCCAATTCAGTTCTATCATTAATAATCATTAAAATCTTAACATCTTTAACACTTCTTTTCAATAAAATATCATACTTCCTTAAAGACTGAAAGGAGGGACAGAGGAACCAGAAATTTGAAGATGAGATAATGGGATAAACCATGCTGAGATTGTTGAGAGAATGAAAGAAGGGAAGAGTAGATGTAATGTGCTTAACCTTTGCTTATTCACCCTGTCTGGATTTTATTTTGTCCCAAGCCTGGAAACAAGCATGTTAGGGTCCAGTTCTGCCAAAGCATGCTTGGCTCCAAATGAATTCCTGAAAACACAGTGGTTTTGTTCAATGTTCAAAAGAAAGCATTTTGTGTTGTGCAAACCCCTTACCTCCCACACATCTTTCAGTAATTATATGTTCAATGTGGGATTAAATTATGTCTTCTACTTGTGAAATAGCCATTGCTGCAGTCACATGGTGAATAGCACATTATCTTAACTTTTCCCTAGCCACATTAAGCTTCTTTAAGTATCTCACAATATCAATAAACTTTGTCCTGAATGGTAGATCATGTTTAACCCAACAAAAAAAAAAGAACATCAAGTTGTTATAATCAAATATGAAGAGCTGTGCTCAGATAACTAACTCCATGTGTTGTACTCGAAACAGGACTGGAGATATTCACCATGGTTGTGTCATGTGCATGTAATTATTGTTTCAATATTCGATATGGATTTATTTTCTGGAATTTAAGCAACTGGCTGGCAACAATTTTCTAGCATCAACTGCTACTGAACAAAACCTTTAGGACTGATGGAAAGTGATTTGATCTGCAACTGTTTTCTTTCTGAATAGAAACATGCAAGAAGTTAAGTACAAGAAGCTAATCCTGAGAAGAATGCCCTTCCTGAGGTTTTGTTGTTTTTCTTGAAAATGTGCCAATTTGCCATCAAAATTCAACTATGATGGAAATTCCTACACTTCAGCAAATGAATTTCAGAGACATCTTGGTAGTACATGTAATATTTGCAACACAAGTAGAATGTAACTATAGACGTGTGTGTACATGTAAAAAAATAAGAATCAAGATTAATGGGTGCTGAATAAACGTAGACAATATAGGAATAATCCATACAAAAGAAGTAGCTGGATATTTGATCATATAGAATGAAGATCAAATCACAGAGGATAGAAAAATGTGGATTTACGTAAGCACGGCTTTCTTTCTTTCCTGTCTATAATTTGTTTTGCTTACCATTTGAAGTTTGAATATTGCCTATCCCAAAATGGAACACTTGATAGTTTGTGGGGAAACACCCATGGCATATTTAGAGTTCTCGTAAAAATGCTGACTGTACAGGCAAGCCCAGCCCGAAATACACATTAAGCAGATGGCAGGTAGGTGAGATTCTTTCATCACGTTCAGGAAAGCCCGTTTCCAACTTCTCTTTTGTAGTTCTCTTTCAAGTACCGACACTTCAAAACAAGGTGGAGTCTTCCACCATTATTATTAAAAAAAAATATAATGGGGAATATGTTAGGAAAGTCTAGAAATTAAGGTGCTGGCATCTGACAATTTGCTCTGTTGATGTGCTTGCTGCCCAGTTATTTCTTGTAATTAAGAATCTAAAATACTGCTGAAACTAGTGTAGGAGGGAATCCAGTGATGCCAAGGTGTCTAGGAACACATTAATAACTTGTGCATCACTATACCTATCCTTGCTCCACGCTATGACAGAAATTAAGGCAATGCCTTTTAAAGGCTTACTGAACAAAAGCATCAGCAGAAGGCATCTATTTAGGTGCTTCTACTCTCTAAGAAGCCTTAAATTAACTTGAAACATTAAAAATTGCAATTTAAACATTTTGACGCAGCAAGGCGTAGAATGCTCATAAAAATGTTTTGCTAATGCCTTCCTGCTGTTCTATAGAAATGATTATTACTTTACAATAATGTTGCCTTGACAGTGTATAGTCCTTTCATAATACAGTCAGGATGAATGTGCATAACTACTCTCAATTATTTACGGAGGAGCATAATTAAAACTAGTGTTGAATTAACTACAACAGCAAAGTCAGATGATGCATATGAGACATGGTCCAGTGTTAATGTTTTGATTTCACTATAAATTTGTTGCTTGGTGATTAACATTTGCTGATTATTCCAGTCACAAACCTACCATTAGAGTACACTGGAAAACTTACAATATTCCTCTTATGCTAGATAACATCAAAGAAAGGAAGGCAAAGGTGCACATAAAATTGCATTAGTTAAATTAGGGATTTTGGAACAGAAGTGTATTGTTTTTGTTGTTCATTCATGTTCATTATGGAATTTCCGGTGGGGGGGGATGGACTTCATTATACAAATGAAATTTAAAGTAATTGTTTCATTTCATCACTGTATAATTGCTAAGCCACAAGTTGTGACCTACATAACTGTGTAAAAGCTGGACACACGTAAGCAGTGAAAACCTCAAAATTACATACAAATAGTTATTTGTATTTAGATAAAACTGGCAAGAGCATTTCTTTAAAAAAAAAAACATGTATCAGAGTAATTTATCCTCGATTTAAAAAAAAATCATACTTTATGTAAATGAATTACCCAAGAACACTTATAGCAAACAAGCCAGATCTATTGCTTAGCAACTCAGCAATTTGTTATTGGCCAATTCCACTTGATAGAAGATTATACTGAGCCCTGTTTTCCTCACTTTCACCTATGAAACAAGATGGTTCCTCAATAGATCAGCTTCAAGCAAAAGATGCATTCATGGCATGGCTGAAGCCAAATGTGGAAGGCTGGCACACTTTAGGCATGCATTATTAAGAAAAAAATCTTAAGATAACAATGGAAAACTCATATCAAAATTAAGTAAAATAGTAACGTTCCCAGGATCTGTACTGAATAATAAAAGGTAAAATATTCAACATAATTCTGAATATTTGCATCTCAAGCATCTGAAGATTGTGTCATAAAAATAAAACGAACAGCAAAATAATTCTGAAAGAGGGCACCTGTTGTAGATTATTTATTAGCAGAGTTAACTATGGTTGTCAAGGTTCTGTTTTTGTTGTTAAAATATTTAATGCCCTCCAATTAAATGTAAAAAAATTTATTCAATCTAGTCCAATATGTGAACAGAAACAGAAACATTAAACAGCACAACAGAATAAAGGTTTTGCTACTGAATTAAAAATAATTCCACATTATTCACAGTACATTTGAGTCAGAAGATACAGAATAGTTTCTGAAGTTTAACCATAGAATAAATTTCAGATCCATACACTGCACCAGGTGACATGAGACTATGTGTTATCTGTTAAAAAAAAATCCAGCAGGTAACAAAGGGCTAGTGTTCATACCAAAAATAACACTCACAAGACTTTTCTTCAAAAGAATTTTACAAAGTATTTATAGCACTGAAGATCCTTGAAGAAATCCAGCAGTTTGCAAATACCTCTCTCTCTCTATAATTCCAGAGTCCAACTGAATTAAACTTGTAATTCTTCTCAGTAGTTAGAAGATACAACTAGTATTCTATACTTCATATTTCTTCACGTACTTTAATACTGGAATACTACTTGGTCATAATATACATTTTATACATTTTTAAAATAGTAAATTTCTATAGTTAAAATAATGTTCACTTCAGAAAATCATACTTTGTTAGCATACATTATTGCAAATGAACATGAAGCCCATTTTGTTTAATTTCTGATGAAGAATTATTTACCAATTCTTAAAAAGAATAACTTTCTATTGTTTACAGTGAATATTACACTGTTAAATCTAGCATTATCTAGTTCTCCAATGCTGCTGATACAAATTGCCACCAGTAATCCCAGGAATTGGAATTGATTACATAAATATGACTTCACACTGATAAGCTTATTTCTTTTGTTGAGAAAAAGATAGCTCAAGTACCATTCCTAAATCTCAACTCTTTATGTTGTAAGAAACCCATTCTGTTTACTAGAAAAGGGTTTCTCTATGTCTGTATGTAGAATTAGGACCACTACTCCAAGTATTTGCTGGGAGGTTCCATCAAAATCAAAGACACTTAGAAATTGTATTCTCAAAACAAAACCAGTAAAGTGCCAGATGTCATAGGAGTAAAATATTAAAACAATTTCTATTTAAAAAAGCCCTACTAGTAAATACAATTTGTATTATGTTTATAGTTTCCTGAATACTTTTGGAAGTATAGGCAGAATACTTCTACATATAGCTGCATGTTATCAGTCCTGGTTTTGAATCTTACTTTTATATTTATCTTAAACTTTAATAATATCCATCATTTGACTGAGATTCCATAGTACATGGTACAAAGCAATAACTTCAATATTGCAACTTGGTTACAAGCAGATTGTGATTCACTTTTTTCATTTCACAGCAGGCAAATGAGACTCAATTATATGTAGTACAACTTACAATGCAAGGACTAAAGGTAAAACATCAGATGAAACTTTTAAATAAAAAAATGTTATGTTAATATACCAAGTGATTATTAAGAACAGGCATATGTTCAGTTTTTAACATTCTAGAAATGTCGGTTATTTCGACAGGTAGTTGTTGACCAGCAAAGAATTATGAATTTACTGCAATGAGCATACAAAAGATATTTCAATATAGTCTGCACATAATTTATTAACTTTGTAAGTGTTTGGCTGTTTCAGAAAACCCCCAAAAGGCAATGTATCCCCACAAGAAATGGATTCAGATGTCTCCTGCCACAAAGAAAAATACATTGATGAAATAAAATTACATTCTTAAGCTTAACAACTAAGTAGAATTCACCTTGACATTATACAGTCTTTTATTAGTCTATGTGGAAAGGGGAGAGATATGAAATGCAGCAGCATTTCATCCAATCTCGGCTCCTGTAGCTAACTGATAGAATTGTCACAGAATATAGGAAATGAGATTGTAAGAGTCTGCCAGGCATACTGTAGCCATTTATGCACCTTCTTGCTCAGGGTAGTTTAAAATTTTCCGATGAGCTTGTCGCAAATATTGCTGCTGTTTGAAGTAGACTTTGAAAGCTCCTTTTATAGCAACAAAAGCAATTCCACCCTAAAATTAAAAGGGAACAATCATTCAAAACCTACCAGAAAACTTCAATTTTTTTAAAATGTGGCTTTTTATATACATTTTCAATATGCCTTGAAGTTAGGTTAATTAAAGCTATTTTATATAAATACTGGAGATGTGCCATTCCCTATCATAATGTTATTCTGAAATGTTTTCTCTTATAAAAAATATTTCATGCTGATTTTATACATTATTTTGGAAGGGTTTTCTTTATTCATTAAATGGGAGAGAGGTGTTCTTTCTGTAATTTCTCTCCCCCCGAGTTCAAATGACCTCGAGGAATCAGATTTTGATTCTAATTTCTCTCAATTTCTCAAACAATAATCTCTGGGAAATATTATGCTATAATTCTGATAGCATCTCCATTCATATGACTGCACATCTCCTTTTTTCACTTCACTTTTTTCCATTTCTTCCATGATCTCCTTGCTTAGAAGTTCAGCACCTCCTCAAAACCAGCAAGTCCAATACATTTTTCAATGTTTGTTTCATGTCTCTCTGATCCAAATGTTACCACTTATTTTGCTCAACAAGAGCATAACAGAATGTATTTATATTCTTATTCTTTGAAGTTTCATTTTCCATCCTTTAGCTAAACTAAAAATACTTAATCCAGTACAGTGCTGCAAAAAAATTAAAAGTCATTGTCACCTCATCAGTTTACTGAATATCTTCATCCTCTGTCAAATGTCATCTCCTCCATTTTGATCTTTTTGTAATACTCTGCTCCCAGATTTGTTTTCAGAACACTTCAATATTCAATCATAAATCTGAACAGTTTTTTTTTTTTGCCTAATCTTGGATTCAGTCCAATTTTCATGCACTTACCTTCTATGCTGACTAGGGCCTTGTTTCCCCACTAATCTCAGATTTTGTATCCCAAAATCTCTGTCACTGCTTGCCTTTCAAAGGACACAGCTATTTCTTTCCTTTGCTGCCTGCTAAGTGATGCTATTTATTTTATACTCTCTTAATCCCACCTTTTGGGTTAAGCCTTTGACAAAATTCTTCAGCAGCTATCCTCCCCGTTTCTCAGTGGCAAGCGCTGCATTTCTCCACATCATCAAATTCCATGTGTGTCAAGCTGTTAACAGCACCACGAAGCAAGGTTCAGTCTTATTAATAAGGTTTAATGCCAGGAAGGGATTAGATTACAGAATCCTGGAAACTAAATAAGAAAACTGTATTCTTAATTTATTAATCTGTACTTTTAATGAAAGTTCTATATGTGTTGCCCAAATTTCTTTCTTATACATTCCCTAACTGATGGACTGAGGCTTCATTGAATAGATGAAGTGAAATATGAAATGAATTTGCTCCTCATTTGCCATTTTCAGTAACACATTTCATTTCCCAATTCTTTTATAGTATATACTTGCATTTAAAGCTCCCCTGTATCTTGCAATAGCAGTAATAAAATTTTAATTGTTACATAATATTTGTATGTCATGTTTCTAATTAATTCATATAACCTTAATATCCATAGTTATGTAGCTTGTATTCAGCCTTGGTTTAATTCACTGATGAAAAAGCAATTACATAAAAGAGTAACTTTTGAATACTATGACTTAAGTGATAACAAGTAGCATAGACTAGCTGCTGTTGTAAATGTATGCATTTGTGTAAATTATGCTTTGAACCTTGACAGCACATAGTTATGGCCAATATGATCTAGAAGACACTAATCTGTGAATCCTCAGCCTTGGTTCTAGATGCACAGCTCTGTGTAAACTGACTTTCCTATCTATTGTTTAGTCAAAACAATGAATTAGGAATAAGGAACTGCATCTAGTTCAATGTTTCCCAATCTTGGCAAATTGAAGGTGAGTGGACCTCAACTCCCTCTGGAATTCTCAGTAATTGTCCGTATACCTGGAACTGCCATTGTTGGGTAACCATGATTCAGTACCAGGAGCTAGGGTTCCTATCCAATAACCTCAGCTGGTTAAATAGGGTGGATTTGGAAACCTGGATTTTTACTCCCTCCATCTTATTTATTTACAAAATGCCTACCCCATATTTATTCACCCTACAGCTTACAGGTGTGTAACACCTACCAATAACATCCAAGTAAATTTTTTTCAAAAAAAATTGCAACACAAAAGCCATGATCAAAACCACTTAAAAACCACTTGTGCTATTGCCCCAAAATGTAATCGTTGCTAGCCATCTCCTGCATCTGGATTAGGGAGTTGCCAGCCTCTTCTTGCTCATTGAACATAACAGAGGTGTGGGAACAGATAATTTCAATTGCTGGGAAAGAACTCTGATGGAAGCCCTCTGGACCATATCAAATCCATGGTCTGAAAATTCCTCATTCCTGCAATTAATCATGTCATCACACAATAACAGGATTTCTAGGTATGACTGAAAATCAGCTCTGAATAAGGCAAGTCTGAGACTTTAAAAAGTTTCAGTATGGATTCATGAAATCACTGATTAGTCTTGTGAAATGGCACTTTTTAACATGAGGAAATCCTGACACAACACATGGGTTACACAACAGATTATCTCTCAAAATATTATACAGGTAGATTCACAAAAACCATGAAGGTGAGGTAAATCATTTAAAGCTATGTGAACCTGGTCTATTATATTTGTATGAAAAATTTAGGCAACCCTAATCAAATTGTATGTTTCAATGGAATTCTAAATGAACAAAATTGACACAATCTTTATGTTGTTTCTGTGACTTTGAATGTATATGTAATATTTACTTACAGTTCTTTACAGTTTTAAAATAAGAATTTAGGTATTTATTACATAGAATGTTATTTAGGAGGAGGAGTAAAAAAACAATTATGTAAAGAGATGACAAGTGGTTAGAAATCTTTCCATAATCTTGCAGGTTTATTTCTACAAGGAAACTTCATCTTACCAAAATTGTTCTTTGAAGATTAGAATTAACACTGCTGAACATCAATTTTCCCACTATTGTGGCGATTGTGGGAAAGACAAGAGCTCCACATAGGATACGAGTCGCAGAGACATGATCTGCTAAAGGGTTTGCCTCAGCTGGAATACGAGGAACAGGACATCCAATCCCTGAAGAAAAATACCATTGCTAGCTACATATTAGGAGATATATATATAGACCAAGACTCCCAACCAATCAGGATGAAGAAAAAACCATTCTGGCACAGCAGTAGGCTAGCCCCAAATTTAAAACTGAAACAACTGTAAAAGTCTGACTCACAGACGAACACTATACAGAAGCCTGATGATGGCAGATGAGATTCTGCCTAAACGTTGCTACAACTTTAAAAGCACATCTATAATGACATGGAAAAATACCCGAACAAAGCTGAATACTACACACACACACACACACATACACACACACACATACATATACATATACATACATACACGCACGCATTTCTATGCAACAAATTTTTCAATACAGTATTTTAATTTTATTCACATTCAGAATTCTTTACACTACTATATTTTTGTATTAAATTCCATTAAACAATGTATTATTTTTAATAATGCCATACAAAATAAGTTTATTTTTTATATTTTGGTTTTTCAACATACCTCATCAATTGAGAACCAGCAAAAAATGTGCTAGGCAGGCTTTTCCTTAAGGAAGGAGAAATTTGCTCTTCCATTTCATTCTTTCTCATTGAAATCAAGCCTAGCTAGACATTAAAATTTTATAGCATTACCTGGAAATATGCTGTTCAGTATCTGCAGTTTGTTAGAGTACTTTCGCCACAATCTAAGCACATAGTCTTCCCAACGGATCATCTTTCCCAATATAAGCATAACTGGGATGGTGGGAAGTCCAATCAAAAGGAATAATGGATCTGCTCTCTCCATGACATCAAGGCCTTCTTTATGACCTACAACCTGACCAATACAAAACTACACATTACTAGGGTACTATTACAAGCATCTCATTTTTGTTAATACATAATAATTTTAGAAAGGATACTCAAAGAACTTTTAATCAAGTGTGTTATAAACCCAATCTGGTCTTTTTCAATTATGAAAGCAGAATAGTTTCAGTTGAACAAATCTATTTAGAAAATATTACAGAAAAGCTGGAAAATACCAAATCACTTCTGGTGAATACAAGTAGCATTATATTACACTATTGTACTGGGACAAAAAGTCTTTCCTCTACACAGCCATTAAGAGGACGAGGGAAAGGAAAATTGGAAATTGACAAACTATATTTAGCACCATTTAAGACTAATAAACTATTTTTATCATTTGTAAAGTATTTCTTTTGATATAGTTTTCAAATCTGTTGCAACATGATCTTAATAAGTTGAGTTGGCAGCATAAATATATATTTTTTAAATTGAACCTTTATTAGATTTTAACATCCAACATTAATATACAAACTAACATAAAGGGGGAAAAGGAGTAACAAAAATTAAAAGTGACAAAATACACACCAAGCAAACATAACAAAAGTGACCTCTCACTTTCTTTTAGCATATAGATAGATATTAACAATACAACTAACAGCACTAGCTTTGTCAGGTAAAATATACCCTGTGGAATGTAAGCAATCAGGTATCTGAATCTTATCAATCTAGATAACTATTTAAGTCATTAAAACTGAAAAATGCTCATTACGTCTGAATCTCTTTTAGTTATAGAGTTCTGCTCCTAGTAGAAATATTTTAATGACATTAGCTATATGAAGAAGCTGGATTGTATTTGCTTGAAATATGTAATTAAAAATGCCTTCATGTTTGATAAACCTGATTATAAAGGCCTTCAGATATGGGAATGTAAACTCTCCCTGTGTCAAGCTTGTAACCACATGAAGATGTCCATGTGGTTTTATAATAACAGTTATGTAGAGGTTTGACATTGCCTTCTTTTGTGATTTTTTTTGTTTTAGAGGACCAGACAATGGAATGGCTCTCAAATGTTATTTATGTCAGTCTCTTATTTCTATAGGTGGTCTCATATCCAGAAATGAACCTTTTTTTTAAAGATCAGTCAAGATCAGTGAGACACTGTCACTTCCTTTATCAGTTTCTGAAGTAACACAGATAGTACTCGACTTATGGGACTGGATTTCTGGTCATAAATCACTGCATTTAAATTGAAGCATACACATGACCAGACCCGATTTTACATCATTTTTTTTGCAGCAGTCATTAAGCAAAACATTATGGCTGATAAACAAGCTATGTGGTTGTAAGTGTGAAACCATTCTTCTGAATGAATGCTTTTTGCCAGCAAAAAAGTTTGCAAAATGCATTCACTTGTCTGTGGGATGTTGCAATTGGCTGTAAAGATGACCCACTTGAAAAATGCCCCAAATACAATCATATAACTGTGGGAAGACTGAAATGTGTGTGTGGGGGGGAGGGGCATAACGTTTTATGAAGGCCAGAAGTGCTTTATGAATCAAAAAACACATTTCAGGCTCATCATTATTTTGAATGGTCATTAGTTGACCAATTGTAAATTGTAGAATCATAATGACAAATGTAAGGCCGCTCAAAAGGAACAAAACTACCACAAGGATGAAGGAAACATAATCTGGATCTAGGTATATTAAATTGGGTTTTCCAATCCTGCCTTAGAATTCTCTTTCTTACCCACCCTCAAGGGTGTCTTCAGCAAATCTCTAGCAGTTTCCAGCTCAATTACAGTAATTTAACATTTAGAACATTATCTGAACCTGCATCACTGTTACAGCTCCATAGGTGACAGCTGTCCAGTAGATAGAGCCCACCATTATTCCAGCTGCAGCAAATGGACAGGCTTTTGAGATAAGACGATCTGCTAAGTCCAAGACATAAACAACTGGACCTATAATGTAAAGAAGAAATGAGTTTCTGTAGCAATAATCAGAAGCTGACAAAGGAGCAACTGGAAAATGAAAGTTACTGTATTTTTCAGTGTATAAGGCACATTCCCTCTCAAAAAAAGTGGGTAAAAATGTCTGAGCGTCTTATACAGTGAATGTTGCCAAAGTCCTGCCCAGCCCCCACCCACTGGCCTCCGCCTCCCAGCAATTTGCCTCCTTGCAGCAAACAGCCTGGTCAGCTTCAGCACAGCCTGATTTAGCAGCTGATTGTCAGTTGGATCGGCCTCCTGGAATACCAACAATCAACTGTTCCATTCTGTAGGGATCGCCATCTCCACCTCCGTGCACCCCATTTTTGGCTTCAGCGCAGCCCGTTTTTGGCCTCTGTGTGTCCCACAGGATGCACAGAGACTTAAAACAGGGCGCATGGAGGCGATGACAATCCCTGCAAGCTGGAGCTTGTTAAGCCTGTGTTCCCCAACCAGGAGCTTGTTAAGCCTGTGTTCCCCAACCAGGAGCTTGTTAAGCCTGTGTTCCCCAACCAGGAGCTTGTTAAGCCTGTGTTCCCCAACCAGGGTTAAGGAGACAAGCTAAACAGAATGTGCAGCGTTAGTCAGATAGGCACACAGATAAATGAGTGAGATAAGTTTGTATGTTTGTTAACATACAGTAAAAATAACAGATATGCTTGTGCTATCAAAAATATAGTTTATTCCATTATGAGTTCATAGCATAGTCAAAATAACAGTCCATTAGTCATGTATCATTTAGTCAGTCCATTCAAGGATATTCAATTAGCAAAGTCCGTGTAGAATATCCAATGTCAGTTCACTTACAAATAAATCAGTCCTCTCTCTCTCCCGTTCCAGTAGGGAAAAACGCAGTCTTCAAGAATTCATCCAGTAATTAGGGATCATAAAGCCAGAGAGAGCAAGCTGACGTTCCTTGCTTCTTTTATGTTGCTTTCACAACCACTCCCTTAATTACATTCCTACAGTTAAAGTTGCAGACACTTTAATAAACAAACTATGATAACATATTTATTATTTTACCTAAACCAGTTAGGGTAAACAATGTTATCGCTAACAGAGCTGATCACTGGTATTCTGGGAGGCAGATCCAATTGACAATTAGCTGCTCGTGCTAAATCAGGCTGTGTTGAAGCTGACCAGGCTTTTTGCTGCAAGGAGGCAAATTGCTGGGAGGTAGAGGCAGATTTTTTTTTCTCCTCAAAAGCTAGATGCACCTTATAATTCGGAGTGTCTTATAGTCCGAAAAATACAGTATGTTTTATTAGTAAATTTTATAATTGTATAAAAAAAATTATTTCTGCAGTATAATATATTCAGACTTCTAATCCATTATTGTGTCTTTCCAAGTAACTAATTGTCCATCTGTAATACACATATTCTTAAACAATTTAATCCTAGTTTTTCTCCTCAATTTTATTTTCATCCTTATCCCAATTAGTAACTGTTCTTAATTCATGGACCTCCATGTATGGATTTCTTACTGTTTCCAGTGATGCCACATCATATTTTTCCTCTGTCCATTTTGCAATTAATTTTTCTTCAATGTGGTTCAAATGCAGGCCATTAGCAGTAACTCTCCTCCAATGCTGCTAAATTACCTAATACTACCTCAGTGTATTTGCACTTCGATTCAGGATGGTTTAGCCAATCCTGAATTAGCTGATTTAGTCCCACCCACTGCAAATAGCAAATAATGAACTGAGCAAGGAAGGGGTAGCACAGCATTTTGTTAGGTACCTTCTTTAGTCACGTAGGGGAAAACCACTCAAATCATCCTTTCTTTGAATAGGTATCTGAAACTGATTGTGGGCCATTCTAATTTTGTTGCAAAGGATAAAAGAAATGTTGGAGGAAGCAGTGAAAATGCTTTTAGTGTAGAGATGCCCAGCCAATTCACAACTACAATCACCTACAATTATTAAAGAACATATCCTACAGATGCTAAAATAGTTCCTGTAATAAAAAGAGCATTGAAACAAAATTAACAAAGAATAGTATTTTTTTCTAGCTCCTTAAGGTGCTTAAGTCTTCACTTCTCACAGGCTGAGCTAAAACTGGGGGAACGCATGGAGGAGTCACGTGGAGGAAGAGGGCGTTCCTCAATTTCAGCTCAGCCTGTGAGAAGTGAAGACAAGCACCTCCCACTCTCTAGATGCTCGCAGCAGTTCTACAGAGAATTTAGAAATACTATGTACTATAGGTATGGATACAATGGTTTTAAAAAATGAAGACTGTATGAAAATGGATCAGTCATACTGTGTTTATTCTCTTCATTAAAAGTTATGCATGACAATTTACCAGATGTGTCATATGCAAGTTGGTAGCTAGATTTTTTTTAACTTTCCAGTCTAGAGTTAACAAACAATAATTAACTTAGATCACAGCCAGCTTCTATGCCTAAGGAATACTACAAACTGAGGGTTTTGTTCAGCTAGCAGCTGAAATATTACCCTAACCAGATCTTTTATTCTAAAATACACATTGTTTATTTTTTGCAAATATTTGCTATTTATAAAGCTCAGAATTTTATTGAAGATGTCAATACTATATGAGCTCTATTTTGCACATTGGCAGGTTGTGATTGGTTTACTCAAAATGCAGCTGAATAAAATGCTGATATTTTTTTCAGAAAAGTCAAATAGACTGCAAAAGAATTTCCTGCAATGGATTGACTTGGGATAATAATGATAATAAAGTCAATTGCAATAGGCAGTTCTACTTGGAACAGCTTACATCCTGTGACAATATCTTTTACACCATCAAAAAAACAATATCTGCCTATCCCGGGTCCAGGGCTGCCAACCTTGAGTGATAGTTCGGAGTGAGACACTGAGAGGGAGCGGAGCGACCGAGGGGGGGATGGTGTGGAAGGGGGGTGTCCCCCCTTCCACGGTAGGGAGCTTTGACAATTTTACATTTTAAATGGTGCAATCTGATGCATACTTTAGTCATGATTTGGACATATACATACATACATACATGCAAGCAGCACCAATGTACTTGAACCGGATTTGTAAGATATTAATAATGCAGTTCACTGACCATCTTGGCCGGAAAGGGTCCACATTCTTGGGCCTCTGCCCATCTGCTCCGTCCCTTTGGGCTGCTCCGGCTCTCCTCCTCCTCCAGGGTCCCTGGCTGAGAGGGGCGTCCCAAGTGCCTGGGATCCGGCCCCTCCAGGCTGCCTCTTCAGGGCCACAGAAGCCTCCCTCACATGGCCCCGGGGGTGGAGGGGGCCTTGCCAGGGTTCCCGGCCTTGGAGCTGGGCAGAAACGGCCCTTCCCAGCCCTCTCCCACCCTCTGGGCCTCCCACCTGCGGAGGGGAGGGGGATCCAGGCTGAGTCTTGGACCCACCAGCCTCACAGTCCAGCTGAAGGGTCGGAAAGGGCCAGGCAGGCAGATGGACACACACACACACACAGAATGGGGGGGGGGAGGCTGGTGTCCTTCACTCCCCAAACGCCCCCCTCCCAGTCTGTGCATGGGACCCCCAGCAATGCTGCCATCAGCTGCTCCCCTGCAGGGAAGTCCTGGATTGTCTGGGGGAGGAGAGGAGAGGAGAGGACAGTGGCCACTCCCCCCCCCTTTGCTTGGCATTTGTGGGGAGACCCCTCAAGGCGAGATTCCTTCCCAGGGGCTCCCAAAGAGCATCCAAACGTTCCTGGCATCAAGTGGGGAAAGAAGCCTAGAAAGAGAGAAACTCCTGCACCAGCTGCGATTGGGGCTCGGAGGGGACAGGAACCCCCCCTCCTTGCGAGCCCCCCCCGCCCCGCTCCAGCCTGCCCTCTGGCGGGACCCCCTTCCTGGAGAGGCTCCTCCCTGCCAGACCCTCTTGCAGCCTCTTGGACCCAGGGGAGGCTGGGGGGGGGCGCATATCTAGGTGCAAAGGGCGGGGGGAGGGACACAATGTACCCGGGAAGGAGCCCTCCCCCCCTCTTCCCCCTCCCTCTCCAGGGACTTCCCATCAGGCTGGGGAGCGAGAGAAGCCGAGCCACGGCAGCTCCCCTTGCGAGAGGGAGGCCGAGAGGGACGCGCCTTTGCGCCCCAATCCCAGCGGCCTTGAGACCAGACGGGTGCGGGGAGGGGATGATGGGAGCTCAGCTCTCGAGAAAGGCCCAGGGATGCCCTGTAGTCGTACTTCATGGGGGATAGAGAGTCCGTCTCTCTCATCTCCGCCTGCCAGAGCAGAGTGCAGCGCAAGGGTTAAGCCCAGAGAGTTGTGACATCCTAGAGCGGAAAGGAGCAACCGCTTCCTGCAGCGTGGAATTCTCTCCTCACCCCAGTACAGAAATCAATGCGGGCAACGTCCTCTCGCACATGCTCTGTTCGCCCTCTGAAGCCGCCCAGGATCGGAGGCTTCACTTCTCGAAACTTTGGGCTTGGGCATATCGATATTCGGAATATCAGAGAATGTAGAGATATATTTATTTTTGTACATTCCATTTTGGGGGTTTAGCGTGAGATTTCGTTTATCAGAGTGAGACAGTCAAAATTGGTTGAATTGCGTGAGTCTCACGCTGATTGCGTGAGAGTTGGCAGCCATGCGGGTCTTGGGAAAATACTTGAGTGGTGAATAAAAATACCAATCCAGCCTAAATATCTGTCTAGCAGTGTGACCAACCACAATAATTTTACATGTATTAAAATTGGCAGATTTCTGGGTGATTTTTTTCTTCAGCATAATTTCATATTAAGAAAGCAAAATGATTTATAAGCAAACACATGTAATGCTGACATGGGTTAAAAACAGAGGTATCTTTGTATCACTGAACTTTTATACTGAAACATTTATACCTACTTTATTACCGACTTGTTGTCTAATAATAATTCTTCCCTGATGCCATAAATCACATTGAAGATCTCATGTAGGATAAAAAAACATAATAAATATTAAGTGTTAATGGAAAACCCTAGTTTCCCACACCATATCCAAATTTTCAAATACAGGAAACACACACTTAAAATCTAGAAGGAAAAACCTGTTTCAGTCAATATGTGTGTCTTACCTAACTTTGGAAATACGATCAAGTATTCTGCATTGCACTGTGGACAGGCAACTCGAGCTGTACTGTTTCCTCTTTGTTTTTCATCCACCCAACGCTGCAGACATGTTTGGTGAACCCATTTTGTAGAGCCTCTACATCTACATGGTCTCACCCATTCTGCTGTTCTGTCATCCTCATCAGTAGCAAAACAAACCCAGCAACTCCTGTAATTCAAACACAAGTCTTATCTCAGTTACAATTACAAACAAGACCAAGTTCTTCTTAGAAAAAGCCACACACCAAAGTTTAACCTAGAAACATTTTTAATGTTTTATTCATCAAAGAAGAACACAATAAAAATACCAAATGAAAGGATCACATCTTTGACTAGTATTTGGAAATCTGAGTTCCAACGAGAATCTTTATCAACTTTTACTTCTTCTTTGGCAGAATCAATCTATTACAGGATGAATGTATCTTCCTGTTATAGACCATGATGTTTGTAACATCCAGATTACATCCACTCAACCCACCAGAACAGAGAGGAAGGGAATGTTGTGGCTCCCCTCTCCTAAGGAGATACATTTGGTGGGGCTAGAAGGGCCTTCTCCATGGTGGTATCCTCCCTTTGGAACATGATCACTGTAAAGATTAGACTGCCCCCATTCTGACACTTTTTTGCAAGACCCTGCAAGACCTGATTTTGCCAATAGACCAGAATAGGATGGAGTCCATCAGGTGGCTTGTTTGATTGCTTGTTATTGTGGGGAGGGATGAGGGTTATTGTTTTTACTTTTTTATATTATGTTTTTTATTATTTGTAACCCATCTTGAGGCTAAATTGGATACAGTGTGGAGATCCTGATTTTATGTCCAAGGCTGGAAAGAGACAAGATGGGGGCAAAATCTTGCTTAGTGCACATGGACTTCTGAGGATCTAAGATATTATGCTAACTGTCCTCTAGAAATGCTGAGTAGAAAACATTGCAGAGGGCATTAAAGAATACCCAATGACACTTGGGTCATATGAATATAAGTAAGCAGCTGGGAAGCATCTCCAATTCTTTGATTAATTTATCAGTTTCAATTTAATAAATTTACTACATTTACTTTTAACTTAAATTGTTCCGAAACTCAAATCCACTGTTTCATAACAGCTTTAGCCTTCTCAAATTCTAAGAATAATAGATGTTTGGGTGAGAGGCAGATTAAATATAATACTCGTCCACCACTTAGGCCTATAATTGTCAAATGTTATTAACGAGAGGAGCCAAGTTAAACCCTATCTGAACAAATAAAATTACTAGCCAAATGTTGCCTTCAATTCTGAGTAGCGTGGCTCTAGTCTCAAGGTTGCATTAGGAACATAGCCAGGATTTTTAAAAAAACACATCTTAAGAAATCTTGTTATGCTTTTTGAAGTTGGCATAAGCACTTAAGGGCACGTCATACAATAACTGTGTAATTAATTCTGCAGCAAATCATTTGATAGCAACAGGAATAAAGTTGCTTCCATGCATTTAATGAAGTCTTGTAAAAGTGCTGCGGCAGCACTTCTTTTGTGTCCAAGAAAGACGTAATAAATGTAAGCACTTTTCTTTTAGAAGCCTGGAAAAGAACTTAGATAATTAAAAAAAATAACTTGTTCTATGTCATGGTTGTCTATATGGTTATCTTTCAGTCCTGGTACTGTTGGAAAGCAACATGATTTCTGTTTTTTGATAGTTAATGAGTAACTGCATCTCTTTACAGCAGAGGTGTCAAACTGGTAGCCCATGGACCTGATGTGTCTCTTGCAGGCCATGCCCACCCCAGCTCTGCAAAGGCAAAAAATATTGTGATACGTCACAATACGATAGAGTTTGACACCTGCGCTCTACAG
The DNA here is from genome assembly GCA_033807585.1 of Hydrophis major. Classification (NCBI taxonomy): domain Eukaryota; kingdom Metazoa; phylum Chordata; class Lepidosauria; order Squamata; family Elapidae; genus Hydrophis; species Hydrophis major. Next base: position 84,015,241 of record CM066331.1, on the reverse strand, counting down.
TGTTGTAAGATTATTAAGGCTCTTTTGGGTCAATGACAAAATAATGGCATCTTAAGCATAAACCAAAATAGGTAATTTTTTATCAACGTGTGAAGGGCATATAACTCTAACCCAGGGGTATCAAACTTGCGGCTCACAGGCCAGATTAGTCACACCCTGGCCATGCCCACCCCAGGTTTAGCAAAGGGGGGGAAAAATCACAAAATATCATGTGACGACATGACAACATGAGTATGACATCCCTGCTCTAACCCCTGCACAGTTTGATAGGTAATTTGATAGGTAATTTGATAGGTAATTTATAGTATTTTTAAAAACACCTTTTTGATTTAATATTTGTATTAGGGACAAATTTTGGTTGAAGGCATAAATAGAAAAATACAGTCATGGATTCAATGGATATCTTGTTCTAGTTGTAGGGGAAGTGATAATTGATAATTAAATATAGCTTCTTTAGTTCTTTATTTTATTCTTGCACAAAAGGATAATGCAATATGATCCTTGAATTTTTAACCAAAATACTATGAAAAATGTCCTACATAATGCAAATATTTAATTAAATAATAATAATCCCGCAAAATAAAGTACTGCTGTAAATGCTATTATAAAAATATCTATTAAACAAAATAGGAATGCAAAATATATTTAAGATCATAATTTTAAAAATTACAAATTAATCTAATCAAAGGAACAAAAGGACATATTCATTATTTTTATTTTAACTCACAGTAAGTCTGATGGTTACTTCATATAAAATGGAGGAAAGGAAACACAATATATTAGAATATTCTTGTAGCAACTCAACAGACTAACAGAGTTAATGTTCATTTGAATGAGAGCAAAAATAAAAGCATCAGTGGATCATTATATGTACTTATCAAATAGGTTTTTCAAATGTTTAAATAATACATACAGCATCACAAACAATGGCTGAATTGCAAAAGAATTGTATAATTATTTTTATAGTCTTGAACCTTTAGCATAATATGAATAAATATTATAATGGTAAAGAATTGCTGTCTGCCAGAAGATTTATCTTGTTATTGATATAGGAGAACACTAAATAAAATCATTGACTTAAGAATCTTAGCTCTTGCCACATTTTCCATTTTCTTGTAATGAATAAAACATTACTTTTAGCTAGTAAGGTATCGGACAGCAATCTAAAATAGAAACAATTTGCTATGTCAAACAAAACACATCATCTCTGGTCCTTACTATCTCTTAAGAAAGGTACAATAACCTTTAATGTTTTAAAGATCTTGGATATGGTTTAAAAATCAGGTTTTTTATAAAAAATCTATGTATCTATTGCTTTTTACACAAAATACTTTCATATGCAAAAGACAACTTTTTGCATTTTATTCACTCCCATATCACTCAAAGATATTTCACTGAATGATTATAACCTTCCAGAAGTGGTCTAAAATTCTTTCTTCCAATCAATATTTATAAAAGGCAAACTGATCCACATTTTTATTTTCTAGCATTTTGTGCTACAAAGTTGGCTATTACATGTGTTCAAATTTTACAGAAAGAGATTTATAGAAAGCCGAGTCAGAATCACACTTTTCAGCTAGTGTTAGATTTACACTGACAGTTTTGTTAGCCCTGTGTGCAATAAATTAGGATAAAACAAGAATATACACATAGTCTTTTTACAAATCTAACAGTCATTTTCAAGGTGTCAACACAATTATTACCTTTCATTTTTATGTTAGATGAGGAAAGAATAGATTTGAACAGTTCACAGCATTTCTATGCAGGATGCAACAATCCAAAATATATTGTTGGACATAAGTTTATTTATTTCTTACTTTTATCCTGCCTTTATTATTATTTCATTATTTTTATAAAAACAATGAACATACATAATACTCCTTTCTCCGTCTATTTTCCCACCAGAGCAATTCTGTCAGATGGATTGGAGTGAGGGAGAATGATTGACCCAAGGTCTCCCAACTGGCTTTTACGCCTAAGAAGAGACTTCTATAATCCTAACTATTCAGAGCCCTTAAAGGGTGGTCTGAACACGCTGAGACCGAGTGAAGAACTGGGGACCATTACCAGGGGGTGTGTCCTCAGTTTTTTCAACTCGGTCTGCAGAGCTAGCAGACTAGAGACTAACCATCCTGGATTCTCCCTTCGGCTCAGCGGAGAACTCACAATCTCCTAGTTCCCAGGTTAGTGTCTTAATCACTAAACCAAACTAGCTTTCTTTTGAAGGCAAAGAGTTTACTTTTCTCTTTTTAAAATAGGGAAATAATAAAATAACACTAAAGCTTCAGCAACATTCAACTTATGCAAATAAAGCAATACATTTCAAAACTTTCAACTGTTATAATTTTTGTAAATTTTGAATACTGACTCATTTGTATTTGACTGTCATTTATATCCTAGTTCTAACTAAAAATAAAATTAGACTGTACAGAAGAAAAAGTTGTATCTAAAAATAATTGCAACATTTTAATGAACCAGGGTTTCAGTATATCTGAAATTAAGCATTGGACTGTTTTTTAGGGTATATTCAAAGCACTAAAACATATTGGGTTTCAAGAGTAGGAATAAAGCTTTAAAGTGAAGCAAAACTGGTACAAGGCACTGTTTTGTTCAGAACAGTATGAAGATATTTAAAAAGAGACTGTTAAAATATATTTAATTATACTTTCAAGTATATTTTAATCTACAAGATAGAATACTTCAGTTTTTAGAACTTAAAAGGCATTATGTGAACAATCTTAAGCAGCAATTTAAGCACTTAACCTCAATTCTATTTAAAGATTTTACAAGTTTTGTATTGTAGCACTAAACTAAAATATGCTTTGTCATTCTCTGTCAGTAACACTAATCAACCACTCTTCCCCAAGCACCTATCATGGTTATTAATTTATCTTGTCAGTAACTTCACAGAAAAAATAAAGGTGAGATAAAATGCCTTCTTAAATTAATCTTTCTTTGGGGAAGGTGATCTTCTTTTAATAAACATGTGAACAAAGATTCTAAATGCTATTGACAGCAGAGTCTTGTTTCACCTGTTATGTAAAAAGCTTAGAACATTTATTTTCTTTCTCAGAACAGACAGCAAGCAATGTGCTAGTGTATCTAAAAAAATCATATTCTAAAAACTGAATTCTGGTGTTTACATATGGAAAACACTTAGCATTTGGAATAATTTCTCTTTACATTCCTTTTTCAAAATAATTCCCATATTTAAAGATAAAAAAAGGTTCCAAATTTTTTTGTATGGACTATAATTATGTGGTAATTAACTTTAAAAGTAATGCACAGTTGAAAATGGCATTTTAATATCAATTTAAGCACATAAAAGACTACAGAAAAATGTGACAATAATGTGACATCATAATTATCATAACTTGACAATATATATAATAGTCTTAATTATCTATCAGATTAGGGATACAGCCCATTAGCCCCTGAATTCTAAATAGAAGTCAGTATAATGTTTTTGCCTCTGTTACATAAGACTGCAAATACTGGAAAGTACTGCTCAGCCTCTATAAACATTGATAGAAGCAGATGAAGAATGATTCTTTACTGCTAATGGCAGAGAATGACAATGCACATTTAATATAGTGCTGCTATATGAGGAAATTCTATAGAATAAAATAAAGCTTAAGTAGCTGCAAATGTGTATGTGGTACACACGAAGACTTTTTCTAGAGAAAACATGCAGTGCATAGCTTTTAAAATTCACATAACTGGGAAGAGAGAGTGCAACAAATACAGCAGTCAGAATCCTTTTGAATGCCACCCAGTGGCCTCTCCCACTAGAATGCACTGGGTAAGGATTCGTTTTCACAACCTCTGGCTAAATCAAGCCTGGTTTTTCTTTTTTTGGCTTCTTCTGTCACACCAAATTTGCTCCCATGATGTTCTGTTTTCAGGCAGTTATCCTTCTGGACAAGAGACAGAAGAGTTCTAAGTCTTTTTATATAACTGTCTCAAAATTACTTTGAGATGAAAAAATGCAAAGGCAAAAATATGCAGAACATGTTTTTTTGGAATCTTTTCCAATTAATTTACCAAAGTGGTCATAGGACATGTCTGCATTTTGTTTTGTTATGTAGGAACGTGTTGCATCTATGTGTGTTTTGGCAGCATTCTGTGCCATTTTCCACATGGACACAATGGGGTTTTATTCTGATCTTTTTTTGGTCCACTCCCAGCTGGATCTAAACTAATCTCTTTTCAAGTTTTATCTTTATTTGGAGGGGGGAGGGGTGACTTTTATGTTTGGTCGTATTTTGTGTTTGAAAAACAGAGTCCCAAACCTCTTTGTATAATTTTGATCCATATTTTGCTGAGTTAGGGAAAAAGAAAGACACCGGTGTAGTTTGACTGGCTATGTGCCATCAAGTTGGTGTCAACTCTTGTCATCCACATTAAACTGGCTCTTCAGGACTTCCCACAGTGCATTCATCACCTGCCCATGAGAACATTTCTCCGGAGACCTATATGCGATGTATCCAAAGCATGATCATTTAAGCCAGGTCATTTATGATTTAAGTGAGAAATCTGGGTCGACTTTCATTTTTTAATTTGACTTTCCACAATACTATCAGGAGGTTTTTTTTCTTTTCCCAAACACTGGATTTGAAAAGTATCAATACTTCTTATCCTGCTGCTTTAAAATCTACCATCTAACATTGTCCAATTAAAGAGTTTTTTAGAGTATTTGATACTGTTTATGGTTGGAAATGTAACTTTCAGGATTTTTATATACTTCTATCAATAAATAGTAAAAAAAAAACATACTTTTTTTGTATACCGTATATACTCGAGTATAAGCTGAGTTTTTCAGCCCATTTTTTGTGCTGAAAAAACCGCCCTCGGCTTATACTCGAGTCAGCCGCTACGGCACCATGCCTGGCCTGCGCTGGCGTGGCTGCAACCAATCGCGCCTCCAGGGCAGCATCGCCGCCGCGGCTGTCTACCCGCTGAGGGACACACAGGCGACCCCAAGCGGCCTCTTCTTCCCCATTAACGGGCGCCCGGGGCCCCCGTGAGCTCCTGTGTTGCGCGCTTCCAGCTTCGCAAAGAAACCCCCAGGCTCAGGCAGCCTCCCCCAACGCCTAGCCTAGCAGCAAAGAGCTGCTCCGGGGGCAGCGAGACAAAGTGCCTGGCTGCACCATGGCGGGAGCCCCCGGAGCAGCTCTTCGCTGCTAGGGGGGGTGGGGGAGGCTGCCTGAGCTGGCGACCCCAAGCGGCCTCTTCTTCCCCATTAACGAGCGCCCGGGGCCCCCGCGAGCTCCTGTGTTGCACGTTTCCAGCTTCGCAAAGAAACTGCCAGGCTCCCCCATCCCCTAGCCTAGCAGCGAAGAGCTGCTCCGGGGGCAGCGAGACAAAGTGCCTGGCTGCGCCGTGGCGGGAGCCCCCGGAGCAGCTCTTTGCTGCTAGGGGAGGGGGCGGGGGAGTCTGGCGACCCCAAGCGGCCTCTTCTTCCCCATTAACAGGCGCCCGGGGCCCCCGCGAGCTCCTGCGTTGCGTGCTTCCAGCTTCACCAACAAACGGAGCTGCAAATCTGGTAATCGCTTGCGGAGCCTCGGCACGAACCCCCTTTCCCCGCACTCCCCCCCCCCGCACTCCTCTGGCAGCAGCAGGCGGAGAAAGCCCCACTTCCCCCTGGCTTTGATGGCACGCGTGAGTTGGCTTCCCACTCTTTTTTTTTTAACTCTCCTCTTTCCTTCTCCTCCTCTCCTCTCCCCTTGTTGTCTGGTCTTCCCTAAGGAAACTCGAGGGCTCACACTTCCAGGTGTTTCTCCCTGTCTTTCTCCCTGTCAATGATCTTTTCTTCCCTTCCCTTCTCTCAGCCCCGTCCTCCTTCACCTTTGTCACCACAATCCTGAACAGATGAAGTTTGTACTTCTCAAGAAAGGTTGGATGTTCCTTTTGAGGAGGGAACCTAGTGTGACATCTGTATGTTGACCTACTACTGAGCCATGGCATGTGTGCACATGCAATGGAGGCATGAGGGAGAGCTGTGAAAGAGATGGTGGCTCTCCAAAACAGGATGTACATGCAGCACATACACATGCTTTTTTCTTGCAAGGGAGAGAGTGACTCTGTTTGGACATACAGATGATGATGAGGAATCCAGTTTTGAAGGATTTTAACTCTTGTGTTTTAGCTTGGTTGCTGATTGAGCTAAGGTTTTTGTACTTTTAAAGTTATTGTTGATATCATATTGGTTTTGTTGGCTCTCTTTTCCACTTACAGAGCTAGTTTACTGTTTTTCTTTGAAATAAATATTCAAAAACATATAACCTACTGATGCCTCAATTCATGTAATTTTATTGGTATCTATTTTTATTTTTGAAATTTACCAGTAGCTGCTGCATTTCCCACCCTCGACTTATACTCGAGTCAATAAGTTTTCCCAGTTTTTTGTGGTAAAATTGGGTGCCTTGACTTATATTCGGGTCGACTTATACTCGAGTATATACGGTACATTTTACATTTTTTATCACGGCTTTACATAGCATAGAATAACTTTAGAAGTGCAAAACAGTATTACTGAAAGCCTCACAATATTACTGTATATTCATGCTCTCTTTAGGAAGCAATTTGTGGTGCCAGCTTATATTATTATTAAGAAATAATTGTGATTTGTCAATTTCGACTATAAAAGCCCCTTATAATGTAAATAACTGTAAAATTCTGTTTATCTACTTTCTGCAAAACTCAAAGTTTGCTTTTGGCTTAATGTCATTGTTTATTTTTCCAACATACTGATGTGAAAAAGTAATATCAAACAAACATAACTGGTTATTCATTTTTATAGTCAAAGACCAAAAATTAACTCCTAGAACAGAGCTCTCCAAACTTGGCAACTTTAAGACTTGTGGACTTCAACTCCCAGAATTCCTCAGCCAGCATAGCTGGCTGAGGAATTCTGGGAGTTGAAGTCCACAAGTCTTAAAGTTGCCAAGTTTGGGGACCCATATCCTAGAACAGGGATGGGCAAACTTTTTGGCTCGGGGGCCGCATTGACTTTTAAAATTTGACAGACGGGCTGGGTCAGCACAAGATTTTTTGGGAATCACCCCCCCTTCCCCTCTCTTCTCCTCCTTCCCCTCCCCTCGGAGGACCCCTGAGTCAGGAGTTGCTACCGCCGGCAAGGCTCCGTGCGGCTCCAGTCCCGCGTTGCCTCGGGAAGGGAAAGGCAAAAAGGAAGAGCCGCGGCGGAGCTTTGCAACGACAGCAGCAGCACCGGAGGCTCAGGCTTTGCGGCTCCTGGTTTTGCCTTTTCCTTCCCAAGGTAACGTGGGACTGGAGCCATGCGGAGCTGTGCCGGCGGTAGCAACTCCTGACAGCCCCAACCGGACACCTGAGCGGAGCCCGGGTGGAACTGCCTGTTGCTGCTGCCGGAGCACCGTCGGGTCGCCTCCTCCAAGCAGCCCGCCCGCCCGCCGGGCTTCCCCTCCGCCGTGTGGCTCGGGGCCAGGCGCGAGCGCCCGCGAGTTAAAAGGAAGCCGAAAGTTGCTGGGAAGTTGCTCGGGTTTCCGGGGCTTCCAGGCTTAAACTTTGCACAGGCAAAGTTTGCAGGCAGGAGCGTCTTCCCGCCGAGGAGCGGGAAGGGTTCCGCCCGGTGGGTGGACAGGCGGGCTGCTTGGAGGAGGCGACCCAGCGGTGCTCCGGGTTTCCCCTCCGCCACACGGCTCGGAGCCAGGCACGAGCGCCTACGAGGAAAAAGGAAGCCGCAAGTTGCTGGGAAGTTGCTCAGGTGCTGGGAGCAGGCTTTTAAAGTGCCGCCCGAGCAGGACCGCCGAGCCGGGAAACGGGGCACCAAGGCAGGGCAAGGCTCCACCAGCAGCGGCCTAGCTTTAGGTGGCTCCAAGCAGTCCGCTCCAAGCAGCCCGCCCGCCCGCTGGGCGGAACCCTTCCCGCTCCTCGGCCGGAAGACGCTCCCGCCTGCAAACTTTGCCTTTGCAAAGTTTAAGCCTGGAAGCCCCAGAAAAAAAAGGGGGATCGGTGGGGACTCACCTTCGGAGAGGTCGCACTCGAAGGTGATTTCGAACCCCCAGCCGAGCCTTTGCAAAGTTCTTCTTTTCTTTCCTATCCCGAGAGCACTCCGCACTGTTTTGCAGCTTTGGGGGCCATGCGGCACAGGGCAATATGCCACGCCCAGCGATTTTTTTTCAGGGGCGGGCCGGGTTAGACAGACCAACGGGCCGGATGTGGCCCGCAGGCCGTAGTTTGCCCACCCCTGTCCTAGAAACTACATGTCCATTTTCACATATATTTTGTAGAAGTAATATAGAAATAGTTTTGGCACAGCTTTCAAGATATTTTTTAACTTCCAAGTCTAGTCTATGCTACACATGCTCATTAGGGTAAAAAAGCCACTTAATTTAATATAGGGTTTAATAAAATATGAGAGTACAGCCTTAAGAATTCAGCATAGATGTATGGCATATTTCACTTTTGCTTGCTAAAATTAATTTTTTAAAAAATCCGATTAATAAAAGTGATACACCATCTTTAAATGACATTTACAACTGAACTGACTTGCAAACTCATTTATCTTGTTCCCATAGTAACCAAGCAGGTGCCTATAGGATGTCCATAAGATATGAGCACAATTTTATGTTTAAGTTCATATTCTCTAATATTGAGATTTCTGCTTTGATCTTGATAATATACAGCCAAATTAATTAATAGCCATCCATGGCTTTATCTGCTATGACTTTGACTAGTTTCCTTTTTAAAAATCACTGAAGTTTGCTGATATCATCCAATTATATAAGTTGGAATTACAATCCTTTACTATAAGATAATGGTTTATATTATATTAAAATGACATTTATACATTATTTAAACAGTATATTTTAAATAAAACCAAGAGATAAAACAACCAAGACTGCCATAGGCTACGGGCAATGGTCTGCCAGCACAGGAGAAGACTGTTCAGCAAATCACAAACCACCACTTATAGTATTATTATTCCAAATCTTTCTGCAGCAAAATAAAGGACTTGAAGATTATGCACAATAATTAGCCATGTCGGTGCACTGTGGATAGGTAAATAAATGTTCTTTTTAATTTCTCAGTATGACACAGAGAGACTGACATATCTTTCTATTTCCCATACCTGAGGGCTGGAGCCTGGGTCTAGCCACTTCTAATCCAACACTACACCACACTGATTTTTCAATTATACATCAATCTCTCAAAAGTATTGTCCTACATTTTGTAAAATTTATATACTGCTTGGAACATAGGATTCTCTCCCCTACCACTGTTGATCCTACTGAAACAGAATAGATTTGTAATTAAAAATGTTCTGAAGCAGTGAAATATCAAAAGCATGAAAATCATAGTTCTTTGGTTTATTCCAATGATATCCTTTCTGATTGCAATATATTTTTATACCTTTGAGATAAAAGGGAAGCCACCATAAAATTTATCCCATGATAATGATAGATTGACTAGACTAACAGAAGACTCAGATATTTAAGTTCATACAACTGACCTAGTCATCTGGTGTAGGGTCTCCAATCTTGGCAACTTTAAGACTGTGGACTTCAACTCAACTTCAAGCTGGCTGAGGAACTCTGGGAGTTGAAGTCCACAAGTCTTAAAATTGCTATGGTTGGAGACCCCTGATCTGGTGCAGGGGTCTCCAACCAGTAGGCCATGGCCCACTGGTGGGCTGTAAGAAAATTTTGGTGGGCCGCAGAGAAATCCCATCCCCACAAAGCAATTAATTCAGGCTGCACAGAAACACAAGGCAGCGCCACCCACATTGCCTGCGGGAACCCTCCCCGCCCACTCACTCCTTACCCGGTAAACTTGCCCACTAAATTGCTATTTTTCCTTTTTCCGACCATCATCTGTTCTGCTGTGCCGGGATATTTAGGTTAGCTAGGAAGCAGGAAATGGTTGGATTTCTTGCTTTCTAGCTAGTCTTTAGATCTTCGGCTCTGCTTTTAAGCACAGCCGAACCTCCCTTAGGACTGAAGGTTTGCTTGCAAGCAAATTCAGTGCAGACTCACAGCAAGCAAATTTGAGAGACTGAGCTAGCTGATGACAGATAGATAGATCACTGAATGATTCTGTGAGCAACTCAATCTGTCTGCCTGCTTGGCCTGATTTTGGATAAAAGTTGCTCTTTTTTTAAATAAAAATTCAATATTTACATGTATGGTGTATTGTGAGTTAATTTTGTGAGTTTGCTTGCTAGCAAATTTTATGAGTTTGCTTCCAAGCAAATTTTATGTGACAGATTGAGCTAGCCAATGGCAGATAGATAGATCTCTGAATGAATCTGCGATTCTGTGAGCAATTCAATCTGCCTGCTTTGCCTGATTTTGGGTAAAAGTTGCTCTTTTTTAATAAAAAAAATCAATATTTATATAAATATTTATATTTACATACAAGCCATGCCCAGCCAGTCACATGACCACCAAGCCAGACCCACAAATTAGAGCCACACCCACAGAACCAGTTAGTGGTCCCTGGGATTTAAAGTTATGAGTTTGGTGGTCCCTGAGGTCCAAAAGGTAGGCGACCCCTGATCTGGTGCATATAATACCCATTGGCACAAAGGTTTTGTATATACTACCAATCCTAGATAGAAAATGTACCTCCTTATATAATTCACTCTACCTTGGATTCATTTGTGTGTGGGGGGGGGAGAGCTTTATCAGGTTCTTAGTATTTTAGTTCTGATAAGGATAAGCTGTCTTTTTCTATCAGATAATATTCTCCTGGTTTCCTAGCTTCTCCGGCCACTATAGTACTAAAGTTAAGAGACCATGAACTTGATTTCTTCATTAAACCTGGCGAAAGTAAATTCCATACAGACTGACTTAATATTAATTTGTTTTGCATCTCTCTTTGTTCTAATACCTGATACCCAGCGCCTACAGCCATGCTTAATTAATTTAAATCTGTGATTGCTATAACTGCAACATTTTCAACCCAAATGTTTTCTTATAGTGACCACAAAATAAACAAGATCCTATGGTGCTGATATTGTCATAAGTGATCAGTGCTGAAGGATAATGGCAAAAAGAAAGGGGGGATGGTGATGGATAGGTTTCCACATAGGTTCCTACTGAGTATCCAAAATTCAGTTCCTTTCCACTGACTTCCTGATTCACCTATCTGGGATGGGTGTTGTTGTTTTTTTTAAAAAAGCTAAACTGAGGGCAAACAATAATCAGAATATTATATACATTTATTCAGAACATTATATAAACGTATTCATAAAAATCAATATCATAAACCAATCAATATTATGACTTTTAAGCTTGCTTCTTCAACCAATCCACCATCACCAAGACTAGGCATGCACGCCCCCAACTACCTCAATTCAAATTACAACTGGCCTTAAATGCAAGCTACTCAATGCAAGAAGCCTTGTAAATAAAATACCTGAATTTCTCCTCCTACGAAATACGGCTAAATTCGACATCATATTTGTCTGTGAAACATGGCAAACGCATCTCTCCCTGACTCCATTACCTCAGTAAGAGACTATCATGTTTATCGATCCGATCGTGAAATCCGTAGAGGAGGAGGTGTTGCTACCTTCTATAAAAAGTCCTTACATCTAAAAAACATCCAAGTTACCCAAGAGCTTGCTATTCCTGAGACCATTATCTGTGAACTGACCTTAAATATCACATTTTGGTTCTTATTATGTTACGGAGCCCCTGATGATGACATCGAACATGTAAACAAGCTAAATACACTACTAACATGGACAGCATCCTGCCCACACACTTTTATCTTTCTTGGTGACTTCAATCTACCTCATATTAACTGGACCCTAAATGAATGTACAACTGAACCTATACATGCAACCTTCTACAATGCTGTAACAAATCTGGGACTGGAACAACTAGTAACCAACAATACTAGGCTTAACAACTGTCTCGATCTCATCTTCTGCAATAGTTTGAATTCAATTACAATCTCATCTTCTGCAATAGTTTGAATTCAATTTACGGAATACAAATTAAAGAACCCTTTTCCAACAGTGACCACAACATGATTGACTTTTGTCTCAACATATGTCTACACAAAAATTATGACAACGACAAAATCCCCAATTATAACTTCAAAAAAGGCAACTATGAGCTTATAATCAACGATCTCTCTTCCCTTGATTGGCAATTTCTATTCACTGGATGCAATACTGTTGAAAACCATTACAACATATTCTTACTAGAAATCAAAAGAGCCATCAAACTATATGTACCAATAACAACTCCCAAAACCAGGAAAAACAGATTACCCATAACAATAAGGAAGCTTCAATCCAAAAAGAGATTACTTTGGTGAAAAAACAAATCTGATCATGTTGCCAACTTCAAAAGCCATTGCAAAAATCTATGCCACCAGATAAAAACTGAATGCACCAATTATCACATTAAACAAGAGGAAAACCTTCTACGCACCAATTCCACCCATGCTTTCTACAATTTTGTAAACAACAAACTAAAAGACTCAAGGTCCATCCCACCCCTGAAAGGACCTAATGGCAAAGACTGCAACGATGACACCATCAAAGCAAACCTCTTTAACACATTATTTGGCTCATTTGTAAACAGCAATGGATCAAGCCCAGTACTTCCTAGACGAACCACAGACAACTACAATGATCTAATACATATCGATTTTACAGAAGACATTGTTGAAAAAGCACTGCGCAATCTAAAACCACCTCTATCTATTGGACCAGACGGAATATGTGCCTACTTCTTAAAAAAGCTATCAACTGCCATAGCCAACCTCTAAGCATAATCTTTGAAAAATCTTTCAGGACCAGCTCCTTGCCAAAACTATGGTCACAAGCCACGGTCATCCCCATCTTCAAAAAGGGAGCCTAGTTGAAAATTACAGACCAATCTCCTTATGCTGCATCACCTGTAAAGTCATGGAATCAATTATTAACAAATCCATCATCCTCCACTTAGAAACAGACAACGTACTCTCTAATAAACAATTTGGTTTCAGAAAAAAACTATCATGTAATCTGCAACTCTTACATTGCAAAAACATATGGACTACACAACTCGATCTGGGCAAAGCAATAGATGCAATCTACACAGACTTCTGAAAAGCCTTTGATTCAGTGGTACACGACAAACTACTACTAAAACTAAAATTTTATGGTATCTCTGGACACCTACACAACTGGATAGAAGCATTCCTGTGAAACAGACAACAAATGGTAAAAATTGGGAGCGTCCTATCAAATTCTATACCTGCCAACAGTGCTGTCCCCCAAGGCAGTGTTCTAGGACCAACTCTCTTCATACTCTACATAAATGACCTCTGTGATATTAAGAGCAACTGCATTCTTTTTGCTGATGATGTAAGCTGTTCTTAATACCACAGACAATACTGCTACCCTTCAAAAAGACCTTGTATCAGAATGGTCAAACAAATGGCAACTTCAAATCTCAACAAATAAATGCTCTGTCTTGCATATTAGTAAAAAAAATAAAAATAAAATAAAATACAAGCTCGATTGCAATCAAGACCTTGTTGAGGATCCAAACTTTGTCAAGGACCCTGGAGTATTCATCTCAAATGATCTAAGTGCTAGAGCTCACTGTAACTACATAGCCCAAAAGGCATTAAGAGTTGTTAATCTCATCCTACGTATCCTCTTCTCTGGTAATATCACACTACTAACTAGAGCATACAAAACATTTGCTAGACCAATACTTGAATACAGCTCATCAGTCTGGAACCCACATTATTTATCTGATATTAACACAGTTGAGAAAGTCCAGAAATACTTCACAAGAAGAGTTCTCCACTCCTCCACTCATTGCAGAATACATTATGCCGCCAGACTTGAAATTCTAGACCTAGAAAACCTAGAACTACACTGCCTTCAGTCCAACCTAAATATAGTATATAAAATCATACATTGCAATGTCCTACCTGTCAACCATAACAATACAAGAGCACACAATGGATACAAACTCAAGGTTAACCACACCAAACTTGATTGCAGGAAATACGACTTCAGCAACAGAATGGTCAATGTCTGGAATACTCTACCTGACTCTGTGGTTTCTTCCCCAAACCCCAAAAACTTTAACCTTAGACTGTCTACTATTGACCTCACCCCTTTCCTAAGAGGTCTGTAGGGGGCATGCATAAGCGCACTAATCGTGCCAACTGTCCCTGTCCTATAGTTTTTTATTTTTTTTATAAGTATCTATCTGATGTATTCTAAACTACATTTATTCTTATACCTGTATCTTGTAAGCGATTGACAAATCAAATAAAATGTAAATGTATAACATCAACTCAATTTCAACTGGAATACACGGGTGAATAATAATAATGTCCGAGGTGTCATTCATTTTTGCTCTTGAAAGATGCCTCAACCGCAACAAATTACAACCCACAGACCTCTTTTTCCTCCCCTCGCGTCCTCCAAAATAAGCAGTCCTCTGTTTCTACCCGGCCCTTTATTCCACCGGCGTCTCTTATTGTGGCCGCGTCTCTCAGCTGAGGGAAGGCGAGATATTCCCAGAGGCTTCCCCCGCCACCCTCCGTCGCGATCGGCTCTGTGTCTTTCTGCCCCCTTTGACGCACCTCAGCAGGTCGCCCGTCACTCGTCCCCCCTGCCCCTCCCCCCAACTTTACTCCTGCTCTCTTCTCCTACCTGTCCAGGGTCTGCGACACTACAAAGCCCGTCTGTTCCGACATCCTCCCCGGGTGCGGGAAACCCGGGGGCTTGGCTAAAACAGGCGCCAGCAACCACTCTAGAAAGCAAGGCCCGGAGCCTGCCAGGAGGAGGGGGGTGGGCAAAACAAACAAACAAACAACCCCCCCCCCGAGTGCCCGGATGCTTCGTTTGCGGTAACAAAAGACGCCACTGAGGACGAGCGCCGCTCGCACACCTGGCAACCTGCGAGAGAGCGCGCGAGACTGAGAGAAAACGAAGAAAACGGAGAAAGAGGGGGGGGGGGGGAAAGAGAAGAAAAAAAAAAAAAAGCAAGGCCGCGACCTCCGAGCAGCGAGAGACGAGAGGGGAGGAGTAAGAGCCACTGCGCACGCGCCGGCTCTTACCTCACAGAGGAACCGCTACTATGTTTCCCCTCTCTGGCTGTAAGCGAGACTGCCGTCAGCGCTCAAGTCACCATGGGAGATGTAGTTCCCGCTCCTTGCTACCCGTGAGGGGATTTAAATCCCCCTTCTTTCCCCCCCACCCCCCGCCCGCCCTTTCCTCCTCCTTCTAACGCCGCGCGCGTTAAGGTTGCTCTCACCCCCGTTCTTAAGCCGCAGCTTGGGTGTGAGCGCGAGGCGAGTGGCATTTTTGCCTTCGGCTGCGGACGCGGCGAGATGGCTACGCTCGCTGCGGGAAAGGTCAGCACCTCGCCCCTGTCAATTTCTCTGCGGGTTGGCTTTTCCTTTCGTCCACTTTGTCTCGGTCCCTTCTTGGGGGAGCGGGAAAAAACGGGCACCGATTTGTAGTTAGGTGTTTATAATGTGAATTACATCCTTCCCTCCCCCCCCAAAAAAACCATGGCTTTCCTTTTCTTATAGGTTTGTCTTCTATGTTGTTCTATTTCCCAAGTCTTACCCGAGACGATTATTATTATTATTATTATTATTTATTTATTATTATTATTTATTATTTATTATTATTATTATTATTATTATTATTATTATTATTATTATTATTATTCCAACTTGACCAATAAAATGGGTGGCTCCTTAGCTGTCAGTAGCCAGAAAGAATGTGAGGAAAACAAAAGGAGAACCAGCCTCAGGTGGATGTGGCAAATTGCTCTTTTTTGAGGATAGGACAATACATACCTTCCTCCTCTTTCCTCCCAGTGAAACTCTTAAAATTAATGTTGAATTGGGGAGACAAACCCTGTCATAATTTTGGGACTGTGTTTCGGTGGGATAGCCTCTTAAAATATGTCTACTCCTAAAGGAAGAGTTGGTATTTTCTTTAACCTGCATGTTGTTTGCAGAGCTACATGAAATGGAGCAGAAAGAAGAAATGTCCCAGGCAAGAAGCGTTGAATTTCCAGCTACTATCTCGATGTCAGATTTTTTTAAAATTATATCAGGATGATGTAGTAGATAAAACATAGTACATGGGGGGGTGGGGTGGCCTTGGTGCTCTCTGAGCTTGGTTGTTTTCTTGCAAATGTTTCATTACCCAAACTGATGATGTTCCAAACTGAGTTTGGAAAATGAAATGCCTTCAAGAAAACAACCAAGCTCAGAGAATCACCAAGGACTCCTCATTTCAACTCTGACCACAAATATTCTCCTCTATTGAAACATGGTACAGTATACCTACTTTGTTAGAAAAAAGAAAACCAAGAAACTTAACCAGTGGCTTGGTTCACACCATACACTTATCTACTGTTAACAATCAGAGTTTATTCCATTAACCCATTTTTTTTTGAGTGTGAAATAACAGTTGAAACCATAATGTAATTACATAGGCTAAATTCCCTCAATGGGCTATGCTAATATACGTATGGCAAGTTGTTTTTCGGTATATTGTACAAACAGAGTGGGTTTTCTTCTAGGAATCTAACAAATAATGCTAATACTTTAGCTTTGTTTTTGTTTTTTTAATGTAGATTAAATAGGTCCAACTGGCTTAGAAGATTGCAGATGGCTTTGGTTTAAGAGTTAATAGTTGGGGATTGAACAAATTTTGTATCCTTAAAAGTTGTAATCAAAAATGACAGTTTGTTTTCAAATGGATCCTCTCATTTCTAAACTACAAATTTAAAACTATTCAATGGCCTAATTTGGTCATTTTGGTTCCAATAGCCTAATTTAATGATTTTTGTTTCCCAAAGAGAGACAATTTATTCTTTTATGTAGAGCTAAAGCTCATTTATTTATCAAGAATTAGCAATTTTTCTCCTATCAATTTTAAATACATATCAGCTGCTAGCTTGTTCACCTGATAAACACTAACAAGACACATAGTAGGTTATAATAATTTGTATAGCTATTTTAATAATGGGATGTCTTATTTTTTGGGAACTAGTTATTTTCTTATCAATATGTGAATTGAATATAAATACAAAATGTTATGTTTAATATAGAACTCTGTATGCTGAATTTTATATGAAAAACTACCTGTTTTTGCATTCTACCCATAACATTTGATATCAGTTCCATATTAATTTTGCAACCATAAGAATCAGTGTATACCAGTTTTTTTCAACATACTTCAATTATGTTGTATTTCTAATTCTGTTACTCACAGCCTAATCATTTTCCTTAAGAGAATCATGAACCTACATCAAGTTGTGAATTGAGGGACAGTGTTATACTGTTGTAAATATAGCTACAAGCTGATCTTGTCTTTTTTTCTCAAATCTCTAATGTTCATTTATTTTTCAGTTTTGGGTATAACATGTTGTCTTTAAGAAACATATGACTATTTAACTTGAAAGTCAAAATTTACCGATGTTTTATACTATTTCTAAACCTTTTGAAGGCTTCATTTATAGAAATACAGAAACAATATTGACTTTAAAGTGGTACATTTTGTGCAAGTCTTTGGACATTCAATATCACGGGTGTCAAACTCACAGCATCACATTGCCGTCACATGATGTTTCATGATGTTTTTCCCATTTGCGGAGCTGGGGTGGGTGTGGACTGCGTGTGATGCATCTGGCCCATGGGCCGCCAGTTTTTCACCCCTGTTCTATATGTTTAACTTCCAAATAACCTATCATTATGCAATGAGACAAATGTTGAATTCTACCAGTATTTAATACTCTGGATATAGAAATGAATAGATAGAAGAAACCCTGGGGAAAGAATGAGTAGTTGTCACTGTATCTTCTGCTATAATAACACATAAATACTTGTTCTCCAGGGTACATTCTCCTTATTTTACTGTTTGTTCCAAAATACTGTAACTTTAAATAAAAATATCCCTTACTCTTCTACATTTGAAGAGTTTGCCCTTACGTGAAATTGTTTATTTTCATGCCCTTTCACAACATAAAATTTCTTCCAAGTCACATCTAACTCCTGGTAATTTTAAGGATGTGTCTATTTTTGTCTGACAAAAATCAAAACTTCATAAAAGATACTTCCAGTGACATTTTCTCTATCTTGAAGTAATCTACAAAATTCAAATTTTGGTATTTAATCTGCAAATGCATATACTAACTAGTATGTTATGTTTATCCTACCTAACACATTTTACATTGCTTTCATTGTTCAGAAAATGAGAAAACATTTGTTTCCAAATATATAATAATGACCTTGTAATACAACAATTATTTTTTTTAGTAATTTAATCTTCTAATTAAGGTTTCAGTGGAATCTATCTAGAATGCTTTATTCATTTTTTATGTTGGGCCTTTCGTCTCTTTGCTATTAAAAGAAAACATGTTATTCATTAGATATTTCAGCCACCTTTTATGTCTATTAGGACTTCCTCATCTATAGTTTAAATAAATTTTCATCCTGATTTTAT
Organism: Hydrophis major; assembly: GCA_033807585.1. Taxonomy (NCBI): domain Eukaryota; kingdom Metazoa; phylum Chordata; class Lepidosauria; order Squamata; family Elapidae; genus Hydrophis; species Hydrophis major. The sequence goes on along the minus strand of CM066331.1, from coordinate 83,996,766 downwards.
TTTTTATTAAATTGATAAAACAACAAAAATGCAAAAATAAGAAAAGGGAAAGAAATACACTGATAAAGAAAACATCACAGAGAAAATTTGAAAGGAAATATGATTATAGAATGAAAATGAAAATAATTATATAAAAAATAAGAAAAAACATTCTAATAGCCATTCTCCTCCCACTCACCACCCCTATTTTTCCTAATTGCTAATTGCTACTTAAATATTTTTATACCATGGTTTGTGTGATTGTTGCTCATTTTTATTGTGGATTGTTTTAATAATTTTAAACAGTTTCTCTTTTTTCCTCAGAAGCCATATTTCTATATCTTAGTTTGCCTTCTTGAGTAATATGTTTTATATAAAGGAACCATTTCTGCTTGAATTTGATATCTCCTTTGATCTTAATGAATTCATCAGTAAGTTCATATTGCTTTCTTTGATTTACCATTATCTTTTCAACAATGCTTTGACTTCTTATTAATCAAGTCTACAGGCCTGGGATTCGAAGTAATAACCAGATCCAACTCTGTTTAGCTTTCTGAGATTAGCCAATGCTGGCTAGATGCTGCCATCTAGCTGGGCCATCCACAGTATGTATTGATGTGGTTTACATATGACTAATTCTAAGAAATTTTGTTTATCATAATTGCTTGGTTATTATTGTCAATTGTTGAACACATGTATCACTTCAAAGGAAACCAGAGTGACTTATATTCCCAATATATGGGGTTAGAACAATAAATAAAAATAAATAAATAAAATGGGTCAAATTAGCAAAAGCAAGAATTTTTGACATTAAACATAAAAAGAAAAAGTAATCATCAAAAACCCTTCAAAAAGTGATACCCTAGATTTATATATAAAATAAAAAAAATCATATTACTTCAATTAAGTATTTTACTTCCTTCCTCTGTGGGCGCTCTCAGCCAGTGTTGATAGGAGGGGAGAGATCCAGTCCTTGTCTACTGCTTTTCGGGGTTCCACAGGGCTCGGTACTCTCTCTGCTCCTGTTCAACATTTATATGAAGCCGCTGGGTGAGATTATCCATCACCATGGGCTGAGGTATGACCAATATACTGATGATATTCAACTGTATGTCTTGATCCATGGTGAGTTAAGTGATGCCATGTCCTTCCCCTCATAGTGCCTAGAGGCTGTTAGAGCTGGATGGGGAGCAACAGGTTTATAAACCCCTGCAAGACCGAGTGGCTATGGGTTTGGGGTTTGTTGGCTCCAGGAGAATTGCCACTTTTGGTCTTGGATGGGGTGGCACTACCCCAAACAGACCTTGTGCGTAATCTAGGGATTCTCCTGGGTCTGCAACTCCTGCTCAAAGAGAAGGTGGCGGTCGTGGCCAAGAGGGCCATTTCCCTACTGTGGGTTGTGCGCCATTTATGCCCTTTCCTGGAACAATGGTCCCTACTCCCAGTCACTCATGCCCTAGTTACTTTCCGTCTTGACTATTGGAACACACTCTACATGGGGCTGCCCTTGAAGAGCATCCGGAAGCTCCAATTGGTGCAAAATGCAGCAGCCCGCATGGTTTTGGGCAGACCTCAGTGTGCACATGTATCACTTCTCCTGTAAGAGCTACATTCGTTGCTGATTTGCTTCTGGGTGCAATTCAAGATGCTGGTTGTCACCTTTAAAGCCTTCATGGCTTGGGAGCAGGTTATCTGAGGGACCATCTCTTGCTGGTCACATCTACCCGACCCATCAGAGCGTGGAGGCAGGGAATGTTGTGGGCCCCATCCCTGAGGGAGATACAGCTGGTGGGAGCCAGAAGAAGGGCATTCTCCGTGGTGTCTCCCTCTCCCTGGAACATCATTTCCCCAGAGACTAGAACGGCCCCCACTCTAATACTCTTCTGGAAGGTGCTGAAGACCTGGTTCTGCCAGTGGGCCTGGGGAACCCAGAGCGGGATGGAGCCCATTAAATGGCTCATGTGATCTGTCACCGGAGTGGGAGGTGATTTTATTATATTGTACTATATTAGTTTATTTTATTCATTTTGTTAGTTTTGTTGTTTTAAATGTGGTTTTATATTCTTTAAACCGCCTTGAGTCTCCGTGGGCAAATAGGCAGCAATATAAATTCAATAAATAAGTCGTAAGCAATTTACAATGTTGGTATCACAAGTAAAACAACTTCACTCCTTTTGAAGATCTCCCTAAGTGAGTCAGTAAAAAGAATTTGGGGCAAAACATAATGCTGAATGAAATAATTGGGTAGTATGAATATATGTGGGAGAAATTATCCTTGCCATCTTTAATTATACATTTAAATTGGACTAGAAACTAAAATGGAAACTAGTACAGATCAAATAACAGTGTGATGTTTCAGGGTGCCGTCTTCTGAGAATAGCTGGCTTTCAACCAATAGAATTTTTGTTATGTTTGGCTTCTTTTAGTAATTTAGTCTGGAAAAGGCAATTGACAGTATTTGGCTTTAACATGCCACAGTTAATAAAAATACATTTCATTTAGTTGACACCATCTCTGAATCTATTACAGAATGCTCTCAGACTATGAATGAATATAATTTGCCCTTGCCCTTAAATGGCAACTGTCCAGTGAAATAAAACTTTACTGTACTGTATTTATTTTTCCACACATCCAGACTTCCACACCACTCTCAGACATTAGATCAAAGTTCCAACTGCTTCCCTCAAAAAGAACAAAAGGGAGACAAAAGTATAATGCTTTTATTGGGAGACAGACCCCTTGAACCACATCTAAACAAATATGGCTTGAATTCATTTGCTCAGGTATAATCAAAACAGATGATTCAGATATTTATATTCAATATAATTTAAAATTCCAAAAATTATGAAAATAAAGTTCCTTTGTACCTTAGCATATAATATCTGAAGCTACCTTATGATGGAATGCTTAGATCTTTTATGTCTTCCCCATGTAATTTTGTCAGACAAAATGCTACAGGCCGTAACTGGAAAAACAGATATTTCTATGCATTAATTTAGTATTTAAAAGTTAATCCATCCTATTAATTGAAGTGATTTGTAATTCCAGCATGCTGGATATTCACACAGAGTTTAAGAATTTTTAGTAGGAAAATGCCAGATGCAATGTTTTGAAATACATTGATTTATATATTTGCTCATTCTTATTCTGTTATATTTGACTTGAAGACATGAATGTTGTTAAACATGTAAGCCAATTATTTCATTAAAAGGATGTTAAAAATATTTTGATGAAAAAAATTAAAATCTACAGTCAGTTCCTGTAGGTTTCTTAAAATTATAATTTCTTTATTTACAGTTACTAACTAGAAGTTTCCCACCATAAAGAATGTTATGAAAATATAGCATGTTACATTTCTCATTTGTTTTAACAGAGTTTCTACATGTAAAGTCAGTTACAGAAAAGAGAAATCAATTGTCATATTATCCATGATATATTTTAATTTAAAGTCACACAAAATTTTGTGTATGACTGTGTGTGTGTGCACATTGCCTGAAGAGAAGGGCTAACTTTCATTGTAAACAGTAAGGGATAAATACTAAGGGATTTTAAAAAATCCATGGATATATGCAAGAATGGAATACGTATGATTTTTTTAAAAAAACATTTGCAAAGCAGGGAGAAATAGAGACACAATAGATCTGAATATATGTTGATATATATATTAAACCTTTTTAATGGAATGAAATCCAACTGCTTAGTTAAGGTCTAAGATTATAATAACTTACTTTGGGTAGCTATTACCCGGTTGATTTTAATTCAGATACGATATAAATCTCTAAAAAACAAGGAAACGTTCGCGTTTTGATCCATGTCTAAATTAAGATCAATTATTCATATACGATTAAGTAACTATTATTTCCAAACGTACCTGTTAGGCCAGTTTTCCTTGTTGAAAATCTATATAGCCGTAGTTCCTGTTATTAAACGTGCCTCGCTGGTTTGAATAAGTGTACTACAGTATTCTCCCAGACTGCCTCTGTTCAAAAGAGCTCGTTCGCATAAAACTTCAACCCCCACAATTCCACTCACGCGCATGCGCCTTAAGCTTACAGTTGTCAAAGTGCTCTTGCCAGAGCAATTTCTATTTGTCATATACCAAACCCGAAAGAAGGAAATAGACATACTGTCCCTACCTTTCATTGCTCTTTAAATACAGAACACTCAAAAGGTAAATGTTCTGGGCATCTTGCCTTGACTGTGTGGGTTACTGCATGCAAATGAAGTACGAAGGGGATATTTTTTCTGTAGTATACTTTGGATTGACACAAATATATTCAGTGGGAGAAAAAGGGGTGGAGAAATCAGGGGACTCTGGATATTAACCTACAAGTAGGTATTTGGCCAGCTGCTTTTTTTTTTTTTTTAGAGCAACGTCCTTTTTTTCTGGTTCAGATTGTCTACATTCACTAAAAATGGATTTTGACCTTGAGAAAGAAAGGTGTGATTTTTAGTGAAATCTTAAGTGTAATATGAAGTTCTTAGTGGTATTTAAATCAGTTGTTATAATATAGCTTATCTACATTGAAAGACATAGTTTTAATAATATCCTTATTTATAGAAATGTTTTCATAAATAGGCATTTAAAAATCCGATGCAGAATAATATCCCTGATTTTTTTCCTATTGCATGAAATATTCTGTGTGCATATTGTCTACACTACTGCTTTGATTAATTTGATCGGAGTGCAGCTAATAGAAAACTACACAAAGGCTTTGATATTATGGCTTGCTGCAGTGCTGCTTTAAAGGTTTGCCTGCACCCCCCACAGCAGCGTCAGAACTGCGTGCAAAGATGCGCTAGTTTACTCCTTTTGGGGATTCTGAATTTAGCTTAGAAGACTCTATATATGCACCCTCTGCAACACGTTATTTTTAACTCGTGTGTAGATCAGTAGTGAAGAAAATTATTTCTGTGAACTATCCTGCTGTGGATGAATATCCGTACAATATATGCTGCTGGCTGTTCTTACTTGATTGACTGTCTGTTTGAAGAGGAATGATAAATTTATGAATCCCTGGAATAGGAGAGACGTGTGAAAGAAAATTACTATGTTCATAATTCTCTTAAGTCCTCTAAGCAGCTGCTGTTATGACGCCTTGATTACTTCTACATATGCAGTTAAATTGCAAGAAAAAACGAGTGATTTCAACACCGGGTAAAGGGGTGGGGGAGGGAGAAAGGGAAGGGAAGAAAGCCACGACACAGCATTAGATTTTGAATGTTGTACTAAATCAGCTTATAAAGTTCAGTATGTTACATGGATGGCTGCCTTTACTCTATTTTACTTTTTCTCATAGCTTTCTTATAAAAAAAGCTAATGAATGTTCTTGCAATTATTTGTGTATTTATTACATTTTCAACTGTCCAGTAATAAAAGATTTTTGGAAGGATATTAACATGAATGAAAGTAATGATACTTATATATTTCTGAAAGTCTAGTTATTTACAATGGACAGTATTTTAATTAATGTATACATACTCTAATTCTGCAATTTGCCTTTGGAAAATTGTTACAGCTGTTGAATACTTTTATCAATTTTGAGAGTTTCAGTATTTGAGTATTTTTAAGCCAATATAAATTATTTTTAAAGAAGGGTTAATCTACGAAGGCATTCATTTTATAAAGGAGTGTAACTGAATTCAGTTAACTTTACCCTCAGCCACAACGTTGAATTCTTTAAAATATACGAATGGGTTATGTTGTGTTGTATTTAACGTGCTTGAAAGGAATACAGAAGCAAGTCGGAAGCAAACCAGTTATTAAGCCGGTTTTATCCAAAATGGTTGTTAAAGCGAGCCAAACTGAGTATTTTGTTATGTAGGGTACTTTCCTTCTCTCCTCTCGTCTCGAGCGTTTACGCTTATTCTAGACTTGAGCTCGGGGAACTGTTTCGAATTAGTTGGCTGAACCTTTTTGTTGATTAATCAAAATGGGTATTCGGCTCCTTTAAAAGTCTATTCATAGGAAAGGGGTGGAGAAGAGTAAAGGCTGCTGTCTTTTTAACCTTGCTGAAGGACGCAGCAGTATTTATTGACGTATGCAAATAACAGGGGAGGAGGGTGTACGGAAAAACAGGAACCAGAATCAGTTTCTCATTGCAGGGCGAGAGCTCTGAGTTCCGGTATAAGAGAAAGAGACGTGGCGAAATTGCTGTAAATCTGTGCCCTATAAGCACATTTTTCCTTTGCACTGAAAGGAAGCAAGACATCGAAAAGGGTGAAACCTCTTCAAATGTGTTTTTAGAAGCCATGGGAACCGATCGTGCTGATTCAAACCGTTTACCCCTAAGGGGAGTGGGGGTGGGGATTACGTACTAGTATTGCTGTGTCTTGCAATTTGCGGCGGCATTATACTAGCAGTGGAATTGTAGCGAGCAGTGGAAGGCTAAAGCAGCTTTATGAATGTTAATACTCTATGGTTTTTCCTTTTTTCCTCCCTTCAGCTGCGCAAACCATGCAGGATGATTTACTGATGGACAAAAGCAAAGTCCAGCCTCAGCAGCAGCGGCAAGATCCAAACGCAGCAGAAGCTCCTTCTACACCCATAACGTCAGAGACACCCAAATCGGAGGACAGTCCAGTGACTAGCATCGGCTCAGCAGCTCCTGCCCAAAATAGCAAAGAAAAGATGCAAATGGAGTCTCCCATCTTGCCGGGCTTAAGTTTCCACCAGCCTCAGCAGGAGCCTACAGCCGGCACGTCCTTGTCTCCCTCCTTCGGAAGCACTTGGTCTACAGGGACCACAAACGCAGTGGATGATAGCTTTTTTCAAGGGATTACCCCAGTTAATGGGACAATGCTTTTCCAAAATTTCCCTCATCATGTCAATCCTGTTTTTGGAGGCACTTTCTCCCCCCAGATTGGCCTAGCTCAGACTCAGCACCACCACCACCAACAGCAGCAGCAACAACAAGCACAGCAGCAGCAAAGGAGGTCACCGGTCAGCCCTAATCAGGCATCTTTTGCCCAGAGAAATGCTGCTTACAGCCATCAGCCCATCATGACCAGCAAACCTTCTTCCACTTCCACTTCCACCTCTTCTCCTTCCAGCTGGAATAACCATCAGAATGCAGCTTGGAGTACACCTTCCAATCCTTGGGGTGGGCTGCAAGCTGGCAGAGACCCTCGAAGGGCAGTAGGTGTGGGAGTTGGTGTGGGAGTTGGTGTGCCATCCCCACTCAATCCCATTTCACCTCTTAAAAAGCCCTTTTCTACCAATGTTATTGCCCCACCGAAATTTCCTAGGGCTGCTCCTCTAGCTCCAAAATCCTGGATGGAAGACAATGCCTTCAGGACAGACAATGGCAATAATCTATTGCCTTTTCAGGTAAAGTCCTTTCTTGGAGTGCAGAACAGGGTGGGTTGGTTGGGAGAGAGGATGGTCAGAGATATTTTAGCATTTGTCTTATAATTTAATCCTGTAAAATTGAATGTTTTTGTCATTACAGTTTATGCTAGCATTAGGTAGCAGTCTTTCTTCCTAAAATTAAACCTATGTACTTGTAGACAGCATTCACATATGTTAGTGATTCAAAAACAAATTAGTTTATTTCTAAGCTCCTTGTTTCTATTTGATTTTGAAAATATTTGCATTTTGGTTCCAGCTCTTTTCCTTAATATTTCCCTCCCATTTTATGCATTTTAACTGAAATATTATTTAAAAATGGGAAATACAGAGTTTCAAATCTTGTCTAGGTAGTTTCATATTGTAAATTAAATAGTATGACCAAATCCAACAACACTTGAGGAATCTGTTTAATTATCCTTTCCACGTTAAAGGGCCAATCCCTTTTGTTAAAACTGCTCTGCCTCACTAATGCTGAGAAATGAGGTTCAACAGGATTGTGTTTGCAAAATTAGGCATATAACATGCTGAAATTGAAATGTAATCATGATAATATGTTCAGGGTGTGGATTTAAATAGATTTTAGGAAGAGGCTTGGGTGTGTATTGACCTGAATAGCATTTACTATTAATAACATGTATAATGGCAATATAGAGATTAAGACACATTAAAATATTTGTGTGGAGTAAACAATTTGATTTTTTTCATACTCAATATCTGAGGAAAGATACAATAGGACATGACCTTCACAGCCATATTGCAATGGGGCCTATTTACTAGCTATATAAGCCTTGAAATATTTAAAGCAGCAGTGTCTTACAATGGTTTTGTTATCTAAGAGGCAAGACAGATCAATTGCAACAACTGAGACTGAGTAAAATTGAAGCTTTGCAATTTTAATGTGGAATGTAACTTTAGTTGGTATTAAATGTTTACTTAAAGCATGTGGGGCAATTATTCAGTTATCTTATATCCAAATCAGTTTATTAAGATAAAAGCTTTTCTGTATTCTAATGTATTTTACCCATAAGCTATTATAAGTAAATATATATTAGATTCTTTGTACAGTGAAATTAATTTTGGTTTTGCACTACTTTTTTCAATACATACAATATAATATAAACTATTATAAAATTACAATGTATTCAGTGGTACAGAATATCAACTTACTAATGCTGTTTCATTTCATTTAGTGACTTGCTGTCTTTAGACTTCCATTTGATACTTCACTCTGTTTGAATAAACTAGTTAATAATTTTTATTGGTTCTGCAGTGGCATATTTCTGCCACTTAGTATTTCAATCTTAAAACTAAGGGATAGATTCAGACTTTTTAAAGTCATGCTATTTTTTAAAATTGTATTCCAATGTGGCATTCTAAAATTCATAATTACAGTAAGGTATTCCTCAATTTACAACCACAGTTGAGCCCAAAATTTATGTTGCTAAGTGACACATTTAAGTGAGTTGCCCTATTTTATGACCTGTTTGTTAAGCAAATCATTACAGTTGTTAAATTAGTAACTCAGTTAAGTGAATCCGACTTTCCCATTAACTATGCTTGTGAGAAAATCATATGACCTTGGGACACTGCAACCATCATAAATGAGTCAGTTTGATCCTCAGTTTGATGAGAATTTTGATCCTGTGATCATGAGGTTGTTGCACTGATCATAAGTGTGAAAAATGGTCATAAGTCACTTTTTTCAGTGCCATTGTAACTTTGGTTACTAAACAAACTCTTGTGAGTTGAGGACTACATATATATGCTTCTAAATATGAAGTGATGAAATGATAAAATAATGTTTGTATATAAATTTTATTAAACATTACAATTAAAAAGATAAAAACTAATAGAAACTAAAAGAATAAAAAGGAAGTGCAGGAAAAATATAGAATAGAAAAATAGAAAAAATATAGTAATATGTATATGTAAAGAAATGACTTTCTCTTCATCATAAATATGCACAATTTTTTGTAATTTTTTGTTGCCTCTTAAATGCAACAAATGTATTTTTCCCTTATGTCCCTTATAATAAACAGATCCTTAAAGCCTCATCTTTCAGTCCTTATTAGCAAAGGTCTATTAAAAATTACCAGAGATAGCAACATATCTATTTCAACCTTGATCAAACAAACCAACTTTATATTCCTTCCTTTTACTTTTAACAATCTCGATCTTTAATCCCTTCGAATAGGATCCTGGAATTTGATTTGTTTTAGTAATTTCTTTGTTTTTACCAAACTCTTCAAAACTTTTAATAAATATCTCTTGTAATCTAATATAGGATAGTTATTCAGGTCATTCCTTTGATTTGTTATTTGTATATTCCTTTTATTTTATTTTGTATATATATATTCCTTTTAATTAAGACATCAATTGATTTCATTTGTATATCCTGTATAGCATCTTTTTCCATATTATAGGTCGTCATTTTTAAATCCACTTTCAAATCAACCTATCTTGTCCAGTAAAACTTGTTCTTCTTTCATATCATCTTTTAAACATTCTATAATGGAGACAGATTTAAAATTAACTACTGGGTCCATTGCTTACAAATATTCTCTAATGTTAAAGTATTCTGCTTCATTCTTTATCAATAATTCACATTTAAGTGTGAATTTTATTGTAATCTTTAGTTCTTTTTGGTTCCTTCTAGTGTCCAGTGTTCAAGGTCCCAGTTATTTTTTTTTTAAGAATTCAAAGGCAAAGTATTTTCCCATGCAAAGGGTTTTATAATTTCAAAATCTTATTTTAAATCCCTCTAGACCCTTACTCCATTTGTAATTTTCCAAAATTAATATTAGAATTACTCTCTTGCTGTTTATTCCAAAAATGATTTTTTAAAGTCCATAAAGTAACTTCTTTTGCTAAAGCAGACTAAAAATATCTTTGTCAATTCAAAAGTTCTTAATATCTGAAGAGTAATTAAAAAGCAATTCCCAATCATGATTAAAAATGGCTCCGATTACAGATTAGCCTGATTTCCACACTCACGAGATTCCATTGTCTTCTGGTCTCCTCATGAGGAGCAACTATCTGGAACACGACCCTGAATCTTCTCCCTGTTTAATAATTTTGAAGAGCTGATGTGCTTGCCAGCTCTTCGTTCCACTGCAGTTGTAGATTTTGCTTTGAGCAAAGCCATCTTCAATTCACCATTTCTTACTCTGAAGACGCAATTTATGCTTCTAACAGTATACAACATGTCGGCATTTGGAAGCATAAATATTTATGCTAAGATGGATTAAAAGTATTGGTATTCTAAATTGTTGGTATAAGGTGACGTATAACACTTTTCTGATTAGCATTCCATTCGAGTTCAGTAAAATTAGGACTCAGATTGTTGGGGGCAATATGCTGACTCTGTAAACTGCTTAGAGAGTATAGTAAAGTACTATGAAATGGTATATAAGTCTGCTATTGCTATAGTTGTTTTGGAATATAAGTCCCAAACTGAAGGAATTTATGATAAAAATGCAAAAACAACCCACACTCCTTTTTTATGAACTATAATGCTACATTTAACTAAAGGTAAACATACTTTTCAGAGATTAAATGTGATCCTCAATTGAACATATATTTGTAATAGAAGGAATGGACACTGTAGGTTTATTATGTAAGATTATTCCCTTTTGCCCTTACTCTGTCCAGCCAAAGAATTATTTTCTTTTAGAGTTGTCTTCTAATGGCAACTGATATTTGTTCTTTTGATATTACTGTAGAAACAAGACCCTTGTGTTTTTGCCAAACCATAATACTTAGATTTTTCAAGATTGGGATATATGTTATCTTCAACACTACATTTCCATTGAATCTTTTCTTTTATAATTATTTGAAGTAGTTGATATTTCTTGCTTGTTCTAAATGTTCCAATGTTTTTTTCACTGACAATTTGGCCGTTCTTTGGAAAACCATTTCATTTTGAACACAAATAGCCAGCTCCACACATAATCTAGTGATCATGAATGTTTTGTATACTGGATATAAATGCAGAGAAGATATACAGCTTCTCTTCATGTATATTGGTTTAGTAGTTGTTTAATTGTCATTTTTATTTCTCTGAGAATCCAAGGAACCTTGGTTCTGAAATTTGGACATATAAGAATGTTTTATCAAAGTACAATTCTCATTGTATTGTTATACACCCTTACAATTGAAAATTAGGATTTAATAGTAGGATTCCTTGACCTTAGAGGTTTGAGTACCATTAAGAACATCTAATGTCACAATGATTGTTTTCAGTATATGATCAACATTTTGAAAGAACAATTAAGTAATTTATGGTGCTATCTGGGAATATATAATTTTAACCTAGTATGTTGTATTATAATCATGTTGGACCTATAAATATTTTTATACTTCGTAAAATTATTAGCTAGCTAAAATATAAAGTATACATTTTTACGTACTATAAGATTTGTATTTTTTAAAAGCCACAATTGTCAATATGTGAGAGTATCATATCACATATGCTATTGTTCTGTCATCCAAACTGTTGAAATAAATAAGAGCATGTTATACAAAAAACCCTCTTCCAATAATTCTGGACATTAATTACTTGCTATATTAAATTTAATCAGCACTGCATTAATATATGCATGTAATTCAGTCTTAAAAATAAAGTCACTCTTGTTTACAGATATACATGAGGGAATAAGTGGCATACTTGAAAAAAGACTTAACCTACACTGTATATCTATTTATATAATGTCCTTTTAAGTGATAGAATATACAAAATATTTTAATTTGTCAGCTTTAAGCATTAAGAAACCTCTTTTATTCACATTTTCTGTTATATAGTTTGTTTCTTTTTTAATATCAAGCTTATTTCTCGTTTTTTCTTGTCTTATTTGATTACGTTTAAGTCCCAGTTTGCTTAATAGATATTCTGCAAGATAGCATTGTTCTATTGTTGCTTATGGAAGATCTTGCTTGACTTATTAGCAGGATATCCTGGAGTTTAATATGCCTTTTGCAACAACACATAAATTCAGTTCTCTTCTATCGAAAAAATGGTGGAAACCATATATTAATTTTTCAATATAGGTAATTTTTTCTGCTTTAAACATTCAATTCCTTTGATTAGACTCGCAAAGGAACAGTTCAAAAACCTTTGACAGTATACAAAATTGAGCAATAAAGGATAATTAAATGCTTTTGATATATAGGAGTGAGATTAACATCTTTAGCTTATATTACTTCTTCAATCCTATTCTCTTAGTAAAGTGTTATATGTTCCATATATATTATGTTGAACAATTGAAAAAGATATAGTATCTTGCTGTGATTCTAACATTATTAAAATGTCCTTTGATAGTTGTTGTCAATTGTTGAAGATGATGGGATGAGCTACATGGCTTACTTGAAAGTATATATTGTATTGCCATGATCAACTTTTGTTCAGTGACCACTGGAAGTTATGACAATGTTGGAAAATATTACTTATGACCTTTGAATTTATAATCAGTATGGCATATCTGTAGCCATGAGATTGCAATTTGAATGCTTAGTAACAGGTATGCATTTATGATTGCATGATTGCCATTTGTAACCTTCACAGACAGTTTCTAATAAGCAAAGTCCATGGGGAAATTTGAAGGTAGTTGCAAGTTGCTGTCAAATGGTGTTGCAGCTGGAACTGTTAACTTGGTGTGATAATGTGACGTTTCACTTAATGATCTCATTACTTATGACAGTTGCTGGTTCCAATTATGTTTGGTAAGTGAGGACTACCTGTATTGAAATTTGGTTTTCAGAATGACAAGGATTTAATGTTATCATCCAGCTTTGTATTAGCTGATTCATTCATTATGTGCCATCAATTTGGTGTCAGCTCTAAGAATTACATAAATTTTCTCCACAATGATCTATATCTAACCTAGTCTTTCGGGTCTTCCCATAGTGTAACTATTGTCATTTTAAGACAGCATATTCATTTTGCTGCTGGTGTGTCTTTCCTTTCCTTTCACTACATTAGCCCTTCTAATGCACACATGTAATGTGTGTAAAATATGATAATTTGAGTCATTTTAAAATGATACTCATTTTCCTGCAATCCACTTTTTCTTCAAATATATTTAGCATATAGGCTAACTAAATAAGGGAAGAGTTATAGCTTTGTCTGACACCTTTGCTAACCTGATGCTAGTCTATTTTGTCTGTTCTATCAGTCCTATGGCTTCTTAACCTGTGTTAGATTTTGTATGAGGGCAGTGAGATGTTGTGGGATTCCCATTTGACATGACTGGTATAATGAATAGCCTTTCTATAATTAGTAGAGCACATAGTAACTATTTGGGGTGGTTGTTTTTTTCTCAGTTAATCAGTGTGCATCAGCAATGTTTCATTTTCCTCAGCTTTTTCTAAAACCAGCTTGAACAGATGGCATTTTCTTGGATGTTGATATCTAATCCATGCTGGATAATCCCAAATTTTAGTTTGCTAGCATATGAAATTAAGGATACTTTGCATAGTCTACACAGTTTTCCCCTTTTTTTTTTTTTTGGTATTGGAAAATAGATTGATCTTTTCCCATCTGTTGTCTACTGTGTTATTCTCCAGATTTGCTGCCATAGCTTAGTTAGAATCTTGCCCGATTGTTGTACTGTTGTTTGCCATATTTCTGTGATGTATCACTTCTTATGGCTTTTGAACCTGGTAATGACCAGAATATTGTTTTAACTTCATCTTCTAGTACCACTGGTTCTTGTAAGTGGGGAATATATTCTAAGGGATATTGGATATTGACATTTCTACTGTGCTGCATTTCAGTTTATTCCTTCCATCTTTATTTGATCTTATAGGAATCCCTGCTTATTTGTATCCTTTAGCGCACCAGTTTGAGGCTGGATCATCCAAGATCTTTTGGAAGGCTTTCCTTGTTTTAATCTGCAGTGCATTTCCAGGTGTTGTAACAATAGCTCTCTGAAATTCTTTAAGTTTTTTCTTTAGATTTTTGCCTCTCTTGGTTTCTCTTCTTGGTAATTTCCATAGTTTTGACATCCAGTTTATTATCTTCTGTTTTATCTTTGGCAGTCTCTTCACATTTATCCTTAACTCTGATATCATTCCACAGTTCTTATGGTTGTGTATCAATGGGATTCAGAACTTCAAAGCTATTTCTGATGTTTTCCTCCAAAATGGTGGATATGTGCACATAACAAGTTCATATGGTGGAAACTGGTTGGCTTTCTTCTTCTGTAGCTTAATTTACAATTTTCACATGAGCGATTTGTGATCTTTTATACAATCAGAATTTGACCATGTTTTGATGTAATAATAGATCTCCTCCCCCTCCCTTTAGCAATCTTCTTTACTTCCTCTTTTACTTCTTTGGATATCAAGAGAGATACACAATTCTGGTTTTTGCACTTCTTGCATCCTCAACCATTATTATTTGATGCTGTTGTAGTATGTCTTTGATGTTGTATCTCCATCTTCTTCCGGGTCTTGGTGTTCTTTTTATATATGCCTTGTATGTCTTTGTATGTAGTTTAAAATTGATTCTATTCCAATTCTTTCTCTTATCTCATTTTTGATTTTATCTCTTCTGGAAGCTTTCCTCAAACATGTCATTTCCAATAGTGACTATTTCATGTGTTTTATTGCAAATATCCATGTTTGGCAATGGTAACATAGGGTAGGAATGAATATGCTATGTATGAGATTATTCTTTGTGCTGCCTTGTGTTGTAGGAATGGAGCTAGCTGTCAAATATTTGATCAGCCTTACTGCATTGTATGTTGATCTCTTGGTCGATTTCCCCATTTTCAGTGAGTATTGTTTCTAGAAGTTTGAACTCTGAAACTTGTTTTATTCTCTTCCTTCCATTACTATGTTTAGAGTGTGCTGTTTTCTTCTGATTGCCTTTACTCCTTCTCTTTTGATACTCATTTATTTTACATTCTTGGTTCATGGATAGAATTGTTGTTACAGCAGTTCCTTAGCAGCATGTGCCATCAAAGCCTGATTGTCTGTAAAGAGTAGTTTGATATTCGTTCCATTCCTGGGCTTGGCTGTTTCCTTATGCTGTCAATGTTGTAGGTGATGAATAATAGTGGTGATAGTACACATCCCTGTTTTACTCCAGATGTTACTGCAAGGAGTTCTGATGTTACTTGGTTTGTCCTCCAGTGTGCTGACGAGAGAATCCAAGTATGGGTTGACATTTGCTTTTCTGCCCAGAGATTGAGTCATCAAATTTTTGGCCACACCCCTCTTGCCTGTCTGAGTCCTCAGTTTCAACTCAGTCTTGGCCCTACAGAGACATAGGACTGATTGACTCAGAAATTTAATTGGGAGAAAGCTTGGATTTTCTTGACATGTTTGGAGCTGCAGTTTGCAAATAGTGAATGAAGTGGCAATTAGCCACCATGTGATTGCAGCTTCCAGCTTTGCCGATATTGCCGCTTTTGACTTGGCGCTCTTCCCTGGGTCTTTGGAAACAGCTACGGTCCCAACTGGACCACCGGTTTTAGTGCCACCTTGGCTGGCTCATCTGGGTCACTCCAAAGATACCGCCCATGCCTGGGAGTGCCTTCTTGCCGCTTGGGAGTGTGGTAGCTCATCTAGTCCTACTGGAGTAGCTGCCGCCCCAATTGAACTCCAGCCAAACGTTGTATAAGCTTTTACATAATCCAGTAAGATGTTCATTTACTCCATGTTGGACCATTGTCTGCCACAGTGTTTTTCTATCTGTCAGGTGCTTTTTTTTTTTGTCTACAAAAGCTACAAGGAGATTCTCCATCTTTTTCTGTTAATTGTTTAAGTATAAAAATTGCATTTATACAGCTCCTGTTCTTCTAAAATCCATCTGTTTTTCTGCTAGCTATGGTTCTATAACTGATTTTAACCTTATTTCTATTACTTGGCATACATTTTTCCTACATGGCTCAAAAGTGAGATGCCTTGATATTGTGTGGATTCTTGTCTATTTCCTTTGTTTTTCCACAGTGGAATTATTATTGTGTGTTGCCAATCAGTGGGTGCTGTTATATATGTTCATGCAGCATTAAAGATTTCATGTAGCCATTTGATGCTGCTTTCCCCTGCTGCTTGAATTATTTCTGTATATATTTCATATATTCCTGTTGCTTTGTGCTTAGGTAACTTCTCTTAACAACTCTTAGTATTTCTTCAATCATTATTTCTGGTTCCAACAATGTTGTTTTGTAGTATTGCACAGGTGTTTCATGACACTCTCCTAGAGGGTTGCAGAGTACATTTGTATAACTCTTTTTCAACTTTATCACTTCTTTATCCTCTTTATACCACCATACAATGTGTTGGTCCCAATCTGATTTTTCCCACTCTTCTTTTTTCCTCCTAGTTCTTCTGCAAAGTTAAACAGAGTAGTTTAGCAATAATGTATCTCCACCCTCTGAGAAGGAGCGTCTCAGGTAAGACCAACGCCCCATTTCTGTGTACTCCCTCTGATACCCATCTATATAGGCAGCATTTTAGTTGTTTGAAGACAGTTTTAGCAATGAAGAAATAATTGGATTGACAGAAATTGATTAAATGGTATCTTGCTTTGTTTCAATTTCCTAAATCACATAATCTAGCTACATTTTCTTCTTTAAAGCTTCCAACTTAGGAATTCCAGTCTCCTGTTGCAAGAAGTTCATGTTGCTGGTGTTTTCTGTCAGTTAGAAATCTAACTTGATTATAAAATTGATCCACTTCTTCTACCTTAGATGGAGCATACCTTTGGATTATTATATTAAAGAGTTGTCTATGAAATCTGATGTTATTCAGTCATCAATTTCATTGTAGTCAAGTATTCTTACTATATACATCCCCTAAAAGTAAAAGCAACATCGTTCCTTTTTATTTATGTGTATCCTGCCTTTATTATTTTTACAAATAACTGAAGGCAGTGAATATATCCAGCATACCTTCCACCTCCTATTTTTCACACAACAACAACCCTACGAAGCGAGTTGGACCAAGAGAGTGTGATAGGCTAGCTGGCTTTCATGGCTGAGGCATAACATGAACTCACAGTCTCTAGCATTTTAGCCTGGTGCTATAACCACTAGATCAAATTTCCTCCTTTATTTTTCATGAATAGTAAACAATGTGACTTTCTAACTGAAAGAATGTTTTTTCTGGTGAAACTGGTCTATCAGGGCAACCTGGTCTACCCAAATATGGGACAGAGCATACTGCTTCCAATTTCGCCTTTCAGACCCAATTCATGGGCCTTCACAGGCAGTCACTTTTGCGACAAACTATTTTTTTGTGTTGAATTTATATTTTACTGACAAGTAAAGGGAGACTAGTATAGATCTATTTCAAGCTATTTAGCTCTCATCAGCTAGGTATATCCTTTCTGAGATTCAAACCCTAACTGAAAGTGCTCAATCCCAGTCCATCTCAATTTGTTTATGCCTAAAATATCAATGTGCAATAGTTTCATTTCATTTTTCATTATGTTGAGTCTTTTTCCTTCATATTTCTTAAAAATTGTGTAATCCTACTGCAATTCTTTCTTTGCACCTTCAGTTTTTCTTTTCCTGTATGGCAACATCAGCAGTGAAACTCTCAAAGGCTTTAACTTAGCCACATCATAAACACAATTAGTAGTCACAAAAATTCTCAGCTCTCTCTCAGTGGCACGTTGGGTGTCATCCACCTGAGGCACCCATAATCTGGCACATATTTTTTCCATTTCTGAAAAACACAGCAGTGATTGAACATTGCCTTCTGCTGCACAGTATTAATTGCTATCTTCTCCTCCATGCTGCATCGAGAGCCCAGGATGGGTTGACTCCTTCCTATGATGTCATTTAGCTGATTCTGTACTAAGATATAAAAGCCAGCCCCCGGGAGAGACCCCAGCTTTTGACTCAGCTCCTTTCATTCAGTAGCTGTGTCTCTGAAAGCGTTCTGTTAGATAGTACTCACCAGCGATCTTCAGTACTTTTTCCTCGCTTCAAGCAGCTCCCAGGGATCTGGGCAGCTGCTCTTCCAGAAGAGCCGGGCTCTCTCTCCTGCAACGTTGGGAACAGTGTTACTAGAGCTCTGTGCAGGCAAGCTGGGCAGTGTCTGTAGACCTCCCCCACGCCTGCAGTTTGGAGCGATTGTAAAAACAATCGGCAAACTGATAAGAGCACAAGCCAGCTGATCGTGTGGCCAGTTGCTGTGTTTTTCACTTGCTGATTTCGCTCAGGGCTCTGTATAGCCTAAGGAGCGATTCTTCGATCTTGGAGCCTGTTTCCTCTAGTCGGTGGCCATCTTGGATTGACGCCTTCCACCATGAGGTGAGCAGCCATTTTGCAAGCCCGGCGGCTATTTTATACCCTAAGGGGCTTAATAGAAAAAAATTCTAAACAGTTTCTTTCCAAGGGAACAGCCTTTATTCTACAAATGGAGCAAGATAAGGCTCACACAGAGCTATCCCCCCCAGTGGAACAGTCTTTTAAGCCCAATAAGAGAAAAAGACATAGGCAACACATCCAATCAGTCCAGAGGGAGGTGGCTGCTAAAATCAGAGCTAAGGCTCTAGCCCCTAAGAAGGCAACTCAGGCTGAGAGCAGAGAAACGTAGACATGCAGACCTAGAGAGGCAGTTCAACAGAACGATTCAACAGAAGGGAGTGCAGGCCTCAAACCTCTCCTCAATCTAGACCTGAAGCCACCTTCACTCCCACAGCAGCGGGCCTTTGACCTTCTGCCTCTATCTTTAAGCATAGACCAGGGGATATCCAAGATGTTGTCTCATTGGCCATTAGGCAGGGATTGGCTGAAGGCTTCAAGCAAATTCTTCGACCTCTGGAAAGGGTTCAAGCCCTTCTCCCTTCTCAATCTATAGGTTCTTTGACTCATCACCCTGATTTATACAGACCCCAGGACCTCAGGGTCCATTCTTCTCTACCAGAATGGGAGGAGGTTGAGGAGGAAGGAAGGGCTTCATCATCTGAATACAGTTACACCTATCGTTCAGAGTGTGAAGTGGGTAAGATTTTTGACCAAAATCTTTCAGAGGAAGAGGATTCTCGCCCAGAGCAGATATACTCTGTATTGGTCTTCAAACCTACTCTCTTCAGGCCATTAATCAGCAAGGCCTTGGTCACTGCCAAGCTGTCGCCAGAGGAAGTGGCTCCCGGATCACAAGGAAATCCCTCTAGCCAAGGGGATTCGCTCTTCTCCAAGCCTGTAGTGCATGCAGAGGTTTTGCCTTCTCCCATTTTGTCCCTGGACATGGTCAAGGAACAGTGCGCTTCTCCTTCGGCAGGTCCTCATCGATCTTCTCTGGATAAGCGTTTCTACAATGTCAGCGCAGCCCTGGAAAATGCCCTGGCAGTGACTTCTGTTGACATTCCGGTTCTGGCCTCGTTCTCATTTTCTGGCACTCCCACAGAGCCAGAAGATATCCTGAAACCGGATGATAAACATTCCCAACAGACCCTCAAGCACAATCAATCACTAGGCCGCTGCTTGGGCTGTTCAGGCTTCAACAGCAGCATCCTTTTTCATGAGGGCATCCATACGGTGGCTGCGCCAACTCCAGAATAGATTGCCTGCTTCTGACCTTCATTCTCACCAAGATTTTAATAAGTTTATCGCAGCGGTGGAATTCACTGTGGATGCCACTCTCAGTTCCGCAAAATTTGCATCCAAGGCCATGGCATCTTCTGTAGCAGCAAGAAGACTTTTATGGCTCTGAAATTGGCAGGTGGAGTCACGCCGAAAATGGAAGCTGGCTTCAGTTCCATTCGCAGGCGATAAGCTTTTTGGTGATGCTCTGGAATCTTATCGAAACCAGAGATAAACGTAAAATTCTCTCTTCCTCTGGGAAGAAAGCAGACTATCGTGCCCTGCTCCTTATCGCCCTGCTGCCTTCCAAGCAGAGACCTCATCTTGCTTGCCCCGCCCGTACTCCCAACACCAAGACCAACGGACAGAAGCATCTGGCAGGCAACAACCTTCTACTGGTAAACGGCCCTTTCAGGGGAGGAGGGGGTAATTCCTTCCATCGCTCTAAGTAATCCCTCGTTCTCCCCACTCATCGGAGGTCACCTAGCCTTCTTTGCCTCCAAATGGGAGGAGTCAATGATGGACACCTGGGTGCTCAGCACTATTAGGTCAGGGTTACAATTGGACTTCCTAACACCACCCCCCAAAAACTTTTTGATCTGTCCTGTCTCTCGGGACCTTTCAAGGCAAGCCCTCATGAATCAGGCCATTCAGCACCTTCTTGAAATCAGGGTATTCAACCTATTACCCCCTCTCAGTGGCGAGCCATCCTTGATCTAAAATTTCTCAACCAATTTGTAAAATACAGGCAATTTAAAATGCAGACACTACATTCTATTTTAGAGAGCACTCGGGAGGGCGACCTCCTCTCTTCCATTGATCTCACTGAGGCTTACCTCCACATCCCAGTTTGGCCTCATCATCGCCAGTTTCTCCATTTCTGTTATCAGAATGTCCATTACCAGTATCGAGCACTTCCCTTCGGCTCCAAGGGTCTTCACAAAGGTTCTGGCAACATTGATGGCATCTCTGCATTCTATTCCAGTGAGAATCCAATGCTACTTGGATGACATTTTGATTCTGTCCTCTTCCATCCATGCAGCCCATTGGGATCTGCAAATTACCCTATCATATCTCCAGAGCCATGGATTTTCCATCAACACCAAAAAGAGCCAGCTCTCTCCCACAACCAAATTGCAACACTTGGGAGCAGTCATCGATACCACATATCGTGCCAGGTTTTCCTGTCCTCAGCTCGTGGAAAGAGCCTTGCAGAGATCATCAGCCAGATCCAGCAACATCAAACTGTCCTCCTGTCGCTGCTGTCCAAACTTCTGGGAAAGATGGTCTCCTGTATTGGCATCTTCCTATGGGCTCGGCTCCACTCCCGACCCCTCCAATGGTTCCTGCTTCCCTACCAACGAGCAGGAACCAGCCATTCATCCACCAAGGTCCCACTCCCGCCACAAATCCGGAGATCTCTCAATTGGTGGCATTTCCCATCAATCTGGAGGGGATTCCTTTTCAGGGACCCACACAGGCTAGTGATAACCACTGATGCCAGCCTCCTGGGTTGGGGTTCCCATATGCAGGGCCAGATAGTTCAGGGAACTTGGTCCAGACCCTTCCCATAAATTGGCTATAGCTCAGAGTCATTTTTCTGGCTCTCAAGCATTTCAGGCAAGCAGTGACCGGCTCTCATGTTCTAGTCCTTACAGACAACATGGCCACAAAGGCTCATGTCAACCGGCAAGGGGGGACAAGGTCCAAAGCCCTCATGAGAGAGACTCTACAGTTGGGGTTATGGGCAGAGAAACACCTATTGTCGATCTTGGCAGACCAGGGTCGACAACTCCCAGGCTGACTGGCTCAGCAGGAGTCCAGTCGGCCAGGCAGAATGGTCCATTCCTCTGTCTCTATTCAGGGACCTTTCCCTCAGATTCGGAACACCAGAGGTGGATCTCTTCTCCACTCCTCAAAATGCCCAAGTTACCAGATTCTTCACCAGGTTTTCTTGCCAGGGAGTGGAGAGGACCAATGCTCTTCGGTGCAGATGGTCCAAGGGTCTCCTCTACACCTTTCCCCCGCTTCCCATCATTCCAGCAGTAATTCAGAAGATGTTGGAGGAACAAGCGGAGCTCCTCCTCCTGGCACCCTATTGGCCAAGGAGGCCCTGGTTTGCGCACCTGCTCAACCTATCGGTGGCTTCTCCTTGGAGGATCCCTGCCCATCTAATCTTCCTTCACCAGGGGGCCCTGCTCCACCCAGAGCCCCAGTGGTTCAAGCTGACCATGTGGCACTTGGGCGGCAGCGGCTAGAGGAGGCTGATCTTCCAGAAAGGGTCATCCTCACTATCCTGGCGTCTTGCAAACCTTCTACAAGGCGCATCTATGATGCCACCTGGAAGGCTTTTTCCCAATGGTGCCTCAGGGAGGGTCTTTTTCCTGCTTCAGCCCAGTTGGCAGAAGTTCTTTGCTTCCTTCAGCATGGGCTGGAGAAAGGTTTGGCCCCCAACACCTTACGCAGGCAGGTTGCAGCCCTCTCCTCAGTCCTTTCATGGGGTTTGCTTCCTTCCTTATCCCATCACACTTCAGTCAGGAGGTTTTTGAAAGGGGCTTCCAACCTGCACCCTCCAGTGGCTCAGGTATCCTTCCTGAGACCTTCATATGGTCCTTAATGCCCTTACAAAGCCCTGCTTTGCACTCCTTAGAACAGTGTCTCTCCGTTTCCTGACTCTGAAGGTAGTTTCCTTATTGCCATCATTTCTGCCAGGAGGGTTTCCGAGCTTGCTGCGCTTTCCATCAGACAGAACCTTTGTTCTTTTCACGATGATAGGGTTGTTCTTCGTCTGGGCCCCTCATTTATTCTGAAGGTTAACACCTGGTTTCACAGGTCCCAGGACATTGTTTTGCCTGACTTCTGTCCTCTCCCGCACCATGACTTAGAGTGGCAGTGGCACACACGAGACGTAAGAAGGGCTCTTAGAATATACATTAAGCACACTTCCTCCTTCAGGAAGTCGGAAGCCATGTTTGTTTCCTTTTTCCCTTCTCACTTGGGGCACAAGGCCTCTTCTCCTACTATTAGCAGGTGGGTCAGGTCTTGCATTGAACAGGCCTGCAAAGCTGTGACCCTTCCGGTTCCCCGAGGTCTGACAGCGCACTCTACCAGAAGCGTGGCCACTTCTGCTGCCTGGGCGACCCAAGCATCCTTTGAGGAGATTTGTCGTGTGGCCACATGGACATCCCCATCTCCTTTCATCAGACACTACTGTCTGGATGCCTTTGCCTCGGCGGCTGCAGCCTTCGGCAGACGGGTGCTTCAACAAGTGGTTCCACAGTCGGTGTGATAAGTCGGACGAGGACTCACCCGTGGACATGCAAGCTTTGCTATGTCCCATCCTGGGCTCTCGATGCAGCATGGAGGAGAATGGGCATTGGTAAAAGTTACCGTGAATGCCCTTTCTATCTATGCTGCAAGAGAGCCCTTGATTCGTCCAGAGAGGGTAAGACATATATCTGTATGCATTTTGTGCTTTCATAGACACCTTTCAGTCTATCAAGTATCTTCACCAAAGCTGGGGTCTCTCCTGGGGGCTGGCTTTTATATCTTAGTACAGACTCAGCTAAATGACATCATAGGAAGGAGTCAACCCATCCTTGCTGCATAGATAGAAAGGGCGTACACGGTAACTTCTACCAACACCCATTTGCTGTTGTCACAAAAATGATCATCTACATCCAGGATCTTCTGCTTTTCTTAGATGTAATATAGATGCCTGTTTCTTTGAGCTGCGATAATCTTTATGTGTGGGATGACCTGCTTAGGTTATATACTCTTGTCATATACTTACAATGTTATTTGTTCATTCCTTCCAGGAATACCATGACAATGCAGTACAGCAGGATTTGGTGGAGGAAGTGAGTTGCATTGGCATGCAGTAGCAAATTCTACCAAACTGAACCATTTTCAAATCAACTGATTTCACACAGTTGGTTGGATTTTTTAAAAAATTAAGTTTATTTTGCTTAGAAAACATACAGGGTGAGGGATACAGTATAAGATGTGTGAATAGATAACAAAATGTATAGTAAAACTATAACAGAGTAAAACAGTTAAAATTTTAAAAAAGTACAGCAGAATTAACAATCTTATTAAAAAGATGTAAGAACAAATCAAGGCTCAACAATAATTTTGGAGTAAACAAAAAGAATTTGGCCTATTATGTTTTGCAAAAAGGGCAAACTTGTTCCCAACTTGTACTGTATGTCCCAACATTTCCTTTTTTATGTATCAACAAATTTTCATATCAGTGATCTAATGATAGAAGCTTTGTATTTTTCAAGTATTGTACAATAGCCAACTTTGCAGCAACTATCATGCACTGACCAGTTAGTTTTTCAGTAGGAATTATTTCACTAAATAATGGCAGTAAATGTTATTTGAAACGATATCTAGAATTTCTGAAACCTCTGTTGTTAAAACTTTCTAATCAATTCTGTCCACCATCTTTGTAAAACTTTACAGGACCACCCATACATGCATATTATTGCTTGTTATTTCCAATGCATACTATTGCTTGTTATTATTGCTTGTTATTTCCAACATTTTTCAATTTTCATATTTCCAACATTTACTTGGGCCTTTCCCAGTAATTCTATGAACTTGTATTGTGGGGTATAATATTACCTTTTAGTTTTCTTTGATCTTTGCTAATACAGATAGTAATATAGAGTTCTTCCAAAGTGTAGCACATTGCGCATCCAAGATAATTCTTATATCTGATTTCCATGTTTCATGGGGATGCTGATCCCACTCCAAATATTTCCAACAGGATTTTTTTATACAGTATTTTGGATATTAGACCTTAGAGAACTCTGAAAATTCTAATATAAG
Organism: Hydrophis major; assembly: GCA_033807585.1. NCBI lineage: Eukaryota > Metazoa > Chordata > Lepidosauria > Squamata > Elapidae > Hydrophis > Hydrophis major. The sequence continues at coordinate 83,972,061 of CM066331.1, read as the reverse complement.
ATTTTCAAAATCTATTTGTGGTCACAATGCTATCTCCTTACATATTTTATTTTTAACAAAAAAAAAAAAAACTTCATTTCATTAATTACCAGCTAATATTCATATATGTCAGTGTCTGCATACACATTTGCTTTTTTGAAGGAAAGTAGAATGCTATTTGTGATGCTTTCAATTGTCTGAAATAGAATAAAAAATATTATTTCTGCTTTTGCACATTGGTATAAAGTAGTATGTTAGCAGTTCCTTGGTTGACCTCCCACTCAGAAAGCTATCATGGGATTCTAACATATTGTACAATTTTTATCCATTATCTAATTCCTCTTTTGAGGGAAGCTGATTGAGAAGCTGGTTACATAATAGCTTCAGAGGGCTTTGGATAATGTGGATTACACCTCATATGGGATTGAAATGGCATGGATTGCTGTTTGAATTATTTTCAGCATAGACAGGATAGGGTTTCTGCATCCATCTTTGCTCTCTTTGATATTTCAGTGTATTTCAATATCATCAACCATGCATCCTTCTGAATCAGCTCAGAGGATTACGGGTGGGTGGCATGGAGTTATGTTTGTTTACCTCCTTTTTTCAGGGTCAATTCCAGTCAGTGGTATTTGGAGAGGTCCCATCCTTGGCCTCTACTCTGTGAGTTGCCTCAGGATTCAATGCTCTGTGCTCTTCTGTTTAATAAGGCTGCTGGGTGAATTCATTGTCTGTCTCTGACCAATTAAGTGATGTCATATACCTCCTATCCTAGTGCCTGGAAGTTGTGAGGGTCTGGATGGGTGTGGTCTAAACGTATTGTTCTCCTGAGAGCTGTTCTGAGCATCCAGGCATGGGAAGTGCTTCTGTCTGTTGTTTCATAGGCTGAGCTGATTTCTGAGGACACTCCTCCTTGTGGCTCCTCCCAAGCGTCTCCAGTTTTAGCTCGGCCTTCGTTTGAGCTAGGCAACTTTTTCCTTGGCTGGATCTTCAGGAACAGAAATTGGAAAATTAATAAAACTCATTAAAGTGAGATCGCAGACTTTCCAACTGCCCGCAATCTTGGTAAATAAATAAAAATACAAAGAGAGCTGCCGATGCTGTTTTTAACAACAGCTGGCTGTTGGAGCTCTCAAGCCCTCAGCAAGGGCCATAGCAGTGCGCTGAGCAGATGCTCGAGATAGCTCCATAGCCTTATATCCAAGGCTTTATTCTCCATAATAGGAGCCACCCGACCAAGGCAGAGGGAGACATCAGAATTTCTTCCTCCTGGCAGGAAAGGTTTTCCTCTCCTCTGACAGACAGGGTAGTATCAGGGAGTTGTCAAAGTATATTAGGACTCTCAAACGAGTTCTTGTGGCCCAATTATCCAAATTGCTAGGAAAAATGATCTCCTGCATTTCTATTGTTCCCTGGGCCTGTCTCCATGCCAGAACCCTTCAGTGGTTTCTGCTGCCATACCAAAGGTCAGGAAGGAACAATGTCATGTCCAAGGTTACCATTCCACAAAAGGTTCTTCTATCTCTTCACTGGTGGACCACAACAAACATCACCAAGGGCTATCTTTTCATACAGACAATCACCACAGACGCGAACCTATTTGGATGGAGGGCACGCTATCAGTCCCTCGTAGAGGGTCGCTGGTCCACAACAGAACAAGCTTGCAGCATAAATTGACAAGAATTAAGGGCAGCCCATCTGGCCCTTCACAAATTTCAACCACAGATCCAGGGATAGCATGTCCTCCTAACCAACAATGTGGCCACGAAGGCCCACATAAACAGGTGGGGGGGCACGCACTCAAAATCGCTCATGAGAGAGGCAGACAGACTATGCCGCTGGGCAGAGAGGCACCTATTCTCCATCAGAGTGGAACACATCTCGGGACAGATACAACATAAAAGCAGACTACTTGAGCAGGACCACTATTGACCATTCCAAGTGGCGCCTGCACTGAGACTGTTCCAGGAAATGTTGGATCGGTTTGGCCACCTGACTCTGGACCTCTTTGCCTCATCAATCAATGCTCAGCTCCTGAGGTTTTTTTTGAGGTTCCCAACCCATGGGGCAGAGGGAGTCAATGTCTTTTGTTGCCACTAGCCTCGAGGTCTACTCTACGCCTCCCCCACCACTGATTCCTAAGGTGATCCGGAAGCTCCTGGAGAAAACAAAACTCTTACTGTAGACCCTTGCAGAATTCCACCGGACAGGGTCTGCCTCACGCAGGGTCCAATCCTACATCTGGACCTGCAGTGACTACACCTAGCTATATGGCACTTGAATGGAGACTCTTGAAAGGCGAGAAGCTCTCCAATAAAGTCACCACAATGATCCAGGCAGCCAGACATCCTTCTACTAACTACATATATAATGCTACTTGGACTGCTTTTTGCAGGTGGGGCGACATAATGAAGATAGATCCCACCTCTCCGTCAGTGGCGCAAATACTGGACTTTCTCCAGGAAGGCTTGGACAAAGGGCTTTCCCCAAATACATTATGTAGACAGATGGCGGCTCTAGCGTCAATTATCTCATGCGAAGACCTACAATGCCTTGCTCACCACTGGAGGATACATAATTTCATGTGGGGCCACTAACTTACCATAGATACCCCACCTGGGATCTAAACAAAGTTCTCATGGCACTCACTAAGCAACTTTTGAACTTCTGACAACCACGAGCCTCCACCTTCTCACCTATAAGGTGTTGTTCCTAGTAGCCATAACATCTGCAAGACAAATCTCTGAGCTGGCCACCCTGTCAGTGAGACAAGACCTCTGCATATTCTACTCCAACAGAGTCATTCTTTGTCTAGACCTGACCTTCATACCCAAAATTAATTCAGCCTTTCATCGAGCACAGGAGTTGATCCTCTCCAACTTTTGGTCAAGACCGGTTCAGGCTCTGGAGAGACAATGGCACCTAATAGATGTAAGAAGGGCACTCTGCATCTACATAGACAGGACTGCATCATTCAGAAAGATGGAGGCCCTCTATCTCGTTCCAGCCTTCCACCGAGGGCACAAAAGTCACATCTTCGACAATTGGCAAGTAGTAATGGGCCACAATCGCAAAAGCTTACAAAATACAGGCCTAGTGCCTAGAGGTGTTATGGCACATTCTACTAGGAGTGTTGCCACATCAGTGGTGTGGGCAATTCAAGCGCCAATTGAAGAGATTTGCAGAGCAGTGACATCAACACTGTTGCCTTTCATAAGACACTGGACGTTTTTGCCTAGGCCGAAGCAGCATTTGGCAGATGGGTCTTACAACGGGTTCACACATAAATAGGGACTCCAAAACAGATGGAGACCCTCCCGTCGGACACGCCAGCTTTGGTATATCCCATGCCTGGATGTTCAGAAAGCTCTCAGGATAAGGGGCATTGGTGTTTTCCTGACACACCCTTTCTCTGGAAGCTGTGAAGAGCATCCAGCCCCACCCAGACACCGTCTGTTTCTAGGTCCAATCCTGGCCAAGATGAAGGAGCAACAGTGAAGAAAAAAATCGATAAAATTATCACTTCGACTTTGCCAAAACTGGGGACACTTGTGAGGAGCCACAAGGAGGCGTGTCCTCTGAAATCAGCTCAGCCTATCGAACGACAGACAGAAGCACTTCCCATGCCTGGATGCTCTTCATAGCTCCCAGAGAAAGGGCGTGTCAGGTAAGCACCAATGCCCCTTCTCTGCTTGGGGCTCCCCTTGGTATTTCGAAGCTTTAACTGATTCAGAATGTAGCAGTTCAGGCAGTTACATGTGCTCCCATAGGAACAGATATTACACCTCTGCTCCACGAGCTGCATTGCTGCCAGTTTGCTACAGGTTTCAACTCAAGATGATGGCTTTAACTTTTAAAATCCTTCATTTTATGGGACCAAGTTACCTGAAGGACCACCTCTCCTCAACTATATCAGCTCATCTCATTAGATCTGACAGAGAAGACATGTTATGGATACCATTTGCCAAGGACCTACAACCATAGTGGCATAATGGTTAGAATGCATTATTTCAGACTGACTCTTCCCACTACCAGGATTTCGATCCTGACTGGTTCAAGATTGACTTAGCCTTTCATTCTTCTGAGGTCAGTAAAATAAGGACCCAGATTGTTGGGGAAATATGATGACCCTGTCAACCACTTACAGAGTACTGTAAAGCACTATGGAGTGATATATAAAACTAAGTGTTATTGCTATTTGGTGGGGACCAGGACATAGGCCTTTTTTGCTGTTGAACCCATCCTATGGAACTCTGTGTCCCATGAAGACTACTTGGCTCCATCCCTTTTATAATTGTAGAAGACCCACAACAACTCCTTGGTTGTGACATGAGGCCTGGAGATTTCGGGGAGCCAGAGGCATTTTAGATGGCTCCATTGTGATTTATATTTACTCTCTCCAGATGCTTTGCATATTTAAAATTTCTCAGTATTTGTAGAATTTTTATAATAATGTTTAATATTTTGTAATGATTGTTTTTATATATTTGTTTCTATTGATCTACACAGTCCGAAGTTCCTTTTGTGAGACAGGCAGCTAATAAATGTTAGCAATAAAATAAAATAAAATATTATTCTGAAGAACAATAAGTAAATAAATGAATAATGAATATAAATGAATCTTAAGAACTATGATGTTATCAGTGTACAATCATACAAACTTTATTGTAATGTTTCAATGGCTATTGTCAAACTGAATCATTACTTCAAAAAAATGGATTAAAATGCTTGCTGAATTATTTTTCATAAAACTTAGATTCCAACAAAAGACCGGTTCCATTTAATTTGCCAAAAATCATTTATTGAGAATAGAACAGTGAGGTAAAAAAGTTGAGTTAATTACTATATTTGTAATTCAAAATACAAAAGCAGGAAAAATTTCACCAGAGATCACAACCATTGGATGGAGGAACTTTAAATTGCATTAGTAAGTTTGTCATAACTCTTTCTGTTGGTGATAAAAGGCATTCTAATAACATAGTACAAGATTGCAATCAAACAGCTTCATATCCAAATGTTCGATGGCTAATTGCTTTTCTTTAGTAAAAATTAGAAATATATATGCATCTTTCCTTTCCTTCTAAGTAGCTATTGATTTTTAACGCCCCAAATCAAAAGAATAAAATGTCATTTAATGTAACCTTTATACAATATTGAACTTTAATATTAAAATACTATAAACACCCCCAGAACACATATATCATTTTACCATGTTGCATTGAAAACCTAAATTTTTGTGTGTGTGGTCTCAAATTATAAGTATAATTGAAATTGGAACCTCTGCTACTAAATGATGCATTTTAAAGTGATATATGCCTGAATGTAAGACCTTTTTAAGCTGTGTTGGTTAAGTGAATCTGGCTTCCCCAATGACTTTACTTGTTGAAAGTCTCTTGGGAAGATCTTAAATAGTGATCACATGATCCCAGGACACTGCAACTGTCATAAATAAATGCCAGTTGCCAAGTGTTAAAATCAGAGGTGGGATTCAAATTTCTTAACCAGTTCTGTGGGTGTGGCCTAATTTGTGGGTGTTGCTTGGTGGTCATGTGACTCGGTGGTCATGGCTTGTATGTAAATATTATAAATATGTAAATATTGATTTTTATATAAAATAAAGAGCAACTTTTACCCAAAAGCAGGCAAAGCAGACAGGCAGATTGAGTTGCTCACAAAGATTCACTTAGAGATCTATCTATCTGCAATTGGCTATCTGAGTCTGTCACATAAAATCACTGATTCACTTAGAGATCTATCTGCAATCGGCTACCTGAGTCTGCACTGAAAAGCTTCAGTCCTAAGGAAGGTTTGGCTCTGCCTTTAGATTAGCTAGAAAGCAAGAAATCCAAGGATTTCCTGCTTTCTAGCTAATCTAAATCTCCCTGCAGAGAAAACGGCTGATGGATGGGGAGAAAAAAAAGGAATAATAGCAACTTACCAAACCAGGCAAGTTGAATGGCTTGCATGCCAGGTAAGGAGTGAGTGGGTGGGTAGGGCTGGGGCCCGCCAGTGGAGCGATTTGCCAGTCCTCCAAACTGGGGACAATCGTGTGTGCAGACTTTGCAAGAAATCAGCTGTGCTGCCTGGACAGTTGACAAGTGCTGCGCTCCACTGCCCAGCGTTTGAAAATCCTCTTGTTTCCTGCTTTTTCAACCTCACCTGTGCCGTGCAAAGCAGCTGAAGATGGAAAAGCAGGGAATAAAGGACAGTCTAGAGCCCGGGCAGGTGGGTGGGCCAAACACCGAACTGGTTTGGTATCAGCTGCTCTTCGCAGCTACAGGTTCTATAGAACCGGGCCGAACCGGTAACATCCCACTCCTGGTTGAAATTGTGAACATGTGACATAGGGATACTATGATGGTTATAAGTAAGAGAACTTGTAATAAGTCACTTTGAATAGTCATTAAACTAATGGTCATTATGCAAGGACTATCTGTAATCCCAGAAATATATTTAGTGAGGTATCTCTGGGTAATTATGCCTGTGGTACTCTCCAGGCTTGTATTCTGTTCACTAATTCCTCCATTAAAAGAAACAATAGCAGTGTAAATTGTGTAAAGCCTAATACAAGCCTACATTTATTTAAAAAAATGCTTCTTGGAGTAAAACAATAAAATGGAGAAAATAAAAATGACAGCTACAAATATGTTTAAATGTGTTCCATCACTAGGAAAAAAGCAAGAAAAAATTGTTGGAGTTGATGTCCTTGAGACTAGTTGGGATGTTAAAACATCTTTATCAGTTTACATTCTAGTGTCTGGATGCTTTGTGATTGCCAACATCCAGAAACTTATTTTGTGAATGAGTGTTTTGGCATGCTCTCATAATTCCAGAAATCTCCTTTGGGGTTAGGTTTAAGTAAACTATTCAGTTCTTAGTATATTCTTTTTCTGTTCAATGCTTAATAATGAATCTGAATATTTTTTGATGCTGCCATGTAAAAATTATGTTGTAATTTTGAAAGAGCCCACCTTTCATTTAGAAGCTCAGGTTGGTGTATAGTTCCTTCCTGTTTTTCCCACAATAATCCTGAAAAGTTAGAATTAATTTTAAATACGTTTTGCAGGAATGGTGTGAATTGTGGCTGTGGGTTTGTGGGCCATTCCTATTCCTAAAGAGAATTATGACTGTCATTTCCGACACCCATTTTGTGAGTTAGTTTTTGCATGTTGGTTGGCTGTGTGGTCTGTTGTGGTTTGGATGCTATGTTCGGAGTATGAAGTTTTTTTGGATAGCAGTTACAGAGAAAGACGTCAAGCAGCAGTTTGCTTTTCTTAATATTGCGTTACTGCAAGGGTGTCCAGGCCCTTCTGAAGAGGATCTGAACACAGCTTCTTTTGTGTGCAACGGGATGGTTGCTTGCGAAACTGAGGACCTGGTCCTTATGCGTGGGTTTGCAGTAGACATGGGTTTCCAGTTCTCCGTTGCTACTAGTCTCCTTATGTCTATGTCGAGGAATGAGTGTCTGTGGTCTGTTTCCTCTTCACATGTGAATTTGAACCTAGGGAATATGTTATTGAGTAGGTTGTGTGTTTCTTCAATTTGGGAGCGTTTGATGATGACAAAGGTGTCATCGACATAGTGTGCCCAGAATTTTGGTTGGATGGTGGATAGAGCTATGGATTCAAGTTGTTGCATGATTACTTTTTCCATCAGGATACCTTGTATTTGCTTATAGATTTTCCAGTTGAACTTGAAGTATGTGTGGAGGCATAGATCCAGGAGTTGCATGAGGGTGCACATGGAGTGTTCTGTGGTGGCATCATCTTTGTAGGTATAGTGTTTAGTGAGTAGGTGGTATATGGTTTGTTTAACCAGATCGATGTCAATTGAAGTGAAGAGAGTGGTGATGTCAATGCTTTCTTCTTTATTTATTTTGGTGTGTTTGATGCATTGGAGAAATTGTTCTAGGGAGTTTATTGAATAAGTTGAGTCGTTGACCAGGTGTCTGAGTTTCCTCTTTTTGCTAGTTTGTACATCAGATAGAGACACAATCAGGGATGAGGGGATCCCATTCTTGTGTATTTGGAGGAGTCTGTAGAACCTTGGATGAGTTTTGTGGTTGCATGTGCTTTCTCTCTAGCTTGGCTGATGCCAAGCATCTGAATTTTGATCATGTGACCATGGGTATGCTACAACAGTCGTAAGTGTGAAAAATAGTCATAAGTCAGTTTTTTCAATGTTTGTTGAAACTTTGAACTGTCACTAAATTAACACTTTTAAGTCAAAGACTACCAGTATTATGTATATATACATACATACAGGTAGCCCTTGATGTCAGTAACTGTTCGAAGTTACAACAGCACTGAAAAAGTAACTTATGACCATTTATCACACTAATGATAGTTGCAACATCTCCATGGTCACATGATTTATATTTAAATGCTTTATAACTGACTCATATTTATGATGGTTGCAGTGTCCCGGGGTCATGAAATCACCTTTTGTAAACTTCTGAGTAGCAAAGTCAGTGGGGAAGCCAGATTCACTTAACCACAGTGTTACTAATTTAACAACTGCAGTGATTCAATTAACAAATATGACCAGAAAAGTCATAAAATGGGGCAAAACACACTTAGCAAATTTCTCACTTAGCAACTAAGTTTGGGCTCAATTGTGCTCGTAAGTCAACCTGTATAGCTAAAAGACTACTTTGCAGTCACAAAGAAGACAGATGGTGCATTTTATTAGAGGCATAAAATTGGGCAAACATGGGACAATATATTCACATAATGGTTGGATAGAGAAGTAACAAAAAGTAATTATGCTAGGGTATTACTTCAGATTAGAGTGGATAATTCATGTATAATTTCCTGTAAAAGGAGCTGTCTCTAAGAAATACATATCTGACTATAGAGAAGTAACTTTATAGTACCCCAGCAAAAGAGCAGAAGGAAATACTTTCAGTCTGGCTAGAGATAAATGTTAACAAAATTTCTGATCTGTAGTGGAGGAGATAAAGAAAGCTGATACATAACCCGTTTGGAAGGAACCCTATAAGCTGAACTGCAAAGTTAGGAATCAGGCTCAGACTGATTTGAAGATCAATGACCCAGTCTAATGTTACATCAAACTTTTTCAGAACCTCTCTGAAATCTTCAGTAAATGTCAGGGGTAGGATTCAACTGGTATTACTACTGGTTCGGTTAGAATGCGTTTTGCTGCTGCGCGCACATGTAAAACAATTGCAAAAAACATCAGCTGTGCCACCCGCACAACTGACAAGCACTGTGCGTGGATGCGCAGTGTTTGAAAATCCTCTTCTTTCCTGCTTTTTCAACCTCAGCTGTGCCGAGCAAAGCAGCTGAGGTTGAAAAAGCAGGAAATAAAGGACAGCGGGTGGGTAGGCCAAACAGATGACAAAAGATCGTTGCACCAAGCCAGTTTGGTGTCTGCTGCTCTTCAGAGCTACCAGTTCTATAGAACCGGGCTGAACCGATAGCATCGCACCCCTGGTAAATGTGTCCATACTTCTGCAAATAATTGTGTACATGTATTTTCCAGATAGTTTCAATCAGATTTCTTTTGAGGGTCTTAGGAAAATGTTTTCTGTTCTACTGTTTTTCATTTCTCCAGTTTTTCTGATAGACTTTTGAGTTTAGTCTTTTATCTATGCAAATTGGTATAGAAGCTGCCATTTTTTTTACAATTTTTAATTTTTATTCGTTTTTTTCTAAAATCCAATAATGCTTACAGTCCTTTCTCTGTCCATCAAAACAATCATTTAACCATTTCTGTAATTAAAGGCAAACATGCTTAACCTATTCTTTTGTCATGTTTCAATTACAGATATTTGATCTTTTTTCTCTTGGCATATGAATCAGGCAGTTGAATTTAATTAGGAATAATTAACTTCAAAGTAAATGGGTCTCATGAACAAGACATGTGATTGTTCTGTGAAATATATTTATTGTAAAAGAGAAGGAAAGTGATAATTTGAAAAGCTTGAAAAACATTCCATGATTTAATTCCTTCAAAGAGAAAATTGACATAAACTTAATTTCAACTTGTTACACCCAATAAACAGATATTACAGAGAAGTTATATGCATGTCACAGGCAATGTGTGAAAAGCTGGTATTGTATAGAATACCTAGAAAATCTATAGAATATGACATTTTTAGGCAAAGTATGAAATGTCTGGGTTATTTTAATATGCTATATCCTTTCCCTAGGTATTGTATATAATTTATTTTTTATTTATTTTATTTAGTTTGTCAATTGCTTACAAGATAATAGGTATAAATAAAAAACATAGTTATGAATACATGAATACATATAAGAAAAATAAAAGAAACAATAGGACAGGGACGGTAGGCACGTTGGTGCGCATATGCACGCCCCCTACAGACCTCTTAGGAAAGGGGTGAGGTCAATAAGGTTAAAGTTTTTGGGGTTTGAGGAAGAAACCCCAGAGTCAGGTAGACATTGACCCCTCTGTTGCTGAAGTTGTATTTCCTGCAATCAAGTTTGGTGCAGTTTACCTTGAGTTTGTATCTATTGTTTGCTCTTGTATTGTTATGGTTGAAGCTGAAGTATTCGTTGACAGGTAGGACATTGCAATGTATGATTTTATATACTATACTTGTACTATACTATACTGAAGGCGGCGTAGTTCTAGATTTTCTAGGTCTAGAATTTCAAGTCTGGTGGCATAAGGTATTCTGCAAGGAGTAGAGGAGTGGAGAACTCCTCTTGTGAAATATTTCTGGACTTTCTCAACTGTGTTAATATCAGATACGTAATGTGGGTTCCAGAAATGAAAGAAGAAATGCAAAACAAAGTACAGGACTTTCTTACTGAAAAAAGCAAGAAGAAAAGGACCAGTATTTAACTTATTTGTTCCAACAAAAGCAGCAAGAATGGCATTTTAGTGGGAGTATTTTATACTTTACTGGCTTACGTTTTGGTATTGCAAAGAATATCTAGGAAATGTGTTAAATATTAAAGGTTTCATACTTTAATGTCCCATTTTTTAAATTCTATAGATTTTCTAGGCATTCTATAAAATGCCTAATTTCACACATTGATTGTAATATATACAATGCAAGTGTACGTTGTATATTTTTCTAAAAAAGCTTAATTATTCACAGTCATTTAAAAAAAAATCTATTTAAAAACACTGATACTCCAATGAGAGAGGGACAGGCCCTCTTAGTTGGGGGGAAATGCCAAACCAGTGTTGCAACATGAAGATAAATATGCACAGTTCTCTGTACCAAAATGATTAATGCAAAGACATTAGAAAAGTGAAAAGCATCATCAATTGAATTGTAAATATCAGCAGAAACTTGAAAAAGGCCATGTGTTGATAAATGCCTTTTCTGAAGAATAAGTGAGCTATACGCTCTATAAAACTTAAAAGAAAGGCAGCCCTGGGCTTCATTTTGAATTGTCCTTTAGGTTGTAGCATGACATGCACATGTAATGGAAAAGATGATAATCATTATCAGATTCAAAATACAAATGAAAATGGTCCAGAAAGTCTAATGCAGAGATATTGAATTACAAAAGGCAACAACTAAAAAGATAGATTAATTAAAAGGATGTTGAATGAGAGAACCAAGAGGCTAAACTTCAGAATACTAGCCTTTTTTAAAAAGCAGTATTGTATAGAAAAAACACACAATAGATTATGAAAAGCAGAATCAGTAATATAATAAAGTATAAAAGGGGTTTTTTTTAAGTGGCAATTTGTTTAAATTTGGAGAACAAACATTTTACTGTAATATACATATACTTTTTAATTGCTATCAATATACCACAGTGGTAAAATTGAGGCAAACAAAGCATAAATGTCAACAATTCATTACTGGAAATCTAAAATGATAACGAAGTATTTACGCTGATCTGCATTTGGAAAAAAATTAGGGAAGGGACCATGATGTATGAAAAAAATTAAAATTCAGTGTACAGGCTACTAAGTAAAATGGAATATAATGGAATTTTATCAATGAGCAAATATGAATTGTGCTACAAATACAGTGGTAGGACTGGAATTAATAGACAAATTAAAGATCAATGTCATTAAATACAGTATATAACTAAGTTCTGATATTCCAGAAATTGTTCATTCTGTATGTATGCAGCTTTTCACTCAAATCATTCATTTAATGTGATTATGAGGATATTTTTTTAAGAATGTGATCTAATGGACAAGTCTTGTTCTGGTGATCTAAAAAAAGATGAGATACAGATATTAAATTTTATCATTATTAATGTCAAAGTGTGTTGAAGAATCAGCATGTCTTTTCCTACAAAACATTTCGTACCAAATTTTAAATTCACTGAAATTCAAGTTCAGTTCTATCTTAATGTATGGATATAATCAGCATTTTTGTCCCAGTGTGCATTTTGTTTTCTTGCACATAAAGATAAGATTCCATGGGCATTTTCCTACTTTGTATCTAAATTAGATAGATTGGAGAATAGTTATAAGGATGCTTAATTTTTCTTGCACCAATTTACTTTTGCAGATGTTAGCTTCAAAGCAATTGATTCTGACTCCAGAGATCTGATTCTAAATAAAAAAGAAAACATTTAAAAAGAATTAGAGGAACTTGATAAAATGTTTTTTTATTAAATCAGGAGTAGTACATAAGTAATGAGGGAAATCTATTCCCTATATAAATCTTAATAGTAAAATAATTTTGTCCAAATCTAATTGATTCCTTATCTCCATAGCTCAATCTATGTTTGAGTAAATGAGTATGTCTAAAACTTTACATACAGATGGCACTTGACTTATGACTATTTGTACAGTGATCAAAATTACAGCGGCCTTGAACAAAGAGTCTTACATCTAGTCCCCAAAGTTGGGGTTGATGCAACACCCCTGTAGTCATGTAACCTAATTCAGTTGCTTGACAGTTGGCTTGCTCTTACAACTGCAGGGATGGTTCAACTCCCCTCACCTGCCTGTCTCTCTCATCTATGCCCTTTTGGCCCCCTGTCTAGCTGACCTTCATTGTCTTCTTGTTCCTACTGCTTACCAAGCATGCCTGGCCTGGCCCTTTGTGAGGTAGCTGCTGGCTGCATGAGGCTTTCTTCTCCAAGTCATGCATGTGAATTTCCTCAAAAGACCTGGGAAATCTGGCTTTATGTGGCCAGCAGTTGCCCACGAAGGGCCTGGTGAGCAAAGCGGAGCAGCAGGAGCAGCAGAGGCATCAGGAGCAAGAAAGAGAGCAAAGGTCAGCTGGGATGGCAGAGTGCAGGGTGGCAAAGGTGTCTAGAACAGTGTGTCTTTACATGTTCTACTTAAACTTTCTGGGGGCATCTGGGGGTTTCTGGAGTGGCTGCTTTGTGCTGTGCTTTTGGGCTATGGCTTCACACCTTGCTATTGGCGCTTCCAGAAGGGGCTGTTTTGCACTGCAATGCTGGGCCCTCCCAGTGAGGGTAGGACTTTCTGGGGAGGGCCCAGTTTTTCATGTTGTTCTGTGGCTCAAGGGCTTCTTCCATTTCCAGAGCCATGACACACCAGGAAGCCCCTGATCTGCTGTGATTCTGGGTCATCTTAATTCTCTGCTAGGCAGGGTGATAGATGGCCAAAAGAACAGAGATGGGGGGGGGAGGGAATAGGGGTTGGGAGAGTTGAAAGGGAAGCTGTCCCTTACTTTGGAAAAACTGACACTTGGGACTAGAAGGGAGAATTCTGGAATGGCTTAAATCAGGGTAGGTTCTCAGCTAACAATCAATGGAATTCAATGAACGATGGCAATGAGGATTGCTGAGATTGTCATTACTAAGCGATGTCATGTGATGTCACACAACAGCATCACTTAGCATTTAGTTTTCCAACTCATTAAGATTTCACTGACTAATTTCTTGTAATTCACACTTTGCTCACTTTTTTATCCTTTATCAGTGGTGCAATTCAACCGGTGTAACAACCAGTTCAGTGAGCATGCGTACGCCAAACACACGCTCCATGTTTAAAACCCATTTTCAGCTCTAATATATACCTTCAACTGTAGCCCCTGAGAATAAAACAGCTGAGACCCAGCAAAATGATCTGCCGCACGAATCAGCTGTGCTCTAAAAAAACAAAATAAAGTACAGGAAAGAGCAGGAGTGGGTGGTCCCACATGCTCGTTGGAGTGAACTGGTTCAGAGCCAGCTAATCATCGGAACTAGGGGTTCGCCCTAACCAGTCTGAACCAGGAGAATCCCATCCCTGCTTATTATATATTCTATATAAATATGAAAGAAAATGTGAAATGTAAAATATGCAATAGAATAGAATAGAATAGAATATTTCATTGTCACTTTGAATGCACACTAATCGGCATACATTAAAATGAAATGTTGCATATCATAGCAGTATCTCTGTTTATTTCTCTTCTCTGATATTACTATTTTAGCAGTAAGATGTTTTAAGAAAGAATACCTTTTCCATTTATTTTAGTTATCTTATAAAAGTATTACTATTTAATACAGTTGTGTATCATTTTTATTATAAATGTCAAGACAAGTTACAGTAAAGTGAACAATACATTAAAAACAATATAAAAACATGTTCACTGAAGGAAATCAAAGATAATTTATGCATTCATAGAGAGGAGGGGTAAAAGGATTTTCAGCAGAGATACCTGCAAAATTTTACTGTAGAACCTTGTGAAAATTTGGAGTGAGATCACTTCAGAATTAATATGCCATAGAATGGGAGGCCTGCTTATGCATATTAGGTGAAAGAGCTATCTATCTGCCAGGAGGGTTTCAGCTTCACATATGGCTGAAATCTTCCAAGCAGGAACCTTTTTGCTCTCAAAAGTTCTTGCAACCCATCAAAGGTGTTCGGCTTCCCTCACCTAGGGCCCGGAAGAGAAATCCTTCTGTAGGCTGCGGGAATAGAGCAGAATTCTTCAGGATTTCAACTCCGTTTCACAGCCCTGCTGAAGAATTTCAGCTCCTCATTGACTTTCTTGGGAAGCAGGCAGATATTGTAAATGACAATCACTGATTGCCAGGAACTTGGCAACTGGATGTAAATTTGTACCTGTTGCCCAAAATGCAGCCACATGACTATGATTGGGGCATGTTTTATGATGGCTTGGAAACACTTTACAAGCTGTAAAGTATCCTTTCCAAGACTACTGTAAATTTGAATGGTCATTAAATGATCAGCATAATTCAACATTATTTAGGCACATGCACAGGGTATCTTGTTAAAAATTTCCAAAATATCTGATAGTTTTATATAATTTGATTTTGAAAGGATAGAGTACCTAAAATCACTATTTGGCATATAATTTGGTCTGAAAATCAATAAATAAAAAGAAGACAGATTATGTAGAATAGAAATAAGGGCTTAGTGCTCCATTTAATTATCATTTTTGTTTTTCTTAAAATAGTTTCAAATGGTCTTTGCTTTTAAAAGTTAACCACAACAATTTTAATTCTTCCATGTATAGATTATTATTAAAGACAGATACTCTGATAAAGGAATCAAGAATTTAGTTATGGAAGTTGTCTGAATGGGGTATAGAGATTCTTTTCTATTCTTCAAAATGATTGAGACATAAATTGCTTCATGACCAAATTTTGTGAATGGTTCTTTATTTGTACACTGAAATGCAAATAATATCTGACTGCCTTCTGTTAAAGAAGAGTGTGACTTGTTTTTCAAATAATTATTATTAGTTTACTTTATTTCAGGGGTGGGATGCTACCAGTTCTGCCTGGCTCTATAGAACCGGTAGCTCTGAAGAGCAGCAGACACAGAACCGGTTCTGTGTCTGCTGCTGTTTGGCCCACCCGTTTGCCCGGGCTGTTACCTGACCTTTATTTCCTGCTTTTTGAACCTCAGCTGCTTTGTGCAGCACAGTAAAAAAGTGTTTTTTCAAACACTGCGCACCCACACGCAACGCTTATCAGCTGTCTGGGCGGCACAGCTTTAGGTGTATTACATGAGCATGCAGCAAAACATAATCACTGAACTGGTTGAATCCCACCCCTGCTTTAATTTATTGTCATTGCACCTCGTACAACGAAATCAAACACCATCTTTAGTGCACATCATCATAACCATGAAAATAAACACAAACACACATCCTTCACTCTCCACACATTGAATAAAAAAACACCAACACTGCACCAGGACTGTACTATACAGTAGGATTCCAAAGAGCTCCTGCCCTGGGATAGAAGCTGTTTTTCAGCCTGTTTGTGCTTGTTTTTATTATTCTGTATTATTCTGCGACTGCCAGATGGTAATAGTTCAAAAAAAGGGCTCCCAGGATGAGATGGATCTTTGAGAATGTTTTGAACTTCCTTAAGGCAGCGGGAGCTATAAAGCTCTTCCAAAGAAGGGAGAGGGCAACCAATGATCTTCTGGGCAATTACATTAACTCTCTGGAATGCTTTCCTATCTGCCACTGTGCAATTGGCAAACCATACAGAGGTGCAGTAAGTTAAAATACTCTCTATGCAGAGGTAGCAGGTCACCAGCAGTTTTCCATTCAGTTGTTTTCCGAGAAGTCTCAGGTAGTATAAAACTGGAAAGGTTCAACGAGGTAATTTTGAAGTTGTAAATCTAAATCACATACTTCAAGTGCAAAGATGGGAGATTCTGATCTGGGATGTTTTGACTTATTGAGAATTGTGTACAGTTTGCCTGAGAGTGAAGCATAGGATCATTTGCTAGGTGGCAAAAATGTTCAAAGTATGAATATTTACCATTAATGATGAGTCTTGTTAATAAAGTAATATCACATTAAACTGCAAACCTATTTGTATTTTTAAAAATATTTAAAGTACAAAGTAAATGACTACAGGCAAGAGAAAAAGAAGGAAATAAGTGGATGGAAAATAAATATAAGTAAATAAACAAAATGTATAGTTACAAAATTTAAAAATTATCATTATTTAGTTAAATTAATATATAAACTGGTTATATCACATGAGATACTTTCATTACTAACCTCTAAACATTAAAATTTATACTGTATTGTTAGGGATACACACCCTAGCAGAACGTGCAACAGCTGTCTAGCAGGCAGGCAAATGATGTGAGATAAACGTTGTTGTAGTTTACGCTCAGTAAGACAGATACACTGTGCCAGTTAAATAGTTTTACCCAAACTAAGTTAGATAACCAATGTTATCCCTAACATGTATAATTGTTAACCACTATTATGTGAAATAAATGTGCATGATCTAATAGAAAAATAAAACAAATATGAAATACTAACAGATAAATAAATACAATATTAAGTTCTAGATTTCTTTTTATTGTTCCCCACTGTTGAACACAACAAATTAAAATATTAAAATTGCTTCTGCTATTCTCCAGAATGGTGTCAATAGGATTCAGGCTTGGGATGACTCTGGTCTCCTTGCTCTTTAGATTAAGTCGAAAACATGCATCCACTCTTCCATAGTTTTACTTGTTCTGTCTTAGATTTTATTAACATGTCAGGGGCACGATTTGCTGGCTCTCCAAACTGCCCAGAATCATAACAACTGGTCCGAATCAATAGAATTCCACCCCTGATCTTGGTTCTGTATAAGCATTTCAAATTCCATCATTTATCTTAAAAACCTTTCTTTCTTGATGTCACTTTTTATTACAGAGATCTGTGAATTCACTAACCATGATAAATTTTGACCTTCACCAAATCTTGTTGTAGCCACTGTGGTTTTCAGTGTGGTAATTTCGAACAGTCACTAACTAATGATTATAAGTCAGAGACTACCTGTACGTGTAATTTGAGTATTTCTGATCTTGGATAGTTATGGTAAATTAAAGCCTGTTAAGATTATTTATACACACACATTCAAAGTGACTTGCCTGAGCTTGGGAAAAGACAGGAAAGTTGTTTAATTATCTTGAAACATGATGCATTGTATGCAGCCCTGCATGTTCTGAAGCTTCTTGCAGAAGATTTGAAGAGCCATATAAGTAGTCCTCATTTAACAACTCCCATTGGGACTCGCAAATCCATTGCTAAGTGATGTGACTGTGAAGAGAGACATCACATGAATTACTTACAATTTTACTGTTGCATTCTCCATTGATTCTGTTTGTCAGAGCTGGCTGTGAAGCTTGCAAATGGTATACATACAACCGCAAGAAGCTGTGACAGCTGTGAACAACTACTGTTTGCAAAGTGCCCGAATGTCAATCATATGAATAAGGAAATGCTGCAATAATCATAAATGCAAGGGCTTGTTGCAATTACTTTTTTATACCTCATAGCTTTGAACAGTCGCTAAACTAGGCATTATACTAGTATGTATCTTCTACCTTTCCTGTAATTATACTTCAGTGACCAATATATGTTGGTCATAAACTGTAACAATTGACTGATGTTGTTAGAATTAATTAAGGTAAATATTTATATCAACAAACTAGTTTATAGTATTTAAATATTGAAATCCTATAAATTATCTTTGTGTATTTATATCTCTATATATAGGATAGCTTTGATTATCAGCAAAATAATTTAGTCTGGTCTGGATTTAATCTGCAGAATAGAAAGTATTTATAAATATTTTAAGCGATTCAAGTATGAGAATATGTGAGCAGATATTTATCTAAAGTAAACCCTGGTGCTGAATTAAATATAACCATAATTTATATGTGATTGGCAAATGCTCAGTCAATTGTATAAGTCTAGGCACATAGTCAAATAAGTAAGAATAATCAGTTTTTATTTTTCTCCAAAAAAGGGTCAACTTATGAGAGTGACTTGCAGTGTTCCTGCCAGCTTTCCTGTTCACTTTGCTTGTGGAAAGCCAACAGGGAAAGTTGCAAATGGACCATAGCTCATTGCAACATCATAATTACAAGCTAGGCACATGAGTGCCCAGATCATGGTCATTTGACCAGGAGGATGCTGCAATGTCCACAACTTTGAGGACTGGTTATAAGTTTCAAGGTTGGTTTTCTTAAAGGCCCTATTCAGAGAGTTTATATGAGCATATTCCAACAAAGGAGTCTTTAATTACCTCTGATTTCTAGACTCTCGAGATGCCTGATAAATTCAATAAATTAGTATATTTTTTTTAGTCAGTAGACCTTGAAATTACTTTTAAGGTAGCTGTAAAGCTGAGGTGTAGTTGCCAAATTATTGATTTCAAACTTTTTTTGTGGTTTCCAAGTGTCCTTTTTATTGCTGATTTAGATGCAGCATTTTCTGAGAATTAATAGAAGGGCCAATAAAAGAAGAACGCCATTTTGCCTATGAATAAAGCAAAGAAAAAAAAAAGAAGAGTGGTGAATTTAGATCACCAATTTTCTTTTAATTTACACGTATTTAAGTTCTGGGTCGCTCTAGCAGCACATCTCAGGAGCAGGCCGGTTGGTCTGCAGTGTTATTTAGACAACATTTTAGTACAATCCTCATCTCACCTGCAGGTGGAGATAGATCTCTGGACCAAATGAGTTCCCTGCAATCTATTCTAAATCTCAGGCAGGGAGATGTCTTGACCTCAGTGGACCTGACAGAGGCGTATCTACACATCCCTATAAGGCTGTTGCACAGATACTCCAAGTACTTTGGGACCATGGTTTTTTGATAAACCTGGACAAAAGCCATCTCACGCTGACTACTTGACTGCCGCACCTGAGCGCCACCATTGACACAATGACAAGCGAGGTTTTTCTCTTGCCAGACTGACAGAACAGCATCAGGGAATTATCAATGCACATTCGGATAGTCAAATGAGTGCCCCTGGCCCAATTATCTCAACTTTTGGGAAAGATGATTTCCTATATTGCAATAGTCCCTTGGGCCCGTTTCCATGCCAGGACCTTGCAATGGTTCTTGCTCCCATTCCAAAAAGCCAGCTGGAGCAATTCCATGATCAAGGTCCTAGTTCCACCAAAGGTCCTTCACTCAATTTGATGGTGGACCTCCAGGAACATCACCAAGGACTTCAGAGAGCTACACTGAGTGACAATTACAACCAACGCCAGCCTCTATGGCTGGGGACCTCATTATCAGTCCCTAGTAGCACAGGGTTGCGAGGCTCCAACAAACATAAAGTGCAACATCAATTGGCTGGAACTTGGGACAGTCCATCTGGCCCTTCGTAGTTCCAACATGAAATTCAAGGAGACCACATCCTTCTCCTCACAGATAATGTGGCCACCAAGGCACACATAAACTGACAGGGGGGCACACATTCAAAATCTCTCATGAGGGAGGTGGAAAGGTTTTGCTGCTGGGCAGAGAGAGATCTCCAGGCCATCAGGGCAGAGCATATCTTGGGTCAGCACAACATCCAAGCAGACTGGTTGAGCAGGGCCACTGTTGACCAATGGGAGGTGCCTGCACCTGAGCCTCCTCTGGAAGAAAACAGATTGGTTTGGCTCCCCGATACTGGACCTCTTTGCCTCGCTCCTCAATGCACAACTATCAAGATTTTTCTCAAGGTTCCCTGCTCAGGGGCCGGAGGGAGTCCCTTGCCCCGGGGACTCCTATACAGAGTGATCAGGAAACTATTAGAGGAGAGGCAGAAATTATTCTGCTTGCACCATACTGGCCCAGACGCCCATGGTTCGCGGACCTCATGGACCTCTTGATTGCAGATGCTTGGAGGATTCCACCGGACAGGGTCTCCCTTAGCCAGGGGCCTATTCAACATCTGGAGCAACAATGGCTCCACCTGGCCACCTGGCACTTGAACGGAGACTCCTGAAAGGTGAGAATCTCTCTGCCAAGGTCATTGAGACAATACAAGCCACGAGACATCCAGCCACAATCTGATTTATAACACCACTTGCAAGATCTTTTGCAGGTGGTGTGACAAAAAGACAATAGATCCCACCTCAGCGGTAGTGGCAGATATACTGAAGTTCCTACAAGAGGGATTGGACAATGGCCTCTCCCCTAATACACTGCATAGGCAGGTAGTGGCCGTAGACTCAGGCCTCTCCTGCAGTGACTTACAATCTCTCACTCATCATCCAACAGTACGCAGTTTCCTACGGGGGACCACTAACTTAAGAACTCCCATGGTCCATAGATACCCCACTTGAGATTTTAATAAGGTCCTCACAACACTCACCAAACCACCCTTTGAACCCTTGAGAACTACCAGTCTCCACCTTCTAACTTACAAGGTGGTTTTCCTGGTGGCTATAACCTCCGCCAGGAGAATATCTGAGCTAGCTGCTCTCTCAGTGAGAGAAGACCTTTGTGTCTTTCACTTAGATAGGGTGGTTCTTCTCCTAGACCTGACTTTCCAACCCGAGCACAGGAGTTGATTCTTCCCAACTTCTGCCCTAGACCGACTCATGCATTAGAGAGATAATGGATTTCCTTGATGTGCCTAGGGCCCTCCACATTTATATCAATAGGACTGCTGCCCACAAGAAGATAGAAGCCCTCTTCATCTCATTTCAGCCCTCTACCTTGGGGAGGAAAGTCACAGCTTCATTGATGGGCAGGTGGCTTAGAGCTACCATTGCAAAGACACATGAACTCCAGAAATTACCAGTGACCACAGGAATCACGGCACATTCCACCAGGAGTGCAGCCACATTAGTGGCTTGGGCGACACAAGCCTCTGTCGCAGAAATTTTCAGGGCGGTGACATGGTCATCACCATCGCCTTTCATATGACATTACAAACTGGACGTTTTTGCATCAGGAATCTGCTTTCGGCAGACATGTCCTGCAAAGGGTT
The DNA here is from genome assembly GCA_033807585.1 of Hydrophis major. Lineage (NCBI taxonomy): Eukaryota > Metazoa > Chordata > Lepidosauria > Squamata > Elapidae > Hydrophis > Hydrophis major. The sequence continues at coordinate 83,950,450 of CM066331.1, read as the reverse complement.
CACACAATGAGGGAGACAGGGACCAAACAGACAGAGACCCTCCTGTAAGGACACGCCAGCTTGGGTATGTCCCTGACCTGGATGCTGGGAACACCTCTGTGGAGAAGGGGTGTTGGTCCTTATCTGATATGCCCATTCTCTGGGAGCTGTGACGAGCATCCAGCTCCACCCAGAAGATCGTCTGGGTCTGGGTCTGATTCTGGTCAAGCATGATGAGCAACGAAGAATACAATGGAGTAATCTACAGCTTCGACTTTGCTTAACTGGGGACAAATAGGAAGGGTGTGCATCCTCAGAATTTTGCTCAGCCTATTGGACAACAGATGGAAGCACTACCCTGACCTGGATGCTCGTCACACCTCCCAGAGAATGGGTGTATCAGGTAAGGACCAATGCCCCATCTCTACCTCTTTCCCAAGAGAGGAATAGCTCAGACACATTTAAATTGGGTGGTTGGTTAAAGGGGATTATATTATAGCATTAATTCACTTGCAGAATTTAAGCAATGACGTTTGCAGAACTGGCCATCCATACATTACATGCTTCTCCTACAGATACTTTATTCATTTCTTTCTTCTTTAACAATGAACTTCATTATTGTCAGCATTCCAGCAAACCTCTATTCCAATCAGTAACTCTGAGACAACCTTATCTCAAAAGTACCTTTATTAGAATAGCAACTGGCATACCTGTGGAATCCCGAATCTAAAAGTTTTCAGGCTTCCCACAATTTCCCAAACTACAAATCCCCCCCACCCCCTTGGCCGCCATCACAGCACATGGCCCAATCATGATCCGTCCAAAAGTAAGATCCTGTGCCATACTTAATGACCTTGAACTAACAATAGAATTTTATTTTGTCTACTTGGAGCTACTCAATTGAAATCACCCCCCTCCCACTTTCTCAGGCTATGTGGCAGTGTGGAACATGGCTTCTAAAACTGACAATTATTGGCTGTTGTATTTTTATGCAAGGCACTAAAAAGTTAATTAATACAAAATGGATTTATGAATGTGGTTATCATTATGTTGAATAGAAAACTACCAAACAGAATGTTTAATATGTATTCATATTTTATCTTTTGTATATTCATGTGTATAATTCTGTAAACATACTGAAAGGAAAAATTATTTCATGGTGAAACTGTTGGTTTTAGCTTTTTTTTTTCTTTGTTATTTTGTTTGTAACAATAACAAAGTATTTTGGGGAGTGACTTGGTCACTTCCAGAACAAAACATACTGTGTAGCTCGGATTTCAAGAAATGGTCTATATATTATATAATGTCTACACTGGGAAACTCACAGGAAATATTTTTCTGCAACAGTTTTATCCAAACAAATTTAAACTTCTCTTTTAGGGCATTTTTACTGAAGATTTTGTACCTCTCTGAAAGTAGCTTCAATGTTCTATTTTAGCGTTACATGTACTGTGCATCTAGGTAAACTTTTTTTGGGTACAGCTGAGACACTAGACACTTCTGTTTTTAGCCATGAAACAGTAGAACCTCCTTGGGGCTTCCCATTCAGAAAAACACTTCCTCAGCCATAAGTGTTCTGATGGTTCTTTAATAAACCTTTATCAGCAAATCTAATCTTAATTTTTTTTAGTCAGTTTTACTATGACTGGACAATGCTTTGGATCCAATTCTAAATAGTGTTTGTAAATGCTTGGAAACCTGAGAATAAATATGGTTATTTTTAATGAATCATAAATAAGTGATTTATTAAAATAACCATATTTATTATAAGATATTCTGCTAGAGCAAAGGTATCAAGCTCACGTCACAGCGGCATCGTGTGACGTATCGGGACTTTTTCCCCCTTTTGTTAAACCGGGCAGGGGCGGGGCCAGCATGTGATGCATTTGGCCTGTGGGCCGCGAGTTTGACACCCCTGTGCTAGAGAGACATTCCTTGAGGAAGGGCTCCAGCACAAGTCCGAAAGCTCAGAAAATCTCTGGTCTTTGTGACCAACTCAGATTGGATTCTGCAAATAAGTGTTTTGTTGATACTTCAGTGCATTCAGAAATAGCTCTTTCAGATCACATCCAAACCATTGCACATTCTTAGTTTTAGTTAGCTTCATAACCTGTATATAATGTTTGATTTGAACAAGTCCCATCTTAATTCTAGCAGTCATTTGTTAGGCATTTTAATGATCACTATAACAACTATTCTGCTTGTATCAGTAGCAAGCACTAAGTACTTGCCTACAACCTTTGATGTTGCTGTTAAATTTGGGTTTTGTGGTTCCAGCACTTTAATTGGGAATTTAAATGCAGGAAAAATGATATTTCCATGATCAGATAGTTCAGATTTGGGGGGAATAGCGAAATATACAGAACAAGTATTGGAAATATGATAAAAGGAATAGCCCCATATATATTCCTTTCCAACAGTAAACAAGTTCAGATCAGCTATAAGTTTGAATATAATTTGTGGAAATAAATTCCTCTTAAATGATAATTATAGTGTGTGTACGTGCATGTGTGTAGGTTGTTGTGTAAATCAGATGATTCTTCCAATTATACTTATTTTTTCAAGTTGAGCTTGGTAAATGGAGCCTAGTGCTATCTTTTCTTCTTGAAAATGAAAATTTAGCAAAAAAAGTGTCTGGAGCCCAAAAGTTATTAACTTTTCATTTATTTTCTTAAAAGTATAAATGTCTCTTGAGTGTTAATTCTGTGTGCACTTTGTGCTTGCACTAAAAAATAAAATATTTCTGGCAAAGAATTTCAAGAGCTGCTGCGTACTGCTTATTCTTCTGTTGTGCTTCAGTGCATTTATCCGCTCCCAAGTTGTTTGCACAATTTTACTCTACCCAAGGGTTTTGTATCAAAATAATTGCTTTATTTTGCAAGCTAAAAGTATAGCGCTTTCCTTGGATTCAAACAGTGTTATTTTCAGGATATATTTCAAATTAAGTTGATTTCATCCCTTGGTTACCTTGTATCTTGGCTTCTGTTTGTCAACTTACTGTATGTATGTAAATGTAAAATTCATTTTTGTTAAGTATCTGTTTCTGTATAGTATTTAACTTTTTGTAATCTTCATAGAAACAACAGTATGATTAAATTGCCTTATGTTGCAAGCACAAGGGGCACAGCCTTTCCTTGGGTGCAAATGGTATTATTTGTAGGTTATACAGTATTTTAAATTAAGCTTATTTTATTTCCTTGCCTACTTTGTATCTTGGCTTCTGTTTGTTAACATATTTTGAAATATAAAATTTTGAAATATAAAATTCATCTTGATAAAGTATCTTTTTCTGTACTGTATTTTTTAATCTTCATAGAAGCATTAAATTATATTTTTAAATAGAAAGGAGTTTTATTGTAAACTGTGATTTGGATGCAGAAAATTGCAAGTAATATTCTATTCACAAATTACCTGTTGCATCCCACTGTTTCTCTTCCTCTAAAGTGTTTTTATGCTTGAAAGAACCTTTAGAATCGCACTTGATGATTTTGAAGAGGGAGAAATACAGCTGCAATATACTTGAAATTCAAATACATGCATCTTGTCACAAACTCATTGAATTGGGAGGAGAGGCATCTCCTTCGTCCCATTCTAGATGAGTTGGCAGTTAATATCATATGATTTATATGTCAGTTGTTTAACCTTTGTCCGCTGTACACTTTAACAGATCATGCTAAGTGTGTGAGAAAATAGGATATATCAATGCCTTTGCTTCAGAATTCAGTTGGATATTGAAAAAGTACATTTATGCTAACATGTTAAAATAATTTATTTGTTAGAGAAAATTGCATTTCTGGAGAAGGAAAAGTATAGTCCTCTTCTTCACTTGTCCTACTGTTCTCAACATTTGTTAAAAGAATTATTAACTTGACCTTTGCATATTCTTGCTTACAATAATTTGTGGTGAATGGAATAAGTGTTAAATGACTGCATTGTTTAGTGATAATTTTGTAACAGTCCTTTTTTTGTTTTGTTTTGTTTTTTTCCTAGGACCGGAATCGGCCCTATGATACTTTTAACTTGCACTCTTTGGAAAACTCATTAATGGATATGATAAGGACTGATCATGAACCTCTTAAAGGTAAACACTACCCTCCCAGTGGCCCACCAATGAGTTTCGCTGATATAATGTGGAGGAATCATTTTACAGGTTAGGAATATTCATATGTTCATACTTACCTTAAAAGAAAATCAGTTTTTCTTCCGCTATAACATTTTGATGTGTTATTGCTTTTTTTGCTAGTAAATAAATTGCTAAATGTTTAAAGCTACTCCTTGATTTTAGAATCTCAGTTAACTGAGATGAAAAGTAAGTATATAGTATGATTAATGATGCAGTTAAATGTCAAATCAAGTTTGACATCTAACTGGTCCCTTTTCTCCAAAAATATCTTAGATCATCCATTTTAAATTTACAGTCAACGAAATAAACATAATTTTAAGCACCTGTTTTGTTCTATTTTGAAAGAAGTGTGTGTAACAAACTGGGGGCATGTGCATTTTCAATCTTGTTAGATAGACAGGATGCTAGAGGCGTTTGACATGTTTAACTTCCAAACTAAACAACTATTAATCAAGGCATAATTTCTCATGAAAGGGGCTGGCTCTTTTTCTACAGCTTTCCTTTTCTATTTTTAAGAACTCAGTAAATGTGCAACCTGGCACATGAATAAGAACAATTAAAATTAAAAAAAAGATGCCTAAATCAGTTCCAATTCATACCAGTAATTCAGTATGTTTCTTAAATAATCCAACCAAGGAGAATCATAAATGGTCCAGAAACATTTACTAACTAAAACTTAACACGCTTACCTTCTTTCTGAGTGGTGAACAAAGTTAAATGAAACAATTAGAACAAATGAAATAATGTTCATTCCTTTAGGACACGGGTGTCAAACTCGCTGCGTCACGTTGCCTTCACATGATGTTTTGCAATGATTTTCCCATGTGCAGAGCTGGGATTGGTGTGGCCTGTATGAGACGCATCCGGCTCATGGATACCCCTGCTCTAGAAATAATGCCATTAGTGGTATCCCACCTGAATTATTATAGTAGATTTTTTTTAGCAAGCCTTCCTAACTCTGCTTTCGGTACACTGTGCAAGATACTTATTTATGCTTCTAGATCTTTCCCAACCCATCCCTACTTCTCTCGCTCCTTTCATTGGTTGAGTTTTTAGAGGCATTATCACATCCAGCATTGGTTTAGACCAGGGGTTGCAAACCTTTTGGACCTCAGGGAGCACCAAACTCATAATTTTAAATCCCAGGGACCACTAACTGGTTCTGTGGGTGTGGCCTAATTTGTGGGTGTGGCTTGGTGGTCATGTGACTGGCTGGGCAAGGCTTGTATGTAAATATTATAAATATTTATATAAATATTGATTTTTTTTATGAAAAAGAGCAACTTTTACCCAAGATCAGGCAAAGCAGGCAGGCAGATTGAGTTGCTCACAGAATCACAGATTCATTCAGAAATCTATCTATCTGCCATTGGCTAGCTCAGTCTGTCACATAAAATTTGCTTGCAAGCAAACTCATAAAATTTACTAGCAAGCAAACTCACAAAATTAACTAACAACACACCATGTATGTAAATATTGATCTTTTTATAAAAAAAGAGCAACTTTTACCCAAAATAAGGCAAAGTAGGCAAACAGATTGAGTTGCTCACAGAATCACAAATTCATTCAGATCTATCTGCCATCAGCTAGCTCAGTCTGTCACGTAAAATTTGCTTGCAAGCAAACTCTCAAAATTAACTCACAACACACCATGTATGTAAATATTGAATTTTTTATTTAAAAAAAAGAGCTACTTTTACCAAAAATCAGGCAAACCAGGCAGGCAGATTGAGTTGCTCACAGAAGAATTCAGTAATCTATCTATCTGCCATCAGCTAGCTCAGTCTTTCAAATTTGCTTGCCATGAGTCTGCACTGAATAATAGAACCTTCAGTCCTAAGGGAGGTTCGGCTATGCTTAAAAGCAGAACAGAAGATCTAAAGACTAGCGAGAAAGCAAGAAATCCAACCATTTCCTGCTTCTTAGCTAATCTAAATCTCCTGGCACAGTAGAACAGCTGATGGTCTGAAAAAGGAAAAATAGCAATTTAGCAGGCAAGTTTGCCGGGTAAGGAGTGAATTCCCGTGGGCATGTGGTCATGCAGCCTTGTGTTTCTGCGCAGCCTGGATTAATTGCTTTGGGGGGGTACTCTGGGGGTGGGATTTCTCTGCGGCCCACCAAAATTTTCTCATAGCCCACCAGTGGGCCGCAACCCACTGGTTGGCAACCACTGGTTTAGACTATTATTTTGTTAATTATGTAATTATTTTATTCAAAACTGATAATGCTAGTGCTTCTTGTAGTTTGCATTATGATTCTAGCAAGGCTAAGTAAAAAATATACAGTTAAAGAAAAAACATTTAATTTGCAAGACTATCCAAAATCTCTATTCCAAGTGCAGTCAGCTAAGGTCATATATCTAAAATTATGCAATTCACTTCTAACCCTTTTTAATTCTATACATCTTGAATTGATTGCTTGAAAGCCAATGAAATATTTTTCATAACAAATATATTTGATAAATTCATGCTTATCCTTTTTCATTTATTGGAAAATGGAATTATTTCAGTCTTTAAAAATTTAAGAATTTAGCAGTATGCAAAGATTCTTAAAATTAAACATGACTTAGTTGTTTAATCAGCCCCTTTCTAATATATGTGCATGTGTGTACATGTGTGTGTGTGTGTGTATCTATCTATATCTATATATCTATATATATGTTTTCTTAAGTTTTCACGGGTACTTACATGTATGGTATTCAGCTTTGTTCGGGTATTTTCCCACGTCATTATACACAATACAACACAATACAGAAGCCTGATGATGGCAGATGAGATTCTGCCGAAACGTTGCTACAACTTTAAAAGCACAACTACAATGACGTGGGAAAATACCCGCACAAAGCTGAATAATATTAATATATATATATATAATTTATTTATTTATATTTGGTTATTCGGGTTTTCTCCCACGTAAGATTGGAAGTATCTAGGCAACGTTTCGATGAAGTCTCATTCATCATCTTCAGGCTTGGTCTTCAGCTCTGTGCTTCTCAGAGTGAACCCAAATAACCAAAGATCGATCGATCTATCGATTATCTATCTATCTATCTATCTATCTATCTATCTATCTATCTATCTATCTATATGCATGCATGCATGCATGCATGCATGCATACATACATACATATACATATACATATACATATACATATACATATACATATACATATACATATACATATACATATACATATACATATACATACATACATACACACACACACAAACACACATTTATGTATGTATAAGTATGCGTGTGTATATATATTTAGAATGCATGTATATATTATAATATTCTACTATCTCAAACATCTGTTTAACAGAAGGAAATTGTAGAAATGAGAGCAATAAAAAGCTGAAATATGTATTCTAAAATAGCTGAACAGCAAAGTATTAACAGAATAATAAAATTGGAGAAGGAAATTGTTAAAAGCTTGGCAGAATAATGCCTTCATTTAAGGACAACAAGAGACTAGGCTAGCATTCTTAGGAGCAGTAAGATATTTCTGATATTTTATACTTTTAATCAGTGCCACTGTTCAAGGGATACTATGGTTTTTAAATTACATAAATATGATCTTGTTACTTGTGTTTTTGTACAAGATGAAATTTGAAACTTACTATCCACTATTACTGAATAAAGAGACTTGGCTGATTTCCCTCTAATAAAGTTAATGATTATTGCTACTTGCTGTGATGTCCATTGGGCAATGGTCATAAGTCACTGTTGCAATCTGGCAAGAAGTTAAAAACAGCCAATGAAAGATTTTCAAAGACAAGGTAACAGGAAAGTGGTCACTTTCAGGTCGACTAACATTTGCAAGCCTAGATACAGGGGATTAAATTCTGAGAGATCCCAACATAAGCTAACAAAGAGAGCTTGGAATTAGCCCAGCAGCTATATTCAGCTGGATAATATAATCATCATTAATAGACCAATTTAAAATTACCACATACAGTTTCATGGAAGTCTGGCCAAAGCCCTCTATATCACCGTATACACCTTTAAATTGGTGGCATAGAATGGGGGATGTTGTCTATGGAAATACTTAGTCATCCAGGTCGTGGTTGTCCCAAAGGTGCTTTTTCAAGAGGCAACTGGACTTTCTGGTTTTTCTTTGAAGATGTTTCGCTTCTCATCAAAGAAGTTTGAGAAGCGAAACGTCTTCAAAGAAAAATCAGAAAGTCCAATTGCCTTCTGAAAAAGCACCTTTGGGATAATGAGGGATGTTGTTACAAAAGAGAAAGGCTGGCAATGAAATTTAGCAAAAAATGTTTTATTGTTTGCTCTGATTCTCTTGCATTGAAACTGCCAACCAGTATTAAATATATTGTCTATAGGTAGTCGTTTAATAACCTCTCTCATTCAGCAACTGTTACGATAGTGCTGAACAAGAAGTACTTACAAGGCCCTCAGAGTTCCTACAGTCCCAGCACTCATGAGTGTATGTGGTTGCAGTCTGTGCCTTGACAACTGGCCAGCACTTATGACAGTATCATATGATCACCATTTGCAACATTCTCTGCCTGCTTCTCTGAAGCAAAGCCAAATAGGAAGTCAGCCGGGCAGGTGGCAAGTCCCTCCACTAAGTTACAGGCAACTCATGCACCTTCCCCTGCCCTGCAGCAGCCACTTACTGGCTTGCTTGGGACTTACTTAATGATTCTTGCTTAATGCTGGCAATAGGAAAAGCTGGGATTTCCATCACTAAACAGTATGATCTTACTTTGCAACTGCATTACTTTGTGATGGAAACCCCAGAAGTCCCCATTGCCATTATTAAGCAAGGATTACCTGTAATAATTGAATTCACAAAACACTGTTAAGTCACTATTTAATGAAATATTTCAACAGTTAAAAGCTTCTGTGACTAATTTGTTTTTTTCCCACTATGTTAATGAGAATTATTCTGGAGGACAAAAACAAATTCCATACCTAACTACTAACTACCTTTGTTTGAGAGCAAAAATGAAATATAATCCTACCATTTACTAGGTTAAGTGGACTACCCCATATAGTATTTCTGTTGTTTTCTTTTTCCTTTATTTCTTTGCTATATCTTAATTTTCAGCTCTGAGAATGTTAAAATATAATATATAAAAATTGACTTTTCATATTTGTAATTGAGCATTTGTTTGGCAACCTGCGATGATTCATAATAGCCTTCAGAACCACCTGCAGATCTACCATAGAGAGGCAAAAAGAGTGCAGAAACATCTGTGTGCTGTAGTTAAACAAATAAGAAAATAGAGTAGCCCCCTATAGGAGTGTTTTTATCTCATACTTACTCTAGACTAAAGAGTAAAATAGAGAACATCTAAGCCAGAGGTGATATTCAGCAGGTTCCGACCAGTTCTGGAGAACCGGTAGCAGAAATTTTGAGTAGTTCGGAGAGCTGGCAAATGCTACCTCTGACTGGAGATTTTACAATATCCTTCCCCTGCCATGCCCACCAAGCCATGCCAACAGAACTGTTAGTAAAAAAATTTGAACCCCACCACTGAAAAGATCTGAATGTAGAAATTATGCAATTGATCAGGGATGAGTGGGACAACTACTAATCATAAGCTGAAAGCTGAATAAGGATCCTTAGTTAGTTACTTCATTTTTTGAACCTAAGAATTTCAATCGGAAAACCAATTGTGCCTGTAATGGTTTCAGTCAGTTATCATTTAGTTTTTAGCTCTTATCTTACATAAACATTATTAGTTCTGGATTGTGATTCTTGGGTATAGCTGAAATAAAATAGAAGGCATTCAATTTTCTGCATCCAGGAAATACTTTTACAACTATGTCTATCATTACTAGTATTATTGAATGAAATATTTTCTGTAATGTATTTCAGCTTTAATTTGAGTGAAGAGCTTAAAATTATGACATTTTCAGGTTAAATCTCTTTATATTGCAATAACATATACAGTATGTGTGTATGGTTGCATGCATATATGCACACACAAGCACATACCGATATACAAGCACATACCATTATATATCTTGGCAGTTTTGACTTTCTGAGAAGATAGTTGTTAAGTGTAACTTAAAAATAGAAAACCAAAAAGCAGGTGACAAAATGTCGGGCAGGCAGTCCCTGGTAGAGTGACTGAATGAACACAGCATGCACACATGCACATCAGATGTCACAGATATGGTTCTATTTTTGTACCTGACTTTAGCAAAGGAAGAAAAAAGTATTTTTAAAAATGTTTAGTGCCATAATTGCAAGCTTCATTTCATTATTACCAACTCATATATAAATATATAAAAGCTTTAAATGGTTTAAATAACCATTTACTGCAATTTGGTTATTTGACAGTTATTTTGGCAGATTTTTGTGTGCTGAATGGGACTCTTCTGGAATCTTATCTGAAGTTTAGAAAGGATTTGTTTGCTATTTCTCCCTTGGCCAAATAGAAGATTGTCTTGGTACCTTTTACATAAATGCCAAAACTGCTAGGTTAAGTGCTGGAAATTGTTTTTGGCAGGAGCAAAACAGTACATTTTTGGTAATATGTTTCGATTTCCTATTCAGAAGATAATATTCTTGCTTCGGGTTTCTTAATTTAAGCTAAATAATAATAATTTGTACATCTTTGGTGTTTGCGATAGGGAATAATAATTCCTGCTGAAAAAATTAGCCATTGCTATTGAGCTTACATTTACATTATTTTGCTTAAATCATTCTGGGAAAATATAGGAAAAGATAGGATAACATATTAACTTTTAAATGGTGTGGAATAAATTACTACTTCCATGCCTCCATGAATTCTAGTGAAGTGCAAGATGTTCTAAAACTGTTCTACTTAGAATATAACAAGTATCAGCCCTTATGGAGATTTTTATTGTTTTTTTCTTCCTTTTTATTTTTTAAAACACCAAGATTCTTTTGACTCAGCTTTACCTACAATTCTTATTGTAAAGGCTATAATTTATGGTATATTTTGTATTATAAGATGCTAAAAACCAGTTTTACTGATTTTAAAAGCGGATTATTTCCTATCATACTGCACTTGTGTATAATTCATAACATCCATTTCATTTTCTACATGGAAGAAGTAGTACCTTTTGTCATGTAGCAAAAAGTGAAGAATCTTCTTCAGTACTACATAAATTTAGAGGAAGAGTTTGGGTTTGGGAGAAGAGGAAATTGAGTATGCACACCTTGTTGAAGTTATCAATTAGAGGCTTCCTTCCCACCCTTGTTTAAAAGAGATTTCTGTGGTGAAGGTATCCTATAGTGCTTAAAGATTTTGGAAGCTTCTTGGGCTTCATATAGTTTACCTTATTTATATCCTTGTAACAATCTGCAAGGTACTTTACTATTCACATTCTTGCAATATAGATGGAGAGATGAGATTCAAATAATGGAACAAACATGCTTTCAAGGTATATAAAATTCAGATCAGAGACTCTGATATTTCCATTGTCTTTACCACAACACAGTCTTGAGTGAATTAAAGAGGCTTGTAATAGTTTCCAGAAGCAGAAGATTTCATACACTCACAATCCAAGCTATTGTACACATATAAAATAGGCTTTGGCTTCTCTTGAGGAAGCATAAGCAAGTTATTTCTACTCACACTATCAGTAATCAGCTAAATAAACACTAAAGAGCTAATAGTTTGTTTTGACAACAAGAAGCTGTTAGTATTTCTTCCCAAATTTCCCTATTGAATCAATGGGATAGAGTTGAGGGAACAAAATGTTAATTTTTCTTCCAAAGCACAATATTTAACATTAGGTACTGTTTCTCGTTACAGTTAATTAATTGAAAAGTGTGATTTCTGTTAATCTAAAAATCAAATTCCAAGAATTAGAAATAAGAGCAGAACTATTTCCATTATAAAGAAACAATAAAAGGAGATTAACATGTTTAGGTTCATTTTTTTTGTCAGACGGTTTGTTATCTTTTACCTTTAATGAACATAGCATATAGTAGTTATTATTATATATCTTGTATAGAAGATGAGATGGAACACATTTTGAGGTGATTAACACTATTCATATCTGTTTGATTTTGATATGTTAGTTTTTTTAAAAAATCAACTCGTATTAAAGTTCTGTTTAATTTTTTTTAGGTCGTATGGGTATAAATTTTCATCATCCAGGAACAGATAACATTATGACACTCAATAGTAAGTTCATATCTTATTTTACTGCATTTTGTACAACTTGTATATTAAATATGGTTTTCCATTTATGCGTCCATTTTGATTACAAAGAAGGGAGTAGAAATAGATAATATAAAAGTCTTTGTACATCATTCAAAAGTCTATCATATTATTCCAAACTGAAGGGATTATTTTTAGAAGAAAGTTCATTGTAATATAAGTAATCCTTGACATAACATTTTGTTTAGTGACTGTTCAAAGTTACAATGGCACTGAAAAATGTGATTTATGACTGTTTTTCACACTTAACGATCAGGGGTGGGATTCTAACGGCTCAGATCAGTTTGGGCAACCGGATGTTAAAGTTGCATCTAGTTCACCAAACCGGTATTTCAACTGACTATCTGGCCCTGCCCACGCCACCCCTCCCTTCCCAGAAGTCTCCACGTGATGCAGGTAAGAGCAGAGTTCGCGTGGAGGTTCTGGAAGGGAAAAACGGGCCTCTGGAAGTCTGGAAACAGACCTATTTCTGGCTTCCAGAGGGCCTCCAAAGCCCGGGGGAGGCCATTTTTCACCCTCCCAGAGACCTGGGGGAAGCCTCCAGACCCTTGGGGGGGGGGAGAAAAATGGCCTTACCAGAAGTCCAGAAACGGGCCTGTTTTGGCTTCTGGTGGGCCTCCAGAGCCCGGGGAAAGCTGTTTTCACCTTCCCAAAGGCCTCTGGATCCTTGGCAGGGTGAAAACAGCTTCCTCCAGGCTCTGGAGGGCCACCGGAAGCTGAAAACAGGAAACCCACCATGGCCATGCCTACCCAGCAACGGGGCAGTGAACCAGTTGCTGGGATTTTTGAATCCCACCCCTGCTTACAATTATTGCAACATGCCCATGGGCACATTTTCAAAATTCAGACAATTGGGAACTGACTTATATTTAGGACTGCTGCAGTGTTCCAGGGTTATGTGATCACTTTTTGCGACCATCTGACAAGCAAAGTCAATGGGGAAGCCAGATTCACTTAACAACTATGTTATTAACTTAATAACTGCAGTATTTCACTTTACAACTTTGGCAAAAAAAGTTCATAAAATGAGACAAAACTCATTTAACAAATGTTTCACTTATCAACAGTAATGTTGGGCTCAATTGTGGTTGTAAGTCGAGGACTACCTGTATTGTGATTATAAAAATCTGTACAGTATATTGGCGAAAACTAAAATGTATGGTAAAGATCTTCAGGTTTTTGAGCTACTTAGAGTCATAGCCCCAAGTGCTCTGATCATTATTGGAACTACTGATTTTTACTTTCCATATCCTCTTTAATTCCTCTTTCAAGCTCTGATACTACTCCAACTTTCCATATTCCTTCCTTATGTTGCTGTAACTTGGCACTGTTACATCTGTCACCATCTATCACAGCTACTTTCTGATTCCTGTCTATTATTCCAATGTCTTGTTGAGTGATCAGTACCTGCCTGTTCATCTGGATCTGGAAATCGAAATCTAGAAATCAGGATTTTAGCCCTATTATCTTCCATAACCTTCTATGGAATCCCTGTTCTAAATTAATCCATACACAATACAGATGTTCCTATACACAATGCCATCTGGTTAGACTATTCAAATAAAAGGGCGGGACTAAAAGATAGCAGCAGCAACCTACCAATATGTGGTAAGTTGTTGGACTGTCTCTGAGGGCTTTCTGGATAATCTGCACCTTGGATCCTGTCCAGTATGGTATACCCCTCCATATATAGATTTGGTATTTATTGCCTGTTCTTGTTGCTACCTTTTAGTCCAGCCCTCTCCAGGCACTTATAAGATTTCCCAATGCACTCAATAATTGAAATATCTGTCAATGATAAAATCCTATTCAGTGTCTTGTCTTACCTCAGCTGTTCTTCAGTCCCATGGCTGCTGTTACCCGGGCATTCTCTTAGGCAACTCTTCTATGGGTGCCATCCAGAAGTGGGATTCAGTCAGTTCGGGACCAGATCAAATTAACCAGTTGTTAAAATTTTGCCCAGTTTGGCAAACCAGCTAATCCCACCACTTGCTGGCCCCACTCCTACCCATTTTCTGAGCTGTTTTTGGCCATTTTTCAGGTGAAAAACATCCAAAAATAGCCTGAAAATGGCTCCAAAAATAGGGCAAAAAAGGAAGGAAGGAAGGAGATGGGAAGGAGGAGAAGGAAAGAGGGACAAGGAAGGAAGGAAGGAATCCAGCTTTAGCTTAGTCTCTTTCAGAATTGCCAGCACAGAAGTATTGTCAATCCTTCTCCTTCTGCTATTTTATTTATTATTTTTGGGGTGCAAATGGGCTTTAATTGTAAATTGCTTCTGAAGTGTCAGTGGAATGTATTGCCTCTGCCACCTCAGATGTGAAATGTTGGCTGTTATGCTTTTTAATAAGCTCAGTTCCTATGTCTTACTTTCCTTGGTGATGGGAGCAGAATGCTTTGCTGGTCTCTCCTCATTCTTTCACTGGAGGGGTGGGCATTTGCACCAGGAAATTGAGGGTTGGTTAACCCTTTCATTTCTGGAGGTGTTGCATATAAGCACAAGGCCTGGGGAAAGGGAGAATGGCTGGGAGGAAGGGCTGAGTGTGATGAGTTGGACATGTCCACCCAATCATCTGACCACCCGGCCACCCCTACCCAGCCAGTTATTATGGCAGAGAACTGGTTGTTAAATTATTTGAATCCCCCCACTAGTGTCATCTTACTGATGTTCTCCTGGATACTCTGGGTTTCATACAGGACAGTAACTTTGACACCCATCAAATTCCACCTGTCCTCTTTCCAGATGATATACAGTCTCTTTCTGCAGTGTCAGTATTGTAGCCAATGAGGTTTATTTGAGGTGTTGTTATTGCTAATTGCAAATTTTTCAATATATATAAATTTCAATATATACATTTAAAAATTTTCTGAAACATTCAGAGTTGAATGTTTGATTGACTTTCTTTGGCAGGCAATATCTGCTTATTTTATTACTAGTAATAAAATTGTGTACTAAGTGGGAGAGCATTACAATTATTTTGGTAAATGTGTTTTAAATCAATTCATTTAAATCAAGGTTAATGTGGTTTTATTTTTTAAATTTACTAGCATAGATCTTCTTATCTATTTGTATAAACAGTCTAATTTGTTCTGAAGAAGAGAAGCAATATGATTAAAGTCAGAAAGTTATGCACAAAAAATTCTGTTGTTTGATACTATTACCTATCAGCTCTGTCTCCAAGAGTTTATGAATCTCTACAAATTTCTAATTACTGGAGTTTTTATTTTTTATTCCATATACATTCATGTTATAATTAATAATTTGTAGAAATTGTATTGCACTGCAAACGTGAGCTTAATAAATTATTGGAAATCCCATTTTTATGCACCTTGACATTAATATACAGCTAGTGAATATGGATGTATTCAAGTTCGCACAGTGGAAATATTGATCATAATCTACTGTTGATTTAAATTGGATTAGTGTAGGGTATACATTGCTCTTATTTGATTATTAATGAAAGATACAACCATATTTTCTCCTACAACAGTGCATTAAATGCATGTATATGTTCTTTGTATGATTCTGTTGGCCACTTAGCAAGTAATCAATATAATCTATCTCATAACTTTGCTATTTGCTTTTGCACTTTATTCTAGATTATATTCCTGTAAACTAACTACTCAACTTGTAAGTTGTATTTTGCCATAATGCAACTTAAATATCAAATATTTTCACTCATTCTAATACATAGTAGAATGAAAGAAGTGAAGTATTTCCCTAGCATAGAGATACAGTGAATAAATGTTTTTAATTAGCATTTTCCTTATTTGTGTTTCAATATTTGGTGTTGGTATATACATTTGCCTGTTTTACAGCAGCTTTTAAAAGTGTTCTTTGTGTTTACATTAATTTCATTATTTTACATTATAAATATATTATAAATAATATATAATTTTATATAATATATATAATATATAATAATATTATAAATAATATAAATTATAAATAATTATAAATCCATTATAAATAATGTAAATTAATTGCATTAATTTCAGTGAATTTGGCTCCATTTTTCCCGGCACTGTCTTTCCTACAAAATGAACCTGACAGAAATACATTCGTAAAAAATGTTTTATTTTTTTTGAAAATGGAAGATTTGCTTTATGATTCTTTCTTCTCAGAGTTAATATAATTTAAAAGCTGTCTACATTATTTTTAGTGTTTACTATTCTTTTTTGTTTTTATTTTTATAAACTATATATGGAGCAATAGATTCATTTACCGCTATATATTTGTTTCTAGAATTCAGTGATATTCATGTGTGTGTTTTGAATTTGAAATAAATTTTACAATACTATCCTACATGAAATTAGCCATTTGAAATCATTAGAAAGCTCTAAATAATAATGCTACAATGAACAGTTTATTGAAAAAAACTGAAATGATGTTGCTGGCAAATAGAGGAAGATCAAAATATCACCGATTGCTACAAAAGGTTTAAATGTCCATTATGTTAGCTTTCTAGAAAGAATGATTTATTTGGCTGAATTTCACAATGTCCTATACCTAAAATCTTTTGGTTCAGAAACTGAATGCTTATTTCGACCATCTGTACTAGCGCATTCAATGGAAGAAGCAGCAGAACAATTATTGAATTCTTCATTTCAGAAAATGGAAAAATTCCTATTTACTGTTTTAGTGAGATAAGAACTGAAGTTTAGATGGGCTTTAATAGTTACAATTATATTTGAGTAACCTGTATTTTTTTTTAATATAATGGTTTAATTTTTATAATGTTCACAAATTACCTTCTATTTGCCAGTATATAAAATTGCTTTGAATGTTTGATAAAATTGGAATTTCAGAATAAAGTTATATAATCAAGATTATAAGGATATTAGTTTTGATAATAAATACTATATATTTAATCTACTGCATTTTCAGTTGTATATTTAGCCATTTAAACTAGTATGACTTGATCTAAAGGATTCTATTTAAATTGATTTATTAAACAAAATTATTTTTTAAATGATTTCAATTGAATAATTGCTTGAGATTCTTTTTTGTAAAAATAGTACTCTCATCTAGGTGCCTTTTACAATAAGTTCTTCAGTATCAAATATATTTTGCCCATGTATTTTAGATTTCTGGAATTGTGCATTTGGCTATATTTTATATGCTTGTTCCACATTTAAAATATTTGAATTATTTTGTTCAAAGTTAAAATTTGCAGAAAATTATAAATATAATCTTATTATGCCAATACCTATTGTATTTTTTTTATTTACATGCAGCCAGAAGCTATGGGCGGAGACGAGGTAAATTTTTATTTTGAATGCTTCATCAGATATGGTCATGAGAACAACAAATTACAGAATAAATAGCTGTATATTTTTGTAAAAAACAAGAATTGCTTTTCTCATCCCATAACAACGATACTGGTCTTTGTCCTGCTCAATAGCTTTGCAATTACATGAACATAATGAAATGAGGATATTGAAAGAGAATTTCACCGCCATTAAAAGCTAAAACTGGTAGGAGTAGAAAGGATAATTGGCTTTATCTGCTTAAAGAAAAAATGCAATATTAATATATTCCAATATAAGCATGCAGTTTTTCTTGATTTTTAAAACCTGATAAAACATATGGGTAAACTTTATGCTCTCTGTAAAATAAAAAAGGAAGTGTTTAAACAGACTATTCCAGGAATCTGCAATAAATGCTTACAAGAAATATTCTGACATATGCTTGGGCAAGCTTAAAGTCAAACAGCAGGTGATTTTATTAACAATCTTCAACCTCGCTAAAATATACGAAATAGCTCAATGTGGTTTCAGAGGATGGAACATTGCCTATTTTCTTTTTTTTTTTTTTAAACAAATTTTATTAATTTTACAGAAAACACAATATACAATCCAGGCATAACAACTTGAAAAGTCTTTTCTAAAAGAAAAATTAATAATAATTAAAGAAGAAAGCCAATAGAACATATAAAATAATTTCAAATTGTAATATCAATATTGACATTATCTATTTAACTTTATATCTTATCCAGACTTCTCCTTTTATCCAAATTATATTTCTTGCTTAATAAAATTTTATTGCCTTTCATAAACATACAAAACACAAAACATAAACAAAACTAAAAGATCTTTTCTGAAGGCTGTCTGATCCCGGGTTGAAACTCTTCACACAGACACAAATTCAAACATCATATTCACTTTATATATCCTTCCATATCTTATTATCATTTTCTTTTCTTTTTTTTTTATAAACCAATTTTATCAATTTTATAAAAACAGTGCACAAAGAATCAAGGCATAACAGCTTATAAATTCTTTTCTAAGAAAAAATAATAAAAGAAGAAAACCAATAGAACATAATGATTCCAAATTATAGTATCAATACTTTATCTATTTAACTTCATATCTTATGCCAGCTTCTCCTTTTCATCCAAATTATTTCTTGTTAATTAAAATTTTATTGCCTTTTATCAATATACAAAACCCCAAAAAACATAACAAAACCTTTATAAATCCTTCCATATCTTATTACCATTTTCAATAAAATTGAAAATTACACAATGAATTCTAAAATTACACAATGAATTTTATACTCTAAATACACATATAAAAACACAATCTTATGTACCCTCCAGAATCCCTCTTTTATCCTTAATTAAATTCACCCATTGTCTCTGAATAAACTTTTTTTCTTTAGATCTTGCTTCCCACCATTGAGGCTTCTCCTCCCCCCCTTTCTCTCTTGCTTATTCTCCTTGCCCTTTTTACCCCTTTGTCTCTCCTCCCTTTTCTTACTCCCTTTCCTTTGCTTTCTAACCTTGCATCCACCTTTCCTCTCATTTTTCTCTTTTTTGATTGTTTTTTCAATTCTTAAAATCCCCTTTTTCTTATCCTTTTTCTCCTCCTCCCCGGAAAGAACCCATTGTTCATCAAAGATGACTTCTTCTTCCTCTTCTTTTTTGTCCCAGTCATTCTGCTGCGTAGTCAACTTTTCATAAGTACATAACGCCATTTCTAAAAATTAAAACAAAGTGCCCAAAGTATCTTCCTTTTTATATTTTTGATATTCAATCTTTAGTTCATCCACAAGTGATGCCATCATGAAAGGAGAAACTTTTCCCAAAACAACCACAAATATTTTTAATCAAAAATAATTCAAAAAAAGTTCCAAAAATTAATACTTTTCTTCCTTCTTCTCTTTCTCTTTCTGGGGTTAATGTTTAATCAAAGAGGTCCAATTACCATATACCTTTCCTTGGGATTCTAGGCAATCTCCTCCTTTTTCAGCTTCTGCTCCAATTTTTTTTCCTCTCCCTTCCCACTTGCAACATCAATTTTAAATAATCAGAAATCCATACCTCTAATAAGGGTTTTCCAATTTCTTAAGTTTTTCAATGTCCAAGAACCCTCTTGTCCCTTAGCTTCAACTTTCAGAATAATTCACCTTCAATGCCCAGACATATTTCAAATCTGCTGTTTCCATGGGGTGGGAGAGTGAAGAAAAAAAAAAGTTCCCTTTAACAGCTTCTCCGCCGCTTTCGATCTTCTTAGGGATACAATGTATCCTCCAGCAATTCAGACAGCTCAGTTCCAATAAATTTGAAAGATGTTGATTGACCCGGCTCAGCCAGCACTTTCACTCTTCTTGCTTCTTCCAGCACAATCTTACCCGGTTGCTGACTTCTTTGTGGCGGCCATTGCTGACCGCCGCTCCACCACCTTGGGAAAAAGGGGTTTTTCCGGATGAGGAGGCGGTCTGCGGCACCCCCAACCTCCTGTCCGGCTCCCCTCTCTCTTCGGCTGTCCCTACAGGGCAGCCATATCCCCCTGACCTGTTTGGATCAGGGGTACCTCGGTGGCAAGCGCAGCAGGAATCGCGAGCGGTCACGAATTCCTGCTGCCACCGAAGCCACGCGGAACCGGAAACCGGAACATTGCCTATTTTCATTTACCATTTTTTTCTTGAAATCCTCTATTTGTTGTAGATGATAAAAATACAACCCATATTACAATGAAATAATAGATTTTGCTCAAAAGGCAAATGCCGCTGGCAAAATTCCTGATCCCTATGATGACTGGAGTGGGAAAAATATGTTTTTCCTTATTACAATTCCAATTTATATTACAATATAAATTATATTGTAGTTTTACTAAAATATATTAAAATTAATGATAAATTAATTACAAAATATATAAAAATTATTTACCAAATACACGTGAATCCCCTTAACCTATCAGGGATATTTTAAAAATCTTTAACTTGTTTTATTTTAAATTAAAACTCAGATCTAGAACATTTTAGGGGTTTATATTTGGATTTAAAGATATTTTGAGGCTTTTAAATCAAGCTAATGTTTGCTTTGTGCGGACCTGAAACAGAGGCTGAATTAAATTTTAAAATTGCAAAGGAAAAATTTCTAGGAGAAGTGCAATTTCAGAATTATTCTTTAAAATATATTTTCTTCATATCCTGTACAGCCCAATGTATGCATTCTGCAACTACACAGGACAAAGTTTGTAATTTTAAAATTAGATAATAAATACTGTTGACCAAACTCTAATTCCATACCTCACATTATTACCAGTTTTACCTTTCTGCTCCATTGTTTTTTATGACTGCAGGCTGCAGCACCATTAAAGTTTACCTTTTTTTTAATCAGGTGAAAGCCAATAATTGTTTTTTTTCCTTAAATTTTTCCTCACCCATCTCTCACTTAGCGATTCTTGGCATCAGTTGGTAATCCATCAGAATAATGCTTATTGTATATTAGTTCCACTATGGTATGAGATTGCCATGCTGTTTGTTTTCCTTGCTTGATGACATGCTGCCCCTCTGTCAGAGAGTTCAGAGGCAAGTTCTGAACTGAAGCTGTTCTTTTTCTCATCTTCATGAGCTGGATGCTAAAGCCAAAGCTTTCCTGACTTTGAAAGCCTGGCATGTCTTCCTTCTGTTGCTCTTATTACCAGTCTCCTATAAATTCTAGACTGATAGTGTAAGCCATGCCATTGTCATCTGGCCAAGGTGAATATTGCCAGCATTTGGAGGTAATAGAGGAAAGATAGATAAGGTGGTAGGTAAGGTGGTGCTCTTAAACTCTTTTATTTTGTGTTTCATCTCCCAATAGAGCACGTTCCAGGATATTAGGATAATGGATTTTAGGAGTTGTATCCAAAGCATCAGGAGAGCACCAACACCCATTGGCTTATTTTTTCTGAATAGAACATAATGATAGTTGCGATATTTTTTTATTCTAGGCAAGTAACTAAATTTGACTCATCAAATAAACCAGTCAGAACTAACATCTTGGAACTTGTCAATACAGTTTTACGGATAGAGAAATATATACTGCTATGATTTTAAAATGAGTATTAATACTAATGATGATAATGATGACAGCCTGCTGATAATGAGAAGCATTGATACAATGTTGATATTAGCAGAAATAAGTATAATGCATACAGATGATTAAAATAATTGTGAAGATGATAATAATATCTATTACCCATTCTAGTTTTGGCTTTTACTATTTTTCTACACTGGCTCTACGCAATTTTTTTTAATGCTGCCAATATCAGTTGCAGCATTCAACTTGAAAAGAATTCTCTTTCTCTGTCAGGATGTTGATTTTGGAAAATGTCTTCAGAGCAATTGTTTACCATCATGAATGGGCTTCTATTTGTTTTTGCTCATTGCTGATGATAAAACTAAGAAAAGGAAAACAGGCTAGAATCAATGCCTTTGCAGATTTTTTTGGCACAGTTGCATTTAGATTATAAAATCCTCAATTAGAAATCATAGTTACTAGTAGATGAAGATTAATGAGTTGATTGTTCTGGCAGCTCATTACTGCAGAATCTAAACATACCATATTTGCATTTAAACATATTTGATCCCTTGGCTAAAGTAGGTAAAAAAATTATTTGATGAATTAAAATTACTAATAAAGTTAACTGAGATATTTTTCTTATAGAATAGATAAGGCTACCTGATAGTTTGGGTTCTGGTTTTCTTTTGTCTATTTTTTGCTAGTCTCAGGGCAGAAAAAAGCCAGGCATGCATTGTCATATATAAGTGAATTTAGTTATGAATTGTTTAGATCTAAATCTTAATTTTTTCCCTCCTATTGTTATGTGGAGAACATTTTTTGTTATTTTAATTTGTGATTATGAACCAAAATTATTTTATTATTTGGTTAATGTGACTTAATAAGAATTGTGAAGTTAAAGTAAACACGGTCTACAATATATCCAAAAGAAATTGAATATTAATTGATTCAGGAAACTGAGAAATATTCTATGCCAGAGGTTTTCAAACTTGTTGACTTCAACTCCCAGAATTCCTCCTCCAGTCATGTTAGCTCAGGAATTCTGGGAGTTGGTCCACAAGTCTTAAACTTGCCAAGTTTGAAGACCCTTGTTCTATGCAAAGAACTAATGACTTGTAAACCTACTAAAAGTATATTAAAAAAGAATATAACATCATTACAAAATGGTTAAGATTATCCATTTTAGATTCTTTATCTCAAGCCTCCTAAGTCACTGGGTTGCAACTACCATAATTCTAACTATTGTACTGTGAGAAAAAAAAAAATTAAAACACCTGGAGCCTGTCTGTTGTTTAACCAAGTGAAAGTTAGCCATGATTATTTGGGAATATCCATCTGGATATCCATCTGGATTTGGAATTCCCACAGGATCTTAGTCCTATTATTCTCCATGACTGTTTAAGGAATCTCCCATCTGGACTTGAGGGTCTTGTCCACACACAGTGCATAGGTTCCTGTACATACTGTAGTGCTTGTTACTTTATTGTACCATTCAGGATATCCTGCCTGCACTTTCTACCTTGACACCTTGTGTTAGACTGTTTCTGAAGCTTTTCAGCACAGTCTGTACTTTGGGTTCTACCTAGTGTTGTAGACCTCTGCTTCTATGGAACTGGTGCATAGTCCTGGTCTTGTGCTGCTATGATCAGTTCCTCAGTACTGTCTTAGTTCAGCCTTTTCCAGCTACTGAAAAGATTTCTTAGTGCCAGCCATCTCTTGATGGTCCATCTTGAGTCTTGGGTGACTGTTCTGTCTATGAGCAATTGGAGTTTTGAGTCTCAGGTATTGTTCACAATGCCTTACTGAGATGTGCTCAAGTACTGGCTCATATGGTCCTGTGGCTTGACAGCTGTGATGCCTGATAGAATTTTCCTCTTCACTATGTTTAAGTGTTGGGTAACTTAGCTGTTTTTCAATTAGCTTGAATATAGGTCTTCTGTCCCTCTCATACATTTTATAAATCCCCTCTCATTAGGTCTATTATTGTTGTAGCATTTCATCAGTTACAGCTTCTATTGTTTGGTTTGTTCCAGAAGACCCTTTACATTCAGATTGTCCTTGTTCCCCAATATTTGGAACAAACCTTGTTCCTCTGGGCAACTTCTGAGCTGGCATGACTCTTTTAGTCAGGGGTGGGATTCAAATTTTTTAACGGGTTCTGTGGGTGTGGCTTAGTTGGTGGGCATGGCTTGGTGGTCATGTGGGCATGACCAACTCAATATCACTCACATCGAGGCACGCATCTCCTCGCCTGGCCTCTCATGACTGTGGGGATGCTGCAACAGCCGTAAGTGTGAAAAATGGTCATAAGTCACTTTTTTCAATGCCATTGTAACTTTGAATGATCACTCCACACAAGCAAAGTACCAGCAAAGGAGGGGAAAAAACTCCAGAGAAGTTCCTGAGACAGGAAGTCTAGTCTTGCCAAGAATGTAATAAGGGTTAATGGAGAGGCAGTTTCTCTAAGCAACACCAGAATGTTTCCTTCCTGCCTTCCTTACAGGATTAGGCCAGTAATTTCTTCTAACAACTGGTTCTCCGAACTTCTTAGAATGTTAACAACCGGTTCTAGCGAATTAGTGCAAACTGGTACCACGTATCTCCAACAATACACCCTCCCAATAGGAAGACCCAGCATGTTTTCTAGGCATAAAATGAAATTAAGCCCCTCCCACCAAATTTAGGCCTAGTTTAAAACATGCAAAATTGGGGGGGGGGAGGCAGGAGGGAACTTGCCATTAGGAGTGCCCCGCAGGCAGCTATGCTTCACTATCAGCCACTCCTAACAGCCAATCATGGTGGAGCATGGAGGGCTCCCTTACCCCTCCCTTACCTGTGTCAGCAGGCAGGCAGCATCTGCGTGGATGTCTGGCAGCGTTTCAGCCATTTCTCAGGCCTCCGTAGCTTCCATGGTTCCCACCGGTGCTGGCTCCTCTCTCACCAGCGCCATCTCCAACAACAGCATCTGAGTCACTCCCGCTTTTCCCCCGTCCCCGTAACAGGAAAAAAAAACATTTTGAGGTACCTGGGAGCGCCACGCGCTGTGTTTTGGTTTAATCCCGAGCAGCTGTGTGGGTGTGAGAAGAGCCGAGCGAGTGTCTCTGCTAACCTACCCTTGGTGCTCCAACCTCGGGCTCTGCAAGTTTGCAAAAGTCCCAGTGTGCAGCCCGTTCCTGCATTCCAAGTGCCCAGGCCAAGCTGCAGCTGTGCCTCTCTCGCCAGCACCATCTCCAATAACAGCGCCAGCAGCGGCAGGAACCATGGAAGTGTTTCAGCCGCTTCTCAGGTGTGGGAGCAGCCTTAGTAACTTCCACGGTTCCCCCCGTTGCTGCCGCTGTTATTGGAGACGGCACTGGCGAGAGAGGGACAGCTATAGCTCAGCCTGGGCGCTTGGAATGCAGGAACGGGCTGCACACTGGGACTTTTGCAAACTGTCTGAGCCCGAGGCTGGAGCACCAAGGGTAGCAGCAGCAGAGATGCTCGCTCAGCTCTTCTCACGCCCACCCAGCCACTCGGGATTAAACCAAAACGCAGTTACGGGGACAAGGGAAAAGCGGGAGTGACTCAGATGCTGTTGTTGGAGACGGCACTTGGTGCGCGGGGGGAGGGAGAAATTAATTCACCCCCGAAAAGACATCCTAGCCATTTTTTCGGGGCTCAAAAAAAAATAAGGCCCGGCCTTATTTTGTGAGAAACACGGTAGAATCCCACCCCTGCTTTTAGTTCATGTCACTCATATCTGAGGTATCTTTCAGTTTGAAGTGTTACAGGGTCTTTGCCCAAAGATCTGTCCTGGTATGATAGGCGCCAGCCAGGCAGTGAAACCTGCTTCCTGTGTCAAACGGTGGCACTTTAACCACTATGCTTCCAAACCACTATACATTAAGCTGGCTATACACATACACATACACACACACACACACACACACACACGTGCAAGTGCACATGGACATGCACACATACATATTTGTAATTAATACTTATCTGTAGAATACCACTGCATGTCTTAAAAAGCCAATGTTAAGAAAACTTCCAGAATTTGAAGTAATAAAGATTCTGAAAATATTGAGAAATTCAGTTAGGAAGTTGAAATCAGATGTTTTGAATAATTTGTACTGCATGGTTGCAACAATGGCTCATGACATAATTCAATTTTGTTGTGTTGAAAATGGTCATGCCATTACTCAAATTATTAACTAGAATAATATATTGGGTGGCTCCTATTCTAGAAAATATTGCAGATTTGTGTTTTTGCAGATATACCCATATCATAAACACAATGAATAATCCCCCTAATGTTTCCTTTAAATAATCTACTTTAGAAGTCTTGTTTTCTTCTCTACCAGTTGGATTCCTTTTGGTAACAAAAACAAGCTTTGATCTTTTGTAAAAGAAGCAAATTTTATTTCTGTAAGCAGGTATCAGGGAAAAGGTCCTTTCCCTTGTACCAAGATTAGGTCATGTAAACATGTTAGTATACATTTATACACAACTCAGTATATGAAATATTAAAAAAAAAATGCTTAACCCTTTTATCCTGACCTTTTTTGTTTTTTATAAATAACTCAAAGCAACAAACATACCTAATACATTTTCCTCTTCCTATTTTCTCCATAACAATAATTCTGTGATGGGGGTGGTAGGTAAGAGAGAGTGACTGACCCAAAGTTTCACAGCTAGTTTTTCATGATTAAGGCAGCACTAGAACTCACAATCTCCTGGTTTCTAGGCCAGCACCCTAACTACTAGAACCAACTGGGTCAGACTTATATATCCCAATTGGTTTATTTTGAAATGTTTCTTTCTATCATTTATAAAATATTCTGTTCATAATATTATTTATATTAACATTATAGTAGTTACTAAAAACGAATACAAGTCTCTTGAGCCACTATTAACTAGTGAAATGATAAGAGAATGCAGTACTACTTTTTCAGAACAAGATTTTTATCTTGAAAGACACTTGGACTTGCAAAGTGACTTCCAAATCTGCATAGTGCTTGAATGTGGAAGTCGAATTAACCAATGTTATATATCTAACAACTTTCTAGGACAATTTCTTTTAAGCAAAAGTGACATGAGAACAGGGGCTAGAATACTGTGGTGTAGATTTGGAATCTAATATACTTTAAGATAAAGAGATTTATTGAAGGAGTTTTCTGCCCCTTTCTTACCATAGCAGCCAGCAGCCACCCAAATTATTGAAAAACCTTTTTTAAGAAAATCAGTGTCTCTCTTAAATAAATGAGATAGGATGCAGAAGGTCACCCGGTTTGGAGCAATTCTCCACTGCATAACTGGCCCCCACATTCTACCCAGGAGTTTTCTTGAATCTGGGATGGAACGTGGGTGCTGATTATGCAATGGAGAATTGCTGCAAACGCAGTAACCTTTTGCATTCTATCTCATTTGTTTAGGCAAAACACTGATCCTTTGAAAACGCTTTTTACAATTCAGGGCCAAATATGGATTTTAGGGCTGAATAGTAGAAGAAAAAACTTCCTTGTAGAAAATCTCTCAGGTTCTTACCATAAATATAAATCTGATTTGAGCTGGGTAACTATAGAAAGATATCAAGGTTATTTTCTTGACAATAATATTGAATTGATTTAATGTTGCTTTCAGGCCCTGGGATTTCTAGTTGGTCTCTCAAAATATTGTCATCTTGCTTAGCTTTTTCAATACAAGCCAAGATTTCTGGATGCGATTATCACTTATAGTATATTGCAGTCCATAATATTTGCATAAATATATGCAGGGATATATAGACACACAATTTGCTGTGTGATTATTTGCTTGTGCTTGTATTTTACTCTATTGGTTTCAGGAAAGAAATTATTATATGGTCAAATTTACTTTGAAACAAGCAACTCAAATAAAAAAGGAAATATACAGAATGGTTCAGTTTTCACTTTTAGTTACACTTAAAATATATTGTACAAGAGCAAGATTTATGGATGCGGTGTGACTCATAGATATTCTAGACGATGGAACATATTAATATTTCATATTGGAATTGTATAATCTTTATAATCTGAGTATTAGATGAAGAATATTAAATGTGACAGATCTGCTTTTACGGCTTACGTTCTAATGAAAAGCGTTGGGAAGGAGAAACCTGTGAATCATAAAATTATTTTGTGGGCATGTAGGTTCAGTAAGCAAAATGTTAATAGTTCCTGATAACTTTTCCTTTCCAAGGTGAAAAATTAACTTTTGAATTCACTTTGGCAATTTGCAAGTATATGTTGAGTGGGAGAAAATAGGTGTTTAATATTAACCTCTGGGCAAGTGTTCAAGCTAGCCATTCCTAGAAAAGTTTCTAGATTATGTTTGCATCAGAATTATGGTTTTCCATATATAGGACTGGAAAGTATGTCAAACCACAAGTAAACACAAATTGATTGGAGGTATAACATGTGAATTTATCTCTACTTGCTTAGTTATGAATATTATGAATGTGTGTTTATAACCCACCCTCATAAGCTAATGACAATTTCTGTTTGAGTGTTTAAAAGATCCAGAATTCAGATTGTCCTAATTTACTTAAAAATATATTTGTATGTAAAATATATATGAAAAATTTGAAATATTGAAGGAAAACATCATCTGCATGTTAAGCTACTTAGATTTATTAATGGAACACCTCTATGCATATTTGAATCAGATGTGTAAATGTCTGATTTTTAAGCCACTGTAACATATTTCACAGGTCGATCTTCACTATTTCCTTTTGAAGATGGCTTTCTGGATGACAGTCATGGTGACCAGTCTTTATCATCAGGGCTCAACTCCCCAACCCGCTGTCAGAATGGTGAAAGAGTCGAACGCTATTCTAGGAAGGTGTTTGTTGGAGGTCTGCCTCCTGACATTGATGAAGGTACAGTGGAATGGTGGGAGGAAGGATATAGCGGTTTTTTGCCCTTTAAAAATTATTGACAGGTAAGGCTCAGCAATATAGTGGTTTTCAGTTGTTTATAAACCAGGTTAACAGAGTGAGCTCTTATATTCTGAGAGCATGGATTTTATTAATTGAAGAACTTTTGTACATGCAAACATATGGAAGTATAAAAAGATGTAAAAACCATTGAGATTCATTTAAAAAAAATAAACCTTTGAATACGCCTATACGGTCATATACATACACAGTATATATGTATACACCCACAAAGACATAGTATATCTATTCTTCTTGACTACTTCTGCTTTCTTCCCCTTCTCTATTGCCTATACAAACAGAGAAATAAGAAGAGATAGAAGAACACAAGATAATGTTGATAACACCATCCCAGTGACAATTAAACGTTGGCAGCAGTCCAGTAAATTCCCTGAATCCTATTACTTACTACTTCTAAGTATACCGACACAGAAGTGAATTCTATTCAATATCTTAGACAGAAAAGTATATAATTTAGTGATGAAGATACAGTACTTCTAATTCTTCTAGTATAGGTAGTCTTTAACTTACAACCACAATTGACTCCAAAATTTCTGTTAAGTGAGACAGTTGTTAAGTAAGTTTTGCTCCATTTTATGACCTTTATCATGAAAATTATTGCAGTTAAGTGAATCGCTGCAGTTGTTAAATTAGTACACGGTTGTTAAGTAAATCTGGCTTCCCCATTGACTTAGCTTGTGAGAAGGTTGCAAAAGATGATTACATGACTCCAGAACACTGCAATTGTCATAAATATATGCCAATTGTCAGACATCTGAATTTTGATCATATGACTGTTGGGATTCTGGAATGGTCATAAGTGTGGAAAATGGTGATAAGGCACTTTTTTCAGTGCCATTGTAACTTTGAATAGTCACTAAATGAATGGTTGTAAATTGAGAACTACCTGTATAATAATAACATAGAATTTGGATCAAAATAGCTTAAATTGATTTATAGTTCTAATTAGTAATTTCTCCATAGGACAAGGAATATAAATATTTTTTTATTTTTCTGGTGTTACTTTTATTAATATTAAAGCAGTACGTTTTTCCATAGCCAGAGCTACATCTACATTTCATATAAGCAGTATACTAGCATTAGTCAGTAGCCCTCGACTTCATTGACAGGTTCTTTTCCTCTGCATTAAAAAAAGACAAAAAAACTAGACACAGATAAGACAAGGAAAGAAGTTAACACAGAGTAAAAAAAGAAATTTAAGAAATTTGATTCCAAATAGAGCTTTGTTTTGAAGTGCAAAATTTAGTGAAACATCTTGTTTTGATATACAAGCGCTGTTTCAAACGCACAGTGACTTTTTCCGGTATTTTGGAGGTGTTTCAGGGTAGCTGACAGGCACTTCTACTTTTGCCTTTGACATATTCAAGGTTAGAATAGCTCTTTTTTTCAAGTTCAAAACACCTCAAAAATGCTCAAAACAACGCATTATAACTATGATTTATGATCTATGACTTATCCCTTTGTTGTATGGGGGCACAGAGCTTATGAGACAAATTCCTTGGGTGTCCAACCACACTTGGCTAATAAAGAATTATATTCTATCCTGTTCCATTTTGCTCTGAATGCTCAACATTTCAAGGGATCTCATGCTCAAAACATTTTGTACACCTGTAGTTCCAAAACTGAAAAACTTGAACTTCAGGCACATGAAATACAGGTAGTCCTCGACTTACAACCATAGTTGGGACTAGAAATTATGTTACTAAGCAAGGCAGATGTTAAATGGTTCGTTCCTGATTTTACATGCTTTTTTTGCCATCACTGATCATTAAACGAATCATTAAACCATTGATTTAGCTTGTCAGAAGCTGGCTGGGAAGGTCCTAATTGGTGATCACATGACCTGGGATGCTACAGCCACCCTAAATACATGCCAGTTGTCAAGTGCCCAAATTTTGACCACTGACCCTGGTGATGCAGTGACAGTTATAAATGCAAGGAACCGTTTA
The DNA here is from genome assembly GCA_033807585.1 of Hydrophis major. Lineage (NCBI taxonomy): Eukaryota > Metazoa > Chordata > Lepidosauria > Squamata > Elapidae > Hydrophis > Hydrophis major. Next base: position 83,919,980 of record CM066331.1, on the reverse strand, counting down.
AAGTCACTTTTTTCCTGCTGCTGTAACTTCAAACCGTCACTAAATGAATGGTTGGAAGTGGATGACTACCTGTACTTTAAAAAATCAGAACCATTAAGGAAAATTACTTAGTTTTATCATTCAATTTTATTTCTGATGAATCTTAATTATTATTTTGTTATAGATGAAATCACTGCTAGCTTTCGTAGGTTTGGACCTCTCGTGGTGGACTGGCCTCACAAAGCTGAAAGCAAGTCATATTTTCCACCTAAAGGTAATTTGTTTCAGTTTTATGAAACAGGGAAATGTTCTTCTCCTTGTATAAATACATTGTTCAGTGCTTGAAATATTGGCTTCATCTTCCTTGTCATCTATAACTTTGTCATGTATTTCTGTTCTAAGATTGAATATGCCATTGCATATCTGCAATGAAATTCTACCCATAATAATACTGTGTTTTCTGTGGTTTCATAACCATTTTTCTGGATATCCTGCAACATGGGTTGTTTGAATCTTTTGTATAATAACTATCCAGGGTGGGTAATTTCACATGAAGATATTGGTATTATTCATGATAGGGCAGTCAATAGAACATTTTTTTATCATAATGTACCATTTTCCTCAATCCTAGAATTGTATATACTAGTATATAGTATATAAGTATAATTCTGACCTTCACTATTGTAGAAACAGTGTGATCAGAGCACAGAGTGTAGGATACAAATGTTTTTGTATATTTTTCAAATATCTAAACATTTCCTTATCAGAATAATTTCAAAATAATTGTCAAAAATCTGGTACATAATAATTACTGTTAAAAACAACTGCATTTATTTCAGTAACTTTTAATGTTTAGAGCACTTTAAAAAAAAATTATTTGCAAATGAAGAATGAAAGTATCTCTTTCAATAGGTATAAAATATTTATGAATGGGAAGGTTAAAACTACCTTGATTATTTAAATGAAGCTATTAATATATTAACCTACCCTGTTTCTCCAACAATACAGCCTCCCCCAATAGGAAGTCCCAGCATGTTTTATAGGCATGAAATGAAATTAAGCCCCTCCCCCCAAATTAAGGCCTATATTAAAACACATGAAATGGGGGGAATGATGGGGGGGGCTTGCTGTTAGGAAGTACTTTTGTTGCACACCTGGATATGGTGCTGCCTGCATTGACCCCAATACAAAGTGCCCCACCAACGCCGAGGTCAACATCCAAGCCATCGCCGCCCGCCCAAAGACGCAAGGGGGGGAATTAAGTCACTCCTGAAAAGACGGCCTATCCATTTTTTCGGGGCTCAAAAAAAATAAGACCCGGCCTTATTATATGGGAAACATGTATGCTTTAGTATGCTAGTTTTATTTTTATTTTATCAGATGCCTAATATGCATTCAGTTCCTAATTCACCAGCTGATTACTAATTATCCACGGATTAGTTTCAGTATTGTCTTTTCATTAACATTTTAGCCTTTTCTGATTCTACTCATTTGCCAGGAAGAGGAGAAAGCCAGCACTTTCTGTATTCCCCAAAACACTATGAAATGTTCCTCATTTTCATCCTTTAGAAGCATAGAACATACAAGAATAACGAGGGAATATTCTTCACTCCTTTATCTAGCAGCAGCATTTCATAAGTTTTTCCAACATATTAACATTTTATCAGATTTCACTTATATATGCGAAGTGGAATTTTTGTGTTTTAGTGCAATTTTTCTTTCTGGTTATAGTATTACTGAATTTCTTCATACCATCTAATATAATCTAACTTCTTTGGTTTAGGAATTGAGAACTCCAATAAAGAATTCTTTAGTTCTCAAGGCACCCTGCATTTTGGAAGATTAAATCAGTGCTCTCTTGTGTTTATTAAAAATATTCTTGAGTGAAATATATTTTAGCAGAAGACAAGGATATGGAGTCTTTTCTATTTTTTGCCAAGGCACTAATATGAGAAACAGCTTTCAAAGTGCCTGCCAGTTGCCCATGAATGTCTGTCTGAAAGTGATAAACACTTTGTCACAACTGTTCCAGATTATTTATAACTGGCTTCTGAGCTGTCAGAATTTTAGCACCCAACTTCCAGCATAATGATTAGAAACTCTGTTAGAATTCCCAGAATTGCAAGATCTCAGCATTAGATTGGAGATTACCTCAGCTAAGAAGTCCACTATATAATATCTCAGTAAAATTCTCAGTGCTAGGTGTCCATATTTAAAGTTCATAAAATAAACACCAGAAATTGAAACTGGAATTTCTATTGTAATTCATTACAGTCATTAAGCGGGTCACCACATAACCTGACTTAATTTTATGACTGTTTTTACAATGGCCATAGCAAATCATGTGGTCAGTAAGTGAACCACAGGAACGTTAAGCAAATCCACTCTCCAAAATGGGCATTTTTTTTTTTTTGCAAAAAGATGCCGAAAACTGGCAAAAAACATTGCAAATTATGTGACTGCAGGATGCTGCAACCTGCTATAAATTCAAACCGGTTGCCAAACTCTTAAAATAAGATTGTGTGGCTGTGGGTTGGTGGGGGAGGATGGCAGTTTTACTTTCAAGGATGGGTCATAAGTAAGTTTTTAGAGTTTATCATAACTACAAACAGTCTTAAAGTGAATAATTGTTACATGAGGACTACTTGTATATGATTTATAATTTTTTCTCTGTTGGGTAATTTTCTGTTTGAAAATAATTCATCAGGCTTTCATACTTATAAGATTACTAAGGAAACAGTGACTTTTTTGTGTATTTAAACAGCAGATTACAGTGCTAGTTAATTATTATGCTAGTTTATTATGAATTTATAACATACATTAATTAGATATGTTATTTACTCTGTTAAATATGTCATAAGTAATTTCTATTATTCTAATTATTATTGACATAGTTCACAGATTATCATTTCTATTATTACGTAAATATTATGTTACTTAAAAAATCACAAATGAAATATACATAAATACATTCTTAAAGGAAAATTCTGTCCAATCTCATAATCATAGTTTATAACTTATAAATAAAACATTGGAATGATATGAATTATATAAATGATTGCACACAGATGATTTTTTAAAACTAAAACTAAAGTTAAACCAAAACAAAATAAGAGAGATGAGCAAGAAACAAAGAAAATACAGAACTACCCAATTCTTAATTTGGTTCAGTTGTCTCTAATAAGAAAATATTTGATACATAGATAATTGTGAAAGCCAGAATAAAGCCTATTACCATAAAGCCTATAAAAACTCTAGGCTGGAAAAAACTGTATCCCAGAATACCAAAGAAGTTGCTATGAGTTTTATATATGATCCTTGAGTAATTATGGAAAAATAATTAAGTAGCAGGTGAGTGGAGAACAAATCTTGTCCGTTTTCAAAAATATGAAAAAAAGGTCCAGAAATCTATAGATCATTCAATCTTATATAGGTACCTTTAGAAAATCCTAGAGCAATTAATAAACACATTCATATGTAAGAACCCTGAAAATAATGCAATAAATATATGAAGTCAACATGGTTTTACCAGGAGTATGTCTTGTCAGACTAACCTTATTTAATTATTGATTGGACAACTTTTCTTAATTATAGGAATGCTATAAACATGCTATATATTGATTTCAATTAAATATTTGATACCTCATGATTGCTTATTGGCAGGGTAGTTATAAGTGAATTGTAAAAAAAAAACTGGGGGGAAAAACTACATATAACCCTTGTTTAGCAATCAGTCAAACTGCCTCATTTAGCAACTGTTCGCAGTTACAATGGTGATGAAAAAGTAACATCATGATCATTCCTTGCATTTTTCATCTTTGCAGGTCTATAAGGTAAAGATAAGCTGAAGTAAGATCATAAATGCAATTATGTTTTCACTTAGCAATCACTTCCTTAACCACTAAGTTGCCAGTCCCAGTTGTGTTTGCTAAACAAGGACTACCTGTAATGTTATGGTTTGGAGTCAGGGATATTGTGTTTTTGAAGACATTTTGAAAATATTGTGTTGTTTTACAACCTTCATGTTATGTCTGTTATTTGTGCTGTGTTTTTTTATAATTTGTATTTACTAATTTTATTCTTTTCCTCCAAGGTTATGCTTTTCTGCTATTCCAGGAAGAAAGCTCTGTTCAAGCTCTGATAGATGCCTGTTTAGAAGAAGATGGTAAACTTTATTTATGTGTATCAAGTCCCACTATTAAGGACAAACCAGTAAGTAAAATTATAATGTAGTCATTTCTTTCAATAATTGAAACAAAATGTTCTGAAAAGGAGTTGCCTGTTCAGTTTGATGAGGGCAGTTTTAGTATTATAATCTTGAGTTTGTTTAATTTTCTTGGTGGTAGTTGTAACCTTCAAGGTTACATTGAAGGTCACCTATGTATTCAAATCTAATCATTGCGTCCATTGTATTCATTTTATGTGCACTGGGAGTCTTAAAACAATCTATCCTGGTCTTCGGTATGTGTTTAAAAATTCTTCATCTCAACAAAACAGCTGTCATTAAAATTCAAGAAGACAAAAAATTATCTCAATGTTGATTTTGCTCATTCCACTTATATATTTAAACTCTTTATGATCAGAGTCAATAAGCAATGCAACATTCTGCTGACTTAAGCTTCATATATGTTACTTTCCCCACTAGAGAATTGGGGAGATACCATACATTTGGATTGTTTAATCTGTTATATTTACACATTTTGTGGGCATCCTAAATAAATACAATAGTAAGTTGCATGTCTTTCTGCTTATCATATTATTATGCCATGCAGAAGTGAACCTCTTACACTAGCTTGAACTAATTTTTCCTACTTGCAAAACAAGTTGATATTATGATTAGCAGACATTACTGTAAAAGTAAGTTTGAAGAGATTCCAGTATGATCTATAGAAATTTATCATTTTCTAGGCAATATGTGAGACTATCTTGCTATATTGACAAAAGCTAATGTGTATTTGGTGTTCCTTAGTTAATATAATACATGTTTTTATAAAGAGGACTTCCAAAACATTCAGCCCATGAATTGATTTTGATACATATGGATAATTAAAGCATTACATAAAAGTTGTTAGTCTTAGATTAATTTTCAAAAGGCAGATTAAAAGGAAGTTGATCTTTGGAATATTTCAGGTACAAATTCGACCTTGGAATTTAAGTGACAGTGACTTTGTAATGGATGGTTCTCAACCTTTAGACCCCAGAAAAACTATTTTTGTGGGAGGAGTTCCACGACCCCTTCGAGCTGGTGAGTAAAAATATTAAAAGCCAGCTGACTGTGAAAAACTTCTTAAAGCTTGATACCTAGTTTTATTTAGGGTATTTCAAAGACTGAGTTCTACTTCGCTTCTTTTTATATATTTGCTATTTTAAATTGCAATTGAATGGAGCCAACTGGGTACTCTTCTTTCTATCTCTTATATTTCAAAATTTATCCAGGATGATTGGGAGATCTTCTCAAACCAGCTATTACCAAGGTTTGAAGCTCAGAAGTGAACATTGCAATCCTATCTATTTATCCTTATAGAAAGGATTATGGTTTTCTTCACCAAAGGAGTCCTTCCAGTTACCATAGGAGTATTTAAAAAAAAACCTGAAAGCACTGTCAATATCCAGTGAAGAAGAATTACTACAGTCCTCATATAATTAATATTTAAGTCTTTCTCTGGAAATATCAGATTATTTTAAATAAAAATCCTAATAATTCTTGCTACATATTTCAGTATTCAATTCAAATTTACAAAGTGCAGTTCTTTAGTATGTCTCAAGTCCCCATTTTTTTGGACTGAATATTTTAAATAGGAAGCATTCCAGAATCTTTCATAATGTGACATATTTTTTTGACATTGCCTTTAATATTTTTCTCTACTTCAAAAATTGTCCTTTTGAACTCTATAAGCGTAAACCAACTTCTTCATCTTTAAGGACTGATAGAATTTATACATACTGTTGTTGAAATAGCCCACGAGTGTCAAACTCACGACGTCACATTGCCATCACGTGTTTCATGACGTTTTTCCCATTAGGGAAAATTCCCTAGGGTGGGCCTGGTCTGTGTGTGATGCATCTGGCCCACAGGCCGCCAGTTTGACATCCCTGAAATAGCCTAATCCTTCATTTTCCTTTGTCTTCAGCGACTTAACCGGGAAGAGCATAATGCAAATGTTGATGCTACTTTCAGATTTCATTAGAAAAATCTAAGATAGGATTCTGAATGTTCTGTACATACAACAATAGTAGTCTTTCATTTAAAATGATGGCAAGTTTTGACTGATAGTTTGAATTCTTCAATCTTTGTCCATTTTTTAAAATGTATCTTTTAACATAATGAAAGAGGTATCAGTTGAAAACCAATAAAATAAATTAATGTTTCCCAGATTGGTTTCTCTTTTTTAATATAAATTTTGTTTTTAAAAATTGCCTTGAGATTATTTTTTGTTAGTTAAGGAAATATATAGTGTTTGGAAAAGATTTAAATAATTTAAGAAGTAGAATTATTTTTAAGAAGACAGTTTTCACTAAAATAGTTTTTGTTGAGTGTTATAATCCAATTGATCTTTAATTTTATGCATTAGCAAATTTAAATTTAATGATTGTAACATGAAACTTGGAGAGAAATTAAAATGCCAATGAGAGCCAGTTTGGTGTAGTGGTTAAGTCTCAGGATAGACACTGGGAGACTGATTTCTTGTCCCACCTTGGACACAAAGCCAGCTGGGTGACCTTGAGCCAGTCACTTTCTGTCAACCATAAGAAGGAAGCAATGGCAAACCACTTCTGAAAAGTCTTGCCTAGAAACCTTGCAGGGACTTCTTCAGGTAATCTCTGAGAAACTGTTACAATTGAATGGAAGGAGGAAAAAATCTGATATATTGCTTATGGCAACTTTATCCCTTATCTGATGCTATAATTTGGAATCGTGCTTGTAAACAATGCCTCAGATTTTTTAAATTTTATTATTAAAATTTATTAAATTATTTTAATTTTTCTTCTTTGACCAAAAACCTATACATTGCTTCCTCCTGAGGCTGTTACTGTTATCAATAACTGTTGTGACCAGTGTTATTGTTTGTATAAAAGGGCTTTCAGTGACATATTACAGATTGGAGCAGAGAATGTGTAAACTGATTTTGTTCCTCTCTGTATAAATTATATATTGTGAATCTGTATATTTGAGCCTTGCAATCACATTTAATTTAAAATATAATTTCTGTACTACATTTATAAATTTAACTCCAAATATGTATTTTTCTCATGTCTTAAGCAACAATGACTATGCGTACCATACATATTGCAGACTTCATCAGCATCTAGAATAAAAAGGGCAGGTTTTTTTTATTCCATGTAGAATATTAAGAATATACCTAATTGGATTTCCAATCTATTAGCTCTTGATAAATCCAAAATAATCCAGATTAATATAGTTACCAATCATTGAGTGTAATCTATTGACCAATAATGACATGCATATTTTATCATCTTGGTTCACTAAAGGGATAGGTGTATATCAGGAAACGCCTGTATGATACCTCCTGTCTTTGGGAATGATTGCAGATATTCCTTAAACACTACTCATTCAGTGATCATTCAAAGTTTACAAGCACACTAAACAAAGAGACTATCTGCCTTCAAAGTTGTAGCCATTGCAACCTCTCTGTGGTCATGTGATTGCAATTTGGGCACTAGACAAATGGTGTGCATTTACAATGGTCACAGTGTCCCATCGTCACATGATTGCTTGTGACCTTTATTAGGAAAGTTAACAGGAAGTCACAGGTCACCATCCAGTAATATTGTGGTTAACGGGCTATGGTTATTCACTTAATAATTGCAGCTGGAACTGGTGAACTGACATTGTAAGTCTGGCATGGCCACATGACTTTTACATTATGACCAATGGAATTGCCAGTCACACCTATGGTCAGTAATTGAGAATTACTTCTACTGTTATTCTAAAAAAGGTCAAACTGAGACTTTTTTCAAATAATTAGTTACATCTATTTATTTAGACTATGTGCTGTATACAACCATCTACTACTATCAAATATTGTCAGAAACACTGAAATGTTATTTCTTTTACTATAATCCAGTAATAAAACAACATGCTTCAAAAGAGAAACTTTCCTTATGCATTGGCTAATACTTTAGCTTTTGTCTCAATATTTGTAACATGTTTAATTAGTGGCCTTCTTTGCTATTTTATTTGTAACTGTTTCTTTTAAATTTTGTCGATTGTCCATTGTATAAATAATTGTAATAATGTTTATATTTAGTCCTTTTATATTGCTTTCTCAGATGTACTTTTAATTCTATCTTCTACTTTAAATTGGTCTTTTTAACCATAGCTGATTGCTATGATAGATTGATTGATACATTGCTTTATTCTAATTCTATTTGATTATTTAAAATCAGCTCAAGATTTTTTAAACATGGGATACTAAATTTAATGTACCTATTCTATTTTTATTAATAGGGCTATGTATCTCATAGTATTGTTTTTTAGTTCAAGCCATTTAGGGAGAAACTTTGGAAGTGGTGGTAATAATCTCCTCCTTGGATATTTGGTATCCAAATTATATTTTATATTTAGATTAATTATCTCAATTAAACATACAATCCAAAAATGTATTTAAATACTACTTATTATTACTTCTAATTGTTGAAATTGCAGTATAACTGGATTTTTTGTTATAATAGTGTGCTGATAATAGCATTCTTTTCTTATGGTTAATCAAATTTTGATGTATAAATTGTCTCTTGTGTGATAAGCCAGAGGTGTTCTGTATTAGATTTCTTGGGGGTTTACTCCATGTTCAATTTGAGGAAGGTCTTTCTAACTCTTTTTGCCCCCTCTTACTGCTCTCAATGTTTTGTAGTTAATGGAAGACAATTGAGGGATCAGGTTCCTAAGAAATAAGTAAAAACAGTAACTGAATAGAAGTGCCAGAGATTCTGAAGATTAAATTTATGGCCATTTCACCATATTCATGTTCTCTTATAGTTGAACTAGCTATGATTATGGATCGTTTGTATGGAGGCGTCTGCTATGCTGGCATTGATACAGACCCAGAGTTAAAGTACCCCAAAGGTGCTGGTAGAGTGGCTTTCTCCAATCAGCAGAGCTATATTGCTGCTATTAGTGCACGCTTTGTCCAGCTTCAGCACAATGACATCGATAAACGGGTAAGTGAAGCATCTTTAATTGGCTTAACTCTGCAGACATGTTGCATAGATGCCTGGTGAAGTTGGACCATTCATTGATCTATAATCCAGGATTATCCAATGTGACTAATAGTTGCTTTACAGAGGCTATGATATAAATTAGTACATTTTTCAAAAATTCTTTTTTTTTTAATTTTATTGGTTTTTAAAAACAAACATAAACAAACAAAACATAAAAACATCAAGCTCTCTTCCATAGGTGTACATACAGTGTGCCGGTTGGTTTACAGATTGTTTTGTGCTTCCATTTCATAGTCTTCGATTACAATTACATTGCATATGATCTCATATTGTCAATCAAAAATTAAATACCTTAGTATCATTATTAATCAATCATTTGACTATACTTTTATTCATTCATGTTTTACAAGATAATCATAATTTACTTAGTTTGTTTTATAACAGTTCACATTATCACCCCAAATCTATCCTAAAATCATTTTGTAGATATAATAAGAAAAAAGTACATCTTTATATATTTATTATTTTCTAAAAGTCTATGTATTTCATTACTGTATTTATTGTCTAACCATTGATAGAAAAGATCCCAAATTTTATAAAATTGTTTATCCTCTTGTTCTCTAATTTCAAATGTCAATCTACTCATTTCAGCACATTCCAATATTTTCTTAATGATTTCCTCCTGTGATGATATTTTCTCATTTTTCCAATTTTTAGCAAATACAATCCTAGCTACTGTTAATACATTTACAATCAGGTATTTCAAGTCTTTACTATATATTTCAGGTAGAATTCCCAATAAAAATATCTCTGGTTTCAAATCTATATGCTTTTTTGTCATTAGATCAATTTTGCTGGGGTGGTCTCTTTAATATATAAAACCACTCCTCTTTTCTTACATTGTGTCAAGGAAGTAAATATTTTCCCTAATTTTGGCTGTACCAACAATTGTTCATATTGTTTTTTAATATATACTTCTTGTAGACAAATTATATCAAATTTTAATTTCTCTAAATTATGAAAGGTTTTCCTTCTTTTGATGGCTGAGTTAAGTCCATTTATATTAATTGTAATCAATTTTTTCTCTTCCATGGTTATATTTTATAGTTAGGTTTAGCAGCTCTCGTAGATCTTAGTTCACGTTGTTCTTTGGCTTCCACCTTTCCACCTACTGCATCTTTTTCTTTTTCAGTCGCCATTTGGCAGTCCTCTTGGAATTCAATTAGTGAGATCTCTTTTTCTGCCTTTTTCCTTCCCAAAAATTCTGTATAAAATAATTCCACTTTCTCAATTGAGTCAATTCTATGTCTCTGTTCTTGCCATGTGAACATTAAACCTTCTGGAATCAGCCATCTATAATTCACCGCTTTTTAAAGTAGCATTTTAGTCAGGAATCGGTATTCTCATCTCTCTCACTCTTCTGGGTATTTGTTTCAAGACCACAATCTCCTTGTCTTTGTATTTCAATGTTTTCTCTTTTGCCACTTGCAATATTTGCATTTTAATGGCTTTCTTTGTAAATCTAATGTGAACTTCTCTTGGTAGGCTATTTCTCATCGCATATCTTGTGAAAACTCGATAAATCTCATCTATTCCATCCATCATCTTCGAATTATTTCCAAAGCTTCAGCCAGTATTTCTATCATTATCTCAGCTAAGTTTTGTCCTTTTTCTTCCTCTACATTTTGAAATCTAAGATAGAATTCTGATCTATCCATCTCCCATCTCAACATACCATTTTTATCTTGTTCAACCATTGTTAATCTATTATCAATATTTCCAATCTTCTTGTCTCTTTGTTTATCTTCTTCAATTTTTTGGAATCTCTCATCATACTTCAATATCATTTGTTGGATGTTCTCCACTTTTTCATCGGCTTTCCCTGTTCTTTGTTCAATGTTCTTTGTTCTTTGTTCAATGTTCTCTGTTCTTTGTTCGATGTTCTCCATTCTCTTTTCAATATTCTCTGATCTTGCTTGAATATTTTGAATTCCTTGCATAATCATCTGCAGAGTCACTTTTTCTTGTTCTTTTTCTTGCTTTAACATTGTCTGTATTGAACATTGTCCTCCAGATGGTGAAGAGGAAGAAGTAGAAGTTGAAGAATCAGGAGCTGTAAATTTCCTACTCATTTTAAGCAATTCAAAATATTCAGGTTCTTCTAAACCTTAATCCAATTGTGAAGTAACCAATTATAGTTCAAAATAAAAATAGTAGAAAAAAGAAGCCCAATAATAAGAAGAAGAAGAAAGAAAAAAGAAGGGAGGACATTTCTTCAGGTTCTTGTATACAATCAATAGTTAGATGAAGAAAAAGGCTTAAGAAAAAAAAGGAAAAGGAAAAATTCTTCAGGTTCTTCAACACCTTAATCCAATTGAAAGGTCTCAAATAGAAAAAAGTACATAAGAATAGACTAGAAAGGTAGATGAAAAAACAAAAATACCAGGAAAAGGGGGGGGGAGGCTTTTAAGGCTTTCCCTTTAAAATAAAAAGCAAACAATGAAATTGGACTTCCAAAGAAAAAAAGAAAAACAAAGACAAGCTCCAACAAAGCCAAAAACCCACATAGTTATTACAAAAATAAAAAAGAAATACCATAAAGCTGGTGAGGAGGGATTGCACAACTTAGCACAACTTAGAAAAAGTAAAAAGAGTACACTGCACTTTGTTTAATTATCCAAGGCTCTTATTATAGCTCTCTTCTCCAAAAACGTATCACCTTTTTTCCCCCTAGGTTTCAACACCAGACTCCAGCTGTTGATAGAAACCCAGAAGAGCACCTGCAATAATACTCTCCCATGCTGTTCCTTCTATCTTATCAAATAGCAATGTCCTTGAAAAAGAGTCTCAGTTCTTTCTTTCTCAGCTTTGTCTGGTCACAGGGAAATAGAATATTTTCAAGCCTCTAGTTGGCAGTGTTACAAAGTTTCTTTGCTCTCACTTTCCCCCTCCTTTTCCGAGCAGGATATAATAAGAATTAATATAAAAAAGAAAGAGATATTTTTAAAAAATGAAATAACCAAAGGGAGCCTCTAGCCTAAAATATTACAAAATCAAAAAGGAGAAGAAAAAAAAAGATATAAACAAAAAAAACAGTCCAGTTTCAAAATACAAGGTAATATATAGAAAATCCAGCAATGAAAAACAACAACAACATTACTTTGACATTCCTGTTTAAAATCGCCGCTTAATCACTTCTGTCAAAACTTTTACAGATTCTTTCTTTTCCTTAGGGTGTTCTTTCAGATCTTAGAATAAAAAAAAGTTCTCACCAAACCGGCACACTCTCTTTCTGTTCTCTTCCCTTTCGGAGCTGTCCCAGCTTCAGCAGCTTTAATGGCTGCCTCTTTGCCACTGGCAAGAAGAGCTTCTCCTGGATCTACCAGGGACTTTGCGGTATCCCTGGGATCGACAGGATGCGCTCTTCACTTTCACCGTCTCTTCGGGACGGTTTAGATCCGATAGGACCATCCAGGAGCAAAGGTATCGGCAGCGATCTCAGACCTCCAAGATCGCATGCTGTATCATCGCGACGTCAGCTCCGCCCTCTCACATTTTCCAAAAATTCTTTCGAACAGGTAGGAGTACATGTTTGATCATAATATCTAATATGTTTACAAGAAAAATAAAGCAGTATGAGAAAGGAAAAACTTCTAATAGAGTATTAAGGGTAATTATATTTTAACATGGAACATACTCAAATATGCCTAATAGTTTTGCAGATAGTTCTCCCTTTCTGTCTATTTGTTCAGCATCCCTTTGAACTTATAAAATAAAAATAAATAAATAAATAAAAACTAGTCTTACAACTGGTCCTCAAATTAGTGGCCATCACAGCACTTGGCTACTGTCATGCATTTATGATGGTCACAGTGTGCCACAGCCCTGTGATTGCCTGTTGTGACCCTCACAACCAGCTTCCAATAAGCAAAATCAATGGAAAAGCTGGAAGAAGTCACAAGTTATGGTCATATGACATTGTTCTTATTGACCCATGGTGATTCGATTAAAGACCATAGCTGGAACTGATGTCATAAGTCAGCACAGTCCATGACATCACACAATAACTGCACCACTTAGCAAATGAGTTGCCAATCCCAATTGTCATTAAATGAGGAATATCTGTATAGGCCTTTCCATTCCAAATCTTAATGACTTTAAACTTGAAAAAAAAGAGATGCTAAACATTCCTTGTAATAGGGAAAGAAATGACAGTAATATTTTAACAATGATTAAATTAAAGGCAGAATTTATTTGGCAATATACATAACAAAGACTAGGCTTTCCTACAAATACTGTGAAATATGGAAATTTAGCTGTGATTCTGAGCTCGAAATGCTGGAATTAATAGCTAGAATTTTGATACCAAGAGAATTGCTGCAGGATGGATAGCAAGGCGAGGAACTCTTGCCCATTTTTCATTCTTCTTGTTCCCTGATCTGAAAGAGATAACTGCAATAATATATGACCCCGATACCTCTCCTCTTTTCCACATGTTTGTTATTTATATTTTTATATCTTCTAAATGAAAAGCTTCCCTATTTCACTCAATGAATTGTATTCAAGTGTAGCCATCAGCTGACAGAACTGTATATTCCCACCACCACCACCATCTCCACCAGCTTATGTCTACAGGGTCTGTGCCATAACAGACTAACAATTTACAAAATAGTGAAGTCAGTTATTTTTTTCTGATATAGCTTTTTAAATTTTCAAAAGCATGATATGACAAGATATACCAATTAAAATTACTACTACTATAATCAGAGTGAGGAGCCGGAGAATGTTGCGGGTCCCATCCTTTAGAGAGATGCACGTGGTCGGACCCAGAAGAAGGACCTTCTCCATTGTGGCCCCTCTCTCTGGAATATCATCCCCCCAGAGATTAGAATGGCCCCCGGCCTGGGGAACCCAGAGCAGGATTAAATGGCTCATGTGAGGTGCTGGTGCCGGAGCAGGGGGTGGGAGGTGATTTTATTATATTTATTATATCACTTTTATTAGTTTTATTGTTTTTATATGAGATTTTACATTCTGTAAGCTACGTTGAGTCACCATGTGCTAATAGGCAGCAATATAAATTCCCTAAATAAATTTTGTGTGTGTGTGTGTGTGTGTGATGTCTCAAAGCTGAAAAACCCTTTCTCTTTGTTTTAAAGCTAGGGCATTCTGGCTCTTGTCTGTGTGAGAGGTTGCACTAGAGCTCTTGGGGGTTCTACTGAATCCCAATGTGCAAGGCTCATTCCCAGATGCTCTTTATTTACCGATACTGACTCTGTACCTGTCTCCTTTAACAGGTGGAAGTAAAGCCATACGTGCTTGATGATCAGATGTGTGATGAATGCCAGGGTACTCGCTGTGGTGGAAAATTTGCCCCGTTCTTTTGTGCCAATGTTACCTGCTTGCAGTATTACTGTGAATACTGTTGGGCGAGTATTCATTCTCGGGCTGGACGAGAGTTCCACAAGCCGCTTGTGAAGGAAGGAGGTGACCGGCCACGCCATGTGCCCTTCCGTTGGAGCTGAGGTCCGGGCTGAAGGCCAGCAGTACTGGAGTCAACTGGATTGAAGGGGAAAGGAGTGATGCCTCAGGGCTTTTGTGTTCTGGAAATCTGTGCATTCATCCTTGACTTTAATGAAGAGATGGGTCCTTTTATTATGATGATGGTTATGATTATAATGATGATTATGATTATTTACAGTCACATTACTGAACACTATGTCCAGTATAATACAAGCCTAGCAGAGTGTAACTGTACTGATTTTGCACTTTGATTCACACAAACATCTGCTTGGTACCTTAATTTCTCACCTGAGACTTATCACGGCTAACAATAAGTAGACTGCTATGGTCATCAGCCTCCATTAGGTTGGTGTATATGTGATTAAGGTTTTTTTTTTAAATTATGTACTTTTATTTTAAAACTGGAGCATGCACTTATTTTCAGAAACTTTGATTTGCCCCTAGCACATGATTTACCAAAGGTAACACTCACAAGTAGGTGACAGATGTAGCAAAAATTTACAATGGATATTCAGCAATCATTCAGAGTAGGAAAACCCTAAACAATCTTTAGTTGCTCTCTATTTTTACTGAAAAGGATGATACCTCATAAGCCGGATCACATTTTCTCCACCCCCATCCCCCCATCCCTTTTCTGTTTTGCTGAGGGTTTCCTATTTGTTTAGGCCTTTTAGTGTTATGTAAATGTATGCTGCAATAGCTTTTGCTGCTATTAAGATGGTATTACTAATACCACATTACTCTATTCAAGCTAGGGTATCATTTAAAAAGATAATTATGTCATTTAAAACAGTGATGGCTGCTGAAAGAAGATCAGTAGAGCATTCAGAAAGCTTCCAAGGAAGGTCAATAGTTTTGACTGCATGTTTAATCAGGTTGACGCATGCAATAATTTTTTTTATAGATGTCTAATACAAAAATCTGCCCACAGTGCACCAATTAAGATTCTATGTAGGCTGCAAAGTACTCAATAAAATAATTTAAAACACACACACGCATATACGCACAGGTTACTGACTGGAGGAAGGCATGTCAAAGTCTATGTAGATGCTTCTGAAGTTAAAATCAGCCCAAAGCCGTATCACCTATATCATGACAAGATTAAAAAAAAAAGAATAGATGTAGAAATATCCTTAAGCAGATTTGTGAATGATAGACGAAGTACTTTGCAGTGCTCTGTTCTATATTGTGCAATTTATTTTATATAGTAAAGTGATTATGTCTAGTACTGTGATCAAACTAACTGTTTAAGCCTTTATGTCTACCATTCACACTCTTTTGAAAGTTCAACCACAGACACAAATACATATGCACACTTACAAAATAAAATTTGAGCTCTTAGTTCCTATCTCATAAAAGCTTGCACTATTTATGTAGCTGCAGCCCAGGAAACCAAAGAGCTCACAATAGCATATGTAAATTACCAGCTTTGACAGTGGCTGATAAACGGGGCACATTTTTGATTGGGAATAGCGGTGCTAAAGAAATGTCTGCATACAAAAATTAACTTGGGTATGATATTTAATTTCTTAAATCCTGGATGTATCCTGTGAAGCTTGAACATATTTGAAACCTATATCTGAATAGTGGACATTTTTTTAGCATATAATATGGGGCTACAAGGCAAACACATAAACACATATTAGTGTGCTATTTATGAAAATGTGACAATGTGTACATTATTTTTCTGGGTTTTCTGTGGGTTTGTTCTCTCCCCCCCACCCCATCCCTAGTTTTGGAGGTCTGGGGACAGTCTGACTGGATATCGCGCCGCATAGTAGATGTTGAAATGTCCCCATTTTGAGTGTTGTGCTGGCCTTGTTAATGTTGTAACTTTCTACATTTTCTTTTAGTATTTGGTTGGAATTATTGGCGGGGGGGGGGGGGGGAGAAAATCTTTCTCTGTTGAAAAAAAAATAGTTTTTTACTGGTTTAAAAATATTCATTCTTCTTGGAATCGCAATTTCTCCTGGGCATTTTTGTGATATTGCTTTATCTAGCCCAGCAATCTATTTTGTTTTGTTTGGGGTTTTCGTCTTCTTTTCCCTTCTTTTTTCATCTATACAAGATTTGTTATGCACTACTTTTTGTAACTAGACAGTTTTCAATAGTTGGCAGATTATTCTTTTTTAAAGAAAAAAGGCATGCTTTCTGACTGACATGATCTTTTGCAATACCTCAATTTTGAAATATAGGAAAGAAAATATTTTCTAAGTAAGTTTATTCAGAAAAAAATATATATTAATTTAATTCTGTGAGGAAATGATTTAACAGATGGGTAACTTTATTTTTTTCATGCTTATTTGCGTTTTTGAAAATGAAGAAGTTAGAGCTTTATAACTGTATTGAAGATCATAGCTATCCTACCGAAGTCTACCTAATTATGTGAAACAATTAAACATTTATGAAGAAATATCTCTTTTCCACATACAAACATAGTTGGAAAGAAAGGCTTTGAAAAGGGGGGAAGAGATGATGGAAGTTATGTAAAATGATTAAAATGAGTACAGCAAGGAAATTTAAAAACAAACTGCTTTGGTGCTGGAAGTTGTGAACAGAAGGTGAAAAACCTGTTTTGCCCTTAATTTGTATATTTATAATCAAGCGATTATGCACGACTGACCAGAATTGTGAGAGTTCTTCTGTTTGTATTTTTTAAAGATAATTTTTAGTTTATTAAATTATAACAAGTCCCCTTTTGTTTTGTAAATGAATGTGCCCCCCCCCCCCGGTTGTTAATATCTTACCCCATTATTCTAAGAGGGTCCTTCCAGAAAAGAAGTTATTTTTTAAAACAAAATGTTCTGAGCTGTAACTGGATGAAGGAGCCCCTGGGTACCACAGGCCCACTTGTGGCCTTCCCTTGATGCGAGACTTGAACTAGTCGATTTTCTTTTGAAAGCAACTTAACCTCGACTATCTGTTGTTATGTGCAATACTGTTTGTACTGTTTGTATAAAAAAGAAAAAGAAAAGAAAAAAGGCATAAATCTTTATTGCAAATTTATTTTCATTGCAAACTTTAGACATTGTGATTCACTAAGATCATTTTTCTACTGTCAAATATGTACCTTTTCTTCATGCTGGTATTTTTTCAATAGTAATGTAGCCTTTGTACTGAGACAGATTTTCATTGTTATTTTTAGAAAGATTTTTTGCTAAGAGAAATTTAAACATTGACATATTTTTCATTTTTATTTCTGATTTTCTTTAAGGAATGCTTTCTCAACCATTAATATAGTTGTTTCTGGGAGAGACTTTCATATCTGGTCAATGTCATTAATATTATTTTGTATTTTTACTTGGAATAAATTAATTTTATGATGCTAATTCTTTAAAAGTTTATTTTTTTCATTTTCAGTTATTTTTGAAGCTAAAAAACCTTTGTAATATTGTTACTAAAGTGTCTAGTTTTTTGAAATGCAAAGCTTTATGTATTAACTTGCTGATGTGGTTTACAATGGTGTGAAAATGGTTGGATATGTGAAATGATTGAAAAACTGTAATGAATAATTGGGCAATAAAATTACAGAATGAAGCAGGAAAATGATGTGATATTTTTTAGAAGCTTTTTCCTTTATCAGAATGATTTAGGAAGACAATAGGGATGTCACAGTACCAGTTCGCTGTCTAGATTTGTACAACACCAATGTTAATAAAACACTGTTGCTGTTGTAATTCACTCCAATCTGTAGAAATAGCAGGTCTACAATCTTGGCTGTTTAGCATCCTACCAATTTGCTTCCTCACCATTACCATGGGCACATCCAGTACTGTTGCACAGTGGGTGCAAAGGTGAAAAATATAAATGGAACTACGCAGCATTAAGGCTTGGCTAAGTCACTTCCACTTCACCCAACCAACCATCCATCCTCTTTTTTGTTTTTTTGAACTATTCCCTTTTAAATCTCTCCCAAGTGGCTTCTGGGTGATCTGCCATGCTTTTATTTATTTATTAAACCTGTCCTTCATGCTGCATTTCCCTGCGCCTCTTTACATGGTAATTCAGAACAAATGGAGGAAATTGTATAGTATCTCCATAATGTTACAGTGTACCATACAGTGTAAGTTTCTCATAGTTAGTGCTATCTAATGCATGTATAGGAACCCTTATTACCTGATCTAAGCACTTTTTTTCAAGCTGCTTGTATATTTCTCCCTTTCTTGTGTTAGGCCTCTTATAGCATAAGAGCAGCATCCATTGCTGCTATAAAAAATAACACTGCATCGTTTTTTGTAGTTCATCTCCACCTTTGCCTGTCCTACCATTTACTGCAATACTAGCAAAACTTCTGTGTGGAAGCTGGATACTGTTATCCCTTCCTTTAGATCAATGTTTCTCAGGATTGGCAACTTGGTGGACTTTAACTCCCAGAATTCTGGAGCTAGCTTGGCTGGGGAATTCTGGAAGTTGAAGTCCCCACATCTTCAGGTTGCCAAATTTGAAAAACCTTGTTTTAGATCCTGCAACTCAAACTGGTGTTACCTAAACAGACAACACAATAGCCTTCTCCAGATATATCAGTCGTCAGATTTCATCTGTTTTTAATGAGGATTTAAGCTGAATGGAAGCTATCCCTTGATCTCTTGTGGAAATATCTGGAGTTGGCCTTTGTGAGCTTTTTGTAAGTAATGTACAGGCAATTTCAAATAGTAAAATTTAGACTCTTATCTAGGTTCTATGGTTGGAACATATACAAATTGTAAAAGCATAATACAGTAGAAGTAAAGGGGAAATTTTTCAAATTCCTGCAAGAATGGAATGAGGTGAGTGTGCGCTTACACTCCTGCCTGCACACTTGCCTTGTAGGAAGGCAGGGTTAAAAGAAAATTGTATTACAAATATGCAGTTATTACAGATTTCATTATCTTTGTTAGAATAGTACAAAAATACAGTGCTTTACTGGGAGAAAATCTCCTATGTTAATATTTCAGTATTGTGACATCTCTACTTGCAAGATATGAGTGAAAGATTAGTCACAGATTGGTTTTTTTAAACTATTTTTGTTAAACCTGCCTTTTATGTAGTTGCTTTTTACACCAGTTTGTATAATGTCAGCATTCCTTTTTTTCACTTAAAAAGTTCTCTTAATTTCTACTGTTGTAGTATTTCTGTCTTAACATAGAGTCTGTTCTAATATTATGCTATGATTTACTCCTGAATAGGAGAAGAGCAAGAGCTGTTATGTTATTCTGCACATTTTATACTTATTTAACATTGTTTAGCAACAAATAGATATTCAGGGTGCTAATACAGGAAAATTATTTCTGCTTTTTTTTTTTGCTGGTTTGTTTCTGGATGTTGTTTTGTTGGGGTATAAAGTATTAGGTATTTGTAATTTGCTGTCTAAAATAATGGAGATGAGTGTTCACAGCTAAGATCTCTGTACTTGTTTTTTTTTCCAACTGACTAATTTTCAGTGTACCATATCTTTTATTATATGTTCTCTTTAGACTGGTTTTGCCAGGAACCCTAAAAGGCTTTTACCTTTTATTTTTTACTTTTTTGGCTTGGACTAATGCTTTGTATGGAACTGCAGTACTGTGACTAAACATGAAGCTCCACGCTGCTATTGCTTACAACTGCTTCAACTTTGTAGTTTGGAATTAATTTTTTTTCTGTAATAACTTATTAAATCTAGTTGTATGAAGTATGGAAACTTGTCATCCTTTGAATATTTTTTAAAAAAAAGCAACGGGGAAGATACAATCGAATTTAGAAATTGGACCTTTAAAAAACACACACCTTTGGCTGCACGTTACACTTTAACAGAGCACACATTTAAATAGTGTTTTAATTATCATTTTACGTATCGCCAGAATTCATCCAGAGCATTTGACACCAAAGCGTAGTTGCACAAGTGCAAAAGGCACAGTATCTACTTACTACTGGTAGGATCCTAAAAGATTGTCACCAGTATCTTATCAAGCGCAAGATTACAATCATTTTTGTTCTCATTTCTTTGGGTCAGATGAATTGTGTACATTGAGATAAAACATCAAGTGTGTTTGTTGGAAGAGGAGGAAGATGGCATACTGCAATTTTGCAATTGCTGGGAAACATCATTCTGTTCTTCCTCAGCCATGTGACTTATGTGATTTATGACCGTTGTTCAGAATTACCACCTTTGTAGCATCCCCAGGATCATGTGATCAAAATTCAGATGCTTGGTAACTGGTTCATATTTATAACAGTCTCACTGTATCCCGGGGTCACCTGATCCCCTTTTGCGACCTTCTGACAAGCAAAATAATTGGAGAAGTCTGATGCCCTTAACAGCCGGGTAACTAACTTGTTAAAATTGCAGTGATTCACTTCACAGCTGTGGCAAGGAAAGTTGTAAAATGGGGCAAAACTCCTTTAACAAATGTCTCACTCAACAAAAATTTTGGACTGAATTGTGGTTGTAAGTCGAGGACTGCCTGCCCTTTTGCCCTTTTCAGTCTTTTCAACACAGCCTGCAATTCTCAGACAAGACACTTTCGCCTGAGGTTTTGCAGTTCCAGCCCAGACTCTAATCCATCAGACTGCAAATCAAATCCGACTGTTATTCACTCTTGATTAATATCCTGGAATTGCTTCAAAACCGTTGCTGATCCGTCAAATTTTTAATTAAAATTTTCAAATTAAGTTTATGAGACAGCATTTTTTCAAAGGCTTCGCAAAGAGCTTTATCTCATTTTTTGTAGATGTTGTAAAGACAAACAGTTCTTTAAAAAAAAAAAAAAAAGGCATACATAAATAACAAAACATCCACAGAGAAAACTTGATTAAGATTTCCCAGAATATAAAGTAATAAAAAGGAATTTTCCCATCAAAAGTTAAAAAAAAAATAAGGCTTTGCAAAAACTAATAAAAACAAAACTCATATAGTAAAATCCAATATAGGTATAAATCAAATTGAATAGCTTTCACTACCAGAGAGTGAGTTTTCTCACCACTGGCTTCCTTGCTGTGAAAGAGTGAAAATAATTTAGAGTTCCAAAGTAAACAGTAAGAAAGCGGAAAAACTTTATAAAAATCCAGTAAGGGATCTATAGGATAGAGCAGCCTACAATCAATCAGTTCAAATGTAGATCAAAAAGTAAGAAAAGCTTTAAAGCATGGGTGTCAAACTTGATTTTATTGAGGGCTGCATCAGGGTTGTGTTGACCTTGGGGGGCCTGGGTGGGTGTGGCCAGCTTGATGTCACTTGTGTCAGCGCTCCATTTCCAGCTGCGACAGCCTCCTGCAACCCTCGGCTTCAGTTTCACTGGGAGAGGCACCGCAGGCCGGTCCTTCGTTGATTCCAGGCAGCCCTCCCCCCCCGGGCCTTGATTTTGACACCCCTGTTTTAAAGAGTACAATTAAAACAGGGTCATGCTTGAAAAAACAAACAGTTGAAGGGAAGAGATGATAAAAGATGCACTGGCTCCTACTGAGAATTATGATCATCAAGATCCCTCTTTGTGAGTTGTCAACTATTCCATTCATTTATCCAGTGAAGAAAGACTCCTGGGCGATTGTTTTGTGAAGAATATACTTTACTGGAGCTTAAATGGTTACAAAAAGGTAGTGAAGCTGGGTCTGGCGTTTTTGGGTGCAAACAAAGCCATTAACCTTCCATTTTCCCTGGCCATCCTCAGGGGTGGGATTCAGCCAGCTCAGACAAGGGATGTTAAATTTACATCTGGTTCGCCAAACTGGTCGTTGAACTGACCGGCTGGCCCCGCCCTCCCCTCCCAGGAGCCTCCATGTGGCCCATTTTGGATGCAGGTAAGTGCAGGGTCCACGTGAAGGCTCTGGGAGGGCAAAAACCAGCCCTCTTGGAAGTTCCAAAAGTCCAGAAACGGGCCTGTTTCTGGCTTCTGGAACCCAGGGGAGATCATTTTCGCCCTCCCAGAGTCTCGAGGGAAGCCTCCGGACTCTGGGGAAGGCAAAAAAATGGCTCTTCTGGAAGTTCTGGTAGGCCACGCCCACTATGGCCACACCCACCCATCAATCGTGCAGAGAACCAGTTGTTGGGATTTTTGAATCCCAACCCTGGCCGTCCCCCGTATTTTCAACAGTCCAATGATGTGCTGGTATATTATTTGAGTAGCAAGACTTCGGTTTCACGGCCTTTTCTGCTTTTTTGCTTTGCACTTGGATGGGTAACCTTGGCTAGCAGATGTTCCCCATTCCTCCGCCAGTGTGCTTTGCTTTCCGTTCCCCAGCTCCCCAGCTCCCCAGCTCCTGCCTGCATTCCAATCCTCTTCACTCCCTGCCCTCCCCCTCCCCAATTGCTAATGTGAGGCTGTTGGCTTTGCAAAGACTGGCTTGGGGAATGGCAGCCATGACACCTCTGAAGGTACACTGTTGTCCAAGGGTTGTTCTGGGTCATTCCTAGTGCTCCCATTCGAATCCAGGGAGCATAAGCCATCAAATAACCATCTTTAGTGGCTTAATCAGCTACTTAGCGGCGGGAGAAATAAAATCACCTGCTGCTCAGCACACTATTTGGGGAGAGGGGTGGAATAATTCAGCTGTTTATTATGAAAATACAGATTGTCCTTAACTTATATCCCCTTGTGACTCACTTAACAACCAACTTGCTTAAGGGAGTGAAATTCTGGTCTCAACTGTGATCATAAGTTGAGGACTGCCTGTTCTGTTTCACATATTTAAATAGGCACAGTTGTTATTCACTCAAAGTAGTTAAATACAGCTCCGTGGACTGGTAGGAAAATACAGTACATTAGATCTTAAATTTCTGCAGCATTCTTAACCAATAAATCATTTAAACATTGTCAGGATACTGTTCTGCTAAAATGGAAGCCATCCCCTAAGATGCTTTAAAATAGATTGACTTTAACTGGTAGGCAAACTAAAAGGGAACATGGAATTTGCATTTGATAGTTATTTATATTTATATACACACAGAGAACATCACTTAGAGGGTAAGAGAATATACTGTGTACACCTACACAGAGTGAATTGCAGTTGCTTAAAACAGTGTTTGTCAAGCTTGGAAGCATGAAGATGTTGAAGACTTCAGTTCCCAGAATTCTCCAGTCACCAAGCCAGAATTCTGGGAGTTGAAGTCTTCAACATCTTCATGCTTCCAAGCTTGACAAACACTGCTTTAGAGATAACTAGCTGAATAGGCTAAAGATAAAGGGGTATACTCAAGGATAGATATTATTGAGCTCAATTACTGTAGAATTCCACATGTATGTGCTGGTCCCCAACCTTTCCAACTTTGTGAAGTGGTGGTGGAGTGGGGGGAAGGGACTGTTCCACATGAGCCCACCACTCACAGAAATGGAGTGCACATACTGGAGTTCACCTGCTGTTCATGTGAGTGGAGCAGAGGTGGGATTCAGCAGGTTCTGACCAGTTCTGGAGAACTGGTAGTGGAAATTCAGAATTTCACCTCTGACTGGCCCTGCCCCCATCTATTCTCTGCCTTCCGAGGTTATTGGCTGGGTCTTCTTTTGTTGCCCTGCAGAGGAGAATGGAGCTGGAAAGCAGGTTAGTGGGGTGGGGAGGGAATGGGGATTTTACAGTATCCTTCCCTTGTCACGCCCACCAAGCCACACCCACAGAACCGGTAGTAAAAAATGTTGAATCCCACCACTGTAGTGGAGATGCATGCACATGTTTGCCCACCACTTCTGCGGCCCAGTTCCGAAAGGCTGAAGACCCAGTAGTGGCCGCGGCCTGGGGGTTAGCGACCCCTGTACTAGTCTACAGTTTAAAAAGAGCAATGTTTTCCCCTTCAGTGTTATCTTGTATTGAGATATGAAAGTGTAGTTTAAAAGGCCGATCATCATGGTTTTGTACAGCTTTGCATGTGAAATTTCACTCTACAGTTAATAGTAAAACAAGTGTGTTAATGAGTACACTTTAAATGAAAAAAAAATTAAGCAAACAGGAAGGCTTTCTCTAAGAAATGAAGCCATCAAACATCAGATCCCACTGGGACAGACCGTCATATGAAACTCCGTAGGTACCTTTGCAAAACCTATTCCAAACATCTAAGCATTTTTTTTAATCCCATAGCGCCAATGTAAGTAAAACAGAAGGAAATTAAGATGTGACTGCCCTTGATTAAGCCAATATATGTAGTTTAGATCTAAAAACAGCCTGAGGCTCTGCTTTAGAGCACAAGTTTTGCTAACAAAAGGAATGATTCATGTTCATTAGACCAAATCACTTCATTTCTAAATGGAACTTGGTTTATAATCCAATGATCCAAGAATATAATATGATAACAATGATTTCAAAGACTATCCAACTTCATGAATGGCACATTTTTTAAAATTAGTTTTTACAGAAGTTTTTTTTTAACGGAAGAAAATACAAATCTGATTAAAAAAGAAAAGTGATAGGTGACAGAAAAGTACTGAAAAAGAGAAAAAGAGGAGCTTCTTATTTCTGCAACAGTTATAAATGTGTTTACATTTTATCCTAAGATTAAACCATGACTCATGTAACATTTTCTCTCCTTTCTAATCATCAACCCCATAAATCACAAGTTCATTTTTTTTAATTTTCAGAAAGACGTTCATAAAAGCTTTCAATTTATTAAAAAATTGTGTTGTTTTCCTAATCAAGTCAATTTTGCCATCTTTATATATTCTGCCATCTTCACCTCTGTCTTATTCCACAGTTGGTATTTCAGTCTTTCAATTTTGTGCCCATAAGTAATCTTGATGAATAAGCACATCTAAAAAAATATATGATTCCCCCCCCCGGCATCCAGCAACTTTCCAAATTTGCTCAATCAGCTTCCAGCAGTCCCAACCGTGTCAAACGGTTTCCTGGGAGTTTATTTATTTATTTATTTGATTTGTCAATCGCTTACAAGATAATAGGTATAAGTATGAACATAGTTATGACTACATGAAATGGATACATGTAAGAAAAATAAAAAGAATCAATAGGACAGGGACGGTAGGCACGATGGTGCATTTATGCACGCCCCCTAATTGAAGAAAAGGCCAAAATTTGTTTCATCCCAAATAATAAAAACAAAAGCCAGGATGAGATTCAGGGTAGAATTTCATGCTTAAAAATGGTGCTGGTTGCTGTTTTTAAAAATTGATCATATCTGGGGCTTGGAGAAGAAAATTCCTGAATCATTAAGCATCCAATTGTTAGAAGTTATGAATGAAGTTATGTTAAAAAAGATGATACCCAAAACATGGTCAGAGGCTTACATTACACTCATACCGAAGGAAGAGACTGACCCACTGCAAATTAAGAATTATAGACCTATTTCTTTATTGAACGCAGACTATAAAATCTTTGCTTCAATTTTAGCAGAAAGACTTAAAAAATATCTAAATAATTTTATTCACCCAGATCAAAATGGATTTCTGCCAAAGAGACAAATTAGAGACAATATGAGAGTAATCTTGGACACTTTGGAATACTATGAGGCTCATCCTGAAAAGCAAATGGCTTTGATATTCCTAGATGCTCAAAAAGCATTTGACAACGTGAACTGGAGATTTATGTTATTATTATTGGAGCAGATGGGTTTTTCTAAAAAATTTACTCAAGCAATAGAAGCCATATATAATAAACAGACAGCAAAGGTAATGATGGAGGGAGAACTTACAGATTTTATTAATATAAGAAAAGGCACAAGACAAGGGTGTCCCCTATCCCCTTTGCTATTTGTGTTGACCTTGGAAGTGTTGAATAGAAATATTAGGGATGATAAAAGCATAAAAGGAATGAAAATTAAGAAGGAAGAATTTAAGCTACAAGCTTTTGCTGATGACTTAGCTTTTATTCTGGAAGACCCGCTAGAAACAGCTCCAGTTATTGGAAAAGATAGAGACTTATGGAGAGGTGGCTGGTTTGAAAATAAATAAAGATAAAACAAAGATTTTGACAAAGAATATGCTATTGAGACAGAGAGAAGAACTGGCAGATCTTTTGAAAATTCAAGTTACAAATAAGGTTAAGTATCTGGGGATATATTTGACAACAAGCACACTAAAGGAGAATAATTATATTAAACTTAAACAACAGATAACTACAGATTTGAAGAAGTGGGAAAACTTGCAATTGTCATTAATAGGGAGAATTTCAACAATTAAGATGAATATTTTACCTAGAATTTTATTTTTGTTTCAAACAATACCAATTAGGCTTGGAAAAGACTATTTTGAAGATTTAAATAAAATCATGTTGAAGTTTATATGGCAAGGTAAAAAAGCAAGAATAAAACTAAAGCTTTTGCAAGATGCTAGAATTAGAGGAGGTTTTGGCTTGCCTAATTGGGAATTGTATTATCAAGCTGCAAGTTTGATGTGGGTCAAAGAATGGATAACATTAAGGAAACATAGGTTGTTGACATTAGAAGGGCATGATTTGCTGTTGGGTTGGCATGCTTTTTTATGGTATAAGGGAACTAAAACACAGGGTTATTTTAGAAGACATTATGTACGGGAGTCTTTGTGGTTAAATTGGGAGAAGATAAAAAGACAATGTTATTTGAAAATTCCAGTTTGGTTATCGACCATTGAAGCATTTTCCTATCCTATAATTTACAAGAAGGAACAAACAGTTAGATATGGGGAACTTTTGGATGAAAAGGGTGAACTTAAATCGATCCAAAACTTAGAGGAACAAGGTATAAGGATGAATTGGTTTTCATATGCACAAATACATTCAAGGTATGATGAAGATTCTAAAACGGAGGGATTTTATGATAAGCAGACTGATTTAGATAAGATCTTGATGGGTACTGATGAGAAAGTGATTAAAAAATTATATGGTTATTTACTGGGAATGAAATTAGAGGAAGAACAAGTCAAAGAAACTATGATTGTTTGGGGGAAGAATTTTGGATATGGGATTGATTTAGACAAATGGCAGAAATTGTGGTCTCAAAATTATAAAATGACAATGTCAACAGCATATAAAGAAAATTTGTATAAGATGTTTTACAGGTGGCACTTTCCTCCGACAAGAATAGCAAGAATGTTCAAGAATAAATCTGAAAAATGCTGGAAATGTCATCAGATACCCGGCTCGTATTATCATATGTGGTGGACTTGTGAGGATGCTAGAAAATATTGGACTATAATTCGCATGTGGTTGGAAAAAATGACAAAGAAACATATAGACTTGAAACCAGAGATCTTTTTATTGGGAATCTTACCTGATATATATGGTAAAGATTTGAAATATCTGATTGTAAATGTATTAACAGCGGCCAGGATACGATAATAGAATATTTTAGATAGTAAGAAATATCTTTATCTTGTTATTTTGCTATTACTTTGTTAATCGATATTTTATTTATAAAGGTTTTTTTTTAGGATTGATTTGGTATGATTATATGATTAGTTGAATAATTTGGTTAAAGTATTGTTAGCTCATAAAGCATGAATGATTAAAAGTATAGTCTTTTTGTTTAGTGATTATAGGATATATAAGTTTGGATTGATAATATGAGTTGTTATGTAACATAATTGTAACTGGGACTACAAAATGAATGCACAAAAATGATGAACCAACTGACACACTGTATGTAAATATGAGAGGTGTATGTTTTAATGTTTTGTCTTGTCTGTTTGTAGAAAATTAATAAAAAAAAATTTTTTTCAAAAAAAAAAAATTCCTGATGCCAGGGTCAGGGATGTGGGGTATGTATGTCTGGGACCAGATTCGGGGTGGAATTTCATGCTTAAAACTGGTGCTGGTTGCTCTTTTTAAAAATCAACCATATTTGGTCCCGGCCAAAGAAAATGCCTTATTCCTGGGTCACGTACGTGGGATGTCAGGAGGCCAAAAAAATTTTTCCAATCCAAATGCTTAAATGGATGTCAGGACAAGATTCTGGGTTGAATTTGATGCTTAAAAATGGTGCTTTGTAGTAGCTTTTTGAAGAAGAGTGCTCTCTGGTCCAGCTGAAGCCAACACACACTGAGTGAATTCTTTGGTGGACCTTTTTGCACTACAAACCCATATAGGGCCTTCTACAGGATTCTTCCAAGTTGAATCACCAAGAATTGTACATCTGTTTGTGAAAAGCTAGAACTAATTGCTTTTTGGGATTCTTGTTCATGTGATTTATGAAAGGATTATAGATTATTTCTTTTACGCTGTATGCCAGTACGCTCCTTCAGATGAGCAGCTTCGTGTTTTTTTCAAGCAAAAAAAAAAAAAAAAAAGCAGCAAAGATCTAAAATATGGCTCTTTTTGTTTTGTTTTGCATCCAATTCATGTGCTTTTATTCCTCAACTATAATCCTTCTGTATTGGAAACCACTCTGAAAAAGACAAAAAAACCAAACATTCCAAGTGCACTGTTTACAGGAAGTAAAGGAACAACATTTCTCATTCACTCTCTGAAATAAAGGACTAACTGACCATCCACTCTCAATCCTTGGGTAAGATTTTGTTTTTTATTTCAACAAAATGGAGCTTTTAATGGTGTGTTTACTTTCCCAAAGAACTGGTCTTTGACTGATGGGGCGACAGCTCAGGTGTGTCTCTTAGTTTCAAGATAATTTAAATTAGCAACAGGGAATTTGGGGGAAGGAGAACCTGCTCCAGCAGTTGCTGGTACTGTAGACAGGCAGGAGGAATGGGCGAGGTGGGCCCTGGATTCCCCTTTTTTTTTGTAGTCTATAACAGTGGTGGGATTCTTTTTTTTTTTTACTACCGGTTCTGTGGGCGTGTCTTGGTGGGCGTGGCAGGGGAAGGATATGCAAAATCCCCATTCCCTTCCCACCCCATTAACCTGCTTTCCAGCTTTGTTCTCCTGTGTAGGGCAACAAAAGAAGACCCAGCCAATCAGCTGAGACTTGGGAGGCAGAGAATAGATGGGGGCGAGGCCAGTCAGAGGTGGGATTTTCCGGTTCTCTGAACTACTCAAAATTTCTGCTAAAGGTTCTCCACTGAATACCACCTCTAGTCTATAACCACTAAAAATTGATGTTTACTTGAGGTTACAAACTGAGCTGAGTTGTTCTTACAATGAGAAACACAATCTAGCAGCTTTCAAGCTTCATTTTTAATACCGTTCTCTTATCTTCCCTTGGATGTCGTTGGTATTTTCTGCAACTATTTTTGGTTCCCTGCAAAGCTTGTAAAACTCAACCTGCTGAGCTCCTGCTGGCTGAACAGAATACTAGACTTGTCTAACAGGCAGTTTTATTGAATGAAAGCATCCATGGGATAAATGGGGAGGGGAGGCTCTTAATTTGCATAGGTTTAATATAACCCGACAGGTTTTTCATGGTTGAATTTTAGTGTTGTAAGCCACCTGGAGTCACTGTGTGTGAGCTGGGCAGTCAAATAAAGATGTTTAATAAACAAATGGATAAACAAACATTATAGATATAACCTTATGCACAGATTAAGGCGTACCATTTGCTATATAAGGAAAAGAGCCATGAACCTGCTCTTGTTAAAGGGTAAATTGATCAAAGCAGTGAATCCCAGTAAGGATTTGGTTACTTTTGCAGGAAAACATGTTCTTCACTCTTGAAAACATTGCCCTTGAAATACTTCCCATTGTCTGGTATTGGATAACGCAACAGGTACAAAATGAAGCAAATGAAATACTAAACTCCAACCTATTTCATTATAATGTCCACAGTTAACTGTCCATCTGTATCAGGGGTATCCAACTTAAGGCCTGCGGGCCAGATTCATCCTGCGCGGGGCTTAGATTTGGCCTGTGGGACCCCTGGAAACAGTGGACTGGCCTGCAGTGCCTCTGCCAGTGAAAACTGAGCTCTCTAGGGCCGCATGTGGCCCTCCTGAACTCCGTTTTATCTGGCTGAGGGTTGCAGGCCGTTGCAGCTGAAAACCGAGCTCAGAAGCCCCTTTTTGTTGGCAGAGTGCTTGGCCCACCACAGGTGCCCCTAACTTGAGTGACATTGAACTGGCCCACTCTGGTCACGGCCACCACTGCCCTCCGAGGTCAAACACAACCCTGATGCGGCCCTTAATGAAATCGAATTTGGCAACTGGATCTATACTTACTATTGTACAGGCAATCCTCAATTTATGCAACTTAGCAACTTAGTGACCAAAATAACCACCAATCTCTCCAGGGCTACTTACAATCTAGATTCAAGGTTCTGACAGTTGGGATCCCTCCGACTGCATCTTGGATGCTTGGCAATTTTTCTTTAATTCCTGTTTTATTGCTTTGGATAACTGACTCACATTTAAGGCAGTTTGCAGCATCCTGAAGCCACATAACCATAACTTACAATGTGTTTGCTTGGTTTTGTTTTGCTTTGCAAGAAATTGGCTTTTTCTTCCAATTTCTGGCAAAAAAATGTCCATTACGGACAATGGGTTTGCTTAACAACCATGGCAACTGCTGCAAAAAAGGTGGTAAAATTGGTTGTGGTCACCTGGTGATCTGCTTAATGACCAGCAAGATTACAATTGTAATTCCTGGCTCAGTTATGGTCATAAGATGAAAACTACCTGTACTCAAGATTAAATGTTTAGAATTAGTCCACTGATCACCGAATCCAACCTGTATACATAATAGTTTATTCGGTCCATCAACAACAACAACAAAAAAAAGCAATAGAGCACTCATCAGATAAGATAAAACATTAGCACAACAAAGATTAAATGATACATTAAAATGTGACATGCATACATGGCAATAAAGCTGCCTTAGTTACCTGTAGAAGTCAAAATCTAAAATGTAACAGATTATGAAATAAAATAGATATCATCTAAAAACAAAATAACTAGTATGTATTAAATCTAAAGCAAAGATGTCAAACTGGTGACCCATTGGCCAGAACCATAACATGCAGGCCACACCCACCCCATGAATGGGGAAAACTTCACAAAAGTCATGTGATGCCAACGTGACGTGGTGAGTTTGACATCCGTGATCTAAAGTGATAAAAGTGATTAAACAGCTGAGCCTTATTTTCATTGCGGCAACACAGAATTTAGCTACTGCACAGATGATCAATGGCTTGAATCTTCTAGAAGAGGGGTCATATAGAAATTGGTTTGCCTGGAAATTTACAGATTAGGGGCAGAAAAGAAACAGACCTAATACTGAAACCCTGAAGTGTTTAGAATGTGTTAATTCACAAATGGTTTCAATCTCCTGGTTGCCATATGGAGATTGGAACTATGCATGGTTAGTGGCATTTTAGAATCTCTGCTTGGCTTTGAAAAATGTTGTTTGGGGAAAATTATATTTTGTAGATGTCTTGCTGGTTCGCAAGAGCCCCTATTCATCCTATTTCTGCCATGTTGTCCCCTTATTAAATTGAAGATTAGCAATTGCCTAAACAGAATCAGGGCAAAATTCTACTATGGTTTAACCATGTTTTCTAGTTTGAAAGCATAAGACTCCTAAACTGGTTCATTTGTGAATACTTTTCATGATGGATTTTCCAGGCTTTCCAACAGGAAATGGTGGTAGTGTATCTGAAAAAGCATAATGTTGGGTCTGAATTGCATATCTACAGCCATTAGTTGAATGTGGATCCTAGTTAATGCCGTTAAAGGTCAATCCTTTTTTTAAGTCAAAATTAAACCATAAATGCTTTTGGTACTTTTGCAATTAAATTCTACAGCAGGGGCATCAAACCTGATTTCATTGAGGGCCGGATCAGAGTTGTGTTTGACCTTGGAGGGGCTGGGGTGGGCGTGGCTGGGATGGGCGTCACCAGCTCTACACCACTTGTGTCAGGGGCGCCTGTGGCGGCCCAAGTGCTGTGCCACAAAAATGGGCTCCCGAGCTCAGTTTTGGCTTGACGGCCTCTTGCAATCCTCTAGGGAGGGCTGCACGTGGCCTTCCCAAGCTCCATTTTCACTGGCAGAGGCACTGCGGGCAGGTCCTTTGCTATTTCCAGGGCAGCTCCACGGGCCAAATCTAAGTACCCCATGGGCCAGGTCTGGCCCCTAGGCCTTGAGTTTGACACCCCTGCTCTACAGTATGTTGCAGATAAAACTTTTTTTACAGTAACTAAATGTACAACAGTTCAGCTGAAGAATTCCAACAAAGTTGAACTTGGATTACTTTTTAAGGGAATGCTAAGTTAATATGACAGCAAAGGCTAAGAAATCATCAATTTGGTTGCTGATTGCAGCGTGTTGGTTTGTTCTCGACAGGAATAGCTTTCTTCCAAGCTAATCAAAGGATGAGCTTTGAATTTCAGAATCAAAGCCAGTGTTTCTCAACTGCAGGAATTTTAAATGTGTGGATTTCAACTCCCAGAATTCCCTAGGTAGGGAATTTGGGAATTGAATCTACACATTTTCAAGTTACCAAGGTTGAGAAACACTACACTAAACCAAGCCAATATCTTTACTCACAATTCTGCCAATACATTGGTTTAAAGGTCATTGTTTGCGCATCCATAGCCTCCAGCCCCTATCTCCAAGAAGTGTCCATAAAAATCTTGGACTTGACCCTTTCCCCTTGGCCAAGAAGGCAGCTGATGAGCTTTCCCTGTTGCAATAAGGGTGGGTGGGAGAGGTGCTGGTGCTGTCATACTTGGATGGAGAGACTGACTTGTCCAATCCCTTCTTCTCTCTAGTTCTTTCTTGGAAACCTAGGCAGTTAAATGAATGTTGACTATGTCACCCAACAAATGGATGTAAATGAAGCCTTGCAAGATGAGAATTTACACTGCATCTTACATTTGTGACCTCTTTTGCATTTCTCCACAGCCCACTGGTTCCTCCAAGTTTCAGTTAAACATGCACAAATGCTTTGGCACCAAAACCGAGCAATGCCACTTTTGTTATCTTTTCCTGAAGTTGCCACCTTCTTTGGTGTCTTCTTTCCTAATTGTCAAAAAAAAAACAACCCATCAATTTTCTGCTTGAGAAACATTTTCCTCATCAAGACATTGGATGGATAGGCAGATGAGAGATAGAACATTGTTGTTGTGATTAAAGTTTGCATCTTTCCATGCAGTCAGTTGGATCTACCTCAAATTAGGTATCATCATTAAGGGAGGTTAAAGGCATCAACATTAACAACAATTCTGCCTTTATGTTGGGTTGTTTTTGATTTATAAATCTTAGGGATGGAGCCAAGCATTAATAGGGTGGCAACCCTTGTATCCAAGAGCTATCAAACTTTTACACAAACCTGTCCTCTCCTGGCCTCATAATTATAGGAAGCAATCAGTGTCTGATCTAACTTTGTGTAATTGGAAATATTTCTCTTCTGCCCAAAGCAGCAATGATTGCACTTCAACTGAAGAAACTGTCTTCAGAGAGAATAATTTACCGGTAATTATAAGCAGCCATGTATATGGAAGGGGTAGAGCTTGCAAACCAGTGTTTTCACAATTTCAAATTCTTGTGGACGCTGTGGATTGCAATCCAATCTCGACTATTGCATTCACTTTATGGGAAACATGATTAAAATGGTAATAGCCTTGCAACTTTGGATGCATCTTCATGTTATCAGTTTAATCCAGCTGCTTTAATTGCTGCCTTTTCTTTAGTTCAGTTGTGACCAACTCTTGGAGAGCGCCGAGACAAATCACTGCAGTTTTCTTTGCAAGGATTTTTAGTATTAATTTGCGGTTGTCTCTTAAGGCTGAGAGAAAGTGACTGGTGACTTTGTGTCTTAAGGCTGAACTAGAACTCACTCTCCTGGTTTGCTGCCAGATGCACTTCTCCACTATACCGAATTGGCTCTCAGTTGTCACCTCACCATAGTATATGTAGTTATCAAAATTCCTATTAGAAACTCAGGAAGAAAAAGTGATTTTGCTATTTTTCCTAGATCACTCAGCAGTTTGGATGCCTATTGAGCACATCCTTTTAGACCAGGGGTGCAAACTTGTGGCCCATGGGCCAGATGCATCATGCATTGGCCATGCCCACCTCCATTTTAGCGAAGGAAAGTCATAATACATCATGTGATGAGACGCCGCAAGTTTGACACCCCTGTTCTAGACCAATTGTTCCTCAATCTTAGCAACTTTAAAATACTGCATGTGGACCAATTCTCAGAATTCCCCTCTGAGCATGAGCCTAGACTATGAGTATTACGCTTTGGAAGTTGTCTTCTCCAAAGGGTTGATTGCTCTATGTCTCGTCAATTTATATGTACTGCTCCACCATGGTCCTTTTTGTTACCTTATGCCCGTGATGGTGAACCTATGGCCCCGCAGGTGGCACACAGAGCCCTCTCTGTGGGCATGCGTGCCACCACCAGCTACTATTCTGGTTTCTGGTGCGTGCATGCACGCTGGCCAGCTGGTCTTTGCACACGCTGGAAACACAAAAGATCAGCTGGCCTGTGCACATGCACAACAGCTAGTATTTGGGTAGTACAGTCCACAAGCAAATTTGCAGCTTTAGGTAGTACAGTCTGGAAGCATGCATATCAGCCAGCTGGTCTTCAATTTCCAGCACTACGGTGTGCGTGCTTGCACACACGCATTCCGGTTTGGGCATTCAGTGTCGAGAAGGTTCACCATCACTGCTTTATGCTATCTGCTTGGAACTGCTAAGGAGATCAACTGAATTTTTGGAATAAAGTTTCATCAATATACTGATAACATCCAGCTCTAGGGTTCTTTAGATCTAATTTTAATGTAGTAACTAACACTATTGAACATTGCTAACTTTGGTAAGGGGAGAAAATTGAAATTAAATTCAGACAAAATGGAAATTATTTATGGAAAACTGATGGAGATGTTTTGGACAGAGATGTACAATTCCTGGTAGATCAGACAGAATATGAAAGGTCCTCCTTGATCTTCAGTTGAATATAGAAAAGGCAAATTTGTAGTCTTGTATATCAATTACAATTCGTCCACAGTTAGTCAGAGTTTATCAAAGTGATAGACACCTTGGTGACACAAGATTCCAATAACTTATGCTTGTCTTCTGAAGATGCCCGCCTCTATCAGAAGGTTGTTTATTTATGATATAGGGGGGAATTCATGTTCTGTATTGCTCCAGAGTTGTTGAATGTGTTCCCATTCCCTCTGCATGTTGAAATTTGTAAAGATACTTCTTTCATCAAAATTTTAATTAGCAATATTAATTTTTCTATATTTCTATATGGGGTTTTTAAACTTTTAGCCACTGAATACTTCATCGAGTAAGAAAACAGTGTATAAAACAAATTAGGAAAATATTGATGGGATGACTTTATATACCTTGCTAAAAGGATCTGAACAGTGCAACCTCCCTTTAAAGGATAAATGCTTCAGTTTCCTGACAATTTGATAGTGGGCTGGATTGCTGGATTCTACACAATCTCCACATAGTTAAGTAAATAAGCAGAGAAGTTACTCATGATATCTTCAACAATCAACAAGCCTCATTTTTCTATATGACTGATGTACATAATAATAGCATGTAACTTTCTCTTCTTCTATTGTTGGAAGCCAGAAGTCCACTGGTAAGGAATTCAATTGTAATTCAAAGGGCCACGAGACCATTAGGCTTCCTATACTGATGTAAAGCTACAATAGCATGGGCACTGGAGATAAAACCCACCAGGTTCAAACTCTCATGCCATTTCAAAGTTAAAGTATACAGTATTGTGTCCTGTGAGGTAAAACTTCATCTATCAGATGATAATTTGGGATAAAGAGGTGGAGGCACAGAGAAAAAAAAAAGATTTCCCAACTGAGAAAGCAACCAAAAAGAGTTATTAATTGGGAATAACTGCAAATGGCTAACTGTGTATGGTTTAGAATTATACAATTCTGTCAATTGAACAGTGCAATATAACAATATCTCCTTTTATTGGGAAACAGATATTCCATTTTGAATATTAATGATGTGCAACTTACCAGTAACAGAACTGGTTATTCATGCACAAGAGGCTACAGCTTTCAGCCAGTCTGGTTAAGAACTAGAAAATTACTACCCAGTATTGCAGAGGGTGACCAACTTCAAACAACGATAGGATATATATAGAAAGAGTCAGGTGAAGGTTTGTGTTGTAACTTGCCAGCTATCACCAAGGATGGCAATGCAAAATGGAAGCCCTCCTCTTTCTAGCCCACCATGGAAGATCAGTTCCTCCAACAACAAGTGATAAAATCACGATTAACAGAACCCTGGATACAAAGTCAAACAAAACTTGTCATGCATTTCCTGTAATGTAATTTTTCTGTATGCAAAGTATTGTAATATACCATTATAATAGTCAGGCAAGTATCATCAGGTAAATCAACACAGCAGGAACACCAGGTGCAAAAAAGGAAAACTCCCCTTCTACACCCACAGCAACCAATCACAGCACAGATTGCCTCACGCAGGAGCCAGCACTCTTCAACCAATCAGCTATAACTATGTTCTGGCTTACTGCACAAACCCACTGTTCCAGCTACTAAATTTAAATATTTTAGTATTTTGTAAGCATTTAAATATTAAAAGCGTAATACATTAAAATCTACTGCTAGTACTACTGGCACCTAAATTTAAACCCATCTTGATCCTTAAAGAACATGGAGTAGAAAAATTGGATTGCTCAAGCTGTAAAAGTGTTCCTTACTACGGAAACAAACACAAGCTATTTTATCAATCAATGTGTTTTTCTCCTTCCATGGACTTATAACACTTAAAAACCAGGATGCAGGAAGAAAAATATCACAAAACATATAAAAGATCAATTAATGCCAATTTGGCTTTTTATTTTCTTTTTTTTCCCCAAGGAATGCTAGTTTCATGTTACAGTATGGCAGTTCGCATATCTGCTGAAATATGACACAGGTTCATCATTCATATCTGAATGTTGAAAAAAACAATATTGCTCCATTAGCTAACAGGCTGCTTTTCCTCTTGAAATGTTTAAAAACAATTAAACATTTCAGAGGCCTCACGGCTGTTCAAGCTCTGATGCTGAAGTGCACACATGCTCAAACCTTAGATATGACATCTAAACATATACTTATTTATTAAAGAATTTATGTAAGTTTGTCTTAAAATATTTAGAAAATGGTGTATGCATTTGGTACGGACATCTATACATAGACATGCCACTACTGACTCCCTTTAAGAATACATTTTTTTTAAAAAATGTACAACTGTTATTTTTACTCCTTTATTACAGAATCTTCAAATTTGTATTACATGATTTTAGTTCAACATTTTATTCTCTGAGATGCAGGGTAAGTATTTCTAAGGGGTGTTTTTTTTAAGCTATATCCCTAAATAAAACATTACCCTTTTTATTTAAGAGGATCATGCACTAGTGCATTTGGGTATTTTTCCAGCAAGGATTCTTAATTTTGTAAGAACTACTACTGGAAAAGCTCTTTATATATTTTCTCTCTTACAAAAAAATATAACATCGAAACTGACTGCATACTTTAGATCTCTGAGCTGACTATGCTCTTGCCATTATATACACCCACAAACACTCATAAAAATAGCACCCTCTAAACAGGATGTAGAAATGGCCTATTAGCCATTTTCAGTAATTTTATTAAAAAGTCAACTGCTCTCAAAATGTCAGAAGACTGAAGAGCACCACATACTTAAATATATAAAGGTGGGAATTGTAGCATTTGCAAAGCTCATTTAAATCCTCAGTGTCTTCCAGAATGGTATGCTTTGCTGTTATTATGTCAATGTACAACCTGAAGTGAACAAATTATTCTGAATAGCTAAACCGAACATTCCTACAGTGTACCATTAAAACATGCTAGGTTTAAAGTAACAAAATACTCAAAACAAACGGCATAAATTTTGGAAGGTTCAGGAAAAGGGAAATGGTGAACCTATTTTGAATGAAGGTGTAATACTTAGCAACTTATGCAAAACTATAAGAATGTATAATTATTCTGGAAATTCAAAGCTAAACAGCAATTTAGAATTTTAACAATGTAAGTATTTAAGACTCAACTAACCCAACAGAATATGTTGGCTTTATGCAGAACATCATTCTTCCTCTTTTTTCCTATGATGCTAGAAGTCCACTATAAATGTTTTGAAATATGCTGAATATCAGCTGAAAAAAACCAAAAAAAACCATAAGAATGGTTATTTGAGTGAGTGCATAAACTTTTCCAGGCTATATTCAGAATCATATTGTTCTTGATCCCAAAGTTCTCCAAGATTTTCAAGGACTGACTTCATAGTTGTTTTCCCAGAAACAGAAGTGGCACCATCTGATTTTTCAGTTTTTCCATCCTTAAAGATTTGGTGGAAGAATGTTGAGGAAAAAAGAAGCACATGTTAAAATCTGTGCATATGTTCTCTATGTGGCAATAATATGAAAATACTGGAAATCATTACTTAAACATCAAACTAATAATTTAAAATTTGAACATTATGAGACATAATAAAAAAGAGCATTCACAATTTCCTTGTGATAATATCCTAGTGATGAGCAACTCTTCAATGGAGAATGCCTTAAATTTCAATGGAATCATTTAAACTTCAATGGAGAATGACTTAAATGATTAAGTAAATGTTATCAGAAGCAAAATATCTTTCATTATTATTTGTTACTCATTTTTAGATCTACTATGAACTTTATTTTATTAGAATGATTAGGTTTAAAATTTGCTTAACTTCAGGGCAACTCTGGGCAGCTTATACTTTAAGAGTAGAAATATCAAGAACAGAAGAGACTGTGAATGTCCAGACAGAACACACTATCTTACAAAAATTCAAACCTAGGACAGAGGTCTCTAAATTTGGCAATTTTAAGACTTGTGGACTTCTACTCCCAGAATTCCTCATAGCTGAGGAAATCTTAAAGTTGCTAAGTTTGAGGACCCCTGCCTTTGGAGAACATGCAGGTTTTTAACAACATTTGGAACATCAATAGGATGGGAATCATAGATCTTCAAGAGAGAAAGCAGTACAACAGATAAGGAACATTTCCTTCTTTCAAACAAATGTGTGGTTTAATTGATGGAGCTTCAAGTGTATCAACTCTGTCCAATATCTTAGGATCTCTCTCTCTCCTCTCTCCCTCTCTCTCCCCCCCCCTACCAACCAACCAACCAACCATCTTGAAGGATTGGATCTAACTCCCTATCCAGAGCCACACAGCCTCCAGACATTAAGACTAGACCTTGGCTTACCACTTTGCTAGGCTGGGCCCAAGATGTGTATCTAGGTATAATTTGCATATTGATGATATGGGAGCCCATCCTGATGGATGATCTTCCCCTAAGTTTCATGTAGAAATTATACAGGGCCCTAAGCCACCCCACAAATCTATATCTTACCTTATCCAGAGTGAAGAGGTCAAGAAGCTGATCTGTTCCCATGCTCTGAAGACTGGTATTCTCTTGACTAATTACTGTATTTGCAATATTCATTTTGAATTTTTGAAGACCCATTATTTTTTCCTCCAAGGTTCCCCTTGTTATCAAACGATAAACGTTAACAACACGTTTCTGCAACATAGTTAATATTTATGGGGAGTTAATGGAAATGTATACATATGCCAGCTATAAAAAAAAATCATTACACAGCAAAACAAGACATCCAATTAGAGGAACAAAGAACAATTAAATAAATGAAACACATGTGACATTTATACAAGTCTTGAATGTAACAGAAGTAAGAACACAAAACGTTCTTAAATGGTTTTTCAGAATCATCATTTCATTTGTAAAATATAGTTCCTATCTTTGCTCTAAAGCAGGGCTGTCTAACTGGTGGTCTGTAAGCCAGATGAGTCATGTGCTGGCCATGCCCACCACTGGTTTAGCGAAGGGGGGAAGTCCCGATACGTCATGTGACAACATGAGTTTGACACCCCTGCTCTAAAGTCTTTCGGGTTTGATCTAGTATTTCATGACATAATGTTATAAATCAAATTAAATAGTATTTTAGTAACAAATTAAAAGAAAAAAACAAAACCGTAAGTTTTAAGTGATTCACAATATAAGGCATTGGTTTCAGAAATGTCAAGCAATTTTTGATTAATTCAACTTATCGTAAATGATTTTTTTTTACCTGTCCAATACGATGGGCTCGATCCATTGCCTGGAGGTCTTTCATTGGATTCCAATCATGTTCAACAAACACCACCGTATCAGCTCCAGTCAAATTAAGACCGAGCCCACCAACATGAGTAGTAAGTAACAGCACATCTATGGATGGGTCATTGTTAAACCTGTCAATTAAAATAAACCCAACAATGACTGCAGATGGCATGAAGATGTCATTTCTCTACTTCCATCCTAATGTTGTGGGTACACTGCTTAAATTGTAGTCCATCTAATGTAAAATACTGATATTCTATCAGGTTGCTATTATTGTACCATCCTAGAAATACAAAAGTTAGAACTGAATCACTTGGTTTTTTTGTAGTGCATCGTTTCTAATGACAGTTCCCCATGTGAAATGAAAGATTAACAGTGATTTATTGAAATAGATGAAGAACGAATTGGACACTTTCATATATGGAAGATAGCTAGAAAATGAACACTATCCAGAAGATAAAGAATAAGAGAATTTTGGGTAGGTGAGTCAAGAAAAGTTGTCCTTTCCCTTCTCCGCCAATCACCTCTGGCCCCAAATATAGCAATTAGGCTTAAAAAAAAAATCCACTGGCACCACTGAAGGTTTTTGAAGCTTTGATAAGGAACATATACAAGTTCTGCTCCCTGACAGATAGCTGATCAAAACTTTTTTTTTTCTGATAAGTGAATTAAAAGTTTGTAGGTTATATGGGGAACCAACACGGACCCCGTTAAGTCAATAGCTCAGGGGTTGCCTATATCTGCCCTTAGAAGACCAAGGGAACACCACCACCAAAGCTGAGCAACATACCTTTTTTCCTGAAACTAATTTTACAAAACCAAGATAATTGAGAATAGGGATAGAAAAGTTCTCCAAAAAGATGTTTCGCCCAGTGATGCTCAAATCCAGCGTTAGATTAGTAACAATGATATAAAACATGTTCAGCTGTTTGGAAGTTGCCATCAAGGACTTGTGCTGCTGTCATCTGGGCAGCTAAAGGCAATTTTTCACTTTTAATTAAATATCAGCTTCATAAAATTTCAGCCGAGCTCTCTCAGCAGGAAAACACATATTTTTTTCTGCCTCAACTTGTCTATCTCTATTGGAAGGGCTGTTATTTTTCAAAGAAAGCTATTGCACTGTGAAAGTCTTGGTTGTGATGAGGGGTTACTACAAAGAGCTTAGCAGCAGGCTTCAATGGTATCACTGCTGGCTGTTTTTTCACCCTGGGAAGAATCACAGCAGGATTTCCTTCTGACAAGGTGGGGATTTGTTTTTTTCTTAATGAAGAATGTGTTGCTCTTTCTTCCTAAAGCAGCATTTTCCCCCCTCTTGGGAAAGAAATACCTCTACATCTCAAATATGGAGTCAAAGAAACCGCAGATCTGGATGTCCCTGAGATTAAGTTTCGTACAGAGTATAGACAATTGTCTTATCCACCTTTCATGTGAATGGTCCCATCTATACATACCTTTACATTAGATAGTAGGGAGGAGATTTCCCAATTAGATATGGAACATATGCTGATGGGACAATGGTAAATAATATACGGGGCCCAGATAAGGTGAACACTTTAATCTTCTACCCCAATGAACAGCAAAATCACACATCTATTTCAGCCAAAAAGGGAGCTGGGGAAACACGACTTTTGAGTAGATCTAAACAATGTTGGCTTTACCGTGAGACAATTGAGTGTCTCTGACCAGCTGGTATACTGCCATCTAATCGCAGGTAGGTAACAG
Organism: Hydrophis major; assembly: GCA_033807585.1. Lineage (NCBI taxonomy): Eukaryota > Metazoa > Chordata > Lepidosauria > Squamata > Elapidae > Hydrophis > Hydrophis major. Next base: position 83,877,658 of record CM066331.1, on the reverse strand, counting down.
AGGGCAAGTGAGGCTTCAGAAGGTCATGTTCTACTATGTCCAGCATGCTCTTCAGTTGACAGAAGATAAGAATTCGATGTTGGGCAACTATCGTTTCGGTACCACTCTCTGGAGAGCCACCATTTCCTAAACCACAATCGAGTAATAGCTTAAAGAACAAACAAACAAACAATCAGTCAGCTTCTCAAGGCCTTTTCTCTACCAGCGTATCCAAGAAACGTTCACATACTGGTTATTGTGTTTCTATCTCATTTTGAGGTTGGTTTGGCTTACAGGGAAACTGTCTCAAAGTCACAGATTTGGCCACTTGACCTCAGTCCAAGATGTGAACTATTACAGTCCACTTGCAGTTACTTTGTGATTGTGGAATAGTAACTCAAAGACAGGGGTTTCTTTTCCTTGACATTCTTGATATTTAAGGACCAGGAGATTTGAAAAAAAAATTCCCAGCTTCAATGAGGCTCCAAAGACATACTTTAAATGAGAACCAGCTGTGTGACCTTGGGCCAGTCAGTTCCTCTCAGCCCAACCCACCTCAGAGTTGTTAGATGTAGAAAAAAAAATAGGAGGAAGGAAGACTATTAAGCATGTTCAGCGCCTTAAGTTATTTATAAAAATAATAAAGGCGGGATAAAAAGAAACTTAAAACTAAATGAGATTAATAATACTGGACTAAATGAACAAATAAAAAGGGACATATTTATGTTTTACCACACCAAATTATGAAATAGTGCTACACTGAACTATATATAACAGGCTCAAAATCTGGTATTTTTTAAATACTAAATACTAGTTGAGAATTATACCAAATAATAAATTACCACTTCAAATTTGGTAAACACCAATACTTGAAACCTACCTATTTTTAAATAACTGAAAATTTACTACAAAGTTATTGCAAACCTGAAATGAGACACTTATTCCATTGGTAGCACAAGGAGCCTGACTCACTTTAAAAAAAAAAAAAACCTTTAAACTTAAGATAGCAACAAAGTTTTCTGTTAGTACACATACAAAAATCTACTTTATATATTTCATATTGCCTCCTCCATGGTTTTATCTTCCTAATATTTCTAGTTATTAATTTTAAACTACCAATTATTTAGTACATGGTGAAGCTTCTAGAACAGGGCTGTCAAACTCGCAGCCTGTGGGCCAAATGTGTCACGTGCTGACTATGCCCACACCCGGTTTAGCAATGGGGAAAGAAATCGTGATACATCACATGACAACATGAGTTTGACACCCCCTGTTCTAGAAGCTAGCAGAAGTATCTCTTTGAATATATTTGGAAGCGTTCTTGTCTGGTAGATCAAATACACAATCAAGGATTTGTCCACCTGTTTTAAAGCAGAGAGTTTAGGTGCATGCTGGATGTCACGAAGAGAAGAATTCTCTGCTCCAAGCTTCTCTGTGATCCTTTTATGTTCTGGGTGATGAGCAGTTAAAACTAGTGCTGGATGGTTGCACAATTTCCTTAAATACTGCAATGCCTTTTAAGAAACAAGCCACAAAACAAGAAATCAAATAAGCATACATTTACTTCTTACACGGCAGAACACAGTATCCTGCTGTTAAAATGTGAAACTCTTTGCAAAAAAATGAGAGGAGATAGGTGGTTTGTCAATTGCCAGTCACAGTTGATTTTAATCACTAACTACTGTTCACACTGAGAAAGAAAAAGGCTGTCGAAGTTTTAAATGAGAGGGGTGTTTTAGCAGTAGTAGTAAATTATTGCTCATGGCATTATTTTCCATCCTGTACTTGAGCCCAGAATCTTAAGAAATTCCAGGGAGCTGTTTTACCACTTTATAAAAAATGTTTCTTAATCCCATATAATTCTTTTTCTAAGGATGCAAACTACTATATATAGATAAGTTTATGGCTTTTATAGATAACAAAAATAATTGTTGGATATTTTGTTGCTGAGCAATTTGGTAAGAATTTTTTTTCTAAGACCTCTTTTCAAACAGGTTTATTTCCTGTTTTTCTGCTTCTGCATTAATCTGCAGTTCTAAGGAATTTTACACTTACACACACATGCAAAAAACCCTCTTATTTAAATATGTCTTTTAAAAAGTATTCTGTCAAAAGATGCTTTTCTTTTTTCCTTTCATAAGTGCTAGGAAAGCTCATATTTATAAATATCTTTTATCTTTAAATCTTCAATTTGCCATTCATTTTAAAGTGTTCATTTTTCATTAAATGTGGAGGATTTCAAGCTATTTTCATGAGGTTGGTTCAGTCTGCCATTCAGAGTGGAAACAACCTAATGGAAATAGCTCTTTTTATCTTGATAATTGTCTTTTTTGAAATCAATCTGCTCACAGGCTCTAAAATCCCATGTTGTGGAAGTAACAGCAAAATCAGTACCCATTGGTAGTGAAATAGAAAAGTTAGATAATTTATGATCAAATTTCAAAGGTTTATGAGTTCAAACCTGTTGCTGCCTTTTCTGAATTTTAGAAGGTGGACATTCAGCTACCTCTTTTACTTCCATCTCTTATGGGGCCAGACTATTCCCAAGAATCTAGAAGACTCATTACCATTCAAGGGAGACCTCATCTCCATAATACCTTGCAGTATCTGACCTAAATGTTAGTCCCCTTTAATGGCATCGATGGCTCAAGGACAACCCAAAGGGAACATTTCACATTATCATTGCATATGTACAAATATGTAAGTGGTGCTGAGACTAACATGTAACTTGGATTGAAGTGAGGGGGAGTTGTGCAGAGTCAGCCTCATTCTCTCTTCCCAATTCCCACCTGAGTCCAGTAACAAGACACAGTCAAGACAACTGGAGATAGGACAAGTAAATGCCAGGATGTCTTCTGTGCATTGTCCTGCTCTTCACATTCTATGGTGCTTCATAACCATTGGACCTTTCAATGAACTGATCTGGTCAATATAGCAGAGTCTGTCCTCACATGCCTGAATAAGCAGCTCCCTGTCTCACCAAAGGTTTAAAACCCATCAGCTAACCTCACCTGATTTAGTTAGAAAGCTAAATAGAGTTAAATTTAATTTACATGGTTTAATCCAACTTGAGGAACTTCTAGCTTACAAAGCCTCTCCATCTGCGTTACTAGGGCCAGGAATGCAAATTTGGTCCTTAGATAAGCGATGTTTTTCTGCACAGGGGCGCGATGTAGAGAAAATGTGTCTGTGCTGAGAGGCTGAAATTTCACTCAAGTTGAAGATCAGGGTTTCTGGCGACAGGAAGAGCACCTGGCCATTAAAACACTCTGCTAGCTCCATTCGGATGTCCAGACTCCACCTCGCAAGGGATTATGGGGTCGTTAAATGATGGTGATGATGAAGATTAGGGTTTTGCATCTAATTAGATAGCAAAATAAGCAGATGCATTTCCAACCTGAAATACGTGTCCTGTAGCTTTAAGCTTTGGTTTTTCAGTCTCTTCAGTGAGTGAAGCTGCTGAAACTGTTTCGTCAACATCACATTTGGCACGGGACTTGGCAAAATCTTCATAAAGTTGAACCTATCAAAAGAAACAAATGTTATGTGTTATTTACAGTTACAGTACCTGGAGCCAGGTTGATGGAATGATTAAAGGATGGTTGGGCTAAAAAGCAGGAGACTTTTAGGAGTTCTCATTATCCCTCAGGCAGAGGGAGTGCTGCCAAAAGGGCCCTTGGGCCAGTCACTCTCTCTGTCTCTCTCTCTCTCTCTCAGCTCAGCCCCCACTTCACAAAAGGTTTCTTGAGGGAAAGAGTAACAGCATTATCTGTATCCCCTAAAGTTGGACAAAATGAAGGTCAAATGGGTATTTTGACACTTGCAGCAATCTCTACTCTTTAAAATACTTGCATGCTATGGATTCACAATCTCCTTATACTTTGCTTTTTTATGTGCAGGGAATATCAAATTAATATTACTAACCTACAAACGTCACTTTGAAAAGACCTGCTCTGTCAGGCTATTTCTTTTTTTTACAAGGAGGATTTTTTGGTTTTCAACAAAAAAGACAAATTGTCACCGGGTGATTCTTTTAAAAAGCTAAACTGGCTGTTTCCTCCCACTAGCAAAATGTCAAATCCTAGTTTAGCAACCAAATGCTACATCAACATGTAGTGACTCCAATATGCTAAATTAAAACTGCAAGTGCTTGTACAGGTTACTTATATGTAGGATTGAGTGAAACCACATCTCAATCAAAATACTACTGCATTTCAAAGGAAAAAGCCAATGCAGGGAGTAACCATTTCAATTTTCCAACATGGAGAAACTACATTTACAAAATTTATCACTTACTCTACTGGTACCCATCTCGATTTCATACATTCTCCCCATTCTCACAAGCAAACTCTTAAATGAGATACGGGGCTGCAAAAAGAAGGGACAAAAATCACAGCCTCCTCCATTTGTCAGAAAAATATACTGGATCCAATCTATTTTTGGAGGCAACTGCTTCAATAAATAGGGGCGCAGTGGCCTAGTAGTTAAGTCGCTAGGTTTGTATTCCGTGTGCCTTGGCATATAGTCATGGCAGCCACATGACCACGAAAACACTGGCTCTTCAGCAAGGAAATGGAGAAGAATACCACCCCCTAAAGTTGGGCATGACTGGTCAGGGCAAACTTTTACCTTTTAAATCAATAAATATAGCAGATTTTATTTTTAAACTTGGTTTCCAAGCGCACTTTCAACAGTATGATGAAAGATCCATTTAGAGCAAGCAAAGGATTTGAGAAAAGCCACAAGTCATTCTTCTCTTCTGTTCCTAAATGTCAATGTGATTCAAATAAAGTAACTTGCCTGGAGGGGGCTGAGCATGCAATAATAGTCTTGAATGATTTTTGGTGGAAGATCTTGCAATACGTCCTCTTTCATCCTTCGTAATAAAAATGGCAGGACTTGCCTATGCAATGCCTCCATTGCAAGGACACCTATAAAGGCCCGTAAGAAAATGTTATCAAAACACCTAAGATTCTTTCAGTAAATCAAGAGCAGAGTTCATGAGTTCCTCCAAAAAGAAAGTGATTTTATTAAGCGGTGTTTCCTACCTGCTTCCTGTTCTCGACTAGAGCTCCGAGCATCTCTACTTGCTAATATGGGCTTGCCATAACGAGCTGCAAATTGGCGCTCAGTACCCAAAAATCCCGGCATAAGAAAATCAAATAGTGACCACAATTCTAATACATTGTTCTGAAAGAAAAAGATACAATAGAAAAAAAAAATGTAACGATGGCAAGTTGGCCATTTGCAGTAAAAATTATAGTGAGTTTATTGCAAAATAGAGAAATTAATCAAGACTGCCCACCTGATTCCACAAATAATTCTCCCTTTATTCTGATGTATTTTTCTTGGGCATGAGACATGCATCAAAAATCTAGTCCACGTAAATTCAAACTGTAAAATCAAAGCGTCCGAAAGGGACGCTCTGTGTGAATAGTAATGAGAAGTAAAGCACAACAATTTAAAGGCCACCACAATCTCTGGAAACAACTGTTGGCACAACTGTTTCAAAGGTTTCCCTTGCTGCCTGCATGGGTAAGTGACCGTTTTTCCACTGAGATGGCCCGTGACTATTGGTGCACATATCAGCATGCAGAGCTGGGAAAAACCTCCCAAAGAGCTCTACCAACTTTTGAGGAGGAGTGTTTCATTCATGCTGACGTGCTTTGCACAGCAATATTTAGTAATCAACATCATACCAACAATTTGGCAATAAAATAGGTGGATATTGAGCATCTTCTGATGAGAGATGCTTACACGATGTGATTCCAAGATTTGGAAGGTAATCTCGCCCATCAATATATACCCTCAACTGAACTAAACAAGTGGTTTTTAGAAACTGAAAAATCTATTTCTCCATTACTATGAGCCTATTTAGACGTGGATTACCTGGATTGGTGTTCCAGAGAGTATTATTCTGTAATTGGCAGCCAACTGCTTTATAGCTTTTGACAGCTTCGTTTTTCCATTCTTGATGACATGTCCTTCATCAAGAATACAGTAGTTGAATTTAATATTTCTAAGAAAGAAGATGCCATTAATTGGTTTTAGTTGTTTTAAAGCATATAAAACATCTAAATTTTTTTAAAAAAGAGCTCTCACCTGAAAAAATCAATGTCATTTCTCACAACATCATAAGAAGCTACAATTAGGTTGTGTTTTTTTACATGCTGTTGTAATCTGAAAAAGGATAAACAAATTAGGCTTTTATATACAGCATAAACCATACAAGCTATAAAAAGATTTTAAAAATTCAAATAATTCCAAGAAAAGGAAATGGTTCTAACCGCCAAAAGTAACATTTTTAAATACATCACTTACCTTGCCCTTTCAGTTGGAGGGCCAGTATAGTGCAAAGGATTCAAAAACTCCTTGGAACAAAATTTGCCCACTTCATCCACCCAATGACCTGTCAGGGTGGGCGGGCACACAACCAAGGATGGGAGTGGAATACTATCAGCCACCTTAGTTCTTGCATATTCTTGGGCCCTTTGGAGAACAGCAGAAGAATATACATTCATTTTATTTATTGTACTGGGAAAAAAACATTTGGAGAAATATTGAGCAGCTGTAATTACGTAGTCTACCTGAGATAATGATCTCCTGCAAGAATACAGATGGACTGCAGGGTTTTTCCTAAGCCCATATCATCACACAGGATACCGTGAAGTTTGTATTTGTTGAGAAAAGCCAGCCAGTTCACACCTTCCTGTAAGATATGACAAAGATCTTAATAATGTGTGAGCTGAAAAATATATATTGAACTTCTTTTATTTACTGTTATATTTACATATGCATTTCACATAAAGACCACTGAAGTACTGTAGTTTCCAAGTTATATACATTTGACAATTTAAAATGCGGCAACTAGAAAATGAATTGAGAAGTAAGAAAATTTCAAAACACCAATAAAACATCAACAACTTAGTTTCCAATCTAAAGCATCCTTCTTCAAATTGATCATTTCATCTTACCTATCTGAAGAAGATGAACAAATGAAAACTTGTTTAGCAAATGAAAACTTACCTGCTGATATTTTCTGAGTTCTGCTTTAATTGGCACTGGAATTTTATAATTTTCTAGTTTTTTCCCATCCAATAATTGTTCCAGGAAATGGCGCTCCTTGGCTTTTATTTTAATTAAATCTTCAGACATATTTGGTGGATCTGGAATACCCGCCTGAAAGAAAAGATAGAAGTACAAATGAAAAATTGAATAGTTTATTTGGCCAAGCGTGATCAGTGTATTAGGATCTACTTTCTTCTAAAAAGGCAAATTAAAGTCACAGAGTTTTTCAGAGTTTGTAAAATGTACATAGTCCTCAAATTTACATTCGTCAAATATTTAAGCAAACCTGCATAATAATTTGCTATCAGAATAGAATGTAATTTAGAATGAAAGAAGAGGTGTTCTGAAAGGCCAAGCAATGATGGAGAATTGAAAAAAAATGGTAACTCTAAAATGAAAACATATTCTTTGAACAATGCAAAACTGTAGCATCTCCATGATCCTGTGATCACCATTTTGCAATCTTCTTGGTTGGCTTCCGACAAGCAAAGTCAACAGGAAAAGCTGGTTTCGCTTAACAATCATGTGAGTCACTTAACAACTGCAGGGTTTGCTTAAACGTGGCTGTAAAAGCAAACAAAGGTCTTGAGACACAACAGGAAAGGGTCTGACTTACCTCGAGTGGCATTAATCTAATCAGAGTTGCAAAGCATTGGGTAGCCATGAAACGGACACTGTCTGTCTGATCACTCATTCTGCCCAGAACAGGAACCACAAGCAGAACTATATAGGGAATAATTCCAACATCTAATTGCTCCATTATAGCTGTAGATTCATTGTTAAGGATTTCTTTCTTATTAGCAATAGAGACTCTTTTCCACCAGAAACGATTCTAACATTTTCCCCTCCCTCCCCGCCAAACTTTTGCCCATTTCCAGTTGACCAAGGAGAGGCACCTCCCTGCTGAGCTCTGCAGTTTATCTACTTAATCAAGATAAAAGGAGAACATTCTTTTCTTTTATTTACCTTGGAAGTTATTGCTTTCAAGCAGCCAATTTCAGAATTAACTTTTATTTAAACAAAGCTAGCCTTCAGTGGACAGACAGACCCCCAGACAGACAGACTACAAAAGAATTTAGCAAGGATACCGCCAAGAGCTTCAATTGATCCTTCTTGCTTGGTACTATCATCTATTGCTCCCAGCCAAGGAAGAACCTTTTCTAGAAAAATATGAATGGTTTCCACGGTAGCTATTTTGCTCATTACACCCACACAACGAGCAGCCATGTGCCTCACTGCAGTGCTGGGGTGTTGAAGGCACATACAAAGGTAAGGCAAGTGCTGTATTAACTGAAAAAAAGAAATCATGAGTCAGTCACAGGTACAGTAAAGGCTACTGAAGATACTTTTTTACTGTATCAAAAGACAGCTATTGTAGTTCAATGTTAGTGTGAGTTATGCATGATACTGAATACATGATTTATCTCCTTGCAATGGAACAAGGACAGGGGAATGTCAAGGTGTATTTGAACAATCAGAAACAGACATAGGCAAATGATGGTGCACAACACAGTTATCTAGAGCCTTGTGGCCAAATCATTACTGTGCCAAAAAGAGTAGCTTTTAAAATTAATTGGGTTTTGTGGGAGGGTTGGTTTCGGACCAACTGTGGTGCTGTGGTTCCCCGTCGGGTGGGTGGTCTGGCTGACCTCTCTCTTTGGTTTCCAGCCGCTTTCTCATTTTGTTAGCGCATAATGTCCCGTTGACTTTTATGGCCACTCGGAACCACTCAGAGTGTCAGTTCAGGATGTCCCGATAAGTGGTTACTTGGCTAATTTGTCTGTCCAGGCTTGTTTTGAAAAACTGCTGCTGGAAGGAGGGCAGAGGCTGGACCAACCATAAAAATTTGGAGGCCCTTAGGACCCCTGAAAACTATCTCCCAAACAAGTCCGCTGGGGTCAATACTTCAACCGATTCAACTTCATGCTAAAACACATTCCAGGAGGAAGGAACTTTTTGGCTTGACACCCTCTCCTGCATGCCCCAGTACAAATGCAAACGGGAGGAGGTGGCAGAGACCATCGTTCCTTCTACCCAAATAGCTTCCCAAGTGACCACCAGACGACACAGCACCATGACTGGCCCCAGAACCAGCCCTCTAACGAAGCCCAATTAAATGCAGCCCAAAGCGGGTGGTAAGATCCATCTAAGGCCAAAGCAGCACAGACCTATGAGACATGGACAGTTGTGTGAAAAGTTGTACCATCTGCATCGCAATGAAAATTCAAGAATTGTTGCCTTTTAAGATAAAACCACAACAACTCTTAGAAGAGGCAAAATTCTAGAGGTGGTATTCAGCAAGTTCTGACCAGATCTGGAGAACCGGTAGCGGAAACATTGAGTAGTTTGGAGAACCAGCAAATACCACCTCTGACTGGAGATTTCACAGTATCCTTTCTCTGCCATGCCCACCAAGCCGCGCGCACAGAACCAGTAGTAAAAAAATTTGAATCCCACCAATGGTCGAGTCGATTTAAATATAAAAATAGAATAGAATAAAAACTTTATTGTCACTTTAAATGTACACTAATCAGCCTATATTAAAATGAAATTTCTTTGCATTCAGCTCTCAAAAGATAACCATTATGCAATATGCATATACCTGCATACACATACATGACAGAGAAACATCAGTTTAATTTTAATGTACACATATACACAGCGAAAAAAAGAATCCTGCGAGTTTACATAAAAATCATAACAATATTTTTAATTGCAGATGGCAGTCCTAACCATTATTCCAAATTTAAGAAAAAGCAAAAACAAATATTGTTGAACCTCAGTGACAATGCTGACTATTTCTACACAAAATTCAATACCAGAGAGTGAAGCCGAATATCCATAGAAGCTGCAGTTATTTCAAAAACTTGTAGAGAATTCACCAATTCCTGGGCTGGTCCATCTCCTTTTTCCAAGAGTAACTTTCGATCTATTGCAGGAAACAGTATTAGATTTTTTTTTTTAATTGAAATTTTAAATTAGCCAAGCCTTAAGAAATATACCCACCAAAGTTATTTATATCGATACTGTTCTTTAAGGACCCGACCATGGTATCCCAAAGATGTGGCAAGCCTACTGCCATTTCATCACCAAAATGCTTTGCTATAGTGGATAAAGCAAATTCTGCTCCTCTCCGCTGTACAATATAGGGTTTCTGAGCCTAGAATTTAATAAAAGGATAATTTAAAAGCAAATAAAATACCATGTTGGCATCTAAGGCAGTTACTCCAGGAAAAAATAAAGTGCTTTTTCAGAGTTTCCATATATCAAATAGATAAAGAGAAACTGAAGTAGGACGTATACTACAACATACTGTTGATCCAAATAAAGGACCAACACAGTCAGTGATCAATTCTCAACTTTAAAAGTGACCTATAATGCACAACGTATCATAGTAGATTAATATGGTATAATCAATATCAGGTTGATGGCTAAAATTTTGTTTCCCATTGTTATTTTTAATTAACGCATATGAGTAATTTTAAATTAACTAAAATGTTTCAAACTCAATGTGAAATTCAGTGAAATTTAGGGCTGTTTTTATAATGGATGCTCAACAATGATGAAAAAAGGGATCAGTAAAATAACTAACACTTTAATTGTGCTTCAAATCACAATGCTCTTTTTCTTAAAAAAAAAAAAAAAAATTAATTTCCAAGATTTCAAGTCGTCAAGCTGGGAATAACAGGTACAGATGATTCTTTGTGAACTGGCTAGCAGGATTAAAAAAGAAAGACATAAGTATTTGCTAACAACCTTGTTCTTTCTTTCCATTCTTGCATTTCTCAATCTCTTGTAAAATTGATCCTTCAAGTCTAAGAAACAAACATGTCTCATTTTCTCAGGAGCAATGAAAGAGTGAAAGGACTGGCAGGAGGAGGTCAGTCTAAGCATGCACAAAACCTTCCCTCATTTCCATTAAAAAGAAATTAAAAAGAGGGAGTGGGAGGGAAGAGTGTTATGGCCAAGAAAAGAAAATAGGACAATCTATTTTTAAAAGGCTGCAACATCAAGGCTTCTCTTTTACATAACCTCATTTTGATTAGCTCAGTTTATAGCTGATGTTGACTTTTAGCAACTGCATAGGCTTTCTCCAGGATAATCTGCCCACCCCTACTCCACCCTTGGGCTGATCCTTCTGGTCTTTCAAGTCTGCATCCATCAAGTCCCTGCTGATTGTTATCCTCTTCTTCTTTCCTTCCACCTTTCTCAGAACTATGACACCTCAAGGATGCTAAGCCTTCACATAATGTATCTAAGATATGCTAATTTGAGCCTGGCATTGTAAAAAATTTGTGTTGGTTTATTTTGTGATTTGTTATTTTTTTTTTCTTGGCTATCCTGGGTAGTTTCAGGAGATTCCTTTGACGCCAAAGTTCAAAAGCATTATTAATCTTTTCTTATTTTGCCTGTTCAGTCTTTTACCTCCATAGAAAGCCAGAGATATAATCACTGCCTCCACAGTTCTGATCTTTACAGGTATGGCTATGTCATACCCACGGTTTTCCCAAAATAAGCCCAGGTCTTATGTTAACTTTTGCTCCAAAAGATGCATTAGGGCTTATTTTCTGGTTATGTCTTGTTTTTAGGAAAATACAGTACTAACTGCACCCATCTGGCTGACAATCTTAACTAGGGCTTATTTTTGGGTAGGGGTTATATTACGAGCATTCTGAAAAAGCATGCTAGGGCTTGTTTTCCAGGTAGATCTTATTTTCACGGAAACATGGTAGCATCTGGAAATCTTTTTTTTCCAAGGATTTTATTACTAAACCTAATCATATCTCTACCAAGTCTAGTCAATGGCGTATTTCTTGACTGCTTCTTCCTTTACTCTTAATAGTTGGTGCTAAATGAAAAAGCTATCCACTAGATGAATATTTTTATTATAAGTCCTAAAGCTGATTGTTCTATCTGTTGTCTTGAGTTTGATATTTTGGGTATTTAAGATATCAGCTTTTCCTTCACTTCTATTACTAGGTAATGAAAATCAATGAAAATTATTGGCATTTTCAGCTAGTCAACTAGTGTTACTAGTGTAGTACAGGTTGCTAATGTTGCTTTCTCTAATTGTAAATCCACACTGATCATCTTTGAAACCAGCCTCCCTAATATATATTCAGCATATAATGAAATGTCTTGTATATCAACCTCTACTCTGCTCCTTGATGTATACTATTTCTCCCCCCTCACTCACTAGAGTAGCTAGGTGCATTTTTCTAAGACAATTCAAGTTACCTATCTATTTATATTGGAGTACTGTGTAATGTTTGCAAAACTGAAAATTAAACTTTGTACCCACTTCATCAAGCTCTGTTGTTACATTTCCACTAGTGCTTGCAGGCAAATCTCCAATTTGGACTTTGGTGGACTTTGGTGTTGGACCCCGTCGGCTTGTGATGGCAAATGCAGCTTTTTGGTGTCTATATAGTGTAATTATACCTCTGTGCTTGGTGACTGTATGATGCATCCCATCTCTTTCAGAATTAGATCCTACAAAAAAGGTGGCAATTAAAAACACTCTGATAGAAGCAGCAGGGATGGTCACAAATATGTTCTCTTCTCACAAATTGTAATGAAGAGGAATTTAGAGAGAAAAATCAATCTCTAATATTAATTCTTTAAAAAACTGGACTTGAAATACAGTACAAAGGGATTATGATCACTAGAATGTTTGGTTTGAAATTGAGAGCAGCATGCTGGCAGGATAACAATAAAAATATATGTGGCCCAGTGTCACTTGTTTTGTGAGATGGGAAGAGGGAGGGAGGGAGGGAGGGAGGGAGGAAGGAAAGAAGGAAGAAAGGAAGGAAAAAGATCTGAATTATTATGAGGCAGACATAGAATTAGGAAACACTTAGCAAATTAGTATGGAACAGTAATTAAGAATGCTGCAACAAAAGTAGAGACACAAATTCAAATTTCTGCTTGTTAATGAAGCTCACTGGATGACTTATTATAGCTCAATCTAATCTTTTATGTAGGGATGTGGTGGAGATTAAATAAACTAAGGAGTATCTCTGGGTAAAATGTGGGAGGTATAAATAAGTAGAGTAATGTATTTTTTTTTCTTTCCTTGGCTTGTTTACCTCTCCCACTGTTTTTGTCATGGAGGGGAGTTAATAATTAAGTCATAGTGATTAGAAAAGGCCTCTAGTGCCTCAACATGTAAATGCTTTAATTTCAGAGGATGATGGATCAGGAAAATAACAATTATTCTTCTGAAAGTATGAGTAAAAGAAAGCAGTTTCAAATTCGAATCAATGGTGATTCATAAAACAAAAAACAATAGTATTCCAAAAGGTCAGTTAATGTTTGAGAAACAGAAAACATATTTTAAAGTGATACTTCTAAATGCTGAAGATGTATATTATATGAAATAATATAATTATGATGTATCAATAATATGTTGAAAAGACACATGACTTAACCAAACTTGTAAAATGTCTGTTATATTCTAAACTTATCCTAGATTCACAGATAATGTGATCTTTCAGGTTTTGCCTCAGATAGCAAACTAATTTCAAGTTATGTAACAAACCCCAGCTTAGCAAGATGTGGTGAACGGAACCTAAAAATCTCTGTAAGCAATTATAAGGTGAGGTTCTTCTCCATAGCAGCTGGAACAAAATGGCGAGAATTAATCGGAGATTTTTTTAAATCATAAATTAATAAACATGCTTTAGAAAGCATTACATGCAATAATGTATTTACAGTAAGCTGACAACATTATCTGAACTTGTTTCAACCTCTACAGCATTGTTTCAGCAATGGCCACTCGAAAATGTGTAGACTTCAATCCCAGGAATTTCTCAGCCAGCAATTTTGGGAGTTGAAGTCCATACATCTTCAAGTAGACAAAGAAAGAAAGAAGGAAAGAAAAGGAAAGAAGGAAAGAAAGGAACAAGGGGGAAGGTAGAAGGGGAAGGGAGGAAGGAAGAAAGGAAACAAGGAAGGAAAGGGGGAAGGAAGGAAGGAAGGGGAGGAAAGAGAAGAAAAAGAAAGGGAAGAAGGGAAGAGAGAAAGAAAGAAAGAAATAAAGAGAGAGAGAGAGAGAGGAAGGATTTTTTTGGTGTGTATTTATTTATTTATTTTTAAATTTATTTGCCACCCATCTTTCCATCTTTCTAAAAAATATATAAATATAAGAATAGTAAATCACTGAAGCAATAAAAATAATGAAAACACAAGATGGGCGGGCAGTGGGCAGGTTGTGCAGGGGGGTAGGTGGGGGTCAGTTATTAGTCCAATAACTCCCCCCTGGGATTCCCAGACCAACAGGCAAAGTAGGCTTTCAGGCTCTTACGGATGGACAGGAGGGTGGGGTCAGGCCTCACCCTAGGAGGCAGGATGTTCCAGAGGTCAATGCTATGGCAAAGGAAGGCTCTTCTCCTGGATCCCACCAGATTGAATTCCTTTACCAATGGGATCTGCAGCAGGCCTCCTCTGCCAGCACAAGTAGGATGGGCCTTCCTTGAGGGATGAGACAGTTCATCCAGTAACCTGGCCCCCTGCCATAGGGAGCTTTAAAGGCCATAACCAACTCCTTGAAATACTTTTTTATAAGTATGCAGATTCCCTGAAGATGGTTATATGCAACAAACTGAAGATTAGCAGTTGGTCAACATACCTTTTGAGTTTTCATGGCTGCTCTGTGGCTGTGCTGGACAGGATGCTAAAGGAGTAAGATGTGGATCCACACACAGCGAGGTGCAAAGATTTTTAATGATTTTTGAATTGGGGCAGGGAGATCTTGCAATACATTGCTGAAGCAATTTTGCTATGCACAGAGCTGAATAATTTTGTACTAGCGTGTTTTCTTCTTTCTTCACAGCCTCCATCAAAGGTTTTATAACAGGATTTATTTTTTCTGGAAGCTGCTCCAAATTGACAACAGCACAAGCAGTAAATGTATGCACTCTCAGCTGCAGCGTTTGCCATTCCAGGTTTGTTTCTATAACTGTCATTTGAACCTGCTGTCGCTTGCTTTCTAATTGCTGTAAAACTTTGGGATTTAAGTTTTGAGATGATGTAGCTTCATTAAAAACAGTAGTAACCTTAATAAAAATAAATAAAAAATTACTATTTTAGGACATTCAAAGGGCTTTAAATCACAGACGCTCACAGAAACCCATATTTCTTTTTTATAGATTTTCTCCTTTCAAAATGCTGTATTCAGAAGTCATCAAAAATGCATATCAAAACACAAAATAAATGGCACTTATGTGATTAAAAATAATTGTGGGAAGAATATCACACATTCATGCAGTGCTCCAGATATTCAGAAAAAAAATCACAATTTTTAACATTTATTCAATCAAGTGACTTCTAGGTTGCTACAATTGTAATTAAATTTATAAAGTAAACTGAATTAAAACTATTACAAAGGAAAGACAAACCAAGTAACAAATTACTCTTAAATTGCATACATGTGCCGTATGGTACAGCCTTGTAAGTAACTAAATTTGGAAAATCCACAGATAGAAAATCAATGAATCTAAAGCTACTTGTGTCTTGCGATGATTGAGTTCAAAGTCTATTCCTCTCCACTTAGACCCTAACAGCCAAGGTGTCCCCAAAGAGTATCAATTTTTCGGCCTAGATTTTGTGATATACAACTGAGTATCCTTTATCTATTGATGACATCGGACCACTGTGTAGATTTTATATAGAATTGTTCATATAGAATTTAAATAATAGTGAGGCAACTATTAAAACTGAGGACTCTCTCCCAGCAACGAAAGACTCCTGGGCTTTCTCTCTTCCACATCAAGGCAGACTAAAAGCAGGCAGGGAGAAAGGAGAACTGGTGTAACAGGGTGTCTTCAATGTGAAAAACTGTACATCAATACAATACAAAGTTTAGCTCAACCTTGGTGTTCGTAATTTCAGTCCTCACATCCCATTTTGGAATTTAAAAGAATTTTAGCCTTCTGTAACATCTTAGCTAACCCAAAGATTTTGAAATCTCAACAGTTCACATGTTGAGAAAGGTATGATGAGTATCTTATAGACTGAATAATATTTGTCAGCTATGAAAAATAACTAGATATTCTTATAATGTCCTTAATACTGAAATGCAGAAGGGCATTTGCATGAGCAAGAATTTGGCCTTGCCCTTTATAATGATAATGGAAAACTACAATAATATCCCTGACCAGGATCATCTTTGCATTTGTTCAAATACTGAAGAGGAATCTGTGATTCATGCTACAAAAATATCCTTTATCTTACATCTGATATTTTAACTCACTGTGCTGCTTGTTTGCAGATTTTCAGACCATTCCCAAGCAGGAATGATAAAACATCCATTTAAGGATTAATTGACTGAAATATCTAGGAAGACAATGAAACTCCTAGCTGTTGCTATTACTATTCGAAGGTATGTCCTACAGCTAGGTACGTCTAGACTCCATGTTGCATTTATCATGCTGAAGTTTGTTCTTTCCACCAAGATTTGCATATCATTTGCTTTATTATTATAATCCTTATGAGAACATATTGGGTTGCAGTTACAATAATTTCTTTCTTATGGATGTAATAAAGATAGTTAAAAAACACTCTAGTGTTCTCCCAGCTTCCAGTGTCAGTTTATTCTTGAAAGACACCAAGACTTATTGTATTCAAAGCCATTAAGACATAGAACCAAAGACAGTTGCACCATCAGTATCCCAGTCCTACCAAAAATAATTAGGTGCAAGAAATGGCTACGAGAGGAATCAATTAGTATTTATTATTTTTGAAACTAATAAATTACAATCTCATGCATCCAGAAGAGCTAAGAGGAAAGCTTACACATTTATGGGTAAATGTAGCATATTATCAGGGCTGCTTTTGATCTACAGTTATTAACATTTCAATTGACTGTGTGACAGGAACTGGGCTAACGTGGCTGTGGTTTCCGGGGTGTGGCAAGCAGCTCCAGAACCATGCAGTTCTGAGCTGCTTGCTGCCCCATAAGATAGGGTGAATGGGAACCAAAAGGGCAGGGATGGGGGTGGAGGAGACAAGCAGATGGGGGAATTGGAGTCAGTCCTTTACCTTACTGAGACTCAGCAAGACTGGAATGACTTGGATTGGGGTGAGTCCTTAACCAATGACCAATGAAATTTACTTAATGACAGCTAATTGTCGGGATTGCAAAATAATGTGATCACACAACATGTTGCTTTACAACCGCAATACCTAGTGACCCAAATTGTGGTCTGAACTGTGGCTGTAAGCCGAGGTCTACCTGTATACAAAAAGATCCTACCTATTTTGGAGGATCAACCGACTTATTTTAAAAGGTAATTGCAGAGACTGGGGAATACTTTGCCATCATATAGTAGTTTCAATGGAAGTGTGAAGGCTTAATCTTTTTTATTAACTTACTCACCAATTCATTAGCTTGATCTATTGTGAATACGCTGCAGTTTACTTTGCTGGAAATATCAATGTTTGCATCGGTGAATGAAGAGATAAGTTGTTTACATTCGTTTTGCATCCGGGTGAAGGGAACCGCAATTTCATCATAATAAAGATGTTCAGAAAGCACTCCAAGTAAGCGTGACACGACAGCATCGGCCACTATTTTATTTTCCTGCAAACAACCAACATTTTACATTTTAAGTGAAGATGATCTTCAAGGCGTACAGAGGATTAACATTACAAGTACTGAAAAAACTCTAAATGATTGAACTGGTGTTTATTTGGCTCCATGATTTAAAATAAAAGTACAATGCAATAAGTCTTATGGAACTGAACACTTAATATTAATATACATCTCAATTTTAAAAAATGGACTTAACCAGTTATGTACCCCCAAAAGCAACAATGTTTCAAATAGCTTTCTTCTGGCTTTCAAAGCTTAAGCAATTTTTGAAAGCACATGGCAGCATAGTCTATTCTTCACGCACACAAAATTTAAATACTGCTATGCATATTCTTAGAAGACTGTTTGGGTACTTTCAGTCTCTGCAACTAAGATCATGAAGAAGCTTCTTGGATGAGAAGCGAAATGTCTTCAAAAGAAAAAACAAGAAAATCCAGTTGCCTCTTGAAAAAGCACCTTTGGGACAACCATGACCTAGATCAGGGGTCTCCAACCTTGGCTCCTGGAAGCCTGGCGGACTTCAACTCCCAGAATTCCACAGCCAGCTTTGCTGGCTGTGGAATTCTGGGAGTTGAAGTCCGCCAGGCTTCCAGGAGCCAAGGTTGGAGACCCCTGACCTAGATGATTGAGAATCTCATTAGACACCATGAATAATAGTTCTGTCAATTTCAGTCAACCTGAAAATTATCTTGCATGTGGATTGTTATCTGCTGATAGGAAAAGGCGTTATATCTGAAAATTAGAAGCTTCATTAAACAGAGGCAGGAAATGGCTTAAAATGGAGAACATATGTTTTAATGGCTGTACTATTCTCCTACCTTCTGCAAGGAAGCCCACTCACAGATTACTAATGCAACACTAAACCTCTGCAAAGCTGACTTGGAATTCAGGTGGAAAAGCAAGAGCTGGGCAAGTGATTCCGCTGGCTTGATTTCTTGGGAAGCAGCATTCACGCTGGGATCACAGATGCAGCAGCAGAGGGCTCCAAGTAATCTGGAACAATATATTTCTATTAGTTGGGTTACAGTGTTTTAGGCCATTTAATTGGAATCACATATCTTGACTATAAGTTCTCTCTTGTTTAACATAAAGATTTTCAAGAATAAACTGACTTTGCAGCCATCATCCGAGCTCTCATAACAACAAAATCTCTAGTTGCTGGATCTTCAGTGATGCTTTCGGCACCAGCTATGTATTCTTGGACCACTTCTTTGGTCTGGGGTTGACTTGGACGCAGCTTCCCACCTGACTTTTCCTGTGAAAACAACACACCTGCTGTTAAGAGAGGACCTATGTTTTTATATACATACATACAGCTTTTCTTTTTATATTTGGAACAGTAATATTTGAAATGTGCATTTTAATCACAGATGAAATCCATACAGGAATATAGTAGGGACCTAAATTCAATATAATATAAACATGTTCGTTGTCTCTAATTTTGGACAGGATAATTTCAAACCCGAGCATATGCATACAAATCTATAACAGCAATAGGCTTGTAACACTAGCTGTCTCCAGTTCCCACCTGTGTTCTAATGCTCTGAAATTATAAAACAGCACTTTTTATCCAACTTCTATGCTATCGTGATGCACACAACAAAGAAAGAAATGCAAGGACAAGAACATATCAGACAAAAGGCAAATATGGATTTGCTTTCCATTTCCAAAGTTTAAACAGAGGTGAAGCTTCTTTTGCCCATTTATTCTTTCCTTCTTAATAATTACAAATGTTTCAGACTCCTCTCCTTTCAGAAAAATTAAAAGCTGTGATACTTGATTTTTTTTTTTATCTGTTTCATCCCATGGCTAAAGAAAGAACCTGTTTTCCTTCTTGTTTGACGCTTAAAATTTGACAAATGCTAGGTTTTTAACTTGGATTTCCATTTGAGTGAAATCTGTGTAACCTAATGAAAATACAGTATTGAAATATAGTAATGAAAGTATAACATAGAAAATATAGTATAATTTCAGAGGAAAGTGACAAGGGGGCCAGGAGATATCTCAATTCAAACCACTCCTAGTCTCATCTTTGTAACCAACCAAAAACTGGACAAAGCCATGTCCTCACATTTGACCATTTCACTGAATTTTTGGTAGCACCATCTCAGAGTAGAGTGTGCACCCAATGATATTACAGGATAGTAAAGAAATGCAAACACCCTTATTCAACTCAGCCAAGAGGCAAGCACAGAAAGCCTTTGATTTGATAAACAAGAACAATCAGGAGGGAAATTACTTGGTAATTAATGGCATAAGCTTTCTAAAGATATATAGAAATATATATTTTTTGACTGATAGTCTGTGTTCTGATGTAAATGGTGTGGGTAAAGTTTTCTCGTCCCTCTCCTTTTCTGCCCTGAAGATACAGGAAGACCCACTCCTTCTATAGATGTTCTGACCCAGGCTTTATCAAACTTAATGAAACACAAACTTATTTTAAAAGTAAAACCTATTTTAATGCAATGCTGAGAATAACTTGCATTGCCAGACAAAACTAATTATATACAGCTCTCCTCTAGATAAGAGCACGCTTTTCAGTGCTGTAGAATGCTGCCAAAAACAGAAGTCCAATTAATCATTTATTTTTATTTTATTTTGTTTTATTTGGTTTGCCAATTGCTTACAAGATAATAGGTATAAGTAATAACATAGTTATGAATACATGGATACATATTAGAAAAATGAAAGAAACAATAGGACAGGGATGGTAGGCACATTGGTGCGCTTATGCACACCGCCTACAGACCTCTTAGGAAAGGGGTGAGGTCAATAGTAGGCAGTGTAAGGTCAAAATTTTGGGGGTTTGGGGAAGAAATCACAGAGGCCGGTAGAATGTTCCAGACCACTTTGTTGCTGAAGTCGTATTTCCTGCAACCAAGTTTGGTGCGATTAACCTTGAGTTTGTATCTATTGTTTGCTCTTGTATTGTTATGGTTGAAGCTGAAGTATTAATTGACAGGTAGGACATTGCAGTGTATGATTTTATATATTATAGTTAGATCGGATCGAAGGCGGCGTAGTTCTAGGTTTTCTGGGTCTAGAATTTCAAGTCTGGCGGCATAATGTATTCTGCAATGAGTGGAGGAGTGGAGAACTCTTCTTGTGAAATATTTCTGGACTTTCTCAACTGTGTTAATATCAGATACGTAATGTGGGTTCCAGACTGATGAGCTGTATAAATGTTTTGTATGCTCTAATTAGTCGTGTAATATTACCAGAGAAAAAGCTACGTAAGATTAGGTTAACAACTCTTAATGCCTTTTTGGCTATGTAGTTACAGTGGGCTCTACATTTACATCATTAGAGATGAGTACTCCAAGATCCTTAACAGAGTTTGGATCATCAACAAAGTCTTGACTATTCAGCCTGTATTTTATTTTCTGATTTTTTTTGCCAATACATAGGACAGAGCATTTATTGGTTGAGATTTGAAGTTGCCATTTGTTTGACCATTCTGATACATAGTCGAGGTCTTTTTGAAGGGTAGCAGTATTGTATGTGGTACTGAATAGCTTTACATCATCAGCGAAGAGAATGCAGTTGCTCTTAATAGGATCACAAAGATCATTACAACATAAACCAACCCAAAAACCCAGAAAAAACCACAAAAGTACAGAGCTTCAAGAAGGACTCGGAAATTACTGAACTGCTTTGCTTCTTGCAACGCTTTTCGTCATTGAAGCCTGACTTTTATCCCTTATGGGAGGGACAATCACCTCCCAACCTTACTCCCAAGTCATGCCCCCTGCTTCAGCTGCTCTCGTCTTCTAGCAATTCTGTGCACACACACACTGGGAAGAGGCTCCCCTGGGTCCTCTGCTTCGCTGCTGCCAGATTCCAAAGGCAGCACTCCACTCCCAGATGGTCCTGGCCCCATCCATGCATCAGATGCAGCACCCTGGTTGAAGTCCTCTCCAGACTCCCTGATTGGTTCCCTTTCGTCCTGTCTGATACCTCTGTTGTCTACACTGGCTGCCAGCAAACCACAACAATAGATTGCCCAGAATTCTTCTAGGCAGTGACTCAAAGCAGGTAATTGCAGCAGTTCGCTTTTGAGGTCAACAGAGATGACCCATCAGACTGGGTTTCTTAACTAGGGAGCTGCAAAATGGGAAGCCAAATGACTTGATTTCCCTAAACTATTTAAAGTACATGCAGCCTAGTGAGCTTCCATAAGCAGCCTCTACTCACATAGATAAAGTAGTACAAATCCTAGAAAGTTAGGGCTATGTTATCACAGACCCAATCTGAAAGTAATAGAATGGAAAGGAATGGAACCTACTAATTATTAGCCCATCTGTTTGCTACTTACTACAAGTAAGCTAGATGCAAGACATAAATCTAAGAATCTACTGAATAGGCTGGGATAATGGAACAATGGTGCATTATGGCAGAGGAATATGCTGGTATTAGAGCAGGAGGTCAACGGTTTTATGTATTATTTATTTATCTGGCATATGGCAAGTATCTTATAAAATAATCAATACCACACAAGGGGCTTTGCACACAGAGATGGATGGCAGAAGAAATTTAAAATATAGTATAGATGATTGACTCTTGATGGGCTTCTGTTAATGGGAGTACAAGAAAGATAAGGTCAAGCCATTAATCAATGTCATCTGGCCCTCCCGCTGGCAAATAACCCTCTCTTGGTCTCTTAAGATATATAAAGAGAGAAGCTTTGAATTTTAAGACTGAGTTAAAGCTTAGACTTGGCAGTTGTTGCTTTTCTGCTTTATTGGGGCCTCTTTGTTATCTGTAATGATAAATCTGCTTATTAAAGCTGCATCCTTGATTCTCTGTCTACTAGTCTTCCAGTTCTTTTAACAGCCTCAGTGCAGCCTGACAGTTGCTATGGTTTAAGATGTCATACAAAAATATCTCAAGGCACTTTAGATGTTATGTAAATTATCTAACCAGATCTCAATTCCAAAAGGTTAAGCAAGGCTGTGCATTAACTTCCCTTCTGTTTTACTTTTTATACAAATGGCACTCTCTGACAAGAAAAGAATGATGCAATTCCACTAATAAATCTGGCAGGATTTATCAAAGAAACATATACTCCAAAAATGTGGAAGGCAAGTTAAAGCTGCCACAGAAAGCCGGGTCTAATGCTTGTTCAGAACCATAAGCAGCAACTGCATTCTAGTTGTCCCCCCACGAAGCTATTTAGTGTCAAGGTGATCATGCAAACATTTTTCTCCTTTCAAATGTGTTTATTTGGTTAGGCAAACTGTCAGTCCAAATTTATATAAGCAATTTTAGACACTCTGTTGTATTTCAAACCTCCATGAACATTTACTTGGGAATGCCATCTACTGAGACCAGACCTCATCCATATTCTTTAAGTTACTGACATAAACTAAGATTTTTTTTCAACCAATCCCTGGCATTTCTAGCTCTTCATGGTGGTTTTATTTTATCTGGGGGCGAGGGGGGGGGAGGAGAAATATACAACTGCAATTTTCTTTCAAGGTTTTGATCCCATTTTACCTACACAGAGATGGGATAATCATCAGAGGACAGAGATCAGATATATGAGTGATCAGAATGAGCTTTTTCTCCTGACAGAGTTTAGACAGAAGAGGCTTATAAATGGTGAGCCATTTTTCTCACAGGTACAAATCAAACAAACTTATCTATTGTTGTTGTTCAATACTTTCACCTTGGATTCTACTGGAAGGGAAGGTCAGTGGTGTTTCTAGTGATCAAAACGTTTCCCATTGTGTACATTAAAAAATAGAATCCGTGGGTCAAATTTTATTCCCATGTCCTTTCTACAGGATATTGTGATCAATGTATATAATTATGGCAAGAATTCAGGAGGAAGTATACATTACTAAGAACCAATGAAGTGTAGTGATTCAGCTGTTGGATTAGAAGCAGGGTGTCCTGATTCCAATCTACTGTCAGCAACAGGAGCTCACTGGATGACTTTGGACCAGTCATTTTCTCTTAGCTCAGCCTACTTCATAGGACTATTGTGGGGAGAAAAAAATAGGAGGGTGGAACACCACGTATACTTTCTTGAGATCCTAAATGAAAGGCAGGATACATATATAATAAAATAATATTACTTCTCTTCTATTAGAGCAATGTGTTATCAATGATGTTGCTGAATTCAGTCATATAAATGAAGCAGTTACTTAAAATTCACTGGACTTGTATTAAAAAAAACTCCAAGGTGGGCCCAGGGGATATGAAATGTTCGGGGGGGGGGTCTGTATTTCTGAGATGAAGTATCTAAGAGAGAAAACTGGCAGGAGAGAGGCAGGGCTATAAAAATTGGCAGCCATGATGGAACTGGGCAGGCTGATGGGAAGGAAGGAGAAAAACAAGGGGCTGTGAGTATCCACAGGGAAGTCGAGAGGTATGAAATCTCATGGGGTTTGGCTTTTTATTTCCATTATTTCATTAATTTTTGTTAGAGTTTGTGCTTATTGTATATTTTTTGTAGATTGTATATATATATGTACAAATGTGGTTCAATGTGTATTAAATACAACATGGAAAATGGGATGGTTTTCTAAAAAAAACTGAAAAAGGGGGCATGGTACCAAAAAATTAGAGATTATTTCTTTCCAAATATTAATTCTTGTTTTTTCTTATTCTTTCTCCTCACTTCCAATGCTTCCTAGTAAATACATACCTAAACTTTATTCTCATCTCAGGAAATTTACTTTTTGAAAAAGGAGAAGATTGGCTGCAGTTTAACAAGCTAGATGCAAAATAAGCAAAAGACAATTCTGCTTGTCCTTGTATTCCTCAATCTTTCTCCAAACTCTTAAATTGCTCATAACAAGCTTCCTTCAGACATTAACTTGTCTGCCACAAAGGAAGAATAGAACAGTTTTGGTTTTCTAGAATGTGACTGACTCTCACAGACAGAACATACGAGCCCAAAAGATGAAGAGGAAAAAAAGCACGGAGTGACTTTGAAAAGAAGCTTTTCACAAGATTTATAATCTATGGACAAGATGCTTGTTTCTTTATGCTCTGCTCTGCTATGAAGCAAAAATAATGTTCAATTTTCAAAAGTACAAGAGACTTAATCTTATTGGCACATAATGAAAGATGCTGTATTTACTTCCAGTAGATAAAATATAATATTTGAAAGTTGTCCAGCACAATTTGAAAACCTTAGTATTTTAAAAAAGATATGTGCTTGCAATGAATACAAGTAACAGCAGAAAATAAATAAAAAGTAAGATATACAATATTTATATCAACAGTATAATTTACAGTAAAGAAATATAGAGGAAACAAAACAGGTAGCATAGCCCCTAGAAGCTTAGACAGACATTGCAAAGTTAATCTGAGAGTCAATAGCTACCACATGGCAGTATCTCAAACAACACAGCACATATGGGTGTTATGCTGCTACCCCCTCTCGAATCAGATAGAAGTTAACTACTTTATTTAGAAATAAAAATAATACTATATCTATATATTAAGTACTGTTTCCTATAGTGTATATATACAAGCCATTTTAAAGGGACCAGTATTACATGTCCAAGCATCAGACTGGTGTTTTTTCAAACTTGGCAACTTTAAAGACTTCAGCTCCCAGAATTGCCATCACTACCATGTTGAGAAATTTGGTGGGCCCCAGAAAAATGTCACCCCCAGAGCACCCCCCAAAGGAATTTATCCAGACTGTGCAGGAGCACAAGGCTGCACCGCCCACATGGCCTACAGGAACCTTTCACGCCCACTCACTCCTTACCTGGCAAACTTACCCACTAAATTACTATTTTTCCTCCCCCCCCGACCATTAGCTGTTCTGCTGTGCCGGGAGATTTAGATTAGCTAGGAAGCAGGAAATGGTTGGATTTCTTGCTTTCTAGCTAGTCTTTAGATCTTCAGCTCTGCTTTTAAGTACAGCTGAACCTCCGTTAGGACTGAAGGTTCTATTATTCAGTGCAGGCTCAGGGCAAGCAAATTTTATGAGTTTGCTTGCAAGCAAATTTTATGTGACAGACTGAGCTAGCTGATGGCAGATAGATAGATCTCTAAATGAATCTGTGATTCTGTGAGCAACTCAATCTGCCTGCCTGCTTTGTCTGATTTTGGGTAAAAGTTGCTCTTTTTTAATAAAAAAAAATCAATATTTATATAAATTTTTATAATATTCACATATAAGCCATACACAGTCACATGACCACCAAGCCACACCCACAAAACTGTTAGTGGTCCCTGGGATTTAAAATTATGAGTTTGGTGGTCCCTGAGGTCCAAAAGGTTGGCGACCTCTGGACTAGGGAATTCTGGGAATCGAAGTCCACAGATCTGAAAGTTGCCAAGTTTGAAAAACACTACCTCAGGGCTTGAGAAGGAAAACGTTGATCATCACTATTAGTAAAATACTGATATACAGGACCCTTCGGTGCAAAATTGGGGGATCTCTACAAGACAAAGTCTGTCCAGCATTGCAAATACCCTATTCAAACAGGCATATAGTAGTTAAAGCAATACTTTGTTTCTTCAAGTCTGACCTTCAGTTTGGCTTTCACCTCCAGCAACATATTTAAATCAATAGGCAAATGAGAAGGCTGCATCATCAGGCAGAGCCAAGCTCCCATCCATGGACATGCAGCAGCTACCACATACTGTAAAGAAGCTTTGCTCAACAATTCAAGCCACACCTATTAAAGAGAAATAAAGAAAGCAAACACAGTCAATTTAAAGATACTTACTATTCTTAATAAGTCAGTAGCTTAAGAGCAAAACCTGTAGCACAGGGCTGTCAAACAAAAGGCCCATGGGCCAGATCTGGCCAGCAAGGTGCTTAGATCTGGCCTGCGGGCCCGCCTTAGAAACAGTGAATGACCGGCCCTTGGTTCCTCTGCTAGTGAAAATGGAGCTTGGGAGGGCCATGCGCATCCTCCCTGAGCTCTGTTTTTGCTGGCAGAGGGTTGCAGGAGGCTGTTGTGGATGTAAACAGAACCCAGGAGGGCTGTGAGCAGCCTCCACAGTTCTGGTTTTGCTGGCAGAAAGCAAGAGGCCATTGCAGCTCAAAATGGAGCCTCGATGAGTGACACTGACCTGGCCACACCCACCCTGGCCACACCCACCCTGGCCACACCCACCCACCCCCCAAGGTCAAATACAACCTGATGCAGTCCTCAATGAAATTGAGTTTGATACCCCTGCTCTAGCACATAACAATTATTTTGGTATGAATTGTAGCAGTTATTTTTCAATATAATAGTCAACTTCAGATAGAAAAGCTAAGAGTTGTATCTGTAATACCATCATCCTAAATTACAATTAACATTGATGGAATATTTTTTTCTCTTTTCTATTCTCAATATTCTAAGCCATTTAAATAATAGAATGTTAATAACTTTTAAACAAATAATAAAAGCATCAATGTGGAAATAACAAAATGTACTAAGATTTACAACATAATAAAAAGGAAAAAAATGATATTTGTTTTTAATGTATGTTCTAAAACTATTGTGGAACATTATTTGTTCCTCAGTGAACAAACTATATCCAGACCCTTCCAGTTTCAGTTCTACAGAGTTGCATTTCATGCATGGTGCTCATAATATCAAACAATTAATGCTAAAACTCAACCATCAGAAAAGATACACAGATTTATTAATAAGGTAAGGCAAACGTAAGGCCTAATGGGACACATACCTTATGTATTAAATCTAAAATTTCTTGGTTACTTTCCAAAATACAGAACTGAAAGATATGCCTTAACATGTCTTGCAAAATGGGAGTTAGCCAGGTTGCAGATGTCTAACAGCAAAAAGGAATACATAAAATTATTTTAATTAACAGCAAACTGCTTTAACAAAACAGGTTAGAATTATCAGACTGCAATACTTCAAGTTTAAATCAATTATTCATCTGTACTATATTAGTTATATTTTTAAATAGTGGATTGTTGTAATAATGAAAAATGCTTTGAATGTGCTGTACAGAAAACAGAAGTGAAAAATTGGATTTCTACTTCACAAATTAAGTACAACCAAACTTCCTTTGTACTCTAACAGGGATGGGATTCTACCAGTTTGCACCTATTCGCTAGAACTGGTTGTTAACATTCTAAGCAGTTCGGAGAACCGGTTGTTACTGGCCTAATCCTGTAAGGAAGGCAGGAAGGAAACATTCTGGTGTTGTTTACAGAAACTGTCTCTCTGTTAATCCTTATTACATTATTGGCAGGACTAGACTTCCTGTCTCAGGAACTTCTCTGGAGTTTTTTTCCCCCTCCTTTGCTGGTACTTAGCTTGTGTGGAGTGACCATTCAAAGTTACAATGACATTGAAAAAAAGTGACTTATGACCATTTTTCATACTTACGACTGTTGCAGCATCCCCATAGTCATGAGAGGGCAGGCGAGGAGATGCATGCCTCGATGTGAGTGATATTGAGTTAGCCACACCCAGCCAATAACAGGACCACCAAGCCACGCCCACCAATTAAACAACACCCACAGAACCAGTTGTTAAAAAAATTGAATCCCACCCCTGGTCCCCAACTCCCGGCCCGTAAACCAGCACTGGGCCATGGCATACCAGCAACTGGGCCATGCAAACAAGTGCAGCCCCATCCGCAAGATGCAGGCGCATGCAAAACCACACCCCCTTCCAGTCTGCAGAAAAACCTTTCTCCATGGAACCAGTCCCTGGTGCCCAAAAGGTTCGGAGCCACTGCTCTAATGATAGCAATTCCTCACCTGATCTTGTGTAGACAACAGAGTAAACAGAGTTTCTAATGCTGCTTTTCGGACAGAAGATATTGTGTGATGAAGAAATGGCCACACACGTGGTACCAGAACTGTGAGTGACTGCTGAATACTAAAACATGGTGGAGGAAAAAGAAAGATAAAAAAATGAGTCCATAAATTAGTCAATACATTTTGCAATGCATATTCATATTTTCAGGTTGAAAACATCGTTATGTTGATATAAGTCAGCTTATGTAGCCTACTAACATCTACTCAACTGGTATTAAGCAGTTCAAACATTTGTCTCATTATTATTTTTAAAAGCTTATTTTATGCTTTGGGAAGATCCCCCCACCCCCTGAACTACTCTAAAAATGTATAGAAATGTAAAGATATTCAATAAATGTAGAGAACTCGATCCTAATTCACTGTCAGTCTTTTCTGATTTGGGGTCTCTCTCAGTACAACGTATCCCACATGTTGGTTGTTTTGGGGAAAACTGGACTAGAGTGCTTTTTTTCCTTGAATGTCTGGAGGAGACATATCTAATGAATAATGAATGCATTTTTATGTAAAACCAGAATGGGAATACTTATTATATTGTTCAAGGATATAGAGAAGAGACAACTGCAGACCACAGAAATCATGTGATCAAAGTGGTATGAGTAAATTTTGCACCCATTCCATTTAGCCATAGTGAGGTAAGCTACGTTTTTAAAGAAAAGTATTCAGAAAGATTAAAAAATAAATAATTGGATTGCACATTTAATTAAACAAGACTTGATAGGGCAGGGATTACAGGAGAAAAAGAACTGTTTGATTCCCAATGAAACTATTAAGCACAGAGCTTATGTTTAACTCTGATATTAACAGTTGGGGGGAATTTAAGGGTGAATCCCCACTCCCCCACAATACCCCAGATAAAATTGCATGTATTAAGTAGTCAGAAATGTAGATGACTTTCAGGGAGGAAATGAAACATGGACGGGAGGTGACCTATCTCATGTGGGGGAGGGGTTTGGTGAAATGATCATGAAGAAAAATTCAATACTTTATAGCGTTTTATGGATTTACACTTTTTAATATACATTTGCTGCTTTCTCCCTGTGGTGAAAGAAAGGATTCTATCTCTCTGCCACAAAAAGTCCTCCAGAAATTTTATTGATCTTAGAGCTGGCAGCAGGGTTATCATCTTGAATCCCTCAGTACTCAAAAGGCTAAACCAAGGTGCAATACATGTCTCTTGTTTATTATTTTTTTTACTGAACCAATTTACAGTGATTCAGGGCAACTGACAAAGAAGGTGACTGAAAAAAATAAATAAACCATCAACACAATGCAACCCTCCTCAAACAGTAATAAGATATATGCTGAATTGCAGCTGAGGGCCATACTAACACAATAACATCTCTGTGAGGTGACTCCTAAACCTCCTGACCCCCACCCCCCCATGTCCAGGATCACAGCCAGGTTTTTAAGGGTTTCTGGGATACCAGAAATACCCAAAACATTCCTGAAAAATCCATGTAATTTAAAATAAATTACATTTTAAATATTTTTGGATGATCTTGGGTACACCTATGATGAGTATAGGAAGATGAAGCAGGGAGGAGACTAAATGCATGACCTCAAGTATTAAAGCAAATATATTATCATTATCATTCCTATCACACAATTCAAAACAGCTAAGGCAATATGTGCCTGCGCCAATGTATTAAAAATAATCTAAAATCCATTTTGCCAGCTGAACAATAAATAAGGTTGGCGATTAAGATTAAACAAGGAATTTCAACTAGAAAAATTACATAGATTACCTGCATCTTTGGACCTGAGAATAAGTTAAAAGGGATGAAAGAAGGGTCATGATGCTGTTTGTGGAAGCTGTCAGGTCATCTAAATCTAGAAGGGCATCCCACAGTATATTAAGAATAAAAGGTACCTAAAATATGAGCAGAGCAATGAAAAATGCATGAGGTCAAATACAGGACACCTGGGACTTTCTCCAGAACCGAGCCAATAAGTACAGAAATATTAGCATTTCTACTTACTTTCTCTGGCTGGAGGTGGACAAGGCTCTCTACGACTGGCACCAGAGATGCTGCAGCAACAGCTCTAACATCATCATCTAAATCTTGTAGTCCTTCAGTGATTGCAGGCAAGACTTTAGGTAGTAATGTTTCAATCAGATCCTATAAAAGTAAGATCTGTTAAGCTTAGGATCCAAGGATAAAAGAGATTTTGAGCCTGTGGGGAGAACTGTTTTCCAGTCTTGTTCTCTCTCATGCCCATATCATTCTATTCAATAATGAAACCAAAACCTTATATAACTGATAGGCCAAGCATTAAAAGTAAACTGAAGCCACCTCAATAAAGTTTGGAAGATCTCTCTCTATATAAGCAGATTTTAAAAAATACCCCCTTTCTTCGCCTCCTCTAATAGGCTTGATGAATGTATGTCAACTAGATTTATACAGTAGATTAGTTGTGGCAGTAAAATGGAAATTGAAAAATGAAGATTTGGAAAAAAAACAACCTTGTGCCAGTCTAAAAACTTGCTCTATGCTTGATAACAAGACAAAATAGTAGAGCATCAGCTGAAAAAAAAAAAAAAAGACAGCAAACTAGTTGTTCCATCTGCTTAAGAATTTAAAGCAAATATCCCAGAAGTAAAGAATGGGAGGGAGATGAAAGTCGCAATAAGAAAGCAAATAGGGAACTTTTTCTGTTTTCATGTAAACTATCCCTCAAATATAAAATCAGTTTTGGACTTTGTGGGATAGAATTAGAAGACTATTTCATATTTCTTCTCAAATTATAAATCCCCTTATCAGCTGCCTGACTAGCCAATATATGTTTCCTGCTGTTCCATAGTTTCTTGAGCTCTTAACAAGAACAGGTGCCCTAGGGATACATGACAAATTGTGCAGTTGGATCTGTTTATTTATTATTAATAAATCAACCATTAATTTATGGTTAGAAATGATTTATGGAGCTTATTTGGAATATTAGAGAGAATTTTAAGCTCTCAGGTAAAATAAAGTTAACCATAATTATTTCCCTCTGTGAAATAAAGAAACATTCAGGATAGTCCACATCAAGCTGTTCATACTATATCTCGAAAATTTAGCAGCAAAAAGTAGCAACATGTTTTTGTTTTCAAAATTAAGTGAAAGAATCACAGTAGAAGCTCCATATTTCCTTTTTTTCCTCTTAAACACCCCAAATTAACATTTTAGTCCAATTATGGTCTTTTCCATAATTTAAAAAAGAATTTTGAAAAGGATTTTAGGAGTGAAAATGTACATGTACAAAATAAATTGTTCTAATTCTCACACTTAAAATGTTCCTCCAAATGGATGATTATAAGTTTTTTGTTTGCAAATGAATTCATAGCATGGCTTATGACTTATAAAGCTTTGCATGTTTCAGATCTCAATATCCAATGGAACATGTCCTTCCATGGACAACATCCACATGTTAAAATAATTATTATATATATAAAATAATGATGTTTTTCAGTACTTCCTCACCCTATTTTGATATATTCCTTCTAGGATTTCACCCTTTTAATTTCAAGCTTTCGCTTTTTCTTATTTTTTCAAGTAGGTCATAACTTTGGTCATACATGACCAATTATAAGTCACCTATAGTTTTAAGGTTTTTTACTTCAGTTTTGATGATGTGAGTTTTTTTAAAAGCCTCCATGTCCAATGTTTGGAATTAGCATTTATCTGCTATTAAGAAATTCACATATATTTTACAAAAATGGCTTCCTCTCATATAACTACAAAGTCAAGCAAAGCAACAAAAGTTTGAAGAAAGTTTAATAGTTACCTGACGAACTGCTAAAGCATACTTTATCCCTAGAAGGCCTCCATGCCTTACTTCCCACTGCTCTTGTGTAAGTAATTTTAGCAGGATAGCAACAGTTTTATGAACTCCACTCTCATTCATATGTTTCAGCACGACTCCCAAAGTTTGAGCGCAAGTTTCTCGCACAGGTGCCACTACCTGAGATTACAGGAAAAAACACTCTTGTAGGTGCAATTTAAAAAATGAGGGTGTGCATTAGAATTGTTGAAAGTGCATACTTACTTCATCTGAAACAAAATCACCAAATCTGTCTAAAGCAAATACACAAAGAAGTCTGATAGCCAGATCTTCCAGCCAATCTTGGTGTTGTTGAATCATCTGTTTATCAAAGAGATTATAAATTGGTGAGAAATTAAAATATTTCCCCTTGGTAGGAAGACTCTCATAAAAGCAATTACTTATTAAACCTTGAATTAGTATTTAATGCTGCATTATTTGGTACTGTTGATAAGCTCCCAGCAGAAATTGTTAGAGATAATCAACAATGAAATAGGGAAAAGATAATTGTGTTTTTCTATTAGACTGCTGTATTATAAGATGCACTATGAAAGATTACTCTGTTCATGGGAAATTGTATTTATTTAAAAAGATAAGGGCATTTATACTGTATGATAAAAGATACTAACCAAACTCCATCAATGAACAGTGCTAGGACTTCCGGTTTGAGCCTCTTCACGGACAGACTGAAACCGCAATCATGTGCGGTTTCGGTCCGTGCTCGCCGCTGGAGTGCCCTGAGCCGGCTGGTTTTGGGGCTAAGCCACCCCTTAGAGGTGGTGAAGAGGGGGGAGACTGCCAGCAGGGTTGAGGAGAGCTGCATCTCTCCTCCTCAGCTGGCCATTACTCCCTTTCCCGAAGGCGGCTGCAGCGGAAGCCAGAAATGGCCGCCTCAAAGAAGAACTCGACCGGAAAAGAATGTGCAGGAGGAAGATAAGAAGAGAAAGTTTTGGTTGACCGAGTTAAACTGCAAAAGCAACAACTAAGGTAACCCTGCAATTTAAACTAAAAACAACAACAACATTGTTCCCAAAGAGGACTTTGAAGCAGCGAAGGAGAGAGAAAAGAGAAAGGATTTGAATTTTTTTCTTCTCTCCCTTTCCCTATACTGACAGCTAAGAAATTTAAATAAGAAATTGAAAAAAAAAATCCACTTTGACATCAATAGGCATTTAAGATGAAAATAAAATGTCAAAGGGATAATAAAGATTTCTGGATACTTAAAAGCTTTTAAAAGCAGGAAAGGAGAGAAAAAGAATAAAAGGGCAGGATCTGGAAAAAAGGGAGGAGACTGCCTGGAACTAAAAGGAATTTACAGTAAAACCTCAACAAGACTTCTAAAAGATACATTTTAACTGAAACTTGGAAACAAAATAGTACAACCCCAGAAAGAGAAAGTGAAAAAAGAAGCATGAAGAAACAGCTTGGGAGTATTTGGATTATTTGGTGATCTCTGGATTTTTGGTTATTGCATTTGAATGACTAAAATCAATCGGGTGGTTGTTTAAAAGTGTTTAAAATGGCACTACTTTGAGAAGAACTGAAAATGGAACTTAAAAAGTATAAAGAAGATGCACAAGAAGGGAGAGGTTCGTTTGGCTTCGTATTTCAATTTTTAGAAATGGAAATCTGGAACTATGAGAAACAACAAGAAATGCTTGCAGAACAAGAAGATTAGGACAAAGAAGAAGCCATCTTTAATGAACAAGTAATTTTATGTGGAGAAAAAAGGAAAGGGGGGAAAGAGAATGAAAAGTTTAAGATTTGAAAAAACAACCAAGAAAAGGAAGAATACTTTGAAAAATAAGTATAATATTAGAAAGCAACAGAAGAGAGGAATACAGAAGAGAGAATTAGAAGTAGAGACACAAGGGGGTATAAAGAGGAGGGAGAAGAAGAGAGGGAAGAAGAAAAGGAAAAGAAGTTATAAAGGACAGAAGCAAGATATGGAGAACCAGGGCCTATTTAGAGATAATGGGTGAAAATTTAATTGAAAAAGGGATTCTGCAAAGGTACATAAGATAGTATTGTTATATTAGAAATAGAAATAATTTTAGAAAATATGAAACAATGTATGATTAAAATGATGGATAAAATAGTTATTGTAATCTAGTGAAATGTTTGTTAATAAGTGAAGGAAATAAAATGAATGAGAGAATTGAATTAGGAAAGGATGGGAACATTTTACTTATTTAATGTTTTATAAAATATAAGGGAAGAGAAATGGGGGGGGGGAATTAATTATGGAAAGCTTATCAGTGTTCCCAAGGAAGTATGATATTTAATTGAAAAGAAATGTTAAAGATGTTAAGATTTTAATGAATATTAATGATAGAATTGAATTGGAATGGAATGAGTGTTTTAATTACATATATTTATAATCACTTTTTAAGAATATAGTGTGTATTTTAAGAATGTACCAAGCAGAATTCAATTGGAAGTTATGTATTATATTGAATGTTATAACCACAAAGTATATACTGAAGCTTAAAAAAGAGCTGAATGGATAAAATTAAAAGATATAAAGATATACTCCAATTTGTAACTACAGGAGAAAATTTGTTTAATGAGAAAAGAAAATATGAAATTGAAACAGGACAGACAAAAGTATAAATATAATGATTTGAATTGAGATAAGATAATTAAAATAAAATTGAGAAAATTAAGAGAGGAGAAAAACTATGTAGAAAATGTAAAACAGTAGCAAGATATGGAATAGAACATAAAAGTGAGCATGAAATTGAGTTTGTGTCTGTATGAAGAAGTGTAACCCGGGACCATGCTATTTTCAAAAAAAGATATTTTATTTGTATTATGTTTTTTTGTGTGTGTGTGTGAAAACCCAAATAATTTTTTTTAAAAAATGAACAGTGCTAGAGAATTAGTGCAATTCTGAAGTGGTAGACTAGATAGCATACTAGCAAAAGAATTGTTCCCCAAATTAAAAAAAAGGAATAAAGAGGAAAAGGTCTTCTATGTACAGCTTTCACATTGTGCCATGCTAGCTTCCATCTGAACTTGTTTACTAAAACACTCCGCGAAAATAAAGCATAAAACTTTACCATCTGCTCACCTCCCAAAACACTCAGTGATATAATCGATTCTTCAACACATTGTACTTTTATGTATAAAACCAAATAATAGATACAGAATCTGTATCAAATTCAATCATCTCATAAAAAATTCCATTAACACTTAAACATTCTGAAGATCAAGACAAACTGATATAGTTTTGCACTAACAATAGAGATCTTAACCAAAATGGAATGTTGGGTTTGATGCACAGAGCTTAAGCCTGCAACGAGATGTCCTATTCACTTTTTTGGAAAGCTGAAGACATTGCGCTGTGAGTGTACAAATTCTATTTTGAGCTTACCTCTTCTACAGTACTGTCTCCCATTTTACCGCCACTTTTCCCATGCGCTTTGAGTACCTCTCTCAGTCCAACACCTGCACCATGACGGATCTAAAAAAACATCGAACCCCCGCCTCAAACATATTAAGATTCTAGAACTATAAGAACAGAATTTTTCATCACACAAGATTTATACAGTTATATATAAACACACACATACACAACCCTATCTCTTTATTTTTACTCTTGGAGCAGCTAACTGGAGTTTGCTGTAGTGTCAAGAGAACACTGATTATCCCTGCCTAAAATCTTACTTTCCTTGTGACCTGATTTGCATTTATTTTTAATGTCCTCCTTTTAAATACTCGCATTAAACAATGCAATGCAGATACTAAAGGGAAGCTATGTTTGACATAATGATGCACATTTATCATTCTACTGTCATCATAATGAGGAAGGGATGCCTATGTTTTTAAATATATGGCTAAATTTATTAAGGGATAATTCATCCTACAACAAAGATTAAAGGAGCAAAACAACAACAGAAAAGCAGATTAGATAAAATTGAGAATTTGTCAAAAGTTAAAATCAAATGAAAGCATAACAAAATAAATACTATTTTAGAACATCTGGAACTTAAATGAAATCAGTGTGCAAAAAGAGTATTTGTCAGGTCCAACACCACACTGTATTTCCAAAACCTAATCCATCTTTTGATTTAGACATCTTTCTTAAATATTCGAACCACTAAATATAAATATTCGAACCACTAAAATTTGAATGAAAGTAGTCTGAAGTAGTGGTTAACGGCATCAAGTTAAAAACCAGAGAACCATGAGTTATTGAATTTTCCAAGATATGAATATAGCTGAACCACTGAAATGCAATGACCAATAAACGAACTTGTTAAGCAAACTAAAAATGACTTCTGTAAGAAAAATATGCATATATTCCCAAAGTAATAACATAACAATATTTGAACTGATGTCATGCCTTGAAGCATTAACTGGTGGTGTGCTTCCATTAGTACAAACACTTGTTATAACTTGTTAACTATGTTATTAGGATATTTATGTAAGTAACTGCTCCAATTATTTCACCATTTATTTTAGATGGTGTACTTGTATGCAATTGGTTGGTGATACAATAAGCATAAACAAGTTATAGGTTGTTGGTTCCCAGCTGTAGTGCCAAAACATGGAATGTGCCTGTTCTCAGGAAAATTTTCCTCTGGGAGGAAGTTTAAGTCTAGCCTGAATGCACCCATATTGTAGAATCATCTCTTCCTTACAATCTAGTTATTATCAAGGACAGAGAAAGAAACATTTACCTCCCAGGATGGATCAAAGAGATCATTACATACTTCTTCACAAAAACTTTCCAAAGGCCATTCATTACTCTAAAGGGAAAAAATGATTGTTAATTGAAGTTATGCTTTTAAAAGTGAGGTTGTAAAGTGATGTATTACCATTTACATTTGGCATAATCCTCTGAGCATAATTTGGAAAAAACCAATTCTACACAATAATGAAAGTAATTAATATAAGGATTTAAGATATGTTTTTGGTCTAAAAATCCTTCTCTCGTCCCAACCTCTTCCTACCTCAAGTGGACAATTGAAGCAAGAACTCTCTGTTTCCCACTTCCCATTCTTCCTTACCTCTAGGTCTTGAATCTAATGGTAGGCAAGGCCCAATAAGGTAGCCTTTGACTTATGACTGTAACTGAGCCTGAAATTACGATTGTTAAGTCGTGGCAGTCATTAAACAGGTCACCATGTGACTGATTTTATAACTGTTTTGTGGCAATTGTAAAGCAGAGGAAATGTCATGGTTGTTAAGTAAACATGGCAGTCATTAAATGAATCCATTTTATTCAATGAGCATTTTTTGCTGCAAGCCAATACTGGTAAATATTGGTAAATGGGAAAAATGCTGAAAATCTTACTTAGATGATTGCTGGATGTTGCAAATGGACATAAATGTGAACTAGTTGTCAAGCACCCAAAATGTGATCATGCGACCTGTTTGTGTGTGTGTGTGCAGTAGAACTCCAGAACTGAGTTATAAGTATCTTTCTGAGGATCCATCATAACTTCAAATGGTTGTTAAGCAACCAGTTAAGCAAACTTTAAAGGATCTGAACTGGCTTGTCATTAAAATGAACCATTCAAACTGAAAGAGCTTGCAGTCCACACTTCAGCATCCTTAACTTCTCTATTTTGCTTTGATTACTATTGCTTTTAGGGGGAGAAACTAATGTCTACAATGAGCAGGATTTAATGGAGAGTGTTATTTGTTTTAAAAAGAAAATATTTCATTTCAAGTAAAGAAATCAAGTAATGATTTTCTGTCAATTAAATATATTACGAAGACTTTCTGTACCTCTTCTGGAACATTATCAACTAAAAGTTTGGAGTCAGTTGCAGGTTGACTGATGATAACATTTCCAATTTTTCTTCTTTTTTCTTCTGGTTCACCATCAGTGCTGTCATTGCTAGAAAAGTTATTGAAATATTTGTCAAAATACTGCCATAATGATGGTCACATTACACCAAGGTGTCCAACCTCGGCAATTTTACGACTTGTGGACTTCAACTCCCGGAATTCTCCTGGCTGGAGAAATCTGGTAATTGAAGTTCAGAAGACCTAAAACTGCCAAGGTTGAACACTCCTGCACTACACTATCTGTACTTATACTACAAACAAATTTGCTATGATGCTATTAAAATCATTTATATTAGGGAAAATATATTTTATAAAGATATTAAATTATCATTAGCAAATGCTAGAACATGGATAATCAAGCTATAATTACTGAGAATATACCAAAATCAGAAACTTCTAAAAACTGAAAAAGGAGAACTACAAGTAGAAATAACAGCACCAACATAGTAATTCGTAAATGCTGCCTTACTCAATTTACTCAATCATTACACTCTTGATAATATTTTACTTCAGAAAATCCAACAATACTATTGGAAATTATGGTAATAATGACTCATTAATGACTATTGGAAATTATGGTAATAATGACTCATGTTCTGATGGCTGATTCATTATGTTAAAAACATACACAGAATAGGAGGTTGTCTCGTTAGTGGAATGAGTATTGAAATGCAGTGACCTGAATATACATACTATAATTAAGGTCAGGAAAATAAGGCAAATTGAGAACAATTATCAAGATTTTCACCATGTTGACTGAAACAGGACAGTAAGATGCAGGGAAACATGCAGAATTGAGAACAATGAAATTAAATGGACAAGATAGCTCCCCATAAAACTATATTTTTAAAAAAGGTACAAAATGAAGTATAGTTATGATCACAACTGAGGCTGGAATCTTCTGTTGGTGAGTGAACTGGTTAAGTAAGATGTCATGTGATCAATTCACTCAACAACCCAGCACTCCCCACTCCTGGCTATAGTTGTTATGATCTCCTGGGAAGAATGAAGTAAAAGGCAGAATGAAGTAAAAAAAAAAAAAAAGCTGGCTGAAAAAGCAGGATTTTGGCAGAGCATTGCCAGCAGCCTGAGGCATTTATAGCCAATACCCAGAAATGAAGAGGGGGTTCTTTTGTTTCTGGCAGTTGGTTGCAAATGCCCCATGTTAAAAATCCGGCTGGGTTTTAGGATGAACATTAAAAAAAAAAAAAAGACATCATATTTAAAAAAATAAGGCAAATAGGTTCTCTTAGCAGGCAACAGTGGCTTGTGAACTTCCCATCTGGTTTCTCAATTTTGGGAAAAATGGAAGGGAAGATTGTAAATGCAGGTCACATGATCATGGGGCGCTTGTCAGAAGTGCAAATGCGTTGTCAAGTGCCCAGATCACAATCATGGGAGTCTAGGACTGCTGCAACAGTTGTAACTCTGGGCACAGAGTCATAGTTCCTGGCTGTATTTGTCAGGAAAAGATTCGACAAAGTTTCCCCTGGTGCCTTTTGATTTAAGGAGGTTGGACTAGATAGCTTCTAAATCTTGTCCAACTCTTGAATTTTTTAAAATTCTATTTACAGTACCTTTTTTCATTGGTCTCTACTGCATCTTTCGATCTTTGTTTTGCAAACAACTTGGCCATTCTTTTAGCCTTATTTTTTTGTCTGCTACTCATTCCAGCTCGAAATTCCGAATCAATCAATTCCGCAGCTTGGAGAGTCTGAAAAGGTTTATAAATTTAGATGAATCTGAGAGAAGCAGAATTTTATTCTGATCATGAAAAACAACTTTCCCCCCTCCACCTCTTGCTGCAGTTACTTATATTTCTCCCAGTCTTGCTAAAGAAGTTGTATGGCTTTTTAGAAGAATAGAAGGAGCTTGAGATGCAAAATTACCCTTGGACTAAAGCTTACATCAATGTTTTGATCTCACCAACCTGTTCTTCAAAAGGAGAACAGATGTCCCTTAATCTGCAAAATCATTTCTAGTGATAATCTTGATTGGCCTTTCTAAAACAGTATTTATTTGCAGCTTACAAAGAAATAAAAAAAAAATCCACTGCATACGTCTATGCAGTCAAATAGCCTGAAGTTTTACCTACAGGTTGTTTGTGTACCAGAATCGATGAAGCTGGGGTGTAGTCCAAGTCCTCATCATTGAACAAATCTTCTGTGCTCATTCCAATTGCAGCTCCCATATCAAGGCCAAGTTTCTTTTGAAGCAATTTCCTTTGTCGGGCTATTCTTTCTTTAGGATCTACTTCACCTTAAAAGGGATAACAACCTATGTTCTTACAAAGCAGGTCTATATTTTTCTGAAATAAAGTACTGAACACATCTTTAAATCTAAAAGCTCCCCCAACCCTTAATAGCTTAGCTTTCTCCAATCATCTTTATAACAAAAGAATTTTGTACAAAGTACACCAAATAGTTTCTGATTATTGCTATGTTTGGTCTGCAAACTATATACAGCTTTTATTGTTAGAACACTGTTTGAAAAGAAAAACTCTCTCTTTAGAAGTGCTATTATATAAGGCCTGCACAATAATTTACTTTGCTGCTACGTTATATTTTTCAAGCAACTAAATTGTCAAGGTCTTATTCCATTATTAACTTTAGGTAGCTTACTCACTACAGAAAAACAAAGTTCTGAAAAAGCTTAATCACAATTCATATGCGCCTAGAATAGAGCTTGCAAAATATACCCAACTATTTAATTCAAAGATACTAGCAGAAGATTATGTTTAGAGTGTATCTTCTATGAAACGAAAGTCTTCTTCCAATGATAGAAAAGTTTTTATACAGAACATGCAACATTCCTTCTCTGTTGCCATTCTTGAATATATATCTGTTTCCCTCCTCTCTCTGAAAGAGCCCTGAAAACCTGGTTCTTCCCTCAAACCTTGGGTTTGGTCCTATGTTATTGTTTTTAAATTATTTTTCTTCCATATGTTTGGGTTTTTAATTGTATTTTACCCTTGATTTTATTGTGTGCCACCAAGAGTTGTATGGCCTTATAAACTGAATAATATAAAAAAATAAATATTCTAGTCAGTAACCGTAACAAGAATATTCATTCATTCAAAATAAATAAATAAGAACACCTCCAATGAAAAATTCATTAATTCCTCTCCCTGCTGCCTTCTGTGCTGCCCTTCTCTGCTCAAGAGAGCTCTGGAACTTTCTAGAACCCACCAGGGCTGAAGAGAGAACAAAGGATTGGAAAACAAGGTCTTATTTCACTCTTCACTAGCCAAGTGCAATTTAAAAAGTAATTCTGTAAAAGGAGAAATTCTCAATCTACTCTGGTACTACAAATATATAAAATCAAATTAATGCAACAAAAATAGAAGAATCAACGTTATTTCAAGGACATGAACATACACTGCTCAAAAAAATAAAGGGAACACTCAAGCAACACAATGTAACTCCAAGTCAATCACACTTCTGTGAAATCAAACTGTCCGCTTAGGTAGCAACACTGATTGACAATCAATTCCACATGTTGTTGTGCAAATGGAATAGACAACAGGTGGAAAGCATAGGCAGTTAGCAAGTCATCCCCAATAAAGGAGTGGTTCTGCAGGTGGTGACCACAGACCACTTCTCAGTTCCTTTGCTTTCTGAATAATGGTTTGGTCACTTTTGAATGCTGGCGATGCTTTCACTCTAGTGGTAGCATGAGATGGAGTCTACAACCCACACAAGTGGCTCAGGTAGTGCAGCTCATCCAGTACGCCACATCAATGCAAGCTGTGGCAAGAACATTTGCTGTGTCTGTCAGTGTAGTGTCCAGAGCATGAAGGCGCTACCAGGAGACAGGCCAGTACATCAGGAGACGTGGAGGAGGCCGTAGGAGGGCAACAATCCAGCATCAGGACTGCTACCTCTGCCTTTGTGCAAGGAAGGATAGAAGGAGCACTGCCAAAGCCCTGCAAAATGACCTCCAGAGGGCCACAAATGTGCATGTGGCTGCTCAAATGGTCAGAAACAGACTCCATGAGGGTGGTATGAGGGCCTGACATCCACAGGTGGGGGTTGTGCTTACAACCCAACACCGTGCAGGATGTTTGGCATTTGCCAGAGAACACCAAGATTGGCAAATTTGCCACTGGCGCCCTGTGCTCTTCACAGATGAAAGCAGGTTCACACTGAGCACGTGTGACAGACGTGACAGGGTCTGGAGACGCCGTGGAGAATGTTCTGCTGCCTGCAACATCCTCCAGCATGACCGATTTGGCAGTGGGTCAGTAATGGTGTGGGGTGGCATTTCTTTAGGGGGCCCATGTGCTCGCCAGAGGTAGCCTGACTGCCATTAGGTACTGAGATGAGATCCTCAAGACCCCTTGTGAGACCATATGCTGGTGTGATTGGCCTGGGTTTCTCTTAATGCACGACAATGCTAGATCTCATGTGGCTGGAGTGTGTCAGCAGTTCCTGCAAGACGAAGGCATTGATGCTATGGATTGGCCCACCCGTTCCCCAGACCTGAATCCAATTGAGCACATCTGGGACTTCATGTCTCTCTCCATCCATCAATGCCATGTTGCACCAC
Source organism: Hydrophis major (assembly GCA_033807585.1). Lineage (NCBI taxonomy): Eukaryota > Metazoa > Chordata > Lepidosauria > Squamata > Elapidae > Hydrophis > Hydrophis major. The sequence continues at coordinate 83,835,107 of CM066331.1, read as the reverse complement.
AGACTGTCCAGGAGTTGGGGGATATTTTTAGTCCAGGTGTGGGAGGAGATCCCTCAGGAGACTATCCGCCACCTCATCAAGAGCATGCCCAGGCGTTGTAGGGAGGTCATACAGGCACGTGGAGGCCACACACTACTGAGCCTCATTTTGACTTGTTTTAAGGACATTACATCAAAGTTGGATCAGCCTGTAGTGTTTTTTTCCACTTTAATTTTGAGTGTAACTCCAAATCCTAGACCTCCATGGGTTGCTACATTTGATTTCCATAGATAATTTTTGTGTGATTTTGTTGTCAGCACATTCAACTATGTAATGAACAAAGTATTTAATTAGAATATTTCATTCATTCAGAACTAGGATGTCTTAGTTTTGTGTTCCCTTTATTTTTTTTGAGCAGTATATTTCAAATGAAATAATTTCCTATGAAGCAATGGGGAATTACTGAGCTTTGAAAAGGAATATTCCATGAATGTAAAACCTGTGAGGAGTAATTCTGTCACCAAAATCAGGAATTTCTATGTGAGCAGGGTGAAAATTTAGTTTCACTCGCTTAGCTGATAAAGATAGTAAGATTCTGGCAGGTGTGGTTATCTGAATTATTAAGATGAGATAATGATTCAGTTAGCTGTAGAAGCAACTAAATAAATGTATTTAATCACAAGAACAGATTTAAAAAAATTTTTTTTTACAAACACATGAAAAAAAGAGTATTGCTAAGTATACAGGACAACTTGAAATATTAAAGGAACAAATACCAGATGTATCATCCTGAACTTCAAATTCAGCACCAGCAGATCCAAGAAGAGAAGCGCCATGCTTTAAAAGTCGGCAAATATCAAATTTGTCAAAACGCAACCGATCAGAAGTAGAGGTGTCTTCCACCTGATTTTCACAGCCTCGTTCTAGATAAAAGTTAACAAAACTTAGAATGAGATCAAGGTAAAGGACATGGCCCAAACATAATTCAGGCATTAATCATTTTGCTAACATTGTGAAGAATGAAATATGCAAGCACAGCGAAGAAAGAGATAATGCTCTGATCATATAACTGCTAGTTTCCCAATATTTAATGCCTAAAGAACATTTTTGGTACTTGCTATACTTCTTGCCCAATTGATTTCATTGATTAAAATTTAAAAAGTAAATAGAAAGACAGCAAAGAAAAGCACTACACTTCTGCTCCAAATAAAGCTTTAGGGACTCATGTACACCCAAGGTGTTCTTAGAAAATGAAAGTGTCTGGTTGCATCTTAATGCTTTTTTTTTGTGGGGGGGGGGAGCATGCCCACCTGCTCAGACAAAAATAAAAAGCATACTGAGATGGTACAGAGCATCAGGGGAGCTTAGAGTAGGCTTGGGGAAACAACCTTAGTGATTTGTTTTCTGATAAATGGAAGCTGAAATTAGCCACCCGCATTATGTCAGTCATTCTGTGAGAAAGCATCTATAATATTTTCTCCATACAGTACTCCTAATTTGCCCCAGAGTCAAAAAAGCAGTAGACCCCTTATTATACAGAAGAAAAGAGGGCCCTTGTACTGTATCCTTCATTAACTTGCAAGCATGTTATATAGTTAAAAAGATGTTACAGGCAAGGTCTAGAAAAATTCTAGATTCTAGAAGTTGAAATCCATATGCGCACTATATACATATATAAGCAGAATTTTGTATAGCTCTCTTTAAAGCACCTTGCTTTGGCTGTGGAGTTGGATTCCATTCCGGTATATTTTTTACTATGGCTTCTACAGCTTGTCCAGCTGCAATGCGGGAATCCCAGTTTGTACTCCTTAAGTGTACCAATACCTTTAAGAAATATTTTTTAAAAAAGAGTTATTCATATTTCTTATCTTAAATGCACTTCATTTAATTCCTGACTAATATTGCAGAATTTCTGAAGACTAAAAAGCTTAAAAAGGGCCAATAAATATAGGGCAAACCATTTTTAAAGATCTCCCATAAGCTGGCATTATCAAATGCTAGATTGAAAGTGTCAATATTGATCACTAATTTTAATGTCATTTTTCTAATTGTTTGGTTTGTATGAAAGTCTCTACAGAAATCTAAATATTTTATGATTATCATCAATTATATGGCTTTCTACGTTTCATATTATTATTATTGCCAAAACCCATTTAAATTAACCTAATCTTTTAATGATTTGTAGACAGGCCACTAAAGAAGAATCAATGTCTTTTAAGAACATAGATAATACTATTGATTAGCAATAGAAAAGACTCAAGAATTGGAAAAACAATAGCTCAGTCAAAAATTCTATGTAAAATTCAGCACATTCAATATCACTTCCAAGACAAATATACATGGTGTTTAAAAAACACCCTCTCAAATGGATATGGCAGAATGTTCTGTATTTTGAGAAACATTTATGGAGAAAATAATGCTATATTTGCTTAAAGCACCCATATTTTAGTTTTCCTGAATCTAGCTCCCCTTCAGACTCTAATCCCACCCATTTTAGTATATAGCCCTCAAAAGGCCTAACACAGTTCCCAAATTACAGAAATTCTGCACTCCTAATAAATAAGGCCAATGTATAAATACATTCATGAATATCTCAATGCACTCCTCAATGCTTAGAATGTTCTTTCGGTGATAGAATGCTACAGAAAATACAATTTGGCCTTTGAGAGGGAGGAATAAATCTAACACTGTTTTTTCCTCTGCTCAATCATGTTCAGTTCTCAATGCTGCCAGCACAACTCCTGTAGTTTTCTCAGCAAGGCTTTTTAAAAGTGGTTTGCCATTGCCTCCTCCCAAGAGCTTAGAGAAAGTGACTGGCCCAAGGTCATCCAGTTGGCTTTATATCTAAAATGAGTCTAGAATTTATGGTTTCCTAATTTCTAGCCTGATGCCTTAACCACTACATCAAACTCTTAGCACCAATGGTATATTGCTTATAATAACATCCAAAGCATTTACCTTAGCCAGGAGATTATTCAATTCATGTGGATGAAGTTTTACAACCTCCCCAAGTTGCTGGGCAGCTGCTTTCCTTGTTACCGGTGTCGTGCCAGTGTCCAATAAGATAAAGAGGCGATCAAGCCTGACAGAGGGAGCAAGATAAACTATATAAAATATATATTCTGCCTTATCAATATTAAAACAAAATACAATCATGTTTAATGAATCTACTACAATTGCCAACCAGAGTTTGAAAGAACTCCAGTTGTTGTTTTTCTTACATTTCATAAAAGTATTGCTTGGAAAACTTATGAGAAAAAAACTCATGCTATTTCAAGTCAAAGGACTTATTTTTTTGGTTCCATGTTTAATCATCAAGTGGCAGTATATTCATCTCTCCAACTAATCACATAGAAATAGCTTTGGAGAAAATGTTTTATTTGCAATAACGAGATCTAATTTCTAAAGTTGATATTGGGACACAAACTAATCCTTCCATTCCTACTTGCCACTACAGGTACGTTTAGTGGTTGTTTGAAGTTATCATGGCACTGAAAAAAGTGTTTTATGACTGTTTTTTTACCCTTGAGATAGTTGCAGCAGCCTCATGGTCACTTAATCAAAATCCAGACCCTTGGCAACCGACTCATATTTATGATCTGGGTTCATGTGATCACCTTTTATGACCTTCTGACAAGCAAAGTCAATGGGAAAGTCAGATTCACTTAACAACCAAAATACTGATTTAACAACTGCGGGGGTTCACTTAGTGAGTCAAGAAAGATAGTAAAATGGGACAAATCTCACTTAACAAATGTCTCACTTAGCAACAGAAGTTTTGGGCTCAATTGTGGTTGTAAGTCGAGGACTACCCATATACGTGAGTGCTTGCCAGTGGCAATTTATGCTAAAAAACAAAACAAAAGCTGTCTGTGCCTTTAACATAATTATTATAAAAACAAGGTACCTATATAATACCCCCACAGCCAAATCTTTGGGAACGTTTTTTTTCAAATTTCTGCTGCTTCAATGTCATTTAGCAATCCAGAATCAAATGTTTGGAGTATCATTGGGGAAGCAGAAAGATCAATTAAGATAGAAAATTTAGTTGGTATCTCTGTTCCATTCCAAACAGGTAAAGATTCTCCCATATTTTTTGTTTTCTATTTGCTGTAATGATGCTTGATTTGGGGTTTTTATTAATTTTTAAAAAAAAGCTGTTTGGCTTTTCCATCTGGAGTTTGCTTTTGGCTTTTGAAATAAAAAGGTAAAGAACGCAACTCCTGTGACACACAGATTAAAACCACGTCATTTTCTTGTCTCTCTAAACAGAAAAACATCTGACAATGGATCTGCCTCAATACGGTAGAATAGTCCTTAGCAGAGCAAGATTTGAACAGCTGGATTCTACGATTAAATACACACAATTCCACCAAGTGTCATCCTCTGAGTGTCTGCAATTGTAACTTCAAATATAGAAGATGCTGTATATGTCTTATTTGCCAACTAAATGCCCTAACAAGGGCTCAGTATTAACAGATATTATCTGACAGATTCAGACAGTAGGACCTCAATAAGAAACTGTTTTATAGGTAGTCCTTGCCTTAGATTGTTTAGTGACTGTTCAAAGTTACAACGGCACTGAAAAAAGCGACTTCTGACCATTTTTCACACTTCTGACCCCTGCAGCCTCCCCATGGTCCTGTGATTTACATTTGGATGCTTGGCAACTGATTCACATTTATGACGATTGCTGTGTCCTGAGGTTATGTGATTCTCTTTTGCAAGCAAAGACAATGGAGACCCAGATTCACTTAACAACCATGTTACTAATTTAACAACTCGTAAGTTTAACTGGTCACAAGTTGAGGTCTACCTGTATTTCAGGACAAAAACATTAAAACACAAAAAGGGTTCTGAGAAGAGGGCTCTCAATTGAGAACACATTTTATAGAACCTTCTGGGGATAACACATAAAGGTGATGTGCATTTATCTGAATACATCAGTTCTATATTTCAGCATCCATTTTATTTTTAAGTATTCTTTTGTTATTCTATTTTATCTTATATTACTTTAACCTCCCTAACCTTGTTTTATCATCTTATTCCAGGGGTGTCAAACTCATGGCCTGCAGACCGGATGTGTCATGCGCTGGCCATGGTTTAGCGAACAGAAAAGAAGTTGGGATACATCATTTGATGACAATGTATCATTGAAAGTCTGACACCCCTGTCTTATTCTATTTACCTTGCCTTTCTTGATTACATTTTGTTTTATCTTATTCCATTTTATTCGACTGACCCTCATTGTTCGTTGAAATGTTCAACTGACTAAGCAATAAAGGGACAGTCACTATTACAATATTTTTGGCAACAGTGTGGAAGTACAGGTGGTCCTTGCTTAATAACCTCTCATTCAGCAACCGTTCAAATTTATGATGATCATGGGCGAGGGGTCATGTGACTGTGATCCAGGGGTTCAGTCACTGCCTTACCCAAAATCACAATACTGCAGCATCCTGCAGTCACGTGATGACCGTTTGTAGACATTCACTACCAGATTCCAACAAGCAAAGTCCATGGGAAAGCTGGCAGGAGGTCACAAATGGGAATTACATGTCACGTTTAAAGGCAGCAATTTTACAGTGTGCCATTTAACAATGCAAATTTGTCCCTATTGCCATCATTGTTCAAGGACTACCTATAGTTTCCTGTTTTTCTTTGAGATGCATTTTATTTATTTATTTTTACTTTCCAGTTGGTTACAGGCATGGAATTCTTCGAGTACTGCTCAACACAATACTAACCAAACTCAAGCCTGCTTAACTTCTCAACGTAGACATGTAATAGCAGATGCTATTACCTGCTGAAGGTCTGTGGGATGTATTTTATTATTTCACATATTTCCTTTCTAAAACTTCCAGGACAAATTTGCCTGATCTTTTCAAATAACTGCACAGCTGCAATGCCGTGTGCAATAAATTGAACCTTTCCAGTTTTCTAAGCTTTAGAAGTTAAAAAACTTGAATGCTCTTTACCTCTTCCCATTTTTAAAGGCCTTTTAACAGTTTGGATTATTAAAAGTTTACATAGAACAAAAATTATGCAAGAATTAAAAATTAAACGGCTACTAATGTTGTTTGTCAGTTTTGAATGTCAGGAAATCAATTACCTGTACAATGTAATTTCTGCAGACTAAAAGCTTATTTTAGTTTTGCATTCAACATTCTTTTGCATTTCTAAATACCGTTTGTAATTACTGTTGTTCTTCCTCATTCTTCAAATCCTGTCGGTGAAATCTATTCACCCTTAAATAGCTGTAAATATTTCCCTCTTTTAGCTCTGACATGTTTTAAGATTAGGGTGGTTTTCGGGTGGAGATGCTCAGTTCCTCTTTGGTACCAAGGCATTAAAGAATCTTACATACATCCCATAGATTAACAAATCATGAATGGAAATAAGAAGTGAAGTAGGATTACAATTTGTTTGTTCCAGATAGGAAACAAATTAAACATACCATAACATGATTAGGTACTGAAACAGGGGTTCACATTGACAATACATATTCCTTAATAGACATTTGAGAGCCTATAGCTCAGGGGTCTCCAACCTTGGCTCCTGGAAGCCTGGCGGACTTCAACTCCCAGAGTTCCACAGCCAGCAAAGCTGGCTGTGGAATTCTGGGAGTTGAAGTCCGCCAGGCTTCCAGGAGCCAAGGTTGGAGACCCCTGCTATAGCTATTCATATTATTATTATTAAAGGATATTGTTCCTTGGTTTTGTATACCATATTGCTTTTTTATAAGAAACTCAATATTCACTGGGATCATTTAATTTGAAATCTTATTGCATCTATATTATATCTCATACTCATATGTCCATTGTACTATGCTTATAATAATCCCAGTAGAAATTGAAAATATATACTTAAAGACAAATTTCAGACACACTATCCTCAAATCATGTCATTATAATAATTTTTATTGAAAAGCAGGCAAATTAGGTACTACGTTCTTCATAAAAAAAATTCTTGTGGTTACACAAGAAAAAATGTAGAGGTAAAATTAAAACCAGAAATTAGATTCTCTGTACTATTTAAGAGGGTATCACCTTATAGAGTGGATACAAATAAAATTTAAAATAGAAGTAACAGAAGCATGTGCAATTTAGAATCACATGGTTTTAAAAGATAAGATGCTGAAATATGCATTACTCAAATATTTACAATAGGCCTATTATGTCAATTCAAGCCACAACTCAATGAACAATGAAATGCTGTATTAAACAATAGACCACACAATCACTTTTATTTTAGAGAAGTAATAAAGACACAGTCATATAGGAGGGAAAACTCTGTATGCTGCCTCAAGCTGCTCAAAGAAAGGCAAAAAATTAAATATTTTTAAAAATTAAATGTATTAAAAATGCATGCAAAAACTATTAGCTCAGAAAAAATATGTGGCTGCTTTAACAGTTTAAACAGAATTCTTCATATGTACTACTGTACTGTACTTGCTGAAGCAACTGTTTTGGAAGATTTGCACAGCTCTATCTTATCACCTGCCAACTGCTTATTATAGGGAACAGTTTGTGCCTGTGTATTATTGGAATAAAGACTCGCTTTTTGGCTACATTTATCAAATGGTTATTATTTTCCCAATAGTGATCCTTATTTGCTTATATTATAAAAATGTTTCCATTTAAGTCTTATTATAATTTGATTTTCAATGTACAATGAAAGGTCTAAATTTACAAGACCAGAAAAAGCTTAAAGGAGCACATGAAAATATTTACAAAGTAATATTTTGAAGAATTATAAACATTCAGTACTAACATAACTTGCAATTCTACCATGGATTTTTGCTTTCCTAAAAGAAATGAAGGGATGCAACAGCAGACAAAAAGGGCGTTGGGACTTACCTGACACGCCTGTGCTCTTTGAGCTACGAAGAGCATCCAGTAGTTGGAGATGCTTCAGTCTCTGCTTGTTTAGGCTGGGCTTAATTTACGGAACGCTCCTCCTCCACGGGACTCCTCCCCAGCGTTCCCCAGTTTTGGCGAAGATGAGAGAAACAAACATCCTTGCCCTTAATATGCTAAAAATTCATTGGCCGAAACAGGATCCCACCAGTCAGAAGAGGGTGGGGCTGGATGCTCTTCGCAGCACAAAGAGAACGGGCGTGTCAGGTAAGTACCAACACCCTTTCTCCCACGAGCTGCTTAGAGCATCCAGTAGTGGGACATACCAAAACTTGGCCTGTCCTACGGGAGGGACTCCGTCTGTCTTGGGATCCCCTCCTAGTCCCTGTGGACCCATTGCACAACCCTTCTGCCAAAGGAAGCCTCAGCTGATGCAAACACATCTATTTTATAATGCCTAATGAAGGGCGATGGAGGCCCAGGTTGCGGCACGACAGATGTCAGTGATTGGTGCCTGCATGGCCCATGCTGACGATGTGGCGGCGCTCCTTGTTGAATGAGCTGTTATGCCCCTGGGCACCTGTAGTGATTGAGTCTGATACGTTTTCGCTATTGCAGCCTGTAGCCAACGGCCTATTGTGAAGGATGAGACCTTGCATCCCTGAGTGTTGGGCTGAAAAGACACAAATAAAGCTTCCGTTTTTCTGAAAGAGGCTGTGTGGTGAATATATATTTGCAACGCTCGCCTCACATCCACCTGATGCCATTGTCGTTCCAGCCCTTGGGATGGTGTGGGACAAAAATTAGGAAGTATCAGTTCTTGTGTCCTGTGAAAAGTTGAATTAACTTTGGGTATGAACGTAGGATCAGGATGAAGGATTACCCAGTCAGAATGGAAGACGCAAAGATCCTGTCTGATCGACAAGGCTGCCAGTTCTGAAATATGATGAGCGGAAGTGATTGCTACAAGAAAAACTATTTTATACATCAGAAATGCGAGACTTGACGAATATGTAAGTATGCCTCTGTCAGATCTATGGATGTAAAGACGTCACCTTTTCTGATACCAAGTAAGATAGATTGCAGAGTGTGCACTTTAAATTTGTGATATATTAAAAATTGATTAAAGCGTTTTAAAACCAAGATTGGTGTCCATCCCCCTGAACTTTTGGGAACAATGAAAAAATGTGAATAGAAACCTCGCCCTCGTTGGTCGGTAGCTACTGGTTGGATGGCTCGTATGTCCAGTAGGTGCTGAATAGCTGTTTCCGTAAGATTTCGTTTAACTGGACCTCTGGAAAGAGGGCACGACATAAAGAAGTCTGGGGGAACGGATTGAAACTCCAGTGCGAGGCCAAATCTGATCATGTCTCTGACCCAGGAATCAGACGTTGAGGAGTCCCATTGGTCTGCTAATAATTTATGGCGGTCGCCAATGGGAGCTGGGCCCATGGGGTTATCTTGTATGCCGGAAAGATCTATTTCCCACTCCTCGGAAGGATCTTTTGGGTTGGCCACCCCTTCTGTTCCTATCCCCAAAGTCTGACCTCTCTGGCTGTTGCCCTGGTCAGAAAGATGGAGGTATCTGGTATCTGGTTGAGAATGGTCCCTGATAAAAGGGCAGAAAGGATCCCCTCTGAAAAGACTGAGGATTTCTTGGTCTGACTTCCAAAAGAGGGAAGGTAAAATTTTCTTTTTGTTTTGAGTCTCGATAAGTAGCGGATCGAGGGAAGGGCCAGTCTGTCTTCCGCAAGAGGAGATGAAGCAAGCTTGCATTTATGCTTAATATCTGCTTGCCAATTCGTTAACCATAGCATTGCTCTGTGACATGTGAAGTAATGGCTCTGACTGAAAACTTAACTGCATGAAAGGTTATGTCAGCTGAGAATTCAGCGGCTGCTATAAGCTTTGCAATATCTTAGTGTGCTCTAATGTTGGAATTGGGGACATGCTCCTGTAATAGCCGGAGCCATTTAAGGGAAGAATAGCTAAAGGAGGAAGCGGCCGTGACCTCTCTGATGGCCCACGCATCAGACTGATGGGCCCTGTGTAGGGATAGCTCAGCCTGTTTGTCCTCTGGCTTTAATGCCTCCAACGCCTCACTGGGAATGGAAGACGAGGACGTTAATCCAACAATGGGTTTGTCTACCTCAGGAGTATTAAACAATTTTAAGAAATCTGGGGCCAAATTAAAGAATTTCCTGTCGTAACCCGTGGGGGCCAGGTACACTGCTGCAGAAGCCCACTGTTTCTGAACCAGGTCTGCAGACATGTGAGGGACTGGAATCATGTCTGCCTCGATTACAGGTTGGTTAAAGATGAGATCTTCTGGTCCCTCGTCTGATGGAGTTGGAATGGTAGAAGGGGCCGGCTTGTCCAGGCACACAGTGTTTTTGGCCTTGAACAATAGAGATTTGAAAAGTTGTGGCCGGAATAAGCCTGTAAATACAGGTTGGTTGGGAACAAGGCCCTCATCCTCAGACATCCCCCTTTCTAAGGGGTCTACTTCTGACATGGCCGAGTCGGTATCATGCATTGATTCTCATTCACTCTGGTCCATCTGCTCAATGTGTTCCACCTCTTCTGTCTCCTCCTCCTGCTCTTCCTCCTGCGGCCGCTGTAGGAGCATACCCCCTTGAAACTGTACCTGGGTATAGTGTTGCTCCGACCTGGCCAGTGATCGAACTGATTGCAAATCATACTCAGTGGGTTCAGGATGATCCCTGGTCAGAACCGCATGTTGCAGACCTGCTGCGATTCCCTGATGGATATTCATCTCCATCCAGGTCTTCATTCACTTCTGGTATCCTTCACATGGTTGGTGATTGAGTTGACTGGGCCTGTTGACTCTGGGGAGTCACGCTGAGCCTGGATGAGAGGAAGAGAACTGGGGGGGGGAGGGAGGAAAGAAGAGGATGGTTCTGGACTGTGGGGTGAGGAAGCTTAAGAGGTTCTGTGTACCTCCTGTGAGGACTTATCTATTTGTTTTTCCAGTGCCTTGTGGCACCTGTTGACGTCCTTTTCTGATGCCTTAGAGGTCCCTTTTTTTGCTTAGTGTTGAGATTTGGACTTGAAGTTGAGGTGTGTGAACCACTACCTCCTGCTATTTTGATTATGGAATGAACTGCTATATTGTATAGGCGGTTGGCACGCCCAGGGACCTGGCCAAGAATAGATAAGGTGCCCTGAAATCAAATCATATAGATATAGATATAGATATGGTATTCAGCTTTGTTCGGGTATTTTCCCACGTCATTGTAGTTGTGCTTTTAAAGTTGTAGGAATGTTTCGGCAGAATCTCATCTGCCATCAACACAATATAGAAGCCTGATGATAGCAGATGAGATTCTGCCGAAATGTTGCTACAACTTTAAAAGCACAACTATAATGACGTGGGAAAATACCCGAACAAAGTTGAATACCATACATGTAAGTACCCGTAAAAGCTTAAGAAAACAAATATAAATATATAAATAAAAATATGGATATGGATATCCGTTTCAAAAATAAGTCATATCTCAACAATAATAATTTATTATTGTTATGATATTGCTAGATTATATTGGTATGATTATTATGATTATCTTAGTATTATTAATATTATCAGAGCATATGGGTATGCAAATATGTATCAAATTGGATGTCCCAATCAGCCAAATTGAGAATGCCTAGCAGGCCAAATTATCACTCACAGGCCTTCAACAGCTTCCCTGCACAGGTGGACGCTGGCCTAGGTGCTCGCTGTTGTGCCACTGGATAGGGAGAACTGTGAGGGTTGAGCCAACAACACGAATTAACAAAGGCCTTGGATAAGTTAGAAACGAGGTTTTACCACTCCTTCAATGAAGACTAGCTGTACTACAAAAGAGATTAGTACTATACAACAAAAACACCTTATTAAAATACCATTTGTTGGAGAAATTTAATAATGCAACCGAATGAAAATTTCTCTATTATTATGTGGATATGAACAATTAGCTTACCTACTATGATGACCAAACTTACTACTACACTATCAGACCAAATTTTAAAAATCTAATAGCATATAGAAGGCATGCTACTTGACTAGAGGGCAGAACAAGTAATAGTTAAGTGTGATGAGTCTAACCATAAGCTTTCAAAGACTTTTGATCCTGGCAATCCCAAACACATTAAGATTTTTAAAGGCTTGTGAACCACTTAACAAAACAATAACATTAAATAAAATCGCTTTGAAAACAATTAAAATCTCTAGAATTTGAACACACTTCAGGAATTATGTTGTTCGAATTGCAAAATCAATCCCATTTTAAACTGACTTTTTATTCAGGTTCTGAACAACTGTGACATTATTTTAATAACTTAAGCAGTTTGCATAGGAAATAGAACCTAAAAAAGAAGCAATTTACTTCTGATTAATTCCATATAAATTATTAGGGTTTTTTCCCCCTTAACATGGTATAAAACACAAGACACCAAGGCTGCATTTATTTTTCTCACACAAAACTATTTTATTGTACAAAATTAAGCTCCTATCTTATTCCACTGCATAACGATAAGTTTGCAACCATTTCTATTCTTATTTATAAATTTATATTTCTGTTTGTAGCATTATATTTTCTTATCTCAACTATTTCTTCTTTAAATATTTCCTTATTATAGTTCCTCTTTCATGTACTACCCTTTCTGGTCATAGGATTAATATGTTATCCAGCCCAAAAGTCCCATAAAATTCATGTTTTTATTCAAATGGACCATAATTTTATATTTTATAACATACACATATTAACATAATTACTTGTACCTATCACTACCTATAAGAATTGTATGACTTTATTTTGATAAGAAATGTTTATAAAGGTTTAAGATTGTCAGAAAAAAAAGTTCTCTAACATAGTATTCTAACTGTCTGTCACCATGGGTTGAGATATCATCAATTGCTGATGATACAGCGTTGCACCTCTATATTTGGTGATCCAAGTGAGGCTATGCTGTCTCTGCCCTCTTGCGATGTCTATTGGCCAGGGATGTCAAACTGGCGGCCCGCAGGCCAGGTGCATCATGCGCGGCTACACCCATCCCAGCTCCGTGAAAGAAAAAAACATCGCAATACATCATGTGATGCCACAAGTTTGACACCCCTGCTTCAGGCTGTGAGGATGAGGGACAACAGATTGAATCCTCGCAAGACAGAGTGGCCTTGGGTACATGGCTCCAAGTGTCTGTCATCCTTGGTTCTGGATGGGTTTCGCTACCCTGTCAGATATAGTTCACAACCTAAGGGGTCTGCTGAACTCATGTCTCCTATTCAAGGAGCAGGTGGCAGGCATGACCAGGATAGCTTTTGTACAGTTCCAGGTTGTGCGCTAGTTGCAATCTTTTCTGGATCATGACTTAAGCCCTGGTCATCTCTCACTTGGACTTCTACATGGGGCTACCCTTGAAGTCCATTTTGAAGCTTCAACTGGTGCTAAGCGCAGCAGTTGAGAGCAGTCTTTGGGGCTCTTAGGATAGCCCATATTACACCTCTGCTCCACAAACTTGATTGGCTATCAATATGCTTCCAAGTGCAGTTCAAGGTGTTGGTTATGACCTTTAAAACACTTAATGGCATTTGTTCAGGCTACCTGATGAAGCAACTTGTCTTGCTAGGACAAGCCTGTCCTACTCACACGGTGGCAGGGAGGGTCTACTTTGGACCCCATCAAAGAACTCCAACTCTCAAGATCCAGAAGAAAAGCCTTCTTTGCTGTAGCATCTGTCCTTTGGAACATCATGCCCTCTAAGGTAAGATCCTCTCCCACCCTCCTATCCTTCCTCAAGAGCCTGGAGACATAGCTCTGTTAGTTTGCTTGGGGACCAAATAGGGGAATTACATCCTGGAGTTGGCTGCTAGATTGATGGCTGACTCCATCTCCCCCCCCCCCACTCTCTGTTCTCTACCCATCCACTTTTCTGGTTATCATATTGATGTATTATTCTCCTTGTGTTCTTTTGTCATCTTTTACTCTTTTATTATTTTACTTCTGTCCTGTTATTTTCCTATTATGTGAAACCACCTAGAGTAACGCATAGTGAGATAAGCGACAATTAACAAATAAGATTAATACATTGGAATTTCCTTAAGTAAATGCATTAATCCTATAAACGTATCAATTTCCATCTCAGTGCTAATTTAAAAGAATTAAACGAGTTAACAAACCTTTGTATAATAAATATTCCTTGTTCTTCTGTAGTCTTAAATAAAATTCCTTTCTCATTTCCAGTAATGCCAAGTTGTCCAAATCTTTCTCTCTATTTATAATTCTGGCTTACTTTTCAAAACTTTTACTTTGTCAGTATTTTATTCTCCAGCAAATTGTCCAACTTTCTTCAATTTTCTTAACTACTTCTTTCATATCTTGTTTATTCCTGCAAATTCATATCCTTTTTAAAAACATTCAAACTGTGAGCAAGGGTTGCCAAATTCCTCAAACATTTTCTGCAATAAATCTGGTGAAATGCTCAAGTTATACTAGCTGTTCTCGTGAACCTTTCTGTCCTTCTCCTAATTTGGCAGTTTTTCTTATGGTTGCCATTGTAAGAAAGGGCAAGTGTATGTCAATTAAAACAGTGAAAGTAAATGGATTCCTCTTTTTTTTTTTTTTCTGCTTTTGTCTATCTGAAACACTTTAGTTCCAACTGGGTCTCTATAGTTACAGTCTCATAGTTTAGCTTATTTTATCCTTACATTATTTTGTTAAAAATCCATGAATTATCTACTGTCCTTAATAATAAACAATCAGCATTCCCACAAAGGTCTAATTATTATAATTATTAGACCTTTGTGGGAATGTTAATCTAATTATTTCTGCTTACAAAGGCATTTTTGTCATTAAAAAAATCATTTCTTCTGTTTTCTAAAATTACTGTCCCCTTTATCCACTTAAAACTTTCTTGAATACCAATCTTGTTGACCTTTTCTGCTTTTAAATTAAAATCTTTTAATATAGTATTTCCTCCACTCTTAATTCAAAGAGAAGGCAAACCTTTGATTTTCCTTGTTGTTCAGTTAGATTTCATTTAGATGGCTAGCTTGGAAAGGGTGATTTCTATTTTTCAGCAGCAGAGATTCAGACAGAACTCTATTCAGAAAGGAGGGTTGTTGTTTTTTTGAAAAATTGTAATAGGCATACAAATTAATAGAAATACAAATGAAAGTAAGAATGACAGCTGTGCCCAAACAAATTGCATGAAGGATACAAGCCACAGAAAAAAAGTCTATAGAAATTCTCAGTCATCCAGGACATGGTTGTTCCAAAGATGCTTTTTCAAGAGGCAACTGGACTTTCTTGTTTTTTAAGATGTTTCACTTTTCATCCAAGAAGCTTTTTCAGCTCTGACAGGATAGCAACTATTTTGGATGTGAAGCGAAACGTCTTCAAAAGAAAAAACAAGAACGTCCAGTTGCCTCCTGAAAAAGCACTTTTGGAACAATTATGACCTGGATGACCGAGAATCTCTACAAACTTTGAGCTATACAATTTGGGATGAACCCTCTTTGAATGGTGTGAGAGTAGGAATGTATTTCCAAAGAAAAAATGATCAACTATGCAAAACAAAGAAAGGCTGAATTTGCAAATAAGGAAATGGATGGTATATAAGTTGAAAAAAGGTGACATGAAAGTTACCAGAAGGAAAGTCTGTAATAACAGATAATCTAAATATACAAAATGTGTTTCATCAGTATTATACTACACACAAAGGTCAAGAAATATTCTTGGAAAAATAGAATGAATACTTGTATAAACAAAATTTATGATTATAGAGAATCAGATTTTGAATGGACTTATAATAATAAGAGATCTGTGTGAAACTATTTAATAGCGTGAAACAGGAAAGGCACCTGGTCCAGATGGCTGCTAGCTTCTTACTATGTTTTGAGGATAAGCTTTTACAGCCTTTAGAACAAATGATGAATATTATTCAACAGATTCTTGAAAGCTGGGAAGAAGCTAGTACAGCATTAATACTTTAGAGAAACAAGATTTGACTTTTAACAAGAAATTACTGACCAATATCCTTATTCAACAAAGACTATGAGTTATTTTGCCCCAATTTTGGCTGAATGGTTGAATTTTATAGGACTTTACTCTTGAAGATCAGTGTTAGTTTTGACTTAGTACAATTATGAGATAATATTAGAAAAGTTTGAAATATTTTGCAGTACTCAAAACTACATAATGAAAAATAAAGCAGCAGTGATATACTTAGGTGCAAAGGTCTCTGTTAATTTGAATTGGATTTTCTTGTTTTGAGTTCTGGAACACAGGAACGTTGGAGATAATGTTATTAAACAGTAAGAGGGGTTTATACTTCACAAAAAGCACAAATAATTGTTAATGGAAAACTAAAAAAAATTGACTCCTCTCTTAGGTGAGAGCCAGAGAGTGGGATTGGTAATTGGTGAATGGATGGGAACCCTCTACCAGATGTTAAGTCGGGAGAATCAAGTGGGGGTTCCTACAAGTATTAGTGTCTATCATGTGTTTGTAGTAATGTGTATGTCCTTTGGTAAGTGGGGTGAGCAATAGCTGGGTAACCTGATGGTGCTGAGAGCTACTGAAGCTAAAGTGGCCTTGGGTTAGCTTCCTCTGCCACAGATGAATGAAAAGGAGAGGTTCCTGGTGTTGAAGGGATAGGGCTTCAGGATAGGGTTGTCATGGGGTATGTATGGAGGTTATGGTTGTGATGGGCAAGGGGAGATGTAGAGGGAGACAAGGAATTGACCATTCCTGGGAAACGTGAGACCATTGTCTTATGACAGTTTCAACTTGTAGTTTCTTTGTTTCAGCCTTAGGGCCCAGTCAGCAGACCTTTAGAAGTTCTGGCTTCTGGCTGTTGCTTCTAAATGCCAGGATGATCTGGAATAAAGCCTTCCTCATTAGTAATCTAATCATTGTTGAGAGGCCCACCTGGCATACAGATACATCACCAAGACATGGATGGGTCAGAAAGGGGGGGGGGGGCTTTTGGAGATATGCCCAGCTAGGGTTTGGGTGCGGCATCAGCTGAAACTATAGCAGGGTGTGCCTGTGTGACAATTGTCCTCGGCTAATTCTTATGGTTTACAGGGGCACTACATTACAAGTCAAGTGACATTCATGGCTAAAGGGACCTTTCACACTTCATGTTGTGTGCCAGATGTACCTTTTCTAGATCAGAAGCCTCTACTCAGTCACTCATGTCCTAATCACGTCCAGATTGAATTACTAATGGGCTGCATTGAAGAGCATCCAGAAACTTCAACTGCTGCAGAATGCAGCGACACAGACAGTTATGTATGCCTGTAGAATGGCACATGTTACGCCTATGTTCCACATGTTGCACTGGCTGCCAGTTTGTTTCTAAGTATAATTCAAGGTGGTAGTTTTGACCTTTAAATCCTTTTGTAGCACTGGACTGCCTCTCCCTGATCACACCAGCCCATCCCACTAAACCCGGCAGGGAAAGTATGCTGCAAGTAGCTTCACAAGGGGGAGAATTGGACAACTTGCCACAGCCAACTCACCAGGGCCAACTTGCAACAGCTAACTCATCACAGCCAACTCGCTGTGGGACAACTTGTCACAGCCAATTCGCCAGGGGAAAATTCACTGTAGGACAATTTTAACAATTCTATTTAATTATTTAAAATAAATAAATATGATTTTATTTTTTGCCATTCACATTTTATCCTTCTCTCCTTTTGCATCCTTTCTTTAATAACTCTATTCCATTAATTTTTTGATATTAGTGTAACTCCTGTCCTGCAGCGAGTTGGCTGTGGCAAGTTAGCCCATTCTCCCCCTTGTGATGCTACTTGCAGCATACTTTCCCTGCCGGGTTTAGTGGGATGTTAGTTGGCTGTGGCAAGTTAGCTGTGGTGTATTTGGCCATGGCGAGCTGGGCATGGCAAATTGTCATAGACCCTCACAAGAGACTATATTTGATGGGTGCTAGGAGATAGGCCTTCTCTGCTGTGGTACCTGCCTTATGGGCATTCTCTCACCCATCTAAACTAGATTAACTCCATCCCTGTTGATATTTAAGAAGTCCCTCAAAATTTGATTATATTGTCGAGCTTGGGGATTCCAGAAAACCAACATTTTAACCTGACTTCTGTACTGTGTTTGATATGTATACCTACTTTCAAATATGTTCGTGATACTTTACTCTTATATATCTTTATAATATTGTATACTTTAATATTGTAACTAATGATTATCCATATTTTATGATTATTTTTATAATATTTTTATATTATTGTTTTATTTTATTGTTAAATACTCCCCAGCCATTTCTGGTAACATGGGCGATTATACAAATGTAATAAAAAAAATTTGTAAGGAAATTCAAAAAGAGTCAAGCAAAGATGCCAGCTGTCTCCATTTTTGTTTATTTTAGTTCTTGAAGTACTCAATAGACACTTAACAAGAGAATAAAGAGAGTTAAGTTTTAATAAGAAACTTACACGCTGAAGGCATTTGTGGATGAACTGATATTAGTTTTGGATGATCCAATGGAGGAAATAGAAACATTAATGGGAAAATTAAATGATTTAGCAGGTTTAAAAGTAATAATCAAAAGATGAAATGTTAACATGCAAAATAAAATTAGAAGATCAAATAGAACTGATGGAAAAATTGGTTTAAGAGTGAAAAAAGTAAAATACTTGAATATGATAAATATAAATTGTACGTTATTTCTAAATAATTATAGAATGAACATAGAATTGTAACATAGAATGAAATTAAGGAGGAGACTTTAAGATGGGAGAAATTAAAACAGTCTCTGGTACAGAGAATCTCTGATAAAAATGAATGTTTTGCCAAGAATGTTTTTGTTTCAGTGAATATCTGTTTTGACAACAGACACACCATTCAAACAATGACAAAAAGATATATCTAAATGTATACAGCAAAGAAAAAAAACTCTTAAGAGTTAATTATAAGATATTACAAGATACAAAGGACAGAGGAAGATTGGGTTTACTGGATTTGAAATTGTATTTTGCAGCTGGATGAAATAATGGATGTTGCTGAGAAACAAGAGACTCTGAGTTAGAACGTTGTGACCTGAGGTTTGTATGATATGGATATTTAAGGCACATTAAATTAAAATCAATAGGGACTTTAAAATCATTTTATTAGATATGCCATACCAAAGATGTAATAGATATTAACCCAGATAGTGTCCAAAACATCTTTGTGGATCTCAGCATATAATAAAAGAGAAACAGCAGGCAAAGATAAATGGTTCATGTACTGGGAATTATAGAAAAAGCATCACAGAGAAATTTAAAATTAAATCAAGAAAAAAACTAATAGCAGAAGGATATTAGTTGTCAATGGTTTTCTCATCAGAAAGATTTAAAATGGATAACAAGACTTATGGTACACAACGAAATAAGACATAATTCAAAGTACAAAATACAATTCTAATCTTAAAGAATTAAAGGCATGGAGAGATCTGGCCCACAAAATCGCCAAGAGTTGGGCATGACTGAATGGATAACATCATCATGATCTTAAAGATAATCTTTTATAAAAGGAGGTATATTTCAGAGAAAGTATTTAGAATGTATAAAGGCTTTTTTTCCTTCCTAGCATTTTTCCTGCAACTGCAGAGTTTGCTTTTTTGAATCAAAGGTACGTTGATCATTTGGTTGTGACAGGAACTGACCGATGGCTTTTTGTAAAGATTAAAGTCATGGGCTGAGAGTGACTGGACTAGTCACCAAGCTGGCTTTCATGCCTAAAGACAGGACTAGAACTCAGTCTCCGGGTTTCCAGCTCACGTTTTAACCACTGTACAAAGCTGGCTCTCTATAAAGGCAGTTCAAATGAATATTGGAAATGTGAAAAATACAAACATTCTATCATGCTTGGTGGATATGTAAAAATAAGCTAAAATATTTTTTGAATTTATGAGACTTGTATGCCACCTATCTCACCAAAGGCACCATTAAGTGACTTACGGGCATAAGATGCTGAATAGAACAAATGAATAAAGATCTTAAATTTAAAGATTCAACTAAAATTCAAATACATATACTGATATTGAGGATTTTAAAGAGTAATATTCAACTGCTGCTAGATTTTTCCTTTGAGGTTGATAGTTAGAAAAAAGTCATGGAAGATTATTTCAGCATATGATTACTTTGGCAAGATTATCATATACACAAAAATGGAAAGATTCAACACTACCTACTATGATAAAATTGACAGAGCTTGCTGAGATAAACTGACTTCTTTAGAGAAAAAGCAATGTTGACATTTATTGGTGACTGGAAACCTGTTACAAAGTTTTTGCATTAAAATGAAAAAACTGAATTTGTGATTGATGGTTTTACAGGAATAAGAGTCATGATATGATTTGAGAGAGGTTGAAATATAACTAATGCTGTGAAAAATCAGAAGTTACTTTTTCTTTTTTTTCGATTTCTTTGCTTTTCTTACATTTTAGGTCTTTAATTCCTTTTTGCTACATTAGTTTGTATTAGTTTTAAATCTTGCTTTTTAAGTTTCAATGCAATCACACATGAAATGTTTGTAAAGTCATTCAGAATTTTGCTCTATGGATTGTCGCATTAAATTTTTTCAGTGAAATATTCTTTATTAGACCAAATACAATATTCAACACAAGTTACTTTGTAAGAAGGTAAACATTACAGCCAGTCTATTATTTATTATAAAATATTACATAAGTGAAAAGGCTTAAGACAAAAATGTGTAATGCAGTCATTCCACCTTGAAAATTACATACAACAGAACCTGTTCTGGTTTAGTCAACACAAACTTTTAATGAAATATAGTCTCTGTATCCATAACATTAAAATGCTAAGAACATTTTTTGGTTAACTCAAACCTGCCTGCTGTATCTTTAGTCTATCTTAAGACATCACTATTTTAACTTTTGGTAATTGAAACAGACAAGGGCGATTGATAGTGGCAATCAAACAGTGCACCCCGTTTTCCTGTTTATATTAGCAATTAAGGGAACTACAAGCTTAAAAAAAGATCCTTTTTTATGAATAAGGGAAAAACTAGAAGATCGAATTTAACAACTTCTAATGCCACTCAGCTATGAATTTCCTAAAGTTATGTCACTGTAATAAGCTGCAATAACCACATAATAATTCATGTAAAAACAAGAACTCACAACTGTCAGTTAATGATCATGCAAAAATATAGCATAAAAGGAACTTAAATAGTCAGAAACAAACTTCATTAATTAGCTCTATGAAGGAAAGCTATGCAACAGCCCTATGGTTCAACTACTCAAAAAATAAAAATAAAACAAGAGATTACTAAATTTTTAAAGCATGTGTAATCAAGCAGGAGCACACCAATGTTCAGAACAGACAAAGTAAGGACCAAGGTCAGAGAGTCTACCTGAGATATGATGCTCAATCACTTTAAATGTACAGAACAACAAAAACATTTTTTCTATTGAACCTAAATTGCAACACTGAAGCTGCCCTATAGTTGACATTGTTGCCTGCTGCTTGGATCCAGCATACTTGGCAGCTTTATATCAGTCTATAGGATATTTTCCAATCAATATGCTTCATTTAGAAGGCACAAACATGTCTGAGCTACAAGCTGTGTTAATCAGATGCAAGGAGTGGCTAAACTGATGTAAGTGCTACAAGACTCTCAGTTTTTGGCTTTCATAAATGAACACAATTCTCCTCCATGATCAGCTTCGCAGTATCCTTATTTGCCAGCTAAGGGACCCATACTAAGGAACGTGTCAAAGCAGAAAGTAGTTGATTCCCTCTGAACTTAGGTACTGACAGTCACAACCAGTAAACAAAAATGCTATTATGTAAAAATATAATAGGAGGGAGTAACACAATTAGCAAAAAAAAAAGTCATTTGTAAAAAGAGTTAGCTTGGAAATCTCAAAAAAAAAAAAAATGGCATAAGCAAAC
The DNA here is from genome assembly GCA_033807585.1 of Hydrophis major. Classification (NCBI taxonomy): domain Eukaryota; kingdom Metazoa; phylum Chordata; class Lepidosauria; order Squamata; family Elapidae; genus Hydrophis; species Hydrophis major. The sequence goes on along the minus strand of CM066331.1, from coordinate 83,813,333 downwards.
GGAATGAAACTGAAACTTCAGCAGCTAAGAGAGATGAACCACCAAATTCTGCAGCAGGAAGGATCCCAAGTGAATCCAGATCAGTTCAACACAACTCGATGGGCAGGGCGAGAGACCTAAAGAGATCATTCTTACACCACACTCCTTGATTATATTTTTTGGGGGGGATAGATTTGAGCACCCCCAGCCCCAAAATCCGGACCCCCGTCGTTTTCCACGAAACCAGGATATTACACATACAAGCAGCTTAAATACAATGAACTCCCCCGGACTCGATCATCCCCTTTCAGCCCGCTGTCCTTTTTCCTAGAAAACACTTTCCAAAGTTAGGATATGGAGATCGTCAAGGGATGCCACGCGGGATGATCCTTCGGGGTTGAAATAAAAAACGGAGGGCCCCAAAGCCCGTAAAAAAAATCCAACCCCCCTAAAAAAGCCGGGCTGCCCACAACCCAATGAGGAGCCTCCCCACCCCCAATGAAGCCTGGCCCCACTTGTAAGAAAGAAAATCGGGCGTCGAGGGCACCGACCCAGAAGGCGATCTAGGCAACTCCCCATTCCCCTAAGTCACCAACCTGGAGACCGCCATAGCCGGAAAGAGATGAAGCTATAGCCCGGCCCAGTAGGGAGACAGTCCCCCGCGGCTCAGGGAGGAAGAAGGTGGCAGGACCCCGGCCTGGCCTTAGGAAAGCACGCCGCGGCCCCGCAAGCGAAGGGGCGACTGCAGGCGGCTCTTCCTAGCGGCGACCTAAGGCCCCCTCCCCTCTTCGGCCGCCCTTGCGAGCAGCAGCGACCTACAATACAGGCCACCCAGATTAAAGCCTCTATTCCTCCATCACCAGGGAGAAGCCCGACGCCTGGTTTTATATGAGCAGCCATCTTGTATTTATTCCCTTCCTCCATGGAAGCCGCTTCCTGATTGGCATGGACGCCAGACCGCAACCAATAGGAGGCGTCGTTTGAAGGAAAGAGCGGGGGCGGGTACACAGAGGGGCTAAATAAGATTCTACCATTCGAGTGCGCAAAAGTCCGTTGAGGAGTTGGAAGAAGAGGAGGCGGCGTTTGGCCGCCATTACGGGAGAGGGTAGTACCAAGTGTACAGTTGAATGGAAAGATTCAGTCAGACGGGGTTTGTCGGTTAGCCAGCCTCAGAAAAGGAGAAAAGAAATCATTTTCCGGCTGCGCGGTGCGCTTAATTTGTACCATGAAGTGATGAACGCATTAAACGAAGAGGAAAATAATGCCGTAACACCCCCCCATGAGCCTGTGTAATAGGAAAAACCCCTTTTCATGGGGTGGGATGATCAAATAACTTTGCCTGGATGGGGAATTGGAGAACTACAGCACCCAGCGTTCATTGCAGTATCGGCGCTGAGAGTACTTGATTTTTCTTCTGCCCATCTATAAAGCGAAGCGGAGGAAACTACGTTTCTCTTGCGATAATTGGGATCTTTTGAGACCAACTTCTCAAGAAATTGACGTGTTCTCAGGAGAAGGAGGGTGGCTCGTTCTATATAGAATAGTTTATTCGCCTGCAATTTTATATAGCAAGCTAACGAGATTTAATTCACAAGAACAAAAAATGGGCAGCACGATACAAACGGTGCAATTTAGAAAAGCTTTTGGGCTATTTTTTCCAAATCGGAATGATCCAATGCAAAGAATGCCTTCCAAGAGTGACTCAAAAGACCTGTATTCGATAAATTCCTGCACCAGATCATGTCTGCATTTGCACAGCTGATCCATGGTTAATGGCATGGGACTTTACACGAGAGTTGTAGGTTATGCTGAATTAGGTATACTATAAACCTCATGAATTGGTTTTGCAACTGAGCTAAAGGAGCTACCTCATCTGAATTGCAGCCAGCACATTGCAGTCATCCATTTGCTGCCATCTGGTAGTCCTTTTGACAGTTCTGCTACTCAAAAACACAGATTTATTGATAATTCCATGAGTTCACATAGTGCAGTAAGATACAAACTACAATTTCTTGGAATGTACTAATCAGGCTGTTAAATTGGCAGTTGAACTGCCTTGCTTACTTTCCTTGTGCTTTAATATTCTGTTTCCTTGCCTGAAACTTACTTTTCATACAAATCTATTTTTCTGAGTCATTCACTACTGTAGGCATACTAATACTGTATACAGGAGTTTGAGAAATAGAAAAAAGACACTATTAGGTAGTGCAGAGGTGCTTCATTAAAATATTTGACCAAATTTTAAAGAAATAGACTCTAAAAGTTTATGATGAATCATTACGTTTCTGTAGAGAGAAATGCATTTGCATTCTCATTGCCTGAACTATTAAATATTATCTTTTGTGAAGTGGGGAATGCCATGGCCTACTATCAATTCATCATTTTAATGTACATGTAATATTTAAACCTCCATACGAAAGAAATTTAAACTAGTATAGAAGTTGGCAAAAAACGTTATTAATTAGAAACCTATCTTTAATAGTTTAATTAACCACAAACAAAAGAGCACTGAAGAAAATCTGTACTATACTCTGTCATCTTTACACTTTCCAACTAAAATTAATAATTTAACCTATTTTGCAAAAAGTTACCATCCTTACCTCTAGTTTGAACTACACTATTGTTTCAAATATTAAACACATACACAACAATAATACCAACTGTACCATTCACCCATTACACTGTTGGTTATTTATATTTAGAGATTATATATGATTTTTCCACAGGTGGCAATTGCTACAAACTGGGATGCACAATCATAGAAGAGATTCAGAAAAATAGAAAAAAATATTTTCTTACAATTATGTGCAAACATTAATTATCCAAATAATCTTATCACAAAAAGTTTTTAATTAAGATTCTTGATTCATAGTGTCTTGAAATTTTAAAACCTAGATTTGTCAAAGGTGACTACATCTGGTTTGAAGGCATTCAAGATCATGACATGACCAGGTCTGCAGAAAGAAGATAAACCAAAAACCCAGTTAAAGAGAAGCCCATGTGAAGGTGGATGACAGGATAACTATGCTAGTTTAGTTTTGCAATGTATTCATTTGTAAGACTTATTAACAGTCAGTCTAAAATCTCTAGGTGATGTACAAAATGAACAGTTAATGCTTGATTCACATAATTTAACCTAGCCTATAGTTGACCTAATCTGATTTACTTAATTTTCCAGGACTGCATGATTCTTTGTACTATAAACTAGTCTTATGGATTGGGTTTGTATAACAACTAAAATACCATTGGTTAATTTGTGTTTCAGCATTCTGCAAAAAAAAAAAAAAAGCTAATGTATTGGATGGATACATTATTATAGGTAGTATGTCCATGCAAGATACTGATCCTTAAAGTAGCTAAACTATTATGTAAATGTATCCATGGTAAATGTGAAGGTCTGTCAGTTATGTCCAATTCTCGGGCATGGTGCTCATCTCTGTTTCTTGGCCAAGGCAGTCAGCGTTGCCCAAAGACAATTTCCATGGTCATGTGGCCAGGATGGCTATATGTCAAAGGTGCATGGAATGCTGTTACCTTCCCACTGAAGCAGTACCTATTAATCTACTCACATTTGCATGCTTTCGAACTGCTAGGTGGGGAGGAGCTGGGGCAAGTACAGGTAGTTCTCGAGCTACAAATGTAATGGAGCCTGCCCATTCCATTCATAACCCAAGGATTCGTGGGAGTTAATCTTGTACCTTGAATGGGATCACTCCTTTTGCCCCTCAGAAGCTCCATTTTGGATCTGCCCCTCAGAAGCTCCATTTCGGCCAGCAACATGCAGGACGAATGTTGCAGAGCCTCTGCAGTTGTTCGTAAGGGCGAACAATTGATGTGGTGCTGCAATATTGGTTGTTTCAGGACTTGTTTGTAAACTCTAGTGGACGCTTATCCTGTAAGATTCGAACGTTCGCTAAGGGAACCCTTGTAACTCGGGGATTACCAGTAATGGGAGTTCACTCCCTTGCATGGAGCTTGGGTGTCAAATCTAGACTCTTAGATCTCTAGCTGACAACCTCAGCGGCTTTAACCACTGAGCCATGGTACGCTGGCAAAAAAAAAAAAGGTAGGTTGGCTTAAAACAATCATGCTGAATTATGAACCAAGGTGCCATACAAACCAGTGTGGCACACATTATGTATTGTCCTAATAAGTATACCTGCCTTTCATTATGAAGTATACCATCAAGTAATTATGATGAAATTGTGGTTTTTTTCTTTTTGGAACTTTTTAAACTTTGCCAATAGGCATTCACAGATAACCAGAGTGATAAAGAAACAATGTCATGCCTGCATTGATGCCATCCCTCAAACTCTGTCCTTTAATTCCTGAATCCTGATGTCAGATTAGTCACCAAGATCACATGGCAATGTCATGACATATTTCTTGATCTCACCTTCCCTCTCCACAAAGTTATCCACTTCCTTTTGGGATTTAAATTACATACTGCATTATGTGTTTTCTGACTAGTGGCTACTGCAATGTGTTGGATATGATTAGGCAAAAAAGAAAATGAGATTGTTCAGTTTTACCCCTTAGAACTTCCTGCAATGTTTTCTACTGTTTCAGTTCCCCTGTCTTTTTTTTTCCGAAATAGGAAAATAGAAAAAAATGCATCCTCCTACCCTTTATATTTCCTAGGAATTCCTGGACTCTATAGACGAGGCCCAGAAACATTCATGGAAAATGGATTACTCACAAAGTTTTTGCAGTGCACTATTTTCCTTTTTAATTTAGAAGTTTCTGAAACCAAAATAAAATCCCTTATAGAATGGAAAGTGATACCTCATACAGAAGTGTCTACAAGCATGTTGACATCTGTGAATTGAACACATGGTACAGAGAGGACATTATAAGAAAAACAAGAGCAGCTAATTTTAACTATTCAAACAGAATCAACCCAACCCTATAGCTCAATGTTGCCTTTGTGAACGATATTAATCTAGAATGTTTATTTACCGTAATCTATGCTGCAAATTCACTTCTGTCATTTTATTTTCTCTTTTTGAAAACAACAGCTTTGGGAAAGAGCTGGATTAGATGTGTAATCTCTGATCCTGTTTATTCAGCAGTCGAGTTTATTTCTTATCTGCCTGTTGACAAAGGCATGTTCACTTTTTATCTTTTGTTCATATGGGGTGGATCCGGGCTCCATGGAAAAGCTGTCCCAGCTTTTCATGCATGAATAGTACTTCCATCAAACATACTCACACTTTAAATTGTGCCTCACTTACTGTCTGTGAGCATGGTGTTTAAGTGTATGAGCTAAAGGGAAGCATATATAAATAAAAATATTAATAGCTTCATCAAATGAATACTACAGGCCTCTTGACTATGTAATATAATAATCTTCCAGGCATGTGGCAAAGCCACTTTTCTGAATCTGAGGCAACTGGAACATAGATTGTGCCAAACAATAATGGGAGACCAGAGATCTAGGATCAAGTCTAGCCTCAGCCAAAGAAATACACTGGGTCCTTTTGTCTCAAACCAACATAACCCTTGGAGTTGTTTTTATGGGGGAAGAATGGGTGAAGGAACATTATTGCACACACTCTGAAAACGTGGTATAAATTTAACAAATTTAGAGAACCATTTTGGTGCAACAGTTAGGGCTGGAGTGGAAAACAAAGAGATTGTTAGTTCTAGCCCTAATGCATGAAAGCCAGCAGGATGACTTTGGGCCAGTTGCTCTCAGTTCAACCCATTTCCAAGATATTGTGGCCTCTGATGAATGCCTGCCAATAATTTGACTAACCAGCTAAAACTATAGAAAAAATGCCTCCTTCTACCTTAATGTTTAGACTATTTTCATGGGCAATTTATAAGGACTTCATAATTTTAAATGCTACTTATCTAATCTGAACTCACCAGAAATAAATTCAAATTACTTATTTAGGATTTATGGTGAACTAAACTCTGTCAAAATAAATATGAGTTTCACTTTATTTGGTTTCCAGATTCTATAACATAAATCTTGAATACATTCAGGAATAAAGCCCTAATTGAATTTTCAAGTCTCTCATATTTTTCTAGGCACTTTAGAATATTGGGGTAGCCAATGCAATTGTCTTTAGTTTGTGTCTTTGTCTGTAAGGAGATTCTTTATTATGGTCAATAAGCAATCTGTATATATTGCATAAAGTACAGTAATATTAATTCATTAGCCAAGCACATGTTACATGACAAAATCTGGCCACATTTAAAGAAATGGTCATTGAGTTTGAAAGTAACAAAAAAAAAAAATCAAAATGACCATGGAATTTGGTTATATATGGAGATAACAGCAAATATCAGCATGAAATAAACATAAGACATATTTGATGATTGTAATGACTTCTCTGCATATATCTACATTTGAATGTATTTTCCTCTAAAACAGCTGATGGGAACACGCAGAGCCTCTTTAGTTTGGTGACAGTAATTTTAGATATTGTAGAATGCAAAGGTGATCTGGATGGAATTATACCAGCTCCATTGCCAAGATGACAAAACGTATTTTAAGTCTGCCACATCAGATACTTGCAAAGGGCTCAGATCAACACTTCTCTAAATTCATTCAACTAAATTAAAAAATAAAGATTCCCTCCCCCCGCTCCAACCATTCAGTCTGAGCTGAAGAAGCTTCTTGGATGAGAAGCAAAGAAAAACCAGAAAGTTCAGTTGCCTTTTGAAAAAAGCACCTTTGGGACAACCATGACCTGAATGACTGAGAATCTCCGTAGACGGTGCCCCTTCAGTGTAGAATATTTGCAGGGCTGAAGTAGGTCTCTGACATTTCAAATAACATATCCATATACACCCTACTTATGACTGGGATGTGAAATGATATTGAGATAGTTTTTTGTCTCATATGCAAGAAACTAACTTATTATCTGAGAAATTAGAATGGTAATATGTTATTTTTACTGTGCTTAAAAACTGAAACATAAAACTCTGAATTCAGAACTACTTATTCAGAATGCTGTAAAAACATGCATGGGGTGGGAGTATATGGAATGCAGTGGAGTGAAGGGTGGAAGGAAGGGCGGATGGGAGGGAGGGAGGAAAGAAGGAAGTAGCTGATTTCTAATTATCTGGTCCCTCAACCAAAAAGTTAAATCTTCTTGATACAATGTATAATAGGTATAATAACTCAACACAAATCTCAAATGTATTGTTTTTTTTCTAGTGTGACAGGTTTTTTTTTTACTGAAACAATATTTACCTGCATTTTCCAAAAGAAATATTGAAAAATCTAGGTTATCAAAAGAATGTCACATTACTAGAACTGAGTTTTTATCTTTATATATTTTTAATTCCTTTCAAATCCTACTTTATTTTAGAGTAACATTCTATCAAAATCAGTAATCCAATTGTTTTATTACATTTTAGCCGAAACATTTCATACATGTCATGTTCAGGAAAGCAGGGAGAACTATTTGCGGTTGTTCATGGTTATGGTTGTTCAGTCTCATGAATGAGAACTAGTTTAATTTTACATAAAAGGAATTGTTTTCAACAATTATCATTTAAATGTGAAAAAACAGAACTAGACTTGTTACAGATACGTTTTGTGATGTTGAATGATAATGAAGCTTTTTTTTTTAGCTTCAGAAGTAATTTGGTCAATATACAGGAAGATGATAAAATAAAGCATGCAGGTACACATCCAATTCATTTCAAAATGTAGTGCTGTGTTGCATGTGAAACATAATGAGCTCTGTCTTCCTCTTCAGAAGCATAGTCTAAAGGCAAGCCATAATTATAATCAAATGTTACAACTGGTAATCTTTTCCCCTGGCTCATCTCTCTCTTAAGTTCACACTGATGTTCCCTTCCACTGTGCAATGAGATTGAACTCAGTTCCTGATATGAAGATGAAGAGTGAAGGGTTGGATAAGAAGAATATGGAGCAAATCTAGCTTTTCCTCTTCTGTTAATTGCATCCGAAGGATGGATTTTCCTGTAATCGTCAGGGCAATCAGATCTATAATATGAAAACAATTATTAATCAAATGTTATAATGAACAAAATAATTTGTAGCAATGAGACATACAAACATTGGTTTTACTTTACTGAATCAACAAATAGCTAATTCAAAGAAACATATCAGAATGTATGTGATTTCACTGAATAGTCTTTAGAGAAAGAATCAGAATAGATGTAGAAAATGCCTTTTTTTCAAAATACTAATTACAGGTTCTGTGTGATAGTCTTTTCTCATTGGCTTTCTAATTTCTAGCTGTTTTACTGAAATATGTGATGGGACAGATGCTCAAGTATGGAAAGATTCCAATTTGCTCAGTACCCTCACTATAAGGATTCTTAATCTTTTTAATAACATGTGACATACTTCATATAAAGGGATGTGGTGGCTCAATGGCTAAGACACTGAGCTTGTCAGTCACAAAGGCCGGCAGTTCAGCGGTTTGAATCCCTTGCACCACATAACTGAGTGAGCTCCCATTCCTTGTCCCAACTTCTGCCAACCTAGCAGTTTGAAAGCACGTAAAATGCACGTAGAAAAATAGCGACCACTTTGGTGGGAAGATAATAGCGTTCCATGTGCCTTCACCGTTTAGTCATGCCACTCACATGACCATGGAGATGTCTTTGGACAGCACTGGCTCTTCGACTTTGTAACTGAGATGAGTACTGCCCCTAGAACCAGAAACGACTAGCACATATGTGCAAGGGGAACTATTTTATGCTTCATGTATGTCTTGGAAAACACCCCTTAAATCAGGGCTATCAAACTCCTGGGCTGGATGCGTCACATGCTAACCATGCCCATACCCAGTTTAGCGAAGGGGAAAAAAGTCCTGATATATCACGTGACGCTGCCGTGATCATGTGAGTTTGACACCCTTGCCTTAAATCTACTCACACAGAACTGTTGATTACAAGTAGTTCTCAACTTTCAATCAGTTGCTTAGTGACTGTTCCAAGTTATGATGGACTCCCCAAAAGATACTTATGATCCAGTTTTTAAATTCTGACAGCTGCCCCCCCAATCACATGACTGCATTTGGGGCTTGGCAACCAGCATGCATTTAGTTGAGACAACGTCACATGGCTACAATTTACAACTTTTTGCAAAAAAAAAAACCTGTTCAATTCCTACTTTTGGCAAAACTGGCTCATAGTGACCAATGGGTTGACTTAATGATCCCAGATTCACTTAATGACTGTGATGATTTGCTTAGTGACTTCTGCAAAAAATGTCATAAAACTGGAGCCGTCACATTGTGGCCTGCTTTATGAGTGTTGTGACTTAATATCGTAATGGGCAGGCTCTATTACAGTCTTAAGTTGAGAACTCCTACGGTATGCATATTTTTTTTTCTCAGATTAGTACACATTGAATAGGAAGTAGTACTTATGAATATGCCAATATGAATATGATTGTATTGCTAGAATTTAAGTTATGGGGTTGTGCATTTTTTGTGACCATAACTCTTTTAGGAATAAATATTGCTCTCTCAAGATTAAATTAAGAATGCATCAAAATGAACTCAACTGTTAAATGTTAGCTAAGGTGTTCACCTAATCAGAAATAAGTCGTTCAAATGATGTATTATGTTCTTAAAAGACTGTCTTCTTGTTTAAATTGAAATAGCAGAACTATATATCATCATACAGTTTTATCATCAGACAACGTCTATCATTTTTCAGGATTAGGCTATATTAGGCATTTGAATAGCATACTTGGAGCCAATTTAAATCATAATTTGTGAACCAAAACAATGTTTTTTATGAACCCCTGTGACAATCACAAGTTTACCTGCAAGTTCTACTATAATTATCTTTATCAGAACCATAATCTCTCTGAAGTAAGGGAGATTCTGAGTAGTACTCATGAGAAGGAAAACGGTGGCTTCTGAAAGGAAAAGAATAAACATTTTCAGCAGAATATAATAGTCTAATCAATAAACTAACAAGAAAAAAAATCACATATCTACCACACTGGCTAAGAAGCTACTCTATAAAAAGGGAGCATATCCCACATTCACTATCTTGTTACCTACTTGGGTAATGAAATTTCTGCAAGTAAACCACCAAGCTCAGAGAAAAATAAGGACTCAAAAGAGTAAAATGTTAAAGAAGTTATGTAATGAAAGAAAAATTAGTGTGATACTGTACAGGTAATCCTTCACTTATGACGACAATTGAGTCCAAAATTTCTGTTGCTAGTGAGACAGTTTTGCCCCATTTTATGACTTTTCTTGCCAAAGTTGTTAAGTGAATCGCTGCAGTTGTTAATGAATCTGGCTTCCTCGTAGAAAGCAGACTCATACCCACACAGAAGATGAGACACAACCACGGACCAGAAGCTGTACCGCAGCTGCATCACAACCCGTTTCAAACCCCTCCGACCCATACATGAAGCGAACTGACGCCCACCATGAAGATGTGGCACGACCACGAACGCGAAGCCAAAAAGCAGGATCACAGCTCACCAGCTCAAATCCCCCAGCAACTAAGACTAACCTGAGCACAACCAAGCCCCCACCTGAACAGAACACAATCCCAGTCAATCAGAACACAGCCAAAACCCCAACCAATGAGAACATGCCCCCACCCAATCAGAACACAGCCAAGCCCCCACCCAATCAAGTCACACCCCCACTAGCAGTTAAAAGGAAGAAGCAGCTGCAAGCTCACATTACTCCGAGAAGCACAAAGCTGAAGACACAAGCCTGAAGATGATGAATGAGACTTCATCGAAACATCGCCTAGATACTTCCAATTTTATGCGGGAGAAAACCCGAATAACCAAAAATCCACATACAAATACCCACGAAAACCTCAGAAAACACACACACACACACATATATGAAACAATAGGACAGGGATGGTAGGCACATTGGTGCGCTTATGCACGCCCCCTACATACCTCTTAGGAAAGGACTGAGGTCAATAATAGACAGTCTAAGGTTAAAGTTTTTGGGGTTTGGGGAAAAAACCACAGAGTCAGGTACAGTATTCTAGACATTGACCACACTGTTGCTGAAGTCGTATTTCCTGCAATCAAGTTTGGTGCAATTAACCTTGAGTTTGTATCTATTGTTTGCTCTAGTGTTATTATGGTTGGAGCTGAAGTATTCATTGACAGGTAGGACATAGCAATGTATGATTTTATATACTAAGATTGGACCAAAGGCGGCATAGTTCTAGGTTTTTTAGGTCTAGAATTTCGAGTCTGGTGGCATAAGGTATTCTGCAATGAATAGAGGAGTGGAGAACTCTTCTTGTGAAATATTTCTGGACTTTCTCAACTGTGTTAATATCAGATACGTAATATGGGTTCCAGACTGATGAGCTGTATTCGAGTATTGGTCTAGCAAATGTTTTGTATGCTCTAGTTATTAGTGTAATATTACCAGAGAAAAAGCTATGTAAAAATAGGTTTAATGCCTTTTTGGCTATGTAGTTACAGTGGGCTCTAGCATTTAGGTCTTTGAGATAAGTATTCCAAGATCCTTGACAGAGTTTGGATCCTCAACAAGGTCTTGACTATTCAGCCTGTATTTTATTTTCTGATTTTTTTTGCCAATACGTAGGACAGAGCATTTATTGGTTGAGATTTGAAGTTACCATTCTGATACATAGTCAAGGTCTTTTTGACAGGTAGCAGTATTGTCTGTGGTGTTGAATAGCTTTACATCATCAGCGAAGAGAACGCAGTTGCTCTTGATATGATCACAGAGGTCATTTATGTAGAGTATGAAGAGAGTTGGTCCTAGAACACTGCCTTGGGGGATACCACTGTTGACAGGTAGAGAATTTGATAGGATGCTACCAGTTTTGACCATTTGTTGTCTGTTTGACAGGAATGTTTCTATCCAGTTATGCAGAGATACCATATGATTTTAGTTTTAGGAGTAGCTTGTCGTGTACTACTGAATCAAAGGCTTTACAGAAGTCTATGTAGATTGTGTCTATTGCTTTGCCCTGCTCGAGTTGTGTAGTCCATATGTTTTTGCAGTGTAAGAGTTGCAGATGACATGATAGTTTTTTCCTAAAACCTCATTGTTTATTAGAGAGTAGGTTGCCTATTTCTAAGTGGAGGATGATGGATTGGCTAATAATTGATTCCATGACTTTACAGGTGACGCAGCATAAAGAGATTGGTCTGTAATTTTCAACTAGGCTGTTTTTCTTCTTTTAATTCTTCTACGTTCTTCTACGTGCCATGATATGTAAACATGTTACAGTATATACATTCTCTTTCATGTTAACCCACATTTTGCAAAGTTTGTGCTAAATATTCCATTTATTCTTACATTTGATTTCGTCATTTGTTTATAAATAATTCAGATTTTGTAACTTGCACTCCAGTGACTCTGGTGGTGCACAAAGAAACAGAATAACACCAGACAACAAGAAAGGCAGATGAACATAGACACAGGGAGGCTACATCCCATCTTTGCCCAAAGTGTGGGAAAAGAGCCAAGACTTTAGGGCTCATTTAAAGGACAGCAGGGTTCAAACCTCTCTGGCAGGATACTAGAATGAAACCAATTCCCAAGCACAGTTGGTTTTGTAAGCAAAGCACATTCATATTTAAACATTTCTTCAGTTATGCCATCTGTATTTATCCCATCCATACCATGTACCATCATCTTCCAGAAATGCTCCTCTGAATTGTATTAGGACAATCTTTGCACAAAATAATTAATTTGACATCAAAACTCAAACAAAGTAATATCAGAGCATTTTAACTTCCCAGGACCTCCTCTAGCAGATCTCAAAGTGACTGAGGGGAAAAAAAAAGAATTAAAACACCACCATCAAGTGAGAACTTGTTGAACCCATATCCGATGATTCTGGGTTCAGAAGTTCTCAACAATGGGTTTTAACAAATTACAATTATTAATTGATAGGGTACTTGTAATCTGACTCATGTGTAGCCTGTATTTGCAAAATCACCAATCTTCCCTTCCCTTTCTCTCCAACTCACCTCAATTTAAATCCGACATCAGTGTACTCACACCATGCATCTGATAAAGTGAGCTGCAGCTCATACAAGCTTATCCTTTAAATAAAATTTGTTAAACAGAAAAGGTGCTAGACTCCTGTTCTTTTACTACCATCTATACTGGGTTTCCAGCAATCTCACAACATGTTTCCCTTTCTTGAATATTTACATCAACTGTTTCAACTTCATTTTTGATGTGGCATTATCATACAAAACTCTAAAATACAGTATTCCTTGCAATAGTCTTGTTTCAGTTTTACTCCCACAAATTTCATGACTTTTATTTTTAATTCTACTGTGTGCAAGATCCTAGTTTTAACCTTCTTCACCCTCTTTCAAAACAATTATTCTTTGCATTTAACTACATTCTTTATGACAATCTTTTTCCTTACATGTACACCAAACAATATTTTCATCATTTTTGCAGTAATAATCCTTTCATGTATAATTTCTTTTAAAATACAAGATTCATATATTTTCTTTTTGTAGTTGTTCTATTCCATTTTAATTTGTTTTATTTTTCCTTGTCTTTCATATTCACTTCCTCCCAAAGTCATTCTTCACCTTACCATCTAATGGTCTGTCCTACTATGAATGGATTTATAGAAGTGTATTAAAAAATACCTGCATCTGGCTCTGCATAACATGTAATTCAAGCTATTAGTAACAAATTAAAAGGCAACGATGCCCATTTTATTGATTTATACGATCTTTAGTTTTGTTAAAGAAAAAATGAACAATTAATATTATTAAAGCTAATCAATAATTCTTCTCACCTTTCAGAATATTCCTCATATGGCTCATTAATGTGAGTTGAATGATCATTAAAAGAATTCAGCCTTTGTTCAGATCCCCTGTTTTGGAAATCTTTCAGCTGTGACTTCTGACTAAAATCACAGTATGACTGATTATCAAGGAATGGCCTACTTCTTCTATCGGAATCTTCATCATCAAAATCTTCTAATGACAATTTTCTTCTTAATTCACTGTGATGCTGCTGGTCAAGGAAAGGTACCATTCTCTGTCCACACCCTCTAGTCACATATTCAAAATCTCCCATTGGTGAGTGGACATCATCACGAACAGGACAGTTCTGAAATAGTCTTAGTCTTTCCACAGGCCTCTTGTTCAGGAAAAACTGATTTTTGTCCTGCAAGGATGACTGAAAATCATCACTAGACTGCCGATTGTAAAATGATCTTCGTCTTTCTCCTCGGCCATCATTGAGCTGGCTATCTGTCGGTTTGTGGTTATAACAAGGAGTGTCAGCAAAATGTCTGTGCCTTTGACTACAGTTCATATTACTGTCTCCACCTGATATATTTCCTAGAAAGTCATCATCAAGCTGGTGGCCTTCAAAAGGTTGAAATCTGGGTCCTGGTCCTCTTGTACTAAATGTTAAATCTTTAATCTCCATTTCTTCTTGGCGGTCATCATGAAACTGGTGGTCAGGGAAATGCTTTTGTCTTATTTGTGGCAGTGGCGGCTGCATGTCATCATGAAACTGGTGATCATGATATGGTTTGCGACGTTGCCCGGGACCCTTATTAATAAAATCAAACTCTCTCAATCGGATCTGTTCTGGTAAGTCATTGGAGCCATCATCATAAGCTCTTAGTCTTTTACCAGGCCTGCTAGGAAAAAAATTTAAGTATTATTTCTTAAGAAAACCAAGTGATAATAGACACTAACAAAAACAAATTCTAAAAGGACAAATGTAATTTGTCAAAGTAGTTTAGAATTTAGTTCATCTTTAATGAACATCTTCTTTGACCCATATGGTGCATGTAAATACACTTATGCATAGGGTCTAATTCTCACTCTCCTTCAAAGCATTTTGAACTTTCAAAGCCTCTCTTTCCTGCTGAGGTTGGGACAGTGAGAAGGCTGGTGAGTTGTCAGTAAGGATTCCAGCTAACCAAAAGGAAACTGCAAAAAATGGAGGAATGAAGTTTCTTACTCTTGACCCATATCCCTGCTTACAGTTTTCTGCACTATTAATAGCAATGTGAAAATATGAAATAAAGCTTGATGATGAGTACGTTAATATTTTTAACATGTTCAAAAATAACCATTATTCCCTCAGGGTTGAATAAAGTATGTGGAATTATACAAGTTAAATTTATACAATTCTCCTACCACATGACGACAAATGCATTTTTGGCAGTTACCTAGGATATTCTTCATTTGGAAATCGATCCATATGTCTGTCTATATCATCTGGCGGTGGCACAATATCTCCATCAGCATCCCACATATTCATTCCCAGGTTGCTAAGGAATTTCAAAAGAGAATATAACACATTTTCTGCTGAGAATACAATGAAAAAAAAAGACAAAAATAGTGTGATTACATTAACCCCAGTGAAAAAGAGAGAAAAGTTCTCAGCAGGAGGTATAGCATAATTCTATTGATTATAGGATACTTTTCAACAGTCCCTCCCTGAAATGGCTGTATTCTTGTAGGTATTTTCTGTCAGCATATCAACTACCTAAATATTTTAGGTTTCTCCACTCGTTTTCCACTTTGTTAATCTGGAGTCTATTTATAGAATGTTTAAAAAGGCAATGATTATTCTACCTTTTGTGATCAAATTCACAAAAAAAGACACTGAAGTTTATTTAAAATGTGTCAGAACAGAAATGGAACATATTTGACAGGAATAGGACTAGACTCACCTTCTCATTGGTTGAGTTTTAAGATCTGTCAGATATATATGACCATCTATATGGTGACCACGTGCGTCTCCAAAAGCTAAACGGCAAGAACATAAGTTATGTGAAACAGGGCTCTTGGTGAAGAATGGACAAGCTATTGAGAAAAGTTCAATAATAGCATATAATTCTAGAAATTGACTTCTGTTTTTTGGAATTTTGATAGTAGAAATCGCTTTTTTAAAACCACAACTGCAACAGGACGTTTATCATATGAAATGTTCCTATATGCTGAGGTTAGCAAATCAGGACTAGCTCCTCCTCAAAAGTATTTTTTCTAATTAAGCTCAAGCAAAGATTGTTCTTAATATTGTTTACTAAACGTAATCAAAGTTCTCATTTAATACTAAATTGAAACTTCCTGGAATTTGCCACAGTGGAAATGGTTATCAGATAAAAGAATATTGAAGAAAGTTAAGTTATCATAATAACTGCAGGGACTTGAAATTGTGTGTGTGTGTGTGCGTGTATAATTGTGTATAAAATGCAACAGGAATTCTTGATTATTACAAAAAATGCCTGTATGAACTTCAGTTTCATGCATTCATAAAAACACATTTATGTTCATGATAAGGATTTTTTCAAATGCAGTATTCTGCTTCCCAGTGGCCAATCAGATTACTGTAGTCCAAAAATAGACTATAAAGTCAGCAGTATTCTGACTTATTTTTACCTTTGCTTTTGAATTGACTAGATTCCTCTTCCTATCCTTATATACGAACTGTTTCTTGTTCTTAATTAAAAAAAAAAAAAAGCTAGAATCAAGTTACAGCAGCTTTTGAATTACTTCTTTGTATCCCCAAGAGAGAAAGGAAAAAAAAATCTTCCTACAAATCTCCGCTTATAAAATAAACTATATTTGTTATTGCATCCAAAACTGACCAATGCCTCTCATTGGAGTCCTATATTACACTTTTTTAAAATCACAAAACTTACCTATTGCTATGAATATTTCTTGTATGTCAGCCACAGCACCATGATTTTGATATCAGTCAATACATAATATAGATACTAATGTAGAGGTAGTTCTTGACTTTCAAAACAATTGAGCCCATAATTTATCTTGCTAAGTGAAACATTTATTGAATTTTGCCCCATTTTATGACCTCTCTTACCACAGTTCAGTGAACCACTAAGTTAAATTAGTAACACAGTGGTTACGTGAATCTGGCTTCCCCATTGACTTTGCTTGTCAGAAAGCTTGCAAAAAAGGTGATCACATGACCCCAGCAACTGTCATAAACGTGAGTTAGTTGCCAAGTGTTTGAATTTTGATCATGTGATGATGGGGATGCTGCAGCAGTCAGAATTGTCCAAACTGTCATAAATCACTTTCTTCAGTGCCACTGTAACTTGAATGGCTGTTAAACGAACTGTTTTAAGTTATGGGCTACCTGCAGTAAGAGAATTGCTTATTTGCTAGGCAATTTTGCAGGGACACGATGCCACAAAATAAACTTTCCACAAATGTTGCAAGCAGTATTAGGTCTGGACTACTTAATGAAATTATATGAAACATTTTTCCTTTTTTTATAGAAGTGCAAGGTGCTTTTGTACATATAGGAGAGGGCATTTCCAATTTCCTACTGGAAATCTACGAAGCTTATTTTTGTGTTATGAACTTGAAAGTGAAAGCAGGGGAGAAAATTTTTCACTTCACATGTGATACTTTGGGAAGTGATCTCTTAGTTCTCGGTTACAACAACTCATTCACTATTGCATAACCTGGGATTCTGTTAAAAAGACACGTAAATACCTTGGATTGCTGTTTCTGGATCCCAACCTTCAACATCAATAAGATATCTAAAAAAACATAAATATAGTTATGAATTACCCAACTTTCATTGGAGTGAAAGTACAGTAATTATGTAATGTTTGTTGTGACACTTACCTGCATATAAGGTAACCTGTTCTATTAATTCCATTTGTACAATGTACTCCAATGAGTTTCTCTATTGGAAAGCAAAATGAAAATTAAACAATGCAAACATATAGTGCTAATGCATGATACAAAAAAGTTAAAAAAAGAATATTGCTCTTTAGTAGATTCATACAATTACAATTTCTCTGAAACTCTGATTCAGAACTGGAAAAAAATGGGAATTCAGAAGCAGGTTGTGTAACCTCTGCTACATGTGCAAGGCTCCTGCTAAGTGTGATCAAGAAGAGACAAAACAGATATAACTAAACACTTCTTGGATCAGGGTCTCCAACCTTGGCAACTTTAAGCCTGGAGGACTTCAACTCCCAGAATTCTTCAGGCTTAAAGTTGCCAAAGTTAGAGACCCCTGTCTAAGATTATGAGAGGGGTGGAATAAGTCATAAGATGGCTTTTTCTTTGGTTTACAAGTGTTTTATACTATTAAAGTTCTGCATGCAGTTTGGGAAGCCCTTGACTCAAAGTTACAATGGATTCCCCCAAGAGTTACTTACACCTTACAAGCATGTGATCACATTTTGGGCATTTAGCAACTGCCTGCATTTATGGTCATCTGAAGCACTCTGTGTTTATGACAATTTCATCGGAAACTGGTGTTATGTCTGGTTACTGGCAAAAACCAGCCCATAAACGTCCACAATGCTACTTTTACAACTGCCATGTTTGCTTAACAATCACCACAAAAAAAAGTCATAAAATCAAGTTGGTCATGTGATGACTCACTTTATGATTTGCAACTGTAATTGTTAGATCGTAAGTTGATGACTACCAGTATATTAGGTAGAAACTAGCACTTTTTCATAACCAAATGTGGGTGCAAGACATCCCATCAGGCTATGGCTGATGTTTCTGAATTAGAATAATATGGATATATAAGGGTAATTATTCCTATATGATGGCTGGAATCTAAAGAAATACACAACTTCAAATTGTTCTGGCTCTCTAGTATGAAATTATAAAGGCTGTTATTTACCATTGTCTGCATTTTCCCATAGGAATTTTCTGACCCATTTTTTAAATTGTAGAATAGTAGGATCATCTGGGACTTCAAGTCCTATAGTAAAAAGTTTCTTATACTCCATACTTTTGGGCAAATCCTAGCAATGAAAAGATGAACAAATACTATAGTTAATATAGTAATTGATGACTAAAATCTTTTTCAGCGAGTATTTTAATATTCATTTTTAAAAGAAATTAAGTGCATAATGGCATTAAGTGAGCAATCCTATTTTTGTATGTTGCCGCAATCTCAACTTGTGTTAGTACAAATTGACCTCCAAACACATAACTGAATGTAACAGCTGTGATGGAGATCTTTACATTTTTCCCCCTCCCTACATTGCAATATTTAATAGGAATTCTGGTAGTGAGAGCACCTGTGAATAAAGCCAAATTGTTGTATTGTATGTAACAGCATGGCTAGTCTATTGGTTTTAAAAGTGTTATCACAGGGCTGTCAAACTTGCAGCCATGCCCACACCTGGTTTAATGAAGAGGAAAAAATTCATGATATTGCATGATGATGCCATGACGACGCACATTTGACACCCCTATGTTATTATGATCACACTCTGATGTCACTTGAAAATACTTTTAACATTTTTTTCCAGTAATAATATTTTATGAGGTTACTTGAAAATAGATATTTCATTGTCTAACTGCCTCCATGAAAATTGTAAGGGATGCCTGCAATCTTTAAATTATCCCCTATTTATTTGTTTGTTTGTTTATTTATTAAGTTTCTATAGCCACCCAACTCAGCTAAGTGACTCTACTCTGGGCAGCTTACAATTCTAAAATTATAAAATAATTTAAACAATTCAAAAAACGCTATAATAATGAAAACATCTGTAAAATAAATGAGTACAAAGCAGCTATTATGATTAATCGACTCACAGCAAAGTCAAGTAATAGGTCCCTTAATGCTTTCCAAACCTCAGGCCCAGGTACATAGCAAAGATTTTAACGTTTTCTGAAAAGCCAACAGGTTTGGCACCATTCTAATCTCCAAGGGGAGAATATTCCATAAGGCAGGGACTACAGCAGAAAAAGGCTCTCTTCCAGTTCCCGCTAGTCAACACTCTTTGGCTGACAGGATCTGGAACATGCCCAACCTGTTGGATTGCACTGGCCAGGTAGAAACTCTTGGAAAAAAGATGGTCCCTTAGGATATCTGATCTCAAACCATATAGGAAAGATAATTAAAATGTGATAACCAGAATCTTGAATTACATCTGGAATCAAGCAGCTCAGTTTGATTTAAAATCATTAAATATTTTGATAAATCTTTGTGAGAAAGACTTCTACAATGTCTCACCAGATTCTAGTGAATTTAGTGGGACTAATTTCAGAGTGGTCACATGCAGGATTGTGCTGCCAATCTCCCTCTCAATTAATATTCCACTAAGGTAACCAAATGCATAATTCTAATATTCCACTGCAAAGAAACTATGAGAAACACTTTCATTTAAAAAGAGAAGAATACATTTTAAGATTTTTAGTTCTTCAAAATGCATAGTAAAACCAGAGGTGGAATTCAGCAGGTTCTGACCAGTTCTGAAGAACCAGTAGCAGAAATTTTGAGTAGTTTGGAGAACTGGCAAATACCACCTCTGCCTCCCAAATCCCAGTTGATCCCAGCTCAGTCCTGTCCTATGGACATCCTATCTACTATCATCACTACCAGAGTACCAGAAATTTCCAGAAGAAAGTCAGCTAGAGCTCACGTGCTCACTCAAAGGATCAATCAAAATTTGAATTGAAAAAGTAGACTACTTTCAATAACATACAGTAAAATGTCTACACTGTTGGCAACATTCCCTGGTGTGAATTTTATTGGTAACTCATTGATGAGCTGCTAACTAAATTTTCTCCATCACCTTGCTGTGCTTTGGTTTAATCTCAATTTATAGCATTCAATCTCTGGTATCATTGCAGATTTGTTCCATTAAAAGAGGTCTACAGAAGCTCTGGCTCCTTTTTTACTTGCCTCTAGTATTAAAATCTCACATCCAAAAATGTGAACAAAATCGATTGGTGCTATATTCTTGCTGTGATTATGATATGGGAACATAAATTCAGAGAGGTAATTGACAACCATCAATCAATAATCCTAAACCTAATCCATTTGGCAGGAAAAAAGCATGAGACAGCCAAAATAAGCAGATGTAATCCATTGATGCATGAAATTCAGGGGAGAGTAAAAACTTGCAAAAAAAAAAAAAAAAGAAAAAGAAAAAAGAAATAAAAGTGCAAAGGGAGAAAACTTCCATGATTCAAAACACTGCTCAATATTCAGCAGATTCTGACCAGTTGTGGAGAACCGGTAGTGGAAATTTTGAACAGTTCAGAGAACCGGCAAATACCATCTTTGATTGCCCAAATCTATTCTCTGCCTCCCAAGTCCCAGCTGATCAACTGGGTCTTCTTTTGTTGCCCTGCACAGGGTTAGGGAGCTGGAAATCAGGTAGTGGGATGGGGAGGGAATGGGATTTTGTAGTAACCCTCCCCCAGGAGTGGGGAGGGAATGGAGATTTTACAGTATCCTTCCCCTGTCATGCTTACCAAGCCATGCCCACAGAACAGGTAGTAATTTTTTTTATAATCCCACCACTGAGTAAAATAGTGATATACCAGATAACCTATCATTTGAGAATAATTCCTTACTGTAAATACACATTTATGTACTCAGAAGATACTGCCATATTCACAATAGAAGCATATGCAGATAGTTCTTGACTTACAATTCATTTAGTGACCATTCAAGTTACAACAGCAATGAAAAAAAGTTATTTATATCCATTTTTCACACTTAGGATCATTGCAAGCATCCCCATGAACACATAATCAAAATTTGGATGCTTGGCAACTGGCTCATATTTATAATGGTTGCAGTGTCCCAGGGTCATGTGATCACCTTTTGCAATCTTCTGACAAAGTCAGAAGCTAGATTCACTTAACGACTGTGTTCTAAGTTCATAATTACAGTGATTCACTTAACAACTGTGCAAGAAAATGGGGCAAAACTCACTTAATTTAGCATTGGAAGTTTTGAGCTCAATTGTGATCATAAGTGAAGGATTACCACATGCCTTTGTTGTTTGTGAAGAATTGGCCATCTTCTTCTCCATGATTTGTACTTCAATTTGTATTTTTTCCAGCTTCAATGATCTGCATTCTCTCTACAGTACTTCCAGTTCTGCATATGCAAATCTAACATATTTTTTTTATTCTGAAATCTTAGCCATCTATTTTTCTGTTCAACTTATATCATATACTGAACTCTAAGTTCCCAATAAAGGATGTACCTTATTGTACTTTGCAAAACATGTTTGACATGAATGACATGGCACTATTAACTAGCATAATAGAATCCCTCCTTCCTTATTTTTTTAACTTTCTTTTTTCCTATCTACTTACAACTTAACCCAAACTGAAAGGACTTTGAGTCATACACATCAAGTAAACAGAAAAACATAGTAGGAAATAAGTAAATTCATATAAATGTAAAAAAATAAAAAATAATCACAAAAGAAAGGCTAAGTTATAAACCAAGATGACTATCCAGAGTCAGCCATGTGGACATAAGGTAACCTGGAAATAAAATAATTAAAACTGATCTAAAGAACTACAACAGAGTGGGTGCTGCATATATTTCTTGGGAAAGATCATTGCATAAAGTTGAGGATGCTGTAGAGCAGTGATCCCTAACCTTTCTGGCTCTGTGCATTGGCAATGGCAACAGCTTGATGGCAAGGGGGGAGGGGATGGTTTCATACACGTGCCTGCCATTTGCGCCAATGGAGCTTCATGAGCTCACCTGCAACTTGTGTGGCTCAGTTCCCAATGGGCCACAGACCAGTACTGGGCCATGGACTGGGGGTTGGGGACCCCTGATATAGAGAATACCTACTATCTCTCTCATGCTTATTAACTTTTTCTTGATGAACAGGCCAAGTGGGTAGGTTCATTTCTGGCAAGGCATTGCCTTTACAGAACAGTTTTTCTCACGGTGAAAATTAAAAATTCCATAACAACTTGACCTATTTCTAAATCAGTATTGGAGAAAAAGAACCCCATGGGCCAAATGTTTTTATTATCTGCAGCAAATACTAATTTACAATTACCTTGATACCATAGTATCTTGTTGTATATGTTAAATCAATGATTAAACCAAGCTCCGCATTGAAAGCTTTCACCGCAGCAATCAGATCTTTTGGTGTAAACCTTTGAGTTGGTGTAAGTCGCTGATTGATTGCCTAGGATGGAGAAAAACGAAAGTAAGTACAGTATGGAAAGATATTCTTATGCACATAGAAAAATTTGATTCATTAAATTAAAAAAAGTCAAACTGAAAACAAAACATAAGCATTCAGAACAATTAGGTAGTTTCTAAGCAAACAAATGATTTATTTAAAAATAAATAGCAGTCCTTTAAGGACTGAAGTTGTTTTTCTTTTCACTCTACTTGTATGTATTCTTTTACTACAGGGTGATATAGTATAGGGATAACAATAATAAATATTTCATATTTTACATCCGAATGAATGCATAGACTCTGAAAGTATCTATCCAATGCCATGATTCTGAATTAACCATGAATAAGTTACCTGTTGTTCTACAGAGAAGTAGGGAAACAGTGTCTAGGTAGAGTAGGTAATTGGAGATAATTGTGAAGTAAACATCCTTTATCTTTGCATTTCCATCTTTTTGAAGTATATTTCACAATTTATAACTCTGTATATTCTTAGATAATATTACTATTTAATAGATACAGAGTTGCTTCAACAGTAAGAGGGGTGGCATATAAATTTAATAAATATATGGCAAACAGAAATGCCCTTTTTTCCATTTTTGAGAAACGTCATCCATAGTAGAGTTAGGAACAGTGTTACCCAAATTGGAAAAAAAATGTCTGTTCCATCTATTATGTTTTCAAATTAATTTATATGTGAACCTTTTCATCAGCTTTAATGAGTAAGCAAAGGCTAAGTTATATGAATAAAAATGTAAGAGGAGTAAATGTACAGCATATGTGTACAAGCATATGTATATGCATATACAAACTAAATGAAATAAAAAAGAAAAACATATCTTTGTAAAGGTAAAATGGGGAAGAATGTAGTAAGATCTAAATAAAAGTAGATTAATGTTGAAGTGCTTGAAATGAAGTTAATGAACATGTGCATGAAAGTACAGGTTTAATTATTAATGGAAAGGTTTATAATGTATGTGAAAACTATGAATTGATGTCACCAAGGTTTCTGTGGGTGCATTGAAAGTAGAAATCCATTGTTTGATGACAGCGTGGTGACAGTTGCATGTTATGTTTCAGTGAAAGACAATAATGGAAGAACCAGGGGGTGAATTAGGGGAAATTCTGTGCAATATTCTGGATGAATTTGATCACAGAAAAATATGCAATTAGAGAATTGAAGGTTACCTATTTAATGCCAAAGAGTGTCAAAAGTACAAGTATAGTGTTCTGTACTTGTAAGTTTATTAGATTTAAAAAACAACTGAGGGAGGATATGATTCCCTTATTAAAATAAATGCTGATCATGCTATCAAATACTCCATAGTAGAAGTAGCACTGATGACAGATGGACTGTGTGAAATCATATAATTGGTCTTATTTAATAGTACACAAAAGGCTCTTATCCTCTGAAGGGAAGGTTAATAGTCAGCTCTCCAAAAGTTCAAACTTAACTACAAAGTGCTACATTTTTGGCCAGTATACTCTGAAACACTTCTTTAGAACTGAATCTATATTATTGCACAGGTTCTACTTTTAGTCACATATTGATTATATAAAATGAATATCACTTTATTTATTTTCTTTTGTAGTTAATATAACTTCATAGAAATAATTTTATACATACCAGTTTTAAGGGTACTTTAAAAGCAATGAATCGAGTTCCTGGTATAGGTTGTCCAACTGATGATACATTCCTCCATCTAATAAAAATAAAAGACCTTTAAATATAAAAATGATGAAAAAATATGATTGCAATGCTTCATAGAAAACAATATTGCCCTGATTATTTTTGTAGAAAATTGCACTGGATCTAATGAAATCTTAATGCATGATCCAACCACTTGTGAACTTCAGACTTCAGCCACATTTAGAGTACTGTAAGAAGACGTTTTCTTAATGTTTTGCTTGATATACCACAAAGATACACAATCTGAGACCAGGGGCTACAAGCAGCCCCCCCAAATCTTGGCTAATGTTTCCAGAGCCCCTCCAAGAATTCTGCCAACTTCTATTTTTTTAATGAGACAAATCAGGGACAAGATTAAATATATGGGGAATAATTACATTCAATTTAAATGAAATTCAAGACAAGGGATTTGTGCCTGGTCTCATCAACGTTTACAACTGGCCCAAATATTTCATATACACAAAATTTGCCTACACATACACAAAATTAATTTACAAAAATAATACAACCCAGAATGTGGTATTTACATTTACAGATTTTATATTTCTTTTGTTTTTTTTCATGGAGACAAAGGAAATGAAAGGAAACATGTTTCAGGAGTGGAATCTAGCATAGCATTTGTTAGCATTGGGTTCAACAGAATAGAGATGCTCTTTATTTTAAATAAATGCTAAGAAACGAATATGCATATTGTACATTTCTTTCTTTAAATTAAGCTTGAAGAAATACAAAATGATTTGCAGAAATTATTTCATATATTACACATAACCTTTCCTCAAAAAGATTATTTTCTGATAAGTCTAAACTATATTACATAAAACATTTATAAAATTTAAAAGTGCAAGAATTAGTCCATTTAGAAACCTGTTAAAATATGTATTATCTAATGAAGAGTCATTCTGTTGTAGTATGTTTATTACAAACTGAGATCTTATGCAGTAGCCACAAACTAACATAATACGTTTTTATCAAGACTGTAATATATGGAAATCCTGCCATATCACATACACATATGCATAACACAAAAAGTGAATTGTTAAATAAAAGCACCAATCTGTCAGGAAACTAATACAACTCAATAATAATTCAATTACTATTAATTAATTTGAGATAATTAATTTGATATTAGAAACTCTACTGGTTATGGCTGGAATAAAAGACTGTGGATTGATGAGATTATGAGTTAATCATCTCAGAATGTACATGTTGTCTTCAATTTATGACAACTGAGCCCCAAATTTCTGTTGCTAAGCAAAACATTTGTTTAGTGAATTTTGCCCCATTTTATGAACTTCTTTGCCACAATTGTTAAGTGCAGTTGTTAAATTAGTAACATGATTAAGCAACTCTGGCTTCCCCATTGGCTTTTCCTGTCAGGTGGTCACAAAAGGGGATCACATGACCCTGGGACATTGCAACCATAATAAATATGAGTCAGTTGCCAAGCCTCTGAATTTTGATCATATGACATGAGGGTGCTGCAATGATCATAAATGTGAAAAATGGCCATAAGTCGTTTTTTCAGTCCCACTGTAACTTTGTACAATCTCTAAACAAACTGTTGTAAGTTGTAGGGACTACTTGTATATGGAAGTTTTCATGAATAGTTTCTTTTTGTCCATTCTTTTGTAATTAATATATTTCTTGGAAAATGATGATCATTGTAAGAAGTGAGGCAAGAAAAAGTTCAGCTAAACAAGTTTCTGGGATGTTTTTGTGGGTCTAAGAATTCTTTTTTTAAAATCTTTTCAGGGAACTTTTCCTTAGGGATCTTGATGCTAATTCCCTTGGAAGAGGAAACACCTGAACCAATTTCTATTAGTGGTGCCTGTTAGTTTGCTTTTCTCTTCTTTTAGAGATCCTTCCACTAACCCCTATGGGAAAGCAGGTGAGGTGATGGACCAGCTCATCTAACCAGGTTTTCAGGCTTTGTTAGGGATAACATTGTTTACCCTAACTGGTTTAGGTAAAATAATAAATATGTTATCATGGTTTATTAGTTAAAGTGTCTGCAACTTTAACTGTAGGACTGTAATTAAGGGAGTGGTTGTAAAAAGCACTATAAAAGAAGCAAGGTACCGCAGCTTGATCTCTCTGGCTTGATGATCCCTAATTACTGGATGAAGACTGCGTTTTTCCTTACTCGAACGGGAGAGAGAAAGGACTGATTTGTAAGTGAACTGACACTGGATATTCTACACGGACTTTGCTAACTGAATATCCTTGAATGGACTGACTAAAACGATACAGGACTAATGGACTGTTATTTTGACTATGCTATATAACTCTAAGTGGAATAAACTATATTTTTGATAGCACAAGCGTATCTGTTATTTTTACTGTATGTTAACAAACATACAAACATATCTCACTCATTTATCTGTGTGCCTATCTGACTAACGCTGCACATTCTGTTTAGCTTGTCTCCTTAACCCTGGTTGGGGAACACAGGCTTAACAGGCTTCATAAACGTTTTTATAAAAAGTAAACGTTTTTATAAACTAGTTCCTCTAGTTATAGACCATTTGTTTTCAAAATCACAAAAATCTCTCTATATAGTGCTTATTGTTTTTATTAAATATGAGGGTGTTTATATGCTGCCTGGTAAACCTAGCAAATTAAAAAGAGAAAAAGAAAAAGATAAGTTAGACCCAGATAGCAGTTGACAAAATACAGCAATGATGTATTTTACAACAATAATTTTATACCGATTTTAAACTGAAAGATTACTTAAAAGTTTACTTTTTAAAGTTCGGCATCACAAGTATGTCTATCTGCAGAAGTCATTCCTCTGCTTGGGATGCCATCAAAGATGTACTTATTTTAATAAACCTTTTTGGCTCTGGGATGCACTGTCAAAAAATTATATTGGAGCACCACCAACAGAACATGCTACAAAGAAGGAAAAAGAGGCCCACTGAATAGTGGAGTCAAAGGTCTTAGTGAACTTGGTCCTGTTTTGTTAACTACATATGATTCCGTCAGTAACTTGATTCCAAATCTTTAATCAGAATGTTTAATTGGGTCTCAAAACAGACCGGAGATAATGAAACATTGATGTATTGTCATCTGCACCTCTATAACTGTCTGGTTTGGTTCTGCAACACAACAAGACAGATACAGACTTCAGAAAGTAATTAGGACTGCAGAAAAAACAATTACTACCAACCTGCCTCCCATCGAGGACTTGTATACTGCACGAGTCAAAAAGAGGGCTGTGAAAATATTTACAGACCCCTCACATCCTGGACATAAACTGTATCAACTCCTACCCTCGAAACAACGCTATAGAACATTGCACACCAGAACAACTAGACACAAGAACAGTTTTTTCCCGAACGCCATCACGCTGCTAAACAAATAATTCCCTCAACACTATCAAACCATTTACTAAGTTTGCATTACTATTAGTATTACTATTAATCCTCCCATCCTTCCTTTCACCCATCTCCTCCCACTTAAGATTGTATGACTGTAATCTTGTTGCTTGTAGCCTAACAATTTTTATTGACTGTTTCCTAGTATGATTTGATTGCTTATTGTACTCTATGTCTATTATTGTGTTGAAGTTATGATTCTTGACTCTTGACAAATGTATCTTTTCTTTTATGTACACTGAGAGCATATGTACGAAGACAAATTTCTTGTGTATCCAATCACACCTGGCCAATAAAGAATTCTATTCTATTCTATTCTATTCTATTCTATTCTATTCTATTCTATTCTATTTGAATCATTACATACCAGTCCAAGATAACAATAGCTGTATTTTGGAGTAACTGAAATTTCTGTATTATTTTTAAGGCAGACTCATTATAAATGCATTGTAATAACTCCAATGGATAGCTATTTACAAAAAAGGAAAGCAAATCTATCAGTTACATTTCTTTGTTAAATAATGGGCAATATTTAAAAACAAAATCCAGTATCCATTCATAATTGTTTTGATTTTAAATCGACATCTATTTGACTATTGGAAAATAAAACATAAAAATTTAAAAATCTGGAAACCTTCAGCATAATAAGAACAGTTAAAAAAATTTCCCTTGCTGTTGTCAGGATCCTTAGGCATCATATTTAGACCCCGTTCTTTGCGCAAATCTAATGGTTCTTTGCCTCATGTAACCTTAAGAGTAAATTGCAGAAAGATTGCACTTCCACTCAGAGCCAATTATTTCCCACTCTAAATCAGTTAAAGTAGTTTTGTAAGGAAAATATTTATTCATCATAATTGTCAGGCATGAAGATCAGGTCTACATGTGAAGGTCCAATTATTATTGCTAGTTACACCAATGTACAAGAATATTCTCAACTAAGGGTTAGAACTTGATAGAAGCAAGGGTCAACTGAATTCAAGAAATTTGGACTTAGCTCATTTGTGACTATGTAGATTCTAGGCTGATCTTCTTTTAACTCCACCCCAGATTCTGTCACTCCTTCCCTTACAAAATATAATAATCTCTATAATAATCTCATAACAAATAATAGTTTAGTGAGCCAAAGTTACTGAGTGGCTGAAATAACAGTTCATTTAGATTGCTGAATATCAACAATATATATCTGAAACTTCAAATGAATGATTAAAAGAATGAATCCAATGTATTCTTCAGGTTTTTAATCATGTTATGCATTTTTATATTTGGATAAGAATGTTTATAAAAATGGAGTACATTTTTCACTTATAGCTGTTTAAGCTTTGCAATTATTTTAACCTCCAAAAAAACCACAAACAACACAAATAAAATATAAAGTTAAAGATGTACAAGGAAATGACATAGTACTCTGGACCAATTTGTTTTTCATCACTATACCATTGATCCAAAGTAGAATATGTGCAAGTATATAATATGGAATAAAAAAAACATCTTCTAAACTCTAACTACAGAGCAACATGAAGAACTAAATTGTCTATGGTAAGTGTAGTTAACAGCTTGAGATTGTACCTTTCAAGATATCAAGCTATTTGAAGTTTTTTTCTGTGGAGTACCCCTCATCTCTTTATTGTTTTTTAATTCGGTTATTTCTTGTTATTGCTTGTTTTCAACAGCACTTATCAGAATCAAGGCTAATCTGGATTCGTTGGCTAGATTTTTCTCTTCTAACCATTATCAGAAATTTGTTACATTTATATGCCACCCCCTCATTCTAAAAAATAATATTAACTGTTAATATTAACTTATTATATTAATATTAATTAATATAATATTAATATATTGATTCAAATAATATTGCCCAATTGTTCATGAATAATTTATAGGATAGAGAACTAGATGCATTCCTCATTATACACAGTAACTGCCTATCTTCTTTTTTTTCCAGGTTGGAAACATATATCTTCTTAATGTAGATAATTTCAGTTTGGAGAAGACATTAGTGCAGGAAATATAATAGGACACAGAAGCCAGTTCAAATGCTATCATGAAGCCAATCTGCTTTCACAACCCTCCAAACTATCAGTTGTGTACCACGAAGATGACATTCTCAAACATGATCAAACTGTAAAATGATTATTATTTCTTTAGTCCCATCCCTTGCTAAAAAGGCAGAAATTTTTGTATTTGTAATAGAAAAGCAGAAATTGGGTAGCAGTTAGGTACAAAAAAAATGTTCTATGCCTCCGATTCCAGGTTGTACTCTAAATAAATCTGGAAAATCCAGGAAAGCAAACCAGAAACATTTGTTGTGGTGATATTTCTAAGGAATAAGGAAGATGTTCAATTAGAAATTGTACAGATTACTTTTCTTTTGAAGGTGCACTGCTACTTAAACTTTGTCTCTGGTATCTAATGCCATTAAAAGAAATTCATTATACATGGAACCACTTTACGTCAAAGCTGTCTCTAAATTGGAACAAACAGTTATCACCTTGTTTGTCCCATATTTTTGGAGATTCATTTAAAATACAGTCTATATTTTTGATTTTCTTTTTCTTTTCCACCGTTTTGCATGAGACCGATATTTAAAAAAATATTTTCGGGACTTCCGGTTTGCCAGGCTTCGGCAGTGGCAGGGATTCGCGACTCCCGCACGATCCCTGCTGCGCTCGCTGCTGAGGTTTCTCCGATCCGTTTTGGATTTGGAGGATATAGCTGCCCTGCAGAGGCAGCTGAAGATAGGGGGGATCCGGACCGGGGTTTGGGGGTGTCGCAGACCCCCTCCCCAGCCGGCAAAACCCCCTTTTCCCAAGGCGGTGGAGCGGTGGTCAGTAATGGCCACCACAAAGAAGCCTGCAGCTGGACAAGTTCGTGCAGGAGGAAGAAGGTGAAAGTTTTTTTTCTGGCTGAACCGAGACAAAGAGGAGCCTTTAAAACCTGGAAATTTGCCTTTTTTATTGCTACATTGTTTCCCAGAAAGACTGCAAGCGGTGAGAAAGTTGTGAAAGGGAAAGTTATTTCTTCTCACTCTCCTTCCCTACGGAATAGCAGATGGAAAACTTGAAAACCTGCTTGGGCAAAGAAGGTAAATAAACCTAAAAATTAAAGCCAAGGGGATAAAAGATTTTGGAACATTGGAACTAAAAATTAAAAGTTTATTGCTATAAGTGGGAAGGAAGAGGTAAAAAAATTATTCTAAGACTCTATTGAAGAAGACTGCTTGAAGTTTTTAAGATTAAAAATTAATGACAATAAGGCTTCTAAAAAATCATTTTGAAACTGTCTAATTGAATCTCACCCCAGGAGGAGGAAAAAAAAAAAAAGAGAAGAAGAAAGTGTTAACAGAACAGTCTGTTCTGATTTGGATTGCTTTGTGACTTTGGGATTTTTGGGGGACTATTCCTTGAAGGACTAAAAACATTTGGGTTGCTCTTTCAAAAAAAAAAAAAAAACAATAATAATAAAAAAATGGCATTACCTGTGCAAGAATTACAAATGGAATTTCAAAAGCTACAACAAGAGAAACAAGAAGGTAAGGGCTCTCTTGGATCTTTCGTTTTTTGGAAATGGCGATTTTTACATACCAAGAAATACAAGAACAAGAGGACCGGGATGAAGAAGAAGCCATCTTTAATGGACAAAAAATCACAGCTGAAAAGAACAAGGGGGGAAAGAAAATGGAGAATTTAGAATTTAAAAAAGCAACCAAAAAAGGGAAAAATAAGATGAAAAATCGATACAATGCCAGAAAGCAACAGAAAAGAGAAACACAACAGAGAGAGAAGATTCAAAAAGTGGAATTTGAGAGATGAGGGGCCAAAAAGATTAAAAAGATCAGAATTGATAAGAAAGGAAGGGAAAAAGGAAAGAGGAGCCATAAAGGTTTAAAACAAGATGAAAAAAAAAAAGGCTTTTTTCACAAAGGGTAAAATTTAAATTAAAAAAAATATGATTCTGCAAAATACATGATTGTATTGTAGATATTAGTATTTGAAATTGAGTTAGAAAATTGAAATATTATGAGTTAATAATGTATTAAAGGGAATATATCAAATGTTTAAGAGTAAATAGAGTTTAATTTTCTGTGGAATGTTGTTCTGATCATACTATAAACTCAAGTCCTTTTTTATTTTTGTTTTATTATTTTACTTTGTGCTAAGCAGAATCAGTATGGAAAGTATGTATTATTTTAAGTATCAAATCTAGGGGAAAGATAAAAGTTGTCATGCTTCAACCAGTGATTACAGGAGAAATATTGTATTGGAAACGAAAGATAAATAGATAATTGAAGAAAACAGACAAAAGATACAAGTATAATTATTTAAAATGAGATGAAATAAGTATAATAGAATTATGAGAGTGAATAGAGGAGAGAAAATATATAGAAAATACAGAATGTTAATTAAGATATGAGGTGGTATATTGAGTGAGTATGAGCTTGATTTATGTCTGTATAAAAAGAGCTAGCCCGAGGTAAGCTGCTTTCCAAAAAGAAGTTTTAGGTATTTATGTTTTGTGTTTTGTATGTCCATGTTGGAATTAATAAAATCTGAGAAGAATGTAAGAAGAATGTGGGAAGAGAATAATGAAATTGTAAATAAGACAGATGGATATAAAGAATGTATATAATCTAAAGTAAAAGAAATATAGTTTCAATAATAGAAGGAAAGGGAGAAACAAAGAGAAGCTGGGATAAGATATGAAGCTGAACAGATAAGGTAAATATATATACTAAATTGTGCTTGTATGGAAATGTGATAATTTGGAATTATTCTGTCTTTAAATAAGATGTTTTATTGATCTCTTCAGAAAAGATCTCTTATGTTATTATATTCTATGCTTTGTTTGCTTGTGTATTGTTTTGTTAAAATTAATAACTTTTGTTTAAAAAAAATATTTTCAATTAATGTTTAATTCTTTAAAAAAAATTATGACATTCTTTTAGAAAGAGGAAGCAAATGAGCAGTTTCTGCTAATTACTGGCACTTTACAACTATGAAACCAGGAAATGGTATTATATACTTTATTTTTCCTTAATTTTTCCCTTTTAAATTCCCAGAAAGAAACAAAAGTTTTTGGAAACCCCATCTTTCTTTCATAATGGGTGGGGAAGTTTGCTAAATGAGGTCCTTCCTTTCTGGTGGCAAGAAAAATTGCCAAGTTATATAGACCATGTTAAGCTTTGTAGATCATTCTTAAATTTTTATCTGATGAAATCAGCTCTGCTGTTATATTCAAAAACTAGTTTGCTATTTTTCAGAAAAATCAAGACATATTTCACCAGCAGTAGCTGAAAACAATAATGTGAAACGGTCTATTTCTTAAAAAAATAAAACAGGGTTCACAATTTTGTTTTGTTATCTTCCTGTTATAACTATGGTGAAAGGATTCACACAACCTATTATCTGACAAAAAGCTATTATTTAAAATGACTTTAATACCCTTATTTTTTATATGTGCTTATATATCCCAGGTGTTCATAATTGATTAACTATAGTGGATTGGTGAAATAAAGAAACACATAGAACAGAGTTGAAAAATTTTATTGGGCGCACTAGTCAGAAATACAAATAAGGCAAAGCCTTGAAGCTGACTCTAGTTAAATTCCAAGACTGAAGAGTGGTCTGACAAAATGTGTATGTATTTGATTTTATGTGTGGGTGTTTATATAAAATGATAACAAAACAATGGTGGTTCATAAAATGATTAGCACCTCATATAATGATACTAGATCATTAACATAACTCATATAACAATGCAAAACAATAAAAACATGATAATGCCAGATATATGAAATAATTTTAATATTATTTTCACAGGATATTTTGGAATTGGTTGGAAAAAAAAGATTTAAGAAAAAAACTGACTTAAGTACTTGTTCAAGCATATTCCTCTGCATTTGTAGAAATGTTTTATACCATTGACTTTTGACAAAATAATCATTTTGTAAAGATATTCTAAAATCTAAGAAAATAATGAAAACTTTTCAGTGTTATTACAAAAACAATTATATAAAAGCATATTATTACTTCAATTATTATGGAAATGACAGCTTCATTAACAATACAGAAATTGAAACTGAAATGTTTGTTGGCTTCAGATCTACATAAAAGCTAAAGATTAAGTATTCATTTTTTAGATTTGTATCCCACATTTATTATTTAATAAGTAACTCAAGGCAGTTAACATAGTTAAAACTTCTTCCTCCTCCTATTATCCCCACAACAATCCTGTGAGGCAAGTTGAGCTGAGAGTGATTGCCCAAAGGCACCCAACTGGCTTTCATGCTTTAGGTGGGAATAGAACTCAAGAGACTCCTGGTGTCTAGACCAGACCCATAACCACTACATCAAACTGGCTCTCAAATATATGACAATTATATTATATTACATTAATCATATACATTTTGTTTCTCGTATAAACGCAAGAGAAAGTTCCTTACAATAAAAGAGAAAAGTGTATATACTTACAAACAATATATCCACTGTAAAGAGATATTTTAATTACAAAATTACAATTTTCTTTTACTTTTATTTATTAAGCCAAAGTACAAATAATTTTAACAGACATGGGATGAAGATAATATTGTAAATTAAATGACTATAAACACTGTATCATACTTATGAATATAAATGTGCAAAAAATCAAGTATATAACCTCAGAACAAATGTCAATAAATTATTTACTCGTTCCACCATCAAAAATTCATATTCATATATATATATATACACACACACACACACACACACACGTATATTCCAATGCTTAATAACACATTTTTGCTTCAGAAAGTAATAGAACTAATTTTAAGTAATATTGCTTGGTAATATTACACGTTTTCTCTTTTAATGTCATTTCTGGCAAAAATTCAGTGAAGATTGAAGATAGTCACGCTAGCAAGTTCATTAAACATCTTTTTCAGTAAAGCACGTTTATTTAGCTTAAAATGTGTTCAGGTATTTTGCATGTCAGAAGAACAGAAATAATGCAATGTCTTTGAAGACTAAAGTAACACTATCAGACATTAATAAAATACAGGGTAATTGCCACTGGGACAAAAAATCTTGCAAAAAGAAAGCTAGATCACACGTCCAACTTAAGACCAGTTCTATGAAATTTAATCCAAAGGTAAACTGAACAGCATGTAATAAACCCAAGCTGTTCCATTGTATCATGTTATTATACTGAAGTAATCTTTGGTATCAACCTTCTATGCCATGTCATTGACATAACTGTGATTATAGAGTTAATTTATTCAAGTCCAAAGTTGAGAATATAGGAAGAATAGGAGATACCGAAGGCCAATGGAGCATTATAAAATGTGGGATAAAATACTTACCTAGGGGACGGTAACCTGCATGCTCCTGTTACCATAAATACTTACCTTGTCTTGCAGTAGATTACAAAGATGCTGTTGTGGCAAGAGAGGACCAGGTGGGGCTGTCAGAGCCCTCTCCCCTTTTATCTCTCTCTCTAGGCAGATACTTACCCATCAGGGATAGTATTCTTCTTTACCATGCTCAATGCTGGAACGGACAAGAGCAGGAGGCAGCAGAGAAAATGGGCAGCACTGCAGCAAATGAGAGAGAACCGCGCAGTTAACACGGTACCAATCTCTTTCTTGAAGTCTTATAGGATCGTCCTGAAGAACCACATTAGATGTGGTTTTGGGCAGCTTTGTTTTGAGAAACCCGTCTCCTCTCGAAACACAGAACCAGGCTCAGCTTTTTAGCAAAGGCGTAAGGCCTTTTCTCACCATTGTTGCTTAGCATCCGGCAAGGTTCTTCTTTCATGGTTGGCATAGTTGGAAAGGAACACAACTGAGAGAAAAGTGTAGTATAGCAGCAAAGGTGCTTTAAAATTTCTTTGAATGAATCAGCCCTTTTTGTTTCAAAGCAGCAGGTCCTCCCCCCACCACAAAACTTGGCCAGTTAGCCTTGGTATAGGGTTTCCTGCTTGAGCAGGGAGGGTTTTGGACTAGAAGATCTGCAAAGTCCCTTCCAACTTTGTTACTTCTGTTATAACCCCCAGAATTCTCCAGCCAGCCAGCTAGGGAATTCTGGGAGTTGGTCTGCCCTCTTAAAGCAGCCAATTTTGAAAAGAATAAAAGAAAAACACTTGTACAAACCAGCCCCAGCAATCAAGAGGGCCTTCTACCACCTCTTTGGATTTGGCCTCATGGGCCAAGCAGCTGAACGGAATGGGGGAGACGAGAGCGACGGAGTCAAGCCACGAAGGGGGCGGCTGTCCTACGACTTAACAAGTGCACTGAACAATTGGGAGAGCCAGGGAAGAACTCAGGCCCGTCTCCCGCCGGCGGCGCAGCAAAACTGCTCGCGGGGCAGCCGACTTCCAACACCAGCCTGAAGGGACGGCGAGACCCAACGGCAGCCATCCCGTTGCGGGGGCGCCAGGGACACCCTAAAGTCCCACCAGCTTCTTCGCAGAGGATGGCTTGGGCCCGTCACGGTCAAGGCGGCGGGTAGCTTTCGAGTTCCTAAATTTGAGGGCCTTGAAGCTACCGAACCCCAGCTTCGCGATGAACTCGAAGCGGAGCGAAGGCCGCGGGCGGTTAGGGAACTTGGCAGCTCGTACCCTCTCAGGCAGGAGTTTGTTTGCAAACAAAGCCAGCCGGACCGGCAACTGGAGATCCCTCCCGATACTTTTTGAACTGCGCAGCCGCTTCAACGTCATCTCTGTATAAGCGCATGCGCATTGGCGCTTCAGCTACGGCGGGTTCTTTACGCATGCTCGCGCCGGTTTGCCCGGTTCTCGAGCCGGCGAGGGACAAGGTCCGAGTCGGAGGCAAAAATCTGCTTTGTTCTGGGCTGCGTCGGCATCGCCCCCTTCAGGTGGAGGAGAGTTCGTGCGCATGCTAAACGTTAAAGCGAGCAACTTGAGATGGGGACGTTGAGCTTCTTGGGAAGCGGTTCCTTCCCCCCCCCGTTTTTTTTTTTAATGTTGGCCAAGATGTAGTGAGGAGAAAAAACTAGAAACCGACTCAATTTTAGTCTCGCTTAAGCTCGGTAAGAGGCAGGCAGCTAGCAATGCTGGCTATTGGGATACAATGCAGTAGAAAAGAAATTGACCCTGTTTCTGAGGGGAAAGTGTAACTTTTCACCTCTTCACCATTACATACAGTTAATTTCGACAGAAGGCTGCTCATTTGGTGGAATACTGTTTTTTGTATGCATTAAATGTTTTGACAAAATCTAGAAAGATAATAAATTGGGGCCAGGCAAGGTAAAACAATAAACAAGTTCTCAGTGAAAAGAAGTGAATTTTTAAATAAAGGCATCGTTATCCCCATAAATATTTTGACAAGAGCTTTGCAACCCTTTTCCCAAGAGGCAATTTTATACCTAAAGTATACAATGAATGGTTTATATGTTTGACTATATACAATTCATAACTGATTTTTATTTAGTTAATCTCTTGAGCATATTCTTAATCCAATTTGCTTCTGACCACACTATGCAGTCTGGGATATTTCAAACTCTTGGAAAAAATTTTTGGAAAAGGATTTCCTTTTCATATGAAGCAGATTAAGTACTGTATTACATAGAATATTGATAGTGCTTGCACAGTATATTAGCAAAAAGCCAAATGAAGATTATATATTATATAATTTGTATTATATCTTTCAAGACAGAACAACTGTAACCCACTTCCTCCCATTTTTTTTTAATGAGTTAGATTGAAATTGGCATCAATGTAATCAACATTGCTGTTGGTACCAGATAGATCTCCTCGAGAAGGGCTTAATACTTGAAGTGCCACAGGTGGGACATTACAAATGTGTCCTGCTGGCTAATTTTAACATTGTGGCAGGAACATAAGAGAAAGGGGTCTTAAATATTGAAGAACCAAATTTCGTAAAAATTCCTTGCATCTTTAGCATGAATCGGATGCAAATAGACAATGCCCAACTGAGCTGATGACCCAGCTGAAGTAGATTGACTTGGATGGATGCAGACAATGGTTAATCTTCTGTTATTACAAGAGTTAGACTGGCTACCTTGAGAGAAGAACAATAGAGTTTTTCTTGAAGAGACCCGTGTTACCGGTTGGTTGGTTTATTCGTTATTTTAGAGGCTAGCCAACTTCAAATGACTTGGCTATATATACTTTCAGAGCGAGGAACAATAAAAATTAAGAAACAGATCATAGACATCCAGAAGAGAGAAACATATATAACAGTAGGAACAGCAAAAACATTACAGGGGCTAGATCAAAGCTGAACCAGTGAAACCAAATGCAACAGATGCAGCATGGATGGCTGGAGAATTCTGAAAATTGGAATCCTCACATCTTAAAGTTGCCAAATTTGGAAAACACTGATAAAAGCCAAATTGTTCGATGTAAGGCCAGGCTTGGGATCTGAGTCCTGGTTGTTCTGCCACATATGATCTGCCACACAGGAAATAGATGCATCTCTCCACAGGTGCCTGAGGCAGAGGAAGATGACAAAACACCACAATGCAAACTACTTTTATGTACTTGTGTGCAATGCTGTGATGCAAGTACAAAGTGGAGTTTGAATTGTGATGTTCCAATGCACATTTGGTAATTTTGACACCTTTGTTTTCAGGAATGGACTCCTATATATGATGATGCTGATTTTACTGAATCTGAAGCTTTTGATACCATTGATTATGGTATAGCAATAGCAATAGCAGTTAGACTTATATACCGCTTCACAGTGCTTTACAACCCCCTCTAAGCGGTTTATAGAGTCAGCATAATGCCCCAACAATATGGGTCCTCATTTTACCAGCCTTGGAAGGATGGAAGGCTTTGTTAATCTTGAGCCTGGTGAGATTTGACCTGCCAAATTGTAGGCAGCCAGCAGTCAGCAGAAGTAGCCTGCAGTACTACACTCTAACCACAGCACCATCCATGATCCCTTCCAATTTTTATGTTGTTTTTACAGGATTGCCCTTATGTTGGTAAGCAAACCAAGTAAGAAAAGTATTCCATTCTTGCATAAATCATT
Source organism: Hydrophis major (assembly GCA_033807585.1). Lineage (NCBI taxonomy): Eukaryota > Metazoa > Chordata > Lepidosauria > Squamata > Elapidae > Hydrophis > Hydrophis major. The sequence goes on along the minus strand of CM066331.1, from coordinate 83,774,423 downwards.
CAGTCACTGCTGCTTTAAAAAAATTTCTGCCTTTCATGTTGTCTAATACTGTATATACTTTAAGGAAGAATTTTAAAATAAGATTCTAATACACAGGATTTTCTTCAATATAGTGGTAGACAGCAGAGTTTTGTAATATTTTGGATTTGATTTCAAATCTGTGCTTCAGAGTATGTAAGGTACAAACATAGTTCTGACTAGAACTCTTTCAAGCAGTGGCTCCCAACCTTTTGGGCACCAGGAACTGGTTCCATGGAGAAAGGTTTTTCTGAAGACTGGAGGGAGTGTGGTTTTGCATGCTGCTTGCATCCCACGAATGGAGCTTTGCTAGTTTGCGCAGCCTGGTTGTTGGCATGCCTCAGACTACTGCTGGTCCATGGATCGGGGATTGGGGACACCTGCTTTAAAGTAACTGTCCTTGTGAAAAGTGTTCCCTTTTATATGTAAAATCCCATGCAAAATTAGTCATTTCTTATATATAGTTTTCATAGTTTACTTTGATAGAGTCAAGCTTCAAGCAAAATTTCTGTTACTTCCTGTTTTATTCCGAAATAAATGACAATATATTCAAAACTGTAATTGTGGTGCACTTCAGTTGAAAGAGTATTGAATTGTTGGACATTTTCAAATTAACATCCCTAGCATGAGACTGCATATGGAAATTTGACATTCAGAAAACCAGTAACAATTCTAGTTAATTAAATCCAGAGTTTAGTTAGTAAAGCCTATTTTAAGACCTGTCACTTTGGTGATAAGTGCATCCTCACATATTTTATCTTGAAGCTCACAACCTGCTAAATTTTCAGATTCTGGGGGGGGGGGGGATGACTTATATTCAGATCTCTTCTGCAGAAGTCTATTAACAGACTCTTCAGACTTCTTATAAGGCTTTTTGTGTAATACTTTCAATGATTTTTTTCGAGATAAAATCTCATATTCAGGCTATTATGGATACTTCTTTTGATGTACAGACTTCTGATGGAATGTTTTTACCATTTGTCATCTGGATTTTTGACCAACTTTATGTTTAACTTTTAACTGTGAGGTTATTATATACAATTTAGTTAACAACGTAAATGCTTTCTGTTTAAAGAATGTAGCTAGTACATTTCTTCTCTAAAAGCTTGTCATAGAACTTTTAGAGATGCAGTGATATTCTCTAGCCTCCTGTCATTAGGTGGTATTAGGTGGTATACCATAGAGTGGTATTTTTAACCCACAGGTAAGTCTGTTCTGTTTTTTTAGTGGGTACTTTGGTACTCAAAGCAAACAAATATTTTTTTGTCAGTATTGTGTCCTTGCACATATCATATACACATCAACTTTGTGATATTGTAGGCTATTACATATGTCACCAATCTACATTTTATAGGAAGAATTGACTGATAATTCACAAAACAAAATGTTCTCACAAATATAAATTAGTTGTACTGCTTTATTTGTTTTTTTGCATAATACATCTTTATACAATCTGGTTTCCTGTAGTACTTACATTTTCTAATCAACAAATGCAGCTTAAATCTTTCAAGTTAAGTTGTCTTAAATGTGTTGACAGCTGTCATCTTCATAAAATGACTTGAATTCATGTAGATGATGGTACAATTGTAGTATTGAATAAGATTTATTTGTCACTTTTTCTGGCAGTTCAAAATTTTCTAAATATTTATGCCTCCAATTTATCTAGTTCATTAGATAAAGGGTATTCAAAATATGGAGCTTAAATCTATACCTTTTTCAAGAAAAGATAAGTCAGATATATTTATCTTTAGATTATTACATATAAAAGAAATGCAAAAACAATGACAAAAATTACAGCTGTTTCAAATTTAAAACAAGATTTAATGTTGTATAGCAGTGATGGAACATGAGATATCACAGCACAATTCCACATAAGTACAAGCTACCCTCAATGAACTCTTCAATAACTTTATGTGCAATCAGAAAAATATATTAAAACATAAATATATTAAAAATCCATTTACATAGAGTCTCAACAAATTTCTTTTGATTAAAGTAATTGCATATTATTTTTTACCGATTGTCAAACTGAAATTGTGCTGATATGATATACATATATATATTTATAAATGTTTTTATTTAAATCTTCAAAATACTCTTTTCCAAGCCTAATTGGTATTGTTTGGAACAAAAATAAAATTCTAGGTAAAATATTCATCTTGATTGTTGAAATTCTCCCTATTAATGACAATTGCAAGTTTTCCCACTTCTTCAAATCTGTAGCTAACTGTTGTTTGAGTTTAATATAATTATTCTCTTTTAATGTGCTACATCTTGCTGTCAAATATATCCCCAGATACTTAACCTTATTTGTAATTTGGATTTTCAAAAGATCTGCCAGTTCTTCTCTTTGTCTCAATAGCATGTTCTTTGTCAAAATCTTTGTTTTATCTTTATTTATTTTCAAACCAGCCATCTCACCAAGGTTTCCAATAACCTTGGAGCTGTTTCTAACGGGTCTTCCAGAATAAAAGCTAAATCATCAGCAAAAGCTTGTAGTTTAAATTCTTCCTTCTTAATTTTCATTCCTTTTATGCTTTTATCATTCCTAATATTTCTATTCAACACTTCCAAGGTCAACACAAATAGCAAAGGGGATAGGGGACACCCTTGTCTTGTGCCTTTTCTTATATTAATAAAATCTGTAAGTTCTCCCTCCATCATTACCTTTGCTGTCTGTTTATTATATATGGCTTCTATTGCTTGAATAAATTTTTTAGCAAAACCCATCTGTTCCAATAGTAATAACATAAATCTCCAATTCACATTGTCAAATGCCTTTTGAGCATCTAAAAATATCAAAGCCATTTGCTTTTCAGGATGAGCCTCATAGTATTCCAAAGTATCCAAGATTACTCTCATATTGTCTCTGATTTGTCTCTTTGGCAGAAATCCATTTTGATCTGGGTGAATAAAATTATTTAAATATTTTTTAAGTCTTTCTGCTAAAATTGAAGCAAAGATTTTATAGTCTGCATTCAATAAGGAGATGGGTCTGTAGTTCTTAATTTGCAGTGGGTCAGCCTCTTCTTTTGGAATAAGTGTGATATAAGCCTCTGACCATGTTTTGGGTATCATCTTCTTTAACATAACTTGGGAGCCTCTATCCTAGAGAAAATTAAAAAATCAAAAGGAGCATAAAAATATATATAAGAGAAAATTCAATCCGGTTACCTACAAAGTCACACTTAAGTCCCCCCCAAAAAAGTAAGGAAAAGAAAGAAAAATCCAAGCCTCAATTTGACATCACTTTAAAAAACGCCGCTCAAACAGTTTTGGTCAAAAAAAAAAAAGTCTCACAGGTTTCTTCTTTGTTCAGGATGCTCTTTCAAACCTCAGCGAATTTACAACACAAAAGGAATTTCTCACCCAGCCAACACACTTCTTTCCAGCCACTTTCTTTCCGGAGCTGTCCCGACTTCAGCAGCTATGGGGGCTGCCTCTCCGCCGCCAGCAAAAGGGCTTCTCCCAGATCAAACCAGAGATTTTGCGATATCTCTGGGATCCTAGGACAGTACCCTTCTCAGTCCCCGTCTCTACGGGACAGTTTAGGTCCGTTGGGATCGACCAGGGGCGAAAATTTCTTTTGATTAAAGTAATTGTATATTATTTTTTACCGATTGTCAAACTGAAATTATGCTGATATGATATACATATATATATTTATAAATGTTTATATTTTATATTTTTCAGTTAACTAACAAATGGATTCTGATGAAGATTTGGAGACATTACTAGATAATAAGACTGAGGCAAGTTATGACAAATGTTTTAAAATATTTATATTATTTTCTAACTGATTTATGAATGATTAAATTGTTCTTTAGATAATTTGTTAAATTAAATATTGAGACTAATAAGCATGTGATTATATCTATTGTTTTGAGTTATTTTTTAAAAGTGGCTTGGTATCCTTACAGATAAGATTATAACAATTTCCTTTCCTTTTTCAGAAAGAGGAAGTTCAAGAAAGATTTGCAAAGGAAAAAGAATCTTTACCTAAAGAAAGTACTAAAAACCAGGTGCTTTCATCCATATTAAAATAGAATATAGTATATTCTTTAGAATTTTGGATATTCTTCAGAAATTGCTTTTTAGAAAATGGCTCTAATTATGTTGACAACTTTTTCTGTTTAATGTCATTTTTATTTGTATATTTTAATGAAAAATGCACATCTAAACTGCTTTGAATTAATGAAGAGGTGATTTAAAAAGTGTTAAATTAAAGATACACAATTTGTTGTTAATCACAAAACAACAAAAAGTTAATCATAAAATAACAAAAACAGTGCAAATTATATATAGGTTTCTTCCAGATGTAGAATAGTTAAAAACAGGAAGCAAAGAGGAACAACAATGGATAACTCTTATGCTAGAAGAACTGTGTAGATTTCCCATAAAAAACATATTGGGACTGGCACTTCTTAATTTAGGAATGAGCAGCGAGCCAATCTGCAGAAGAAAGTAACCAAAAGATAAAAACAAAAAAAAGATAAAAACAAAAAAAGCATGGGTGAATAATTGCAAAGTAATATCACATTTGAGGAGATAAATATTTATTATACTACCTTGTTGATTTATATTGTTTTCTGCTTGTACTGCATTTAGGTATAAGAGTGTATCAGGGTGGGATTCTACTGGTTCGCACCTATTCGCTAGAACCAGTTGTGAATATTCTAAGCAGTTCGGAGAACCAGTTCTTAGAAGAAATTACTGGCCTAATCCTGTAAGGAAGGCAGGAAGGAAACATTCTGGTGTTGCTTACAGAAACTGCCTCTCCATTAACCCTTATTACATTACAGGATTAGACTTCCTGTCTCAGGAACTTCTCTGGAGTTTTTTCCCCCTCCTTTGCCGGTACTTTGCTTGTGTGGAGTGACCATTCAAAGTTACAATGGCACTGAAAAAGTGACTTATGACCATTTTTCACACTTACGACTGTTGCAGCATCCCCACAGTCATGAGAGGTCAGACAAGGAGATGCTTGCCTTGATGTGAGTGATATTGAGTTGGCCATGCCCAGCCAATAATATGACCACCAAGCCACATCCACCCAGTCACATGACCACCAAGCCACACTCACCAACTAAGCCACGCCCACAGAACCGGTTGTTAAAAAATTTGAATCCCACCCCTGGAGTGTATCAAATAAAAATACTAAATACTACTTGTTAAAATGGCAGATGTAATTCAAGGTAAATGTAATTCAGATATAAACAAATAGAAGTTGAGGTCAGTGACCTGTTTGTGGGAATTGTTGAAAAAATGTTGGGAACTAAAGGAATGGAAAATAAAACTGCCAATACTATAATGTCTTTTTTAAAAATACACAGTGTAGCCCCATATGTACAATTTGAGTTGCTGAAGTTTGATAACTGTATTATAAAGGAGAGGCAAACAAGAGCAACCAAAATGTTCAAGAAGTAATAATGAGGAAAAGTTGTAATATGAGATACATAAATTAAAGGAGACATGATAGAGATCTATAAAACAAGTAGCCATAGTGTATAATGAAATTAGATACAAATAATTGTTTTGCACTCATAATTTTTGAATCTGTGGTCAGCTTATAACTATGGGAAATAAGAGGATTTAAATGGAAAAACCTGGAAAATAAAATGCTTTGCTAATATCTGAGTTTTGGAGGAAAGATGGGACATACATTTATTAAATCAATCAATCAGTCATACAGGAATGTAGTTCTTATAGTTTATTAGCAATTTTTCTTATTCAATATAGCAAACTGAAGATAACCTGTATGATGAAAGAATACAAACAGAAGCCCAAGAACAAACTCCACAGAAAGGTAATTCAGTGTTTTATTTGGGTGGATTTGAAATTTAGAAACACTTAGTGTGTCTTAAATTGAGTTTTATTATTTCATTTTATCATTATTTCACAGGATCTTTATTTCATTTTATGCTTTTATATATTCTTTTCAATATTAAAAAAAAATCCTGGGAAGAGATCGTGTCTTGACTTCTCAATTTAATATTTTATTAGAGAAAATCAGAATTAAAAAAGCTGCACTTTGAAATATGAAAATGTTCAAATATCACAGTACAGTGGTCTACTCTTAACAATGTAGAAATATTTCAACATTAACTATAATATTAAAGTAATTTGTAGCATTTTGTTATTCCTGTATCTACAATTTCAAAAATTAATTGTGAATGCACTTTTGTCAACTAAGACTGAAAAAGCACTGTTTTCTCAGTGCTGCTGCTCTATCTAACTTTACTGCTTTGTGCAATGATTCTTTTTTAAAAATTTTTTATTGGTTTTTAAGATGAACATAGACAAACAAAACATAAAAACATCAAGCCATCTTCTATATATATACATACAGTGTGCCGGTTGATTTACAAATTGTTTTGTGCTTCCATTTCGTAGTCTTCAATTACAATTACATTGTATATATTTTCATATTTTAAATCGTATTAAATATATCATTCAATATTGTTAATCAATCATTTGACTATACTTTTATTCATTCATGTTTCACGAAATAAACATTTACTTAATTTGTTTTATAACAGTTCATACTATCATCTCAAATCTATCCTACAATCATTTTGTAGATATAATAAGAAAAGAATACATCTTTACATCTTTATTATTTTCTAAGAATCTAAATAGTTCATTACCATGTTTTATTGTCTAACTATTGATAGAAAAGATCCCAAATTTTATAAAATTGTTTATCATTTTGTTCTCTGATTTCAAATGTCAATCTACTCATTTCAGCACATTCCAATATTTTCTTAAAGATTTCCTCCTGTGATGGTATTTTCTCATTTTTCCAGTTTTTAGCAAATACAATTCTAGCCGCTATTAATACAGTTACAATCAGGTATTTCAAGTCTTTACTATATATTTCAGGTAGAATTCTCAATAAAAATATCTCTGGTTTCAAATCTGTATGCTTTTTTGTTATTTTTTCCAAACACGTGTGGATTTTAATCCAATATTTTTTAGCATCCACACAAGTCCACCACATATGGTAATATGAGCCAGGTGTCTGATGACATTTCCAACATTTTTCAGATTTGTTCTTGAACATTCCTGCTATTCTTGTCAGGGAAAAATGCCACCTGTAAAACATTTTATACAAATTTTCTTTATATGCTGTTGACATTGTCATTTTATAATTTTGAGACCACAATTTTTACCATTTCTCTAAATCAATCCCATATCCAAAATTCTTTCCCCAAGCAATCATTGTTTCTTTAACTTGTTCTTCTAGTTTAATTTCTAATAAGTATCCATACAATTTTTTAATCACCTTTTCAAAATCTTATCTGAATCAGTACCTGTCAAAATCTTATCTGAATCAGTCAGTTTATCGTAGAAACTTTCTGTTTTAGAATCTTTAGAATCCTTGAATGTATTTGTGCATATGAAAACTAATTCATCTTTCTACCTTGTTCCTCTAATTTTTGTATTGATTTAAGTTCACCCTTTTCATTCAATATTTTACCATATCTAACTGTTTGTTCCTTTTTATATATTATAGGATAGGAAAATGCTTCAATAGTTGATAGCCAGACTGGAATTTTCAAATAACATTGTCTTTTAGTCTTCTCCCAGTTTAACCACAGAGACTCCCGTATATAATGTCTTCTAAAATACCCCTGTGTTTTAGTTCCTTAATACCATAGAAAAGCATGCTACCCCAATAACAGATCATGTCCTTCTAATGTCATCCATTCCTTAACCCACATCAAATTTGTAGCTTGGTAATACAACTCCCAATTAGGCAAACCAAATCCTCCTCTTATACTGGCATCTTGCAAAAGTTTTAACTTTATTCTCACTTTCTTACCTTGCCATATATATTTCAACACAATTTTATTTAAATCTTCAAAATCTTTTCCAAGCCTAATTGGAATTGTTTGGAAAAAATATAAAATTCTGGGTAATATATTCATCTTGATTGTTGATATTCTCCCTATTAATGACATTAATTTCCATATGCCTCTATCTTTTCTATCAATTTTGATGCTGTTTCTAGTGGGTCTTCTAAAATGAAAACCAGATCATCTGCGAATGCTTGCAACTTAAATTCTTCCTTTTTAATTTTCATCCCTTTTATATCCTTTTCTTCTCTAATATTTCTGTTTAGCACTTCCAAGGTTCACACAAACAACAGAGGTGATAGCGGGCACCCTTGTCTTGTTCCTTTTCTTATATCAATAGAGTCTGTCAGTTCTCCCTCTATCATTACCTTTGCTGTTTGCTTATGATATATAGCTTCTATTGCTTGAATAAATTTTTTAGCAAAGCCCATCTGTTCCAACTGTAATAACATGAATCACCAATTCACATTATCAAATGCCTTCTGTGCATCTAGAAATATCAAAGCCATTTGTTTTTCAAGGTGTGCCTCGTAGTATTCCAAAGTATCCAAGATTACTCTCATATTATCTTTAATTTGTCTCTTTGGCAGAAATCCATTTTGATCAGGATGGATAAAATTGTTGAAGTATTTTTTAAGTCTTTCTGCCAATATTGAAGAAATTTTTTTATAATCTGCATTTAGTAAGGAAATAGGTCTATAGTTCTTGATTTGTAATGGATTCTTGTAGTGTTTTATAAAATTCTGCCGGAAGTCCATCTGGGCCTGGTGCCTTTCCATTATTTTGCTTCTTGGGTGCTTCAGTTAACACCATCATCGTTATATTGCTTTCTAACATTGTTTCAATCTCTTTAGGTATCTGGGGTAAATTAGCATTCTGTAAATACTGTTTATCTCTTTCCTCATCAATATTCTCTTGTGTGTATAGTTTCCCAAAATAGTCTCGTATCATTTCCCTCTTCTCTTTACTACCATAGCAAACTTGGCCTTGGTCATCTATTAATTGCAATATTTTCCTTGATTCTTTCTCCTTCCTCAATTTATATGCTAGCCATCTACCTGGTTTATTTGCATCTTCAAAATAGTTCTGTTTAGCACCTCTGATTTTCTGTTCTAATTCTTCTTTTTCTATTAAACCCATTTTATGTTTAATTATATCCATTTTTAACTTAATGTCCTTTTTCTGTGGCATTTTCTGTAGCTCTTTTTCAAGTCCTTTATACTCATCCTCTAATGCTTTAAAGGCTAGTCTTTTTATGGTATTTCTTTTCCTTGTACAGTCTATTATCAAGCCTCTGGCATATGCCTTCATTGTATTCCATACGTTCTGAATTGATGTATCTTCTTTTTTGTTTTCTCTAAAGAAGAAAGCCAGTTCTTTCTCCATCCACTGTGTGAAGTCTTTTTCCTTTAATATAGTATTATTTAACGTGTTTTCATATTATTGTCAATTATTTCCACCTTTAGTATTCATCCATCGTCATCAGTATAGATCAATTTCACTGGGATAATATCTTTAATGTATAAAACCACTCCTCTTTTCTTACATTGTGTCAAAGAAGTAAATATTTTCCCTAATTTTGGCTGTATCAACAATTGTTCATATTGTTTTTTAATATGTACTTCTTGTAGGCAGATTATATCAAATTTTAATTTCTCTAATTTATGGAAAGTTTTCCTTCTTTTAACAGCTGAGTTAAGTCCATTTATATTAATTGTGATCAGTTTTTTATCTTCCATGGTTATATTTTGTAGTTAGGTTTAGCAGCTCTCGTAGATCTTGGTTCAGGTTGTTCTTTGGTTTCCACCTTTCCACCTATTGCACCTTCTTCTTTTTCAGTTGCCATTTGGCAGTCCTCTTGGAATTCAATTCTTTTTCTTCCTCTTCCTCTTTCCCTCCAAAAAATTCTGTGTAAAATGATTCAGCTTTCTCAATTGAGTCAATTCTATATCTCTGATCTTGCCATGTGAACATTAAACCTTCTGGAATCAGCCATCTATAATTCACCTCTTTTTTAAGTAGCATTCTGGTCAGAAATCGGTATTCTTCTGGGTACTTGTTTCAGGACCACAATCTCCTTGTCTTTATATTTCAATTTTTTCTCTCTTGCCACATGCAATATTTACGTTTTAATGGCTTTCTTTGTAAATCTGATGTGAACTTCTCTTGGTAAGCTATTTCTCATTGCATATCTTGTGAAGACTCGATAAACCTCATCTATTCCATCCATCATCTTCTCTTCAGTTATTTCCAAAGCTTCAACCAATATTTCTATTATTATTTTAACTAAGTTTTGTCCCTTTTCTTCCCAGGGCTGCCAACTCTCACGCAATCAGCGTGAGACTCACGCAATTCAATCAATTTTGACTGTCTCACTCTGATAAACAAAATCTCACGCTAAACCCCCAAAATCATGGAATGTACAAAAATATCCCTACATTCTCTGATTATATTCCGAATATTCCCCTTAGCTTAGGAGAAGGATGAGCTCCCAGCGCCGCCCCGCCCTGCCCAGCCACCCCGCCCTGCCCAGCCACCCCACCGCGCCTCTTTTCCCGCCTTAATCCTTCTGCCGGCGTCCCGTAACTGTCACGATGCCGATCATTATCGCTTCAGGAAAGCGAAGAGCAGGAGGCTTCTTCGCCGCCCGGGGCGCTCGCAGCCACTTTGCCCCGCCCTCTCCCTCTCTGCAATGTCCTCTGGGACAAGCCAGCTGCCCTAGGCTTTCCAAAGAAGGACACGAGGGGGCTGGCAAAGCCTCTTTACAGCCTCGGCCAGTAATAACAATGGTAAGCAAAGCCAACGGAGTGGCTTCCATTTAACCCTTTGGTGTTTAAATCTTTGGTGATGTTTCTTTATTTTCTCTGGCTGGATTTCTGACCCAGGGGAGAAAGACCATTTAAAAAAGCAAAAAGGACAGAAAGAACACCAAGAAAGAATGGGACAACCCCCCCCCCAAAAAAAGAGATCCAACACAACTCTGAATAAAATTATTATTATTTTAAATTTTATTATTATTATAATTATTATTACCACCCCTTTACACGCCTTATGCTCTCTTTTAGCTGATCCAAAAGAGTCTTCCCAAACCAGCAAGGCGAGAAGCGCGCCAGGCTGATCTATAAAGGGGCTGGGCAGCTTTTTTGCAAAATACTTAATAGAAAGGTTGGAGGACTGACAGGATTACATCTCTGGCAGTGGATGAAGGAATCACTTTTTCCTCTTTCTCCTTTGAGTTTAAATCCTAGGTCTCCATGCACCAGATCGACAGGACTGTACTCCATTATTATCATATTTTCAAACCCTTAGATAAGGACTCAATAAGGACTTTTTTTGATGCCAGTAGGCTTCTCAGCCCCAAATTGGGATAGCCCTGACTCAACTAGAACATATTCTAATCTTAACACAATTTACCATCCAAAGAGCAGTAAGACCATTAAGTTCAGAATCTAAACTTACCCAATACATAATAGATTGTTTCCTCACTGTGCTCAAGCTTCAGAATACAGTAGATGAGTTTTACAGTTAACAATATGTATATTTATATGAAGCACTCATTATTTGATTAAATGTTTAGTTTATACATGTCTGAAATTATGAACCCCTATTTCAGTCAACAAGTTAGTATATAATTAAAGACTGGGACTATAGCATTTGATATTGGCATATAGTATGGTATTTGATACAGAAAGAAGAATACCCATTGATGTATTTGCATTATCTCTGTAGTTGTTTCGGGTTTTTGTCTTTTTGTTGCACATTGAATTCATCCTATAGTGGTCTATAGTACATCACTAAGCTAATAAAGTCAGTTGAGGTAGAATACTGCAGTTACAAGTCAGGAACTTCAATTATTCATGGTCAGTGAACTGCATTATTAATATCTTACAAATCCGGTTCAAGTACATTGGTGCTGCTTGCATGTATGTATGTATGTATATGTCCAAATCATGACTAAAGTATGCATCAGATTGCACCATTTAAAATGTAAAATTGTCAAAGCTCCCTACCGTGGAAGGGGGGACACCCCCCTTCCACACCATCCCCCCCTCGGTCGCTTCGCTCCCTCGGGCTCAGTCGCTTCGCTCCCTCGGGCTCAGTCGCTTCGCTCCCTCGGGCTCAGTCGCTTCGCTCCCTCGCAGTGTCTCACTCTGAACTATCACTCAAGGTTGGCAGCCCTGTCTTCCTCTATGTTTTGGAATCTGAGATAAAATTCTGATCTGTCCATCTCCCATGTCAGCATCCCACTTTTATCTTGTTCAACCACAGTTAATCTGCTATCAATATCTTCAATCTTCTTATCTCTTTGTTTATCTTCTTGTTCAATTTTTTAGAATCTCTCATCATACTTCATCATCAGTTTTCCCTGTTCTTTGTTCAATGTTCTCTGTTCTCTTTTCAATGTTCTCTGTTCTTATTTGAATATTTTGAATTCCTTGCATAATCATCTGCAGGGTCACTTTTTCCTGTTTTTTTTTTCTGTAACATTGTCTGTATTGAATGTTGTCCTCCAGATGGTGAAGAGGAAGAAGTAGAAGTTGAGGAACCAGGGGCTGTTGGTTTCTTACTCATTTCAGACAATTCAGAATCTTCAGGTTCTTCTAAACCTTAATCCACTTGTGAAATAACCAATTGCAATTCCAAATAAAAATAGTAGGAAAAAAGAAACCAAATAGTGACAACAACAACAACAACAACAATAATAATAATAATAATTTCTTTAGGTTCTTGTATAACTTAATCCAATTGGTTGGCTAGATAGTAGTAAAAACTCAAAAATGGAAGAAAAGACCATAAACACACACAAAAAAGAAAAAATTGTTAAATCCTGAAAAAGGCGGAAAAGTAAAAAGTAAAAAACTAAAAAAGAGAAAAGAAAAAAATCCTCAGGTTCTTCAACACCTTAATCCAATTAAGAGGTCTTAGGTGTAAAAGGATGCATAAGAAAGAAAAGAAAGCCACAAAAATAAAAAATAAAAAACCAATATGGAAGGTAAATAGAAAAAAAAAACCAAGGGAGGGAGAGAGAAAAAAGAAAAGAGACTACTCCCTTAAAAAGAAAAGGAAGGAAATCATTAATACTAAAGCTTTTCCTTTAAAATAAAATGCAAATGTAAAAATTTGACTTCAAAAGACAAAAAGAAAGACAAAAACAAGTTCCAAAAGGCCAAAAATCCAAATAGCTATTACGAAAAGTAAACTAGTAAGGAGGGGGGTTTGTTAAAGTAAGAAATAGCACAGCTTAAAAAAAAAATAAAAAGAGCACACTGCACCTTGTTGATTATCCAAGGCTTTTGTTAAAATTTATAATTCTCTTCTCCAGAGTCTTATCACCTTTTTTTCCTATAAGCTTCAACACCAGACTCCAGCTGTTGATAGAAACCCAGAAGAGCACCTGCAATAATACTCTCCCATGCTCTTCCCTCTATCTTATCAAATAGCAATGTTCTTGAAAAGAAGTCTCAATTCTTTCTCAGCTTTGTCTGGTCAAGAAAAAGAAATAGAATATTTCCAAGCTTCTAGTTGGCAATGTTACAAAGTTTCTTTTGCTTTCACTTTCCCCCTCCTTTTCCAAACAAAATATAATAAGAATTAATTAAAAAGGGAAAAAGATATTAAAAAGATGACTAAGAGGTAGTCTCTAGCCTAGAATATTATAAAGTCAAAAAGGAGAGAAAGAATAGGTGAAAGAAGAAGAAAAATTCTAGTCCAGTTTCAAAATATAAAATCATGTGTAGAAAATCCAACAATGAGAAAAAAAAATATTACTTTGACATTCCTGTTTAAAATGGCCACTTAATCACTTCTGTCAAAACTTTTACAGATTCTTTCTTTTCCTAAGGGTGTCCTTTCAAATCTTAAAATAAAGAAAAAGTTCTCACCAAACTGGCACACTTTCTCCTTCCGTTCTCTTTCATTTTGGAGCTGTCCCAACTTTAGCAGCTTTAATGGCTGCCTCTTTGCCGCTGGCAAAAAGAGCTTCTCCTGGAACTACCAGGGACTTTGCAATATCCCTGGGATCGACAGGATGCGCTCTTTACATTCACCATCTCTTCAGGACGGTTTAGATGCAAATGAACCGTCCAGGAGCAAAGATATCGGCAGTGATCTCAGACCTCCAAGATCACATGCCATATCATCGCGACACCAGCTTCGCCCTCCTCTGCAATGATTCTTAAACTGGGGGTTTTAAACTATACTCAAAGGGATATTTTGGGCATTTGTTGAGGATAATGAAGCATCACCTACATGGTCCCTAACCCATGTATGTCTACAGATGCCCCCACCCCCCGCTTTCTCACCTTTTCCACAAAGGAGTCATGAGCCTGTCCTTTTTCTTCCAGACCTCCTATTGGAGAATGGTAGTAAGTGGACCACTAATCCTGTTTTAAGAAATTATGCAATACCTTTACACTTTTAGAAAGTTACTTTTTGATTCTGTAGCTGTCCAACTTTCCCTCTATTTTTTTACCTATTCAGACTTAGAAAACCATTCTGGCAGATAGTCTTTTTTTTCTTTCCATACACGTTTATGTGAAAACTTCTTTGTGAATTGTTTAATTTGTTGTACAGCAGTTAATCAGTATCACTGCATCTTGGCTAGTAATCCAGCCTACTAGAGAATTCATGAACAGAAGGATAGCTTTTGAAGAATGATCACGGAAGACCTAATCTTATTCAAATTCTCTAGAAACTTAAGAGACATTGTCAGCTGTAGAGTTAATGTGATTTGTGACTTCGTGCTTTTCCATTCTTAGCCTAGATTACTAGGGCCTTTGAATATGTTATTAACCTCCTTTTGTCAAATTTGCATATGTGAGAGAGCTCATCTTGAGAAATTTAACTGAGGGGACAGTGAAGCAAAAATATAATTCCCCTACACATTGTATTGCTCCATCTTTTTTTTTAAGTTTACAATAAAATGGTTAACTGGTTAAGCTGATGGATTTATTCTCCCAGAAAAATATACTTTGAAACTGTATATAAATTATCCATTCATGGAAGAATCCTTAATTAAATAATTTTAATTCAAACTGTAAAGCAATAAAGGTGACTGGCTAATTCTAAGCATTCTTGCCATGGAGAGAAGAGTTCTTAGATTGTACTGTACTTTCTTTCAAGGTACTGTCTGATTGATAATGAAACAGTATAGCTCCTTCTGTTACTGTCAGACTTTATCGTCTTTGCGTGTTCTAGAATGCAAGATAACAGTGCCAATACTTGTTATTTAATTTTATGGGCAGGAAATGTGGCTCTTTTCCATGAATAACCGCAGGCATTTTTTCCTCTCACTGCTTCATCTCTGCTTTGTCTCCCTTTAGTAGCTCCAGTACACAATGAATTTAAATGATTCTTGAAAGACAGAAGGCAATTGAACAGAACTAAAATGCACTATTGGGCAACACTGCCTAACACAGTATAGTAATGCAAACACTAATGAAGTGGGTAAGTGTCAGAAATTACTATTTAAAATCCTTGCCCTACTTTTTGGTGCAAAACACAGCATCCTCTCTTTTCCAGCAGGCTGATCTCATGAACTCATGATCTCATGAATATTAGAAGTAGAACTCCATGAGGATTTTGTCAGAGACTCCCATGTCAGGTTCAAGGCTGAAACAGAGCACGATCCTATTAAAGATACATTCATTTGGAATTTTGCTAAGTGTCTCTCTCTCTCTCTATGTGATTCATATGCAGAATGCAAGCACTTAACAGCTTGAAAAACTAAAAAATTATAGTCATGTATTTTATTGTTAGTAATATGATCAAGTATATACTAGAGGTTTGGTGGAAGAACTCTGTCACAAACTGCATTCTAAAAATGTATGCTTCCTTGATTCTAGTTGTGGCTGAAGTAGAAGAACAAGATACATTAACTGAAGCATTACGGGACAGAGTAAAAGAAAAGCTGAAAACTGTCAAGGTGATAGTTTTAATTGGTCTATAACTAAGTGAAAAAAATACAGAATATTGATTTATGTTTTTATGAAAAAAAAGAAAAAAGATAATCTAATGTAAAAGATCATCGCTGGAAGTATCCCAGAAAAAAGTGGTTATGTGATGAGTAATTTGTATGTAATTTTGGTTGTTAATGTGTATGTTAAAAGTAATATACTAAATACAGCATAATATTTATTTTAGGCTGCGCAGGAAAAAGATTTTTCTCACAAGCAAAATTCTACCACAGGATTTCAAAACAATCAAGAAATAAATGCTGAGGTAACAAAACTTTTGTAAAGATTCCTGAGAGTAATAAACTATTGTTTGACTCGGTTTCAGGATATTAATAATGAGAAAGGCACAGTTTTGTAGAACTGTAATTCAGGCCGTACTCACTTACATAAATAGAAAAATGGTCCTTTCTTAATTTTTAATCTTTTACTAAATATTATTAAAAGTTAATGTTGATGTTCTGTATAATCTGTGCAAACGTATCTGTAATCTTGTAACAGGATTAGAAATAGAGCATACAGGAGAGATTTGTTTATCCTTTTTTGGAGCTTTCAATGGCCAGAGAAAATAATAACAAATTTGCAGTTATGGGACATAAAAAAATGAAAGCAAATGAATTGCACATATTTACCTTTACTTGAGTTTCAAAATTGAATCTTGGTTGGGAAATATCTACAGATAATGTACTCTTTTATTCAAATGTCAGTGTGAAGAAAAAGAAAAATGTCACATTGGAGGATTTTTTTTAGACAGCAGGAAGCTTGCATCTAGGAGAACTTCTAGTTGATCCTAATGGGTCCTTTTAACTTTAAAAAACATAATCTTTTAAATTATTTTTCTTCTTTTTAAAATCTGATCTGGTTTTTGAAAAAATGTTTTCTAGCAAAATTTTATTCAGTTTCATGTTTCAGTTTTTTATATTTATATTGATTTAAAAATTATTTGTACAAGCATGGGGGAGGATCCAGAAAGCTTAATAAAATGCAAATTGTTGGGTCCGCGAAATGATGCCAGGAGTCGGTGACTTAGTGCAAAGCTCTTTATTAGTAAGTTGGAACCGAACTGGCGAAAGGAAAAAAGCCTGCGGCTTTTATTCCTTTCGCCACGGCGGCCGCGGCCAATGGCACCGCTTTGAATCTCCCGCAATCCGAATGGACCAATCGCGGGAGATTCTTAGCGAGCCAATCGGCGCGGCTCGCCTGACCAATCGGAGAGCCCCGCGCTTTGGCCAATCAAAGCGCGGGGATCTCGAGTATGTTAATTGAGGACAGAACACCCCTCCCCTCTTGGTTCAGTCATTACGTTGCGTAGTCACGTAGGTAGGCGGGGCTCCGTCTGGTCCTACTTGACCTGCGCAACTCAGTTGTAGGCTGGATCCCGGCCGGTTCGGTCGGGATCTCTGCTGTTCCTGCTGCCGTCGTGGGAACTGGCTGGTCGATCGGGCCGGTCCTTTCTCCGTAGCTCCCTCCTGGGCCTTCCAGGTTGGTTGAGCTGCGGGTTTCGCCGCTCCCGCTCGGTCTTTCCGGGTCGGTCGAGCTGGCTTGGCTGTTCCTTCCTGGCGAGGGGTCGTGATGGCTGCTTTCCGGTGAATACTGCTGGTTTATTCTTCTGTGGATTCAGTCCCCTGGGTATTCCCTCCCCCCTTGGTTTGTGTTGTGGGGGTTGGTTTCGCTTGTTTGTGCGTCGGTGGTTTGTTGGTTGGTAGTTCTCAACCTTAGTTGGTCGATGTGGCGTTTCCACGCTCGTCCGTCTGCTGTTTGTAGCCGGTACAAGTGTGGGCCTGTTGCTTGTGTGATGACGGCTGGGATCCATAGCGGGTCTCCCGTCAGGTTCTTTGCGTATACGGGGTCGCCGGGTGCGAAGGTTCGTTGTTTGCTGTTTGAGTCTGGGGGCCTCTCCGGGTTATACGTGGGGTGTAACCTGTCGAGTGGGGACCTTAGCTTTCTACCATTAGTAGTTCGGCTGGGCTTTTATTGGTTGTGGTATTCGGGGTTATGTGTTGGGTGAAGAGTAGTCTGTTGATTTTCTCTTGGATCTCCCCGTGGTCTATTTTCCGGATGGTCTTTTTAGTGAATTGGACCATCCGTTCCGCCCTACCGTTCGCCGCCAGGTGCGCCGGTGCTGTCAGCCCGTGGCGGATGCCCCTTTCCGCTAGGAATTTTTCGAATTCCAGCGAGGTGAACTGGGGCCCGTTGTCGGAGACAACGACGTCTGGGAGGCCGGGTGTTGCAAAGAGTTTGCAGAGTTCCTTGATCACAGCCTCCGTGGTTGTCGTCTTCATGTTGCTTACCTCCAGCCAGTTGGAGTAAGCGTCAACTGTTATGAGGAAGGTGTGTCCTTTTGTGGGCCCAGCGAAATCTATATGGATTCTAGACCAAGGTCCCCTTGGGGTTTCCCACTCTAGGACGGGTGCTGTGGGTGGGCTTGGCCTAGTTTCCTGGCATCGTTGGCACCTAGCTACCCAGGCCTCTATTTGTTTGTCCATCCCTGGCCACCAAGCATAACTTCTGGCCAGGGCTTTAGTCCTCACGATGCCAGGGTACCCCTCATGTAGCAGTTCCAAAACCTTCCCCTGTAGCTTTTCCGGAATGACCACCCTGTCCCCCCATAGTATGCACCCTTTTAACAAAGAGAGTTCCGTTTGGCGGTTTCGGAACGTTTTGACGGACTCGTCGTTGTCCCTTTCCGGCCACCCTTTCTCCACCCAATGCAACACCCGCGCCAGATGTTTGTCTTTATTAGTCTCTCGGGCAATATCTGACGCGGTTATGGGCAGGTTGGGTAGAGTCTCTATACTGAGGGTGGTCGTCATGGGTGCTGGGTCGGTGTCGGGTTCTGGTAGTGGTGAGTGGCTTAAAGCATCTGCATGGGAGATCGTCTTACCCGGTCTGTGTATAAGTTCGTAGTTGTAGGCTGCCAGGAATTCGGACCACCTTGTCATTCGGGGCGACAGAATGTTCGGGGTGGCCTTATAGTCCCCACAGATCCTCACCAACCCATCGGGCTTGATCGGGGTGACTATGGGGGTCTCCCACCGGGCGTGGTCTATGGGCTGTAGCACCCCTTGTTTGACGAGCTTGTCAATTTGCTTGTCTATTTTGGGTTTTAGTGCGAATGGCACCCGCCTTGGTTTCAGGCGTTTTGGGGGGACGTTAGGGTCTAGGTCGAAAGATATAAGGGGCCCTCGGTACTTGCCTAGGTTTCCGTCGAAGACCTCTTGGAACTCCCGGGCCAGTTGCTGCTCCCAGCTGTCGTCGGTGACGTGGTCGACTCCCGTGAGTGCGATGTCGAGCGGGGCGAACCATTGCAGTCCCAGTAGGCTTGGGCGGTCGCGGTCGACGATCGTTAGGGGAAGTCGTTCGGTGCGCCCCTTATACGTGATGTTAAAATGCTTGGTGCCGACTACCGGGATGTGGTTTCCCTGGTAGTCCTTTACAATGAGTCTCTGGCTGTCTACGTTCCTCCTTTGGAAGGTAGGCACCAAACGCTTTATCTCATGCCATGCAATCATGGAGAGGTAGGACCCGGAGTCCACCTCCATCTTGCATGGCTGGCCCTCGATGCCTACCTCCACGTGGACCTTCCGTGCGTCGTTGGTGATGGCGTGGCCGATTGTGACCGTCTGGTGGGTCTCCTCTCTCCACCGGCTGTCGCCGCCTCGCGAGGATCGCCCGTTCCGGTCCCATCGGCTGTCCGAGGGGCGATCTCTGGTCCGGGGTGGTGTGCTTTCTCTCCTCCGGTCGCTCTGGTCCCATCGTGCCGGGTTGCGATTTTTCTTCAGGCGGCAGACACGGGCGATGTGTCCCTTCTTGTCGCAATGCCGGCAGATCGATTCGAAAAACCGGCATTCCGACCTGGGGTGGTCGCCGCCGCAGCCGGCACAGTTGGTCCTCGACTTACGACCTCGCCAGTTCCGTGGGTCGCGCCCTGTCTGGAGTCGATGGATGTCCTCCTCGTCATCGGAAGTGCCCGATGCCGAGTGGAAATCGCCCTGGTGTGTGGTCGTCTCGGGTTTGGGCTCGGTCGACCTCGCCGGGTTGTTGTTTCCGCTGCGGTCCCCAGTGTTCGGTCTGCGCATGCGATTGGCGGAAGTTCGGGTTACTTCGGCGGCTGCGGCTGCGGTGAGGGTGTCTGCTAGGCTGATGTTGCCCTTGGCCATCAGCCGGCTCTGGAGGACGGGGTCCCACAAACCGAGCACGATTCGGTCTCGTAGGGCGTTGTTTAGGTTATCGAATTCACAGAGCCCCCCTAAATGCCGCAGCTCAGCGACAAAGTCGCTGAAGCTCTCACCCGACCGCTGATCCCGCCGGTAGAACTCGTTGCGCCGGATCAGGATGGGTACCTCTGGAGCGTAGTGCCGCCGAAGTATGGGTTCGAGGACGTCCCAGTCCATCGCGGTCGCATCGGCGGGTTTGGCCAGCGCTTTGGCCATCTGGAAAACCTCGGTCCCGCAGTGGGTCAGGAAGACGGCGCGTTTCATTGGGCCGGAGGCGTCCTTCAGGCCGGTGCACTCGAGGTACATGCGGAATCGGTCGGCGAACGATTCCCAGTCCTCGGTGGCGGGGTTGAAGGGTGCGGGTGGTGCGATTTTCGCCATCTCGGTGGTTCGTCTGGCTTCCATCGGACACGTGGTTCGGTTCAGGGTCTGGATCCCACCCTCGTTGCCAGTGTTGGGTCCGCGAAATGATGCCAGGAGTCGGTGACTTAGTGCAAAGCTCTTTATTAGTAAGTTGGAACCGAACTGGCGAAAGGAAAAAAGCCCGCGGCTTTTATTCCTTTCGCCGCGGCGGCCGCGGCCAATGGCACCACTTTGAATCTCCCGCGATCCGAATGGACCAATCGTGGGAGATTCTTAGCGAGCCAATCGGCGCGGCTTGCCTGACCAATCGGAGAGCCCCGCGCTTTGGCCAATCAAAGCACGGGGATCTCGAGTATGTTAATTGAGGACAGAACACAAATGATCTGCATCTGGAACTTCAACAATAAAAAAACAGGAAAGGCACTTTGAAATAATGTAAGCAGAAAGCTAAATATGGATTTCAGTCTGCCAAATATAACAACAAAATGTTAAATTGCAAAAAATTAATAGCAATTGAACTAACTTGCTGACATTTCCACATTCTTTTGTTTCAAAAAGTATTATGAACATATATAAATTCTGATTGCCAGACTTGAAACAACAAATAATATGAATCATTCCTAGAACTGGTAATGCCATAGAAAATAGGTAATTAGTAATCACTGTATTTTACATCAAACCTTACCAACAAGTACACAAATGAATACTGGTGGAATAAATATTTAGTTAATTTCTATAGCTACATATGTAGTATGGAATATCAGAAAATGGACACAATTATTTTGTGTGAACAATTTTGTGTTGACCTGATCACTAGTGCAATTTACACGAAGGTTATATCAAGTATTCTCAATATTAAGCTGGAACCCTTTTGCCATGAATTCATTGTTTCAAATGATAATTGAATGGTTACAAAATATTGCATGTATTAATTTAAATTGGATTCTTAGTTTTAAATAGTAATTTCCTTTGAATCAGCGTGAATGTAGTAGACTATGCATACTTAGATATTTTCTCAGATTATAAATTCAGATTATTATTTTTTTGCCATGTGAACATAAACAGATTATTTTGGAGTTGCTGTTTTACATTAATCTAAACCAGGGTATCAAACTGGTGACCTGTGGGCCAGATGCGTCACACACCCACCCCAGTTTTGCAAAGGGGAAAATATCATGAAATGTCACATGATAGCAACGTGACAATGTGAATTTGACACCCATGATCTAAACCTTACCACACAAAGCATTGCCAGCATGTTTATATTCTTTCTTCATTATATCTTCCCAGAATTGTTTAAAATGGGGAGGAATGGATCCAGATGCTATTTCAAAATGTCTAATCTCAGCATTTATGCAGATTTTGGAATAAATGATGAAGATTTAGCAGTATAGGATAATTTAGGGAGATCTTACCTTAGTGCCTGTTGTTTAATTAACAAATGTATATGAACAAGTGACTACATAGTTTTAGTTAAAGGGTAACCTATGCATCTTTGAAACATAACAATGTCTCAGTGAGGAGTGGATGGTTGCTATTGTAAAATAAAGCATAATCTTTGAGCGGTAACTGTTATTTTAAAAGAATTTGAGGACAAATAAAGGAAAATATCTTTAGAAGAAAATAAAAGGTTGCTTTATGGCTGGTACGATCTATCAATAGTTATTCAGCTATGTTCTTTTATGACTTTAGAAAGAAGTACCTTTAGATGAGGGTTTTGAATTTTTTACATCAACTTTTGAAGACCACTGCAATATGAAAGAACTTGATACAAATGTTGGACAGGTATTATTATTCTTAACATATGAATTGTCTTTTTCTTCTTTTATTTGAGAGGCTTGTAGTTCTTTCTAATAAATAGGTATAGAGCATCATAATGCTGTATATTTCAATACTGTTTTTAATGAAATAAACAATATTGAAATGTTATTTTAATTTCTCAGAATGTATACACACATCAAGTAAATAATCTTTCATTATTATTTTTCTTTTTGCTCCTACAATAAAGTCTTCAAAATATATTATGCTTTTGTATGTTTCTTGGAAATCTTTCACTATATATAATCATGGAAGTAATATATACTTACATGTAATTACACTGTATTATGTATTTATGCATAAAAACAGTGCATTTGCAATTGGATTTGAAGTAATAAGGTCTTTTACAGCCTAGCTTTTTCAGCCTTTTTCTTAAATTTGTTGCATTGTACTTTCTTAAAATGATTTTTTAAAAATGGAAGAAGTAGCAACCATTGGCTTTAATTGTTCAGTGCAGCAAGTGTGTATCATTTTCATCCTCTTACTATACAGGATTTGCCAATACTGGCTCCTAATGAGAGCTAATAAATTATATTGAACTATAAGTATTTTTCTTTAGATAGGAACTACATAGCCCCTTGCAGAAGTGAGAAGCTGTTGTAAAAAAGAATGCTATGTACTACTTGGTTTGTGTGTCTAATACTTGGACCACTTTTGATTTCAAATAATCAACTTCTAGAAATGCATAAACTAATTCCACAATGTACACATTAGCCTGTTCAAAGTTAAAAAAAAAAAATTGTTCCAGAGCCAGATTGTTTTAGTCCAAAACATTTTTATATCCTTAGTGTGCTCCCTGTTCAATGTATATAGGATTGAATCATTAGTTTAATAAGTTGTTGAATTATTAAAGAAGTTATTTTAAATGAGTTACAAAATTTGAAGTATTGATGAATTACATTTAAAAAACAGAAATATGAATACTGAGAAATTGTTTATTTCTATCCTGAAGGTAAGTCATAGATGCACATCTGATGAAATTTGTAAAGTTAAATGCAACAGAAATTATCAAATAAATAATTATCTTAAATTATTTCAAATAGAATAGTTCTTTGTTAATACCATTGAAAAATCAAAACCCAAATTAAAATTTGTATATTTAAAATTAGAAGATTTAGTGTAATTTGTAATTATAGCCTTTCTATTACACATCTTTTGAGGGTTGGTAATGTGGCTCTTTTGACACCTTTATCCTAATATTTAATGTGTACAAAAGTAGAATCCAGTATTGTCCTCCTGGAATTCTGTTTGTTCTCAACATCTTCTCCAAATGATTAAAATTTTTCTAGCCAAACTTTGAAGGTACATGGGAATTTAAAACAATGGATATCATTGCTTTTCATTCAGACTGGATTTCATTTGTGAACGTATTATTTTCTAGGAATTACCTATATCAATTCAAATAATTCAATTGAGATATGGTTTCGTTTTAGTTTTTATTCATTTATTTATTATTTCACATTGAATTTATTATTTCACATTGTTTTTCTTCATGATAAACAATAGAAATCAACAGAAGGCTGCCTTCAAAACAACTGTAGCTTAAATGAGCAAACTCCACTGCTTGTCCATGTGAAAGAAATGTTGACAGAATTACTTGAAGTAAAATCTCCTGCCTGTAATTTCAATAAAGTAGACAAGGAAAAGGGATGGAACCAACTCTTTATTCCAAACACATCACCAGGTGATATAAATTTCCAAAGATAATATCACATTGATACTGTTTTTATAGACATAAGTATAAATATGTCTATCTGCTGATTCAGGACAGAACTTTTATCAGGTGCAGAATTTAATGTAGTTTTCATTTTTGCTAAACCTATTTATACTGCTGTAAGCTTCACCATAAAACTGTTTGTAAATGCTAGGGAAGATTTTCATGCTGCAAAAAATGGCACAATGGCATCATGTCAAAAAAAGTGCTACCCCTGCCCGTCCATAAAAATCTATATACTTTGCTTGTGTAAAATGTCTTAATGTAGAAGGAGGAGAGAACAATGTTAAATGCAGTGATTCTTAAGAACAGGCCAAAGTTGTGTCCCCAATTCAGGACCAACATTTTCACTGAGGTATGAGTTCTTTGTCATTGCGGAATATTCTAACTTATTATGAACACTGAAAGCATTCAATATTAATAGACAGAAGAATCTCAGTGCTGTACTAGAGGTCATATCCAGCAACTTAGGAAAGAGCTGCTTGGTAGCAAAACATGGCATATCAACATTATCCTGCCCTCTTCAAATCATGAATGAAAACCAGTTAGATTATGGGCATACCTGGCATAGTATCTTGATAAGATAGAAATCATGATAGATTTTGTGTAATTTCATTGTCTTATTTCTACATTCAAGGCTGCACCTCAAGGGATGTAAAACTGTACCAATGACATTACAGCATTTTCTTATTTATCAAGGAGCCATGGTCAACTTCTATATAGATATTTCCCATTCGTGAACACAGAGATAAGGACCAGTTATCTCCTTAATTTCTTACCCCCAATGTGGCTCTCATGAAAAACAAATCTGTTTTAATGATTCTTCCCTCCTGCCTTTAATAGCATTGCCACTAGAAAGAATACTTGTGCCATCTAGCTCTTGCAGTCATTTCTTTATATTAACTTTTTTGCATAATATGATCCTGGTTTGTAATACTGTGGGATAACACCACAGCTATTCATCAATATCATTTTACATCATCTCATAATGGGGATGTGGGAACAAAATGTGCAAAAGGTGAAGTGGGATCTGGTATTTATCTATTATTCACCTTTAGCATGGCCCTTCCCCATTGGTGCCCAAAGCCAATTGGCAAAGCCAGGTTTTCAGATGCTTACAAAAGGAGGATGGGACCAGACCTCACTTCAGGGGGTAAGATGTTCTAAAGGACATGAGCCATGATGGAGAAGACTTCTCCTGGACCCTGCCAGCCAAAATTACTTGACTGACAGGATGCACAGCATGCCTATTCAAGTAATCTGCACACATGTCATGCAGGACTTTATAGATAATAACCAGCTCCTTGAATTGTACCCAGAAGCAGACCGGCTGCCAGTGCAGCTTGCAGAACAGTGTAACTAGGCCATTCTAGGAGACCCAAAGGTTGCCCATGCTGCTTCATTCTGCGCCATTTGTAGTGTCTGAATGGTCTTCAAGGATAGCCCCATGTAGAGCTTCATTACAGTAGTCCAGATGTGAGACAATCAGGGTTTGAATGACTGAGCTCAGGAACTCCTGATCCAGGAAAACTGAAGTTTTGAAGCTGTGCAAAGGCAATTCTAGCTCCAACTGCTAAGTGTTCTTCGTACTATATGTTTTCTTTATAGAAGAGTTGTTCTAGACTTCCAACCATTTTGGTATTTTCCCCATTTTTCCTAGGTCTTTATTTTTGTTTTAAAAATATGAAAAAATAATATAGTAAAATGTATTTTAAAGTAATGATCTGCATATCACTGCCAATTTTTCCAAAGAAGAAATATGAATTCAGTGTCTGATTTGTCTAGTGGCTGACTTTTTTATTTAAAAAATTGATGAATCTGTTCTGATTAGGCCTGAAAGGACAAGAGAACAGCAAAAGAGCACCAAAAGAAAGTTTCAAGAACATCATGCATAAAACCCTTTGAGCTGGAACAGAGATGAGCCTTTTGTAGCTGTTTTTTGT
Source organism: Hydrophis major (assembly GCA_033807585.1). Taxonomy (NCBI): domain Eukaryota; kingdom Metazoa; phylum Chordata; class Lepidosauria; order Squamata; family Elapidae; genus Hydrophis; species Hydrophis major. Next base: position 83,748,539 of record CM066331.1, on the reverse strand, counting down.
CTCCATGCTATGGGTCAAGAGGAAAACATTACCCTTTTTTAAAGAGTATTTTTTTAAAAGTGGGTAAATATCAAAAATGATACTTCTGATAAATCTTGGTAGCATATTCAAATAAGGAAATGCCATAATTGGTAAGTACAATATTTTTGTACCCAATTGTTGTACCCAATTGTCTCTATCTTATGACATTTCAATTTCCCTTAATCTTTCCATAATTATATGAGAGCAGTAAGAAGCTTAGAAGAGCAAAAGTTAGAGAAAATTTTTTTTTACTCGCAATTCACTTTGTTATGAGTATCATTTGTAACAGATTAATATGGCTGCTATTATAAAATTATACCTCTTTTCTTAGTATGTAACCAGTAAAGGGAAGAAAACTAATTAGTATACATCATTCTTGAAATCATCTTGATTATTCTCAGTTATACATAGCTGTAAGCTACCAAGCAATATGTTGCCACGACTCCTAGAAGAAGAAGGATTTTACATTCCAAGAAAGCCTTATATTCCTAGGAAGATGTACCACAAAATGGAAAATCGCCTTCAGCAAGAACGGGTAGATATAATGATTTTGCTTTTTTTTAAAATAACTACTTTCTAAACATTTGGTTTTTTTAAATTTATGTTGGTTTGCTTGATTTTCTTTATGCTTTTGAATCATCCTTATCAAGGCAAAAGGTTGGTTTGAAGAAAGTGGGGAAATAATATCATTACCTTCTCCAATCAAGCAATCAAGCCATCATATACCGTCTTTCCCTGTTAAGACTGTCACAGAATTAAAGACAATATATAGAAAGGTTTGTTTTTATTGTTTCACACTACTTCACAAAGGGATATTTCATCGGATAACATTCAGTATGCATTGCTAGAAGTATTACATGTGTTCAGGAACACTTACAGTATATTTTCATTGTTTTTTTCACCATAATTAAATAACAATTTGTGGAGGTGGTGTTATTTATGCAAAGGCTGCACTAGCATTTGGAATTTCACAAGATAGGTGGAGATGCTATGATATAATTGCTTCATCACTTTCCATTTGCTTTGAAGGAGACACAAATGAGCAAGCTGCAAACATCTAAGAGATCTCTGCTCAATTTGAATTAGTTTTTAAAGCCTGGCTGCCTATTCAGGCCTTTCAACTTTGGGTTTTTGTTTCAAATGTTTTAGGGGATATAAATGTACCTATCACATCCATGGCTTTGTCACATATTGCTGTTTATTTATACAAAAAAACTAGTCCAGTCTCATATCTAATAATTAAGGTTGAAATAATTCTTAATACTGAAATGGTGTGAGAAAAACATAATTTTCTATGTTGATTCATAAACAGTTTTTATCTGTCAGGCCAAACAGGTTTTTCTCACTCTGGATTCATTTACAGAACCTGCTATAAAAATATGCTTAGATAGAAGTACAGCCTGTATTGTTGCTCAGAATTTCTTTCTTTAAGAGAAAAAAATGTGTTTTTCATCTCTCAAAATAGGCAACACAAGCAGAGTTGGAAAATTGTACCAAGTTTGATGTCTGTGAAATGTATCAACTAGATCTTAACATATCAAATATTGTCTTCAGTCATCATTCTCTTTTTAACTGTGAGCAAGTGTTGGCTGTTAAGTTGCTTGATATTTATGAATGTTTTCAGAAAAGACAAGAGCAAAATGTTACTAACTTGCTTTCTGAAAAAGTAAGAGAATACTTTTGTTATATTTTAATATAATGATGTTTAAAAGGATGTTGTTTAAATGACTTCAGATTGTCTCAATTTGAAAACTAGAGATATCCCCAACTTTAATATATATTGTCATAGTATCTGTACATATTCATTTTGAAATTTTGATTTGATTAGGGCTCTATTTCTATATTACTTACAATATTACAACATAGATGAGACAATAAATTTATTATTAAATTTATATATGTCAAATTAACATTCAGAATAGTCTAAAATATATTTCCTAGAAATATGTGGGGAATTGTTGTTTCCTCCCATCTCCTTGCCAGCCTTTGAACTGTTTTTGTTTAAAAACAATTGAATTGAATGCATGAATTGTATTCATGCTACATATTTATTTTGGGAATAATGCTACATATTTATTTTTATATACTTGGGAACCAGCCCTCATTTACAGCCCTTGTAGCATTCTGCAGCCACAATGTTTCACTGGAAACCAGCGTTTGCTTCTGGTTTCTGACAAAACATCTCGTAGTGAACAATGGATTCACTTAACAATTGCAGCATTCATTTAAAAACTATGGTATTTGATTTATGACTGCCACATTCACTTAACAACTGCCACAAAAAGCTAAAACCAGGTGAAGTCATGTGGTGTTTTGCTTTGTGACTGTTACAGCTTACAACTGAAATTGGATGCTCAATTACAATTGTAAGTCAAGGACTGCCTGTAATAGGACGTATATAACTGTAGTCAATGTATGATAATATAAATATTTACACTGGATAATAAATATATCTTTTAGAACATTGTGATGACAAATTCCATTTACCATATAGAGAACTATTTATGGCCATAATTTGTTTGGTTTCCTAAAATTGAATCTCTAGAAGATAAAAAAAGATTCTAGAGAAACCAATTATCCTCTAGTGCCAAGTCCTTTTAATAATAATAGCTAGCTGAATGAAGTCAAATTGCTTAGTTGTTGTACACTGAAGTTTAGGATTATTTATTTTTTATGAAACAAGTATCTCTGCTGGAATTATGCAGAATGTCTGTGACTGTTCTTTTTATTTTCTGTTATTACATCATGGTTGCAAAATGTAGACATTTTCCACGATAAATATATGCATCAGTTTTACAAACTGCCTTTTCTACTTGTTAATACTAATACACTAATAACAATTAACTAATTATAAATTATTTTTATTACAGTTAAAAGCCTTAATAAGTGCAACAAAACTAGCAAAAACAAATTTAAAAACAGGCCAGTTGAGTACAAACACTGTAAAGGATTACAGATCACAAATAAGGTATCTTGTTCAGAGGGGGGCTGTACTTACGTGAACAACTGGTTTGCTGAGAGACTTTATTGCATAATAAAGCTTACAAGATTCCCAAAGAGAGCATATAGCTGCTCAAAATAGTAGCAATTTCAAGAAATTTGACAAAAGCAACTTTGTTAGCCTATAGTAACAGGTTCTCAGGAAGGAGGGAACCTATTCCAAGATGAAAGTTATTGTTTTACTTTTGTCATTTGCAATAAATATAAATAAGTACCTTTTATTAAGTCTATTCGTGATGATTGAGAAACATTAGATATGTTTTTTTTAAGATAGTTATAAATATTAGAATTTTTCTCTAATTATATTACTCTTTTTCTGTCTCACAATTAATAAACTGCTAGAATTACAGGTCCAACCAGATGTGTCGTGAGAAATCTATTTTCAAGCTAGCCTATAGTTTTATAACAGCTGAAGAGTTAGATTAAATCCTTACCCAATATTATTATCAGGCCTAGCCCCAAAACATCATAGCACAATTTTTTATTTCCTTATACCATGTGGACAGAATCTTGCCAGACTAATTCTATATTACTCTGCCCTAAACCCTGGGAAACTCTAGGGAGTGGTTATCCTAAATCTCTTCCTCTTTCCACAGTCCTGGTCTCTGGAGTATGCTGTCTCTTGTCTTGATGATAAGACAGCTGGTTTTATTTGTAAATTTAGTATAACATCTTTTTCCATATCATTCTTGTAACTTGCCATTTTTAAATCCAAACCCGAAACAGCTTTTCAATATTTGTGGAATTGAAAGCCTGATTCTCAATTGTATGTTGTTCTGTCACCTCTTTTAAAACTATTTTTATAGTAGCAGACAATTTTAAGAGAAATTTCTGAATGAATTGTTCCCAAATATCCCTGAATTTTCTCAGAAGTTAAAATACTTTTCTCCATTATGTGTTAGTATATCTTTTCTCCTTTAATTAATTAATTAATTAATTTTTACCCCTTTAATAAAGAAAGGTGATGCCAGAGATTGCTCCAACTATTGCATGATTTCATTGATTTCTCATGCAAACAAGATTCTGTTAAAAATCATTAAACAGAGGCTAAAAATGTCATCAATCAAGAGTTATCTGATGTATAAAGGGACACAGCACTGGAGATCACATTGCCAATATTAGATGGATTATGGAAAAGGCTTGTGAATATCAAAAAGATATTTACGTGTGTTTTATCAATTACAGAAAAGCTTTTGACTGTATAGAACACAATAAGCTATGGGCAGTTTTGCATGATCTTAGTGTTCCAGCCCACCTGATCAGATTCATCAGCTCGCTCTACACTGATCAGGAGGCAACAGTGAGAATACGTTATGGTGACACAGACTTATTCAGGATCAATAAAGATGTTAGACAGGGATGCATTTTCTCTGCTTTTTTGTTCAACCTGTATGCTGAAATGATAACACAAAAATTAAATCTGGAATTGCCTGATGTTGGAGTGAAGATTGGAGGAAGAACCATAAATAATTGGAGGTATGCAGATGATACAACACTATTGGCTGAAAATAAGGAAGATTTGGGGAAAATGATCTGGAAAATCAAGGACGAAAGTGGAAAAATAGGACTAAGTCTTAATATCAGAAAAACAAAGAGAATGACAACAGTTGCAGATGTCATGAGGCATTTAAAAACAAGAAGGAAATTGAATTAGTTCAAGAATTTATCTTCCTTGGATCCAAAATTGTTGATACTTATTGTTTTGTACGGTCATTTACATTCTTGTAAATGCCGCGCTGTGATTGGTCAAAGCGCACAGGGATCCAATTGGTCGAGCAAGCCGCTCTGATTGGCCCGCTGCGGATCTCCCGTGATTGGTGGAAACTAATCGCGGGAGATTCAAAGCAGTGCCATTGGCTGCGGCCGCGGCGGCTTGGGAATAAAAAGCCGCAGTTTTTCCCCCGGAACCCGAGCCGTTCTCGGGACCAATAAAAGAGCTGAACCAAGTCACTGAGTCCTGGTCTCCTTGCCGCGCCGGACACAACACTTATACTTTTTATAAGTATATAAGAAAAGGTTTTTGGTGTATGTGCATTCTAAGCAGGAAAAATTAATGTTTAGCTTTTATCGTGCCTTCAAAAAGTAGAATTCTCACTGTAATTTTGTCATTTTTTCTTTCCTATATTCATTCTAAAAAGAAATACTAAAATATTATATGACAAAGAACAACAACGAGACTATTCTTTAATACAAAGTATGCTGAAAGTGTGGAAACAGATGAAGACTTTACGCAAACAACAAGGCTTTACCAGTACAACTATAAAGATTCAATTTCAAAGGTATAAGACAATCACAATGCAATTAGAATTTGTAAATTAATTCTCTTTGAAAAGTAATATCATGGCAATGGCAACGTCCAAGTAATATTCAATTATCTTGCAAAGAAATATATATCTTTAAAGTTAAGAAAGAAGAAGCCTAGAAGACATAAAATCTGCATTTAGCCTGATATGAAGAGAAATTTCCGGAAAGATCAGTAGACACAGAATATAAATAGCTGCTAATTTTTATTCACACAATATCTGAATATTGAAAGTGTTTTGGAATATTATGATTTAGTCTATGGTTTAGGCTTGTTTCATAATTTAATTTTATAAGCCATAATTAAGGCTAATTGTAGTATGTTGATTTAGATGGAATAGCAAACCACTTTTAACCAAATAAGTTTTTCTGAGTTTTAAGTGCCCTTCCCAGATACACAATAGAAAGATTGAGAGAACTGATAGAGCCAAAGTGATGCTATTTAAAACAATGGACAAAGATTAGGGAGAGTCCAACTAATTGGGTTGTTTTGGGAAGAAGAAGGTCAAGTAAAATACTAAAAATTAAAAATGCCACTGAATAATAAATTGTAGAAGATGCAAATTCAGGTTTCTTCATTTTGCATTCAATTATATTCATGAACCGGCCATTCAGAGTTGAATTTTGGGGCTTTGAAACATTACTGGAAAATGCAACTGTTTATTGCTAGAATATCACGTGATACAAAATGTTATAGAAGTGGATAGACAGATTGCTATCACCAAATGCCATTTAGAGCCTGGAGCAACTGCAGCAATATGTTAATCGTATACTGCTGCTTCCCTGACTATAATTTAGTGATAGTATTAAATAATTAATCAAGTTTATATTTTACCTTGGACTATATTTTACCTTGGATTTTCTCTGGATAGCTGGCATTTTTAAATTCAGAATTATCATTAGAAGCTGCAATTTATTACAATGGGTATGAAGGACAGTGAAAAAACTCTCCACTTTCCCATCCTTAATTGCATTCTCCCTCCTTATTAAAATGAGAGAAGAAAGGAATATGTTACCTGGTAACCATGGTTGACTTCCTGAAGGTCTATTGTTTATTTTTCTTTTTTTTTAATATTCAAGGCAAACTCATAATTCTGAATTGGATGAATATCTAGCTAAAATATCAGAAGATGATGAAAAAGAGGTAAGAAAAGGAAAAATAAACTATTGTGAGGTCAGTAAACTTGTGTAGAAATTTGTATAAAATGCATTTGAAAAATAGCAATACAAATTCAGATATTATTGTTTGAGGGAATATTGATTATTATCAAAACATTATTGAATTCTAGGATTCTTTGGACTCAGTTTGTACCTCTCAACCTGTAACAGACCTTACCGAAGGAAAGAAACCATTTTTCATCCCTCATTTGACCTTTATATCAGAAATAACACCAGCAAAATTATGCCCACTGTGAGTTGCACATTTTTTCCACTTTGTTTCACTTTTCAATGGCTAATTTTTTAAAAAAAATGCAGATATATTCTTTGGCATCTGTAAATAAAATGGCTTCTTTCCCCCTTTACCCCACTTTATATTGCAATCTGGTATAGAATAGGTCTTTTTTTTTGGTACCACCTTCTAGTAGCACCTGAGCAGCCCACCTGAACTAAAGTTCATTCAAGCTCTCTAAAAGAAGACAGTGGTTAATAGTTCATCTAGACCTCGGCTTATGCCCATTTGTTCAGTGACTGTTCAAAATGACAGTAATGTTGAAAAACATGGACATAGCAATAAGATTTATGTACCGCTTCATATATCTTTACAGCCCTCCCTAAGCAGTTTACAGAGTCAGTATATTGCCCCCAACAATCTGGGTCTTCATTTTACTGACCTTGGAAGGATGGAAGGCTGAGTCAACCTTGAGCCAGTGAGAATTAAACTGCTGAAAGTCAGCAGAAATAGCCTGCCATACTGCATTCTAATCTCTGAAGTTCAGACCATCATAGCACCACTGTATTCACATGATTCTAATCTGGGTACTCAGGTGCCCAACTCACGAATATAACACCATTGTCGCTTGATCGCCATTTGCAACCTGCTGTGCCAGCTTCTCATAAACAAAGTCAATGGGAAATTTGTCAGGGAAGGTTGCAAGTCACTCAAGTAAGTCATTTCTGCTCTTTCTCCCACCAGGGTAAGCTGTCTGCCCACCTGTAGCTTCTGTTGGCCCTCCCAGGCCTCTCCTGTGGCAACCATCCACTCCCTTGCGGCAGCCCCGTTCACCTTTACCTTGGATTCTCACCTCTTTCTGCTTAATGATCCATGTGTTTGGGGATTGCAATCGCAACTGGGATTGCCCAGGATTGCATCACTAAGCAAAGCAGTCACATGACATTGTATTTTTCAATTGCATCACTTAGTGATGGCAATCCTGGTCTCAATTGCAGTTATAATCTGAGGACCACATGTATCAAAACCAGGAATGTTAATTAAATCACACTGCCCTGTTTCTGTATGGATAGGATGACCAAAGTGTCCCTGTGCCAAAATTGGATTGAAATTCAGACTGAAAATTTAAACCTTAACTATAAGTTTTATTTGGAATACATTGTAACATTAACATTGTACACATTGTTTTAATGGTCAGAACCTCAGTCTAGCAAATGTATATAGGTAGTCCTCTACTTCACTTAGTGACTGTTTAAAGTTACAGTGACACTGAACAAAGTGACTTATGAGCATTTTTTAAACTTATGACTATTGCAGCATCCCCATGGTCATGTGATTTACATTCAGATGCTTGACAACTGGTTCATATTTATGACGGTTGCACTGTCCTGGGATGATATGAACCCTTTTTGCAACCATCTGACAAGCAAAGTCAATAGGGAAGCCAGATTCACTTAACAACCATGTTACTAATTTAACAACCGCAGTGGTTTGCTTAACAAAGAGTCTTAAAATGGGGCAAAGCTCACTTAACAAATTTCTCATTAGCAACATAAATTCTGGGCTCAATTGTGTTCGTAAGTCAAGGACTACCTTTAAATGCATGTTTCAATTTGTTCTGCAGGAATTTATGTGTAGTTTCTTTAGTGTGACTGTATGGTTAAATAAAATATTAACTTTAATTTGTTTATTTTTAGTGTAGAACAGAACAGAAGAGAAAAGGTCAAAATGGAGAAATATTTTATTAAAATATATTACAATAATAAATTGGTCTCTTGTACTCCAGAGTTCCCTCTTCGTGATGATTTTAAAGTTATACTCCAACAACATTTTAGAATTCAGATTTTAAACTGGTCTGAATCCCTTCAACTAGAGGTATCTATGCAGTTGCAAAATATTGCATCTGAAATCTAATAATCTTCGCTTTACAAAACCTTCATCTAATTGGACATTGTTCTGTTCCTGTTATTTTGAGAGGAAATTTTTATATTTAATTATTTTATATTGGAATGAGCATGTAGTTGACATGCTTGTTGAATGAACTTACTATGTGTTCCATACCGTTTAAAAAGATACCGGTAGTCCTCGACTTGCAACAGCTTGCTTAGTGACTATTTGAAGTTACAATGATATTGAAAAAAAGTCACTTATGACCATTTTTCACACTTATGATCGTTACAGCATCTCCATGGTCACATGATTTATATTTGAATGCTTGACAACTGATCCACATTGACAACTGATCCACATTATGACTGTTGCAGTGTTCTGGGGTCATGTGATTACCTTCTGCAACCTTCTGACAAGCAAACTCAATAAGGAAACCAGATTCACTTAATAGCTGCATTACTGACTTATCAACTGCAATGATTCATTTTACAAATGGGGCAAGAAAAGTTGTAAAATGGAGCAAGATTCGTTTAACAAATTTCTACTTAACAACATAAATTTTAGGCTCAACTGCGGTCATAAGCTGAGGACTACCTGTAATGTGCTTTGATTAGTAACCTATACATTCCAGGAGATTAGGCCAGTTCTTTTACAAATGTACATTGGAGATTGACATTACAATGTCTATGGTATTCTTATATGGTATCCACCAATCTCCATAATTAAAAATAACCCATTCAAAAAGGGCAGAATCTCATGTGGTAGCTGTGCCCTGTGCATTTTTTGTTAACACATGATTTCAAACCATTGATTTTGTTTACATTTTAATTTATTTAGTATTTACAACATTGTGCCTTCACTATAGTGTAAAATCATGCAATGCTGCCCTCTGTCTGAAAAAGTGATTGGCCCCAGATATTATTTATTTATTATTGATTGCATTCTATTTTGCTTTCTTTCTCTGATTGTTCTATTTTTATATATTTTTTGAGAACCGAAGTCAATATACATGGCAATCTTTTCTAATTTTATTCTTCAAAACCACCACCACCCCTTGACATAGGTTGGAATGAAGGAAAACAAATAACCCAAAGCTACTTAGCAAACTGGGAAGATGGGAACCTTGATCTTTCCAAAAACTCAGTCATTATAGTAGATTATTTCTGCTTATGTACAAGCAACCCACGAAAAAATAACCTTTTAGATCTAGATACATATATTTATAATATTAATCTTATCTATATAAAATATTTTTTGTGGCTTTTTCTTCTTTTTACTTTGGTTAATTAGTTTCAATTCTTCTCTAACACAGATTGTTTTATATTATATGATATATTGTAGATTATGGAATCAAATAAAAACATGTTGCTGGCCAAAGTGTACTTACCTCTTCCTAATAACTGTATTTTGAAAAGCAAGGATGTTTCGGATGAAGTAGAGTTTAGTTGTGAACAGCAAGTTAAACCTTCAGATGCAGCAGTGGGAAGCAGTAAGTTACTACAGTAGTATTTCTTCAAATTACTTACTCTGTTTCACCACATGTTTTTACAAGGCAGATTTTCAGTTTCACTGTTTTTTTTCCTCTCCAAATTTTAAATACAAAACAAAATAATTATTTGGTGTTAAATTTAGAGGCAGAAGGATTAAGTATAATTTTGAAAAAGATGCCTCTGAGTTTTGCCTTTTGTTGCCTTGGTAAAAATAATTTGTTCGTTCACAGCAACTTTGGGCTTCTTACAGAGATGCTGCTGCTTTGCACTGTTTTCTATAATGTCATTGTCATGCAATGGAGAATTGTAAAGAAGAAGAAGTTTCTGTGAAATTTCTGTGAAAGGCTAGCATTGCTGAAAACATAACTAAGGCTGAAGACAAGCATAATATATAGTATTTAGGTTCAGAAACATTTTTAAAAAATGCTTATAACAGTTTCCAAATGTAACACTTTTCTCCCTAAATTATTTAAAATTATTTTCAAAGCTCTCCTTTTGAAATGATTTGGTTTTTTAAATTCCCATTATTTTTAGTGATATATCTCAAATAATCATGTGTGCCAGGAAGAAACCTTGGTAAATTAGTGGTCCTCATGTTTTCTGTTCCGAACTAAGCAAACTCATTTTCTAAGCAAACTAAGTTTTCCTTCCACAACAGGCTCGTAAACCTGCACTTCTGATTGGCCCACTGATAGCGGATCGTGATTGGTCGTTGTTGGCTGATCTGATTGGCTGTTAGCGGGTTGCCGCCAATTGGACGTCCCCAGCGCGGCAAACTCAAATCGTTGTGACAGCAGCCAGCTCATTTAAAAGCAGATGCACATATACCTATTTTTATCAGCCAGATCCATTTTATTGTGACTAATTTTAAGCTCCAAAATTTGTCATTAGAAATTGAGCAGCCTATTTGTTAGCCTCAGAAGTTAGCACCTAAAAGTTACATATACCAATGAATATGTGGCATTTACAGTGAGATAAAAATCTGGTGTTGCAATAGTGTTTGTTTATGTTTATATTGTAGATGTTCCTTTTTTTCTTGGTGAAAATCAAACAGAAAAATTATGCATTATGACATCAGGAAAATTAATGTATTCTTTATCTTGGACAGTTAGTGACAAGGGAATTCCTTTGGCTCCTACTATTCAACAAGCATATATTTCTTCCAACAGGTGATAATATTTATGTATTATTTTCACTGTTTCCTTTTGTAAAAAAATATCTATACAATCTATTTTTTTCCCGGCAATGCACAAACTACCATGCCGTGCATCTCTTTTCCTTGACTTGGAAGGAATCTAAGAGTTCTAAGTCTTCATAGAAATAGCTTGTGTATTTTCATAAATCAAGGAAATATCTGTTTTTGTTTTGCCTCAGTAATCATGTGAACTATATTTTGAAACCAGGATGATAGAATGAAGCTAATCTAGTTGCATATATCTGTGTTACTTCTACACCCCAGTTTGAAGTAATTACAAATTGCAGGCTTTGGCTTAGCACAGCCATGCTTAGCTATTTCTACAAGTCTCCTACCCCCTTCCATTCCAAGAACCATTTTATTATTATTAATTTTATTGGAATTCTGAAAACTCATAGCTTCTCATGACCCAGTCCAATTAACTAGGCATGGAGGAAGCATATTTATATACAGATAGTCACCAACCAAAATAGGGATTGGCAAATCTGTTATTAAACAAGTTATTAAGCAGTCACTAAGTGTGATATTACATTATCACACTAATTTACAATGCCAGTTCTAGTTGCAGTCATTAATGAGATCACTTCAGATTATTAAATTGATGTTGTGTGACTGAGACTTCTTGCCAGCTTCCTCATTGACTTTGTAAATAGTGATCACATGACCATGGGGAATTGCAATCATTGTGAATGTGCATGGTTTGTCAAGCACCTGAATTGCAATCATATGACTTCACGAATCAGTCCTAAATCTCTATTTTCACTGCCATTGCAAATTCAAATCATCACTGAATGAGTGATTGGTGAGTGAAGACTTTCTGTAATGCACTTCAGAGTTTGCTCAGAAAGTGGGGAAATGTTGGCATTAAGTTTTTGTACTGCATAGATCCTGGACATAGATGACATATATTACTAATCTTCTTTCTATGGCATAACCTGTCTCCAGATAACTAGCCAGGAATCTATCATGGATGGCCAGTTTTAAGCATGTCATATATTAATTTGCTTTATGCTTAATAGACATCATTGGAGGGCCAGTAGTCCTTGAGCTTTAAGCTGGGCCTGACATGAAATTTTCCCACTTTGGGCCTACACCAGAGTCTAGATTACAGTTTCTTCTCAGAATGAGGACACACCAATATTACCAATGCAATTTACATGTTCAGCTTATTGTCATAGCTATTATTACTACAAAGGTTTCCTAAAATCATCCATGAATTTAGATTTTGGCTAAAGCTAAGAGATATACACTTTTATTCCCAGAAATTATAACTTTCTTAAATTCTTTTAGGTGCAGCACAATATTGCTCTCAGTAGCTTACATTTCAGGTATATAACCCTACTGACTTTTAAGGATGTTTCCCACACTCTTACTATTTAAGGACCATTTCTACATCCTTAAATTAGTAGCACGGAGTGTATAATTTAAACTCCTGGAATCATCTTGCAGTTCATATGCAGTGACTATTTTAAACTGGTAAAATAAATCTATATTCTTTCACAAAGATTCCTTTTTTCCTACTGTGGCATCATAATAAGACTGTTATTCCATATTAAGCTTTTTTTTTTAGTGTACCAAGGAACATCAATTCAGGAAAAGGGACAGGAATTTGGTGGCATTCTGATATCCAAAAACTAATTGACTGGGCAAAAGACATAAGTATTGATCCGAATGATCCTTACTACTCAGATTTGTTTGAATTAATTATGGTAATGATGACATTTCTGTAATGAAGTTTCAAATTCTCTGAAAAACTGTATAATAAATATTAAGTAATAGAATCTTCTTTAATTCTAAATAATAAGTTAAGGACTTTAACTAAATCAGGATTTTGTAATAATTTTTGATAACTAAAAAGTTTGAATATGTTGTTCCTTTTTTACTCTTTATGATCCTATAGCTTATGTATTAATTTTATAAGAACCAAGTTTACAACTTTTTGTCCTTTATCCAACTTGTTTCATTGTAGCTTTGATTCCCCCTTAACAAACATGAGAGTACAAGTAGAGTTTATAGACATTTGACAAAACAAAACTTTACAGCATGAGCAGAAACAAAAGGAGAGTTTTTCTTTCTCTCATAATTCAGGACATTTTAGTTACCAATTGAAATTGATGGGCAATAGACACAGGACTGGTGTGGAAGCACTTGTACATATAATGTGACTTATGAAATTGACACTCAAAATACTTGTAGTGATTAGTTTATAGCTTAGGTGACTATAAAATAAATTAAATGGAAGAATAAATATGTATTTGTAGATATTTATTAACTATAATAGTTACATGGTTCTCCAGATAGAAACACTATAATTATAAAATGTAGCAGATGTTTGAAACTGTGAGTATCTTGCTTTGAATTCCTAGATGCATCTACTTACTTACGTTTTTAGAAGATGACTTTTTTTTGCCAACGAAAGTTTTCATAGCATTTAGCAACAGTTCCACTGTTTCCAAACATACATATCAAAAAATTTTAAAGAAAAAAGTCAATTATTTTCTGAATGACTTTGTTTTTCCAAAACAATTTAGCTCTCTTTATGATTATTTAGCAGCAAAATCTTTGCAGATTTCATTTTATTTTCTCCTCTTCACCTTATGAGCAATGTTCATAGCAGTAATGTTTTTGTATTTATTGGTTGTATTTAGCAAAATTATCCCAATTTATATTTATTATGTTCTAATAGTATGCACAATCTCAGGAGAAAAGTGATTCAAAACATTTTCGCCTTGAACAACTGCAAGAATTTAACTTTGTTATTCCAGAAGATATTCAAAATTGCAAACGTTTCCGGCTATTACAGCTTAGGAACTTAGGACAGTTAGGCTTCTACTGTTTTCAGCAAATTCCTCTCTTTGACAAAGAAATTCCAGACACAATTTTTCAGGTATTTTACTTTAAGAATAAAGTTTAATTTTACATTTTCTTTTTACACAATGTTCTACTTTTACCTCTTCCAATGCCTAAGGTAGTTGATGTTGGCCTGGTTCTCAGTGAGGCTATAGCAGCTAAGGGAAGTTGGGAGCCAAATCCAAGCTTCTTTGGAGGGTTTCTGATTATAGCTTTGTGTATGTGCAACACCACATACACAGCTGAGCATTTAAAAGAATCATAGTGTTAGGTAAGCAAATAGATTGGGGAGTTGGAAAAAAAAACAGAAGCTTTTTACAAATTCAGTTTTTCTCATGGATCAACATAGGTTCCTTTTGCTTGTTTTTTCCTGCACCTTGCTTGCATTAGTTACACTATTTATTCATTCTATGTTCAATCCTCATATTAAGAAGTGTCATAAGAATTACATGATTAACAAATGTTGGGACATTTTCAAATACTTAAATTATATACCAGCAAAAATTGAGGTACTAAAATATTAGATTTCTATAGTAATATGTAGATATCCCTATACGAAATGAATAGAAAGTACTTGTCAGGATTCTGATGATTGTCCTAATTAAATCATGAGCCTCGAGCCAAGCTTCAAAAGAATCAAAAAGATTTATTAGGAGCAACATGTCTGGCACTAACCTGTATGAAGTGAACTCTGAGGCATGTAATTTACTATCACCTATGATCCTGTTTCCCTCCACCCCCTTGGATGTGTGATAAATCAAATTCTCCAACAAAACAAATTCATAGGCTGGGTGTCATCAATCACAGTCTCCAATGAAGGATTTTTTGGGACAGAAGATCCAGTACCCTAGGCTACAATCTCCACAAAATAAGCATGGAATGTGCTTCTGGCCTTCATCAGCCGCACTGCTCCCTCAGGCTTTCCCCCCTCCTTCTTATGGCAACTCAGAAACAGGCATAGAATGATTTATGAGGTGACAGTATTACTCTAAATGCTAAATAATTGTTAATTAAGACCACAAAAATCTATATCTTTAAAGATGGTAGAATATAAATATTGTGATTTAGATGCTATATTTTGGTTGAACAGGCTAGTGTGACTTTTAATTGATAAAAACAATCCATTTTTTTTTCCAGGAACATGGAGGCCAATTGGAAAAGGACATGTGTATGACAGATATGGATCCTATTTCTGCACAAAGAAATAGTTCTGCCAACTTTGTTAGGATGGTATGACAGTTTTCATATATTCGAAAATGAATGGCTGGAAACTTTTTATTGCACTGAAAATAAAACAATGTAGCATTCCATTTCTATCAAACTTAAGGACAGTTGTCTTAAGATAAGTTAACCTTTATTGTCACCTTTTCTTGTGAACACATTGGCGCACATTAAAAAATTAAATTCTGATGTGTTATTTTCAAAAGAAAATAAATATATAATCGTACACATATATGCAGACACATATACATATGCTATACACACATACACACTAAAACTCATCACACTCCATTTTGAATACATAGCAGAAAAAAGAGTCTTGAGAGTTGACAAGGTTGATTCCAGGGGTGGGATGCAAATATTTTTACTACTGGTTCTGTGGGCATGGCTAGGTGAACATGGCTAGGTGGGCGTGGTCATGTGACTGGGTGGGCATGGGTTTTTTTTTGCAGGCCTCCCAGGCTCCATTTTTCTTGTCTCCTGGGTCTCAAGGAAGCTTCCTGGAAGGCCATTTTTGCTCCCAGGAGGCTTCCCTGAGGCCCAAGAGGCAAAAATTAGAGTGTGGGGGGCAGCCCCCCTTCGCATGTCCCTTTTTGCTTCCTGGGCCTCAGGGAAGCCTCCTGGGTAAAACAGAAAGACAGCAAGGGAGATCCTGGCACAGCTGATGGTTGCAACAGCTGATCGTTGGGAGGAAAAAAACTACTGTAAGGAGTGACTGGGCAGGGTGGGTGTGGGAGAATGCAGAGTGATGTTGTGCATGCATGCAATGTTGCGCATGCACGATAAAAACTGGATGGGGAGGGAAGGGGCAGGCAGAGAGGGGCAGGGCCAACCAGGGGCACAATTTGCTGGTTCTCTGAACTGTGCAGAATTGTAACAACTGGTTCTACTGAACGGGACTGAACCGGTAGAATCCCACCCCTGGTAGATACTATATTGTACAAAGCTATTACAGAATCTAGTTTTTCTGCATGAAGCCTCTTCCCAGAAGGTAACAAAGAAAATCGGTCATGGAGAAGTTGTGTAGTGACCATGACAATCGTGCAGACCCTGGTTAAGCAGCACTTATATGCCATGTCCTGAATAGAACAAAATGAACATCCAATAATCTTTTCTGCTATCCTCACCAGTCTCTGCACAGCCTTCCTATCTCAAACAGTAATACTTCCAAACCACAGAGTAATGATATGACAGGATGCTTTCAATTGTCCCTCTATAGAAAGAGTCTTCTAATGTTATACGTGTATATTTTTCTGAAGTATATGCTGCTTAGGATATAATTGCTGTAATAACATCAACATCAAAATACAGACAGTTTCTCAGAGAGTCATGATTTAAATCCATCCATAAATCATGTGAAACAGAAATAAAATAAGTAACATTGCTATATCAACACAAAAATTGCTTAGAGTAATGCATTGACAGTTATATTGTTAATACAAAATCTGCATATTAAACAGTATAAAATACATTCCTTTAAATCTTGTGCACAAAGTGAGAATTCCTATTCATATAAAGCCTCACATTTTTCACTTTAATTTAGTATAACGCAGTACAACTTTATTATGTCAGCCATTGATCATAGACCAAACAAGACTATATAAAGCCATAACAGAAAATATGTTTCTACAAATACTGTATTTAAAACTGATTTAAATAATTAGATTTAAAATTGTACATTTAATTTTAACCTAAAAATAAGAAGATATTGAAAATATATATGATGCTATTTTTGTTTAAAGATAATATGTTCTTTAATTAGAGCTCTGTAAACTTTGTCACTATAATCTACAAGTGAAAGCAAAGAATTAAACAAATCTCAAACAATCAAAGTTAAAGGAAATGTATTGCAACAAAGTTAGATGCTATTTTGAAAAATTACCCATCCAAAACACCAGAGGTCATTCATGGCACTCTTAATACAGCCAAACAAGCTTGAAGAATAGATTTAATTATTTTTTCCAAATGTGTTTATTTATTTATTTTCATGTTAAATACCAGAAGGGGCTTTTTTCATTGGCAAATGTACTGAGATCCACTGGTGGAGATATGACATAAATGCTAGATTTTAAAAATGACCATGAGTCAAATTATACAGTAACTGAAAATAATCTGCAGAAATTTGATAAAGCTAGATATTTAAGAAAGTTAGAAAACAAAAGGAGAACAAGGAGACTAATATCTGTTTCTTTTTTTAAAAGAGTTTAAATTTTAGAAAAGAGGGAAACTATTACCTTAGTCCAATTATTTAAAATTCTAATAATCCACATAAATCAGTAACCTCCCACTCCATAACTGATTTTAAAGATATGAAACTAATATGAAATTAGTATATTAATTTAAAAAAATGAAATATCTTATCAGTCTTTTCTTTGTGCCTTTTCTAATGGATAAGCCATCTCACTGAAGCTGACAAAAATAAACCAATGTCCAAACATTAGAACTTACTCTTCTCATAGTTAATTATTAAATAATATTTAAAACAGCATCCAAGCTGGTAGATCTCTATTCAGACATTAAGGAACATTTCAAATAATGATCGTATCACAAGCCTAAATTAAAGTAATAGATTTCTTTTTCCTGCTTTGAAAATTTGTATCATATATATAGAGATTAAAAAGAAGTAGGAAAAGGACAGAACCATGCTTAACCATACAAAATACTTATTATATATTAAATATACTATTGGGTAGAATCTCACTTGAATTTGGGTATTTTAATACAATCACACACCTTCCTCAGAACTGCATGTTCCAGTTAGGATTAAACACAGACCTATTATATCTTACATATAATAAGATGTTTTGGTTTCTTTATCTCAAGCACTTATCTTGCACGCAAGAATTAATCCAGTTGTGCTGGCCCAACACAAGAATTCATCATTTCTGTCATGCCCTAAATTTCAGTGCAAATTGTATTGTACTGAATATAATTATACTGAATAAAAAAATAAAGCACAATATAATTTGTACTGAAATTTATGTCTTATCTTGCTTTGTTTTTGTAACATTCAATCTAGTCTTGTTCTGGAAAATGGAAATTGTAGCCAATTATTGCTTCTAATGAGATGTTACTTTATTTTACTAATTTAATTTTAATGAATATAATAAATATAAAGCCTACTTTGAGGTCTACTTTTAAGAGCAGAAAGGGTGCGTGTGAATTGAACAAAATCCTGCTTGCAGGTGGTTATTCTTGCTCACAAAGACATTTAATTACTGACATAATTTAATACAGAAGAGGAAGGATTTTGCTAACAAATATAATGAAATAAAATTTATATTTCCCTCTAAAAACAAACACTTTTTTGTTCTAAAAACCATCTGTTTCCTTATTTAGGATCTGATCAGGCATGGACAAAAATTAGTAATTCTGATGTCATCATACAGTGTGTATTGTTTGATCCCCAAGGGCAATATGCATTTTTTACAAAATGCTTACTCAAACTTCTATCTGCTTTAAAGCAATGCCTGCACTAGATAATTCACTCTGAATGTATTGATTTCTGCTGGCACTTCCAATGCATTAATATCTAAATACTAATAAAGAGAATATTTGTAGTTCAGGGTCTCTAAGCTTGCTTGTTTTCATGCAGACATTTCATTACTCAAACTTGGTAACATCAACGGTGCTAATGTATGGTTTAAAGCACCCATCTGTGCTAGCACTAATGTTATTACCTAGTTTTGGTAATGAAGTGCCTGCAAGGAAACAACCAAGCTGAAAGAATACCGAGGAGCCCTCAACATCTAAATAAATTTTGTTTCTGGCTTAAACTCATGTTGATTAAATTTTGCAGAGAATTTATGCTTTTTTTTAACTATGTTTTTTTAGATGCGAAATCAAGTTGGAAAACAAATTTTGACCATTAGGCACAAATTTAATTTATCAGATCTTGTGAGTGATTATGAAGAAATTATATCAATGAGGTGGGTAAATTTAAACAACTTATTTTAATATGGCCCAAGGTGGGTAGAAATGCTTAATATGAACAATATAAAATTCTAAAAATACTTCTTACTACATGAAACTGAAAGATTAAAAAAATAGTCTGAAATATCTCGTTTATTATTGAAACACTAGAACAAATATAGTTTTTACAACATTATATGCTTTGTGGTATCTGGTAAGTAGTATAAAATATATGAAATAAAATTGTTTTATAAAACCAATTGTGCATATATTTCAAGATTTAAGAAGTGGTAAATGCCATTCCCTGCTATAGTATCATTTACACAATGACATCAATGAACAGCCTGTTATTAGCAGGTAAACTGCAATAATAAAAATCCTTTGGGTACACATAAGGGCTTCTACATGAATTGGAACCAGCAGCATCCACTGGGAGAGGGTGAAGAAGACAGTTGCAGCAGTGTGATTGATGCCCCCACCTTTTATATGTGCATGTGAAGTCAACACATATACAAAAGGGTTTTGATTGTGGTGCTGCAGCCATCAACTTGACTTTTTCAGTCTGATCAAAATAACTTTATTTCTTCATTTATTCTAGCCAATTGAGTAATGCAATTTTCAAGCTAAGTGAACGCAGAAGACATTTGAAACCACAAAGGAAAGAGAGACGAAAGGTTGCAGCCCAGGCAGTCTCGGATGGAGATGTTAAGCTTCTTATCAGAATATTGAGAGCATACAATATTCCTGCAAGAAAGGCCTCAGCATCTAAGTAGGCGCAACATTCAATGAATACAAACAAGGTTTTTTTTAGTAATATAGTAAAATACTGGCTGTTCATTGATATTATAATAAAACAATAATTCGGTAATCTACAATAGCTGCAGACTATCTTGTGGTGTGCATTAACTCATGTTGTCATGGCAGGTCACATGACACTCATGACTTTTCTTTCCCTTTGCTACGGTCCTCACATCCTTTTTTTTTTTTTTTTTACAATTTCCATAACACTCTCTGAGTATGAAGCTTAATTTCAGAAGTTGTGTGTTATTTTGAAATAAGAAACACATATGTCCAGAAGAATAGCACTTACTACACTACTGTCCAACACTGTCCAATTACCAGCTCCTTTGCACTGATAGAGGAATGAATGAATGAGCAAACCTAATTATGCTCACTCGTCTTTTCTGTATTGTCTATATTATTTTGGTGGATATGTTTGACTGCACCCAGTAACCTCCTCTAAACAATATTATTTGTGTTGCCCCACATACAGGTTCTGTGCTAGAGCCAAACATCATTCAGAAAGCTTCAATAATTTGGGTAGGAACCCTATCTGCACACTCAAGAAGAATACTCCTTCCTTTTTTTTCTAACTAGAAAGAAAACTTGTATCAAATAATATTTATATTAATGCATTTACTAGCCCTAAATAAATGATGCAATTTCTAATCATGAGAAAATATATGAAATGGAACCATAAGAATGTAAATCATCTTTTAATAAATGAACATTTCTTCTGAATGAATATGTGACATATTTCTCAGTTGCCTTGTTTACAGGGGAAGAGTATCTAGATAATAGTTTGCATTTATACAACACCTGTATTTCCTGAAATTTCTATACAATTTATTGCTACAATGCGTTAAGAGAGAATGAAGTTATAGTAGAAAATAATCTTTGATTGATAGCAATAGAAACAATCTATTAGCAATATCCATATTTAGCAACAAAATGAAAAGTTTGCTGATGTGACTCTTCTGATTAGACTTTTCTAAAAATGTCATGCCAACTTATATTTTATCATGCCCCCTTAGTGCATTGCCTTGTATCAGCAAATTTGAGTTACAACAACTTTTACTCAGATTTTCTTTCGATTAACAGTCAACTTATTATTATGCATTAATAGACAGGGGGTTGTGGTGCATTTTAATGAGAAAAATTGGCTGAAACATATATATTTTATTTTAATATTCTTAGAGTTGCAGTTACTTATTCACCATCATACTTACCAAATCGCATGTCCCGAGGCAGACATATTCCATTAGGTAGTTCAGCCTATGCTGCCGATCTTCTCTCTGAGGTAATTATGATTTTTTTTTCCTTTTAAAATATGTTCCATTTTTCTCTGTATATATATATATAAGCATTTTCCTAAGCCTTGAAGAAAGCAATAATAAATCTATATGGTGGTGTGGTAGCAATGTGGAAGATCATTATATTTCGAGGAGTTTTGATTTCCCCTTAATATTAAGAAATATCTAAAAGTTTAGAGGTCATTTTGAGCTAAGTTTCTTGTTTCTCACTTTTGTTTGCTAAATAAAGAAGGTGTGGGAGGTGCAAATCTCACATACTATAGCCACAAAGCTTTTCTTGATCCCAGAGTCATATGCCACGTGGTCAAGGTCAAGCCTTGCAGGCTTATGACTGTAAAAACAGGGCCATGAAGTCATGATAATGGGTTTTAATAAAAACCCTAGTATTGATCTTTAACCTGGGAGCTACTACACAGAATCTAGAACAGAGCACTGTGGAAATTAATCCCATTTGGAGTATCTCTGCTGTCTTATTAAGAAGGTCCTGACAGCTTGTAAGAGATTATGTATGATTTCTATCTTATGCTTTTAAATCCATTTATTTAAATTAATAATAATATTTAAACTTTCTTTTTTTCCTGGTATGTTTGTTCTCTCTGGATCTAAAAGAACCTATTGCCTGGACACCTGGTCATTATCTTGACACTTGGCAAAACAGCCAATTGCTTTAAAATACTACTTTGAATAAATGAAGACTTTTTAATTGATCCTAACCCTTTTCTGTTTTCAGGCCCTTGGATTAGTTTGCTAACGTGCATGTAATTCAATAGATGGATTTTAAAGTTTTCATTATGGGGGCATATGGGGTTTGGAAGCAGCCAGCAAAAATATAATATCTAGGAACATAAAAGAATATCCTTAACTGGATAGTATTTATTAAGGCCATCTCACTGGAAGATGTGAAGTCAATTCCTTTATATGTCTTAAGAAAATGCAAAATGTAAAAGACTGTAGAAGAAAATAAAATTTGTGGTTATGAAATTTGTAGTTTGGATCTGGATTAAATATTGAGGTTTTAATGAAAGCTTTAGGAAACTTTTAAAAATGTATTTTAACATGTATAAAGTAACTGTTTTTACAGCAAGACAAGGGTGAACTTTTATTCTTATTTTATTTTCTATATAAAAACATGTGGCTATAATATTTACTCACGTTTGGGTGTCAGAATCCTGGGCTACCTACAAAGTACTTGTATAAAGTTTTTATGTACACTTAAATTTTTCTATTTTATCTATATTAATATTTGCATACAGACTTTAATGATTATTGAAAT
The DNA here is from genome assembly GCA_033807585.1 of Hydrophis major. Taxonomy (NCBI): domain Eukaryota; kingdom Metazoa; phylum Chordata; class Lepidosauria; order Squamata; family Elapidae; genus Hydrophis; species Hydrophis major. Next base: position 83,725,903 of record CM066331.1, on the reverse strand, counting down.
GTTATGGGCCCTTCAGGTACTTTCTAGTTGCCATTTTCAACTGAATTGTACTTTATTTTTTATTAATTTTTGATATTGTATTTGTAGTGAATAATTATATGTACATAAAAAATGAAATTACTATAACTAATTATAATTTATGGAGAAAAGCACTGAAAAAGTCTGGAAATTGTGATATGGTCAGACCAAAGTACCAAGGAAATCTGAGCACTGATCCCTGTATTAAAAAATAAATTATTCACTTTATAATTGAACTGTGAGAATTTAAGGAAAACTTAAACTGTCAAAGTGAAAATGAATTTGATGAATTAGAAATAAATTTAGATGAGAAGAACAATCCTTGAATGCATATGACATAATACACTACTTGGGGCAGTAGTGTCTTGATTAGAAATTAGAGGCTGTGGTTGTCATCCTCCCTTAGGCATCAAGACCATGTGGGTGACTTTGGGCCCAGCACTCTCTCTTTGAATTTACCCCCCCACCCCAAAAAAAGAGTTATTGTTATGATGAGAATAGGAACAGATGGATGGGTTATTTTTATATAGAATAACCCACTGCATTATTAAAGTTCAGAAAAGGGGCTCAAGAATTTTTAAAACTTGTCTCTCCATTAGGACAATATTTATCTGAAAACAACTGGATGGAATTGTGTGTGTGTGGTGGGGAAAGAAAGCAAAAGAAGTGTTGAATTTAAAAATGGGCAGATCAGATCCAGGGTTATGAAGAAAAAAAATCCTACCAATGCATTCTCCAATATAAGAGGCAGTGACTTGGAATGTTGGTTAACAGCTTCATTGTAAATCCTTCTTCCTCCTCCTTCCTGGTTAGTGTGAGTGAACTCTGTTTAAAAGGTTAGAAAGAACACTGGCAGCTGCACTTTGCATTCTTTCTGTACCTTACCGTATTTTGCGAATTGTTTTAGCATAAGTAGAAACAGACTAGTTTTGTGTTTAAGTAATAACTGCTTTTTATACTGTCCACAGTGTGAAGAGAAAGAGGTTATTCAACTTTACTAACTGTTCTTCCTTTCTATTTTAATATGGTAAAATATTTGCTCTGTTTTAGGTGACTGTGCATCCTTTTGTAGAAGTTACATTTCAGAAAACAGTTTATCAGACTAGCACTGCAGATGGCTCTCATCCATGCTGGAATGAAGAACTTCAAGTTGATTTTAAGTGAGTTAACATTTCAACTTTAATAAAGTTTGTTTTAGTAAGTTGAATGTGGCATTTAAATTACTCAGTAAAAATTCCATGTCTCCGGTATCCAAATACTTCTTGCACTCCAATCTGTTCCATTTTCTTAGACGTTGGATCTCAGTTGTACATTATCTGCATATAGTGGAACATGATCCTAAAACAATGATTCCTTATTTATTACCTGAATGTTATAAGGGATTTGCTGTATAAAGAAAATAGGAAAACAATAAAACCTCGGTTTAACAGATCATTCAGGGAACAGTATGTCTGTTATGTTTGGATAAATCTAAATTTGTTTCATTGGCATCAGTTTATCATTTTCCTAATTATGTAATTGTGCTATATCCTTTCAATTGAAAGTCAATTAAAACAGTAGATCATTGATTCAAGTTTATCTTTGTTAAATTGAAATTGTATTGCAAATAAGATAAGATAAGAGATAAGATAAATTTATTGTCATTGTACTCAGAACCTGAGAACAACGAAATAAGGTGCTCTTTCACAACATACAACTGAACAACACCAAAAGACATATACAAATAACAATGTAAAACAAATTAAAACAAATAACAGTTAAAAACTATACAACCAGGTTATATATATGTTAAGACTACCAGATTCATAACTCTGCATTTAGCCTGATTACAGCACTTGGGTAAAAGCTATGTTTAAATCTACTTGTCCTGGCTTTCAGCACTCTATATCGTTTTCCTGATGGTAGGATCTCAAACAACGAGTGGCCTGGATGTGAAGGACCCTTCACAAGATCTTTTGTATCTTCCTTCTCACCACTCACCTATCCCGTGACCTCTTTTGAGGTCGTTGGGGCGCCTGCGAAGATTTAACCACCACGCTTCTCCATCCGTCTCTGTCCTCCACTGCTCTCTGGGATGCTGCCAGGTTCAAGCCTGTCCAATCATGATTGGACAGGCTTGATCTTCCTTCTACATCCCATGTTATACAAATCCTCCAATGAGGGAAAAGAACATCCGCTGATCTTTTGTGCCCTTTTTATCACTTTTTGGAGTGCCCTTTTCTCCGCCTCTGTACAACTCCTAAACCACACACAGAGGCAATAGGATAAAATGCTCTCTATAGAACTTTGATAAAAGGCAACCAACAGACTCTCTGGCAGTTGTTGTGATCTTAAAAGTCTTAAAAAATACAGTCGTTGATGAGCCTTTTTTCCTAGGGCTAAAGTATTTGCCCCCCATGTTAGATTTTGTTTCAGGGTGATACCTAGAAACTTACATTCTTCCACCTGTTCTACCAAAACACCATCGATGTACAACGGCTGGATGTCCAAACTGCTCTTCCTGTAATCCACTATGAATTCCTTCGTCTTATTTATATTAAAAATAAGATTGTTTACTTTGCACCAGAGGGGCAACTGATGAACTTCATCCGTGTATGCAGACTCATCATTATCAGAAAAGAGCCCCACCAACGTTATATCATCTGCAAACTTAATGATCTTATTACTCAGATGAATAGAGGTGCAATCAGACGTAAAAATAGTGAATAAAAGTGGACTCAATACACAGCCCTGAGGAGTGCTAGTATTGAGAATCTTCACAGAAGAGATATGTTAATTCATCCTAATCCTTTGTGAACGATGTGATAAAAAATTCAGAATCCACCTACATATAGAGTCCGGTAGCTTCAGATCTTTAAGCTTAGACATCAATCTGTGGGGTAATATTGTGTTGAAAGCAGAACTGCCATTTAGTCAACTTTATAATTATGCAAATGATTTAAATTCACACAAATAATAAGTTCAATATTTTCTAAATTTAGATATGATTTCAGAATTTCAAATGGAAACATATGTATGCAATTGTACAAAAGATTCACAGTTTCTATATAGCACAGTATATAGTTTAATAACATTATTATGAATATTTTACTGTTATTTTTAATGTGTATATGTTTAAAGTAGAAAAATATAACTCTTTTAAATTTCATTTCAAATATTTGTTGTTTGTTTCAGCTCTCCAGCACATGATTACACCTTTTTAGGTCTATCTAAAATAAAAGACAACATAAATATTAGCATTTTTGATGAATTTGTGATTGAAAAGCATGAGGTAAATTGTATATTAGAAAAAAGAATAAACTTTTAAATAAGGAATCATAAACTGATTTGTAAATATGTGTAAGAAATCAGAATCAATAGTTTTTTTTCATTTTGATTGAAGAATGAATAGAAAGTTATCATTAAGCCCAGAATATAATTGTAATATTTCTTATTATATTATCTAAGAAAAGAGAGTATTATGCATAAATTCTGTTCAGAATGCTCTACCTCATTTTGTTCCTTGATGTATTTCTTCAGCTTTGTTTGGTTAACCAACTAATTATTAATGGAGCATATTGTCTTGGCCAATATGATTCACTCCTGTCACTTCCAGTTAGATTATTTTAATATTATATATGGGACTACTCTTCACAACCATTCAGAAGCTGCAGTTGGAGATACTGTATTTTTTAAAATGCACATACACTATCTTGCATTCTCTATCTTACACATAAATACATGCATTAATCTAAATACAAAATATTAATCCAAGTTATGTATTTAACTAGGATGCCTGTCCAAATAGTTGCAGTGGTCATTCTTACATAAGAAAAAACTGGCTTGGATCAATTGTATTTCCTTTCTCTGCTCTACTTGAACAATCTAAGGTAATAAGGAACAAGAATTATGGTTTTAAACATGTCATTATAATCTCTGTAATGCAACCATCCCATCAGATGTTTACTGTGACTTTATTATATCTATTTTTAAAATGTATGTGTTCTCAGATCTGTGGAACATTTCAAATAGATATGCCATCTGTTGTACTTGGATATACTTGGAGTAAGACATATGTACCCCCTAAAGAAGAATGTTTGGGGCAGAACCTGAAAGAATATAGCTTTTTAACCATCTTTGCTACTATTGAACCTCAGTTATCTTCTGCTGAAAATAATTTAGAACTAGATACGGTAGGCATTTGTAATTATCTCATTTGATAAGTAAGATAATTTCAAAATATTTTTTCTAATTATAAAGTACAATATATAGATAGTCGTCTACTTATAACCACAATTAAACCCAGAATTACAGTCACAAGGTATTGTGGTTGTAATAGTGGTGGGATTCAAAAAAATTTATTACCGGTTCTGTGGGTGTGGTTTGGTATGCGTGGCAGGGGAAGGATATTGTAAAATCTCCAGTCAGAGGTGGTATTTGTCGAGTCTGAACTACTCAAAATTTCCACTACCATTCTCCAGAACTGGTCAGAATCTGCTGAATACCACCTCTGGGTTGTAAGTTTAAGCATGCTTGCCTGGGAAGTCATTTAACAAATGCTGTGATTGTTAAGCAAATCCGTTTTATCCAGTGGCCACTTTTTTTGCTTGAAACTGGAAGTTAATGCCAGAAAACTGATGAAAAATATTGAGATTCTGCAAACTGTAAAGTGAGTCAAGCATCCAACATTTAATTATGTGATTGTGAGCATACATATGCAGCTTTTAGGAGGGCTCATCATAACTTCAAATGGTTGTTAAGTGGTTGTAAGTTGAGGCTTAATTCTGAATATATATTTAGTTTGCAGATCATGAAGCAGAAACACTATTGCAAAGAGCATATATTTTTAAGAAAACATGGAAAGCAGTGTTTCCAAAGAGAAGGATAATGACTTCGGTTTTTAACAATCAGGGAAGGAATATTTTAGTAACTAAGTACATTAGCCCTTTGAATCCACCACAACTGTTTCTAGATATGTATCCAAAAGATCCCAATACAACTTCTGTGAGTATGATTTATTATTAAATAAAAACTGTTCTGTCCTTCATTAACATACTCGAGATCCCCGCGCTTTGATTGGCCAAAGCGCGGGGCTCTCCGATTGGTCAGGCGAGCCGCGCCGATTGGCTCGCTAAGAATCTCCCGCGATTGGTCCGTTCAGACCGCGGGAGATTCAAAGTGGTGCCATTGGCCGCGGCCGCGGCGGCGAAAGGAATAAAAGCCGCGGGCTTTTTTCCTTTCGCCAGTTCGGTTCCAGCATACCAAAAAAGAGCTTTGCACTAAGTCACCGACTCCTGGCATCATTTCGCGGACACAACACTGGCGACGAGGATGGGATCCAGACCCTGAACCGAACCACATGTCCGACGGAAGCCAGACGAACCACCGAGATGGCGAAAATCGCACCGCCCGCCCCCTTCAACCTCGCCACCGAGGACTGGGAATCGTTCTCTGACCGATTCCGCATGTACCTCGAGTGCACCGGCATGAAGGACGCCTCCGGCCCAATGAAACGCGCCGTCTTCCTGACCCACTGCGGGACCGAGGTCTTCCAGATGGCCAAAGCGCTGGCCAAGCCCGCCGATGCGACCGCGATGGACTGGGACGTCCTCGAACCCATTCTTCGGCACTACGCTCCAGAGGTACCCATCCTGATCCGGCGCAACGAGTTCTACCGGCAAGACCAGAGGTCGGGTGAGAGTTTCAGCGACTTCGTCGCCGAGCTGCAGCACCTAGGGGGGTTCTGCAAATTCGACAACCTAAACAACGCTCTGAGAGACCGAATCGTGCTCGGTTTGTGGGACCCCGCCCTCCAGAGCCGGCTGATGGCTAAAGGCGACATCAGCCTAGCAGACACCCTCACCGCAGCCGCAGCCGCCGAAGCAACCCGAACTTCCGCCAACAGCATGCGCAGACCGAACACGGGGGACCGCAGCGGAAATAACAACCCGGCGAGGTCGACCGAGTCCAAAACCGAGACAACACACCAGGGCGACTTCCACTCGGCATCCGGCACGTCCGATGACGAGGAGGACATCCATCGACTCCAGACAGGGCGCGACCCACGGAACCGGCGAGGTCGTAAGTCGAGGACCAACTGTGCTGGCTGCGGCGGCGACCACCCCAGGTCGGAATGCCGGTTTTTCGAATCAATCTGCCGGCATTGCGACAAAAAGGGACACATCACCCGTGTTTGCCGCCTGAAGAAAAACCGCAGTCCGGCACGATGGGACCAGAGCGACCGGAGGAGGGAGAGCACACCACTCCGGACCAGAGATCGCCCCTCGGACAGCCGATGGGACCGGAACGGACGATCCTCGCGAGGCGGCGACAGCCGGCGGAGAGAGGAGACCCACCAGGCGGTCACCATCGGCCACGCCATCACCAACGACGCCCGGAAGGTCCACATCGAGGTACGCATCGAGGGCCAGCCTTGCAAAATGGAGGTGGACTCCGGGTCCTACCTCTCCATGATTGCATGGCACGAGATAAAGCGGTTGGTGCCTACCCTCCAAAGGAGGAACGTAGACAGCCAGAGACTCATTGTAAAGGACTACCAGGGAAACCGCATCCCGGTAGTCGGCACCAAAAGCTTTAAGATCACTTATAAGAGGCGCACTGAACGACTCCCCCTAACGATCGTCGACCGCGACCGCCCAAGCCTACTAGGACTGCAATGGTTCGCCCCGCTCGACATCGCCCTCACGGGAGTCGACCACGTCACCGACGACGGCTGGGAGCAGCAACTAGCCCGGGAGTTCCAAGAGGTCTTCGACGGAAACCTAGGCAAGTACCGAGGGCCCCTCATATCGTTCGACCTAGACCCTAACGTCCCCCCCAAACGCCTGAAACCAAGGCGGGTGCCATTCGCACTGAAACCCAAAATAGACGAGCAAATTGATAAGCTCGTCAAACAAGGGGTCCTGCAGCCCATAGACCACGCCCGGTGGGAGACCCCCATAGTCACCCCGATCAAGCCCGATGGGTCAGTGAGGATCTGTGGGGACTATAAGGCCACCCTAAATGGCGCGCTGCAACAAAGCGCCTACCCCGTCCCAGTAGTACAACACCTACTGCACTCACTGGGAGGGGGCAAGGTTTTCGCCAAGCTCGACCTCGCCCAGGCATACCAACAGTTGCCGGTCGACGAGCAAACGGCAGAAGCGCAGACCATAGTCACCCACCGGGGAGCATTCAAATGCAACCGACTCCAATTCGGAGTCAGCGTGGCACTGGGCATATTCCAAAGCCTAATGGAGAGGCTATTGCAAGGTATCAAGGGGGTGGTACCTTATTTCGACGACGTCCTAGTGTCGGCAGCCAACCAAGCCGAACTAGAAGGTCGACTAAGTGAGGTCCTAAATAAATTTAAAGAGACGGGACTAAAAGTAAAGAGGGAAAAATGCCAGCTTTGCACGGAACGAGTGGAATTCCTGGGCTACCTCCTAGACCGGCACGGCATTCACCCCACAAGCAAAAAAATCAAGGCCATCAAAGAAGCCCCCACCCCCAAATCAAAGACTGAGCTACAGGCATTCTTGGGGTTACTGAACTTTTACAATGTTTTCCTACCCCAAAAGGTGACGGCGGCAGAGCCCTTGCATAGGCTCCTGGACAAGGCGGCGACCTGGACTTGGGGGAAACGGGAGCAAGCCGCCTTCCAAAGAACGAAGGACCTCCTCACCTCCAACGCCGTCCTCATACAATTCAACGAGACCCTACCTCTGGCCGTCATATGCGACGCATCACCCTTCGGCGTCGGCGCTGTCCTCAGCCATACCCTTCCCGACAGAAAAGAAGCGCCCATCGCGTTCTTTTCAAGGACCCTCACCAAACCGGAGCGGAACAAAAGCCAACTGGACAAAGAGGCTCTGGCTATAGTTGCCGCCATAAAACGATTCCACGAATATCTCTACGGCCGGACTTTCACCATCATAACGGACCACAAGCCGCTGCTGGGAATCCTTTCAGGGAACCGGGCCACCCCGAACATTCTGTCTCCCCGAATGACAAGGTGGTCCGAGTTCCTGGCGGCCTACAACTACGAACTCATACACAGACCGGGTAAGACGATCTCCCATGCAGACGCCTTAAGTCGCTCGCCGCTACCGGAACCCGACACCGACCCAGCACCCACGACGACCACCCTCAGCATAGAGACTCTACCCAACCTGCCCATAACCGCGTCAGACATTGCCCGAGAGACTAATAAAGACAAACGTCTGGCGCGGGTGTTGCATTGGGTGGAGAAAGGGTGGCCGGAAAGGAACAACGATGAGTCCGTCAAAACGTTCTGAAACCGCCAAACGGAACTCTCGTTGTTAAAAGGGTGCATACTATGGGGGGACAGGGTGGTCATTCCGGAAAAGCTACAGGGGAAGGTTTTGGAAATGCTACACGAGGGGCACCCTGGCATCGTGAGGACTAAAGTCCTGGCCAGAAGTTACGCTTGGTGGCCAGGGATGGACAAACAAATAGAGGCCTGGGTAGCTACGTGCCAACGATGCCAGGAAACGAGGCCCAGCCCACCCACAGCACCCGTCCTAGAGTGGGAAACCCCAAGGGGACCGTGGTCTAGAATCCATATAGACTTCGCCGGGCCCACAAAAGGACACACCTTCCTCACAACAGTTGACGCTTACTCCAACTGGCTGGAGGTAAGCAACATGAAGACGACAACCACGGAGGCCGTGATCAAAGAACTCTGCAAACTCTTTTCAACACACGGCCTCCCAGACGTCGTCGTCTCCGACAACGGGCCCCAGTTCACCTTGCTGGAATTTGAAAAATTCCTAGCGGAAAGAGGCATCCGCCACGCGCTGACAGCACCGGCGCACCTGGCGGCGAACGGTAGGGCGGAACGGATGGTCCAATTCACTAAAAAGACCATCCGGAAAATAGACCACGGGAGATCCAAGAGAAAATCAACAGACTACTCTTCACCCAACACATAACCCCGAATACCACAACCAATAAAAGCCCAGCCGAACTACTAATGGGTAGAAAGCTAAGGTCCCCACTCGACAGGTTACACCCCATGTATAACCCGGAGAGGCCCCCAGACTCAAGCACCAAACACCGAACCTTCGCAACCGGGGACCCCGTATATGCAAAAAACCTGACGGGAGACCCTCTATGGATCCCAGCCGTCATCACCCAAGCAACAGGCCCACACTCGTACCGGCTACAAACAGCAGACGGACGAGCGTGGAAACGCCACATCGACCAACTTAGGTCGAGAACTGCAACCCAACAAGCCGCCGACGCACAAACAAACGAACCCAACCCCCGCAACGCAAGCCAAGGGGGGAGGGAATACCCAGGGGACCGAAGCCAAAGAAAAATAAACCAGCAGTACTCACCGGAACGCAGCCATCACGACCCCTCGCCAGGAAGGAACAGCCAAGCCAGCTCGACCGACCCGGAAAGACCGAGCGGGAGCGGCGAAACCCGTAGCTCAACCAACCCAGAAGGCCCAGGAGGGAGCTACGGAGAAGGGACAGGCCCGATCGACCAGCCGGTTCCCACGACAGCAGCAGAAGCAGAGGAGATCCCGACCGAACCGGCCGGGATCCAGCCTACAACTGAGTTGCGCAGGTCAAGTAGGACCAGACGGAGCCCCGCCTACCTACGTGACTACGCAACGTAAGGACTGAACCAAGAGGGGAGGGGTGTTCTGTCCTTCATTAACATACTTGAGATCCCCACGCTTTGATTGGCCAAAGCGCAGGGCTCTCCGATTGGTCAGGCGAGCCGTGCCGATTGGCTCGCTAAGAATCTCCCGCGATTGGTCCATTCAGACCGCGGGAGATTCAAAATGGTGCCATTGGCCGCGGCCGCCGCGGTGAAAGGAATAAAAGCCGCGGGCTTTTTTTCTTTCGCCAGTTCGGTTCCAGCATACCAATAAAGAGCTTTGCACTAAGTCACCAACTCCTGGCATCATTTCGCGGACACAACAAAAACTTTCTGATTTCATTAAATATGGCCTTGAGTCATTTCAAATTATTATTTCTGTCTAGATTGTTCTGATGTGCCAATTAGAACTTTTTCTTTACGTTTGTTAATAAATGTAAAAAATATAATGCAATGAATAATTGATGGATATTATAATTCCAAATAAAACAAACCAGTCAGATTTCCTGATTTGATTTCCTGCTGACTTGATTTCATCTTATTTATTTTCTAGGACCTTATATCACGATTTGTATCTTTAATTCCTTGTATAGCAGATACAGTGGATGAAAATAATGATGTTGATGTGTGGATGACATCAGAGGTACTGCCAAATTTCATAGTAATACTGCTCTGCTGATTTATAAAAATTGGTTTTATTTTTATGTAATTTGCACTGATAGCCATCTGAAGTATTTATATGGAAGTTAATATGAATGCATGGTTCTTATACTTTTTCCTCTTAGGATCTCTTCCCACTTTTATAAATTATGAAGGACCCCAAAAGAGTTTCTGTTTATATAGGTTATATTTATGAATATATCATATTAAAAATTAAAACTGAGGCTGGCATATAATTTTGATTATGCCAATTGTGAATTTTGTTAATTGTAATATTATTTGTTCTATTCTGAATTTAACTCTGTTTGAGTAATCTGCTAAATTATAGGAAATCAGTTTGATTCTAGAGTGAACTAGGAAAAGAAAAAAAATATTGGGTGATATGTTACTTATGTTCTGGTGAAAGGCTTAAATGTCATGCTGCTTTATCAGTTTACAAAAACTAGTTCACTTGAATTATAAAATACCGGGAATGTGTTTTCCTGCAAAGGAGAAGATATTCTTAGAAATTGTTCTCACTTATTCTGATACGCAATAATACAAAAAGAAGTAGAAACTGACTATCTAATAAAGAACATTCTGTTTCCAGATTTGCTTCTGTCTTACTCTGAGATAAGATATATCACCAACAGCTTACTAGCTTTTCCTCTCATGTTTCATACAGTTACCACTTACTTCTATCTTGTTAGTATGCTTTTTATCCTTAAACCCCTCTTTGGATAAAGAACAAGTTCTTCAAAAGTTCTCTTTGTGTGCACTATATCTAGTACTGAGGATCAAGGAAACCCAAAAGGTTCTCAGATGAGGAAGAATCCATCGAAACCCAGAAGAGCGGGGAGAAAATAATTAGCTATGGAACCAAGTCCTCTCAATTTCAGTACATTTTCCCCATCTGACATAAAAATATTATTTCTTTCTTTTCTCTGCTGGTAAGTCTTAATAGGAGAGGGCTGACATCCCTCCCTAGAGAGGGTAGAAGTTTCTGAAATATAGCAAAGATAATCATCTGGACTTCACACATCACTATAAGGAGCATATTGAAGTTCCTCTACACCAAACCTTATTAGATTAGAAAAATTATAATTAAAAACAAAGCTTCAAGTTACTTCCTCACAGATCACCAAATATTATATTTCTAGCAATTGCTTTGCCATTCTATGAATAACTTTCTCTTGTGTCTTCTTAAATTCAGAATTATATTGTATCAAATAACCTCTAATAAAGATTTTACTTGCATTCCAAGTAAATTCTCAAATCGGTACCTTTACTTAAATTATTTTTTTTAAAAATCTTTTAATTTGTATTTGCAGTCCTCAGCAATATCATCTTTCAGGAAAAACATTTCATTTTTGTATATTTTTATATATTTATTTTTCACATTTCTATATTGCTATCTCCTTCCATATGAAAGAAGAAGAATGTTTTTTTATGAATCAGTTATTATCTGAAAAACTCTTTGATAAAATCTATTAAAATTTATGAAATTTTAACAGCCAAATAACCTGAAGGGTAAATCATATCTGTCCTTGAAAAATATTTGTGTCTTTCTGAAAAATAACTGTACTTTTTAAAATGCTATATAACTTCTCCAACAAACCTGCCATGTTAATCAGTTAATACAAATTATATGTTCAATAGACAATTAATAGACAAAGCAGCTCCATTTCTCTTTTTAATATCTTCTGAAATTAATTATTTACCCAAAGTTTTATAGGTCAAATATTTTATATCCTTTTTATTGTTATGATTCTCTTCTAGGCAGATTGCTTTAATTTTTTCAAATAATATATATTTTTTCTTTTTTGAGGAGCATTTGCTTCATTTATATTCCATGTAAAACAATTGTAATCCATAATTAGTTTTAAAAGTTAAAAAAACTCCAAATCTGTAGTACCTGTTTCAGTATCATCTTTTTCCAATTCCCACAGCAGTTATGACTGCTGTGAAATTCTTTCTATGATTTTTATTTCTGTTTTCTCCAATTCTTCTTTATAACTTTCTAAAAACATCCGTTGCCTTTTGAACAGTCAAATCTGATTCTTTGTTCTTTGAAAGTAAGCATTGCAATTTATCCATTGAAAGGGTTTTTTTCTGTTTTAATTTTTCAACCAAAAGGGAATTTCTTCTTACACAAAATTGAGTTGGGAATCTCTTTCCCATAATTGTTGGGAAACAATTATATCAGTATCATATCAGTATATTTTCAATATTGTATCCAAAAATAAAGTTGTCATAAAAGAATTTGGAGGATGAAAGAGAGGCTGTTGTTAGAATGGAATATGAGGCTTCTGTTGTGGCTATAAGGATTTTCTCAATATCCCAAAGGTGCTTTTTAAAAAGGCAACTGGACTTTGTTTTTCCTTGAAGATTTTTCACTTATCACCAAAGGTTTTCTCAATAGTGCTACTTCTTCCATAATAGGAAGAATTTTGTTAATCTCGACCCTAGATCTAAGCAAACAAAGACCTTCAATCACATTTAGTTTTGACAAGGGATAATAAATGAGTCAAGATTCAGCTTTTGTGGCTGATGCTAGTTCAGATATATCCAGTTTGTTCTGAATATGGCTTTTAGTTCAAAATCTTCATTTCTTTCTTTGTTAGATTTTTTAAAAGACATCCTTTGTAAATGGCCAGGATATAGATATTTCAAAAATAAAGCATTTAGGCCTTTACAGTCTTGCAAAGGAGACAATTTAAGCAACACTAAAATGGAACTTTTCAATAAAGACATAGTGTCATGGCTCACTGAAAATATCATGTAATATGAAAAACAATTGGCATAATGCCAGCCCCCTACCAATATAGATTTATAAATAATTTATGCACCAGTGAGGGTGCTCAGTAATAGATCAAGGAGTGCTTTGCAACCAAAAGGATAATTATACTGTAAATTTGTTCTCTCCAAAGTGTTTCCAACTTCTCTTCATGGTATTTCTGGAAAGAATTTAAAAATCGCAAAGACAATGTATATTTGTTGAAGGCCACCAAGGAGTTCTTTCATATCAAATATATGTAGGATCCTGTTCTATATTCTTCATTGTTCCTAAGAATAGAGATTATTAGAGATTATTGCATTTAGGAAAAAAAATTGGAATCAATTTATCAGATAAAGATAGTTTAGGATTAAGCACATTATATCTTCCTGGCAGCCTACAGACCAAAGATTTCCTTCCCTTTGACAGGCCTCCAGATGAATTCACATGCCAGTCTAACTTCTTTGTTATCATTTTTTTGCACATTAGATGCAATTCAAAGCCCTCTCCCTTGAGTTCTTTCCTCCATGCTTAAATTATTCACTAGTGTGTTCATAAATAATGAATTTGGGTAAATATTGGAAAGAGTAATACCAGATTGGGGGAAATACCAATCTAATACCAGATTGGGGGAAGTACTCAATATCCAATATGTTGAACAACAAGATGAAGTCAGATCCAATTCTAGAAAAAGCCTAGAATTTAAACATGAAGTATTCACAACTGATATATCAAAATTTTGTAGTAGTTCTGTCTTCCGTGCATATATTATTGTTTGTCTGCAAGCAGGGAAGTTGCTCAGAGTCACTTCATGAGTTGAATGGTATAAATAGCATTAATTTAATAAATAATAATAATAATTTACTGATTTTGTAAGTTCTGTTTTAGTAACTTCCAGGTAATGCCTGGAATGCAGGGAATTATTGCTATACTTGTTGTGAGTCTGATATGCACTCACCTTCACCCACCCCCCTTCCATACTGTATTGAAGATATCCAGAACTCATAAAAGACTATGAAACAAAATTGACAGACCTACTCCAAGACTCCACATACAAACCCATAAACATGGACCCAACCATATATCTGAAAAAAAATAACCAAGAAGAAAATCATAACCAGCCACATGAGCAAAGAGATCCAACAGACGATCATCCCAGGAGAAAAATCTTCCAGATGCCTCAAACTATATGGCCTCCCAAAAATACACAAAGAAGGCATACCTCTCAGACCCATAGTCAGCTCCAGAGGAGCACCACTACAAAACCTAGCTAAACACTTAGCAAAACAGCTACAGCCCCATGCTGAAACAGCTGCTTCACATGTACAAAACTCATACCACTTCTTGGAAATGATCAAAGATCTACACGTGGAACAAGAAGATCTGCTTGTAAGTTTCAACGTGGTTTCACTATTCACTCAAGTCCCAATAAAAGAAACTCTTGAAATCATCAAAAATAAATACCAACCAGTTAAACACCTCATGGAATTAGCAGACCACTGCTTAACCAACACATATTTCATATACAAAGGACAAAGATACAAGCAAATTGAAGGAGCCCCTATGGGATCACCACTGTCACCCGTCATTGCAAACCTGTTCATGGAAGAATTTGAATCCATGGTGGCTAATGCCACCCACAAACCCAAGCTATGCTTAAGATACATCGATGGCACATTTGTGATTTGGCCCCATGGAAAAGAAAACCTAAACAATTTCCTAACACACCTAAACAGCACACACCCCAAAATCAAGTTCACCATGGAAACGGAAACAAACAAACAACTACCATTCCTAGATGTACTAATCTACAAAAAAACAGATGGCAAACTAGGACACACCATATACCAGAAGAAAACACACACCAACTGCTACCTCAATGCGCCCAATCCCACCACCACCCAGCACAGATGAACTCCGTGGCCAAAACACTAATCGCCAGAACCAAACGCCTGGCAGACAAGACACACATAAAGACTGAACTATGCACCCGGACAGCCAATGGCTTCCACAAAAGCAAAATCACTGGCTTGATCCACAAAAACACACTGAGACATAATGGAGACCTAGAAGATGAACAGACCTAGGGAACAGCTGTCCTGCCCTACATAAGAAGTACTACAGACAAAATCAGTAAGAAACTACACAGGCATCACATCAAGACTGCCTTCAAAACAGACAGAAAAATAACAGCCATCCTAAGAAACACCAAAGATAAAATTGACCTGGAAAACCAAGGCATATATGAAGTCCCCTGTGCATCATGCCCTGCCACATACATTGGACAGACCAATAGAAGAATAAGTACCCGCCTGGATGAACACAAAAATGCAATAAAAAAGCTGGAACACACTTCCTCACTAGTCCAACACATGAAAGCCACAGGTCATAGCATCAACTTCAATGGCACCAAAACCCTAGCCACTATAGAAAACCCCAGCTACAGAATCATCAGAGAAGCCATAGAGATTGAAAAAAGACCTGAAAGCATGAATAGAAGAGATGACTCCACCAGACTGTCAATTATCTGGAAGCCTGTACTCACAAACAAAAAATCTCCACACCACAAGCCAGGCAAACACCTGGGCACAAACAGATCCCCCCTGATACCTCCAGCTCAAACACACCCCAACCAGGCACCCAGATGAAACCTAGCTTCCTAACTAATGATAGCTGTCCATTTACTTGGAGCCAAGCCGCACTAAAAGCCTCCAATACAGGAACACAATGTTGCCAGCCAATCAAGACAAAAAAAACCACTACAAAATAGACAGAAGATATTAGAAACACCAATCAAGCAGAACACAGCAATTTCCAAGACCAATAAACGCAGACCAAGACTCCCAACCAATCAGGATGAAGAAAAAACCATTCTGGCACAGCAGTGGGCTAGCCCCAAATTTAAAACTGAAATGGCTGTGAAAGTCTGACTCACAGACGAACACAATACAGAAGCCTGATGATGGCAGATGAGATTCTGCCGATACGTTGCTACAACTTTAAAAGCACAACTATAATGACATGGGAAAATACCCGAACAAAGCTGAACACCACACCATGTGTGTGTGTGTAATCAGAGTGTAAAAACTACCATTGGAGAGATATTTGCCTTTTTGCATCATTGATCAATTTAGCCATTGTGTGCATAATAGGCCCATCACCCACCTCCCACCTATAATTAGCTCTATTGTTTTTACTTCAGACATGTTAATCGATGGAGGCTTAATTCATATTGCTTCCTCCCCTGTCATGCCCCACTTGGGCTGCTCATCTCCAAGAAATGGTGCTGAGCTGTCAGCTGTTGTTTTGAAGGCATTCTCTTTGGCCCCCTCCTTCACACCAATGGACCTCCACCTCACAGGCACATTTGATATATCAGCCAGATCCATTTGTTGTTTTGCCCGTGATCTTGTATTCAGCCCGGCTTCCTCATGGACAATTCCTCATTGTCCATGTCTATTATGGCTTGAGGCAGCTCTGCCGGGCTTTTGTATATTTGGCCCAGACTGGCTATGCCATTATTTTTGAATAATGTATGGCTACCTGAAATACCTTGCTGCTTCTATTCTTCATGATAACAATACTCTGCTATTGATAATGACATTACATTGTTATTATGTATGAAGATAAACTTACATTAAAAAACTATCTTTTTTTTTCTAGCATTGCATCGAATTGGGTGTTGGTAATAAAGAAGAGCATGCAGTGCTTCTGTGTAATTATCTTCTGTACATTGGGAAAAAAGCCTGGGTATTGTTAGGAACATCTGTGTTAGAAGTAAGAGCAAAATAATTTTTGAATTAACAAAATAATTAAAACTGTGCTTTTCAGATATTCTAAACTACACAATGAGTGAAATTGTAAAGCAGATTGAGATTCTTATATAAAGAAAAGCATTAGCACCTATGTTAAATCAAGCAACTTAAGCTATTTTAAAGATGCTTTCATGGGTTTCCATTCAAACCAAATGATCTGATCTGAAAACTGAATTGGTCTTGATGTCACAGTATTCATTAGCATTCATTAGCATATGTGAATATGCAGTGCTTCTAGCTCAGGGATAGTGCATAAAGCCAAAATGGAAAATAATTAATTAACTTCCACAATGGAAGAATGATTAGAACAGGGGTGTCAAACTCATGTTATCACATGATGTATCAGAATTTCCTCCCCTTAGTTAAACCAGGTGTGGGCGTGGCCAGTGCATGAAGCATCCGGTCCACAGGCTGGGAGTTTGACAGCCCTGGATTAGAGCAATTGATGGAACAAGTGGAGTTCTCTAAATTAACCACTTTAATAAAAGAGAAGAGTACATCCAACTTTGTTTCTATCTGGAAACTGGTTAAGGATTTTATGCTTGAGATGGAGGAAAATTAAACTTTGACTTTGGGATTTGCTTCTTACTTCATTGAAGTATTTTCAAATTATAGATATAGTGCTGTGCATTGGGGTAAGCCTCTGTGACTTCCCCGAACCGCTGCCCACCTAGCGGTTCAAAAGCATGCAAATACAAGTAGATAAACAGCGAACACTTTAGTGGGAAGGTAACAGTGTTCTGTATGCTTCGGTATATATTATATAGTCATGATGGCCACATATCTACTGAAATGTTGTCGGACAATGCTGTCTCGGCTAAGAAATGGAGATGAGCACCCCCTCCTAGAATTGGATATGGCTGGACAGGTGAAACCTCTACCTTTCTTTAATATTCAACACTGAGCAAGTAAAATGAGTGTAAAATAGGTCATAGAAATATAGCACCTGTAAAAAGTGTGTACAGTGAATAGAATTAAAACTAAATGACATTCACTCAGCATTGGGCCATGTGAACATCATTTTCTGTCATTAGCATGATTGAGCTTTAGACAAGTTTTCTTTGTTATAGAAATGACTAGAAGTGTATACAGATTATGCAAAGTAAAAAGTTGAGACTATAATATAGTGATGTTCTTTCTACTCAGTAGTGGGCTGCTCAGGGTTCACAGGGGTTTGGGAGAGCTCCTAGATAAGATTCTGTGCAATTTGAAGAACCCCCATATCCCACTCCTGGCTGCCCCCCCGCCCCCTCAGGAGTCCCCATGTGGCTGCAAGTAAGTGCAGGGCGCGTGCAGAGGCTCAGGGAGGGCGAACAACAGGCCTTCTGGAAGTTTGGGAAGGCTGGAAATGGGACCGATCCAGCTTCTAGAGAGCCTTCGGAGCCCGGGAAGGCCGTTTTCGCCCTCCTGGAGGGTCGAGGAAAACCTTCAGAGCCTGGGCAAGGCAAAAAGCCCCCCACCATGGTATAGGAAGCTGAACTAGGCCAAGCCCACCCCTGATTCTACTGTGCTCAAAAGTTAAGGCTTTTTCCTTTTTTCCTATTTATCTTACACTTCCTTATTTCCCCTTTTCTCCCTTCCCATTTCCTACTATTTTTATTTGTATTTTATATTCTAATGTTTAATAATATTATACTATAATAAAAAAGAAATAGTGCATAGAAATGTTATACTGGAAACAGTTACATAGAAAAAAAAATACATTTGGCAAGTTGAATAACAATTACATATTTGCTGCAGCTTTAAAAAATAATGTGCCCAAAATAGTTGGTGGAAAAATTATTTGCATGCATATTGTACCAAAACAATTTCAATTTACACTGATTTGCACATCCAGTGGATTTTTTTATTTAATTTCAGATTTAAGAAAACTCCATTATAGATATTAAGGATTTATTTCAGAACAAGTTATTTCATATGCATCCTATTTCAACAGCAAAGAGAAATAGTTATATACAATAATCTTGAAATAGAATGGCCAAAAATGGGAAACTAGAAATGAAACTGTGCTATGATAGTTTGTTGTGTGTTGGAATTAATATTTGGAGAGCTACAGGTGTTCCTGTTTCTACCTTGCATATGTCAGTGTTCTTATTCTAAAATTTAAATCAGATATTTACATTAATGTATGTAAGGATTTTTTTTCAAAAGAATGCTACATGAATAATTTATTAAGTAGAAAATATAATTAAATATAACATTGTTTATTTTGTATTTGGAACGAATAAACATTTTGCTAACAGGGGAAAGTAGCTTATGTTGCAACACAAGAAAATGGAGAATATTTTCTGTGGAATCCCCTGAGTGGCCACTGCTATAAGCAGTTTGATGCATTTTGCCCCCTACAGAGTGTTGATTGCTTAATCAGTTGGGAAAATGTAAGTATTTATAATAAGATGGGTTGATAATGTATATATAATCCTAATTTATCCAAGTGATTATAGTATTATAATTAATGTGATGGGGGAGGGGAACAGATGAGTTATATTAAACATTTCTTATATCTCTGTAATTTTAAAAAATCTAATGTAAGACTACTATCCCATCGTTTCTAATTAAAAAAAATTCTTGGACAGCTCTCTCCATTCAACCTCCAAACACGTTCAGTTGTTTTTATGATCTCTTGCTTTAGCTGGAAAAGTTTTACTTCTCTAAGCTTTTAGCAAGTGTGAAGATTTGTAGCTCAAGTAATTGTTTGTTTTTTCTGGTTGTCACCAAAAATAATTAAATTTAGAAAATGTCAGACATAAGATAAAAGCTTTCTGTATTTTGCAATCTTAAAAACTTTGTGCACTATGAAGGAATGTATATATATAAAGTACATCGAATGTGCAGTACATATAGCGAAAATCTGAGAGTCAGAAAACCATTTTTCTATCACATCATTGGCTAAGGAGATCCAGCCTTCTACTGTTAGAAGTCAGTTTTGGTTACATTGAATAAATATTATAAATTAAATTCTTCCAAAACATGACAAATTTGTAAATTGTCAAACCTCCTCAATTAATATTACTGCAAACAAAAATTGCTGAAACAAAATTTAAATGAGAAAATAGGGAGGAAAATCACTTTCTTGTATGTCCTATAAAATGTGGGTTCTACAGTTACTTTTATTCAAAAGAAATAGATTGAACAAGAAGCACACATTTTAATTATCTATTTTATATGACATTTATTTTAATGTCTCAGCATAAGAAACTCATGGAGGACTCAAAAATAAACAATACTTGTGTACTTGGAAAGAATTAGTAATATGCTTGAGCAAATAAAAACTATTTTCTAATATAGCTAAAATTTGAAAGCTATTCTTTTTTTAAAACATATTTCTCTTTCTGAATATGATGCTATTAAACTGAAATAATTTTTCCCTATTTTATTTCTATATATTTTGCTGATATTAGTCAAATGTATATGTTTAAGTTATAAATTACATTTATGTGCAAGGAAAATATTGAATGAGATGACATCAAGAGTTTTGTATCTTGTAGTGAATTTATATAAATTCACTATATAAGTGAAACATAGTATAATGAATATAAATTAAGGTAGGAGAAATAAGAAATCTATTTTTTAGACTTCTAGTAAAGATACGAACTCACAACTTTCTTGATACTTAATTTCTTACAAATTAAAAATGTGTCACATCAAAAATGTTATAATATTTTAAAATCATGATTTTTTTTAGATTGAGTTAGATTTATAAAAATATATAGTATATAAATATAAATATATTTTGTAAATCATTTTTAAAATAACATTTTTATAGGTCTGGTTTAACATTCAACAAAACAATTCACCAATGTGCACCAGTTTTGACATTTCAAAGGAAAGCTTTTGGAAACAATTACTTCCATACAATTTCCAGAATTCAAAAACACAAACAGTGCAGGTAAGAACCATTTTAGTATCTACAAATTATAATTCGCAATTGAATTTTTACATTTGAGGTGTGTATGAAAGAATACTTTCTTTAAAAAAGGAATGTCTGTGCAAAGAGATAGATAGAAGGAATGTAGACTAAGAAATTAGTATTATGATATTGCTAGCCACTCCAATTCCGGATAAGATTAGATAAATTTGTTTAACATTTAATGAAATATTCCATCTTTATCTACCCTAACAGTAATGTTCTCTCTATAACTTTGTGTATCACACTGTTGCTTCTAGAAATGCAAATGGCAGGTATGGCCAACAGTATGTGGGTTTTTTAAGCACCTTAAAAACACATTTAGCAGAGATTTTGGACAATATGCATTCTTGACAAGAGAAACTTAGATATAGATAATCAGAGTTGGAAGGGAGTTGTAGGTCATCTAGTCCAACCCCCCACCCAAGTGGGAGAGCCTACACCATTTCTGACAAATGGCAGTCCAATCTCTTCTTGAAAGTCTCAACTGATGGTTATAGTAAAACAAGTGCTGGGACCAGAATAGATTTTCTGATTTGGGAAAGGTTTTCTTACCAGTTTTACTGCCTCCATTGCTTATTTATCTATATTCTTAGGCAGATATGAACAGTTCTGTTGCTTATCTTCTGTGAGATACCTACTCCTACACCCAGAAAGTGCTCTAATATTAAAATAGGTTTTATTTATTTGTTGGTGAAAGGTGTAAAGTTACAAGCTGAAAATGGGAAAGTGTCAAGGAACCCAGGAACAAAATGCAAAACCAATAGTCTGTGAAATAAACTCTTATTATTTCATACCAGTTCCATTGGAAATGAAGTATATGTGAGATGAGTTAAGGGACATGTCCATCAGATGATATTTATGTGAGTTGCAATCAGGCTTGAGAAACCATCTTGCTCTCCAACTCATGCTAGTTCTCAGCTGCAATGGGAGAACTGTTTCTACCTTCCTTCCTTGATTCTGTTTGAGAAAAGGCTTTGCTCCTAGCAGCAACTCTTCAAACTGCAACTGCAGTTTATTATGTATTATGTTACATTATTGACTCAAAAAAACCTCTGGCTGATAGGAGGATTTAATAGTAGTAGCCCAGAAAATCTATTTTCCATATCCCTCAAATACTGTCTGATCAGTGGAGAAGATACAACTGATTATCACTTCTGAGAGAGAGACTGGAATGAAATGAATGGAATGTTACCATGTTTTTCACAAAATAAGGCCGGGACTTAATTTTTTTTGACCCCCCCGAAAAAACAGCTAGGCTGTCTTTTCAGGGGTGACTTAATTCCCCCCCTTGCATCTTTGGGTGGGCAGGCAGCGACGGCTTGGATGTTGACCTTGGTGTTGGTGGGGCACTTCGTATCGGAAGACCTTCCACCACCGTTGCTTTCCCTTCTCCCCATGCTGCCGTGGCATTTAGAGCAACGCCGTGGTATTTGGCGCAGCCACACACGGCCAGCCAGGACTCCTCCCTGCAACCGGAGCCCGGCGGAGACACTCGGTTTCAGGTGCTCCTGTCGCCCCCTTTCCTTCACCTTCGAAGGCAAAGCCAATTCTTTTAAAAACGACTCCCTACTACCGGTATGACAAAGCCTCCTCTGCCCGAGAGGGCAGCCCAACCCCACATGGGGAGGCGAATCTCCCAGGGCCGCAGCACAGGATCAGCCCACCCTGGGAGAAGCGCCCAGCTGCCATCCCTGCCTGGTTCCGGGCAGAGCGTGAAGAGCTTCGCCTGGGTCACCCAGCACAGCTGACAAGTGGGCTCTCCTGCCCGGTGGCAGAACTCTCGCCAAGGCAGCGAATCCCTCCCCACCAGGCCCTCCGCTCATCCCGCCAGGGCCGTGCCAGAGCCGTGCGGGCTCATCAGACCCAGGAAAGCGAGCCGCGGGTACACACCTGCCTGCCAAGCAAAAGAGCTGGGCCGACCCGAGCTTGGCTTCCTTCCCAAGTCCCTCCAGCCTGAACCTGAAGGGGCCACTGGGAGAGGCCGCCCAAGGCAGTGATAGCGCCCACCTGTCCGTGGATAGGGAGGCAAGGCAATGGCCTGCGCCGTGTCCTCTGAGCTGAGCCCCGCTGAGTGAGCGCCTCTGCCCGATGCCCGTGCCGCTGCCACATTTGGAGCTCCTGGTGCATTTGGAGATGTGTGGGGATGGGGATGGGCTGGGCAAGGGGTGGAAAGTACGGGAGGCTTGGGGCTCTCTCTGCCGGACCCACCGGCCAGGGAAGCAGCTCTGCCATCACCTTGCCTCCCTGTCTGCGGACGGCTGGGTGCTATCACTGCCTCAGGCAGCCTCTCCCGGTGGCCCCTTTGGGTTTGGGCTGGAGGGACTTGGGAAGGAAGCTACACTCGGGATATCAAGGTAAAGAGATATCAAGGTAAAAGGTATATGAAGATTTAGTAGTGGTCAGCATAAAACAGTAGTTGTGAAAGTTTCAAGTAATTGGACAAGTATGCATCTGTGATATTACCAAATAGTAAGAAAAGCATCTTCCAAATATAAGTTTTTCAGAATTGACAAAACATGTCTTTAGAAGATCTGCAAAATCCTTGTTAGCTTGCATTTGAATGTTCCATAGTTGTACAATTGCTTTTTAATTTATTTTTATTTATTTATTTTGTCAAACAATTATTAGATAACAGGTATAAGTATAAACATGGTTATAAATACATGAAATGGATACGAATAAGAAAAAAAAGAAACAATAGGACAGGGACGGTAGGCACGTTTTGGTGCGTTTATGCATGCTCCCAACAGACCTCTTAGGAAAGGGGTGAGGTCAATAGTAGACAGTCTAAGGTTAAAGTTTTTGGGGTTTGGGGAAGAAACCAGAGTCAGGTAGAGTATTCCAGACATTCAATCAAGTTTGGTGTGGTTTACCTTGAGTTTGTATCTCTTGTGTGCTTTTGTGTTGTTATGGTTGAAGCTGAAGTATTCATTGACAGGTAGGACATTGCAATATATGATTTTGTATACTATACTTAGATCGAATTGAAGGTGGCGTAGTTCTAGGTTGTCTAGGTCTAAAATTTCAAGTCTGGTGACATAAGGTATTCTGCTACGAGTAGAGGAGTGGAGGATTCTTCCCCTGAAAAATTTCTGGACTTTCTCAATTGTATTAATATCAGATATGTAATGCAGGGTCCAGACTGATGAGCTGTATTCAATTTTTTGTTTCAGCCAGAACAAATATTTTATGTTGCAACGGATGGAAGTTTGGTAGATGAGTTACAAAATAGGTAATTACTTTAATTAATAACATTTTATAAAGTTGAGGGACTCAGTGCCAAACTACATATTATTTTGATCATTTTAAAAAATGTTTTGGGACCAATTGCTTCTAGGGTTGGACTCCGCTTATTTTACTTTAGGTAAAGTGTCAGATTATGTATTTATTCTTGCAAACAATGTCAACTGTACTGACACTCTTTCATTATGTTAAAAAATCTTAGAATCATCCAAAACAGTCTCTAATATAATAATGATCTGGGAGTTTTTTTATGCTGCTAATGCACCAAATTATGAAAATAATAAATGTTTTAATTGAATATACAACCATTTTGCAATTTTAGGTAATCCCAAAATCATTAACAATAATAAAATTTAAAAATCTAAAAACTTCATTGGCAATAAATTGATTTAATACATTAATCATCTCCTTGATTTCCTCTCTAAAAGTTTACCTGAAATTTTAAAGCTGACATTATCTTAATGGTGCTTTTAAAATAATTATTTATGCCATTTTCAGCTTAGGTAAAATATTTATATGCTTCAATTAATTGAATAACTTCATAAATTATCAAATTGTGTAAAATCAATATATTTTATATAAAAATGTATAATAATTAAGATGTAATACAAAAATATAAAAACAATTTGTAATCAGCTTCACCCTACTTTTTAAAAATGTCTTTCATATAATAATTTCTTTACTTTAACCTAACCTTAACCCTAACCTTCTCCATAATTATATAAGAAATATGTGCACCTGTTCATTTGTTTTGGCTCGAACATCACATCTATCAATGGACTTTTTTGCAAATGTCTTTCCTGTTGCTAAAGTGGAGAATCTTTTTGCGACTTTGGATAGGTTGAGTACACTAGAGTTGGGCAGCCAATACATTGATAGATAGATAGATAGATAGATAGATAGATAGATAGATAGATAGATAGATAGATAGATAGACAGACAGACAGATATTTTAAAATCCATTATACTCTGACTCTCATGTTTTCAATTCATTTGCCAATTCTGTTCAGGTATGTCTAACCTTAGCAACTTTAAGACCTGGGGACTTCAACTCCCAGAATTCTCCATCCAGCATTTCTGGCTAAAGAATTCTGGGAATCGAAGTGCATAAGTCTTAAAGTTGCCAAGGTTGGACATTCCTGTAGGTTTTCTAGATCTGTTTATCGTGTGGGAACACTTATGCTTGCCACAAAACTAGGGGAAGATGGAAAAGTCATCATGCTGCTATAAAAGTGATTTAAAAAGTAAGGTGATCTTCTTCCTATTGCAAATTCCAAAAGGAATCCATACTTTCTTAGATTGCACTTTTCATCCCTAACATTCCTCAAGCTTCATGAATAAGATGGTTAACAAAAAAGTGAAGGCACTTAAAAATAATAACCAGTCTTTAAAGGCACTTCCCATAACATTAAATCTATTTCTCTGAAATCGTGAAGGCTATGTCTCCTCATATGCGCATTTTAGTGCATTATAGTTGCTTACCATCTTCCAATACTGATTTCTTTCTGCTTTCTATCTGTTGATTAGAAAAAAAAACTTTTAATTTCTATCCTTTTTTCTTTATTCATTGCAGTAGCAACAATGCTTTTTTAGAAACAAAGTATACAGTATTAGCAATATTTCCTTTTCAGTATTTTTCCCCATTCAGTGTGTTTCACTGTCCCAGTTTGTTCTGTAGCTGTTTTAGCTTTGTAATTTTTCTTAACAAAATTAACACCCTTCCCAAGTTGTATACTGTGCTCAAAACATCATTACATCAAGAAATGGAAACAGAATAGTTTAAAAGTTTCATGATCATAAAAACTCTTCACACAAAACAGTACTTCAGTTTTTTTATCAAGTGGATAAATTAACAATATAGTAACTATAATAATAATAAACATCGTCTTTTTTAAAAAAAACAGAATTGAAAGAACATTAAAAAATAAAATAATGGAGTGGCGATCTCATCTTCCAACTCGGTGGCATCGACAGTGTACTAGTGTTTTAAGACAAATTCTTCCTAAGCTTGAGCTGAGAAGTGGACATATAACCAAAGAAAAAGAAGAAAGTTATTTGGAAGCTTTTCAAGAGCATTACTGGGTTAGTTTTGTTACTGTTACTGAACATTTGGGGAGAGGGCATCTGCCAAACAGCATTTCACAAAATATGAAGGGCTACCCTTGGAAAAAATTTTTGCTTTATACACAAGGAAGCATATTTTGCTTGCACATAATAAGTAGAATTTGGATCCTGATTGTTAGTGGTCAGTCATTAACAAAAATTGATTACTAACTGAGCTCAGAGATTCTGAGTTGGGGGAATGAGACCAAAGAAACAGAAGATGTAGGAGGTAAAGCCAGATACCAAATTGCTATATAAGATAAACCAGAACAGTAAGACAAGGATAAGACAGAGCCATAAAAATTATAATTATCCATACAAAGTCCTTGGGTAGGTGCCATCATAACCCTTTTTTATTGAGAAAGCCAAGGATAAACTTCAGACTATTCCTTAGAGCTTTTTGTTGCCCCCAAAAGTAGCAATATGAACACTGGTTAATCATTACAAGACATGGCACAACTTAATACAAAAGTATGGTTCCTGTGTTTGACAATATTCTCTATCTATCCCTGTATGAATAGTAGTAGCAGAAAGCATGGACTTATAGATGTAGAATAAATATGCTGGTTTAATCCTACACAATTTTCAAATTCATCTCCCTTTCAGGCCATTAAAAGAGTAACCTAATGTACATAATTGTCACTATGTGTTCTTTTCTTCTATCATCAACTCCCCATACTATTTTCTTTGTCCCTGGAGGATTTGCTCTGGGTATGATATCAACTCTTTTAGAAAAAAATGTGGCATAAACTTACTCTTATCTAATGGTTAATTAATTAATGGTTTCCACTTAGGTGGAAACTTGCATATGCTGCTAGTGTTTGATAAAAGAGTCATAAATACATAATTTGTTTCACTCTGTACAGTTTTGTAAGAAGCTGCTTTCTTTTCAACTATGTCTTAGTTATTTACTATTATTTCAGGTGATGCCAGTTGTCTCAAATTCAGCTGCTTGAAAACAACTGTTACTTTCCACAGTTTTTAAATCATAAGAAATTGGTATGGCTGCCTCCTTATTAAGCCATCCAACTATCTTCCAGATACTCCCAGCAACATAAGGGAAATCAATTATCATTCCTATTTTCAAATAGTATTAAAAATGTAATTGTTCCTTGAAACACTCATAAAGGAAGACGTTTCCCTAAAAGAGAGAACAGTGTAATTTTGCATTAATAAGTTACTTCATAGGAAGTAGGATCCCTTTTCATTCTATCTGATACTTCCTTCAGCTGACTAGTTATACTATACAAACAAAAGTTAACACAATTATGTTTCTGAAATAGTGAGGTTATAAAACGATTAGCCAGTCACTTCTCCAATCTTTTCTCAGCCCTGTTCTCCTTAGGAGTCATCCAACTGCCTTGTTAGGAGATTGATATAGTTGCCAGCCTCCTATTGCATCTAACTACTCTATTAGGGCAGACAGGTGCTTTGATGATTAGTCTCAGAGGTCTTCTTGCTCCATGGATATAAAATTTTATTTTTCCTTGCAAAGTAGTATTACACTGTGAAATAACATTATATGATCAGTATCATAGCTTATACCATTTTTTCCATGATGCTCAACTACATTAAACGTTCTACTTTCATATAACTGCTGTGACAGCAAACAGTCTTTGCCATGATACCAAGAATTTCAGATTCATCTGCAGTTTCAGAGTGTGAGCTGGTACAATAAATGCTATTATTTAGTTCTAATAGCAATGCGTTTGTTTGTTTCATTAGTGTTGGTTCCAACACACTAATGTGAGCTTGGTCATGCAATAATTCAATGCTCTTCACTGTATCTTCTTTGCCACACTCTCTAGCCTTATCTACTCTGCATTCTGAAGTCTCCAAACTTCTGAAGAAGCATGTAACCAAACCAAGTCTGTTCCACATGAATTCTATTCTGAGTATTTCCTTTGAGAAGACAAAGGGTTGAGGCCAATACTGCATTTTAAGGCATTTGTGTTAGGGATTTTAATGAAAGGATTTTCCTTATGTGTTATTCACCATCAATGCTTCTTTGACAAGAAGAGAGAGCTGTTTAGACCAGTCATTTCAGCATGGATGCATTTAGTCTTTACCTATGCCTATCCATCATACCAGCTATTCTAGTTAACACTTGCAATGTTAAAAATGCTGCATTCCCTCAATCACTCTGTTCAGCACAAAATACTATTTGCAGATAGTCATCTCAAAGCTGCTTTTTCAAAAGGTAACTGGACTGTGTTTTCCTTGAGGAAGAAGAAAATGTTTCACTTCTCATCCAAGAAGCTTAAGCAGTTCTGATGGGAGGGCATCAGAACTGATGACATTTCTTGGATGAGAAGCGAAATGTTTTCTTTTCCTTCCTCAAGGAAAAATGGTCCAGTTGCCTTTGAAACAGCTCCTCTGAGACAACAATGACCTGGATGACTGAAAATCTCCACAGATATTTGCAAGTAGCTTCTGAGTATTTTTTTAATACAGTATATTGATCAAATGATAGCAAATTCCACACATCTTATTATTTAGTTCTAGAATTAGTGCATGCATCCACCATCTCTAAATGCCTATGAGCATCTGTTTCTCAGACACAGGGGAGGTAACTGCTCTTAGCAATTTAGTCATGAATGTAAACTCCAGAGTTGGTCATAATCTTCACAGAATGGAATAACACTATCAACCTATTTGATACAAAAAATGTAAATGTTGCAAATTAAGCTGAATTTGGGAATCCTTAAGAGGATCTATTTCTTCTACCCTGGATCACTTGCCTCTCAGTAATTTTCTGCTCACCTGGTGATTCCACATACTTGCCCTCAATATTTTTTCATGCATTCTAATCATCCCATGATGCAGACAACTCTGGTTCTTGGCCATCGTTTGGGTTTCCAACTCTTGTACCAGGAAACATTCTTCATCCTATCTTATCATCTTCTATTTCATTGATTGATACCTGCCTTGGGAATCAGGAATTAAAAGATATTCTGAAACTAGCAGAAAAACAATTGACCTGCTACTTCTGCAAAGCCAAATGGTCTACTTACTCCTGATTTATTTCCAGTTGGGGTTGCACTTGATTATGTTAACCCGTCAAACAATCTTTTGTGTGTGATAATATTCTTTTTTTATATACTGTTCTTTTACAAACATTTGAACAAGACAGAGAAATTAATAGATTTTAAATAAGATACACAAGTTAAACACTCATGGTACTGAAGAAAGACAGTGAATAATGTCCTGTTCTCAGGCTCTAGGACTTTGATGACTTTACACTTTCCTGTAATTTTTGCACCAATCTGCTATATCTTTCATCCCTTTCCAATTCTTACATGAGTTATAGACAAAGTTCATTAAGACTTGTCAGATCTCATTCTTATAACCCTCTACTGTCCAGGATAGATAAGGTTCCCAGCTTCTACAACTTTCAAGCATTATTGGAGGGTTCTGATTTTAGCAGGCCTCATCACAAAGAGACAAGATGCTTTCACCAGTTCTTTGATTTCTTTCAGATATGGAGTTAAAAAGGATCCCAAATAGCTGGTGACAGGTGTGGTACAGAGGGTTCAGTGAGCCCTCTTGTTTGCTCTTTACCCTGCATTCATCCAGTGTTGTTTGAGCTTTTTAACAGCTGCCAGGCATTTCAAGCAGTGGGGAAGGGGACTCTCTCAAAAGCTCCAGGTTTCTGACCCTACAAAGTAGTTGATCTCTAAGATTAGAGCTTCCTTCCTCCCTTCACCTGATCCTTCACACAGCCCATGTGATCGATCTACACCCTGGAAAAATTAGAAAGTGAAGGGGCTTGAAAGGTTATAAGAAACATGTACAAAATACTGCAAAAGCTGTATTAGAATACTGAAAAAGTGTCCAAATTTGCATCTCCTATATTAGCTATTATTTTGAATCTGAAGCAAATGTTTGGCTATGTTTACTAGCTTGGCTATGTCTCAAATACTTTATTGCAACAAGATTATTTTTAAACTATTTTTAAATAACTATTTTTAAAATATTGAAAATGGTAATCTTTAATTTAAAAATTATATCTAGAACAATTGTTTTATATGTCATCTTGGTTTGTACTATTTGGATTTAAAGTACTGTTTAATGCAGATGTGTAATATATGTTTGTTTTAAACATGTATTTAAACTTTTTTTTTTTTGTAGGTTACAGGATTTCCTTTACAGATGCCATACCTAGATATCCCATCAATAATTGAGGCAGTTTATCAGACAGGAATTCATTCTTCAGAAATTCCCTATACAGAATTTGCTCTTGCTATATATATTCATCCTTATCCAAATAAGATTTTATCTGTTTGGATCTACTTAGTATCTTTGGTTTGTCATCAGTAAGTAGCAGTAACTGACAAACCTCTTTAGAAATTACGCAGTGCATCTGTGAAATTGGTATTTGTGTTTCTGAATTGTTGTTGTAGACAAGAAACTAGTCAAAAAACATTGTTTTTTTAAAAAAAACACTATTTGTTGTTTGATTCTTTCATTTAAAGTATTAGATTTATTTTAATGTTGTTTCTGTGAATAAAGACAAATCTAATAAAATTTATTTGGAGTTTAAACATCTAAAACTTTTCTGTGTCTTTTTGTAAATTCTTTTTGTAAAACATCGATGTAGTGATTTGGGGAACAGTCTACAAAAATTTTACCATTACTGTATTCTAGGATAATTTTTACTTCTTGTTCTATAGCCCCGAATTTCCTCATGCCAGTCACCCAACTATTGACTGGACCCAACTCTGCTTAACTTCTGGATCCTATAGGACAGTACAAATGCCTTCACAAACTTTCATTCATTGATTTAAACTGGCTTGTTACACAATTCTGGGCAACAAAGATCAAATCATAAACAATAACACACAAACTATAAAACTATAAAAACTGAAAACCACCACATCTGTGGCATCACACATATCTACCATACAAAAATAATCTGTATATGCACTCAGCTACCTATAGGGGCCATTGCTTGGAATAAAAGCCATTTTTAAATATCTTATGAAAGGTCATTAGGGTTAGGATCATCAGGATCTTGGCTATGGAAATATGACGTAACCTAAGGTTTATCTTTGTAAGAATAAAAGAAAATCTTTTGTACCTTCATATTTAATTTTGTAAATATTTTTCATATACATATTGCTTTCTTATAATAAGCTGTACAAAATAATGGTTAAAGGATACATCAGGAATGTCCCAAATTTGACATTCGCTTTTTTGTGTGTGGTTCTTTAATCACCATTTAAGGCTTACTATGCCATCTGGATGCAAAATAGCAATTTTAGATTTCCAAAAAGCCAAACATTTTTAATCAATGACAACATTTCTTTACAAGTCCCAGTTTCAGGAATGTGATTTTAGGTTTGATGACACAGTAAGTCATAAAGTTTGATTACAGAGGCATACTACATTGGCTCTGGGAACACAGTATGGCTCTGTAAAATGTTCAATAACAGGTTTTTCAGCTTAAGCTTTATACTATTAAAATAGATACATCATATAAAAGGGATATCACATGTAGTGATTCATGAAATATGCATAACACAATTGATAGTTGTATGTCAAGGTGTTCTTATTATATTAGTGGAGATCAGAGTGCAAATGGAAGGAGTTGGTATCTGGCTGTATTTTCATTAAATATTTTCCCTGGTACTGTAGTGTACTTAATCTAACAGTAATTTCAGCACCCATTGTCTTATTCAAATGCAGTGCTAAGCGGGTTTCATGTTTAATAAATTATAAATGATCACTAAGTTCATGAATATTCCTTTTCCTTATTTATTTTTAATATATTTATTAAATTTATTTGCTGCCCATTTCATACTGAAATGGATCTGGACAGTTTATGTTTAAATTCAAAGTCAATTTATTGTACACACTCACACCATGGGCAAACTATGGATAATCTAAGCTTAGTTTTATAATGTAATTTGGTTCATTTTCCCAAATTACATTATTACAGTTAAGACCCAAGATATAATGTTACATCCTTTCAACTAAAAATGGAAACAAAGTTTTTGAACACTTCCGCTGTGTAGCTCTAAGGAAGTGAAAGCTTAGAATTTACACACAATATATCCAAACTAGAAGAATTTACATACAATATATCCAAATTAGATAATACCATGAATGACACAGGCAAGAGCCACTTGCTTGAGATAGTTGGTTTAGAAATAAGAAAGCTATTTCTGTTTAGATGTCTGCATTTGTTTTCATAATACTGCAGAATTATATTTAATGCCAAGGAATTTTGAAATATAAAAATAAGTCAACTAATCATTGTTCATTGACCATTTTTCATTATAGAAAAAAGCAGCTAACAATCACTTTCAAGACGATTCAATTATTTATATTTTTGAACCCTTCCCAAAAAGTTAATAAATGATATAAAATTGGCAAAGTCACCTGTAATTTTTGCATCAACCAACAATATTTTGATTATGGTTTCTTAAGAATTTCAAGAATGCTTCATGATACTGCTTGGACCGCCCATTCAAAGCATGATTTATTTCTTAATGTGTCAAGAATTTATTTTTCTGAAAGATCTAATATTGCACATGTGCCTGGGCCACTGCAGAAAAAGTGCCCTTTTTTTTGTGAAGAGCATCTTGGCGCTGCTAAGAATTGTGATTACTATAATCAATTATAATTCATAAAAAGAAAAAAAGTGTAACAAACTCAGGTATGGCCATCTAGTAACATGTATAACCAAGAAGTTCAGTTCACATAAGTGGAGCATTTAATATAGGGCTAGAAGATACCTTGGAGGTCTTCCACTCAATCCCCTGCCCAATTTAGATATTTTAAAAATACCATTTGTGTAGTTTTTAAACAGAGTGCTGTGGTGCCCTAGAGGTGGAGCTGTCACCTCACAATCAGGAGTCTGATTTTGATCCTAGATAGAGGCAGATTTTTCTCTGGGCACAATGAGAATATATCTGCTAAAAAAACCTCCACATTGGCAACAGGAGGGGCATCCGGCCATTAAACACTCTGCTAGTTCCATTCAGAAGCCCAGATTCCACCCCGAAAGGGATCATGGGGTCGTTAAAACATAATTTATGTAGTTATTAAATCAGTATACCTAAATGGAGGCCGCCAAGTAGGGTGCATTAATTGTAAAGTTTGATTGGCCACCAGTTGGTGGTTAAAATATCATCCTTGTTTCTAGGTTTTTAATCCCAAGTGAACATTACTGAACATACTTCTTAGAGCTAATGCAAATCCTTTGAAAGTGGTGTCTTGAACATTGCTGGAGCAAAGATGCACATAATTTTCATACATGACTGATTCCTTTTTAGATATGTACTATTCTGTGCTTGCATTTATCTATAGCAGATTTGATTTAGAATTAAATTAAATTCTAAGCTGGAATGCACCAACTAGGGAACTGATTTTTGAAGACGAGGCATCATACTGTTTTTTGTCGTGTAATGTTATCTGTGCCCAACGCAATATAGACTTTGCTCAAAAAGAGGGATGGGTTTTCTATGACTTCTTGCATGTAATTGTGCAAATAGTATTGCCTAATATAATTAAAATAATCATTTTTTTCCATATTCTAGCAGAATGTATATATGGATTCAGTATTGTTCACAGTTGTAATTATTTTCCATTCTGTCTTTCTGTTGTCTTTTCCAGACAAGGTTAGTAATGAAGTACAAGAGTTCAGATTTTTAATAAAAATTAAAAATACTTTTCCTGTTTTCTTTCATATCTGTTGTATTACACTCAAAAATAAACTTGGAATGTATTGCAATATCACTAATTCAAAGCACACACACAAGTTACGCAAAACTAACTTTATTTTTTAAAAGAGTGCATGGCACTCATTTTTTTTCTTTCAATATGTAGGGTTTTTTTTTGATGACACACATTTTAATTCCTGCAGTAGCAATTACAGCAGTGTGTCAGTTCAGTTGAGGTTGACCAAATACGTATAAGAAAATAGGAAATGTTGCACAGTGCATATTCTATTGCCAATATTAATCTATAACAACAAACTCAAAAGGCTAAATAATAAATTAAAAAAGTAGTAAGCCACAAATCTATGAACTTGTAGTGGATCCATTTTTAGTAAGAATTTCTAATTACTTAAATATCTTAAATAAGATCATTTGTCTTAGGTGAGTTTTGCTGGTTTGACTAGACAAATTAACTCTTTCCCACAATTCCAGTGTTAATTATTAACTAATGTTTTGAGTGTAAAGGCCTGCAAGAAAATTTTTAGATGTATTGGATGTCTACTCTGCTGTCTCATTTATGGAGGACTGACACTGAAGGACACGTAAGAATTCCAGGAACAATGAGTTGTTTTTCAAGTCATGAATCTCCACAAAATTGTACATTCAACATAGTATTGAGGTAGTTAAAAGTATGGAGAGCTGTAAGCACAGTATTGCAATTTGAGATAAGTATCATTCCTTTTCGGATGTATTTTGCAGTCCTTCATCCCCACATAAAGTGAAATCATGAGAAATGACATCATGTAAGAAGATACCTCAGACACTCAATTCTGTTACCTAATCAATTTTTCCCCGCTCAGACATGCAAACACAGTAATAAAAAAATATCCTAAGGAAAGAAGTGGCATTCCCCAGTATATAAAATGTTTTCAGAAAGCTTTACTTCTTCCCCTCAAAATTCCCCATTTTTATAAGGAGACACACAAAACACATTATGGCATAAAATAATTACTAATACAGAGGATAGCTTCTCCTCCAAATTAAAGAATATTTTCTCTTAGCACTGTCAGCTCACAGAGAGAGCCACTTTAAGGCCATTCTTCCTTTAAATGAGAACTATTTAGGATGATCTTTTTCACTAGGGAAGGTCTATCTTCAGGTTCTCCTTCCATTTATCACCTCCATTCTCAGTCATCTCTAAATACCTAGATCGCACACCACTGGCAACAAATATATCAAATTAGTCACTCCTTAATCTTACATGCTAGATAGAAGGTTCTCAAAATTTGTTTACTGCCCATTAATTCAAATAATTCTGGTTCAGATAAGGACAGACTCTAAGGACTTAAAGACACTTCTGATGATCATATGTAGCACCCTTATTATGACTTAGCTCACATTATAAAAATACCTGAATTGCAGCTGATGTGGCCAAAGAAATAGAACTATGGAAATACAGTTGTGCTGTAAGAGTCTGAGAACTTCCATTTCTCATTTTGCTCTCTGGCCAATATAAATAAGGCTTTATTTCTTGTAAGCATTTCAATTGTACCTTGAAGCCAGAAATCAATACAATGAAAAAAAAATACCAAAAACTTTTTGGACACAAATAATTGGTGGCATAAAGTAGAGTAAATTGCAAACAAAACTCCATTTGTATGGTTATAGTACTGGCTTCATTTAAATACAACCTACCTATTTTTCCCTGCCTTATTGCAAAGCACATTTAGGTGAAGGGAGTACTTAGATAAGCATCTCAACTCCCTTTGGTATTTTACTAATACAATTACCCTGAGGAACAGAACCCGAGCTAACCATTTAAATGATATATATCCTGCATCACAGTAACTTTTGATTATTCCCTGAGTTGACATGATAATTTATCTCTACATAGCTTCAGTGAAGACAAGAATACTTGAAGTAGAAGATTGAAAAACATTAATCCAAGGCCACTGAAATACAAGTTCTCATCCATGGGCATGTCAAAGAATTGAGCTACTGAGCTTATTAGATGAAAAGGGCCTCTTCTCTCTTCTCTCACTGGCCTCTCCATCTTCTGGAAAGCAATGGCACTTAGTGGACTTTCACGGTTCAGTATCTTACTCAATACTGCACAGAGCTAAGTAGAAGCAGCAGTGTCGTCAACATCACGCATAATCTTTCATCTTTTCAGGAAGACAAAACCTGCAGACAGGACAGGTGTCTCTCAACACGTTTTCAAAGATATGTTTTAAGTTCAGCCTGTAGAACTACAGTGTGGCAGAAATATTTCTCCCATCTTTTCCCATTATTCTGAAAGTAGGCATGTTCTTGTACTTGCAAGCTTCTGCAACTGAGCTACCTTTGGGAGGAAAAACACGTTGTCCTCTTTCAGCCATTTCCCAGGTTTTAGAAGGACCTCAAATTGTCCTCTTATTATTTATGTAACACTGGTCACACAGAGAGTTCTGCTGTAGTCATCACCTCTCAAAGCATGGAGTAATACAAGGGTAACGTCCAGCAATCTGATAGGTTCGATTGTAGGAGACATTTAAACACGGCTTCACCTCTATAGGGACGGCTAGTGACATTCCAGAAGTCTGCATATGACTTTGAGCCTGAACACCACCTTGTAAACCAGCTGGGCAAGTCTGCATTGGGTAGGTTGAGTTATGACTGCTTGACATAATTGGCTGACAGTTTTGTTGCGGTGCTGTTTGAAGATATGGTAGAGGAGTCTGATGTGCTTGAATATAATGGGGTATGTGCTGCTGTGTGGATTGACTGATTGTTTGAAATAAAGTGTTATGGGGTGATTGAGAACTATGTTGTCCTTTTTGCTTGTTGGCTTCTTTTACATCATTATCATGGGCCCTAGAATATTAAAATTAAAAGGATTATTTTCTGTTTAACTACACTGGATGAAATCTACAGTTCATCCAAACCCATGTACAAGGAGATGATTATTTTTTCATTTATGCTTGATGGGAATGGGCCAATAGTTTTTCTTGATTCAATGTAAGCATTTCTGCTAGAAATAAAAGAAATAAAACCCCATCCATCCATCCATCCAAATAAATAAAATCTTTATAAAACCTTACTAAGACCACGCCTAGAATGCCGCATCCAGTTTTGGTCACATTACAAAAAAAGATGTTGAGACTTTGGAAAAAGTGCAGAGAATAGCAACTAAAATGATTAAAGGCCTGGAAACTAAAATATATGAAGAATGGTTTCAGGATTTGGGTATGGCTGGTCTAGAGAAAAGAAGGAATGGGGTGACATGACAGCAATATTCCAGTATTTGAGCAGCGGCCGCAAAAAGAGAAGGTCAACTTATTCTCTAAAGCACCAGAAGGCAAGACAAGAAACAATTGATGGAAACTAATTAGGAGAGAAGCAACCTGGAATTAAGGAGAAACTTCCTAACAGTGAAAACAATTAATCAGTGGAGCAGCTTGCCTTCAGAAATTGTGGGTACTCCATCACTGGAGGCTTTTAAGAAGCTGGACAACCATTTCTCTGAAATGGTATAGGGCAGTGGTGGCTAACCTTTTTGGGCTCCTGTGCCAAAAATTGTGTGCATGCTTGCACGCTTGTGCTCATGTGTCAGCACCCAGAAGGCAATCCGCCCTCACCCCTACACATGCACACACAATCCCACCCACCCCCAGCAGCCCCCTTACCTGCACTGTGCCTCACAGCTGATTTTTTGCCAATTTGAGGCCTTTTTGGACCTCCCAAAGGCTTGAGGAAGGGTTCTTCAGACTTCTACAAGCTCTGTAAGGCAAAATCTACAAAAAGTTCCGTCACTTTGTTTTTCTGAGAAAACCGGAAGTGACAAAACAGGGCTAGATTTCGGCCTACAAAGCTTGTAGAAGGCTGCAGAAGCCTTCCTCAAGCTTTTTGGAGGCTGAAAAAGGCCTCAAACCGGCCAAAAATCAACTGTGAGGTGCGCACATGCACAGTGAGGTAGGTTTGCCTACAGCTCGCGTGCCGGCACAAATGGCTCTGTGTGTCACCTGTGGCACACGTGCCATAGGTTTGCCATCATGGGTATAGGGTCTCCTGCTTGGGCAGGGGGTTGGACTAGAAGACATCCAAGATTCTAGTTTGTGCTGTGCTGTACTATGCTGTTCTACTCTACTCTACTCTACCCAATTCATCTAGGAAAAACATGTACACCACTATTTGCTGGAGTATTGTGGGCATTGAACTTCACACATCTTTAAATGGGTATGGTTGGGAAACACTGAAAGAAGAAATAACACAACCCCAAATGAAAAAGAAGGAAGGTCTGCTTAGATCCTACAAATCAGTTAAATCTATTGGGTGAACAGTTATTCCTAAGTAAGGGCTGACCTTCAAAGGCTTCCATACTTGGCAGTTATCAGCTCAGGCTGGCATCTGAACCTCCTGCCCACTCTTTTGTTTTCAACAGCATCTTTATTTTCACCTCCATACGTAAGAGGACGTTCATCACAGATAATTGTGATATGTTAAAATAATAGTCAACCCTGAAGCAAACCTGGTTGAGGCCATCTTTGAGGCTTCAGGGTTACCTCAAGGAAGAAGGGAGAGGGAAATAGCTAGCCAGTAGTTTGTAGCCAAAACAAAAAGTGTTCCTATGGGAACCAAGGACATTCCAACAGGTGGCTGGGGAGAGGAGTGAAGTAACCAAGCAACCGCCTAGCACCTCGATTGGACAATGTGACTGATGACCTGGGGGGAAGGGGGACCTTTTAATTTGTAATGAGGTGAAAAACGTGGGGATCTTCAGAGTCGGTTTTTACCAGTTGTGCCAATATCAAGTATCCAATAAATCGCTCCTTGAGGAATCTACCTGCCTTGGAGTTCTGCTTTCTATGGGTGCATTACTTGGAATACTGACAAAAACTTTCTTATGGGTGAATATCACATTATGCAAGCATTTGATTTCATTTGGGACTAAAGCAGTAGCGTCTTTAAGGGTATGTTGTTGTTGTTGTTGTTTAAAGCCAAAATGGCAGACCCAACACTCTGATTGTAGCTCTGCCCATTTTTTATGGGCAATTGTCCATTTGGGCCTCCTCTCTCGGCCTCCTTTTGCACATCTGCAGAAATCTCTGGATGAGAGGGGCAGTTAGAGAAATGTGTCTTAACGGGTAGATGTAGGCAATAAGAATGTATTCAAGACTGAAATGCAACAGCATCAAGAGCTTGTCATCACACTCAGCTTTCCAACTTGGAAACTTAATAGCAATTTCTACAGATATTTAACAGATAGTCCTCAACTTATGATGACAATTGAGCCCCAAATTTCCATTGCTAAGCCAGACAATGATGCCCCAATTTACATTTTTCTTACCACAGGTTAAGTGAATCTAGCGTTCCCGCTGAACTTTGTTGGTCGGGAGGTCAAAAAAAGGGAATCACACGATCTCAGGACACTTCAATTTCCATAACTACATTCCAGTTGCCAAGCATCCTAATTTAGATCATGTGACCATGGGGATGCTGCAACGGTTGTAAGCGAGAAAAACGAGTGCAAGTCACTTTCAGTGCCGTTTTAACTTTGAATAGCAACAGCAGATTAACAGATTAAAGTGCTGGAAGGGACTTTGGAAGTCATCTAGTCCAACCTCCTACTCAAACAGGAGACCCTACACCATTTCTGACAGATGGCAATTCAATCTCTTCTTGAAAGCTTCCAGAGATGAAGCTCCCACAACTTCTGAAGGCAATAGTACTTAGACTTATATGTTGCTTCAAAGTGCTTTACAGCCATTTTTAAGTGGTTTACAGAGTCAGCCTATTGTCCCCAACAATCTGGGTCTTCATTTTACCAACCTCGGAAAGATAGAAAGCTGAGCTAACCTTGAGCCAGTGAGACTCAAACTGCTGAACTGCAGGCAGCCGGCAGGCAGCAGAAGGAACCTGGAGTACTGCACCACCACAGCTCATTAATGGTAATTAACCGTAGCTTCCCCATTGTAAATCGAGGACTGCCTGTACTACCCTATTAAGTGAGGAAACACTTACACCAATAGTCGTTCAATGCACGGCAACAGAAAGTCCCAGGAATATGCTGTCAGGCGATGGAGTCGTGGCGGCCATGTTGGAGAAAGACGCAAGATAATCCTTGAGGAAGCCACGCATGCAGCAGCCACAAAAGAAGGGGCATAATTTAAAAAGGCATGATCTGGAGAGACAGAGGATTATGGTTAAGTCACACCCAGGCATCCCCCCCCCTCCTCTAGCAGCTAAGTAACCATGGGGAGTTTGAACAAAGCCATTAAAAATGCACCTTGCAGGGATACTTCCAGAAAGTAGTCGGCATATTTGGCCATGTAGAGTTTGGTCTTTTCCAAGCAAACCATCGGCCATCCATCATGGAGGTCTGACTCGTGAACGGCGATCGAGAGATAGTAGTCTATGAAGTGAGCAGCTGTGGGCAGGCAGAGGTTCCACTGGAAAGTCTCTAGCAAGAGCAGCTCCATGTGCAGCAAATTCTGCTTGGTTAGGACTAGGCTCATGTTGGTCATACACCCCAAGCTGTTCAGCTGTTCAAGCTTAGGCACACTGTCTTCCTTGTCTTCAAATTTACCTGAGGGACATGAAATGAGTGAAACACTATTCAGAACACAAGGAAGGATTAATATAAAAAAATTCTGCATGTTGTGAAAGGAGATTTCTGAAGGAGGTTCAGGTACTATAGATAGGAGCCTTCAACCTTGGCAACTTTAAGACTGTCTTAAAGTTGCCAAGGTTAGAGACCTCTGGTATAGATAATCCTCAACTTACAACCATTTGTTTAGGGATCGGTGAAAATTACAATGGCACTGAAAAATATGATATACGAATGTTCCTTGTACTTACGACCACCGCAGCATCCCCACTCTCACAGGATCAAAATTCAAACAAGCAAAGTTAGTGGGAAAAGCCAGAGCTGCTTAACAGGATTATAAAACTGGACAGGACTTAACAACCCTTTGTTTAGCAATGGAAATTCTTGTCCCCGTTGTGGTAGGACGTTGGACAACTAACTCTAGTTAGTTGTTAAACCCGACATTGCTTTTGGTTAAAAAGTACACTTTGATTGCACAGCTGGCCTCCTTTTGCTCTAATGCACTCTTATCATCTCTAATGACAGATCTAGGATGCCAGATTGGCAG
Source organism: Hydrophis major (assembly GCA_033807585.1). Taxonomy (NCBI): domain Eukaryota; kingdom Metazoa; phylum Chordata; class Lepidosauria; order Squamata; family Elapidae; genus Hydrophis; species Hydrophis major. The sequence continues at coordinate 83,684,990 of CM066331.1, read as the reverse complement.
CAGCATTTCAAATCATTTTCTCATTCAAGGCTGCAGGGATCTTTAAATGATCAGATCTGGTTTGTCAGAGCTCCTCATTACGGGGGAAGCAATTCCTTCTTTAAAATGTCTACGGAAATTCGATGTCAATCAGATCCCAAAGGGGCTTTCTTTCAAGAGGCAACTGGACTTCCTTTTTCTTTAAAGACGTTTCACTTCTCATCCAAGTTTCTTCAGCTCTGAGCTTCAGACATCCCCCTTTTCACTAGGCTAAATGATATATTGGGAAAAAATGGTTTTGATCTTCATATTTTCAAGCCTAAAACAAAACAGTTTTCCAATTTATTCTGTTATTGGGACAGGTGTGAATTTTTGAAACCTTCAACAGTTTACAAGGGCCACTGGACTTATTGTGAAATCAATGTTTGAACCAGGCAATTGGTGATTCAGAAACAGGTGCAGAATGGAAGAATCACACACTGTCATGGGGCTAATTGACTGGATCTACCCAACAAGCCAAGACAGGGCTTAATAAATCTTGCTTTGTTGACTGTCCACAACCGGTTGAATTCATATGTAAAGCTAAGCTGCGAGGCATGCTCTTCAAAGTACAATAGACAGAGTTAAGTCAAAACAAAGCAGCGTATACACCTTTCCATCACTTTCTAGGTCAATCCACTTTTCTGTGATATCTAGGACTGCACTTCAAAAGTGGATGATGGCTGGGGCCCATTATTTTGAGGAGCTGTGTCAGGAGTTTTAAGAGCTAAAACGGGCACCTGAACTTTATCACTCCTTAAACCTCTGGGACTCAAAAATACATTATTTTTGATGGCAATTATTTTGAAGGATACAAGAGATGCTGGAGTGGGGGCCTCCTTCAACCCATGAGCTGCTTGATTTGCGCCCTTAGCTTAGCTTTTTTGCTGTTTTACATTTTCTCCAATCCTTCAATATCTTGCACCTTTCTGTGTGGGGCAGGCACACAGCCCTCCCAAGCTCCATTTTCACTGGCAGAGGGCTGCAGGAGCTCGTGGCAGCCGAAAGTGGAATTCAGGAGCCCGTTTTCACTGGCAGAGTGCTTGGGCCAACCCAGGCCCCCCTGACAGGAGTGACATCAAGCTGGCCACAACACACCTGGTACCTCCAAGGTAAAACACGACCCTGAAGTAGACCTCAATGAAATTGAGTTTGACAGCCCTGTTGTAATGGATCGGAAGAAGAGAAGATACCATTCGTGTGTGAGAGAAAGACGTTCCCCATTCAGGCAGCATCACATATCGTTTTCAAAAAGTACAAATTAAAGTTTGTTGTGACATAGGACGTGTAAATATTGCATCTAAAATGACAGAATCTATTTCTCTTTTTTTCAGAAAGCAGCTTAGCAAATAAAAAAAACTTGGGTTTTTGCAATCCATGATGGGTCTGAGGATGGCCGGTTTAGTATTGAATTCCCAACCATTTTTGCAATTCAACTATTTGGTTTCTAGTCTGGGTAAAGCAATGTCAACCTGTTGAGCTTCTTGCTTTGAACTTACTTGCTAAAAGCAAGCAGGAAAGAGCAACCACGTGCAGCTGTTGAATGGAGATGTCATAACGGTCCATAAAGAGGTCCAACAGGTAAACGGCAAGATGTCGGGCAGCAGGACAGAGACGAAACCGGTTGCTCACAATGGCAATCAGGTCTGCAAAATACCTTCTCAGATTTAACTGGGGAGACTGGCCTTTGTAAGAGGGTAACTTCAGCTCCTAAGGAGAGAGAAACAGCGTTTAAAAGCAGCTGCTGCTGTAGAGAAATTGGCACAGAGAATAATTACATCCAAATTACATTTGTTTCGTTCATTCAATTTGCATAGTTGCCCATCTTACATAAGTGACACTGGCGTCTCACGTCCATTAAAAACTTCAAAAGAAATAGCGCAATAGAAAAACAGAGGAAACAAAACATATACAACCATGTCGAAAACCATAAAATATATTCCACAACTACGCTGTGAAAACATTCACAGCATTCAGCATAACCAACAAACAGGCTTTATACCACAACAGATCCCTGAGCATATTTTAGATTATTTTGAAATTTGGGTTCCTAAGAATCAGTGTTTAATATCCCTTATATTTTAAAAAAGGACACAAAGCGTTTTAGAATTTGCATTACAGCTATTCCTTTAATCTTACGAACAACAGGTGCAGCCCAGACATTAAATCCACAAAATAGTTGGAAAAAAAAAATTGCAGGAAGAAAAGAATCTTGTGGCATTCATCTTTGGGATAGTTGTTATTGTTGCTCACAGTTGAGTTTCCCTTAACTATTGTTATTATCACACAATCAATAACCATGTGGGATAGGCAACTGACATGTTTGTTCTAGGCATCAGCACTTCCATCTTGGAGCTGAGAAGAGGATGAAGGCACTAAGTACAGGGCAATCATATCAGCATACCTCAGTTCCCCAGTGAGCTATACCAAAATGGTGAAATGTAAAATGGCATTGAATCATTCTGTATCAGTGGTGTCAAACTTGCGACACTCAGGCTGAATGCATCACACATTGGCCATGACCACCCCATTCTAGCAGAGGGGGGGAAAGTCACAATACATCATATAACAACGTGACAATGCGAATTTGACACCCCTGTTCTATATGATTTGAACCAAGACACTCTAACCCAAGGGGAAAATTCCTTGCATAAAGCATACAGTTATGGTAAACTGAAGACGACAATGCTAGCAGCGTACTAAATTTGAAATATTGTCTGAACAAATGGCCAATAGTTGTATTGAAGCTAAGATCTTGACAGTTTTGCCTTTTGGTATTTTATATTTTTCTGAAATTTAATGAAGTTTTGGAAGTTTCAGTCCCTGAGGGAAAAAAAAAGTTACAAAAAATTTATTATCCTGAAAATGAGAACTGAAACATTCATTGAATCCTGGGAAGCCAGATAATATTCAAAGAGGGCCAAACAAATGACACTGATTAACTGGGATACAAGGAGAGTTGGCAATAGTGAGTTAAAGGACAATCAGTTTTGCAAGATGTCGTTATTATAGTGTATCTCAATTAACTATAGTCTCAGTTTTGCTGTGGAGTTGATATTCTGGTTTGGCAGGGCTGCCAACCTTGAGTGATAGTTCGGAGTGAGACACTGCGAGGGAGCGGAGCGACCGAGGGGGGGATGGTGTGGAAGGGGGGTGTCCCCCCTTCCACGGTAGGGAGCTTTGACAATTTTACATTTTAAATGGTGCAATCTGATGCATACTTTAGTCATGATTTGGACATATACATACATACATACATGCAAGCAGCACCAATGTACTTGAACCGGATTTGTAAGATATTAATAATGCAGTTCACTGACCATGAATAATTGAAGTTCCTGACTTGTAACTGCAGTATTCTACCTCAACTGACTTTATTAGCTTAGTGATGTACTATAGACCACTATAGGATGAATTCAATGTGCAACAAAAAGACAAAAACCCGAAACAACTACAGAGATAATGCAAATACATCAATGGGTATTCTTCTTTCTGTATCAAATACCATACTACATGCCAATATCAAATGCTATAGTCTCAGTCTTTAATTATATACTAACTTGTTGACTGAAATAGAGGTTCATAATTTCAGACATGTATAAACTAAACATTTAATCAAATAATGAGTGCTTCATATAAATATACATATTGTTAACTGTAAAACTCATCTACTGTATTCTGAAGCTTGAGCACAGTGAGGAAACAGTATATTATTTATTGGGTAAGTTTAGATTCTGAACTTAATGGTCTTACTGCTCTTTGGATGGTAAATTGTGTTAAGATTAGAATATGTTCTAGTTGAGTCAGGGCTATCCCAATTTGGGGCTGAGAAGCCTACTGGCATCAAAAAAAGTCCTTATTGAGTCCTTATCTAAGGGTTTGAAAATATGATAATAATGTAGTACAGTCCTGTCGATCTGGTGCATGGAGACCTAGGATTTAAACTCAAAGGAGAAAGAGGAAAAAGTGATTCCTTCATCCACTGCCAGAGATGTAATCCTGTCAGTCCTCCAACCTTTCTATTAAGTATTTTGCAAAAAAGCTGCCCAGCCCCTTTATAGATCAGCCTGGCGCGCTTCTCGCCTTGCTGGTTTGGGAAGACTCTTTTGGATCAGCTAAAAGAGAGCATAAGGCGTGTAAAGGGGTGGTAATAATAATTATAATAATAATAAAATTTAAAATAATAATAATTTTATTCAGAGTTGTGTTGGATCTCTTTTTTTGGGGGGGGGGGGTTGTCCCATTCTTTCTTGGTGTTCTTTCTGTCCTTTTTGCTTTTTTAAATGGTCTTTCTCCCCTGGGTCAGAAATCCAGCCAGAGAAAATAAAGAAACATCACCAAAGATTTAAACACCAAAGGGTTAAATGGAAGCCACTCCGTTGGCTTTGCTTACCATTGTTATTACTGGCCGAGGCTGTAAAGAGGCTTTGCCAGCCCCCTCGTGTCCTTCTTTGGAAAGCCTAGGGCAGCTGGCTTGTCCCAGAGGACATTGCAGAGAGGGAGAGGGCGGGGCAAAGTGGCTGCGAGCGCCCCGGGCGGCGAAGAAGCCTCCTGCTCTTCGCTTTCCTGAAGCGATAATGATCGGCATCGTGACAGTTACGGGATGCCGGCAGAAGGATTAAGGCGGGAAAAGAAGCGCGGTGGGGTGGCTGGGCAGGGTGGGGTGGCTGGGCAGGGCGGGGCGGCGCTGGGAGCTCATCCTTCTCCTAAGCTAAGGGGAATATTCGGAATATAATCAGAGAATGTAGGGATATTTTTGTACATTCCATGATTTTGGGGGTTTAGCGTGAGATTTTGTTTATCAGAGTGAGACAGTCAAAATTGATTGAATTGCGTGAGTCTCACGCTGATTGCGTGAGAGTTGGCAGCCCTGGTTTGGTCTACCTAGTGGGCCTGACAATCATCAGTTGTCTTTGATGTCTCTCATTTGCTGTATAAATTTGCTTTTGCTTACATAAAGCAAATTCATCTCTTTTTCATCAATGCTGAACCTGTGAGCTTGGATGATACAACCTCATGGCTAATAATCTATTTTAATTTATGACAGAATCAAATACTGACGGTGAATATACTGAGAAACACATTTTCCAACTTTAAAATATATATTTTTTAAAAAAATTCTTGAAAGAAAAAGCAAATTGCTTAAAATGTCTCCCTTTGCCGGCTAATATTCCAACTGGGGAAGATAATATTGATACTAGCCCTTCCAAAAGCCAATCAGAGCTATCAGGAAACGAAAGAAGTCTGCTATGATGTGTGGACTTTAAAATGTGTGGCATGGCTGTCTGGGGAATTCTGGGAGTTGACGTCTGTGTATCTTAACGTTGCCAAGATTGAGAAATATTGCTACAGAAGAAAAAGACAGAAGGCAGATTAATCTTCTGATAGCTAATTTTCCATCCCATAATTCTAAATTCACCCATTTCACCAAGTCATACTATTACAATGGTCAGACTGACAAAGAATGCTAGTAAGAAATCTATTCAAAGATCAGAGGAGCTGAGCTCACCCACCTAACTCAAAAAAAAATAATAATAATCATACTGCAGCTTAATAGAACACATCAATATTAGTAAAATTGGCAATAGTGAACGTTTCCTTTCTCCATCACCATCACAAACAACCTTAAAGTTCAGTTTTATTCTTTACTGTAGTTCTTGGGTATAAGCCAACTTACATCTTCTGTTAATGATTCTAAAACATAAACAATTTCTTAGATACTAGCTGGATATTTGTGCTTCGCTACGAAACTATGTGATTGGGCTTACTTTTGGGGGAGGAAAATAAGGAGGGAAATTCTGCCTCTGCCTACAAGCATTCATCAGTATTCATTTGGGTAGCGTCGTGTCAGTGTGAGAGAGTTGAGGGCTGTTTGGAAACTGTATTTGCTATGTGACCAAGGAGGAAACAGCAAGGAGCCTGGGCATGGCTTAGCTCAACTGTTCGGTGCTAAAGCTGCTTGCTACCATCAAACTAAAACTGAAACTCTTCTCTTCTGCTTGTGTTTTGCATTTGGAACAGATTTCTTTTCAAGTAGGGAGGAGGAATAGAACTCCTTAGCATCAGAGCGTGTTAATAGTAATATACAAAATACTAATCCTCTGATGGTCATTTTGAAAAATCTTTTCTTAGTGAGCACCTAAAAGCCAAGAAAAACATACATGCCAAATTTCAAGTTTGTCGGCTTTACAGTTCTGGAGACTTTGTGATGATGCGTGAGTGGAATTTCTCTCTCTCTCTCACACACATACACACACATATATATATATATATATACACACATATACATACATTATACATATATAATATATAATATATATAATACACACACACACACACATATACATACATATATATGTTTTCTTAAGTTTTTGCCGGTATCTATATGTATGCTATTCAGCTTTGTTCGGGTATTTTCCCACATCATTATAGTTGTACTTTTAAAGTTGTTTCGGCAGAAAATTGACCTGGAAAACCAAGGCATATATGAAGTCCCCTGCGCATCATGCCCTGCCACATACATCGGACAGACCAATAGAAGAATAAGTACCCACCTGGATGAACACAAAAATGCAATAAAAAAGCTGGAACACACTTCCTCACTAGTCCAATACCTGAAAGCCACAGGTCATAGCATTGACTTCAATGGCACCAAAACCCTAGCCACTATAGAAAACCCCAGCCTCAGAATTATTAGAGAAGCCATAGAGATTGAAAAAAGACCTGAAAGCATGAACAGAAGAGATGATTCCACCAGACTGTCAATCATTTGGAAGACTGCACTCACAAACAAAAAAATCTCCACACCACAAGCCAGGCAAACACCTGGGCACAAACAGATCTCCCCTGATACCTCCAGCTCAAACACACCCCAGTGTCTAGCTTCCTAATAAATGATAGCCGTCCATTTACTCAGAGCCAAGCTGCACTAAAAGCCTCCAATACAGGAACACAATGTTGCCAGCCAATCAAGACCAAAAAAAAAAAAAAAAGCTACAAAACAGACAGAAGATATTAGAAACACCAATCAAGCAGAACACAGTAAACTTCAAGACCAATAAACACAGATCAAGACTCCCAACCAATCAGGATGAAGAAAAAACCATTCTGGCACAGCAAATGGCTAGCACCAAATTTAAAACAGAAACGGCTGTGAAAGGCTGACTCACAGACGAACACAATACAGAAGCCTGATGGCAGATGAGATTCTGCCGAAACGTTGCTACAACTTTAAAAGCACAACTATGACGTGGGAAAATACCCGAACAAAGCTGAATACCACACACACACACACATATACATATACACACACACATACATACACAAAATAGAGGAAGAAGAAGAAAGAAGAGGAAGAGGAAGAAGAAAGGGGTTTTAGTCTATTCGATGTTGTTAGACAGTCCACTGAATGCCTTTCTGCTGTCATATTTATTCACACTATTTCCCTGCAATGAAAAAAGTCACATACTTAAGTTCCACTTTACAATTGGCAAAACTGGATGGAGCAGTTTAACATGAATCACAGTAGCAGTAATTTAAACAGTGAACTTTCTCTGAGTGTTGCTTGACTTGAAGGCAATTCATACTTCAGAGGCATCTACATCTGTTAGACGGAAAGTATTCTGGGAGTACCAATAACCAAGGCCATTAGGCATCACATTATCAGTGGATCATTAACCCAGGAAAGACCCAAGATGGACACTGGGTATTGCTATAATTGCAATAAGCCAAAGGAAGATTCTGGGCGCTCAGTATATTTAGCTGCTGATGTCATTAATAAGAGATTGAGCTATTTTGCATCTTTTATTTTTGTTGTTTTTCTACTATAAAGACAGACAGAAAAAAATGCTGAGCAAACAAGGTAGAATTGTAAAAGGAGAATAGCACTGTGGGGTCCTTGGAGCTTTCTGACTTTGCTTTTTTTGGCAAACATTTCATTACCAAACTAGGTAACATCATCAATGTACCAAGGTTTGCATAGTTGAATCCTGAGGCACAAATATTCTCTTCTAATGTTTTCTGGATTCCTGGTACAATTCCATGAAAGAAACTTAATGAAAACCCCTTGTAACTTCATTTCATTGGGAATCACCTGATATGCACTTGTGACCATCAAGCTGAAACCACTCATGGGTTAAACAATGTTCATCTGAAAAACAAGCCCGGCTTTTGGATTTGTTAGGCATAATTGCACCAAAACCCATTCGTTGTAGTTTGCAAACCATACTGCTAATATTTTACAAGAACCTCAGCAACAGCGACTATTTTATTCAATCAACTGAAATTAATAACTGCTCTGATATAACTGACTGATTCAAAATGGTCAATCAGTGTCATGGATCCAAAGGGGAAAAAAAAGATAAGAAAATAAACAAAAGATAACTCTATAAAGAAATTAGAACATTCCACCTGCTCAAATAATCCTATCAAATTAACAAACAACAATATACAATGGTGGAACTAAATTTCTCAGGTCAGAGTTGTACATCAAATTATCTTGACTGAGGTACAGTGAGATCAACCAAACCTTCCAACTGATGGAAAAGCAGATCACGTCACAAATAACTTTTGCTAAAAAATTTAGAAATATACATTCATTTAATTTAAATAGAACTGACATTTACATTGTTTCTATATCATGATTTGATTGGTAAGGGAATTAACTTGATTTTCTGGGTTCAATAACTTACTGTATCTTAAAGTCACTACATAGACTGGGTTTGGACAACATGGTGGGTAGTTAGGTTTATGATACAAACACAGCCAAGGAGATGGAGATATCTAAAAGCAAAATGTTGGGTTTTTTTATTAACTGCCTTCATATTAAAACATGATTTTTGATAAGTCATGGCTTTTGGGATAAACTAATGTTCCTGTATATTAAGCCACAAATCATGATTTACAAACCACACAATCTCCAAGTTAATACATTAAACATCACCAAATAAAAACTACGTTATAACTTAGCACTAACACATGAATTCTGAAAATATCTTAAATACAAAGATTATAAAGAGACTAAAAGTTACAGTTGTAAGATTACTTGAGAATTTTCTTCCACCGAGTTTGGGAAGATTTCAGAATTAAACAAGCTTATAATCAACGTAAAAAATGAATATGTTCCCTTCCTTGATGGGAACTAAAATCAATGGATGAAAAGTCTTTTGATACGAGAGATAACTACTGTAGCATATTAATGATCAGAGACAATCACATTTCAAAGAATTATCAAAGCCTCAAGCATTTACATGAATAACAGAACTGAATCAGTACATTATACCCAGTGATTCTACCACGCTTGCTCTAAAAAGATTTATGCCAAAAGAACCTAACTAATGCACCTTTATCATTACAGTATAATGATAAGAATACCTGGTGAATATCCCACCAGGAACCTTTTAAAAAATCTCAGTCTCTTCAGAAACTGATAAAACATTTGTAATAGAGGTCTCCAACATCTGTCTGTGAACTCGCACAGGTCCATAGCATGTCAGAAACTGAGCCACACAAACAAGCAAACCCCCATCTGTGGGATGCAAACAGTCCACAAAACCACATCTCTTCCAGTCTGTTGAACTGGTCCCTGGTGCCCAAAGGTTTGGGGCCCACTGATTTATAAGGCAAGAAAAAATGACTGCCTGGTAAACACATCACTTGATCATGGTTCATTGATTAAACCCTAATTAATTGGACCAATATAATGCAGAAAGACACAAGCTATGGTAACTTGATGCAGTGTTTGCTCCTGAGCCCAGTATTTCCAAAAGAAAAAAGCATGTAAAACTTCCAGATTCTTCAGGGCTGGGTAAACCTGAGCATTGTTACAAACATCTGCAGAGCAATAAATGTTATTTCAGCTGATCTTTTGAATCTGTGTGTTCACTGCAGCCTGCCTGCAGGGAGAGAGACTTAAATAAGAGCAGCAATTTCTAACTTAGATGCAAAGCAGCAATCAGCTGCTGAAGTCCCTTCAACTGTTCTCTGACAGTTGTTCCTGTAACCCAACATCTATGACATTGTCGTCATTTTTTTAGGTTGCTAAGCCGTGGCCCCAGGAAACTATGTTCAGCAACCCAATCTGGGACTGTCAGTCAAGCTAGAAAACTTCAGGGATACTGACCAGACATTTTTCCAGCCTGATCAAATGTTTCAAAGAAAGAAGAAATGTGTTTAGGTTAGGTTGTGGTTTTATGGTGCTGGTATTATTATAAGCATCTTGAACTTGCACTGGCAGTATTATGACAGCTTCTGATAAATGTTGATTTATTGTAATGCATTCTGCTGTAAAGCCATGAGAGTCAGGTGACTGAAGTGGCAGAGAAGCATTTGCAATAGACACATGGGAGACACAGCAGGATTTGGAAATAAGCTACTTTCTCTCACAAACACCTAGATGGGTTACTTACTCGGTGATTAAGGTTACTTGTTGACTGCCATTAGATTAGAAAAAAGAAATCAGATGAGAGCAAAAGGGCTTGAATGAACTTTTAAAATCTGACATATCCCCTTTGTTTTTTTTCTACAGGTTTTGGAAAAGCAGTTTCAATAATAATTTGTTAAATTTACATGCCATCCGATTCCCAGCCACAACCATTCTGCAACTTGGGATGACCATTTCATTTTATTATGCCGCCCTGAAGAAACCCCAGAAGGGTTTTTTTTTTTTTTTTACTTTTTCTCACTGAAAATTAAAACTTTAGTAGGCCCAAAACAGAATCTGCTAACTGTTCTTCTCATAAAGGAACAATGCTCCCACACCAATCTCCGTATCTGCACTTTAGGGCAAGGAGCAGGCCAGGATGAGAGATGAGAAAGGAAATTGGCACCAACAAAACTACACATATCTGCGGTTGAAATCAGTGGGTTTGGCTGCTGACTGAGAAGATCTATTAACTTCAGGGCATCGTCTAGCCAGATCCTACATAATTATTACAGGGTCATAGCCTGTTTTCTTCTCCTGACTGAAACCCACAAGCAATAAGCAATGCCCTGAAGTCCTGTGAAGTTTCAGTAACATCACTTTCAGGGCCTGGAAGAAGCTCCAGAAGCAAATCGTAGGGAAGAAGAATGAGTGGAATCTGCCTCAGTTTCCTCACTTGTGAGTGCAAAGACTAATTATATGACTCAGAAAATTGGGGGGGGGGGGAGAGAAGAAATTCAAGGGGAAGCTGATCAAGACCCAAACCTTCTTGGCTTCGGGGTGGGGGGCAGAGAGGGCATCAGTAAAAGCAAAACTTGAACCCAGAGCCTGTTCCCCCATGTATCTCTTCCGCCTGGCCTCGGACTACTCCAAAGATCTGTGTGTGTATGTGTGTGTGTGTAGGGGGAGCTTAGAAGCGAGGGGGCGATCTTACCTTGAAGCGAAGGGCTTGGTGGATGTCGGCAGCCAGCTGTCCATTCCACCACTGCCCCTCCAGCTCCATGGGACGGGATGAGGAGGCCGAGGATCAGAGCCTGCGAGGCAAAAAGAAAAAAGGGGGAAGCCACGGCCGGTTCCGAACTCATCGATGGGCCGCAATTCCCGGGCAAAGCCGCTCGGTTTATGCCGGCGGCGGCAGGAACTCCTCCCGCCCCAACCGGCGTCTCAGACCTTCCCCCTCGAGGGAGGAGGAGGCCGGCCGGGGTTGCGCCCCAGCTGATGCCACTCCTTCCTTCTTTTCTCAAAGAAGCGGCCGGGGGACGCGGCGGCTCCCATCACCCAAAGATCTCTCCGGGGAGAGCAGGAGCCCGGCTGATTCCGGATCTTCCCAAGCCGGGGAAGCCGGCCGAGCCGGTGGAGAGGAAGGGGCAGCTCTCCTCCAGGCTTCCCCGATCGAGCGCAGCCGAGCCGAGCCGCGCCGCCCGTCCCGCAACAACTTCCAACACTTTGCCCGGTGGAGAAGGGAACCCGGGCCAGAAGCGGCGGCGGGGACGCCACAACAACAAAGGGCTAGACACGCTTACACACACACACACACTCCGGCCTCGGTTGTCCCGGACGGGCGCTTCTCCCTCTTCCCCTCCCACCGCCGTCCAGTTTACCGGAGAGTTTCGCAGCTCCGCTTCTGCTCTTTACAGCGGCCGGCGCGGCAGAACCGCCTCTTGCATCTCCGCGGACCTGTCGCTTAAAAGACAGCAGAACCGCGGCATCCTTCCCGCCCCGGGAGGGGAGTTTTCGCCTTACCAGCCCCCTCCGGTGAAGCGGCCCCTTCGGCCCATTGTTAAAAAAGAGCTCGGCGAGCGGAGTCCTGTATATACAAAGACGGCGAGCGAGGCACATGCGGCCGCGCCTCCGCCAATCCCCTTTCGCCTTACAACTCCGCTCGAGACGCCCTTCTCCAATCAGCGGGCGGCATCCACAGGGCCCTCCTCTCCCCCCCCGCCCAGCCGCCGCCGCCGCCGCCTTACACCCCCTTTTCCTCGCTGCACGCGAGGAAGTTTTTGGACCCGTTGAATTGCCGTAGACTTAGGAAAAGAGGATGCAAGGACGGCCGAGGTGGTGTCACGTGGTCAAGTTTTGTGTAAGGGGGGTTGGAAAGGGGGGGGTTGTTGCGAATGAGTTTTGAGCCAGTTATCTTTCGCTTTTTCAAAGTTTTAAGGAAAGTTTCTAAAGGAACTTTCTCTTGCACGCTGCTGGTGTAAGAGGCAGGGAACGGGAATCCGAGAGACGCGGGGATCCTGTGGCTCGGAGATGTCCAAACTTGGCAACTTGTGGACTTCAACTCCCAGAATTCTCCGGCCAGCACAGATCGTTCAGAATATTAGGAGAGATCACTCGCCTGGTTCCTTCAACGGAAAAAAAAAACGTGATAATTTTTCTTCCTCCCCTCGCCCAGATAGGCTTCACTGTAGGAGCATTTAATCTTTCACTGGGGGACCCCATGGTATGTCTAGACTAGACATAAACTGTGCAAGACGTATTTATTTTGCGGTATTTAATTACAGACGGAAACACAGGGTGCATTGCCTAATAAAAACTGTTTAAAAGACGGCGCGGTGCAGTCAGGATAATTGGGTTCCAATTTGATGCGTATCTATTGAGAGTGAATCCAGTTGATTATCCCCTGTAGATAAGCATCTATCTGTCTCTGCTGTAGCATAATTCTGTGCCTATATAGTATAATTTTCTGTAGATTACAAAATCTGTCTTAATGGGCTTTACTCTAAAGGTCAATGCTACTAGGATAAGTCCTATTGAATCCAGTGAGATTTCTCAGTTAAATGTGACTTGGATACATCGTCTCTTAATACAGTCTTTGGCAATTCAAGGCCATAAGCAAGCAATGAATAAAATGGGAATTAGAGTGGAAATAATTGGTTTGCATATTTTTTAGAGGTGATGCAAGCAGATGGATCTTTCATGTTTTGCTCATAGGGATGGAAAAAGATATTTTTTTTTTAGCATAGATTAGTAGGTACAGGGTCATGATTCTTCCCATCCTGGCCTGTTCAAATACACATATGTGGTAGTCTGATCCGTTCATTCAGTTTTGTAAAGTTGAGTTTCTGGATATATGTACAGTATATAAGTTCCAGTGAGTAAGATCTGTGTATGCAGGATAAGCCTTTTCTGATGTTTTTTGGTGCTGTGAAAGATAAGCGTGAGTCCAAGAATCTTCAGGAATGTGAAGAAAGAAAGAAGAAAGGAATGTGAAGAAAGGGGACATACATAAGCGCACTAATCGTGCCTACCATCCCTGTCCTATTGTTTATTTTTATTTTTCTTATAAGTATCTATCTCATGTATTCAAAACTATGTTTATTCTTATATCTGTATCTTGTAAGCAATTGACAAATAAATACTAAAAAAAAATGTGTGTCACATCATTGGAAAGTTCTAAGGCTACTTTAGCTGGCTGTAAAAAGTTTACATAATCAACAAATGGTGACAGGCAGCTATAATAAATCTATCTCTTCGCTGCCAGCTAGTGCTTATATAACTGTAGTAGCTCATATGTGGCAGCTCTGTCTTTCAGATTGCAAAAAAACCCCAAAGATTCTAAGAAATAAGTCAGATGTTATTTTAAGCAAGTCATTTAAGGTTTTGTATTTGCTTAAAACAGCCAACAGCTGTGGTTGGGAGGGGCTGATTTTCAGTGGAATGGTGGTGCCTAGGAAAGGAATATACTACAGCACTTATCAAAATGATTCATCCTGCTTTTAGCCCTGAAATTAATCTTCCTGACAGCAATTATTTTGACAAGAGTATGATCCAATTTCTCTGAGTTTCTAGCAGGTCAGTCTTCATTTTGCAAATCAAACTCGCCAAGTAATTGCATTGATTTGGCCTTGGTCTTTTAACAGGACCAAACTGTTTGAGAATAATTTTCTTTAATGCTATAAGTTTGAAACTAAAGGCAACTGAGACCACTTAAAGTAGCTTAAAAATGTTGTCAAACCCTGCTTATTTTAACAATCCTCCAAATTAGTAGGATGTACTTTAAGAAGAAGAGACAGCTAATAAAGTTCTTAAAGCTAAATTGGAGCAGGGATGAGAGATCTGAGTAGCTGCAATACTATTCAAACTATAGATTTTAAGAATCTCAGTATATTCTCACATTACAGAAAAAGGGATATCCTGTCAGCATGCCATCTCAAGGTTTGGATTCACAGAGGATGTAAAAACATCTATGGGTGTGAATGGGTGGAACATATTTTCTTTTAAAGTGATGTCTGTGGAAGCATTGCTTACAGCAGTTGCTTACGTGCTGGCTGGGGAATTTTTGGAGTTGAAACCCACATGTCTTATAGTCGCCAGGTTGCCAAGGTTGAGAAATTCTGACTTACAGAAATGGGAGGTTTTCTTAAGGCCGTTCTAGCAAATGGTCTAAGAAAGTCACAGATGGGAAGGAACGCTTATCTTGCCAGCAAAAATTTATTCAAGGCTCAATCAAAGGCAGGCGACAACTGAGAATTAGAGGAAATTGAGAGGGTGAGGTAGCCTTTATGCATTTACTTTTCAGACATTGTTGAAGTATACTTCTTAATGCTAATTCTATGTCATATTGAGTTTGACTTGGGATGCCTACATATTCTGCTCATGCTAGTTGGACATCTTATTCTCACGATACGCACCAAGGGAGGAAAGGTAAAATTCATTCAGCTTTGGATTCTGTGGAAAAGAACCTTTCTATCCTCACTAAAGCTGCTTATTCCGATTTTCCTGCAGTAGGCTTTAATAAAAATTGTATTTGGGGAGATTAATTTAAAACGGGAATGCTCTGAACCATGTGGGATTCTAGAGTTGGCGATCTAACATTGTTTTTATCTCTTTTCACTTTTTAGGCTTGAGACTGACAAAGGAAATGTCTTGGGGAATTCTTCTCTCTGTTGTGAATCACATTATACAATATTTTATTCTCTACAATGACCGCTAACTTTTCGTAGGCCCAAGTCAGAGTGTGAAGTTTAATTTTCAAAATCCTAAATAACTAGGATTCAGGTTTCCTGAAGAAACATCTATTCCAGGAGTGTCAGACTCATGGCCTGTGGGCCAGATGTGTCACACACTGGCCACTCCCACCGCTACTTTAGTGAAGGGGAAAAAAATCACGATACATCATGTGATGACAACATGACGACTTGAGTTGGACATCCCTGATCTATTCCCTTATTTATCTACATCACAGATGTCAAACTCGCCATGTCACATTGTTGTCACATGATGTTTTGTGATGTTTTTCCCATTTGCAGAGCTGGGGTGGTTGTGGCCCATGTGTGATGCATCTGGCCACAGGCCTCCAGTTTGACACCTCTGATCTACATGAATCCTAAGAATTTCCTCTTGAGTTTTTTCCTCTTCAAATGAAAGAAGATGAATAATCAAATAGAGGGAGTTTTTCAGTGATGTCAATTCATAACTGATTTTCCTCCCCCCCATTAGCATCCACATTATGGACCTGAAAAATAGAAATAGGCATTTAAAATATATTTCAGTGTTTCTAAACTTTTCTTGATTTTGTGATTGTATTGCAATGTATTGCAATTATTGCTGATGAATGTATATAAAACTACGGAAAATACAAGGCACATCCAAAATATGGATGTGAAAATTTTTCACATCTTCAGTTTGATTTTCACCTGGACAAAAGAATTGCAATTACTGTGCAATCTAGAAATATAGCTTTATTTTGATCCAAGTATATGAATACAGGATGTTTTGGTCTTTTGCCATAAATATGTTCCCTGTGCAAAATAAATTTCTTTATTGGCTAGGTTATATCTGTTGGGATTCCTCTTGAGTACAAAAAATGCTAGTGGCATGATGCTAAGTTTTGTTCTTGAGAAGTTTGTCTTGTATAAGTTTGCCACATAAGGTAAAGGTTCCCCTCGCACATACATGTTCATCGTTTCTGGCTCTAGGGGGCAGTGCTCATCTCTGTTTCAAAGCAAAATAGCCAGTGCTGTCCGAAGACGTCTCTGTGGTCATGTGGCCAGCATGACTAAACGCCGAAAGTGCACAGAGCGCTGTTACCTTCCCACCAAAGTGGTCCTTATTTTTCTACTTGCACTTTTTATGTGCTTTTGAACTGCTAGGTTGGCAGAAGCTGGGACAAGTAATGCGAGTGCATGGTGCTAGGGATTCGAATCGCTGAACTGCCAACCTTCTGATTAGCCACTGCCACACAAGATACTATAAATTCAAAATTTTGATCCTGAAAGGACCATTTCAACAGACTCTGTAGAACTTGCAAAAGGAAAAAAAACCTGAACATTTGATTGTAACTTAATATTGCAAAAACATTATGCTTGTGTTAACATCTGTATTGCTATTTCAAATGCACAAAATCCTACTTATACTTAACCTCAGATAACAGTTTTCAGTAAATCATTGTTTATTGTAGAGATGATTTCTTTCCCAGCCGATCATACCTTGAGGTTGTCATATTCCCCTGTATATATGTATAAGTCATCACATCCAAAATGATGGGTGTGTCTATTTGTCCCACTTAAAGACAATAGGAGCAAGATGTAACTTACTGGTCCAGTTTTCTCAATGTTCATGACACACTGAGCCATAGCCTAATCATGTAGTTTGGAGCTCATCACATATTAGACTATAAGATAATTGGCTAGAGTGTCGTTCCATGTGTTGTATGAACCTAGCCAGTGATGAATTGCTATGTAACGTGGAATGATTCAAAACTGACCTGGAGGGAGATGTTGGATGAAATGAACTCTTTAACAGTTCTTTGAGTATGCCTACTGTCAAGGTCCTTTTGAGCTGCCCTTTTCAGTACAATTCAGTCTGGTTCTGCAGGTTTATTTAAATGATCTTGGGAGCCTTTGCCCAATGAGATTGTGCCATGTCTCTGTCTAGTTGAACAGTTTTTTTTCAGACAGAAGCTTATTATTTGAAACATGGGACTCTTTTCCAGTAGTGTTGATGTTTCAAAAGAAATAGGTGGTTTTATTCCGCCCAAACCCAATACACACTGAAAATCATTATGCCATATTTGTAGGAGATGACCAGGCTGAGCTCGAGGGAGGGATCAAATGAGTCATGTCATTTCCCTTGACCTTTAGTAGCTCAGGCTTTTGTAGAGAGCTTAACTTGCAATAAATCTTTAAAATTGCTTGAACTTCTGAATCTGCTGATTTTTCCTGTGCTTGACATATCTTTGTCATGAATTATGACTTAAAGCAATTAAGAAAAATGAGCAGATATTAGTGATAAATACTACAAATAGACACTTAGCACACTGCAGTATTATCCCCAAACCTGAATTTTTTTTTTTAATTGCAGACATTTAGCTTGTCATATTAATCTGTTTCTGGACAACCATTTGCTGTGTGGCACATTAAAGAGCTTAAAAATGCATACACTTCTGTGGGTGCAGAGAATTTGCAGAAGTAAGGTATTTTATTTCAAGGCTTGCAGCTTATTTCTCCTCCTTTCAATAAGAATAGAAAAACATCCTGAAATTGTACTATAGAATTTGGTAGGGAAATGGCTAATTTTCTACAATATAATGGGGTTTGTTCTTTGAGGGGTGGATGGATGGCGTGGGTAGGTGGGTTGGAATGTTTTAAGGCTGAATGAGAGCACAGTGCTTCTCCATGAAGCAAAATGTTCTCATACAAAACCCCCCAAATTAACAAGCTTTCAAAATTGTGTTATGGGTTAAATTAAAACATATATTTTTATGTGTGTTCTTTGGTATTTCTGATAATTGAAAGAATGCCACCATTCTCTTATCCAAAGGAAATGCAGAGAGAGGAGGGAAAGGGGGGGGAGACGGAGAAAAAGGGAGTGAGGAGAAGGAATGTTTATGGTGATGCTGGTTGGAGATCTGAATGGGCATGTACTTTCTGACAATGCCATATTATTGATGGAGAACTCAAATGATTTGCAGTGATTGTAAGATAGACTGCATGACGCAACAAGAAGTACAGATTGGAAAATTCATGCATCAAAACCCAAGGCAGTTGTATGCGAGAGGAAAAATGGAGTGAAAAATTGCAAATTATACATAAATAACAGGAGGGAAAACCAAGACCAAATGAAATTAATTAACATACCTTGGTAGAATATTTACTGTACATCCAAAAATGGGTGTAAAACATTTAAAATGTCCATGTGCTGGAAAGACAGCATGTAGTATGTGTGGTTTTGTGAAGAATTAACATTTGTTGAAAGACTTAAAAATGGCTGTGTATAAGCCTGCTTCTGCTCATTATGTTATTGGGAAATAACTTGTGGATAGGCTAGTAAAATATAAAAATAAGTTGAATGTAATGGAAAGGGCTATCTAAGAAATATACCTGGCAGAACAAGTATGTGGCTCAAGTTTGAATGGGTGCTGAATGAATGAACGAATTGACCAGCAGGAAAGAAGTACATTGAGGTATGTTAGTATTATGAAGGAAGGAATAACATTTCAGTTACACAAAGAGTGAATGGCTAGAAAGAAAAAGGAGAAAGTTATGATTGGATGGACTTGATGAGAAAAGAGCAAGGAGAACCTTAATGAATAAAAGACAATATAGGAAGTGGCATATGGGTATAGTGGAAGCAAAGATGGTTTGTAAGATAGAAAGGCATGGAGATATGTAGTGAATGGTATTGCATAAAGTGATATCTCTTTTTTATTATCTCATCCATCAATTCCTTTGGCTTGCTCTTTCTTACTCCTTTTCTGTGCTTTGGCTCACATGGATCCCCTCGAGAGGACCTGTATCTGTTATTTTTTATTTTATTTTTTTACTGTTAGCTGTTTGGAAACCTTTGTGGAGGGAAAAACAGAATATGAATCTAGTGGATATTTTCTCCTGGCTTTCTTCAGCACGTTCAGTATTTCCATTCAGCTGGCAGCATCACCTGAGATACTACTTTCTAAGAAGCATTCAAGGGACCTTCTCAGCAGCAGAGCTCTTCAATGGGACAGTACAGATAAAAATTGTTCTCTGAACCAGCACATTATTATTACCTTTATTGTCAGAGTACAACATGTGTACAATGAGATTGCCATATAATCTCAATTGATTATATTGTACATGCCGCAAACTCCTCTAGTAATTAATTAAATTACATTGCTTCTACAATCAGCTTCAACTCTTCCTCCCTTGGATACATTTCTCACTGAATTCATTTTTCACGTACTAGGTGAAGAGACAAAAGAGCAGGAAAAATAAAATCCCTAGAAAAGAAGTGGGCAAATATGCTCTTTAGCTTCTAGAAGTGTCAGACACTTGCTTTCCAAATGAAAAACAAGACTTGTAGAGATTTGGCCCATCTGAAAGATGTCTGCCTTGCAGGCACTCTTAGCAACTTTCTAAAAGCCAGAATAATTTCCTATCTTCTGAATTGCCATGTAGAATTGAGCACTATATGGCTTACCCAGGAGCTTCTGAATTTTAACTCCTTGGCTCTGGGGAATGGAGGGAAGGGATTCAATCCAATATCTTGTATACTAGGTATGCTATCAGAATGGGGCAACTGAGGAACCCATCAAAATTATTATCCCTCTGCTATCAGAATGGGGCAATTTTGAACCCATCAAAATTTCACCTTTGAAATTTTCCTCCTTTTGACCTTGTGCTGATGCGTTACATGTCACGCTTGCCCAAAACTTCTTAAGGACTGCCAACAGGGCAGTCAGTTAAATTTCTATACATCCTATTTATTTGTCAAATTTATAAGTAACTTTTCCCAACTCTAGGTGGCATACATGTTGAGAACATTCAATTCAATAAAAAAAGAAATTCCAAGGAGTTAAACATTAAAGACATAGTAAAATCCCTTCACCCCTGGGCCCCAAAATATGTACCCCTAAATGAGATTTCAGGGCTCATTTAAAAGATGGGTACTGTTTTAAGAAAGAGGCCTAGATCCATTAGAAGCAATGCTAGATGGTTTCTCAAATGGGCAGGCCCTGTGCCAGTTATTCAAGGCAAAGTGAAGTGGTTACAGTACTTAAAAACATTAGAAGCATGTTTGTTTGTATAATAATTTGTATTATTATACATGTTTGTATTATAATTTACATAACCACCTACTCGCTCACAGCGACAAGGCGGCTTACAGGTAAAGACACAATATAGAAAAAAATTAAAAAATATTAGAGAATCAAGTAATTTTCTTAGAATTAGACTTCAGAGAGCAATTAGGACTGCAGAAAAAACAATTACTACAAACCTGCCTTCCATCAAGGACCTGTATACTGCACGAGTCAAAAACAGGGCTGTGAAAATATTTATAGACCCCTCACATCCCGGACATAAACTGTTTCAACTCCTACCCCCAAAACAACACTATAGAGCCCTGCACATCAGAACAACTAGACACAAGAACAGTTTTCCCCTGAAAACCATCACTCTGCTAAACAAATAATTCCCTTAACACTGTTCAACTATTACAAAGTCTGCACTACTATTACTATTAACCTTCTCATCACTGCTTATCACCCATCCCCTCCCACTTGTGACTGTATGGCTGTAACTTTGTTGCTTGTATCCTTACGATTTATATTGACTGTCTGTTATATAAAAGCTGAAACCTTTTTCTACCTCTAGAGGGACCACCAGGATCAATGATTAGATGGCTTGGTTGGTTTTGTTAAAGTTGCATTAGAAATTTTGTTGGGCAACAAAATACTTCCTGTATTCCCTAGAACAATGATGAAAGACTTTAAAAATTAGATGTACAAACACAGCCAAGATTGGTTAGCTTGGCCTGCTTTAATTTTTTGTTTGGCTGGTTCTTAGAGGAAAAGGAAAAAAGAAATGCATGAAGGCAAAATATCTCCCAGTTTACATGCATGAAATAAATCAAAAAATACCGTTTCCTTTACCCAATAGTATATTTTAAGCCATCATGTATTATACTGCATTTAACAATCATTTATAGGATAAATCATAGTGGCAGAGTTCATGTTGAACTATAAACCATGATTTATAAACTGCAGTGCCTAAACACATTAAGTTACAAGGAAGCAAACAAACATTTTGACTGATATGCAATACAAACCCTGCCTAAATGTGTTACTTGAATCAAGTGAAGGATGTTATCAGCCAACACTGGAAGTGGAAGAATATAACATTGATAATCACGGCTTACAATTATGTCTCTTGTGTTTGGAGGGTTGAAGAGTATTGATGCTGAAATAAAATATTAGCCTATTGTCTCTATTCATACATTGAGTTATTTAGGGCAGACTTGGATATGCTACATATTAAGTACTTGGACATGGGTCGGAGTAAATGGAGACAGTCTCTGAATGTGAACTTTCAGCTCTTTATTGCATAGTGACTTCTCAAAACAATAACAGTGAACTCTGCCTTATATAGGCAACCCTTGTGAGAATTGTCCAATAGCGAGCTATGAACGCTAGCTCTTTAAACCAACAATAATCCTCTGTTAAGGGCTAATCGGATTCCTAAGAACTAACCAATCCGATCTGGCCGCCTAACAGCCAATCAGAAGTACAGGGCCAGAACCCTGCACTTTACCTCAAGCTCATACTTTATTAACTATGGTACATACACAACAAGTTTCAATTTAGTGCAAATGAACAGAAATTAATTATAATTGCAACAGTGCTAATTGTTCTAGTCCTTACGCTACTTATGACAAACTCACAAGTACAATCACTGAAATTTGTAATTCCCTGTATGTCTCAAAATACCCTTTTATTATAATTTTGGGTCGTAGAACTTTCACATGGATGTAACCTTTTACCCCTCTCCAATTCTTGGAGATTGCTTGGATCTTGGGTGTCAAACTCGATCACATCACGTGACATATCAGACACATCACGTTTTTTTGCCTTTGTGGAACCAGGATGGATGTGGCCTGTGTATGACGCATCTGGCTCATGGACTGCCAGTTTGACAGGCCTGGCCTGGACAATTCCCTGAAGTTTTCTTGGCAAAGTTTTTCACAAGTGCCATTGCCTCTTTCTTAGAACTGAAACTGACTGGCCCAAGTCACTCAGCTGGCTTTGTACCTAGGAACTGTAAGATCTAAGGCAGGATGTAAACTTAATCCTAGTTAAATGCTATTAGCATTTAACTAGGATTAAGTTTACATCCTGCCTTAGTTTTTTACACAGTTCGTCTTAGTAAAAAGCCAGCTGAGTGACTTGGGCTCGTCACCCTGGGCATTTATATGTCCCCCAGGGAAGGTGTGCACAATCTATAGCTTCCAAATCATATTCACCCATTACTTAAAAGTCTGCAAAAATTCTTGACAAATGTAATTTTTAATATAACAGACTTAAAAAAAACCACGTCATCGACTAGATCAGGGGTATCAAATGTGTATCATCATGTCATTGTCATGTGATGTATTACGACTTTTCCCCCCTTTGCAAAACCAGGCATGGGCATGGTCAGCACATGACATGAAGCATCTGGCCCATGGGTCACGAGTTTGACAGCCCTGTTGTAGACATACTTGATACATGGGGACTGCATTGAGACAGATTTTTGTGGGATTTGTGCAACAAATATGAAGTGGTTTGCCGTTGCCTTCTAGAATGTTTAATCAACTTTCCAGTCCAACTAACAATCATGGTCAACCATGTAAGTCAAAACTAGGATTGATCCTCAGCTTCTAAGATCAGACTTGAAGTCAGATATATGGAGAAACGTATTAGTTGGAATGTATCCAAACATCATGGAATTTAATTTTAGACACTTTTACAATCAAATCAAATCTCATTTTGTCCTGGCTCACATTGCAATATGCTAAGGAAAGCCAAATGCAATTCTCAACTGTACTATATATTAAACCTGAAACCCAATGGCAAGGGTGTTTCTGTGGTGTGGCCATGGCTGACATCTTGACCTTTTAAATTACAATCTGCCCAATGGGATGCTAATTTTAATTTTTCTTTAATTGGGAAAGGGCCTGAGCTTTCATCTGCTGTTTATATTAAACCTGCAAAGAAACTGGCTTGCTATTTAAAATGATGATTTGGTTAAATACCACAACCAATGTGATAGGATTCATTCATTGGCTTGATTAAAATCAGAAAACCAGAAATAAACACTATTTGGGAAGTAATATATTGTTTGGACAATGTGAAAACTTACCATAACATGGAAACTACATACATGGGTGTAAAATGACAGATGATATTAGACAAAGTTATAGTCTGATGAATAGTATCTATACAGAGAGACAATGTTTGTAAATTAAGAAGAACTAGGAATGTATCTTATTCATTTATTAGACTTATAAGGCCACCCAACTCATCCAGTGTGTCTTTATGTATCTGGAATAAAAATTGTTCTGTGAACCCAAAACTAGGGCATGAAAAAAAGGAAGCTTCAAGATAATGCTAAGATGGGCAACTTAGGGTATAGGAATCAAACATTCCAGGGAATAGGTATGAATACAAATATCAATAGGAGATCCAAATCTAAGGGTTGTTAGGAAGCAATGTATGTAAGCACTACAACCCTGCTTAAAATGACCATTTTATAAAAGAGTGCTTGCTTCATGTTAAAATACTGTCATTTGAATTGGAAATGAACTATGTGTGCTAAGTCATCTGGCTGAACTGGGAATTTCTTTATTGGTAGGGTAATTAATCAGTCAATCATTAAATAATTTAACTGTATGACTCCCCCCTCCCTTCTATATGCATAGCTGCAAGGGAATCAACTGCTTTGTACTTTTCCACCAATGTAAACAACCTATAATTAGCATAAATGCTGGCTTGCCAAGGCAACTAAGTTTTTTTTTTAAAACCAGGACTTAACAGATCTAAGCATAACAGATCTCTTTATAGTAAAAAAAAAAAAAAGTCTTACCAATTCTTGCTGATCGTCATTTGATTTGGGATGACCGGAGCTGTACTTCACCTGTCTTAAGCCACCAGTAAATTTTGCCATTAAGCTTTTGTTTTTTCTGGTACGTTGCTTCAG
The DNA here is from genome assembly GCA_033807585.1 of Hydrophis major. NCBI lineage: Eukaryota > Metazoa > Chordata > Lepidosauria > Squamata > Elapidae > Hydrophis > Hydrophis major. The sequence goes on along the minus strand of CM066331.1, from coordinate 83,660,618 downwards.
CAGATGGAGAGAAGCAGATTTTGGAAATAAATGCCTTCTTTTCAGTATGGAATAAAATGTGTGGTGGTCTCCCATGGAAAGAATGAGACACAGGCTGGTGTACTTGGGATGGGAGCCCAGAATAAAATTCCAGTGCTTCCTTTTATTGAGATTTTTGTGCATAGTAAGCAATTACATTGTGGATTAATAATTAGATATAGTACAGGCTTGTTTGCAGTTGTCTAAGCTGCCTCTTTGTATTTGTTCTTATTGTTCTCTTTTCTTTGTACTATCTTAGTGAACTTTAGACAGGCATGAATGTATAAGGCATTATATTAATCATTGCTCAAGCTCAGGCCAAAGTTTATTCCCACATCTCCCCTGTTTTAGTTTTTTGATGATCGCGGATGCCTCGGTAGCTTTTCGCCATCTGCAACAGCAATTCTCCTTCTGTAGGCTTCACCCAACACATTCCTAAAAGTCCAGGGAGACATTGAATACAACAGCATACACAGAGAGAAAATATAATAAGCAATATTGCTCCAACAATTAGGTGATGAATCCATGAACCATCTGGCAACCAGGACCAAAGTGCAGACCACATGTCCAGTCCCTTGTCCTTCGATTGTAATGGATTCTCATTCAGGGTTTGTTCCATATGCTGTATAGTAGCTGTAATGTTTGGAGAATAATCAGAGATATACATGCAACAATGTATATGAATCACAGTGCAAACTCCCCCTTGCGCAGCCAAAATAGTGTCCACCTGGTTTGCAGGACAAAGTCAAGGATTTTTCCTTGCTCTTCTTCAAGCAGCTTTAGTGTTTTAATGGTGTCTTTAAACATAGTAACTGTCCATTTGTTTAAACGATGCAAATCTCTATAGTTCATCATGACTCCTAAAGGAGGAATAATTCCCCTTGATATCTGTGTCCAGTAGTCATGATTCAAAACAGAGTTTATTTCCGTTGCGGAACACGCATTGCGGATATGAGCAGTCCCCAAAGATTTTAAAATGACATGAGATGGGATTACTTTCCCAAAGATGCAGACTCCTTTCCATCGTGCTGGCATGCGATCATAGGCCATCCGTCCACACAGCAACCATAGATTTGCTCCCAGGAGATGACCAACCTTATTTGGCTCAGCATAGATTAATTTTGCAAAGGATTCAATTAACATAGCCAAATAAATGAGCGGTGGTGCGTATTTCCCATTTGCACATTTGGGCAGCTGGTTTTCTTTCATGATGGGACAACATGTGGCAGGGATAACTGCACACCCATTTTCATTGATCAAAGATATGATATCAAATTTAGAAATATTATGTACAAAGTAAGTGAGATTTTTAGTTTTCATGTCATCCAGATAAACCCGACTTCCATTGCTGATAACAATTGTTTTGTTGCAAAACGGATATCTTCCCAAGTAAATCATATTTTCTACCATCTCATTGTGGGTCCAGCAGATACCCGCCACCTCTTGGATTCGGCTTCCAAGATGCAATGTATTTATGTTACTTGTAGTCCAACTGTTAGACCACATCCCTGAACAACCATAGCATTGTCCCTTATACCAGTCACCTTCGGCCAGAGGTACTGCAACCATTGGAAGCCCTGATGTTTTGTGAGTTGGCATGTGCATACATATCCAACAATCAGTTTTATTATGAAGGTTTGCTAGCTTCCCCATGTCCTGGATCAACATGTTTCTTTTCCATTCCCCCAAATCCATCCCCTTGCCCCTTTGGCTGATGATAAGGATGCACACAGTGAGCAGGAACCCAAACAACTGTCCCCTCATCTTCAACAGCAGCGTATCCTCAGCCCCAAGTTATCAGCAGGACAGGTCCTTTCCACGTTGGATCTGGTAGTCTCTTATACCGAACTTTCAGTCTTGGTGTACCTGCAGAAGGGGAGGAAGCAAAATACCTACTGGCTGCTGTAGCAGTGGAGAACCTGTCATGTTTAAAAAATTTAAAGTGTATAAGGTAATATTAAGAATGTTTTGTATGTAAGGCAAGCCATATCCATCCATTTCCCCCGTTTTTGTTTTTGTGTGAAGGAGTGCTTGTTTTAGTGTCTGATGAGCTCGTTCCACAATGGCCTGACCAGTGGAATTGTAGGGAATGCAAAATTTATGTATAATTGACCATCGATGACAAAATTCCGCAAAGGCAATGCCAATGTAAGCAGGGCCATTATCAGTTTTGATCTCCATTGGTGGCCCCACATGTGTGAAGGTACGGAGACAATGGTTGACTACATGTTTTGTAGCCTCTCCTCATTGAGGTGTTGCCATAATAAATCCTGAATATGTATCAACGGTGACATGCAGATGGTGCCATGGTTTAAAGGGTGCTGTGTGACATCCATCTGCCATAGTTGACAAGCAGATGTCCCCCAAGGATTTACTCCTTGAGGAAGAGCAGTGGATTGAGCACTGCAATTAGGACATTGTTGAATAATAGCTGCAGCTTCTGCAGCAGTGAGACCAAATTGTTTACAAAGAGCTTTAGCATTTTGATGAAAATAGCTATGTGAGTCCCATGGAGTAACAGGAGAAAGTGAGAGACAGGACATGGCCGAGGTCACTGCGTCAGCCACGTCATTCCCTTCCTGCAGCTCCCCGGGAAGTGGCTGGTGGCTGCGAATGTGTGCGATATGTAGAGAATGTGTGCGAGAATGAAGACAGCTTTGCAGAGCTAGAAATAAACTCATAAGATTAGCATCAACAGATGGAGAAAGATAAGCAAATTCAATGTTAAGTATCAATTGATAAACGTAAAGAGAATCCACAATAAGATTTAGTGGTTCTTGTGCAAATTCCTGTAAGGCCAAAATGGCAGCAGCTAATTCAGCCCTTTGTGCTGATTGCTGAGGAGGGGTAATCTTTGTTTTCCATACCCCTTCCTGTCTCCATGCACAAGCGCCGTAGGTCTTACCACCGTCTGCATAAACGGTCACTCCCCCAACTGGCTGCTTAGCAATAACTGAATTAAAATTTACAGATACGTTTTGAAGCAACTGGAAACGAGGGTCACTGGGGGTGTGGCAAGAAATCTTCCCTGGCCAATTTTCAAGAGCAATTTGCAATTCAATGGATTGACTATACCAAGTTTCCCACAGAGTGAGGGAGATAGGTAAAAATAGCTGAACTATATCTATGCCATATAAATGCATACTGCGATTTCGGCCTTTGATGATTAACTCACTATAAAGCATAGCCATAGTAGAAACTGTTTTTCGGGGAGTATTTTGCAAATGCAACCATTCAATGATATAAACCTGCATTTCATGTAATTGAAATAAAGCTGCAGTAGGCAAGGCTGGAGTTTGTAAAATTGCCAAAGCAAACGGAGTATCAGGAATGCATCGATCAACCCAACGCTGCGTTAAAGCCGCATTTACATATGTCAGTACCTTCCTTTGTTCTGCTGATAAGGTTATAGCAGAATCCGGTCTCGCAAAGCCCTTTAGGGCCAAGAACAAGGGCTGGAGTACTGCTGTAGTTAACTCCAGGTAGGGTCTAACCCAGTTAATTGTTCCTAGTATTTGTTGTAATTTTACTAGAGAAATCTTTTCCTCAATTTTGATTTCCGGAATGACCGGATAAGCATAGGTTGCAAGGACCTTATGCCCTAAGTAGGCATATGGCGTTTGACTTTGAATTTTTTCTGGGGTAATATGAAGTCCAAATTGTAATAATAACTCTTTAAGGCAAGGTAACACTGCCTTAACTGTTCCCGGTGGGCCGGGAGCTGCAATTAAAATATCATCCATGTACTGGTAAACCTTCCACCCAGGATGAGAGGTTCTGAATGGAGCCAGAGCCATTCGAACATATGACTGGCACATCGTTGGACTGTTTAGCATTCCTTGTGGCAAAACCTTCCATTGGTAACGAAAGGTAGGTGCATTGTTATTCAACTCAGGTACAGTAAAGGCAAATAATTTCTTGTCATCTGCATGCAAAGGAATAGAAAAGAAGCAATCCCGTAAATCTACTACAACTAGATCCCAATTACATGGGATCAGGTTTGGTTTAGGCAAACCACATTGTAACTCTCCCATTGGTTGAAGGATGGAGTTAATGGTTCTCAGATCATGCAAAAATCTTCATTTTCCATTTTTCTTTTGAATAACAAATACCGGAGTGTTATATGGACTAGAACTTGGCTCAATGTGTCCTAATTGTAGCTGCTCAGCTACCAATTGATGTAAAGCTGTAAGCTTTTCTTTTGGAAGTGGCCATTGGTCAATCCAGACTGGCTAAGAGGTTAACAATTGTAATTTTTCCATTATCCAATAACAATTTTTGTGTGAAATTGTGACAGCAAATCTCTACCCCACAAGTTTATATGCAGGGGCAACACAAGAGGTTGAATCCTTGCAGTCTCACCAGTTTCTCTATGCAATGCCTTCAACCAACATACACTACTTCTTGCAAACTGCATACCACCCACTCTACGAACAGCCGGAGAGTCCTCAAGAGCCCATTCATTTGGCCATTCCTTTTGGCGTATCACAGAGACATCTGCTCCAGAATCTATAAGGCCAGAAAATGATTTTGCCTGAATTTCAATTGTCATTTTTGGTTGGTCTGTAGTCAAATTTTTTGTCAGCGCTAGCAATTCTGCAGCAACTGGAGAACTTGCCATTTCAATGGACCCAAAACCACCAGTTCGTGGGATCCCAATTAAAGGATTTATAGGGATTTATGGAAGCAATAATAACTGGGCAATAGAGTCACCGGCCATTAATGATGCAGGAGTATCAGTGTACAATTGTATCTTAATAACCCCTTTATAATCTTGATCAATAACTCCTGGAATAACAAATTTTTCTGTTGCAGAAGACATGGGAAGTACTAATCCCACTGTTTTTTCTGCCAGTGGCCCATGCAAATGAGTGTCCTCAATGTACACTTGATTAGGAAAGGTCACATTAATTGAGTTCAACATTTTTAAACCCAAACCTGCACTCCCAGTAATTGCAGGCGATGCTTTTGTGACAGCCTTGGGAGCGGGGCTAGCTGCACGCCCCAAATTTAGTTTCCCGGATTTTGGTTCTGATCAGAGCGACATTGATTTGCCCAATGAAACCCTTTTTTGCATTTTGGACAGACTGATTTTGGATGGATGTCCTTAATTTTGTTTTTGTTAAATGCCATCCCCCCCAGGGGCACGGCACTGGGCTTTAAAATGGCCAGGCTTTTCCACAATTACAACAATTCCTTGTAGGTTTCATCCCTTTTTGTAATGCCATAGCCAAAGTCTCCATGTTGTAAGCCTGAGAACCCACCACTGCACGTGCCTTTAACAGATCAGCCAGAGTAACCTCACCTCTAGCCACCAAGGGCTGCAAGATACGCTTGCAGTCAGCGTTTGCATTTTCAACTGCCAATTTCAGCAAAAGTTCTTTTGCAGCTTCCTCATTAGAGATTTGCCTGGTAATAGCCAATTGTAGCCTTTCCACAAAATCATTATAAGACTCAAATGCTGTTTGCTTAATTTGAGAAAAAGACCATGCTGGGGTTCCCACATCCTGGATGCGGGACAACGCCCCAAGGACAGCTGCCATAACCACTGGAAATACGTGATCAGGCAAATTAGCAGCTTGATCAGCAGTGGATTCAAACAAGCCTGCCCCGTAGATTTGGTCTGGCGTATACAGCCCCCCCGAATTCCTTCCCCTAGTGACAGCCTCCCTTTGGTATTCTGAGTCAAAGACCACATACTGAGTAGAGCTCAATATCATTCTCATTAAATCTTTCCAGTAACTAGGAATCATGCGTGAGGTAGCCAAACTTGTCAGAAGCCCCTTTGTAAAAGGACTTTGAATACCATAATCTTTTACTGTTTTTTTAATTTCCCTAAGAACTGCTAAAGGAATCGGAACCCATTCAGTCTGCAGATTGCCTTGAGCATCCACTTGCCTATTGACTGGAAACAAATTCATCTGGGGAATCTCTTCAGGCTCTAATTTCCCCTCATTGAAAGCCTGATGCATCATTGTTTGAACTTTTCCCATTTTTGGTTGGATTTTATCATTCACAGGCATAGGCTGTGGAAATGATAAAGCACACTCCAGTTTTGGGGAAGGCGGGTGCAATACAATTCCTTTATAAGGAGGAGGTTCTACTAAAGTTTTTAAAAGAGGTTGTTGCTGGGTCTCTAAAGCAGTCATAACAACCTTCCAATATATCAAAATTTCAGCTGTTGCCCGTGGCTCTTCATGAAGAATAGGTCCAATTTTCCTCCATGTGTCTAACTTTAAAGAGCCTTTCTCTGGATACCAGGGACATTGCCGCCAGATCTCTAGCAGCAGCTCTCTCACATTATCTTTTGAAAGAACTATTTGCTCCCCCCCAGAGGGTTTAAAGATAAAGAAGTTTGTCCTGACTAACTACAGCAGCTCACTAACATGACGTTCCTGTGGCTGAGAGACTTTTCCCGCCATGTTCCCTGAATAATCCTATTGTCCAGCAATAGTTAAGTACGTACTTTTCCAGGCGAGGAAACACGGAGGTCCAGGCACGTACCACCTGCAGTGGATCACGTCGGGGTCACCACTTGTGGTGGTCTCCCATGGAAAGAATGAGACACAGGCTGGTGTACTTGGGATGGGAGCCCAGAATAAAATTCCAGTGCTTCCTTTTATTGAGATTTTTGTGCATAGTAAGCAATTACATTGTGGATTAATAATTAGATATAGTACAGGCTTGTTTGCAGTTGTCTAAGCTGCCTCTTTGTTTGTATTTGTTCTTATTGTTCTCTTTTCTTTGTACTATCTTAGTGAACTTTAGACAGGCATGAATGTATAAGGCATTATATTAATCATTGCTCAAGCTCAGGCCAAAGTTTATTCCCACAAAATGTACATAATGCACACTAATCTATGATAACCAATCCATGTTTGTTTTAGAATGAGGATTCTAACTTCCTTTCAAGAGTAAAAGGGGAAGTTATATGTTGCAGTGGGGAGGTAAATAAAAGTGCCTTGGTTTCTTTAGCAACAGAAATGCATGATAGCCTGAATTTTCTGGTATTGGTTAATTTATCTGGTTTAGGAGTTCTTTTAGGCTTAGATCTAAGGATTTCTGTCTTTGACTCAACTCTAGAGAAGAGAGGAATCCCCTTTCCAAAGTTCAGAAACCTTTAATCCAAGAGGGTAACTGTGTAACGAGGTCATCACATCTCTAAATATACAAAGAAGCTGATGGTGGAAAGCAGGATATAGGAAAACTAAGGGAAAACAATATGAACATGTACAGAATCCCAAGCAAAATCCATAAAGCTTGATGAAGTAAATTAACGAGTAGATGCTTGAATAAGAACTTGGATTTCAGAGCTTGCTTAGAGTTCATGGCGAAGAGGATGGCTTGAGAAAGATCATTTGGGAAATCTGCTTCTTTTAACACCACCCTTTCTTCTTTTCTTCATGCTCTCTAAGAAGTTACTTTGCTCAAGGTTTTTTAAAGACAATTGTATTCTCCTGATTGTAAAGTTACTTCTTTTGGGAAATTTAACCCTAAAAACAACATGAAACATTTAGTTTTAATTAATAGGTACCTTAATATTTAAATTTCCTAAACTACTTAATATGGACATTTATAGTACAACATTTGGGTCTTTGGGTTAATGATATTGAGTGATATGATATTTCAGATGTATTTATTGTATGATCCTTATTTTTATGTGCTATTTAAAGGTAAGTCAAGGGGCCGCTTCCCCCCCTCCCAAGTTATCAAAAATTTACTATGAAACTGTTCCATCAGCTTCAGCATATTCTCTTATCCTTTTTCTCCTCCTCTCCGGAAGGGACCCATTGTTCATCAAAGATGGCTTCTTCTTCCTCTTCTTCCTTGTCCCAGTCCTTCTGCTGCGTAATCAACTTTTCATAAGTATATAACGCCATTTCTAAGAATTGAAACAAAGCGCCCAAAGTATCTTCCTTTTTATATTTTTGATATTCAGTCTTTAGTTCATTCACAAGCGATGCCATTATGAAAAGAGAAACTTTTCCCAAAACAACCACAAGTATTTTTAATCAAAAACAATTCAAAAAAAGTTCCAAAAGTTAATACTTTTCTTCCTTCTTCTCTTTCTCTTTCTGGGGTTAATATTTAATCAAAGAGGTCCAATTACCATATATCTTTCTTTGGGATTCTAGGCAATCTCCTCCTTTTTCAGCTTCTGCTCCAATTTTTTTTCCTCTCCCTTCCCACTTGCAATATCAATTTTAAATAATCAGAAATCCATACCTCCAACAAGGATTTTCCAATTTTTTAAATTTTTCAATGTCCAAGAATCCTTTTGTCCCTTAGCTTCAACTCTCAAAACAATTCACTTTCAATGTCCAATATATCCAAACATTTCTGCTGTTTCCATGGGGTGGGAGAGTGAAGAAAAAAAAAAAGTTCCCTTTAACAGCTTCTCCACCGCTTTCGCTCTTCTTAGGGATACAATGTATCCTCCAGCAATTCAAACAGCTCAGTTCCAAGCAATTTAAAGGATGTTACTTGACCCGGCTCAGACAACACTTTCACTCTTCTCATTTCCTCCAGCGCAATCTTACCCGGTTGCTGGCTTCTTCGTGGCGGCCATTGCTGACCGCCGCTCCACCGCCTTTGGGAAAAAGGGGTTTTTCCGGAGAAGGGGGGGGTCTGCGACACCCCCACCCCCCTGTCCGACTCCCCTCTCTCTTCAGCTGTCCCTACAGGGCAGCCATATCCCCCTGACCCATCTGGATCGGGGGTACCTCGACGGCTAGCACAGCAGGAATCGCGAGCTGTCGCGAATTCCTGCTGCCCCGAAGCCACGCGAAACCGGAAACCAGCTTCAGCATATTCTCAATATTTAAGACCACAATGCAACTCTTTTTCTGTGTTCCTAGTAATAGGTTCTAGCCCTTCTAGTTTAGACCATGAGTTCTAGATCAGCTGGTGACCTTGGGACCTGGTGACCTCTGGGGACCTGGTGACAACTGGTGACCTCTCAGACCCGTAGGAAGGAAGCAAGACAGGGGAAAAGCCTTCTGAAATCTTACCAAGAAAAGTATGAGGCCTAGTCCAGGAGTCAATACTAGCTCAAATATGCTCTTTGTCTGTCTATCTGTCTGTCTGTCTGTCTGTCTGTCTGTCTTGGGTTGTACAAACTATTTACAGAAAAAGCTTCTACGCTAAGGATGTGAAGTTTAAACTTCATTGCTGCCATGCTTGTAATTAAAACAATCTTAGTCCTTGATCTCCAACTTGATAGATTATGGCTGTCACGATAGGACTTCTATATGAATCAGGAGCTACATTCCAGCAGAGTTTCCACAACCACATCTAGGAAAAATAGAGTTGCACCTACAAGCAGGTTCACCTGCAGGGAATTGGCCAAGAGAAGAAATATGATGAAAACTTGTAAAAAAAGGGGCGAGATTTGCATCATTTTGAAAAGGATCAGATCCTGTGGAGGACTCTGCACATTGTACAAGATTGGTAACCTTATCCTGTATATTTCAGAAATTGAAAGTTACTATTTGTTTAGGCTAGTTCTGAGATCACCAGTTTGGAAAGGATGAATTATTTGCCTAACTGGACATAAGATTATATTTAAAAAATAAATAAATGTGTGCATGAAATCATCCTAGAATCTAACAGGACATTTAAAGTGCTTTCCCCCAGTGCTGTAAAATTTGTAAAATGAAATTGTAAAATGAATCTGAACTTACTGATAAATCAGGCTTATAAGCAAGACTGGCAAAGGGAGGTTGAAGGAGAGAAGAATGAAATTGGTTCTTGAATGCAAGCACACCTATAGAAAAAAAGGAATGCTTTATGGGCACCCAAACAGCAGCCAGATTTATGTTGTCTTTGTGCTTCTGGGTGATCTATAGCAATAGAATAAATAAAATACCACCCTTTTCAAGTAGTTGCAAACAGGTGAGACAGAAATTAATGTGGCTTTTGTTGTTGTTTTTTTAGCCAGCAGAAAGTTTTTGCCCACCAGGGATTTTACGCACCAATCAATTACATCAGCTTATTTAAGTGTCTTGTGATTTTCCCAAAATGGGTGAAATGTAGGGTTATTGACCAACAGTTCAAAGCCGCCTCTACAAATTTATACAACCATGCCATAATCATTATAAGGATATTGCATAAAATGATTATGCCCATGACAGGGGAAAGGTTTTTGGATCTGAGATTTTTAACACCAGGAGCAGGCCAAAAAAAAAAAAAAGGAACTTTTTTTTTTTAACCTGAGGATTTCCAGGCATGTTAGAACTACAAATCTCACAATGGTGAACTCATACCCTGACAACTGGAAGTTCAAAACCCAGGATGCATAGAGGGCACATATTTGGGGAAAATGATTCGACAAAAAAGCATGTTAATGCTTTTTCCTAATTATCCTTAAAAATGTTTCCAGAATGGTAATGACTTTGAAGTAAACTTTTGGAAACTGTACAAAGAACATATATTACTAAAAAGATTCAGGGGTAAATTGGATGATTATGGGGGGTATGTTTTAAAGGTTGATTTTTATTTTCATTCTGATAGGTAAAAGCAGTAACTTTGGCAGTAATTAAATGATAAACATTGCACTTCATGTTCATACCTGTGTATCCTTTTAGTGTACGTTAATGAATGCTTTTTCTCTGCTAACATTCCAAATACCTTGTTCTTTACAAAAGAGACAGTTTTTTACTGTGAAATTAACAGGAATATGGCAAATACATTTGCACAAAATGTAGTGTGAAAGCTAGTGAGATCCAGAGGTGATATTCAGCAGGTTCTGACCAGTTCTGGAGAACTGGTAGCAGAAATTTTGAGTAGTTCGGAGAACTGGGAAATATCACCTCTGACTGGAGATTTTATAGTATCCTTCCCCTGCCATGCCCACAGAACCAGTAGTAAAAAAATTTGTATCCTACCACTGGTGGGATCTAAGAGGGATAGGCTATCAAAGATTAAGGGCTGAGCAAAAATGTAATGTATAACGCCAGTGTAATTTACCAATGATATTTTATCACATTTCTACCACATTATTTATTTAGGATTGCAATGTTTTCTTAAGTTTTCTGAGGATCAGTCAAAAGTGGGCTTATTTTTAAAAGAGATATGTTTTTGGCATGCCTGTATAACTGTTACTAAAGATGAGGAACTGCTGTTGAAATAAAGGTAGTTTTAGTACTGAAGGATTTAAATTCTGCAGGGATCAATCTGTGGTGATGATATTGTTATGTTATCGAAGATTTGCATCATTGCTTTTAATTTTTATGAGAGTGGCAGTAGGACAAACATCAGAGTTGATCTTTTATGTTAGGAAGATTCTTTTCAATGTTTCATTTGTGAGGTTATGTAGTTTTGGAGGTGGTATCTTTAAGTGCACTGATTTCCCATCTCCAATTGCAGCCCAGAGCAGTTATTATAAAGTGTTTCCTTTCCATTCGTAATTTGAAGAATACAAGATTTTTGCCCTTAGATAGTACAGGTAGTCCTCCATTTACGACAGTTCATTTAATGATCAAAGTTACAGTGGCATTGAAAAAAGTGACTTATGAGACCGTTTTTCATACTTTTTTTAAAAATAAAGTTTTATTTGGGTTTTCACACATACAAAATACAAGTAAAACAATCTTTTCTGAAAATAGCATGGTCCCGGGTTGAACTTCTTTATACAGATACAAAACTCAATTTCATGCTCCTTTTTGTATTCTATTCCATATCTTATATTATTCTACATTTTCTATATAGTTTTTCTCTTCTTTTAATTTTCTCAATTTTATTTTGATTATTGCATCTCAATTCAAATCATTATATTTATACTTTTGTCTGTTCTGTTTTAATTTCATATTATCTTTTCTCATTAAACAAATTTTCTCCTGTAGTTATTAATTGGAGAATGACACCTTTATATCTTTTAATTACATCCATTCAACTCTTATTTAAACTTCAATATATACCTTAAGGTATATATTAAGCATCCATGAACTTGTGTGGATATAACATTAAAGAAATATTGAAACAAAGTAAGAATCTTAGAAAGTGAAAGCAGAACCAGAATAAAGAAAAAAGCAAGGAAAGACTGACTGTGGGATTGATTGATGTTTTTGGTATAGACCCTGGGCTGGAATAATTGAGAACTTTGGAAAATTGAAAGAAGAAAAGTAAAAGTGCTTTTTTTTTGTGGACTTTAACTATCATAAAATATAAGAGTGTGTAATGATGCTCTTCGGGAATTAAAAATGGAACTTAAAAATATGAGAGAATTACTACAGGAAAGAAGCGAATCACTTTGCCCTGTGTTAGAAAAAATGGAAATGGCGATTGAAGAACAAGAAGGAAGAGCTTCAGAGGAGAACGAGTCGACTCAAGGAGAAGACATTTTAAATAGACAATTAACACAAAGAACACTACAAAGAAGTGGGGAAAGAAGGAAGTTTTAAAAGTTGAAATTTAAGAAGGCAATCAAAAGGGGGAATACCTGTGAAGTCAGGAAAGGCAGAAAGACCCAGCAGAAAAGGGGGAAAGGAAGATATTAAGAAAGAGAGGGATATAAATTGGAATGAGAAAAGATATGAGGAAAAGAGGGGGAGGAGAAGCAGTAAGAAACAGGTGCATGAAATAAAGAAATACGGAAATAGTAAAATGTTGAAAAGAAATTGTTTTTTCAGAGATAATGGTTGATGAATTAAAAAGGGGATTCTGTAGGGTGACAAGGAGTAACAAGAATATTTCTGCAATTAAAAATATTTAGAAAATATGGTAATATAGATACTGATAACTTATTAAAAATTAAGGGGGGAAAATATGCTGCAGAATCCAAATGAGAAGATATAATTATTATTATTGTAATTTCTTAAAAATAATCATTTATTGGGAATCAAGATGAGGGAATAAAGATATATTTTAATCATTGAGGTGTCACACTCAAAGCAGTAAAAGAGGGGAAACCTATACTTGTTTTTTTTTTTTAGTATTAAAATTTGTATTAATCTAGAATTTATAAAAAGAATGTGTAATGGAAAGGGAATATTACAGAATAAAGAACCAATTAAATAAGTTAATATAGACTATTAAAAGCAAGGAGAAACATTGGTAACCTTTATTATTATTATTATTATTATTATTATTATTATTATTATTATTATTATTATTATTATTATTATTATTATTAGACAAGCACATATTGTTTATCTTTATTATATTTGAAATAATTGAAATGAAACAAAAAGATGTTTCGACTGAGATTAATGAAAGGAGAGGCTAGAATTAATGTGTTTGTTTCTCTCCTTACTGAAAATTTGGAATGGAAAAGGAAATAATAGAATTAAGTATGTGTTATGTCCAGCGCGGCAAGGAGACCAGGACTCAGTGACTTGGTTCAGCTCATTCATTGGTCCTGAGAACGGCTCGGGTTCCGGGGGAAAAACTGCGGCTTTTTATTCTCAAGCCACGGCGGCCGCGGCCAATGGCACTGCTTTGAATCTCCTGCGATTGGTTTCCACCAATCGCAGGAGATCCTCAGCGGGCCAATCAGAGCGGCTCGCTCGACCAATTGGATCCCTGTGCGCTTTGACCAATCACAGCGTGGCGTTTACAAGAATGTAAATGACCGTACAGAACACCCCTCCCCTCTTGGTTCGGTCCTATGTGATGTAGTCCCGTAAGTAGGCGGGGCTCCGTACTTGCCGACTGGACCTGCGCAGGTCAGTTGTTGTTTGGCTTCCGGCTGGTTCGGTTGGGTTCTCTGTTGCTCTTGGCCTCGTCGATGGAACCGCCTGGAAGGTGTCGCCGGGCCTCTTGCTGCAGCTCCCTCCTGGCCTACCTGGGCTGGTTGAGCTGCGGTTTCCGCTGCTCCCGCTTAGTCTTTCTGGGCTGGTTGAGCTGGCCTGGCTGCTTCTTCCTGGTGAGGCTTCGAGCTGGCTGTCGGTCGGTAAGTGTTGCTGGTTTCTTTCTATTGGGTTTTGGTTCCCGGGGTCTTCCCTCCCCTCTTGGTTTGTATTGGGGGGGTTGTCTGTGTTTGGTTGCGTGTCGATTGTGTTTCCTGTGATTGTTCTCAATCTTCGTTGATCGATGTGGCATTTCCAGGCTCGTCCGTCGGTTGTTTGAAGCTGGTACGAGCGGGGCCTGTTAGTTGGGTTATGGTTGCTGGTACCCACAGTGGGTCTCCGGTTAGGTTCTTTGTGTAGACGGGGTCACCTGGTGCAAAGGACCAGTGCTTGCTAGAGGAGTTGGGGGGTCTCTCCGGGTTGTATGTGGGGTGTAGCCTGTCTAGTGGGGACCTTATTTTCCTCCCCATTAGTAGCTCTGCCGGGCTTTTGTTCGTTGTTGTGTTCAGAGTTATATGTTGTATAAAGATCATTTTATTTATTTTTTCTTGGATTTCCCCATGTTCGATTTTTTGGATGGTTTTTTTCATAAATTGAACCATCCATTCCGCCCTTCCATTCGCCACCGGATGTGCCGGAGCTGTCAATGCGTGTCGTATGCCCTGTTCCGCTAGGAATTTTTCAAATTCTAGTGAGGTGAATTGGGGCCCATTGTCCAACACGATGACATCTGGGAGGCCGTGGGTTGTGAATAGCTTGCTAAGTTCCTTGGTCACGGCCTCCGTGGTGGTGGTTTTCATGTTGTTTACCTCCAACCAGTTGGAGTAAGCATCTACCATTATAAGGAATGTATGTCCCTTAGTGGGCCCGGCAAAATCTATGTGGATCCTGGACCATGGTCCCCTGGGGGTTTCCCATTCCAGGATCAGTGCCGCGGGAGGGCTCGGTCTGGTTTCTTGGCAGCGTTCACATCTTGCCACCCAGGCCTCGATTTGCTTGTCCATCTCTGGCCACCAAGCGTAACTTCTGGCCAGGGCTTTCGTTCTAACTATGCCCGGGTGCCCCTCGTGTAACAACCCCAATATCTTCCCTTGTAGTTTTTCCGGAATAACAACCCTATCCCCCCACAGTACATATCCTTTTTGTAGCGAGAGTTCTGTTTGCCGGTTCCGGAATGTCTTGAATGCTTCGTCATCGTCTTTTTCCGGCCACCCTTTTTCTACCCAATGTAACACCCGCGCCAGACGTTTGTCTTTATTAGTTTCTCGGGCAATGTCTGACGTGGTTATGGGTAGATCGGGCAGAGTCTCTATGCTGAGGGTGCTCGTCGTGGGTGCTGGGTCGGTGTCTAGGTTGGGTAACGGCGAGTGGCTCAAAGCGTCTGTGTGGGTGATAGTCTTACCGGGTCGGTGTGTGAGCCGGTAGCTGTAGGCGGCAAGGAATTCGGACCACCTTGTCATTCTGGGAGATAGGATGTTCGGGGTGGCCCGGTTCCCTGCCAGGATGCCCAGCAGTGGCTTGTGGTCTGTGATAATGGTGAACGTCCGGCTGTAGAGGTACTCGTGGAAACTCTTCACTGCTGCGACGATGGCCAGGGCCTTCTTGTCCACTGGCTATCTCTGGTTTGGTGAGTGTCCTCGAGAAGAAAGCGATGGGTGCTTCTCTTCCATCCGGGAGTGTGTGAGTGAGGACGGCGCCGACGCCGAAGGGTGAGGCGTCGCATGTGACAGCTAGTGGTAGGGTCTCATTGTATTGGATGAGGACAGCATCCGAGGTGAGCAGGTCCTTGGTTTTCCTGAAGGCGGCTTCCTCGCATTTCCCCCAAGTCCAGGTGGCTGCCTTGTCCAAAACCCTATGCAAAGGCTCCGCCGTGGTCACCTTTTGGGGCAGGAAAACATTGTAAAAATTAAGCAGTCCCAGAAATGCCTGCAGTTCAGTTTTATTCCTGGGCGTGGGGGCCCCCCTTAATGGCTCTGATTTTGTTTGCGGTTGGGTGAATGCCGTGACGGTCTAGGACGTATCCCAGGAACTCGACCCGCTCTGTGTAAAGGTAGCATTTCTCTCTCTTCACTTTAAAACCGGTTTCCTTAAATTTCGTTAGCACCTCCCTTAGACGACCCTCTAGTTCTCGCTGGTTGGTTGCTGATACCAGCACGTCATCGAAGTAGGGCACCACCCCCTTAATTCCTTGCAACAACCTCTCCATGAGGCTCTGGAAAATCCCCGGCACCACGCTGACTCCAAACTGGAGTCTCTTACAGCGAAACGCTCCCCGGTGGGTGACTATGGTTTGCACCTCCGCGGTTTCTGTGTCGACCGGCAGCTGTTGGTATGCTTGTGCCAGGTCGAGCTTCACAAAAAGCTTGCCTCCCCCCAGTGAGTGTAGGAGGTGCTGCACTACTGGGACGGGGTAGGCACTTTGTTGTAAGGTGCAATTTAGGATGGCCTTATAGTCCCCGCAGATTCTTTCCGACCCATCGGGCTTGACTGGGGTGACTATTGGGGTCTCCCACCAGGCGTGGTCAATTGGTTGTAGGACCCCTTGCTTGACGAGCTTGTCAATTTGCTCGTCTATTTTTGGCCTGAGTGCAAAGGGTACCCGCCTTCGTTTTAGGTGTATCGGGGGAATGTTGGGGTCTAGGCTGAAGGAGATGGGGGGCCCTCCGTACTTGCCTAGGGTGCCGTTGAACACTTCCTGGAAGTCCTATGCCAGTTGCTGTTCCCAATCGGTCTCGGCGGTGTGGTTGATGCCTGTGACTTCAATGCCGAGCAGTGCGAACCATTGCAGTCCCAAAAGGCTGGGTCGGTCTCAGTCCACGATTGTCAGGGGAAGCTTTGCGGTATGGCCCTTGAATGTTACCTTGAATTGTCCGGTTCCAACTACAGGGATGTGGTTTCCCTGGTAGTCCTTGATTACTAGTCTCTGGTTCTCCAGTCCCTTCTTGTGGATGGTAGGCACCAAGCGCTTGATTTCTTGCCAGGCGACCATGGAGAGATAGGACCCAGAGTCCACCTCCATTTTGCATGGCTCACCTTCGATGCTTACCTCCATGTAGACCTTTCGGGAGTCGGTGGTTGATGCGTAGCCGATGATGACTATCTGGTGGGTTTCCTTCTTCCGCTGGGTTTCGCCACCTCGTCGGTTCCGTCCGCTCCAGTCCCATCGGCTGTCGGCTTGGCGATCTCTGGCTCTGGGGTGTGTGCTGTCCCGTCTCTGCTCACTGTGGTCCCGTCGTCTGAGGCTGTAGGCCTTCCTCAATCGGCAGACTCGGGCGATGTGACCCTTTTTGTCGCAGTGCCGGCAGACTGCATCGAAGAAACGGCACTCTGCTCGAGGGTGGTCACTTCTGCACCCAGCACAAGTGGTCCCTGACTTACGACCCCGTTGATTGCACTGGTCCCGTCCCGTCTGGAGCCGGTGGATCTCCTCCTCCTCGTCCGTGGTGTCGGAGGCGGAGTGGAATTCACCATGATGGGTGGTGGTCTCGTGGTGACTTGCTTCCGGTTGGGCCTCGGTCGCCTATCCTGGGTCGGCGGTCATGGTGCAATCTCCGGTGTCTGGTCTCCGCATGCGGTTCGCTGATTTCCGGGTTGCCTCGGCTGCGGTGGCTTCAGCGATGGCGTCGGCGAGGCGATGTCTCCTTTGGCCATCAGTCGGCTCTGTAGGACTGGGTCTCGGAGTCCAATTACGACGTGGTCCCGTAGGGCGTCATCCATGTCTGAGAACCCGCACATGCCCCCTAGGCTTCGTAGCTCAGCCACAAAATCGCTGATGCTCTCGCCTGTTCTCTGGTCCCGCCGGTAGAAATCGTGCCGCCTGATGAGGGTGGGCATGGCGGGGGCATAGTGGTTCCGGAGCAATGGTTCGAGGTTGGCCCAGTCCATCTCCTTGACGTCCGCAGGTTTTGCTAGAGCTTTCGCCATCTTGAACACTGTGGGCCCGCAGTGTGTCAGGAAGACGGCTCTTTTCTTCAGCCCGGCAGTGTCCTTCATGTTGCTACATTCGAGGAACATGAGGAATCTGTCGGTGTATGTTTCCCAGTCCTTGGTAGCGGGATTGAAGGGTGCGGGCGGTGCGTTGCTGGCCATCTCGTCGGTCTCGCTTCCTCCGGACACGTGTTGGTGGGGGATTAGCCTTGGTATCCCACCTTCATTGCCAGTGTTATATCCGGCATGGCAAGGAGACCAGGACTCAGTGACTTGGTTCAGCTCATTTATTGGTCCCGAGAACGGCTCGGGTTCTGGGGGAAAAACTGCGGCTTTTTATTCCCAAGCCGCGGCGGCCGTGGCCAATGGCATCACTTTGAATCCCCCGCGATTAGTTTCCACCAATCACGGGAGATCCTCAGCGGGCCAATCAGAGCGGCTCGCTCGACCAATCGGATCCCTGTGCACTTTGACCAATCACAGCGCGGCATTTACAAGAATGTAAATGACCGTACAGAACACCATGCATATATGAATGTGCTATCATATTTGATGACCCAGAAATATGTTGTCCACTAAAAAGAGATTTTTGTTTTTAATGTAAAAAACTGAATAAAATTTGTTTAAAAAAAAAAGAAATTTTGGACTCAATTGTAGTTGTGAGTTGAGGACTACCTGTAATTTGGAAAACTTGTGAAGTTAGTGTTTTAGATTCCAATATTTTTTTTTAAACCTACCACTACTATTCATTACATGAATGAATGAATGAATAAATAAATAAATGCATGAATGAAAGCTAAGAGAAGAGCACTCTTTGGGCATTGCTAATAGATTTAGATTCTGCTAATTGGTAACCTGTTTTTCCTTCTTTTGAAAAGGTACTATATCTGGGCTGCAAAAATCCAGGCAGCCAGCCACTAAATAGTAGCAAGGAGACACAGGTAATTCTAAATTTTGGAGGGCATCTGGATGTAGTCTAGATTCTGCAGCCCAATCTCCTCCAATTTTCTTCTCAGCCATTCTTTTTCAGTCATTCAGTTGCTTCTAATTCTCTGACCTGATGGCCATATGCTTGCCCGGATTGTTTGTCAGTAATTGTTTCTTTCATTTCTTGTAAGAGCAAGCTTTTCTCATTATTGACGGTATTCAACCAATTTGTCTTCTGTAGGCCTCTTTTTCAATAGCCTTTTTCCCCTCAATATTATCTTCTGCTTCTGCATGATGTGTTCTCTTTTCAGTCTTACCTACAAGGAAAATAAATTATAAAAGCTTGGCATTGGCCCAATATCATAGTGCATATCCACATGTCTTCATTGCAATGTTAGTTAAGAGGACATCCTTTGTATTCTCAGTGACCCATCCAATTTTCATTACTGTAGGTTCACTGAAAGTTAGTTCTACATGAGTTTTAGTGCTCTTTGGTTTGGAATTCAAATTCTCAGCATACCCGATCCATTACCTCATTCAATAGCAGCTTACTTCTTATGAACAATTTCTTAAAACATGATTACTTCATTTCTGAGAGATGTTAAGTAGAATTTTGCACAAATGTTTTCTTCCCTTCCTACCCCCAAAGCTGTAAAAAGGAAGGATAATTTTTTTTGTACTGTATATCACCTTAATTCCAATGAAGAATTTGCATGAATCCAAACTCAAATTCTTAATCAATGGTTGAGTAGCCTTTAGCTGATCATACACAACAAAAGGGAGAATCCCCTGTATATAGGGAGAGGCTTGAGTCAGATGATTTTTGCCTGGATAAATGCAAAAGGAAATATAGTAAATCCTCAGTTCATTATTCCTACATCGCCACCCAGAGTAGCTAGCCCAAAGTAAGAGTAATAAAATTGGAGAAAATGGGTCTGATTTTTTTCCTGTCTTAGATAGCTGCTTCTGATACATAGGTAAGCCATTTCTTTATTAACTTATTATCTTCCAGCCTGGAAAAATAATATTATATTATGGAAAAGCCTAAAATGGTTGTAATGGTGGAAGGGAAGAGAAGTAAAGAATTACCAGAAGAAATGCAGATGGACTCATTTACAGTGTCCTTGTCTGTTTCAGATAATTCCAGCTTCTATTAACAGTTTGGGAATCCATTTAGCTCAAGTTTCATCCACATCTCTTTCTCATCCTTGGCATTTACTTGGCCTCTGCATAGACTTAAGTTGGTTTTGGCATTTACAGTGGTTTTTCAAGGTCTTCATGATAAGATGTTCTTGTCCTATTTCAAAAATTTTAACTAATATTTTCATTTACATATCTTAGTCTCATTGGTTGGTGTATCAACATAAAATGCCTGTTAGTCTAGGGAGCATAAATTTGCAGCAAATCTATTTTTCAGAAGAGACTAGGACCGGGATGGCGAACCTATGGCATGCACTTGTGGCACGCAGAGCCATTTGTGCTGTCACACGAGCCGCAGGCAAACTTCCTTCACTGCGCATGCGCATGCCTCACAGCTGGTTTTTTTCGGTTGGTTTGAGGCCTTTTTCGGCCTCCCAGAGGCTTAGAAAAAGCCTCTGCACGGGCTTTTCAGGCCGAATTATAGGCCCGTTTTGTCACTTCCTATAAGAGTGGAAATGAGGAAATGGGTCTATAATTTGTCCTGAAAAGCCTTGCAGAGGCTTTTTCCAGCCGAAAAAGGCCTCAAACCAGCCAAAAAAAAATCAGCTGTGAGGCAGGTAAGGGGGTGAGGGTGGGAGGGATTGTGCGTGCATATGCAGGGGGCATGGGGAGGGGGATGCACATTGCATTCTGGGTGCTGGCACACAAGTGTGTGTGCGCTGGCATGTGCATAATTTTTGGCACAGGAGCCCAAAAAGGTTAGCTACCACTGGACTAGGAGGTATAGCTGTTAATTTTCCTTGTGTTGAATAGGCTTGCACCGTGTCTTTTACATGTGCTACATTGTCAGCCCCAAAAGAAAGTGAGGAGAGCGTTTAAAATTGTGACTGTATTCCTCTACACAATTGTATGTAATCTCTGGGGAAAAGAATGCTGCTCATAGAACTCCATGCAGCTTGACACCCCATATAAATGTCAAAATGTGTAATTTTGTCCTCAGAAAATTACATTTTTAACAAATAGTGGCAAATATCTGTATA
The DNA here is from genome assembly GCA_033807585.1 of Hydrophis major. Classification (NCBI taxonomy): domain Eukaryota; kingdom Metazoa; phylum Chordata; class Lepidosauria; order Squamata; family Elapidae; genus Hydrophis; species Hydrophis major. Next base: position 83,639,779 of record CM066331.1, on the reverse strand, counting down.
CCTAACCATCCTGATGCGTACACAAGTACATAGATACATGCTTGCCTGCAAACCATTGAATGTAGAAGCTGTGGGGCAGCACCTTAAAAAGCCAGGTGAGAAAAAGGTCTAACATAACAGCCCCCCCCCCATAGCCTGATTAATATGTTTGGCAGAATAACCCAGAAAAAAATAACTTTATTTAGCTTGTTTTGAAATTACAGCTGCATAGAAGTAATTGATCTGCTGTCATTAGGCAGGAAAATTTTAAAGCCTGGGGGCACAATTAACCAGCACACAACCACCTGTCCCCTCAGAGCCATCCTTCATAATTGAGAAGAGGGGCTGTGGTGTTTTTTTGACAAGGGAACAACAATGGGATTCTAAAGTTTCGTTCCTGTAGGATCTTACTTTAAATTAGCAAAGAGGGTGAGGAGTGATGTCACCTCTGCTCTACCTTGGCCAAAACAAGTATTCAATGGGGCGGTTGCTTGTTGTAGTCATTGCTCCTGTTGGTGAGGATTGTGGTATTTGCACCAGGATCCTTCAAAAGAAAGATAAACGCTTGGTTTAATGATTGTGCACAAGCATAGGAAGATCCACCTTCATAAAAATGAGGAAACTAGGCCTTTAAAAAAAATATTTATCAGATTTTGGAACCGCCCATCTCCCTTAGAGAGGTATACAAATACAGAATTAAAGCATCAAAAAAGTGTATGAAATTTATTGCATCACCATCTTAATTACCCACATAACTATTTTTAGAATTGCTGCTCCAAATCTTACAAAAATCATACAATTTCATAGGTTCCTGGAATTCAAGGGGTGGAAGGGAGCCCTGCTTTCTTCTTGTAACTCTTCAGTGTTTCTTTCATGCGTTGAAACTGCTTTTTAATTTTTTAGAATTTATATTCTGTCTTTATTATATATGTTCTGTACGGTCAGTAACATACTTGTAAATGCCACGTAGCGATTGGTCAAGCGCACGGCGATCTGATTGGTTGAGCGAGCCGCACTGATTGCCCCGATGCGAATCCCCCACGATTGGTGGAAACTAATCGCGGGAGATTCAAAGTGGTGCCATTGGCCGCAGCCACCGTGGCCAAAGAATAAAAGCTGCTGTTTTTCCTTTGGAGCCCGAGCCGATCTCGGGACCAAATAAAGAGCTGAAACTGAGTTTCTGGCTCCGAGTCTCCTTTCCCACAATGGACGCGACACTGGTGACGAAGGTGGGATCTCAAGGCTAATCCCCATCAAGCAGGTGTCCTGAGGAAGCGAGACCGACAAGATGGCCAGCATCGCACCGCCCGCACCTTTTAACCCCGCTACCGAGGATTGGGAATCGTACACAGACCGATTCCTAATGTTCCTTGAAAGTAGCAACTTAAAGGATGCAACCAGGCAGAAGAAAAGAGCCGTCTTTTTAACATACTGCGGGCCCGCAGTGTTCAAGATGGCAAAAGCTCTCGCAAAACCCGAGGATGTGAAGGCGATGGACTGGGCTGATCTCGAGCCGTTGCTCCAAAACCACTATGCCCCCACCGTGCCCACTTTCATCAGGCAGCATGATTTCTACTGGCGGGACCAGAGATTGGGTGAGAGCATCAGCGACTTTGTGACTGATCTACAGAACCTAGGGGACATGTGTGGGTTCACGGACATGGACGAGGCTCTGCGAGACCGTGTCATCCTCGGGCTCAGAGACCCAGTCCTGCAAAGCCGACTGATGGCAAAAGGCAACATCGCCCTCGCCGACGCCCTCGCCGAGGCCACTGCAGCCGAAGCAACCCGGAAATCGGCGGCTCAAATGCGGAGACCAGACACCGGGGACCGCACTGCGACCACCAAGACAGGCACGGTGACCAAGGCACGCCCCGAAGCAAGCTGCCGAGAGACCACTGCCCACCATGGCAACTTCAACTCCACTTCCGATACCACGGATGAGGAAGAGGGCATCTATCGACTCCAGACGGGACGAGACCTGCATGACCAGCGGAGTCGTAAGTCGGGACCCCAATGTACCGGGTGCGGAGGCGACCACCTTCGATCGGAGTGCTGGTTTTTTGATGCAATCTGCTGACACTGCGATAAAAGAGGCCACATCGCCCGAGTCTGCCAACTTAAGAAAGCCTACAGCCCCCGATGGCAAGATCACAGCAACCGGAGACGAGATGGCACCCCCCCAGGCCCAGAGACCGCCCAGCCGAAAATCGCTGGAACCGAGATGGATGGGGCCACCAGAACAGCAAGAACCGACAGAGAGAGGAAACTCACCAGACAGTCGTCATCGGCCACTCATCCAGTGCAGACGCCCGAAAGGTATACGTGGAAGTGGGCATCGAGGGAAAACCATGCAAGATGGAGGTGGACTCCGGGTCCTACCTCTCCATGGTTGCATGGCGGGAAATCAAGCGTTTGGTGCCCGCGATCCACGAAAGGGGACTGGAAACACAGAAATTAATCCTTAAAGACTACCAGGGGAATCGCATCCCAGTAGTCGGAACAGGACATTTCGAAGTAACCTTCAAAGGGCGCACAGCAAGGCTTCCCCTGACGATCATGGACCGAGACCGTCCCAGCCTTTTGGGACTACAGTGGTTCGCGCAACTCGGGATCGAAGTTACGGGCGTTGATCACATCGCAGATGCTGACTGGGAAGAGCAACTCGCAAGGGACTTCCAGGAAGTGTTCGACGGCACCCTAGGCAAGTACCGAGGGCCCCCTATTTCTTTCAGCCTAGACCCCAGCGTTCCCCCGATAAGCCTAAAACCACGACGGGTACCTTTTGCACTCCGGCCCAAGATCGATGAGCAAATAGACAAGCTCATCAAACAAGGGGTCCTAGAGCCAATCGATCATGCCCGGTGGGAGACCCCCATAGTCACCCCAGTCAAGCCCGATGGGTCGGTAAGAATCTGCGGGGACTATAAGGCCACTCTAAATTGCGCCTTACAACAAAATGCCTACCCCGTTCCAGTAGTGCAGCACCTCCTACACTCACTGGGGGGAGGCAAGATTTTTGCGAAGCTCGACCTGGCGCAAGTCTATCAACAGCTGCCGGTCGACGCAGAAACCACAGAGGCACAGATCGTAGTAACCCACCGGGGAGCGTTTCGCTGTAAGAGACTCCAGTTTGGAGTAAGCGTGGCTCCGGGAATTTTCCAGAGCCTCATGGAGAGACTGTTGCAAGGAATTAAGGGGGTGTGCCCTACTTCGATGACATACTGGTGTCAGCAGCCAACCAACAAGAACTAGGGGGTCGTCTAAGGGAGGTACTAACCAAATTCAAGGAGGCCGGGCTAAAGGTGAAAAAAGAAAAATGCCAGCTGCACACAGAGCGGGTTGAGTTCCTATGATGCCTCCTAGACTGACACGGCATCCACCTGACCGAAAAAAAAATCAGAGCCATGAAAGAAGCCCCCATGCCGAAGAATAAAATGGAACTACAGGCATTTCTAGGACTGCTTAATTTTTATAATGTGTTCCTGCCCCAAAAGGCGACTGCGGCGGAGCCTTTGTATAGGCTTTTGGACAAGGCGGCCACATGGACTTGGGGGAAATGCGAGGAAGCCGCCTTCAACAAAACCAAGGACCTGCTCACCTTGGATGCCGTCCTCATCCAATACAACGAGACCCTACCACTAGCTGTCACATGCGACGCATCACCTTTCAGCGTCGGCGCCGTCCTCAGCCATACTCTCCCCGACGGAAAAGAAACACCCATCGCCTTCTTTTCAAGGACCCTCACCAAACCGGAGAGAAACTATAGTCAGTTGGGCAAAGAGGCCCTGCTATCGTCGCCGCAGTGAAGAGGTTCCACGAGTACCTCTACAGCCTGACATTCACCATCATCACCGACCACAAGCTGCTGCTGGGAATCCTTGCAGGGAACAGGGCCACCCTGAACATTCTATCTCCTAGAATGACAAGGTGGTCCGAATTCCTTACCACCTACAGCTACCGGCTCACACACCGACCCGGTAAGACGATCACACACACAGACGCCCTGAGCCGAACACCGCTACCGGACCTAGACACCGACCCAGCACCCACGACGGCCACCCTTAGCATAGAGACTCTGCCCGATCTACCCATAACAGTGTCAGACATTGCCCGTGAAACTAATAAAGACAAGCGTCTGGCGCGGGTGTTACATTGGGTAGAAAAAGGGTGGCCGGAAAAAGACGACGACGAATCATTCAGGACATTTCGGGGCACCGGGCATAGTTAGAACAAAAGCCCTGGCCAGGAGTTACGCCTGGTGGCCAACGATGGACAAACAGATCGAGACTTGGGTGGCAGCATGCAAACGTTGCCAAGAAACCAGGTCGAGCCCTCCCGCCGCACCAATCCTGGAATGGGAAAACCCCAGGGGACTATGATCCAGGATTCACATAGATTTTGCCGGGCCCACTAAGGGACACATATTTCTTATCATGGTAGATGCTTACTCCAATTGGTTGGAGGTAAGCAACATGAAAACCACCACCACAGAGGCCGTGACCAAGGAACTCAGCAAGCTGTTCGCAACCCACGGCCTCCCAGATGTCATCGTGTCGGACAACGGGCCCCAATTTACCTCACTGGAATTTGAAAAATTCCTAGTGGAACGGGGAATACGGCACGCACTGACAGCGCCAGCACATCCGGCGGCGAATGGGAGGGTGGAACAAATGGTTCAATTTATGAAAAAACCAATCCAAAAAATTGAACACGGGGAAATCCAAGAAAAAAATAAACAAAATACTTTTTATACAACACATAACCCCGAACACGACTACCAACAAAAGCCCGGCAGAAGTTAAGGAAATTAAGGTCCCCACTCGACAGGCTGCACCCCACATACAACCCAGAAAAAAACCCCAAACTCCTCAAGCAAACACCGAACATTTACACCAGGTGACGCAGTCTACGTGAAGAACCTTACCGGGGATCCACTTTGGGTGCCAGCAACCATAACCCAAGTGACAGGTCCCTGCTCGTACCAGCTTCAAACAACCGACGGACGAGCATGGAAACGACACATCGATCAATTAAGATCGAGAACAACCACGGGAAACACAACCGACACGCAAACAGACACAGACAGACACCCAGAGAGAGAAGGGAACCCACATAACAAACCAAGAGGGGAGGGAAGACCCCGGGAACCAACCACTAACAGAAAGAAACCAGCAATACTCACCGACAAGCAGCCAGCTCGAAGCCTCACCAGGGAGAAGCAGCCAGGCCAGCTCAACCAGCCCAGAAAGACCAGGCGGGAGCGGCAACAACCGCAGCTCAACCAGCCCGGGTAGACTGGGAGGGAGCTGCGACGAAAGGCCTGGTGAAACCTTCCAGGCGGTTCCATTGATGAGGCATAGAGCAACACAGAACCCGACTGAACCGGCCAGGAGCCTAGCACCAACTAACCTGCGCAGGTCAAGTAGGCAAGTATGAAGCCCCACCTATTTACGGGACTACGTTACGTAGGACCACACCAAGAGGGGAGGGGTGTTCTGTACGGTCAGTAACATACTTGTAAACGCCGCGTAGCGATTGGTCAAGAGCACGGCGATCTGTTTGGTCGAGCGAGCCGCACTGATTGCCCGCCGTGAATCCCCCGCGATTGGTGGAAACTAATCACGGAAGATTCAAAGCAGTGCCATTGGCCGCGGCTGCCACGGCCAAAGAATAAAAGCTGCTGTTTTTCCTTTGGAGCCCGAGCCAATCTCGGGACCAAATAAAGAGCTGAAACTGAGTCACTGGCTCCGAGTCTCCTTTCCCACGACAGACGTGACAATATAAATAACTCAAGGCCGCAAACCTACCTAATACTTCTTTCCCTTCCTATTTTCCCTACAGCAACAATCCTGTGAATTGACCTGAACTGAGAGAGAGCAACTAGTCTAAAGTCACCCAGCCATCTTTCATACCTAAGATGAGACTAGAACCAGTAGTGGCATGCTGCTGGTTCGCCTGTACCAGTAGTTCCGACCACCGGTGGGGCCTGCCCCAGTGTTATCCCATTCTATGTATCCGGCTTGCTTGCCCTGCCCACACAGCCCAGCTGATTTTCGCACCTCACCCACTCTACTCACTGTGGCTGCCGCGCGCACGAAATCCCTGTGTTTTTACAGTTATGCAAAGCGGATGTGTGCGCGCTCACATTTTCAGTTCTGCACTAGGCAAACCGGTTGTTACAGCATGTGTAGCCCATCTCTACTAGAACTCACATCTCTTGGTTTCTAGCTTGGTACCATGACTGCTAGCCAAACTCAGGGGTGGGATTCTACTAGTTCGCACCTATTTGCTGGAACTGGTTGTTAACATTCTAAGCAGTTCGGAGAACTGATTGTTAGAAGAAATCACTGGCCTAATCCTGTAAGGAAGGCAGGAAGGAAACATTCTGGTGTTGCTTACAGAAACTGCCTCTCCCTTAACCCTTATTACATTCTTGGCAGGACTAGACTTCCTGTCTCAGAAACTTCTCAGAGTTTTTTTCCCCTCCTTTGCTGGTACTTGGCTTGTGGGGAGTGACCATTCAAAATTACAATGGCACGGAAAAAAGTGACTTTTGACCCTTTTTCACACTTACAACTGTTGCAGCATCCCCACAGTCATGAGAGGCCAGGCAAGGAGATGCATGCCTCAATTTGAGTGATACTGAGTTGGCCACACCCAGCCAATAACATGACCACCAAGCCATGTCCACCCAGCCACATGACCACCAAGCCACGCCTACCACCTAAGCCATGCCCACAGAACCGGTTGTTAAAAATTTGAATCCCACCCCTGGCCAAACTGGTTCTATTTTATAATGTATCACCTAAACCACTATGTTCTTCTTTGAAATAGAATTTAAAAGGAATTCATCAAAAACTCAGAGTTTAAAAAATCATACTATCCACCCACCCCCCTTGTTACTCTCAATTCACAATTCAGGAAGAATAATTCAAATGTTCCAATTGTTTATCAACTCCGTTTCCATATGAAAAGATAAAGACAAAGGTTTCCCCTCCTCAGTCATGTCTGACTCTAGGGGGTGTGACTCATCTCCGTTTCTTAGCCAAGGGAGCCAGTGTTGTCCTAAGACACCTCCATGGCCATGTGACCAGTAGGACTGTGCCAAGATGCACAGAATGCTGCTAGCTTTCCACCATAGTGGTATCTATTTATCTACTTGCATTTGCATGCTTTTGAACTGCTCGGTAGTCAGGATCTAGGGCAAGTAATGGGAGCGCACCCTTTCACACAGGTCTTGAACCCAGGATGTCAGTTTTCCAACTGATAAGTTCAGCGTTTTAAATTACTGACCCATTGCGCTCCCTTTCCATATGAATCCATTTATAATGATTGAGTTTGATAAATTAGAGCTGAATTTTTTAAAAAGTCATTTTAATCATGGCAATGGCAGTGACAGGATTTAAGCTCAACGTGGAGGTATCAGGGATAGTATTGGGTATCAAATAAAACATGATTTGTTAGCATGAAAATTAAGGAACAGTGTATATTTTCTTTTCTAGGTAAGTCTCACTTGTTTATGCTAAATGCTGACATTTAACATCTTTGCATTTGGATTAAATTTACCTTTCTCTAATTTATATTTTGATTTATTGAATAATCCATTTCTAATTGGGTTTACATAGCATGCTAAGCCATAAAACAGGGTCCCCCCAGCTATATTTAGCTTCAATTCCCCTAACCCCCAACCAGTCTTAGGGAAGGCTGCTGTAAATCCTGAAGGATTCTCCCTTAGGAGCAACTTAATATTTTCCTCCTATTTTTATGAAACCATGTTTTGCCACTGCACTCAAAAATAGTCAGCTTTAGCTAGTGGAAGGCATAATCAACCTGCAAACAATGTTATATTCTGCCCCAAACTCAGGACTGAATAAATTTTCCAGATGGCCTGGAGGATTATACGAATGCAACCATTTTTATCCATTTCTTTCTGTTTTTGAAATAACTATAAAATGTCTTGTTGGAATCACAAATCTCACTTTTTAAACTAAAGCTGCATCTATTTACCACACTTAGGCATAAGTTTCTTTAACCATAGTTTTGGAATAAACCAGAATTGGCTGGCCACACAGAGTCTAGACGGTTTCCTAGAGAATTTATTGCTGAACTTTTTGGTATCAGGAACCAGTTTTGTGGAAGAAAAATTTTCTACAGATTGGGCAAGCTGGGGAAGGAGGACAAGTGTGCAACCTTGATCCCTTGCATGAGCAGCTTTTAGTAGGGTTTGTGCTCCTATGGGAATCTATTGCTTGATGATCTGAGGTGGAGCTGAAGTGGTGAAGCTAGGGCTGGGCAGTGGCTGCAAATACAGAAGAAGCTGTGCTTTCTCGCCCCCTGCTCACCTCCAATTGTATGATCCGGTTCCTAACATGAAGTTAGGAACTTAGTGTGAATACAGCCAAACATCATCATCATTATTTATTAGCTTATTACCCTGCCTTTATTACTTTATAAGTAACTCATATGTTACTCAAACATAGGTTATCCTCAAGGGTGGGATTCTACCAGTTCGGACCAGTTCTATAGAACTGGTTCTTACGATTCTGTGCAGTTTGGAGAACCAGCAAATCACACCACTGGCTGGCCCTCCCCTCCCCATCCACCCCAGAGGCTTTCCTGAGGCCCAGTCAGGGGTGGTATTCAGGGGGTTGAGGGAGGGAGAAGTACCTGAGAGCAGAACTGAATCTTCCTTAGGATTGAAACTTCTATTTTTCAGTGCAGACTCAGGCAGCAGATTACAGAAAGGTAGATCTGGGAGTGAAGCTGTGATTCTGCAAGCAGCTCAATCTGCCTGCCTGCTTTGCCTGATTTTGGGTAAAAGTTGCTCTTTTTGTAAAATAAAAAATTCAATCTTTACATATATATTTACAATATTTACATACAAGCCATGCCTAGCCAGTCGCATGACCACCTAGCCACACCCACAAAATAGGTCATGCCCACAGAGCCAGTTGTTAAGAAATTTGAATACCACCCCTGGTTATCCTGTTAATGATGATTAGGAAATGTTTGATTAAGTGAATAACAATTGTGGGAACCTCAAAATCAGAGGTGCCTTAGATCAGGACTAAGGCATAGAATATAGGGGGCTTTAATCCCTTATGCCAGAGGTATCAAACTCAATGCCCACGGGCCGAATCTAGCCTGCAGGGTGCTTAGATCTAGCACGCAGGGCCATCCTGGAAACAGTAAAGGCCCATGGTGCCTCTGCCAGTGAAAATGGAGCTCGGGAGGGCCACGCCCCTCTCCTGAGCTCTGTTTTTGGCTGCTACAGCCCCCTACAGCTCTCTGCCAGCGAAAACAGAACTCAGCCCAGCTACACCCAGCCCCACTCCCTTCTAGCAGTGATGATGTTACCTAATTGGGAAATGAAATGTCTGCAAAAAAACCCCAATCTTTAATCCTACATACTTTTCTGTAAGTCTTAATTAATAATATACAATTTATTTCAAAATAAAATATGTATTGTTTAAGGTGCATGTATTCTATCTATGACAATGAACACCAGGGCAAAAATACCACATTAACAAATCAGTTAAGGTGTTCGACTATGACAGAAATAATGCAGGTTCAAATCCACCCAGTAACTATATTATCCTTGGATTATTTGGGGACAAATCTGCGGGCAAAGCACTCTCTTTCAGCCCAATTTACTTGACAAGGTTGTTGTTATTTTGGAGAGTTAAAGCACAGGAAAGATTATTACATATTCTGCTGAAAATTCCTCAAAAGAAAGAACAATAATATTAAGAATACTTTATTCTAGAAGCTGTTTTATATTAGGGCCAAACTAGAGACACAATGGACATCCATTATTTGTTTATCAATACCTCTGAAAACCAATTTGGATTAAACACTTGGTAAACCAGTAGTAAATCAGACTGATTTCAAAGTATATTCACAGACCACAAGTGAGATTCAGAAATAGTTTTTGTGAGGAATAAAGATTTAAACTTTAAATCTTTGAAACCAAATGTGCATGATAAATATTATAAAGAAAGAAAGCAGCATTTTCTTTCTATTGTAATTTTCAATTTTTATTTGAGCGATTAGTAATGATATAAAGCAGGAATGGTAGAGAACCATTTGATCTAAACATTTTGCGATCCCTGTAGGATATTTTTAATGTAGATACTTCCAAAAATCCAAATACCAAAATGAATGTTCAATGAAAACAATACTATAAAATTTTGGGAAAGGTGGAATTTTTGTAACAAAGTAATTACGGTAAAAGTTCAGACCTCTCTTAGAGATGCCTGCGCTTTCCAATAACTTTGAGAAACCTGATCTGGTATGTGAATGGTTGGTCACTCTAAGCAGAAAAAATTAAAAATACATCTGCAATACAAATATAAAATGATTTATTTGTGTTGGCTTTCTGAAGAATATTCTGGAAATAAAATTTTGCAGAAGCTAAGGAATTTCAATTCCCTAAAGTTTTTGAGAAGGATGCATGAAATTTATGATAGGTGAATAGATGAGGTTTTTATATTGAAGTTCTTTCCATTCTGCTGACCAACATATTACATTTTCATTTGTTATACATGGCACGACAAAAGCCATTCCAGAAAAATGCATCCACCAGGGAAACAAGGAAAGACTAAGAACTAAACAAATGTTGCATGAGGCAATGCAAAGTCCAAGTTTATTCTATATGCATTATGGTGTTGTAATATGGAGTGAAGCTTGCATTGAGACGTTGTGACAGACATTTCATTCTTCTGATGAAACTCTCAGATTTTACAGATTGCTCTTACCATGAATGGGCAAGATGGAAGTGATGTTAACTATTCATCATAATGACATTATGGTGCACATTACATTACCGTGCCCTGTTCTGGATGCTTATGATCGGGAGCCATTTTATGTTTAATCAGAAATAGGAGGAAGAACTTGCAATTCTTTTATTACTTGCTGGATTCTAGTCCTAGCAACCAGAAACACGGTGGTTATTAAGTAATTGAAGCTGTAGTGCAGGGTCACAAGTCTCTGCCTCTGAATTAAACCCTGTTTTGGTAAAAATGCTTTCTTTGAGAGCTCTAATGTCAGCAAATGCAATCTATAGGAGAACACTATCTAACACCAATTGTCCTTAAAAATAAAGAATGATTAACAGTATGGAACCCAACCTTTCCCAATGTGAGGTGCTACACACACACAAAATCTCTAAGGCTAATGTCCTATGTAGGATAAGCTGTGAAAAAATGCTTTAGAACTCATGAGATTTAGAGTAATCTGCATAGAATGTACTGAAAACTCAACAAGCCATTATTTGTAGTTATTGTAGAAGCAAAACAATCAATTACTAGTATAGTAACAATTCTAAAACTTCAAGGATAACATAAGTCCTTGGGTCAACTTGAACAAAATGTGAATTGCATTATCTATCTGAACATAAGCAAAAGCCTTCAATACTTCAATACACCTTTAAATTTAATAAATAAATACTGAAGTTGACACCTATATGGCAATATATGTTTAAAAAGTCAATACAAACATTTGATTGAACATTGCTGTGTTACAGTTGGGGTTTACCATGGTATTCTGTTATTTATTATGGTTTAATGCACAGTCAGCCAGATGTTCAAACTGAATTTGGTATTTTTGTCTACCTGTAAGTCCTTTCCAGGGACCTGGGATAGAAAGATGTCGATGTTTAATAGTGTTACAGTGTTGCAGGGTGTAAGCTATTCTGAGTCAATCACCTTTTGCTACTGACAGATGATGAATTTGTTAGTGCCAATGGTTTCAAGTTATCTCCAGTTGTTTTAGGATTGCATTGAAAGTGCCTATTACTATTGGTACTAGCTTTGCTTACTTTTGCCACAGTCATTCTATTTCTATTTGTAAATCTTTGTATTTTGTTATCTTCTCCATTCTTTCTCTTCTATTTTGCTATCTCCAGATACAGCCATGTCCACTATCCAGACTTTATGTCTTATCAACATTTTTTAAGCCTGGGGTATTATTATTATTTGTTCAACTTATGCACAGACTTACTGGAGGAGGGTAAATTCCAGCCTTGGTATTCTCTAGAGCAGGGGTCGCCAACAGGGACCACCAAACTCATCATTTTAGATCCCAGGGACCACCAAACTCATCATTTTGGACCTCAGGGACCACCAAACTCATCATTTTAGATCCCAGGAACCACTAACTGGTTCTGTGGGTGTGGCCTAATTTGTGGGTGTTGCTTGGTGCTCATGTGACTGGCTGAGCATGGATTGTATGTAAATATTATAAATATTTATATAAATATTGATATTTTTTTTTATAAAAAAAGAGCAACTTTTATCCAAAATCAGGCAAAGCAGGCAGATTGAATTGCTCACAGAATCACAGATTCATTCAGAAATCTATCTGCCATTGGCTAGCTCAGTCTGTCACATAAAATTTGCAAGCAAACTCACAAAATTAACTCACAACACACCATGCATGTAAATATTGAATTTTTTATTTAAAAAAGCAACTTTTATCCAAAACCAGGCAAAGCAGGAAGATTGAGTTGCTCACAGAATCATTCAGTGACCTATCTATCTGCCATCGGCTAGCTCAGTCTCTTAAATTTGCTTGCCGTGAGTCTGCACTGAATTTGCTTGCAAGCAAACCTTCAGTCCTAAGGGAGGTTTGGCTGTGCTTAGCTAGAAAGCAAGAAATCCAACCATTTCCTGCTTCCTAGCTAATCTAAATCTCCCGGCAGAGCAGAACAAATGATGGTCAGAAAAAGGAAAAATAGCAACTTAGCAGACAAGTTTTTCAGGTAAGGAGTGAGTGGGCAGGGAGGGTTCCCGTGGGCCATGTGGGCTGAGCAGCCTTGTGTTTCTGCACAGCCTGGATTAATTGCTTTGGGGGGATGCTCTGGGGGTGAGATTTCTCTGTGGCCCACCAAAATTTTCTCCCGGCCCACCAGTGGGCCGCTGGAGTTGGCAAACCTAGGTTACCAAGGTGAAAATGAAGAATACTGAATGTTGTACAAGATTTTTGTTTATCCTCGTTCTTCACAACTACTCTTCCTTTTGGTAGCATTGAGGAGATTGTTTTACAGTTAAGAATCCTGCAGTTTCCTGTACCCTGCGAATGTAGACTTTATCTATAACTATTAGGTTGGATCAAGATTTGATTCAACTGAGAAATATACTTCATGCTTACCCAGTGACTGAAGGAATCTATCACAAGTAAAACAGGAGTACCTGTTCATTTTTTCCAGTTCTATCAAAGAAGCTTCTGAGATGTGCTACAGAGCCATTATGACTAGGAAGCAACAATTATCTTCACTTAACTGATAAGCTATAGATACTAGTAGTGGTATTTTGACATGGTGCATGCTTTGATAGGAATACCCCATTTTAAAATAAATAAAACCTTATCAAGCACAGTACAATTAGTAACATGAGAATAATGTAGTAACACTGTAGAACCCTATTTTTTCAGTGAATTTGAAATGTCTGAACTGATTTATGATAAATATTTAATGATCATTTATTGTAAAATATTTTTTCTTTTCTCATATATTACTGCATTAACAAAACTACATTTGTTTTAGAAAACTGACATGGAATTTTCAATTTAAATTCCCTACAGTATCTTTTTTTAAATCTATATACATCTTCATTTATCTCTGTTGTCAGCACCTTTTATTTAATATTTTGCTTTCCTTCACTTGAAGCACAGAGTGATCGGTACAGAAATTCACAAATGCTATTCATATTTCATGGACATTATTATCTACACCACCAAGTAGAAGTCTTTAATCAAATATTTCAAGTAAATTATAGTAAATATCTTGAGAATTTTAATTATAAATGCTGAGTTCACATGTTGTGCTAAACTACAATGTGGCTTGTTTGGGTTTGTCTAAATATCCCTTGCAGTTTATTCAATAAACTATTTTAATAGCTTAGAATGATGGCTGTCTTCTTGAGGGCATTAAGAAACTTCTACAGTATTATTGAGGCATGATGATTTAAATTGCAGTGTTATAGCTACTATTGATTATGGGAGGAAGACTGTAAGCCAGAGCAGAAAATCACTGCCATGGGAAGATTAGAACTGCAGTTTAGTTAGACAGGTTATGCTGTAATAACAGAATCTTGTAAGCCTTATTATACTTTCTGTTATGTCTGGAGCATGGGTGCGAATAATGGAGACGAGCCGGTAGAAACAGTGAACTTCAAACTCTTTATTTACATGGTGTGACAGCTCAAACTGGATGGCTGCTATAGCCTTCCTTATATAGGCAATTTATTAACTTATTCAACCAATAGCAATCTGGGAGCGCTAGCTCCGTTAACCAATGAGAATGGCCTGTTAATGGCCAATCAGATGCTCCTGAACGGACCAATCCGATCTTGCCATTAACAGACAATCAGAAGTGCAGGGCCAGAACCCTGCACTTGACTTCAAGCTCAAGATAACTTTATTTAATATTATTCATTCACAACACCCCTTTCCCCCGGCTTCTGCTTACAGGGCACGGTCACATAGTCCTTGAGGTAGGACGGTTGTTTTATCAGTCTTTTTGATTTTCGCAGAGTGCCTGGCAATTGGCTGCACTTTTGCTGAGGTAGATCGTTGTTTAACAACAGGGGTGCCTCTGGTTCAGAGTTCGCGTTTCCGTCGTCACCAATATCTTCGGCAACTCCCTGAGGTGAACTTACTCCCATCCCTGGTTCCTGTTCCTGCATTTCAATTCCGTTATCAATACCTTCGAAAAGATTTTCCTCTAGTTGAAATTCATCTTCCTCTGTATCTCCCCCCCCCCCTCAGTTTGGTCATAAGGGAGTTCGGAATTGCGTGACTGCAGCCGTGATTGTAGTTGATCTATGTGGCGCTTCCAAAGTCTATCGTCAGGGCACTGTACAAGTGCCGGTTACGCGGATTACGGTCGCTTCTACCCACAGCGGATCGCCCGATAAGTTTTTAGCGAATACTAAATCGCCTACCTGGAAGGTACGGCATTGGCCGCTGGATCCGAGTGGTTTTTCCGGTTCGTAGGCTGGGTGTAACCGGTCGAGGTGGAAGCGGAGCTTTCGTCCCATTAGCAGCTTGGCGGGAGTTTTGTTGGTGATGCTGTGAGGTGTGATGTGCTGTAGGAAAAGGATTCGGTTGATTTTCTCATCGATGTTGTCGTAGTCTATTTTTTGTAGCGTTCTCTTGACAAATTGTAAATGCGCTCAACCCTACCGTTGGCCGCAGGGTGCGCAGGCAAAGTGAGCGCATGTCGGATACCGCGGTCAGCTAGGTACTGTTCAAAAGACAGCATAGTAAATTGGGGCCCGTTGTTGGATACCAGAACGTCTGGTAATCCGTGGGTTGCAAGCAGTCTTTCCAGTCTTTTGATGACTGCTTCGGTGGTCGTGTTCCTCATTCGGTGAATCTCGAGCCAATTTGAGTAGGTGTCGACGGTTAACAAGAATGTGTGGCCTTTGTTCGGCCCAGCAAACTCCAGATGGATGCGGGACCAGGGTCCCGTGGCATCTCCCATTCAGTTGGGGTTGCCTTTGGTGGAGTGTTGCTTACTTCTTGGCATCTCTGGCAAGTTTTAACCCACGATTCGATTTGTCTGTCTATACCTGGCCACCATGCATAGCTACGTGCAAGGCCCTTCATGCGCACGATGCCAGGGTGGTCATCGTGCAAGGTTCTTAGCAGTGCCTGTTGGAGTCGTTCTGGGATAACGACTCTATCGCCCCAGATGATACAGCCCTTTTGTGAGAACAACTCTGTTTGACGACTTTTGAATGGTGCAAAGTCGTCTGGTACTTGGTCCAATGGCCATCCGCGTTCCACCCATGTGAGGACTCGTGCTAACGTGGGGTCATGTTTTGTTTCTCTCGCGATGTCACGGGCAGTTAATGGCGGCGTATGGAGTGTCTCGATCTGCAACGTTGTCATCGTTGGTGCAGAATCGTTGATGGTTTCTGGGAGCGGTGCACGGCTCAATGCGTCAGCGTGGGGAATGGCTTTACTGGGGCGATATTGTAGCTGATAATTATAGGCAGCCAAGAATTCTGATCAGCGGGTCATCCTGGGAGAAAGTATGCAGGGAGTTGGCTTATCCCCAGCGATTATCCCCAGCAACGGTTTGTGGTCAGTTACTATCGTAAAAACCCGGCCGTACACGTACTAATGGAATCTTTTAACAGCCGATACAATTGCCAGGGCTTCTTTATCGATCTGGCTATAATTTCGCTCGGTTCTCAAGAGCGTTTTTGAAAAGTAAGCAACAGGGGCTTCGCTACCGTTAGGCAATACATGGCTCAAAATGGCGCCCACTCCAAAAGGCGATGCATCACATGTGATATTTAACGGTAAAGTTTCATTGTACTGCATTAGTACAGCGTCAGAAGTCAGTAGTTTTTTTACATTACGGAACGCCTGCTCTTCTCTGTGACCCCATACCCAAATTGCTTTTTTATCTAGTAGGCGATGTAAAGGTTCAGCGACAGTCGCCTTGTGCGGCAAGAATACGTTATAGAAATTGATGAGGCCTAAGAACGCCTGGAGGTCAGCCTTGTTCCGGGGTCTGGGAGCGTTTTTTATTGCTCTCAATTTGCTATCGGTAGGGTGAATACCCTAACTGTCAATCAAGTAACCTAAGATCTGTACACAGCTTGCACTTATTTTTCTTCACTTTCAGGCCTGCTTCTTGGAATTTTTGTAAAACCAGTCTTAAACGATCCTGTAAAATTTTTGGAGTGGGGGCAGCAATGAGCACATCGTCAAAGTAGGGGACAACGCCTTTGATCCCCTGCAATAGTCTCTCCATTAGGCTCTGAAAGATCCCCGGGGCTACACTGACTCCGAATTGGAGCCGTGTATAACTTAAAGGCATCTCGGTGTGTTACGATAGTCTGTGCCTGTGCCGTTTTTTCATCAACCGGCAGTTGCTGATAAGCCTGAGCTAAGTCTAGTTTAGCGAAGACTTTTCCGCCCTCCAGGGAATGGAGGAGGTGGATATGGATTTTGTTGCAGGGCGTGGTTTAGGGTGGCTCGATAGTCTCCACAAATTCTAATTGATGTCTTAATTGGTGTTATGATTGGGGTTTCCCATGGGGAGTGTTCGGTTGGCTTTAAAACTCCCTGGGCTATCAACTTATCAAGCTGTTCATCGATTTTTGGCTTTAGTGCGAACGGAACAAAACGAGGCTTAAGGCGGATGGGAGCTATCTTGGGATTAAGGCTAAAGGATATCGGGGTCCCCTTGTACTCGCCTAGCTTTTCCGCGAAGACATCCCTGAATTCGTGGGCGAGGTCCTCCTCCCAGTCACTGCCGCCGATTCGGTTAATGCCTGCCACTTCAATGCCGAGTGGTGCGAACCATTGCAGGCCTAACAGGCTAGGCCGGTCCTTGTCAATCACTGTCAGGGGTAAGTACGCTGTGCGGTTCTTGAACGTGACCCGGACTCGACTGGATCCTACGACTGGAATCCGGTTCCCCTAGTAGTCCTTTAACATGAGCCGTTGGAATTGAAGGTCTTGGCGCCGGATAGTGGGGATGAGTTGCTTGAGGGTCTTCCAGGAGACCATTGAAAGAGACGATCCTGAGTCAACTTCCATTTGGCAAGGCTGATTTTCGATGTCCACTTTGACTCGAATTTTCTTGGCATCCAGTGAAGAGACGTGGCCGATAGTGAGTGTTTGGTGGGCCTCTTCCCGTCTCGTTAGGTGATTCACGGGTCGGTTTCTGTAGGAGTGGTTTGCTGGTTCTCGCCTTACAGGACGATTTCCTGTCGATTGGCAGAGATTGGTACCCTTCGAGGTCTGGCTGGGTCCGAGGAGACTTCTGCAGACCTGTCCGATATGGCCTCGTTTCCCGCACCCGTGGCAGAGCGCGTCGCGGAATTTGCAATCAGAACGGTAATGGTTGGCCCTGCAGCCAGTGCACAGTTGCTGGGATTTCGGGTAACGGTCTCGGTCGGACCGCAGGTGATGGACCTCTTCTTCGTCGCTGTCTGACGACGAAGAGAGGTCCTCATGATGGGCCGTCGAAAGCTGTCCTTCTGACAGGTGAAACTTTGCTGGCTGGTTGGTGTGCTGGAGCACGATTCCAGCGTAGTTGGGCAGCCGACTTCTTGGTTGCCTCCGCTGCCGTAGCCTCAGCGATGGCATCGGCAAGGCTAATGTCGCCCTTAACCATTATTTGCTCTGTACGTTTAGAGTGTCTAACCCGAGAACTACTCGGTCTCTCAAGGCCTCCTCTAGGTCGGCGAAATCGCAAAGGCCTCCCAAGTTCCAGAGGTCTACAACGAAATCGGCAACGCTTTCTCCTTTCCGCTGGTTTCTTTGATAGAACTCGTGTCGTCTTATGAGTGTTGGAACGGTCGGTGCATAGTGGGCTCTTAGTAGCGGTTCGAGGACGTCCCAGTCCATGGCCTTCACTTCAGCCAGTTTCGCTAATACCTTAGCCATTTTGAATACTGTCGGCCCGCAGTGTGTTAGGAATACCGCCTGTTTCTTCCCGGTTGTGGCATCCTTCAGATTATTTGTTTCCAAAAACATTTGGAAATGGTCCATGTAGGACTCCCAGTCCTCTTGAGCTGGGTTGGAGCGGGTGGTACTACGCTGCCGGACATGGTTCCACCGTTGTGCATTTCAGCCACGTACTTGGTTGTCTTCGTCGTTGTTTTAGTTGGCTCTGATGTCATCCAATCCCACCTTCATCACCAGTGTTATGTCTGGAGCATGGGTGCGAATAATGGAGACGAGCTGGTAGAAACAGTGAACTTCAAACTCTTTATTTACATGGTGTGACAGCTCAAACTGGATGGCTGCTATAGCCTTCCTTATATAGGCAACTTATTAACTTATTCAACCAATAGCAATCCGGGAGCGCTAGCTCCGTTAACCAATGAGAATGGCCTGTTAATGGCCAATCAGATGCTCCTGAACGGACCAATCCGAACTTGCCATTAACAGCCAATCAGAAGTGCAGGGCCAGAACCCTGCACTTGACTTCAAGCTCAAGATAACTTTATTTAATATTATTCATTCACAACACTTTCCTTCCTTATATCTTGGCAAATCAGGGATATTATTTTGTTCCCCGGGGCTTAAAGAATGTTTCAGTCCTGTGTGCCTGGATAATCATTCTTCTATATTTCTATCTAAGTCATCTTCTTTACTGTCTACATAAAAGGAAAAATTTAACTCATTTGAGCTTAACCTTACCTCTTCAAGCTTCTATTGAAGTAGAAAAGGCCAAATAGTGTAGTGCTTAAGATAATGGACTTAGAATGGAAAGACTTAAGTTCCAGGCCACCTTCAGCCATAGAAGCTCCCTAGATGACTTTGGGCTAGTCACCTCTTCCCAGTCTAACCTTCCTAGCAGGGTTACTGTTCTGGGGGAAAAATAGGTGGAGGGAGCAATATGTAGATTGCCCCGAGCTTCTATACTAAAGGCAGGATATAAATAGAAAATAGATAAAATAAGTTCATAAATGTGACAGATCGCTTTACAGTACATACACTGTATAGATACAATTACATATACATTCTATCAAATTACGTAGTACAGAAGTTTAGTGGACAGACCTGTCATTCCTGTTCTTTTAGGAAGGCAGACTATGGAATGAAAACTATTTTCAATTTGTATTGCACAATTTTACTATTTAAAATATTGTGGTAGATTTTGAACAGGTTTTAATTCACTTTAACCCTACCTGGTGTTACATATTGTATTTTTGCATTGTATGTTGTGTTGATTTATGTGCTTTTCCCTAGCCTAGGCCAAGGCAGTTTACATGGGAATCTCACTTTATTCATAAACATTTGATGAAACAGAATGGCTGGTTCAAAGTCACACATGAGTTTCAGTAGCTGAAAGAGGACTTCAAACTGGGTTTCTCTGATCCTAGGTTTACACTTTTAACCAAATCTGTTTTTTTAAAAATCCTACACTGAACATTTCCAGATAAGAATTCTGTATTAGTTCAAACTAGTCTGGGTTCTGAGCCCATTATATTAATACTATTCAATAATGGAATAGTATTATTCCCAGGGGTTATCCTGCAGAGTTAAGTGCTAAGACATCTGCACGTATTTCAGAAAACTCAGAAGACATGTGATACATTCTTTGTTTTTTAGTGTCATTATTTCATTTCTGCTGCTAATAATATTAGGCCTATATGCCATAGTTCAGTGGTGGTTAACCTTTTTCGGCCCCAGTGCTGCAAATTGCACACGCAAAATTTTTGCATGCCCCCTGCGCATGCGACCCTCTCGCATGTGCTGAGGATCTCTGTGCATGCACGCACAATCACCCTGCACACAATGAGTCTCTGTGCATGTGTGTGCGATTCCCCCTCACACACTGCACATGCGTGCATGTCTCCCACCCCGGTGCATGCGTGCCAGATACTCAACAATCAGATGTCGGGAGGTGGTGTGCATGCATGCATGCATGCGCAGTGGGGCTCTTCTGGGAGACCTCTCATGTGCCAGCAGAAGTGGCTCTGCATTCCACTTCTGGCACGCATGCCATTGATTCGCTATCATGGCCCTAATTGCTTCTTTTCACACATTGTGCACAGCTAAGTTTTAATTAACCTTTTTTTTTAAAAAAAAAATAAACTGCTATAGCTTGAATTGACACAATTTGCTAAGCCATAAACTGGGGTTTACAAAACCATAAATTTTGGATTCACACAAATCATAAACATTTAGTTGTCATAAATGTCAAGTCACAATATATTGTTCTATGTGAATCCTGTATATTCCTCAAAGCAAACTAAATAATAATAATGTTTATTTGTCAAGCATATATTAGATTACAGATATAATTAGAACATGATTATGATTACATGAAATGGGTACAAATAAGACATTACGACAGGGATCGTAGGTACGTTGGTGCGCTTATGCGTGCCCCTTACAGACCTCTTAGGAATGGGGTGAGGTCAACAGTAGACAGTCTAAGGTTAAAGTTTTGGGGGTTTGGGGAAGAAACCACAGAGTCAGGTAGAGTATTCCAGGCATTGAGAACTCTGTTGCTGAAGTCATATTTCCTGCAATTGAGTTTGGAGTGGCTTACCTTAAGTTTGTATCTATTGTGTGCTCATGTATTGTTATGGTTGAAGCTGAAGTAGTCATTGACAGGTAGGATACTGTAGCAGATAATTTTATGTACTATGTTTAGGTCAGACTGAAGGCGGTGTAGTTCTAGGTTGTCTAAATGACTACAAATGACTACAAATATTGTATGTTGCTTGCCAGGTTATGTGCAAGAGGTAATGAAAACCGTTGGCTACTTGGAAGTACAGTAAGCCTGAATTTAATTGAGATTACTCCAAAGTAAAGGTATACCCAGGATTACAACCTCGAACATGCTTACATGGATGTAGGTCCCTGTGCAGGTAATAAGTCTTAATGCAGAGCAAACATCCATAGATGTCTTGGCAATTTTAAGAGACCATGGTTGGCTGGGGAATTCTGGGAGTCGGAACACATCTTAAAGAAACACTGATCCATATACTGATAAGAACTACCTTTTTTCATCAGAATCCTGAGTCCAACAAGTTGAAGGAGTAGGAAAACTATAATAAACAAGATAATTGGAGAACTACCAACTGCATTCAAATGCTTTCCTCACTGGTCTACAGATCCAAATTTGCAGGAAAATGTAATAAAGAGTACTTTGGTACACACACAAAAACTTCTTTTGTAAGTACATAGCAACAAAGATGAAGGTCTGTGTAAAGTTACAGTACCCTGTCTGAACATCATTGAGTGGAAATACAAGCTCAGGAAAAATAAAATGTTGAAATTACATAACTTTTTTTTGCAATAAAATCATGAATACTTTGTGCTGTGATTATATCTAACAAATTAGTATGGCATTAATTTTTTTGTACTGTATTCCACTTTAGCAGATTTGTAAAATCTACATTTGTTATGCCACAAATTTTCTTCATTTGATCAATTAATTTAAAAGGAAGGAGTTAATTTTTAATGTTGCAGTATTAGCTAATAGTTATTTCTTTATCTGCTTTAATTTCCAAATGTATTCTGATTCAGTGCATGTTCATTTGAGGACTTCTTTCTATCTTATATTAGCTTGGCCTATAACCAGGTTACAGCATGATGCTGTCATATGAATCAATTGTTACATTCATAATTTTATTTTTGCTACTATGCAGAAGACTAGAAATGAAACAGATATGTTGATACATTTTAAAAAGTATCAGTTCAATGAAGGTACAAGCAAATTAAGTATTTTCAATTTCTGTATCCTGCTTTATTCCGTTTTTTGTTTTATATGATTTATAGAAAAACAAGTCTAGTGATCATAAATTATGCAGGACAAGTGAATAATCTCATTCTAAAATGTTCAGTAAAATGATTGAATGTGGGAACAGAGAAAATAATTGATTTCATAATTACCAAACTATAACCCTTTGGAGTATATAGTACAATGACTATTTTAGTATTACATATATTATAAACAATTCATTTTCAGAGATGTTTCAAAAGTTATGATGATACAAATGTAGCATTTGTTTGCAACTCTGTAGAACTACGTGTGTGTGTGGTCACTCAGTGATTAAAGACACTGAGCTTGTTAGTTGGAAAGCTGACAATCTGGATTTAAGACCTGAGTGCTGCATGATGAGACAAACTCATGTTATTTGCTGCAGCTCTTGTCCACTTATCAGTTCAAAATCATACAAACGCAAGTAGATCAATAGGTACCACTTCAGTGGGAAGGTAACAGCATTATGTGCCTTGGTTTATAGTTATGCTGCCACATGACCATGGACATGTCTTCAGATAATGCTAGCTAAGAAATGGAGATGAGCTCCACCTGCTAGAGTTGGAAACGACTGGACAGGAGAAAACTTTATCTTTATCTTTAGAACCATTGCAGTTTTTTTTACAGGTAATAATGACTGTATATCCCAGGGAAAGAAAGTTGTTTTAAAGAACTGTAGATGTGTGTTACATTTGTGCTTGAAGCATAGATTGAAGCATCTTCTTGGAAATAAGAAAAAATGCTGCAGAGCTCCATTGGGAAAAGTAGGGAAAAATACTCTTTCACAGTATTTCTTTCATATAGTGCATTATTAAATTGTGAAATCTGCTACTACAAAATGGAGTGGACTATCAGCTTGAAAATAAAAGGGGATTAGAGACATGCATGGAGGATAGGGTTATGAATAATTACTAATTACACTTTATTTCATTTCCAGCATCTGAGTAAGTCTGCTTTGGAATACTAAATAAATCTTTGGTCTGATTCAGCATAGCTCTTCTTAAGTTTTTATTCCTCCTACAAGGATGAATAAGCAAGGTAGTAGAAGGTATTCTTCTACCTGTTGAAAGCTATCTATGGATGATGAGGAAGATTTAATCAAGTATTCCACTACTTATTACAAAGTCAAAAGGATTAGATGGCAGTTCCTCAGAATTAATGTTGGCAATGTCCAATTCCTGGCTCTATTTCTGGTTCCAAAAATTCTCACCATCTCCTGGATGTTGGCAAAGTCCAATTCCTGGCCTTCTTGTTTCCTATTCCAAAAATACTCACCATCGCCTGGGTGTTAGGAAAGTCCAATACCTGGCAATCCTCTTTCCTGTTCCAGAAATACTCACTATCTCCTGGGTGTTGGCAATGTCAATTTTCTGGCTATCCTCTTTTCTATTCCACAAATACTCACCATCTCGTAGGTGTTGGCAAAGTCCAATTCCTGGCCGACCTGTTTTCTATCCCAAAAATACTCACCATCTCTTGAGTATTGGCAATGTCCAATTCCTGGCTCTCCTATTTCCGATTCCCAAAATACTCACCATCTCCTGGGTGTTGACAAAGTCCAATTCCTGGCTGACCTGTTTTCTATTCCAAACATACTCACCATCTCCTGGCTTTGCGAAATTCCCAGTTGCTGGTTGTCCTGTTTTCTTTTCCAAAAATACTTACCATCTCCTGTGTGTTGGCAAAGTCTAATTCCTGGCCATCTTGTTTCCTATTCCAAAAAAACTCACCATCTCCTAGGTTTTGTCAAAGTCCAATTCCTGGCCTTCTTCTTCTTCTTTTTTTTTTTTTTGTAAATTTTATTTTGGTTTTCACAAAAAAAATACAAATAAAACATCTTTTTTGAAAGTAGCGTAATCCCGGGTTACATTTCTTTGTACGGACACAAATTCAATTTCATGCTCATTTTTATGTTCTATTCCATATCTTATTACTGTTTTACATTTTCTACATAGCTTCTCCCCGCTTTTAATTTTCTCAATTTTATTTTAATTATCTCGTCTCAATTCAAATAATTATATTTATACTTTTTGTCTGTCCTGTTTCAATTTCATATTATCTTTTCTCATTTAACAAAGTTTCTCCTGTAATTACTGATTGGAGAATGACACCTTTATATCTTTCAAGTTTATCCATTCAACGAAGCCAAAAGAACCCTTCCCTTCTTCTGCATCTTCTTTATACTTTTTAAGTTCCATTTTCAATTCATCCAGAAGTGGTGCCATTGTATAAATTTTTAAACAACCACCCGATTAATTTTAGTAATTGAAATGCAATAACCAAGAATCCAAAGATCACCAAGTAATCCAAATACACACAAGCTGTTTCTTTTTGCTTTTTTTTTTCACTTTCTCTTCCTGGGGTTCTACTGTTTAGTTACAAAGTTACAAAGTTTTAGTTAAAATGTATCTTTTAGAAGTCTTGTTGAAGTTTTACTGTAGATTCCTTTTAATTCCAGGTAGTCTCCTCCCTCTTTCCAGATCCTGTCCTTTTATCCTTTTTCTCTCCTTTCCTGCTTATGAAAATTTTTTTAGTGTCCAGAAATCTTTATTATCCCTTTGACATTTTGTTTTATTTTCAGCTTAATTGCCTGTTGATGTCAAAGTGGTTTTTCTGATTTCTTATTTTAGTCTCTTAGTTGTCAATATAAGGAAAAGGAGAGAAAGAAAACAAAACCAAACATTTCCCTTTTCACTTTCCTTTGCTGCTTCAGACTCTTCTTTGGGAACGATGTTATTTTTTTGTAAGTTTAAATTCCAGGGTATGTTAGTTGTTGCTTTTGCAATTTAACCCGGTCAGCCAAAACTTTCACTTTTTATCTTAATCCTGCACATTCTTTTCCGGTCGAGTTCTTCTTTGAGGTGGCCATTTCTGACCATCGCTGCAACCGCCTTCAGGAAAGGGAGTAATGGCCAGCTGAGGAGGAGAGATGCGGCTCTCTTCAACCCTACTGGCAGTCTCCTCCCTCTTCACCACCTCTACAGGGTGGCTTAGCCCCGAAACCAGCCGGCTCGGGACGCTCCAGCGGCGAGCCCAGACCGAAACTGCGCATGATCGTGGATTTCTGTCTGTCGCTGAAGAAGCTCAAACTGGTTCCTCAACTTCTACTTCTTCCTCTCCACCATCTGGAGGACAACGTTCAATACACACAATGTTAAGGCAAGAAAAAGAACAAGAAAAAGTGACCCTGCAGATGATTATGCAAGGAATTCCAAATATTCAAACAAGATCAGAGAATATTGAAAAGAGAATAGAAAACATTGAACAAAGAACAGGGAAAACTGATGAAAAAGTGGAGAATGTCCAACAAATGATGATAAAGTATGATGAGAGACTCCAAAAAATTGAAGAAGATAAACAAAGAGACAAGGAGATTGGAGACATTGATAACAAATCAACTGTGGTTGAACAAGATAAATGTGGTATGCTGAGATGGGAGATGGACAGATCAGAATTTTATCTTAGATTCCAAAACATAGAGGAAGAAAAGGGACAACATCTAGCTGAGATAATGATAGAAATATTGGCTGAAGCTTTGAAAATAACTGAAGAGAAGATGATGGATGGAATAGATGAGGTTTATCGAGTCTTCACAAGATATGCAATGAGAAATAGCTTACCAAGAGACGTTCACATAAGATTTACAAAGAAAGCCATTAAAACACAAATATTGCAAGTGGCAAGAGAGAAAACATTGAAATACAAAGATAAGGAGATTGTGGTCTTGAAACAAGTACCCAGAAGAGTGAGAGAGAAGAGAAGAGAATACGGATTCTTGACCAAATTGCTACTTAAAAAAGAGGTGAATTATAGATGGCTGATTCCAGAAAGTTTAATATTCACATGGCAGGAACAGAGATATAGAATTGACTCAATTGAAAAACTGGAATTATTTTACACAGAATTTTTCAGAGGGGAGGAAGAGGCAGAAAAAGAAACTTCACTAATTAAATTCCAAGAGGACTGCCAAATGACGACTGAAAAAGAAGGTACAGTAGATGGAAAGGAGGAAGCCAAAGAACAACGTGAACCAAGATCCACGAGAGCTGTCAAACCTAACGACAAAATATAACCATGGTAGAGAAAAAATTGATTACAATTAAAATAAATGGACTTAATTCAGCCGTTAAAAGAAGGAAAACCTTCCATAAATTAGAGAAATTAAAATTTGATATAATCTGCCTACAAGAAGTACATATTAAAAAACAATATGAACAATTGTTGAAACAGCCAAAATTAGGGAAAATATTTACTTCCTTGACACAATGTAAGAAAAGAGGAGTGGTTTTATATATTAAAGAGTCCATCCCAGCAAAATTGATTTATACTGATGACGACAGAAGAATATTAATGGTGGAAATAATGGACAATAAGACGAAAACATTCCTGATTACAATCTATGCCCCGAATGACAATCAAGAAGAATTCTATAAAAAAATTACATATAAAAATAATTGAACTGGACTATACTAACATAGTTATGATGGGAGATTTTAATGGAATTGTAGACAATAAACTGGACTATACACCACAGAAAACAATAAAGCAAAATAGAAAGACATTCCCTAAATCTCTTTTTAAAATGGTAGATGAAATAAACTTAAAAGATACATGGAGAGAAAGAAACGCTAAAACTAAACAATACACCTTCTACTCAAATAGACATTTATCATGGTCCATAATAGATATGATATAGATGTCAACAGAATTGTTAGCTAATATTCAAGAAATAAATATTGAAACAAGCACTTAGGCAGATCACAATCCAATGACAATTAAATGGAAAGGACAAAGAAGATCTAGATGGACGTTAAATAATACTATTTTAAAGGAAAAAGACTTCACACAGTGGATGGAGAAAGAACTGCCTTTTTTTTCTGTAGAAAAAACAAAAAAGAAGATACATCAATCCAGAATGTATGGGATACAATGAAGGCATATGCCAGAGGCTTGATAATAGACTATACAAGGGAAAGAAATACCATGAAAAGATTAGCCTCTAAGGCATTAGAGGATGAGTATAAAGGACTTGAAAAAGAGCTACAGAAAATGCCACAGAAAAAGGACATTAAGTTAAAAATGGACATAACCAAACATAAAATGGGTCTAACAGAAAAAGAAGAATTAACACAAAAAATTAGAGATGCTAAAGAGAACTACTTTGAAGATGCAAATAAACCAGGTAGATGGTTAGCATATAAATTGAGAAATGAGAAAGAATCAAGGAAAATATTGCAATTAATAGATGACCAAGGCCAAGTTTGCTTTGGTAGTAAAGAGAAGAAGGAAATCATTCGAGACTATTATGGGAAACTATACACACAAGAGAATATTGATGAAGAAAGAGTTAAACAGTATTTACAGAATGCTAATTTACCCCAGATACCTAAAGAGATTGAAACAATGTTAGAAAGCAATATAACGATGATGGAGTTGGAAGTGCTAAATAGAAATATTAGAGATGAAAAGAATATAAAAGGGATGAAAATTAAAAAGGAAGAATTTAACTTGCAAGCATTTGCAGATGATCTGGTTTTCATCTTAGAAGACCCACTAGAAACAGCATCAAAATTGATAGAAAAGAGAGACATATGGAAAGGTGGCTGGTTTGAAAATAAATAAAGATAAGACAAAGATCTTGACAAAGAATGTGCTATTAAGACAAAAGGAGGAACTGGCAGACCTACTGAAAATTCAGGTTACGAATAAGATCAAGTACTTGGGGATATACTTGACAGAAAGATGCAGTACACTAAGAGAATAATTGTATCAAACTTAAACAGCAGATAGCGCTAGATTTGGTGAAATGGGAAAATTTACAACTGTCATTAATAGGGAGAATATCAACAATCAAGATGAATTTATTACCTAGAATTTTATATTTGTTTCAAACAATTCCAATTAGGCTTGGAAAAGACTACTTCGAAGATTTAAATAAAATTGTGTTGAAATATATATAGCAGGGCAAGAAAGTGAGAATAAAGTTAAAACTTTTGCAAGTTGCCAGAATAAGAGGAGGATTTGGTTTGCCTAATTGGGAGTTGTATTACCAAGCTACAAATTTGATGTGGGTTAAGGAATGGATAACATTAAGAAATACTAGATTGTTGACATTAGAAGGACATGATCTGTTGTTGGGGTGGCATGCTTTTCTATGGTATAAAGGAACTAAAACACAGAGGTATTTTAGAAGACATTATATACAGGAGTCTCTGTGGTTAAACTGGGAGAAGACTAAAAGACAATGTTATTTGAAAATTCCAGTATGGCTATCGACTATTGAAGCATTTTCTTATCCTATAGGAACAAACATTTAGATATGGTGAAATATTGAATGAAAAGGGTGAACTTAAATCTATACAAAAACTAGAGGAACAAGGTATAAAGATGAATTGGTTTTCATATGCGCAAATACATTCAAGGTATGATAAAGATTCTAAAACAGAAGGTTTCTATGATAAACTGACTGACTTAGGTAAGATTTTGACAGGTACTGATGAAAAGGTGATTAAAATTGTATGGATATTTATTAGAAATTAAACTAGAAGAACAAGTTAAAGAAACAATGATTGCTTGGGGGAAGAATTTTGGATATGGGATTGATTTAGAGAAATGGCAAAAACTGTGGTCTCAAAATTATAAAATGACAATGTCAACAGCATATAAAGAAAATTTGTATAAGATGTTTTACAGGTGGCATTTTATCTCGACAAGAATAACAAGAATGTTCAAGAATAAATCCGAAAAATGTTGGAAATGTCATCAGACACCTGGCTCATATTACCATATGTGGTGGACTTGTGCAGATGCTAAAAAATACTGGACTAAAATCCACAGGTAGTTGGAAAAAAATGACAAAAAAACATATCGACCTGAAACCAGATATATTTTTATTGGGAATTTTACCTGAAATATATAGTAAAGACTTGAAATACCTGATTGTAAGTGGCTAGAATTGTGTTTCCTAAAAGCTGGAAAAATGAGAAAATATCACCACAGGAGGAAATCATTAAGAAAATATTGGAATGTGCTGAAATGAGTAGATTGACATTTGAAATTAGAGAGCAAGAGGATAAACAATTTTATGAAATTTGGGATCTATTCTATCAATGGTTAGACAATAAAATATAGTAATGAAATATGTAGACTTTTAGAAAATAATAAATATATAAAGATGTATTCTTTTCTTATTATATCTACAAAATGATTCTAGGATAGATTTGGGATGATAATATGAATTGTCATAAAACAATTAAGTAAAATATGATCATTTTGTAAAACATGAATGAATAAAAGTACAGTCAAATGATTGATTAATAATATTAATGTATTTAATATTTTATTGAAAATATGAGATTATATACAATGTAATTATAATTGAAGACTATGAAATGGAAGCACAAAACAATTTGTAAACCAACCGGCACACTGTATGTATATATATGGAAGATGACTTGATGTTTTTTTGTTTTGTTTGTTTATGTTTGTTTTAAAAACCAATAAAAAATAAAAAAAAGAATTAATGTGAACTAAAAATAGTTTTGTGTATGTGACATTGGCACATTTTTAATAAGCATGAAGTTTAAAAAAAAAACCAAGAGGAAGGAAGGCATAAATAAGCATAAAGATACATTCAACGCTGGTTAACAAATAGACTTTGGTTCTGTATTTTTGCAGCAGTTTCTTCTCTTATGGGGTCTGACAAAAAGCTTGCGAATTGACAAATTGCAACATTGATTTATGATATATATCAAAATCTTTTGCTTTTTCAAAAGAAAAGGCTAAACAGTTTTATCATTTGTGCACAAGTCTGGACTAGACTAACAGTTTGAAATCTAGTCATGAAATAGTAATAAAACTTGTGATTTTAAAATAATACAAATCATGGAGGGAAATCTCCACGTATGAAGCAACTCTGAATTTAACCCAATAAAATACCTTTCATGACCAACCCTATCATTAATTAGGAAAAGACAAATCAGAAGACAAATCAGGTAACATTTCAGAGAATGAGGAGTTAGAAATTCATACAGCTGTAAAGTCTGGCCATTAGGTGCAATCTCCTACTCAGACCAGGAACCCAAATTAAATATCCCTGACTCTATGCCTTCTACATGAAGGTCTCTGCAAAGAGACCATTACTTTTTCTGTGTAATTGGTTGTCCTGTTAAAATTTCCTATAAT
This sequence comes from Hydrophis major, assembly GCA_033807585.1. Taxonomy (NCBI): domain Eukaryota; kingdom Metazoa; phylum Chordata; class Lepidosauria; order Squamata; family Elapidae; genus Hydrophis; species Hydrophis major. Next base: position 83,609,364 of record CM066331.1, on the reverse strand, counting down.
TTAAATCCATTATTGTTCCATGGCCAAACTCAGGAGCCCTAGATACGTTTGATTTTCTGGGTGACACCCTTTCAAATACTTTAAAAGTGCTATATCTACCTACCCTCTATCCTTTTTCAAGGCTAAGCATACCACATTCCTCCAACTCTATTTACAGGAATTATTCTTTGCTCTATTTTGCTTTTTACTCTTCTGTTTCAGTTTATCTGGTGGTATACAGAATTGGATATAATCCTTGAGGTAAGATCTGACTGGCCCAGTGCATTCCATGTAAACTTCTATTGATACAACTTGAAACTTTATTTGCCTTTGCTAACATCTCACTTCAATTTTGTATCTTCTGTAAGCTTAACAAGAATTCCCCTCACACATTTGTCCAAATCATTTTAATAAAAGTATTGAAGAACAAAGGCCTCAGGACAGAACCTTGAAACACTTTATTCAATAACTCATCCTGGTAATTGAGGAATAATTATTGAGTGCTCTTTCAATACAATTTTTGAGCCAGCTATGTAGCCACTTAATTATCATGTCAACCATCTTGTGGCTTATTAATCAAAATGTCAAGGAGAATATCAAATATTTTGCTGAAGTCAAGTTATATTTCCAACATTCCCTTGATCTATGAAGGGACATTAACAATCTTTTTTGACTAAATTATCTGGCAATGTTTGCTTTTGACAAACCTTTCCTGATTTCTGGTAGTTTTCAATGTGCTTCCATGGTGATCTTTTTATGTTCTGCTCCGGAATCTTATCAGGTTCAGAGTTAAACTGATCCTTTTGTACAGTAGTTCCTTAGATCCCTCTTTCTTCCTCTTTTTTTTAAAAATAGGAACATTTGTTATCCACCAATAACAGTATCAAATTAGTATTGCATCAAAGATAGCTGATTCTCTTGGACGTCTCACCATTTTCTGACAGAAAAAGTTCTGAACGCAGGACATTTTAGAAATTTCCTAGAAGAACCATGCTTAGCAGATACCAAGGCCATTAAATCACTACAACTTAATAACTTCTTTGAAGGATTGTTGCTTTTGAAAACTATAATTCTCAAGTTCTCCCTAGCACTAGAGATATCAACAGAAGTTCTACTTATTTTATCCTGGATAAGGGATTATTTTTCACTCTTTTTTTCTGTAAACAAATTGTACCTCTGTTGCAGTGTTCTAGTCTTTAGAATCAATCCACTTGGTTTCTATTACATCTTTTAAAGTTTAAACCATACTTGGTTTCTTTTCCTGTGTCCCATTGATTCATCCTTTAGAATCTAAAACACCATGTGCTACATCACCTCTTTTTTCTTCTTCACTTGGGGGAGTGAGGGATTTTGTCCCATCTCCAATATTGAATTACTAGCTTTCAAACCTAAAAGGAAGGATATTGGTTTGTGTATCACTGGAAAGGGCATCTTTCTTGTTATTCAAATTTTGAGTGCTTACCAGAATTTCAGTAATTCAGCCCCAAATAGTTTGCTTTTATATATCTTGATGACATACATAAAGGATCAAGAGTTTCTTTGTTCAGATAGTGCAATAAAAAACTTACACAAAATTTGTATCTGATGTTTAGATAAAAAAATGCTTATTGATCACTTCTTGACAGTCCATATTACAATAGCAAAACAATGCAAGGTGAAATGTTTCAAAGATTTAATTGCATTTACTGTTTTTTTTAACTAATTCCAAATGTACTTAAATATATATTTTGTTTACAATATTATCAATAATCTTAAATACTTGCAATGATGGAAATTAAGGAGAAAGATCAGAAATATATAACAATCAACTCATACATAACAATCAACTTTGAACAATCAACTCATTAAATAAAAAATATGCCAATTCAAAACTGCTTGAAAGTTTATATTTAATATATGAACATACTAACTATATATTAAATGTTAGAAAATCTTAATAGTTTCTAATTATTTATTAAATATGCATAGCTATATTTAAGGCAAATACTAATATCTGAATCTAAAGCAGACGGCTATTAGCATTTGCATTAAATGTTATTCATGGCCAACTCTAAGGCATGTATTTAAATTTGTGTCATTAAATCCAACAGAATTCCTATTAAAATCATGTACTATAAGCATTACATTTATATGAAGGGATTACACAGATTTTATAATGCATATTATATTTTTAAATGCAGTTCCTGAAAGCAATTTGGTAAACATGATTGTAGATTACTGAACTTTCAAATGAGTGTCTAATAGTCTTGACTATTAAGGTAAGATATGGTTTAAAAAATTAGAACACAGAACCAGGATGAAAAAGAAAGCAGAAGAGATGAATGTTGGTATCAGCCCTAATTAATTGGAAAATCTTTTCTTCCAGTGAACTAGAACAGCACTTCTCAACCAGACCAACTTTTAAGGTGGCTGGAAAATTGAAGTTCAGGCATCTTAGAATTGAAGTTCAGACATCTTAAAATTGGGAAACAATGAGCTAGAATAGAAAGACAATTTCTCCATTTTGTCTGAAACTCCTGACTTGCTTTCTTTTAAGCTTCCACATGTGCCCGAAAGACTTCCTCTCATAGCTTCTTTCCTTGTTATTCTCTCCAGCTTTATGGATTTATCTTCTAACGAAGATATTGAAGGCTGCACTGATGTTAAGCTCTGAACTTTCAACAGCCTTTTGATCCCCGACAACTTCTCTCCTTCCTATTTGGAATCTCGTTTTCCGCTTTGTAATCAGTTTTGAAACAAAGGCGCTCTACCATTCTGCCATTGTTTCAGCCCTCCTTCCTCTCCCCAAGTCTAAAGAACATGACTCATAAACCGAGGCTCCGGCCATTTTCTTTCCTTCTTTGCTTTGCAGGTTAAAAAAAAAAAGGTGGCACCATGAAATCTCCCAACAAAGAAAAAGCTTGCACATTTGACCCGTCTCCCGATCAGGAGAGAGACAGGGCTTTGGAAGAGCCCAACATGGGCCTACTTTCTTCGCACGAAAAGAAGAGTTACTCTGCGCAGGAAGAAGGAAGGACAAGTCTACACGGCCGGCGCTCAGGGAAAGCAGCTTTCAGACAATGGCTACGGCCAAAGGAAAGATGGCGTTGTTCCTTGATGGAAGGGAAAGACAAGGTGAAGGGCGCCTTGTTTGCTTCCTCTTAGAGGGTCTTGTCTTTGTGTGTCGACCTCCTAGGGGACATAGGAGGCCGTTTCCCCGAGAGGGACAGGCTTGTCAGGGCGAAAGGTACTTTTGTGCTTGAGTTACACCATACGTTGTACTCCGGCCATCCCCGGAGCTGGGCTCGCCCTCACGCAAACCAACACCAGCAGGGGGAGGGGAAAGGGAGGAGGGACTCGGTGGGGAAGGCAATGAGCGCCAACTGCCTTCTTGACTTTCGTAGAAACTCTCCGCGCAGCGGCCGGGCGACACCGTTCCCCACCCTCCCAGGCCGCTTTCCAGACGCGGGGAAATAGCCGAAGACCCCTCCACCGCCGCCGCGCCAAGAGACATAAAGAGAGAAAGTCGAAAGGACGATAGGCCGCTGCCCCGCACACTTGTCCGGGCCTCGGTTCTTTCCGTCCCATGCGCGGCGCAGATCCTTCCGCCGCTCTCACCCCACCCCTTCCCTCCATTGCTGAGCTCGGCAATTCCCGCAGTGCCCGGATGGAAAGTGTAATGGCCGCCAATAGTGACTCGTCGGAGTATGGAGACGGGCGAGGTAATCGAGGCGCCCAGCGAGCGGAGCGGTTAGCGGGCGCGGGGAAGGCGCGTGTCCCTGGGCGCCCCCACGGGGAGGGGGCCCACCCAACCCCCCACCTCCCGCCGCCGCCGCCGCCGGTTGGAGCGAGAGAGGGGCTCTTTGCAAGACCCCCCGGTACCCGCCCTCTCGCTGTGGGCTGAGGCATCAAATAGTCCTCGATGCTCCGCCATCCTCTCCCGCGGCCACCGTTGGGAAAGTTGGTGGCGTGCCCCCGTTTCTGACCCCGGGAAGCGGGGACGGCTCGGGAAGGGCTTTGGCAGCGCGTGGTGGGAGTTTTAGGAAGTCGGCGGGGCGCTGTGACAGCCACGGCCGCGCGGAAGACCGGGCATCAACAACGGCCGATGAACTTTTGTGCGCGCGTGGGCGGCCACCCTTCACTTGGAGGGCGAACCCCAGAATCAGGCTGTCCTCCAGAAAGAGTGAGGGGGAAAGATATGTGGGCATCCCAAGCCATGCCCAGACTCACCTGCCTCTTGATATGTGGTAGGGAAACGCTTTGAAAAGCCGTCCTATTCTTCACATGGGTATCATCCAGACATCTTTGTAGCAACTTGGGAGTAGGGTTTTTCTGCATCCCTTGGCGTCCTTGTGCTCACCCTGAAAGGTCTTCACCTGCTACATTGTTGACCCCTCCACTTTTAAAGCGTCTTGAGTGGGAGCTAAACACACTTGCAAGACACTCACATTCAAAAGGAACCTCCCCAGCAGGTGAAGTGGTTGACTATGCACAATATGGCACTTTAGGGTGCACGGACACATATTTTTTCAAATTTAAAATGTCTCTTTTTCCAAGTCTAGAAGGACCAAGGAAACTAACTTGGCCACTGTTCTTGCAATTAGCCATTCAGAAATAGAAAAGCTACTCACTGGCAAGTAAAAGTAAACTTTTCTATTAATTACATACACCCATCATTTCTCTCCTCCATCTTTCAGGCTAGTGAAAGGGAACAAAATACAGGGGCAGCCTTATTGATGTCTAATTAGAAATGTATCCCTTGGTGTAGGATTGTATTTTATTACAGAATTATGTCTTCTTATCCTTACTCACCTAAGGAACAAAGAAAGAGGTGGAGAGAAAAATGAGCAAAGACAAATAGCAGGCATTTGCTTTTGTCCAGTTATCAGACCAGTGAGAGGAAGGAGCAAGGAGATGGAGGAGAGGGGGAATGTGCAGGTGACAAAACCACAGGAAAATTGAAAAGAGGAGACTTAAAAAAAATCCCTCAAAACTTTGCCATCTGGTGAGTTGTGCATTATGGTGGAGATTATTGTTGACGCTCTATCAAAAGGAGTAATGCTGTTCTTTCTGATGGGAAGGAAAATTTAAAAAATCAGTGGTGCTGGTATGAAGCTGTTGGATGAATTTTCCTGGATTCCCAAGTTTAAGAGCATTGAGGATTTATAGGGATGAAAGAAGCAAATAAAAGCTATTGCATGAGCTTTTTCACTCGGGAATTTTCACTGAGGAATTTTCACTAGAAGTTTTAATTTATCTAGGAAATTAAATTTGAATTACATTATCCAAGCCTTCCTGAATTGCCCTTTTTGTCTTTACCATGTAAACTTACAATGGTGAAGAGTCAGTCTACCAGACTTTTGTTTCAGTGATTTATGTGCTCCTGTAAAACCACTGGGATTGCAAAGTAGTATAAATGTAATTAATTAATTAATTAACAAACAAACAAACAAACAAATAAATAAATAAGTGTTTCTCAGTAGGATCTTCAATTTATATTGGAGCTTTTCAGCATTGCCCTTAATTGTTTGTTAAAAAGAACAAGTCAAAAATCTTGAAAAGCCTGTAATATTGTCTTATTTTGTTTGGATTAGTTTTTTTACCCAAACACCATAATAATTTGTTGCTCAGAAATAGGTAATGGCTACTAGCATCATTCCAAAAGCAAGCAGGATGATGTTAATGACTACATCATTACAGGGCAGAATGATGTACAGTAGTGCATCTTGAAAGACATCATTGAATAAATAGACCAATGAAGTTATGCTTATGAATGATTTAATGCTTTTATAGCAAAAGAGACTGATGATTATTTCTGATGCCATTGGGGCATTTTATTAAATAACTGAGGTTTTGGGTGTTCTTCTTGATAATTGTAAGTTTCGTATGATTATTTCTATTACACAGTAACTGTCATTTCAAGCTAGCGTTATAGGTTAACCTAATACATAGGCTTTTGTTTAAAATAATAAACATCCAAAATGGCATTATAAGTAAACTCATTATAGGGAAGATGTAGATGGCACAAATAATATTTTGCTATGTTTCAAAATTGTATGTTTCTCTTTGCTGAATTTTGAACAGTTTCAAAATAAGGGCTATTTCACACTGATAATTCATTGTTGCCATTGTTGATGTGGACACTTCTTTTTCATCAATTATATTACATATAACATTGAAGTTTTGGAATTTTCTTGCAAAATTTAATATTTTCTTTCTATTAATTAACATTTAGATTCTACTTTGTATAAGGATGTCAAGATCTTTCTAATTTTGAAAATTGTTTTAAAGGATACTTTAAAAGTTTTGATTCTTGCAGGGTGATCCAGTCTGTGCAGTTAATTCTTTGGCCCAGAGAATATTTTTTGTTGTTCATTCTGACACATCTTGTTATGCGCACTCTGTAACCTAAATGCACCATTTAAAACATTCTGATTTTAAATAAAATGTTAATTTTACTAATAGTTTAGACTTTTTAAGGAAGCAATATTTTTGTTAATCATATGCAGACTAAAAGACTAAATAACTATTTTATTCAGCACTAAAAGGACTAGTTAGCGTAACTATTTTCAGCAGTCTTGCATCTGTTTTTTTAACTATAGAGAATGACAACTTTTATAGTAAAATGACATCAGAATTTGTTCTAATTTGTTAAGGAAAGACGTATCTGAAATATTAAACACTCAAATGTTAACTTTTGATACTTTTGTATTTTAAAAATAATATTTTCTTTATTTTAGGATGTGTTGTACATTGAATGCAACGTCTTTAGAATCTTGATTTCCAAATTCACCTGTTGAGCAAGCTATTGGAAATGGCATCATAATTTTATTTAAAGAGTAAGTTTTACAACTTGGTTACACTTTAAAAGGCTAAAATGGGATTTGAGAAATTTGGCTTAAAAAGTTAGGTGTCCAAACTTTTGGCTTGACTGGATCACATTGAGTGAAGAGGAATTGTCTTGGGCCACATGTAAAACATATAGTTAATGTATAAAAATCACATCGTAATGTTACAAATTTAAATCTTGTGGGGCTGTATTACTAACTCTCCAGGGCCACATGAGGTTTTTGAGCCACAGATTGAACACACCTGGCTTAAAAGTGTTATATTTTAAATTTTTTATATATGAATTCTGGCTTATAAATAATTTGTGTGCCTACTCATAGTAGGTGGCAATACTTGGCAATAAAGCTGTAGCATATTCTACATTTTTAGTTCATAAATATTTTTATTAATTTATTAGACCTATTGTCATTATTGTTATTTACATGACATTTAATAGTTCTTGCCACAAATTGTTTACAGACTAAAACTAAAGAAGACCTAAGGTTCTAAGGGTACACGAAGCTCTTAGATACTCCAATAGTTGCTACTAAATTGTGATTTTGAATATGATAGAAGAATTTATTAAAATAACTAGAGATAATATTTGTTCTGTTCTAAAGTTTCTACAATACAAGTTTTGGGAAAAGGGTTCTTGAATGTGCGGCATTCTGGGAAATTATAGAACCCCAAAACTTGTGCTATTAAATATAATAAGAGGTGGTAGAGTAAGGTTCATCCTAAAATGACAGTTGTATCACCTGAAAACTTCAGTACTTTAACAGAAAGATTCTTAGAGATGCAGTCATTGGTACAAAGAGAGCAGAAATGGAGATAGCACAAAGCCCTGAGAGGTGTCTGTGCTAATTGTCTTATTATTAACCATTAAATAATTGTTTTAAGAAGCAAAATACCTCTATTTGGTAAAGGTGGTGAAGTCAGTGAATGAAAGTCAGAGGAAAGAAGCCAGAACAGTAAGGGGAACAAAAGAGGGATTACTTTTCTGTGTCTTAGAACAAGGGAAGTGCTCCTTTCAGACTATTTAACAAACCATATAGTGTATTTGTTACATTACATCATGAAATAAAGTGACATTATTTGGTTAATCAATTATTTGATTGTTTTAGTTTTTTAAAAATTAAAATTAAAGGAAAAAGGTCATGGACATTAGATGAAAAAGATATTGACAGACCTGAACTAGATTGGAAAGGATAGTAGTGGCTGGACAATTACTTTTTGATGTAACTGTATCAAAAGAAGGTATACAATGAGAATAGCTGATAAGAATGAAGAACAATTATCTAAAAAAGAATACATGAATGACTCAGCGAGTGTAGGATGATGACCAGTAGATAAAAAATATTTTTGGTGTTCTGAAACATAGCCATAAAGGATGAAGCCAGAAAATTCAGAGCATATTAATAAGTCTAGTTTTTTTTTTTAAAAAAAACAAGTTTTATAGCAATATCCTTTTAGCACCTATATTGTAATGCTTCCTGCCAATACTTATATGCTGTCTAAAATAGGACTCTGGGCATCTGGTTTTCTTTTGAAGTTTTATAAATTAACTTGATATTTTTATTTCAGATATGCCAAGTTAAGAAAATTGTGGAACTCTGATAATAATTCAACTCAGAGTCTTTTAAAAGACGAAGATTGCAATAAATAGTACATTACAAAAAATGCCATCTGAGCAAGAACAATTTTTTTGCATTCAGAAGACCAACTTGTTACAAGATGATGAGTCAGATAGACTGTGTGTTTCTACATCTAATATTACTATTGAAAAGTCTACATTTGATCCTACAATTTCAGATATTGTTGCCTATGGCCTAAAAAAGGTGAAAATAGAATTGCCCAGGGTAAAAATACCAAATGAAATAATTTTTAAACATGAAATTGACAAATATATGAAATTATTTCAATGTAAAGAAAAAGCATCTTTCATTCAAATGGATGTGAATTGGAACAGCGTAAGTTATTCTGAGATTTGTATTCCACATAACAAATCAGGATTACAGTATGATGAAGGCTTGAAAACAGCAAAAATATTGAATTTCAGTTGTACAAAATGCCAAAACAACATCAGATATAGCCCAAATGATCTACAGAAACATTTTCAGTTGTTACACCAGGGAGAATTGCCATCGTACCCCTGTGAAATGTGTAATTTTTCAGCTAATGACTTCCAGTCATTCAACCAACATCGCCGAACGCATCGTAGCACCTTAGTAAAATGTGAAATCTGTAATGATGATCACCGATATACTCTATTGGACTTAACAAAACATTTCACATCTCAACATTGTGTAAATGGTAATTTTCACTGTGAAAGATGTAGATTTTCAACCCAAGATGTAGGCACCTTTGTTCAACATATACATAGGCATAATGAAATGCAGTACAAGTGTGAGAAATGCCATCATGTAAGTTTTTCAGAAGAAGAGTTTCAGAAGCATGTTGTTTCACACACTGGCATGTTTCCTTTCAGTTGTCAGTATTGTAACTACATGGCGTCACGGAAAAACTACCTTTTAAAACATATTATTACCTTACACAAAGACCATCTCTATGCAAAAGATAAAATGAATACAGATGATAATGAAAAAAGGGTGAAGAATTCAAAAGGACTAAAACTTATCTTGAAAAGGTACAAAACTGGTGCATCAAGGAAAGCATTGTGGAAGCGTAAAAATATTACCACCGATGGCTGTAGAACTGAAGAAGAGGATGAACGAGTTTTCAAAGCCTTGAAAGAGAGTCTGCCTAAATCCGAAGAAGTAGGTCAGTCCGTAAAAGAACTACATGACATTCTTTTAAATGAAAAGCTTGTTTATAGTGGAGCAAAATCCTCTCCAACAATTCAGTACAGCAGAGCAGAAGGTGGACTAGGTTCCACAAGAGGATTGATGAAAAAAGCAGTTCATGGTCCTACAGTGCTGATGGTTAAAAATAATAAAATATCTGTTCCTGCAAACTATAGTGCTAAATTTTTGGGATTCAAAACGGTGGATGGAAAACAACATATAGTAATAAAATTGCTACCTACAGAAAAACAGAATTTGCCAGGAGGAAATAAGTTTGATGGGATTAAAGATGGTACAACTGAATGCCAAGAAGAGACAGCTGTCAACTGTAATTTACCTTTAGTTGCTAGATCTCATGAAATTAATAATCAAATGCCTAGGAATAATTCTGTTCACTTGTTAACATCCTCATTGTCTAACCAGTTTTCGGGAAAAATAAAGCAAGAAGGTAAGACTACGTTATGCTGCAGTGCATCACAGAATATTGCACCACCTATTGTGGTAGGAAAGCATGCAACCCGTTTGCCGGTGAAATCTGAAACATCTTCATTTCCTTGTGATTTGGTGGTCAAGAATAGAAGTCCAGTTTCATGGAAAAATTGTTTACCTCAAGACCATTCCCAGCTTTTATCCTGTTCTGGTACACGCATGCTTCATTATGATCCCATGAAAAAACCTTTTCCTCCAGAATTCAAAGTAGTGAATGGTGAAGTAAACAACAATAATAAACACAATAATCTCTATTGTTCATCGGCAGATTTTTCCACTCATGCACCCTTGCCTTTCCATAATTATTCTAAAATAGGCTTTTTGGAAACATCAAAAGAACTTACTGCCAACAAAATTTATCCTCTGCAAAGTAAGCCTACGAGTGAATCTATGCCTTGCTTTTCACAATCAGTAACAGAATTAAATTTAGACAAAAAATCACTGCTGCCTCTTTATGGCTTTGTAAATGGTAATAATACTCAAGTATTCTCAGCCAGCCCACCTACTCACAGTATCGACAAACAGTGTTGGTTAGAAAATAATGATGGACAATTGTATTTGAATACTAAGGTAAATCAAGTGTTGGAACATGTAGCTAAAAAATCCAAGCAAGAAAATGATTCTAATTATGTAAATTCATCACGTATGCCCAAAATAACATCAGTTTTCTCCCTTCAAAGTAAGCAGGCATCCACCTATTTGTCACCTGAAATAAACCAGTCATTACAAGATGTATTAAAAAGACCAACCATCGCTCAGTCAAATAACTATGCTAAAACTAATTATGACGGATCTTTTTCAAACAAATACACAAATTGTAGGACATTTTCACATAATGATTCATCACCTTGTTGCAATTTAACTGTTTCCTCTGATAAATTTAAGAGAGAACCGAATATGAACAACACTGCAACAAATGAAAGTATATACCTGAATGGAGGACAAATCACTTTGCCTCTTAAAACAGAAGCAATAAATTCAGCATCAGGGAAAACCAGTGTTGGTACACTGCTTAAGACTCAGACAGATTCAATCATAACACAACAGTTGGCGAAAGACAAGGTGCGCTATAATACCTATGGCCCTAGTAAAATTTGTTCATTTTTTCCTGAACAGAAAAAAACAGCACTACAGTCAACTCCACCAAGATTTTTTGTACCTTTGCAGCTTGCTCACAAGCAAGGATTACAAGTTATTTCAGGAAGGCCTTCTCCAAAAGTGAGTTCATCAGATGCTCAGGCAACCAGAACTGCATCTTTGCTTTTAAATAAAGGACCTGGAATGATTTTGACATTTGGAAGGGGGACCCTTGGAACAGCTGTAAATGCCACTGAAAATAATTCTCAGGGTTTAGAGAAAATTGTATCTAAGAAGACAGTCTCCTCAGACAAGGACCTACAAACAAATTATTCTAGAAGCCTAAGAAATTCTAGTATTAATACTTGTAGTGATGCTTCATCCATTACCATTCCACAAAATGATCAGGAGAACATTACAAATCCAGAGAACAGACTTTCTTCCATGAAAATACTTGCTGGATTTCAAGGCAGTAAGGCTGCTTGTGCAAAGTCTGCAAAACAGTCAGAGGTTGGACAGGAACAACCTGTGTATGCACTTTTGCCCAATGGCAGACAAGCAGTTTTTCTTAAGTGTATGTCATCGAACAAATCTCTTGTACAAAACTGTAATATTTTTCAAGGTCCTACATATAGTCAAAGTTCTGAACCAAAGAAACATGGAGCAATGCAACAAAAGCTTTTTTTGAAAATTAAGACTTTTCCTGCTGCGGACAAATGCCAACCAGTTAGCAACATTTTCTCATCTTTGCAGTTGAACAATAGGAAGTGTTGCAATACTCCTGCACTAAATCAGAAAAATACAGCTCACCCTTCTAGCAATGCCTTATCCTTATCAGGTAATATGATGCCAGCAAATGCTTATTCAGCAAATGAGAAATCAAAAGATTCTTGCTCCTCTGTAGAACTGGTACATTCATCTAGAGATGGAAAGACGTGGTCACAAAAGTCCCCACCTCAAAAAGAAACAACTAACAAAGGAAGCAGTTTTGAAAATCAAAAAGCCACAGAGAATATGTCAAGACAGATGTCAAAGGTTAGGCGTCATTCAAAGCAAAATGATGCTAAAGTTTTTAATGCGACAGTTTCGCAGAAGAATAAGAATTTGAAACGGAAAGCTAACGATGACTTTCAGGGACTTCCTCGAAAGAAAACATTGCATCGAAAGTGCAAAGAAAAAAATCAAGTAGATGTGAATGAATCCTTGTTTCAAACCCCTTATAGACCAAGAGCATCAAAAGATACCATAAGGATTTTAAATTTATTTCCTTTTCATTCTAAGCAACTTGTCAAATGCCCCCGGAGAAATCAGCCTGTTGTTGTGCTAAACCACCCTGATGCCGATGTCCCTGAAGTTGTAAATGTTATGAAAACTATTGCAAAGTTTAAAGGACATGTTCTAAAGGTCTCTTTATCAAAGAGAACAATAGATGCTCTTCTGGAGCCAGCATATTATAGCAACAGTTTGTACTTAATTACTAATGAACTGACTCAAAGAAAACACAAAATGCTAAAACCTGTAAGTCCTGTAAAAGAAAGATTTGTTTTAAAATTAACACTGAAGAAGACTAGCAAAAATAATTATCAGATTGTGAAAACTACCTCTGATAATACGCTGAAAACTAAATTTAGCTGCTGGTTTTGTGGGAGGATATTTGACAATCAGGACAATTGGGTAGGGCATGGACAGCGCCATCTAATGGAAGCCACTCGAGACTGGAATTCATTAGAATAACTTATTGAAGAATATAAAATCATGTTCCTTTTACTGCCAATTATTTTGGCTGATACCATCCCAGGAACACATTATGTTTTTAAAATCAAGTTTCACGTTAGCACCTAAAATGAATCTCTATAAATTTTAATAGTTGATATTGCAGTTTAATTTGTGTTTGTTATTACTATCATGGCATATATTTGTAATTGGAGAATGAATTTCAGGGCTTTTCTGTCTTGTATATATTTAAACATGAAAGCATGTACATATTTTTGTACTTTGGTTATTTGCTACAAAATCTTGCACAGGAATTGTATTTTCCAGCTCTGTGCATGCACTACTAAAAGGGTTTTCAGCTATCCACAGCTATTGCCGTATTTTTCCTTGATCTTTTAAATATTTTTTTTCCAGGGATTGATCACTGTTGTTAGCAAGTGCCTAAAAGATGTGAAGCAGTTTACTTTGTGTCAACTGTATAACCATGGGTCTGTATAGGACCAGGTCTCCTAACAGTTTCTTTTAAAACAAAGCCATATGTGAATGCTTTAAGCTATATTGCTATGCACATGACACTTGTACTATTTCTGTGCAGTTTGTCTACTTTCTTAGTGAAGTATTTTTTCATACAAATCAATAAACTTATTACTGTGTTTATGCCTAATTAAGATAACTGTTGAAAACAATGTATTCCCTGTTTGTATAACAGTACTACTGAATTCCAAGTGAACATTTGTCATCCCTACAACACTGGTATTAAATTTTATTAAGAATTGGATTTCATAATTTTACAACCAAATGCATGTAAAAGACAGTCTTATCATTGTGATCATGGTCATGCTAGAAAGCAGAATGTAATTTTCTTTGTTACATTTTGGAAAGGGTTCCTTTTAATGGAACACCATCAGTTGGGATTTGAAACATTGATGTTAAGAATATTTGAATTTAATTGAAAAAATCTTGCTTGGACCATTGTTTCTTATTTAGACAAAATATTTGTCTCAGGTTGATTGAAGATTTTGTCTGTCAGTTTTTCCCCTCTTTATACTGAAAGTACACATAGATGATTTCTACTGACCCTTTACTTATACACAATCTGTTGGCTTTCTGAAAGCCTACAGTTGGGGGTGGAGTGGGATGCGTTTGCATAATTCTGGTCTGTTAAGGTACTTTTATCTGGAAACGGATCATCTTTTTTCTCACTAAGGAATAACAGAAAAATATCTTTGCTGTAGAGCAGATCTGCCAAATGAAAAGTTTTCAACTTTGTATTAGATACATACAGCTTTCAACTGAGAAGAATACACTGAACAATAACATAGATGGTGCCTCCTTTTTCACATAAAATGATAGATAAGGGAATAGATATTTCTTAAAATTTTCTACAAACTTGAGATTTAATTCAGGTCCAAACAGGTGCTGTGTGTTAACCTGTATGTTGATAGAAATAATATATTAACCCCCCCTTAAGAAAGTGAATAATTTGACTGATATTAAAGTGATGTGTTTTGAAATGAATTACGATTCAGGATTACCTTTTAAAATTTCCCCTGCACATATTTCTTGTTAATAAGTTTGTTATATAGATATATTACTCTATAATTGTATTGAATAATTTAAACCTTGAATAAAGCACAGGTGTTTATTAATGTCAAGGAATTAACTTGCTGGTAAAAAGTCTTGGTTGTTTTGTTACTTGAGCTGACTTTCTCAGTACTAAGCAACTTAAATATTATTTTACATAGGAGCAATTGTATCAAGATAATTAATTAACACCTGCATATCAGGACATTTCACTTATATTCTCTATTTGTAAAAAGAAAACATTAGACAGTCACAAAGGGCTCAACCATGTATTTAGATCGAGTTTCAACTTGTTTGCAAAATTAAATTTTCTAAGTCTGCCAGGCATGTAAACATGCACATATGTACGCTTATAACATGGCTTAAGCATTTAAATATGGGGCCTAGCCTTTGCTACAGTGCTGCTTCATGTCATATTGCTTGAATATGTAAGATCAGAGTAATTTTGTCCCTCATTTTCTTGTAATACTGATATTTTTAATCCTATTATATGGCACAAAATTAAAATTTATTTTTGCTAAATATTTTGGGTAAAATAAGATTCTTCCAAGTGTTGATGCAATTAAGTAGCATTCCTTTTTAACATTACGTTGTGTTACACTGGAATAATATCTAAAAATGTGTACTGAAACTAGGAAACAAACCCATTTCTTTACTAATTCTTTAAACAAGGTGACAGAAATGAGTGCCGGATAAATATGTGTTGTTAATTTAAGCATATTTGGACATTTGCTGCAAACCTGTATCAAAAATCAGACATCTGAGCTAAGTGTGTGATATTGTTGAAATGATGATGATAACAGTATCCATTCAGTCATGTCCAATTCTTGGCAATTCTATGGGCCAAGTCTCTCCACCTCTTCTGATTTTGCACTCCTTTGAGTTGTTCTGTCCTCTGGCCAGTGTCAGCTTTCATAGTGTCCAGCCACTATGTTCTATGGCTGCCTGGTTTCCTTTTACTGCTAAATTTACTGCTAAATTATTGAAGCATATCAAACTAATTGGAGAAACACCCCTCTTTGCCATCTTATAAAAAGAAATCTGGGTTTATTTACCATTTTGCTGTGTTCCAGTTAAATCAGAATCCAAATGCAACATTTTTTTAATGTATTGTTTGGAAAAAAACAACATATAAAACATAATTAAAACTTAATGAAACTAGATGTAGATTTCCCATGAGTATATTGCTTATTTGGAACAAAAATGTAAAACTCTATTTTAATGTTTACACTTAGTATGCCAGTATTATTACTGTTATTAAATAAGCATTTTTTTAAAAAACAAAATGCAAGTAGTCCTCAAGTTACGATAATTTAATTAGTTTGAAATTATGATGGCCTTGGAAAAAGTTACTTATGACTGTCCTTGAAGTTACAAACTTTGCACCACCTGCCATGGTCATGTGATTTTAATTTGGACACTTGACAACTAATTTACGTTAGTTACATCATCTTGTGATCACATGATTGTGATTGCAATCTTCTGAGGTGACTTCCTGGACAAGTTAAGTAAATTGGGGTAACCAGATTTTCTTAATTACTGATTTACTTAGAGGCTAGGGTCATAAGATCAGATCTAGTCATGTAATAACTTGTTTAATGATCACATTCAATTATTGACTTAAATTTCTGGTCCCAATTGCAGTCATAAATTGAAGACTATTGTTTGACTGAGAACCATTTAGTCTTTTTTTAATCAATTTTACAAAATCAAATGGTAGAATTTGGAATGCAGCAAGTACCCTTACAAAATTAATGGGAAATCAAGCTGATATGTACACCTACGTTTTAAAACTTAACTGTCCAGTTTAAATTTTCCAGGAGTCATAAAATACAGGTTCCCATTTCTTGTATTTAAAAGCTTCAAAAATAACATCTTGCTGAATGCAGATCACAACTGCATGATGAGTCTAGTGGAAACACACACATCCCCTCCCAAAGAAACACTGAATACTTGTTTGGTACATTCATGTGGCCAGAGTATTTTACAGTCCTGAAACATTTTGCAGAAGCATGCAACAGCTGAGAAATAGTTAAGTTTTTACTGTGCAAGAATGATAAATTTCTATGCAAGAATGATAAAATTTCTATGGATCATACTGTAACTGCATCTTGATAAATTATACATAATTATTTTTATATATGTACACTTAAATCAAAATTTGATAATAGTTTCAACAAATACAGGTAAAATACGTACCAGTCCATTACACTAAACAAACATCCTGATTATTTTAAATGGCTGTCAGAGCAATAAAAATCCTGCTTTTAGCTGGTTACATAATAGTTCTTTGGAATACAGACACCCTAGCTTTGAAAAATACAGAGTTTTGTAGGACAAGTAAATGCTAGCAGGTAGTTTTAAATAAATCTTGTCTGCCACTGAGATTTTTTTTGCCTTTAGAGTTTGTAATATCCTATATATATATATAAAAGGGCTTTGGAAACTTTGACTGGAGCAGCACTTCATAAACAAATCCACTAGCTTTGTAATAGCATGGTGCTTGCTGGACAACGTGGAGAAAATACTTCTAACCATAGTTGTGCATATTTGTTCAGATGCTCAAATCCTTGGAAAATGAGGGCTAGAAGATACTCCAAGACGCTCCTTGGTGCAGTTACAAAACTCTAGCAATATATTTTAGCTTGGTGGAGTCTTTTGTATTGTTTTGACTGTCAATGAGAACGAGAGAAGTCCGCTGATGATTCTCTATTATTTCTGCCACACTGTCAAAGTGCTGGATTGGGAAAACAAAAATAGTTTATTCAACACAAATCCTGCTGAATGGGTCAACAATCATAATTTAAATTTAAATGCTCTTTTCCACTACGATAGCTCTAAAACAAAACAATTCTGTTTGAGAAGTCAGCATTTACACGTTCCAATTTCTATAATTTCTACCACTTTTGTATGTGAATTGTTTCCAATGAAAAGTAGGAGTAGAGTAAGCTAAACTGCAAGTAGTACTCTCAAGGCTGGCTTCAATTTTTTTTTTTTTTTTTAGAAAAAATCCTAGTACTAAATACTTTATTTTGTCATTACCATTAGAATAGAACAGAACAGAACACAGCTAGAAGGGACCTTGCAGGTCTTCTAGTCCAGCCCTCTGCTGAAGCAGGAATCCATGTACCATTTCATACCATTCAAATGGAATGGTTAAATAGTTTAATGGAGCAGTTGCCAATCAGTGGGTTGTGAGAAAATGTTGGTGGGCCGCAGAGAAATAACACCCTCAGAGCACCCCCCCCCCAAAGCAATTAATCCAGGCTGCACAGAAACACAAGGCTGAGCCACCCACATGGCCCGCAGGAACCCTCCCCACCCATTCACCCCTTACCCAGCAAACTTGCTATTTTTCCTTTTTCTGAGCATCATCTGTTTTGCTGTGCCGGGAGATTTAGATTAGCTAGGAATCAGGAAATTGTTGGATTTCTTGCTTTCTAGCTAATCTTTAGATCTTTGGCTCTGCTTTTAAGCATAGCCAAAACTCCCTTAGGACTGAAGGTTCTATTATTCAGTGCAGACTCATGGCAAGCAAATTTTATGTGACAGACATAAAATCGCTGAATGATTCTGTGAGCAACTCGATCTGCCTGCTTGCTTTGCCTGATTTTGGGTAAAAGTTGTTCTTTTTCATATAAAAAAATTCAATATTTACATACATGGTGTATTGTGAGTTAATTTTGTGAGTTTGCTTGCAAGCAAATTTTATGTGACAGACAGCTAGCTGATGGCAGATAGATCTCTGAATGAATCTGTGATTCTGTGAGGAACTCAATCCTGCTTTGCCTGATTTTGGGTAAAAGTTGCTCTTTTTAAATAAAAAATTCAATATTTATATAAATATTTATAATATTTACATACAAGCCATGCCCAGCCAGTCACATGCCCATCAAGCCATGCCCATCAATTAAGCCAGACCCACAGAACCGGTTAACTGTCCCTGGGATTTAAAATTATGAGTTTGGTGGTCCCTGAGGTCCAAAAGGTTGGTGACCCCTGGTTTAATGTCAGCATCATAAAGTAACTTAAGTATATCTCTTTAACATAATTGAGACCAAATTCTAAATGAGACATGTAGGGTTTTCTCCCCTCTTGTGGAATAGTGGAACATGTAGGTGCTAAGGCAATATAATACATGGAGCACTGTTTTCTGGTAACCCTGGCAGAAGATAAGAGGGAAAGTAAACTCCATGTTCAACTGTTCTGTAGGATTTTCTTTTTCTGTACATAAGTACTAATCAACAAGCTCAAATATGCATACGACTTAATTCTCTCATATGATTTTTTTTTATATTCTCTTGTCCTTGTGTAAGACTAGAGTTACTGCACTCAGTAGAACCAAATTTAGCAATTACTGAAATTGCATTGATTTCCGGGGTGGGGGGTGGGGACTTTTAAGTGCAAGAAAATACAGATTAATCCAAAGTAAATATTTCATTGCAAAAGCAGGCTAAGAGTTTCTTAACAGTAATTGTAACTTTTGAATGAACTCTTAATGCTCAACATTAATATGAACAATTACTATTCAAAAACGGCTTTACAGAACAGTGGGTGAATTTATGTAAATGTATATTCTTTTAAAGGCAAGATCTATACCATTTTTAATCCCTTTGGATAAAAGCACTCTTCCAAAATTTTGTCCCAGGGGTGTTAAAACTTTAGTGCATTCTGGAGTTGTGAAAGCTATGGTTCCCAATTCATTTTGGGAATTACTACAGATTAGCAAAGGCTACAGTAAGAGCTTGATAAGAAAACAGTTGTCCAAAATAGAAAAAGACAACTATATTTTGTTACAAGGTCCCACCTTTAAAAGCATGCAGCCATAATTTGAAGTTTTAGGTAGTTTTTTTTTTTTTAAATTAAGTCATTATTTGTTTCCCTACCAGAAACTTCCCCCTTTGGAGTTGAATAATATCCCTTCATATAGGTAGTCTGGTGCTAATTAAATTCTGTTCTCTTTCAGAATATCTACCACTAAAAGCTCCTAATAAGAAATCTTTAATTAAAAAAACTGAAGACAGGTTCATAGTTAAAGAGGATGGTAAACTCTATGCACATTTTAATTAGACACGCTGGCTAAAATCTCTACCTGTCAAGAAGCTATGTTCATGTTTATGATCAAAATACAGATCAACATATTTCTAAGCAGTGTAAACCAAATTTCCATGCAGGTATTTAAAAATCCAAAATAAATCACCTACCTCCTCACCAGACTTTTCTCTACCCAGAGCATATTGCCTTTCTGATTCAATAAATCGGATTGGGATGTTATATACCCTTTTGTTATAAAATACAACCAGTGTATATGGTTGCTTAGAATCTTGTCCAGAACTCTTCCTTACTAAGAAAGACCCATCCTGGAGAAAAAGAGTGAAAAATATGAATTTCAAGGAATAACGAGAAGAAATAGAGTCAGTTCAATTTTCTTAATCCTTTTTTTCTTTCTGATATCTTAATCGATAATAAGAAAATCCCCCCAGCATTGGGCTGGAGTCTTTGGCTTTTACCACCCCATGGACTACTGCTTGTGTCCACAAAAGAACCATATATATTTTAAATTTACATACAGAATTCTCTGGGAATATGAACTATATTCCTTTTGCTTTGATTTCAGGAATTCTACTGTTACAAAGCTTACTTCTACCTGGGAGACGAAACAATTTTTTATATTAAAGCTTTAAATCAAGAAACGGTTTTCAGAGTAAAGCAGATGTTCCAAAACTGCTTTGTTTCATTTTTTAATGGAGCTCTTAGGTATAAAGAAATATCTAATATTAAGTAGGTAAGTAGTCCAAATTTAAAATATTCTACAGTGTCCCTGTTCTAGCATCCTGGATGCTAGGATAATTTCTCTAGACCCCAGCTTTATAATTACTAAAACAGTCCAGTTTACAATGAACATCTGCCTGTTTCTTAAAGGATATGTAGTCCCAAATATTTTATTGAGCAGCCCACCAATTCAATTGCACTCCCATTTTCTATTTAACTTAGTAGGTCACCTCCGTTAGTCTACCATTTTTTCCCTCTGTATATTTAGCTGAATCTTACACAAATATGCTTTTCTGGTCCTGTTAAGTTCTGCACATGGGTGCAAGGAATGGAGACGAGGCAGTGAACAGTGAACTTCAACTCTTTATTAATCATACTAAACAGAGCAAAACCCTAGGGCAGCAGCAGCCCTTTTATAGGGTTGGCTGCTGTCCTATTAGCCAATGAGAAACATGGAAGTGTTAAACCCTTGAACCAATGAGAGTTGGCCCATTAACAGCCAATCAGACTTCCCAGAAGGGACCAATCCGATGTCGCTATTATCGGCCAATCAGAAGTGCAGGATTAGAACCCTGCTTTTTCTTAAGGCTGTTAAAACTTTATTAAATGCCTTTATTAGTTCATAACAGGTCCCCATAATTAATACTCCTTGTCACTATTAACAAGTTAAAGGTCTAGCATTATTCAAATTATATCGTATGAGGAAAATGGAAGGCGTATCTTTCTGCCTGTTTGATAATGCTTCTTGTCTCAGATTCTCTCCTATGCTTCTGCAGAATTGTTAGAAGCTGTGAGTTTCAAGGAAGGAAATACTTTTTACCTTGTTTGATTTGTGTAATGCATCTTCAGCTGTTTTCCGATCACTAGAAGCCATGTACCATGCTTGACCAAGAACACCAGCATCCTGTTAAAAAAAAAGGAAAGGGAGGCATTCCTATCTATATATCCCTAAAACCAAAGATTTCCTATGCTCTTTTTAAAATATTTTTTTACATAAATTGTACATTAATCAGGAAGTGTTTCACGGATGTAAATAATTTATGAATGATGTGTAGCAATGTAAATATTAAATTAGCCAGATTTAATCACAAAATCCATAATGTAAATATGTGATTTTTATAAACATTCTTTTGATAGAAAAATATTGAAATGAGCATTTATTTACTTATGAAGAACTTGTGAATTACCCAAAGGATAGCTCATTAAATTTTGATCAAAATTTGGTGACATCTAGTCCCCTCTCCCATACTTTTAAAAAACCTTATACCACAGTTATACCTGTTCTGCTTGAAAGCTATTATTTCGAGCGCCTATAGTGTGGCTTGCAGGTTCTGGAGATCCTAAAAAAGAGAATATTTGTTTTCTATTGAATATGTTTGCTTAAGATAAGTTATTTCCTTCTAGATTAGTGACAAGGACTGAATAAGGAAAATTTTAACTACCAGCAAGGTTTCTACCCTGATCAAAATGAACTAAGTGGACACCAAAATTAAATCAAATTTTAGAATACTTACTTGACAAGATTGGTGGCTTCTGAGGTAATGGCCTAGGAGTTGGGGTTGGAGATTAAAGAAATAAAGAATGGCATTAGATATCATACTGCATTTACTCAGAATTCAGTGATGTAAGAAAAAAAATACAAAAAGTATCTAACATTAATATGATTTGATTGCTTATTGTACCCTATGATTATTATTAAGTGTTGTACCCGGGTGATTCTTGACTTTTGATGAATGTATCTTTTCTTTTATGTATACTGAGAGCATTTGCACCAAGACAAATTCCTTATGTGTCCAATCACACTTGGCCAATAAAAGAATTCTAATTCTAATTCATTTATTGTAAGAGTCTCATGATTTGTAAAATCTCCTTTCCTGCTCACTGTTAGCAAGCTATATGTAGGGTCCACATCTTATTGTTTTTTTAAAATTTAATTTAGGAATATGCTTTCAGTAGCAAAGTGATTGGAAAGATGCTTTAGATCTAGTGTAGGCATGCTTGTTATATTTCAGTAATTCCTTAAAGAAATTAGGGTTTTTTTTTGTTGACTTGCATGGTATTTGTGTTATCCTAGGAAATACGTATTTGTATCCCAAGGAGGTGCAGTGGTTCAGTGGTTAAAGACACTAAGCTTGTCAGCTGGAAAACATCCCAGGTTCAAGACCCAAATGCCCCATAATGGGGATGAGTTCCCATTATTTTCCCCAGCTCCTGTCCTACCTAGCAGTTTGAAAGCAAGCAAATGTGAATAGTTAAATAAGTATCACTTCATTGGGAAGGAAACAGCTTTCTGTAAACCTTGATTTATAGTCATGCTGGTCACATGACCACATAAATGTTTCTGGATACCGCTGGTTCCCTTGGCTAAGCAACAGAGATGAGCACTGCCTCCTAGAGGCAGATATAAAGAGGCAGTAACATAGATCCTTTCCCAGTTTTTATTCCTCATTTTAGCATGTTATATTAACCCAATCTATGTTGGCTTGTAATGCATGCTTAAACAATCTTTTGGCTTGGTTGATGATCCCAAAGGTGAATTATCCAAAGGGATTTGAAGATGGGCAGAAGGTAATCTTCCCAAACAGCCAGTTGCTCCGCTCTTTAACAACAGTTGATAATAAAGACTAACAGAACCTTTGGTTGTGATGTTTTGATAGTTCCATCTTCCTGGCAACTTGTAACTGGTTTTATGATGATTTCATAGAAGAAACAAATTGTGATACTCTACGCGAGGCATAAAAACCTAAATAACCAAGTCCCAGTTTTGATTGCAATCATACATTTCCTATATTGTTGAACTCGCTCATTAATGTTGTCTAAAAGCAATATGGAAGGCTTGTTAGTGCCACATACTACTGCATCACGTCTTTATCAACTTTTATATTCTTTTGAGCCTTTCCACTTAGTTAGAACTGCCAGATCAGGATCTGTAATAATAAAGCTGCTTTAAAAAAAAAAAAGACATGTTTACTTTTGAATGCTGGAAGGGATGGGTGGAAGAGGCATGTCGTGATTGGAACCCCGGCGGCGTTCAGCAGGTATAGGTTTATCTGTGTTTGAAAAAGGATAGAGAAGTCTGATTAGTTAGGTTCACAAATGAGTCCGGCTTTGGTGGAACTACTCCAACTTGTACTAGAGCAATGATTCTAGGCTCAGATGTTGATTTTGCCCTTGCTGGTCTACAAGGTTGTTTGCTGATCCATTCTATCCTCTATTGACTAAATATCTTGCTATATAAATAATACATGAACATTGATCATAGGATTCCCCTAAAATATTATGAAGATTATGAGCCACAGGACTAGAAGACTCTGAGCTACAGTGGTGCAGTGGTTAGAGTGCAGTATTGCAGGCTACTTCTGCTGCCTGCCTACAATTTGGCAGTTCAATCTCACTAGGCTCAAGGTTGACTCAGCCTTCCATCCTTCCGAGGTGGGTAAAATGAGGACCCAAATTGTTGAGGGAAATATGCTAACTTTGTAACCGCTTAGAGAAGGATTAAAGCACTGTGAAGTGGTATATAAGTCTAAGTGCTATTGCTATTATCTTAAGTAAGCTGTGGACACCTCTGGATTATAATACCATACATTTTTTTTCCTATAATTGCTAAAAGAGCAAGGGCAAGTTATTCAAAAAAACCCCAACTTGTTTCTGTTCAAAGTGTAGATAAGGACCTGATCATACATTATAGTTAGTCATTATACTATCTAAGTAAGCTGAATAAATCATAATTTGCTGGATTGTGCGTGAATCAATAATATCACTTGGCTTGGGAAATAAAGACTGATAAACCAATTTTAGTAGACTTATTTGAACTGTTCCTTACGTTACAATCTGTTCATTAATTGTCAGAACACATGTACATGTGTTATCTTTAGAAAACAATCATGCATATACAAAGATTGCAATCTTATTTCAACAGACTTTTAGTGTTTGCAAGCACTGCAATTCACCAAAAATTGGACCGTGATACACTAAGAGGTTGGACTCCAAATCCCACAATCCGTTTTCTCTGGGGCTAACAGAAGTTTGTCAAAGACATAAACCTACTCTTAAATTAATTGTTTATTGATTAATCTAGCCACCTTTTTACAATCTAGAATGTAATTGTTTAATTCATTCCCAATGAATTAAACAATTCTGGCAATAAAACAGTTCATTTAATGATTGTTCGAAGTTACAACATCCCTGGAAAAAATGACTTATGACTATTTTTCATTTTTATAATCTTTACAGCATCCCCATGGTCATGTGATCAAAATTCACACACTTGGCAACGGACTCATATTTATGACGGTTGCAATGTCCTGGTGTCATGGGATCACTTTTTGCAACCTTCCGACAAGCAAAGTCAATGAGGAATCTAGTTTCACTTAACAACTGTGTTACTAATTTAACAACTGCAGTGATTCATGTGACAAGTGCTATAAGAAAGATCATAAAATGGGCAAAACTCACTTAACAAAACAACAGAAATTTTGGGCTGAATTATACAAGTCGAGGAACAGATGAAAATGATAGGTACTGGCCTAGGGGGGGAAAGCTTTCTTTGTTCTTAAATTGAGAACATGAGGATAGTCCTTTGGATCAGACTCAGGTCTGTCTAACCAGCATTCAATCTCCTAAAGTGGCTCATCAGGTGCAGCTAATGATGCCATTAATACAGTCCTCTGCCCACACTATTGGAATTAATATTTATCTGTAGAAAGACAGTGAGTCTACTTGTCTTGTTATTTTAGCCAATACAGTATTCGCAACCTCTTTCAACGGTCTTAATAATACATGTCTTTCAACTCACTGCTTGTCCCTATTATTTATTGGAAAATCAAGTTACTGGTAAGGTAATTCATGTGTTCTACCACTGCTATGATATTATTCTCCACAGGAAAAGTGGCAATTACCAATAACATTAAAAGTTTTGAAAAGGAAAAAAAAGCAATTTACCTTCAGCAATATTTAAGTGGTCTCTATCAGGTAAGCTTGGTTTCTACAATACAGAATTAAAGCAAATAAATTTGATTTATACACTTTTTTTTCAGACTTCTGATCAACAGAAAGAATGTCTGATGCAACATACCACAACATTAAGTATTTCCAATAATAGAATTCATTGTAGTGTAATAGATATTTATTGTTTGACTACTAATAGAGACAGAAGAACCAAATACATAAATTGCATAAATTTCTGTTGCATTCAGTCATGTTGCTGAGTACTTGCTCTTCTGCAGAAGCAGTTAATTTTACAGGTAATCTCATCTGCATTTATTAATGGGATACCAAAGATGATGATATAGTAGGCAATCATATTGAAAAATTAGAATAACCTCTCTCAATCTGATGGCTCCAGTAGATCATCAATGTCCATAAATTCCTAGTCAACATAGTCAGTATCCAGTTGAGCAACTCAAATGCAACCTATCCAGAGAGCATCTGGCTGGGCAAGATTGGTTTAAAATACTATTTAATTTTGTGGATTGAAGGAATGTACAAGTCATTGGAATTGTTTATTTGGTTTGAAATGTTGATTCGTTTTCACTTGAGACATTCTGATTTGTATTTCAAAACATTTAAGATTCAGTTTCAAGCTGTCATTCTAAATCAATTTGATATAACCACACGAATAGGGGTAGGGTTTCATTTATTTGGTCAGGGCTGTTATCTTGATTGTTTGGATCATCCCCTTGATTTCCCTGACAAAAAGCAATTGAAGTGTCAAATCAATTTCTAAATTTGATTTTTTTTCTTGAATAAATTCAATCAGTATATTTTATGTAGCCATTTTTGAATCACATCTGGAAATTAAAACTCTGTGTAGCTCTAGTAGGCTAATGCATTTAGAATTATTGTTTTTGTTTTGCACTCTTGACAATAAAGTTTAGTGAATTTTATATTAATTGTAGCAAATTGTAGCTTGGACATTAGGCAATTGTCTTATTAGCCATTCCATATTCATTATGTTAGCAGTGGAATCCACCCTAAATCATAATGTGTGTCTTTCAAAAAAAGAAAATAAACAGAAAACAATTTAAATGTTTGATGATTGTCAAATCAAGATTATAATTGATTCTTCAATATGAACAGAAACTATATTGAAAAAGACTTTGGCCCTGGTCACAGGAAAAAATGTCAAAATCCATATTAAGGAACAGGTCAACACAGAGATAGGTAAAAGTAAAGGTTCCCCTCACACATACGTGCTAGTCGTTTCCAGCTCTAGGAGGCAGTGCTCATCTCCATTACAAAGCCAAAGAGCCAGTGCTGTCTGAAGATGTCTCTATGGTCATGTGGCCAGCATGACTAAACAGTGAAGGCACATGGAATGCTGTTACCTTCTCACCAAAGTGGTCCCTGTTTTTCTACTTGCATTTTTATACGCTTTCGAACTGCTAGGTTGGCAGAAGTTGGGACAAGTAAGGGGACCTCACTCCATTACTCAGCGCTAGGGATTCAAATCGCTGAACTGCCAACCTTTCTGATCAACAAGCTCAGTGTCTTAGCCACTGAGCCACCACATGATATGTGAAAATGGAAGAACTCTAGGTAATGTAGTAACAAAAAATGCTCCAATTCAGTCAGTATGTTTTAACAATATATAATCCTGAATATTAATCACAGCAATGGAAGATCAACCATTGGAAACAAGTATTACAATCACTGCTTGTTTCTTATATCCATCATCTGTTGGGATAGTCCTGCTGTAATTGAACCAAGTTTACACTAACTGACCACAATTAACAGACATCACTGGTCTGTTCCCAGATTTCATCTGAAAAATTTGCTAAACTAGAATTCTGCCATTGCTTGCCAATTCTTTTGGCTCTGTCTAATTTGTTATGTACTTTGTTTCAAGTTGATAATGACTTTATCTATTAAAAGTAGTGTGTGTGTGTGTGTGTGTGTGTGTGTGTATAGATAGATAGATAGATAGATAGATAGATA
This sequence comes from Hydrophis major, assembly GCA_033807585.1. Taxonomy (NCBI): domain Eukaryota; kingdom Metazoa; phylum Chordata; class Lepidosauria; order Squamata; family Elapidae; genus Hydrophis; species Hydrophis major. Next base: position 83,582,200 of record CM066331.1, on the reverse strand, counting down.
TGACACCTGTACTATGTCTGCTCATTTCCTATGCTTGAATCAGTGTTTATTATATAAATGATTCAGCGCTGCAATTTAGCTGTGCAATTTTAGATACCATTGAAAATTCCAGATTGTTTTGTAACGAATGATGCATTTCCAGTAATATATAAAAAAGGAATAATATGATTGATTTAATCCAACAAAATGCAAAATAAAAAAATACTGTATATATGCACATACTGTATATAAATAGATACATAGATTGAACAAAGTGGTGATATAATTATTTTAGGTTGCTTTTAGAATGGCTCTTCAGTGTGATGATTTTAAAAACACAAACTTACCAGTGGTATTGCAGGATTCATTTGCTTTTTTCTGCAGAAAAAAAAATATGAATGCAAGAGTGTTATTAAATTTTCCTTTGCTTTGCAGTCTTCTTCCTCATGATCCAATTTATGAGCACCCACATTTGGATGCCTATATTTCTTTATGCAAGTCTGTTTCCTGCACTTCTCTAAGCAGAAATCTCTCATACTGCCTCCATACTGATACAATGCATGAGAAAGTGAAGCAACTAGCTAGCTCTGACAACCACACAATTTATAAGCACAGGGTATATCGTTCTCATTGGTACAATTTGTGTGGGGAAAGCATTAGGCTTGGATTCAAAGGTCCTTCTGAATGACTTAAAACCAGTCATTCGACACCTACAACTGATCCTCATACTTATGATTGCTGCAGTGTGCACATGATCAAAAGCGCCCAGATTTTGAACATGTGCACACTTGGCAACCTGCACATATATTTGCAGTGTCCCAGGGTCAGTAATTGCCATTTGTGATCTTCCCAGCTGGCTTCTAAAAAAGCAAAGTCAACAGGGCAATCCAGGTTTGCTTAATGACTGTATGATTCACTTAATAATGGTATAATTAGTTTAACCACAATGGCAAAAAAGGTTGTAAAACTGGACTTGACCGCTGTCTTGACAACTCTCTTGCTTACTACTGGAAACCCTAACTATGTAAGTTGAGGTTGGGCTTATACAGTGCATAGTACCATAGGAGCCGTGATGGTGCAGTAGTTAGAAAGCAGTATTGCAGGTTAATTCTGCTCATTGCCTGGAGTTTGATTCTTTCGATCCTGACTGGCTAAAATTTGACTCAACCTCCCATCCTTCCAAGGTTGGTAAGAATGAGGACTCGGATTGTTGGGGGCAGTATGATGACTCTGTAAACTGGTTAGATTGAGCTGTAAAACACTGTGAAGCTGTATATAAGTCTAAATGCTGTTGCTATTTCCATTTCTGGATCTCTCCAAACCATTTTCAAGTTGGTTCTCTCACTGTCTTTCCTTCGGGCAACCCCAGAATCCTGGCAAGAAGCAAGGAATACTAGTGTCCCTCCCTGCAATCAAGAAGGAGTCTACAATAATTAACGGAGCTGCCATCAGAGCAAAAATGGCAGTTCCTAGAGAAAGGAAATCCTCTTGCCTCTGTTTACATAGAAGAGGAGGAATGACACGTCTGCTAGTTGTCTATCTGGCTAACTCCATCTCAGTGTCAGCCTGTTCTCCAAACAAACCAACTTGCTTTGGCATTTGAGCAGTGCTTCTATTAGGTTGCCCATCTCCCAAAGTATGACATTGTACTGTGGGGTGGCCTTGATATCAGATCAGTCCAAGGAGCCCAGAGACTCGTACCAGAAAGGATTAGAATTATTGATATTAAACAATGTTAAACATGATGAAACATGTGTGAACTAAGACTAGATGGAAAGGGTCAAGTAGGGCAATGGGTCAAAAAAAATCAAGATGGCAACTGTGACCATGTGATCAAAGCGCTGTCCCTTTTTAAAAATGTGCATCACAGACTTGGCACACTGCCTTCTCAGGGGGGCTTAAAATATACAAAACCTTTCTTTACATCTATCCAATCTATCAAATAGTTAACTACTTCAATAGCATGGTGTTTAAAGGGATTACAACCCATATTGTTGCTTCTGTAAATAATGCATTTAAGGATTACAACAATTCCGTAACAATTTCTATAATAAGAAGGAATTATTTTTTTTAACACTTACGTGATCCTGGGAAACGGAGATGGAACATTAACAGAAGGAATTTTAAATTCTGCAGCATTATTGCTGCTATTGTCTAAAAATCCAAATACAGTAGTTAGTTCAATGCACTTGTTGGTTAACAAAATGTTACGTTTCTAACATTTAGACTAGTGCTGCTACTGTTTTGAATATAAGAAAGCCAGTGAAAATCAGAACTGTGCAAATCCACTGACCAAACTGTATTGGAAAAATCGGGAATATGTATGAATCTCCTTTTTGATAGGATTTGCCCAGTACAGTTCAAAACACCTAAAACATAATGCTCAAAATTATTAAAGTATCTTGATAATGTAACACACAATAAAAATTTTTATTTTATAGACAAAGTGGAAAGAAGCTATGTCTATTAAAGCCAAATGTCAATTAAATTCCAGTTTACATAAACTGCACAAACATTGCTTTGTGAAACAGTTCAAATGCAATTTTAAACTGCTGTATCCAAAGTCCACTGAACGGAGGCTCATAAAATAAAAGTTTTACCATATACCATTATACAGCATTTACCGAAAACATTTGGAGTATTATCCATATGCAGTTACAATTATGGATCAAAAATACAGAAACTTTCAAGCATTCATATTATTTTGTCATTTGTGCAATGGCTCAATTGCAGTATGTTAACATTATTATTCCCTAAACATGGTAGGGAGAGGCACAGGGAGAAAATGATTAGTTTATGGCAGTGTTTCTCAACTTTGGCAATTTGAAGATATATGGACTTCAACATCCCAAATTCCCCAGCCAGCATGCTGCTAGGGAATTCTGGGAGTTGAAATCTACATATCTTCAAGTTACCAAGGTTGAGAAACACTGATCTAAGGTTATATTTGTGGAAAGGGTGAAATTCAAAGCAAAGATTCCATAACTGACACATTCTTTTTTTTTTTAAACAAATTTTATTAATTTTACAAAAAACAATACACAATCCAAGCATAACAACTTGAAAAATCTTTTCTAAAAAAAAAAAAAAATAATTAAAGAAGAAAGCCAATAGAACATATAAAATAACTCCAAATTGTAATATCAATATTTACATTATCTATTTAACTTCATATCTTATCCAGACTTCTCCTTTTATCCAAATTATATTTCTTGCTTATTAAAATTGTATTGCCTTTCATAAACATACAAAACACAAAATATAAACAAAACTAAAACATCTTTTCTGAAGGCTGCCTGATCCCGGGTTGAAACTCTTCACACAGACACAAATTCAAACATCATATTCATTTTATATATCCTTCCATATCTTATTATCATTTTCTTTTCTTTTTTTTATAAACCAATTTTATCAATTTTACAAAAACAGTGCACAAACAATCAAGACATAACAGCTTATAAATTCTTTTCTAAAAAAAAAAAAAATTAAAGAAGAAAACCAATAGAACATAATGATTCCAAATTAAAATATCAATATTTACTTTATCTATTTAACTTCATATCTTATTCCAGCTTCTCCTTTTCATCCAAATTATTTCTTGTTAATTAAAATTTTATTGCCTTTTATCAATATACAAAAAACAAAACAAAACAAAACCTTTATATATCCTTCCATATTTATTACCATTTTCAATAACATTCTTTGTCTGTTCTATTTCCAACTATCCATTCATCTTTTTTCTTTTACTATATTTCTCCTATACACTAATTGGAGTGACGCCTTTAACTCATTACCCTAACTTAAAAGTACTTCATATAACACTTAATTTATCTTGGGATTCTATTTAGTAGATTCTAAAACTACACAGTAAATTTTATATTCTAAATACACATATAAAAACACAATCTTATATACCTTCCAGAATCCCCCTTTTATCCTTAATTAAATTCACCCATTGTCTCTGAATAAACTTTTTTTCTTTAGATCTTGCTTCCCACCATTAAGGCTTCTCCTCCCCCCCCTTTCTCTCTTGCTTATTCTTCTCCTTGCCCTTTTTACCCCTTTGTCTCTCCTCCTCCCTTTTCTTACTCCCTTTCCTTTGCTTTCTAACCTTGTATCCAATTTTCCTCTCATTTTTCTCTTTTTTGGTTGTTTTTTCAAATCTTAAAATCCCCTTTTTCTTATCCTCTTTCTCCTCCTCCCCGGAAAAACCCCATTGTTCATCAAAGATGGCTTCTTGTTCCTCTTCTTCTTTGTCCCAGTCATTCTGCTGCCTGATCAATTTTTCATAAGTACATAACGCCATTTCTAAAAATTGAAATAAAGTGCCCAAAGTATCTTTTCCATCTTGTTCTTCCTTTTTATATTTTTGATGTTCAGTCTTTAGTTCATCCACAAGTGATGCCATCCTGAAAAGAGAAACTTTCCCCAAAACAACCACCCAAGTATTTTTAATCAAAAATAATTCAAAAAAAGTTCCAAAAGTTTATATTTTTCTTCTTTCTTCTATTTCTTTTTCTGGGGTTACTGTTTAATCAAAGAGGTCCAATTACCTTGTATCTTTCTTTGAGATTCTAGGCAATCTCCTCCTTTTTCCACTTCTGCTCCAATTTTTTTTCCTCTCCCTTTCCACTTGCAACATCAATTTTTAAATGATCAGAAATCCATACCTCTAATAAGGGTTTTCCAATTTCTTAAATTTTTAAGTCCAATGTCCAAGAACTCTTTTGTCCCTTAACTTCAACTTTCAGAATAGTTCACCTTCAGTGCCCAAACAAATTTCAAATCTTCATCCGCTGTTTCCGTGGGGTGGGAGAGTGAAGAAAAAAAAAAGTTCCCTTTAACAGCTTCTCCGCCGCTTTCGATCTTCTTAGGGATACAATGTATCCTCCAGCAATTCAGACAGCTCAATTCCAACGAATTTAAAAGATGTTGATTGACCCGGCTCAGCCAGCACTTTCACTTTTCTTGCTTCCTCCACACAATCTTATCCACAAGCTTCTTCGTGGTGGCCATTGCTGACCATCACTCCACCACCTTGGGAAAAAGGGGTTTTTCTGGATGAGGAGGGGGTCTGTGGCACCCCCAGCCCCCTGTCCAGCTCCCTTCTCTCTTCGGCTGTCCCTACAGGGCAGCCATATCCCCCTGACCCATTTGGATCAGGGGTACCTCGGCGGCAAGCGCAGCAGGAATCGCGAACGGTCCGAATTCCTGCTACCACCGAAGCCACGCGGAACCGGAAACCCAACTGACACATTCTTATCTGCTACATTAAACCAGCTTTTGAAGCTAACATGGAGCTATGGTTCTCCTGATGTTGTTGAATACAATTTTCATATGGTCGTTTCTCACCACCGATCATGTTCATCAGGGTAGGTGAGAACTGTAGTTCAACAACATCAGATGACCACAGGTTCCTCATCTGTTAAAAAACATTATGGCAAAAATGAAAAGCTCAAGCAATTCTAAGAAAACCTCAGAAAGATCTGTCAACAAAATTAATGCACTTTGATAGACAGATGCAACGGCTTTCTTCCCACACACTCATAGAATCACATGGAACAGTAAAGTCAACATGAAACACTGCTATTTGGAAGCAGCTTTTGTGTTCCTAGTCATCTTAGAAGTCACTGCACATTTGGCTTTAAGGCAGAATATTCTTACTTCCATCATTTTGCGCTCCAAGGACCTCTGGATCCTGAAATTAAAATAGTTTACTCATTATTTAACATCTCTGGGCAAATTGTAATTCAGGTATTATAACTGTGTTGCAAAAACACTTATTTATTTTTATTATATGACTTAATGAAGGTGTCATCATCAAATTAATTACTTAATTATAGTTCTACACAAAATCAACAAAAACATCAATAAACAGCAAAGGTGTTTTTTTTCAAGAGGCAACTGGACTTTCTTATTTTTCTTTGATGACGTTTTGCTTCTCATCCAAGAAGCCTCTTCAGTTCTGACTGGATGGTGGGGAATGGAAGGATTTCTTCAAAGCTGAAGAAGCTTCTTGGATGAGAAGTGAAACGTCTTCAAAGAAAAACCAGAAAGTCCGGTTGCCTCTTGAAAAAAAGCGCCTTTGGGACAACCATGACCTGAATGACTGAGAATCTCCATAGACATCAATAAACGGCAGCATCAATATTTATTTATTTGTATTCTGCTATTTATTATTTTTACGAAAAACTCAAGATGGTGAACATATCCAGCAAATTCTCCTCCTATTTTCCCCACAACAACAACCTTGTGAGGTGAATTGGGCTAAGAGATGCACCCAGCTGGCTTTCATGGCTAAGGCAGAACTAGAACTCACAATCTTCTGATTTACAGAACATAGAATAATAGAGCTGGAAGGGATCTTGGAGGCCTTCTAGTTCAACCCCCTCCTTGAGCAGGAGACTCTGGCCTATACCATTTCAGACAAATGATTTGCAGTCTCTTTTTGAAAGCCTGTAGTGATGGAGCACCTGCAACTTCTGAAGGCAAGTTATTCCATTGGTGGACTGCTCTCACTGTTCGGGAATTTCTCCTTAGTTCTAGGTTGCTTCTTTTCGGTAGCCTGGTGCCTCAACCATTAGACTGCATCTCATATTAAAACTAAAACCTTAGAAATGTTGAGGTAGTTAATCGATCCAACTGGTCAGCAGGCTAGTTTGTGTACACAGGCTTAACTTTCAGAAATGCTTGCACATTTATGGACATTCTGCACGAGCAAGTTGTGTGACTTTGCCCCACTTTTTGTCATCCTTCTATGCCTTTGGGATCGATCTGCTTACAAATCTCTAGCATCCTAGTGAGTCCAATGATTAGTCTTCTCTTGCCAAGCTTGTTCCTTTCATTTTAATGTAGTGAGAAGTTTCTGCTGGCTCCCCATTATGATTCATTAGCTCATTTCCTGCTCTGGACAGAGTCAACATATTACTCATCAGTTGTTCAACTACCTTGGCAGATTCCTTCTCAGCCATATATAAGTCTATGAAGTTCAAGATAGGGAATCCTCTGAAATGTCTGATTCTTAGCTGACTGGGGAATTCTGGGAATTGAAGTCCGCTCATCTTAAGAGGGTCAAGGTTGGGAAACCTGGTGGTATACCTTTGGTGAGATATGATCAGAAAACCCACAGCATTAAGCTGCAGGAAGATGAAATCTGGAGCCAATAAAATTCTTAATTAAACTACTCTAAACTACATTGTAGGGAATGATACTTTTCAGAGTTTCTGAGTTGAACTGAAAGGGCGTCATCCTCTGGAAAATAGCTTTACATGCTATAGAAAAAACAATGGTCAGCTTGAAAAACATTTGTTTTATTAAGCCCTGTGTTCAAATGGCACCAAAATAAAAAGCCCCAATTAGTGAGCTTGGCCTACCACCCAATCCCTATGTCAGAAAATTATTTAATATTTAAAACAGGATTGCTGGTTTCTGTTTAATCCAGCATAAACACTGTAATGGCTTTGCGAAAATCAGATTTTGAAGCGCGTTTTGTTCCAGTTTCTGTAAACCCTAAATGGCAGCCATTCCAGATCTGGACATAGGACATAAGAATCTGAGGGAGATGGGTGATTAAGAAATATGAAGTATAAATAAATAAATAAAAATAAATAAGACTCTGACAAAGAAGGCTTGTATGCATATATCTAGGCATGAGCAAGACAGGATACTTATATTATCCTGGAGTTTGGGCTAACTGTGTCATGGCAAGGGGTTGGACTAGAAGACCTCCAAGGTCCCTTCCAGCTTCTATTCTATTCTATTCTATTCTATTCTGTTCTATTCTGTTCTACTCTACCCTACCCTACCCTACCCTACCCTACCCTACCCTACCCTACCCTACCCTACCCTACCCTACCCTACCCTATCCTACCTGTGGAACCTCATTGTATCTTTATTACTTTATTTATTAAGCAGATTTATATGGCCACCCAACTCAGACACAAGTGTTTCCAGTTGCTAACAATATTAAAACTCCACAACATAAAATACATACTTGCCCTCTCCACCACCCCTGGTCAAATCAACCACTCAATCATTCCCATCTCCATCATCACCAGGCCTGCTATCAAAGCACATTTTCAGAGTCTTTCAGAAAAGCGAGTCAGGAACCAATCCTACCTCTGGAAGAATCATGTTCCATAGAGAAGGAGCCACCACTGAGAAGACCCTTTTCTATGGTCCTACCACTTATGCATTCTTATCAGATGGGACCTGCAACATACCCTGCCTTCCTGTCCTGCTGGGCTAAGCGGATGTAATGGGGGAGAGGATGGTCCTTCAAGCAGCCTGGCCCCAAGTCATGTAGGACTCTAAAGGTGATAACCAGGACCTTGAAATGTACCCAGAAGTAGATTAGCAGTTGGTATAGTTCTCGCAAAACTGGTGTTACACGCTTACGCAAAATTGTGCGGGCCACTGCATTCTGAAACAACGAAAGCTTCTGGATACACTTCAAGGCAGCCCCATCGAGAGCACATTACAATAGTCCAGAGTGTTCATATTGCATTATGAGCTTGGATGTGAAATACTTACAGCTTTTGGTGAAGGGCGGTGCCTTGGAAGTGGTAAAATGTTTCTGGAAAGCACAGGAAATATTTAAAAAACATTTTTTTATTAATATATAAATAAAAAGAAAGAGCAACACGTTCAATAGCCATATATACAGTGGTTACATTTCTTGGGAATAATATTCGTCATAATCATAGTAATAGTCTTCTCTAATTATATTTTCATGATAACAGTGCTTTTCCCCCATAACATTGGTAAATACTGGTAAATATTTACCACTGGTAAATAGCAAAACTAATCAAAATTAATCACAATTAATATGTTACAATAAACAACCCTGATCGTGAGATTAATCGTTCTCTTGAAATCTTTGAATTTCTAACTCCTGTTTCTCTCATTTAACCAACAGATCCCATACTTCAAAATATTTAGTGTCTTCCTTTTCTTTAATTTCAAATGTTAGTTTATTCATTTCTGCACATTCTCACATTTTTGTTATTATCTTTTCTTCTGTGGGGATCTCCTTACCCTTCCAATGTTGTGCCAACATGATTCTGTCCACTGTTAACAAAAGTACTATTAAATATGCCTTTCTTTTACTATATCAGGTATCATGCCCAACAGGAATAGGAAATATTTTAGTCTTTATTTTTCTCCTTTAAATAAAACTGCAATTATCTGTTTTCCAATGGTTGCTTTTAGGGGTATTTTCCCAGTGGGAACAGAGCTGGGTTCTCTAAAAAGGGGCTATATTAAATTCAGTTCCTAAACCTGGTGCCCCTCCAAGATGGATAGCATATACATTCCATCTCCTCATCATCATCAGCTACCACAGCACACTTCTATCTAGGGTTGATGAGAACTATAAACAAGAGATCATGTCCAGAAAGCTGTTCCATTTTTATTGTGTTTCAGAGAGTGTGCAGACAGTGCTATTTTACCTAAAGCACAAATGTGGTTTCAGCTCTAGCACTCCTGACACTGAGGAAGTCCATAGACTGTAAGGTGGATTGGTCTCCCAGTTGGATGAAGACCAATGCCAGATCAGCACAGCTTGTAAAGCCTAGGGAATTTTGATTCCTTATGCTCAAAATGGCAGTGTCTTAGGGTAAATAATTGATTTAGATTGGTTTCATGGGATCTAGCCTTGCTTTTTTTTTTTTTTAAATGTTCTATCTGTTCCTAAACGAGGCCACATTTAAACTTGGATTCAAAGTTCTTTAGGTATGTATAAAAGTTCAATTCTTCCTAGTCAAAGTGGAAAACTACTCACAAAGCCACATTAAATGCTCAACATGCATTCTATTCATTAGCAAGTTTTTAAAACTGAAAACTTACCTGTCTGATTTAAATGTATCAGATGTGAAGGATTCTTTAGGTATGCTTCGTTCATGAGATGGCCTCAAAGCTGGTTTGGGAGGAAGCGGCTTGGATATTCTTAGGGATAAAAAATACAAATAGGCTTTTTACACAAGTCTACATTTCCAAGTCATGTTCCCCACAGATGCCTGGAAGTTCTGTGTAAATGTAGAAGTGGCAGAGCTGGAGGGTTGAGTCAAAAGAGAAATCAGCCTAGAGTCACTACATAGCCATAAATGAACTAAATTCAACCCCTCTTGAATTCTGTTAATCCTTGTATAACGTCAAAATAGTACTAACCGTTAGTTGATTATATTAATGTGAGGCGCAAAAGACCAAGGTCACACATTAAACTAATGTATTGCATTCCAATTAAACTAATGTATTGCTTATGCCTATGCACGGGATTTTAGTCAACTAACAGTAAGCAATATTCTGGTGCTATGTAAAGGTTAACAATTCAAGAGGGGTTGTACTTAGTCCATTTGTGCCCACATAGTGACTCCAGGCTGATTGCTCTTTTGATTCCATCCCTAGTCTCCACCGCTCTTTCTCCTACATTCCTCCGCCTCCTACAGTTCTCCAAATATCAGTTGTTGGGGGATTATATAGAATTAAAGTACCTAATTTCAGTGTGAAGCTTTGGAATCAGATATTCAGTGTGATATGTACAATGTGCAGATGGAGACTTAGAAGCAGCACATGGAAAAAGCTGGGTTTATCAAAGGTTATAGCCATATTCGAATTCTAGGATAAATTGTCTCTTGCCTGACCTCATATCAGCTATTTTGCAAGACATCATTGTACTAAAATACTGCTGTATCGTAATATTACAATTATCTACCTTAGATTAAGAGGTTTTTTTAAGGAGAAAATAAATTGAGGAAATAACCTCTACTATGCAGCAACATTTACTTATAATTTCAGAGAGAACAATAAGTTACCTGAGTAATGGAGGTGATGGCTCCTGCTGGAGAAAATGAATTAGATTAGTATTTACAAATTGCATTAGGTTTTTAATTTTCTTAAGGAACATTTCCCCTAAAGTGCCAGTTCTTGTCAATTTGTAGGAGATGCTATGACAACTACTTCATATTACTGAAATATAATATCCCTTCTATAGTGAATTTCAAAATCAGATCAAATAAATACATCAAATTTGCTGATTCAAACTTTTGTTACTACTATTTTATCCTAGAAAACTCATAAATATTGTTAACATATTTTTCTTTAAATTATTATTGCAAAACAAGTAAGATTTAAACTTAGTTGATATTCTCCTCTTTCCCTAGAAATGGATCTCATTGGTGCCATTTTGTGAAAGGAGATGAAAATTGCATTTGGCATCCTTAAATGCTATATATAAAATGCAATTTTGAACATATCCATGATATTCCTCTTGTACACTCATATACCACAAAGAGTTATTTCCCTCTTTCTGCTCTGAATATTTCTTCTCTTCCTGACAGGTGAGTCTTTTTAAAAAAAAATAATACAGCATCTTACCTCTTCCTCAGGAATTTCATATACATCTGCAGACAAGAGGGTAGAAACAAAAATAAACAATTTCTGTCCAAAACTAGGCACATGAATGACACAAACATTTCATTTTTAGATTAACAGTGCAATCCTTTATATAGTCTCCATGTTTTCTGGTGATTTCGTGGATGTGAATATAGATATGCTTGCCTATACCTTCTTTCAGTTAGGTTTTTTGATTTCCCAGTCTAACCTTGAGATTTCCTGGTGATCTCAAAGGACCTGCTTAGCTTTCTGAATTGGCCAAATTCTGAGGCAACGAAAGAACATCCCAGAAGAAGACAAGGGCCAACCACTTTTGCAATGCTACCAAGAAAACATCTTCAATGCAATAAGCAGGAGTTGACTCAAGGATAGTCTTTACTTTATTTCTTAATGGATTGCTAGGAATTAAACTTTTTTCACATTCAATGAAAATAATTTCTGAATAAATAGAACTGCATCCTTAAGAGATGGCTTTGAAGAAAATGTTAGATATTTGCGAGTCATGCTAAATATACATTATGCTCATCATCGTTTCACTAAAGACAGGATATCATGCCTGGGCTTGGGCTTCTTTTCTAATCTTGCATTCAGCAGCATCTGCAGGGGAAAAGATTCAAACCAGACAAGGTTGTGGTCCCAGCAATGTGACTGAAGTCCTGCCCCTTTGTACATATGTATGGTACTGCTGCATGTTAAAAGGGGAGGAGCTTTCTAGTCTGGTGCCTTATGTACAGCAACTGTCTGGAATATTTATGGAGAAACATTCTTAAAATGTATAAAACATTTCCCTTTTGGATCCTACTTTTCTTTAAGGGAATGCAACCAATTTGGTTGTTTAGAATTAAAGCTGAATTTATTTTACAACCCACTGATTGCGTTTTTGCATGATTTGGGGAAGATAAACGCAAAAGTTTCTTACCTAGTGTGGAAGGTGATGGCACAGAACAGGGAGGCTTGGTTGATCTGTTCACCATAGGTGCTAAAAATGATCAAAGTGAAGTATTAGAGATCTGGAAAAGTCAAAATCCAGAAACAGTTTAGCCTCCCATGCTGATCAATTACCTAAGGTACAGTATACTTTGCTTGTTCCATTGAAAATTCAGGTTGCTTTTTCAAAAGGATTCAGAGATCATTTGCACGTACCTCTTTCCAAATTTATATTTCCCAAAAAGCGAAGGATCATGAAATTACCCTGGATGTAAAGGTGAAGGTTCTTTCAGGAGTGCAGAGATAGAAATGTGACACCTGTCCACAGCTCCTGAAAGCAGCTGCACCTGTATGTATGATCCCAGGTACTGAAGCATTTTGAAGGACGTGTATGCTATGAATTTCTCCTTGTGCTCCATGAAATACTCTGAATTTACCTCTGAATCCAAAGCACTGTAAACCGTAGAGCAGTATTTTTCAAACTTGACAGCTTTAAGATCTGTGAACCTCAACTCCCAGAATTCCTCACTGACATGGGGAATTCTGGAATTTGAAGTCTATATACTTTAAAGTTCAAAGTTTGAAAAACACTACCCTACAGCATTATATATTATACAATGAAAGCAACATATCTGCCAAATCCCAATAAATGTCTATTAAAAAGCTGCCGATTCTAGTTCTCACTGTTTTTATTTCTCACAGAAGCTAGTTTTTACTTGCCCCTAATTCTTTACCCAGTCTTCCATTCTTCCTTTTAAAGTTCTTACCTTCTCATAAGTAAAGGAAAACTTAATGTGAATACAAAAGTCCGATAGCAGATTTTTTTTAAAAAAGCCCCCTGTGTATATTTCGCATATTTCAGTCAATGCCTTAGTCACATCCTGAAGTTGCAAAGAAAATCATTCAAAACCTTACGTTTTACAGGTTGTGAAGTGCTTTCTTCTGTGGGTTCAATATAATTATCTTCATTGTCTTCATCATCAACTGGCACAACATAATCTGCCTAAAAGAAAAACACAGTGATGATTTAATATTTGCATGTTTAATGCAAGGCAAACAAATGCTTTCCTCTCTATGTTCAGTAAAATTTTATGCACGTTCTAATGAGCCATGGTGGTACAATGGTTAATATGCAGTATTGCAGGCTAACTCTGCTCACTGCCAGGAGTTCAATTCCTTTCATCCTGGCCAAGGTTGACTCAGCTTTCTATCCTTCTGAGGTTGGTAAAATGAGGACCCAGATTGTTGTGAACAATATGTTGACTTTCTAAAATGCTTAGAGAGGGGCTGTAAAGTACTGTAAAGCAGTGTATATGCCTAAGTGCTGTTGCTAATGTTTCAACTTTAAAATAAATGGAACTTAAAAGTGTCCATTTTCTGACTGATCCAGATAACCAAGTTTTGACCGCTTTTTTTTCAATCTTGTCAAAAGCATTACCAGTTAATCTCATATGGGAAGGATCTATTTTTCCTGAATAAGAGATTGATCTTCACTTTGAGATCTCACCAAGAAGAGCTTCTATATTAGATGACTGTTCTTTTGTAAATATTAGATATGTGTGATTGCTTTTATTAATAAAGTTTTTTTCCTCTGGATTACACAGTATAAATAGAATAGAATAGAATTCTTTATTGGTCAAGTGTGATTGGACACACAAGGAATTTGTCTTGGTGCAAATGTTCTCAGTATACATAAAAGAAAAGATACATTCATCAAGAGTCAAGAATCATAAGGTACAACACTTAAGGATAGTCAGAGGGTACAATAAGCGATCAAATCATGCTAGGAAACAGTCAACATAAATAGTAAGGATACAAGCGACAAAATTACAGTCATACAGTCACAAGTGGGAGGAGATGGGTGATAAGGAGTGATGAGAAGGTTAATAGTAATAGTAGTGCAGACTTTGTAAATAATTGAACAGTGTTGAGGGAATTATTTGTTTACAGAGTGATGGCATTCAGGAAAAAACTGCCCTTGTGTCTAGTTGTTCTGGTACGCAGTGCTCTATAGTGTCGTTTTGAGGGTAGGAGTTGATACAGTTTATGTCCAGGATGTGAGGGATCTGTAAATATTTTCACAGCCCTCTTTTTGACTCATGCAGTGTACAGGTCCACAATTGAAGGCAGGTTGGTAGTAATTGTTTTTTCTGCAGTCCTAATTATCCTCTGATAAAAATTCTGTTGACGTGTGCCATTTATTCATTCACCAACACTTTAAAGATTTTTTTCAAAATGGAGCTTTAATTACAATGAACAGCTTTATGATGTCTACCCAGGTAGTCCTCAACTTATGACCAGTTAGGAGCAGAATTTTGGTTGCTAAGCAAGGTGGCTGTTAAGTGAGTTGTGCTTAATATTATGACCTTTTTTGGCATGGTTGTCAAACAATTGTTAACTGACTCACACCATCGTTAAGCAAATCTGGATTTCCTTATTGACTTCGCTTATTGGAAGCTTGGTGGGAAGGCTTCCAATGGGGATCACATAATCCTGAGACCCAGCAACTGTTGTAAATTCATACTGGTTGTGAAGCACCCAAATTTTGATTAGATGGCCATGGGAATGCTACAATTCTTGAAAGTGTGAGGACCAATTGTAAGCCACTTTTTTCAGTGTCATTGTAACTGGAATGGTTACTAAATGAACGTTTGTAAGTCGAGGACTACCTGTATTACAAGGAAGAAAGGGGAGGACTACCTGTATTACAAGGTTACAAGGAAGAAAGGGGACAGCCTGTTACCTCCCTGAAGACACATGCAGAGGGTATAAAATGGGAAGTGTCACCTCATCATCCATTCGCTTGGGTGGGAGTTTAGGCTTCTGAACAGCAGAGGGCGGTAGCGGCAAAGTGGCTGGTTTTTTTGATAGAGATGCAGATTGGTTTGGCATAATAGGTGAGGGCCACATCTTCTGTTGGCTAGATCGTTTGTCATCTGTGGACGGTAGAAGAAAAAAAGTATGCATAATTAAAAAATAATAATATTAAGGGCATTCCCTTCCATTTTCATGCAGTTGTATTTCCTTGGAATGGAATCCTACTAAACCAGGGGTGTCAAATTCGCGGCCCAGGGGGCTGAATGCGTCATACGCTGGCCATGCCCACCCCCAGTTTAGCGAAGGGGAAAAATGTTGTGATATGTCACGTGACGATAATATGTCGTCATGAGTTTGACACCCCTGCACTAAACTGTAACAAGTTCTATAGCACCAACAACCATATGAATTTGTTTTGGACTGCAAGAGAAAGTCCATATTACATTAAATGATTATATGCAAGAACAGAGCAAGTTTATTTCTTCACAGGACTTGAGACTGCATTAAAAACAGTTCATTTTAGATTGTAAAAGTCAGTGGATTTGTGGACGGTTTATTCTTCCATTTGCAGGAACGCCTATCTTATATTGCTGGAGATTTATGGTTCCTAGACTTCAGCTCTGCCAACAGGAAGGTTGATTCAACAGCTGGGACTTTTGTTTGTTATTTGGTACATGACATGCAAAAGGAGGTGAGGACACAGATGGCCATTGGGTGAAGTGAAACCAAAAGTTTTTACTTCCCTTTTGCATGGAATGGGGATGATAGGATTTTTCATGCTATATGATCTATGGTGGTTTGTAGAAGTAATTTGGGTCCTTGTTTTTAAACACGTTGATCTTGGTGGCCTTGAAACTGACCAAGTTGTGTTTTTTATCAGTATTTGTCATTCTAGGCCAGGGGTGTCAAACTTCATTTTATTGAGGCCACATCAGGGTTGTATTTGACCCTGGGGGGACCAGGGTGGGTGTGACTAGGGTTGGCAGGGCCAGCTTGACATCACTTGTACTGGGGGTGCCTGTGGCTCTGTCCTGAGCTCCATTTTCGGCTGTGACGGCCTCTTGCAACCCTCTGCCAGCGAAAATGGAAGTGGCCCTCCTGAGCTCCGTTTTCACTGGCAGAGGCACCGCAGGCTGGCCCTTTGCTATTTCCAGAGCAGCTCCATGGGCCAGATCTGGGATGGATCCAGCCTACGGGCTTTAAGTTTGACACAATCTGTTCTAGGCAGTGGAATTTATTTAAATATATAGGAGGAATTATTTTTGCATTGTAGGTTTCTCCACTTGCTCCTGATTATTTTGTTATCGGCTATAATCTATTGAAAACCATGAAAAAAAAATTGATGTATGTGCAAATATGTTTGAGTGTGACTGTATATGTATGCTCAAATGGATGTTCTGCCCTTGGACCTCTCAGAATCTTAAAAAAGCTTCTGCCTCCATTTGAAACTCTTCTGCTTCTTTGAATTCCATGTCATTGACTTTGATCTTGAGAAACAGGAGTGCGGACATAATGCACATACCTGCATATACACTCTGAGCACCTGTGAATGGGATTGGGACCGTCTTTGGCTCATGTTCACTTGGAGGAGGCTCATAGCTGTCATCACAGTTCTCCTCTGTGGGGACCACATACATCTCAGAATCCGAGTGGTGATCTGGATTTTCATAATCGCTGTCCTGGCGGAAAAAGATTGTGAATTTCTTAGGAAACTGTGAAATGCGACTTTTAAAAATGGTTCGATATATTATGTGCTATGAGTTTCAACAGCTAAAAGAATGCCTTACTTTAATAACTCCCAAATATTACCTAAAGTCCCATCATTTTATCTCTGTGCTCTACACACAGATTGTAATCATTATTTTCAGATGTGAATGGTCAGTCATAGTCTAATTGGGTGACAGGCTATTGCATCTATTTCTAGATGGCGGGATGCTAGCAAAAGTGTTTTTTTGGCTTACAATAGAGATCATGGCTTGCATACAATAGCATGAACCTGTTAGGAGTAAAATTGGGCTTTGGATGTCTTTGTAGCATGTTGGCCAAAAAGCTCTTTGGGACAACTGCTCTCTTAGTTTTGATGGTCCCTGCTGATGCCCTGGAGATTTGCAAATGGGAAAGAAACTTACAAAGTCATCTGACCACTGTTCCTCTTCTTCTGTACGGTCTAAAATAAAAATTAGAATAATTTGTTAGTCAAAATATTTAAGCAGTCATGTGAGCAAAATGTCAAAGACAAATGTTCTTATTTCTACTCCAGTCCTATAACATAGTTAGGATTACATGAATATTAATTCATTATTTATTCACTATATTTGGCAAAACCAGATAGGCATGATTGAATGGATACATGTGGATTTTAATTAATTTATCCTTAGAAAGATTAATCTTGGATGGCACCCACTGAAATTAATGAAAATAAATTATAGAGTTAAATGGTTGGCCATAAACTCTTCAAGCATTCTTCTTGGTTGTCTTCCTTTTTAATACAAAGGGTATAGCAAAAATCAAGTTCTATAGACAATGTATTATATGAATTACATTAAATGCTTGAATTGGCTGCCACTTTCTTCCAAACACTTTTTTATTTGTTTGACACTTGATCATTGAACATTTTAAAGTACAATAGCAATAGTATAAAATCAAAATTCCAATTGCGATAAACAAATCAAACATGTATAATTATATTGGAATTTGGGGTATTCTATGTGAGAGTGGGATTTGATAATCGGTTTTTATTCGATCTACAATCTTTGCATTTTGTGAGAAAATATTTCCTCTTCTCTTTCATTTATGGTTAGTTAGTTCTCATACGCCTAGTGAGAACTTTGAATGGCTGAAAGAATTCCTGCAAATACATTTAATGGTAGTAATTGATGTTTTGCTTTGTTGCATGGTAATCTCTTACTTAACTGTTTAATTTTAAAAAAAAAAGTCATTTAACAAATCAGGAGCCAAGAGGAGAATTTTGTAGCTCTCCATTCCCAGCTCTCCAGTCCACATGGAGACTTAAACAAAATCAAGATGGTGACATAAAAGGAAAAAGGAGGGAGGGGTTTAAATCATGGATGCCCTTTGACTTTTTTTACTTGCCTTACAGAGTCCCTGTTTGTCCCTATTATATACACAACCACAATCATGAAGCGGTTACATCAATGGGTGTTGTATTCCTTGTGAGTTTTTAATCACAGTTAAATGCCCAAGAGTCACTTTGACAAGATGGGCGGCCATACAAATAAACAAACAAACAAACAAATAAATAAATAAAAATAAAATATAAAATAAAATAAAATAAATAAAATAAGATAAAATAAAATAAAATAAACTAAAAGATTGGGATGTGCGTGAAATAACTTTCTTTGATTTTAGGAGCGTTTTTTCAAAAGTGGGAATAAAGTGAGTCTCGGTCGCAATTGCCGTGGACTGTTTGATTTGCAGCCACTAACTTCCTGAATTTAGGTTGTACAAATAATATCAACAAAAGTGTTCTCACAAGCACAAGTGACAGCTAGATATGTTCTTTGGGCAAATATTCCTATTACTTGCAAAGTTCTCCGTAAGAAAAATGAAAACTAAGAGAGTTTTATAAAAGCTAGGACTGAGTTTGATGATCAAGGATCCTCAAAGTGGATCTCTGGTAAACTATGCCCTATATAGAGTAAACCTTTTCTGCTGAGCTTCACAAATGACACTCTGGAGTATTTCCCCCCCAAATGTAGTTAAACAAAGGTTGTCGTCAAGTTTTCTGCTTGTTGGGACACAACCTTCAAGCTGATGCAACTTTCTGTGGTTTACTTTGGTTTCTAAAAGCAGAGAAAATTATTCTGGATTTTTTGTGGTGATGAAGGATAAGTATGATCCATAGGACATTTTGTGGCAAGTTTGCACTGAAGGCACTCTTACTATGTAATGTATTCTGCTTTTGCTGAGAGACGTTATTTTAGCAAGTGGGAAAGATTTATTTGGTATAATTCCCATATCACTGAGAAAATATTTATAGCTTAGTCCTTAACCTATGACCATAATGGAGCCCTGCCCATCGTGGTTGTAAGTCATAATAGTCTAATGACTGACTCAATTTTACGATCTCTTTGATGGTGGTCATTAAGTTAATGCTGCAGTTGTTAAGCAAAGCAAGCCCATCATAAGGCGAGGACTATCAGCACATATTTCAGTCATATAAATCACCTGACAGGGACAACTCAGAAAAACTGCTTGCATGTACACATCCCACTATTTTGAATCCTAAATCTCTGATTTACATGCCTGCATTAGTCCTGAAATCTAATTACGGTGTTAATGATGTCAAGTCCATACCTGGGACATAATCAACTGGTGGTATGCTTGGTGGTGGTTTACTTGTTAACCTGTGGAGTGAAAAAGAGTCATTTTTCATTTTCTATATAATTGTGGGATGGCAACAATTGGCACCAGAGCAAAGACTACAGCAACTACAGAAAGTCAGTCACAAAGGACCCATGCAGCTGATAAGAATTTCTAAGAGACTAAGCAAGACAAACTCAATAACGCAAAAGAATCTTGGCTTTCAGTCAGTTCTGGAAATCTATATATACAGACATGGCTACTTCTGTAGAAAAGACAGTTAACAGACAATTTCAGGTATAAGATATGCAGGTTGCTGGTTAGTCATAAAGCTATAGAATGCAGTCTATGCAATGCAAAATAGAACATGGACCTTGAATGTTTTAACAGGATGTGATAGAATTGGCTTCAGAATTTCTTGGTATTTTAAAACAGGAATGGATCCTTCATTTCAATCAGTATTTTGTAATTGAAAAAAAGGCTTATGGCATTCATTTCTAATTCTATTGAGCTTCACAAAATCTTGAGGGCCATTTCTGATTCCTTCCATCACAAAAAAATGCTATTGATTTATGCAAATCTGATCAGAGTAGGCCCTCAGGCCACAAGGTATATTAATTGAATTATTCTGCTTAAATGAATGCATTTCCTTCAAGACAAATACTGAATAAAACATTGAGAATATTGGACCCCACAACTTAACATATGCAGCATCCAAAAGTTGGAATCTTGGTATTGACTATGGGCCAAGAGACAAATGTCTGGTGAGATCATGGCTTCTTAGCCCAGATTGCTCCATCTCTTCCCAAAAATCTCATTCATGATTTTAAAATTCCAGTTTCAACAGGATATTAATTTTTAAGAACAATTGTTAGAGAAGGTGGTAGCACTTAGCTGAGTTTAAAGAAAACTGAACCGGATCAGACCTAGTTAATATTTAGATGAGTAAGAGACTTCCACCAAGAAATCCCACAGAAGAGCAAGAGGAATGCCTGGGTTGGGAAACTGAAATATAATGTCCTAAGAGGAGACAATGGCCACTGATTTCTTATTGTTGAAAAAAAAAAAACAACCCAAACAAAGAAAGAACTGATCTATGGAGTCAATGAAATTCAATCTTCCCTCAGGGAAGCTTTTACCTTGATTTCTTTTAAGCATCTTTTTTTACCACTGAGGTTATTCACTACCTTGATAGTTATTCACTACCAGATAGGAAAAAAAGGGAATTGTTTCTGAAATAAGACTTACAAAGCACGTTTCAAGGTCTTCTAGGCAAGAACGAATGAGAATGGTGCCAAGAGCCTAAGGCACCAGGAAACCAACCAACCAAAAAAACCCAAAACAACCCCTTCTCATTTTGCCCTCCTGCTTGTGAGTTTTATTCTCTTAGAGCTAAACAGAAGTTCATGTAAACAACACAAGAAAGATGATTAAATGAAAATGAAGATGATTATTGGGGCAGCAAAGCATTTTTTGACATTGTCTGCAACCTGTTCAAAAGCAGCATCTAAAGTCAAAGCCAAGAAAGGATGTGCATTTGCTGATGAGAAAATTATTAGTTAAATTAACTAATTAATTTATAGTATTAAAATTGCAAGAATTTGACTTCCGGTTTCGCGTGGCTTCGGGGCAGCAGGAATTCGCGACCGCTCGCGATTCCTGCTGTGCTAGCCGCTGAGGTACCCCCGATCCAGATGGGTCAGGGGGATATGGCTGCCCTGTAGGGACAGCCGAAGAGAGAGGGGAGCCGGACAGGGGGTTGGGGGTATCGCAGACCCCCTCCTTGTCCTGGAAAAACCCTTTATTTATGAGCGGCAGTCAGCAATGGCCGCCACAAAGAAGCCAGCAACCGGTCAAGAATGTACTGGAGGAAGCAAGAAGAGTGAAAGTGCTGTCTGAGCCGGGTCAAGTAACATCTTTCAAATTTGTTGCAACTGAGCTGTCTGAATTGCTGGAGGATACATTGTATCCCTAAGAAGATCGAAAGCGGCGGAGAAGCTGTTAAAGGGAACTTTTTTTTTTTCTTCACTCTCCCACCCCATGGAAACAGCAGATATGAAATATGTTTGGACATTAAAGGTGAATTATTCTGAAAGTTGAAGCTAAGGGACAAAAGGGTTCCTGGACATTGAAAAACTTAAGAAATTGGAAAACCTTTATTAGAGGTATGGATTTCTGATTATTTAAAATTGATGTTGCAAGTGGGAAGGGAGAGGAAAAAAAATTGGAGCAGAAGCTGAAAAAGGAGGAGATTGCCTAGAATCCCAAGGAAAGGTATATGGTAATTGGACCTCTTTGATTAAACATTAACCCCAGAAAGAGAAAGAGAAGAAGGAAGAAAAGTATTAATTTTTGGAATCTTTTTTGAATTATTTTTGATTAAAAATACTTGTGGTTGTTTTGGGAAAAGTTTCTCTTTTCATGATGGCATCGCTTGTGGATGAACTAAAGACTGAATATCAAAAATATAAAAAGGAAGATACTTTGGGCACTTTGTTTCAATTTTTAGAAATGGCGTTATGTACTTATGAAAAGTTGATTACGCAGCAGAAGGACTGGGACAAAGAAGAAGAGGAAGAAGAAGCCATCTTTGATGAACAATGGGTTCTTTACGGGGAGGAGGAGAAAAAGGATAAGAAAAAGGGGATTTTAAGAATTATAAAAACAACCAAAAAAGAGAAAAATGAGCGGAAAGGTGGAGGCAAGGTTGGAAAACAAAGGAAAGGGAGTAAGAAAAGGGAAGAGGAGAGACAAAGGGGTAAAAAGGGCAAGGAGAAGAATAAGCAAGAGAGAAAGGGGGGGAGGAGAAGCCTCAATGGGGGGAAGCAAGATCTAAAGAAAAAAAGTTTATTCAGAGATAATGGGTGAATTTAATTTAGGATAAAAGAGGGATTCTGGAGGGTACATAAGATTGTGTTTTTATATGTATTTAGAATATAAAATTCATTGTGTAATTTTAGAATCTAATAAACAGAATCCCAAGAAAAATTGTTATATGAAGTACTTTTAAGTTAGGGTAATGAGTTATAGACGTTACTCCAATTGGTGTATAGGAGAAGTACAGTAAAAGAAAAAAGATGTATGGATAGTTGGAAATAGAACAGACAAAGAATGTTATTGAAAATGATAATAAGATATGGAAGGATATATAAAGGTTTTGTTATGTTTTTTTGGATTTTGTATATTGATAAAAGGCAATAAAATTTTAATTAACAAGAAATAATTTGGATGAAAAGGAGAAGCTGGGATAAGATATGAAGTTAAATAGATAAAGTATTGATACTATAATTTGGAATTGTTATGTTCTATTGGTTTTCTTCTTTTATTATTTTTTCTTAGAAAAGAATATAAGCTGTTATGCCTTGATTTTTTGTGCATTGTTTTTATAAAATTGATAAAAATGGTATATATATATATATATATATATGAAAATGATAATAAGATATGGAAGGATATATAAAGTGAATATGATGTTTGAATTTGTGTCTGTGTGAAGAGTTTCAACCCGGGATCAGACAGCCTTCAGAAAAGATCTTTTAGTTTTGTTTATGTTTTATGTATTGTGTTTTCTGTAAAATTAATAAAGTTTGTTTTAAAAAAAAAAAATTGCAAGAATTTGAATCCAAACTATGACATGAAAGCCCCCCCCAAAACTTTTTAAAAATAGGAGTCTTCACTGAAAAGTACTTCTAACATTGCAGTGGGTTGAAGGAAATCAGATTTTTAAAAAATATTACTATTATTTTACAATTGTAGAGGTCTGACCTTTCTGATTTTTTTCTTTTTAGCCTCCGACAACTACAAAGATTGTGGCTGGTGGCCCAGTTGGAAAAACAGGGCCATCAAAAATCAGGATTTTTGCTGTACTATTTCAGCAGTGAAATCTGTGAGTTCTTTGGAGGCAACAAAAATCTGATTGGTAAGAACATCCCATGTATTGCTTGCCTCTTTCCTACACTATGTTAAGCTACTTGGCAATACTGAGCATCTCTTCTCTGGGAAGAA
Source organism: Hydrophis major (assembly GCA_033807585.1). NCBI lineage: Eukaryota > Metazoa > Chordata > Lepidosauria > Squamata > Elapidae > Hydrophis > Hydrophis major. The sequence continues at coordinate 83,558,758 of CM066331.1, read as the reverse complement.
ATCCTAGCAAACTTCATGAAGTTTACTTGGGTGTAGACAAAAAGCATTGTCTTTGGGCGCATGTTAACATGTTCAGGAAAGACAAACTTCCCAATTCTTGTTCCCCCTTGAAGACCACTCTCCCTCTGAGAAATTCTTGTAGGTTTAAGAGTTAGGGTTGGATATTCTGTACAAATTGCAGGGGGAAACTTGATGTTCAGTCAATTTGTGCCTTACCCAACTACATAAAGGGAGTCCTTGACAATCTGGAATGTATCATTGGTTAGATTTTGTATGTCATCATTTCCACCTTGAGAGACCTAATATTTTACCTATGCAGCTTAGCATATAGTGGAAGAATTCCTTGATCACCATATTGGATTTCTACATTAATTTGAGGCTGGCTAATTAATTCTAGAAATGGGGTTGGCTTTTACAAAGCATCTAATATATTTTGAGCTATTTGCTAATTTTAGAAAATACTTGCAGGTTCCTACCTCTCCCCACATGCTATGGAGAGATGTACCTAACTGCTCTTTTTCTTTTGCAGTATGTGATAAATCAGATCTGCTTATGCAAATATGTCATAGGCATACTGTATATCATATAATAAGTGCAACATGACATGGTTCTTTTATGAAATTAATATTCTAGAGTAGACATGACCCGTGAGCCAAATGCAGTCCTGGTCTGCTAGTTAATGCAGCCCCACAAGAACATAAACTTCTAATTTTATTATGTGATTTATATACATTAACTATATATTTTATATCTGGCCCAAGTCAATTCCTCTTCACTCAGTGCAGCCCAGGCAAGCCAAAAATGTTGGACCCCCATGTTAGACCATGGGTGTCAAACCCGATTTCACTGAAGGCCGCATTGGTGGGCGTGGTCAGCTTGATGTCACTCGTATCAGGGGCGCCTCCTGCTTCCCTCTGCCAGTGAAAATGGAACTCGGGGGTGGGGTGGGGGGCTGTGCACGGCCCTCCCAAGCTCCATTTTCACTGGCAGAAGCACTATGGGCTGGTCCTTCACTGTTTCCAGGATGGCCCTGCAGGCCAGATCTAAGCACCCTGTAGCCTGGATCTGGCCCATGGGCATTGAGTTTGACACCTTGGTTCTGCACTCGTAAGTAAAGGATCTGGAAAGCTAGGGGAACACCCTCTGGGTGGATCTAATGAAAGGGAAGGAAGAGAAAAGGTTATGCTTCTAATTCTTGCTCAGTAAGAGTGGGTTGAAGCTCACACAGCCAATGCAAACAACATCACACTGAAAGCAGGCAACAGGACACCATGCTACACAATCAGCGCTTGTGCGATGCTAAATTGTCATACCGATCCCATGTATTTTTCCCAGTTTTGCATATTAAGGCGACTTGTTCATTTTGGAACCTATATGTTGACAGGAGAAAAGGAATAAACAAAACAGTATTTCTCAAGTAGGTTAGATTTGTGCTTGTAAAGGCTTCTAGCAATAATTTCTATTGTTTTAATAAATAGAATTGCTCAAGACATAAATGCCACCAATTATCTCAAAAAACAGTTTAATGTTCAGCGAAGGCAGCCAGATTCACTTGCTGGAAGTTTTTGTTGCAAAAGGACCCCTTCAAACACCATTTTAAAAACTCAAGTGAAGTTTGACAATTGAATGAAATAAGGAGCAAACTCTTTTGAATGTTGCCCTCATATATGTGAACTTCAAGATTGCAGTGCTTGGTCATATACTCTTGTGACAAGCATCTACAAGTAGTCTACAACCACAACTCATGTCAAATTTTATGACCTTTCTGTAATGGTTGCTAAGTGAATCACTAGTCATTAGATGAGGCGTGCAATTAAGTGAATCCAGCTTCCTCCATTGACCTTGCTTATTGGAAGCTAATGTGAAAAATCACAAATAACAATCATGTGAACCATTATAAATCCCTGCCAGTTGCCAAAGGATTGAATTTTGATCACATGACTGCAGGGACAAAGTGAAACCCAGTGGTAAGTCACTTTTTTCAGTGCCTCTGTAACTTTGAACATTTTGCTAAATGAATAGTTGTTAAGTCAAGGACTACCTGGACTTTTATGACCTTTGTCAGGATTCTGGCAGATACTCCAATTAAATCATGAGTCTCGAGCCAAACTTCCAAAACTAAACAGGATTTATTTGGGAGTTAACATGTCAGCACTGCCTAGGTGTAGCTGACTCTGAGACACATAATTCACTGTCACCCTTGACCCTGGTTTTTCACTTTTGTTTTCCAAGCTGCCGCACTGCTCTTTCAAACCCCTTTCCCCCCTCCCTTTCTGTTGGCAACTCTAAAACAACCATTGAAATATTTTATAAGTTGACAACCTTTGCCATAAAGAACAGCATTGCTGTCTGATTAGGAAAAATAAACTTGGGTTTCATTTTGCTTGTGCTTAAGAACTCAACAGATAAGTAAAAGGGTCACTGGTATCAATGTCAATGGATAAAGCAGCTAGAAGAGACTATATACAAAGAATAACACTCAAACCTTATTATAAATCACTAATACTTTTCCGGAAGGCACTGGAGACCTGGTTCTGGCTAGCGGGCCTGGGGAACCCAATGCGGGATAGAGCCCATCAAATGGCTCGTGTGATCTGCTGTCGTCGAGGCGGGGGTGGGATTTTTTATTTCTTTCTTTCCAGATTTTGTTCTATTGTACTTTATTAATTTATGTTATTCTTTTTATTAGTTTTTATTGTTTTTAATTTTAAATATGGTTTTACATTCTGTAAGCCATCTCAAGTTGCCAAGGGCAAATAGGCGGCAATATAATTCAATAAATAAATAAATAATAAAACCCTCAGTGTACGTCAGATGATATTTCCATCTCCCTGAGAGAGACTCTTAACCTTCAGTGAGAAAAGGGGGTGTCCAACCTTGGCAAGTTAAAGACTTTAAGAATTCTGGGACCTGAAGCCCACAAGTCTTAAAGTTACCAAGGTCATGTGCAACCTGAATTATATTTTCAGTATTCTCAGGAACCCTCTAGACACAGATATTCCATATTATGTCACCAGTTCCCCTTTTGGGTTCAGCTCTGTTACAATTTATTGCCTTCCTTTTGATGCAGCTTCCTCTCTCTTTACATGTGTCACCTCATTTCTCTGTCCTAGCTCAGCGAAGGAAACTATTTGGGCCTTCTCAAGGCCTAACCAGCTGCTAGGGTCACCAAATGGAATGGTCAAGAAATAGCGATGCTTTCGTAGGATTTAAGGGGCACTTGGTTGCCACAGCAAAAGTCTATCTTTCATCTTCTCTCCTCTCCCTTTTCTTTCAAAAGTCAAAATATTCGAACCAGCCATTGAATTGTAGTTTATTTTGATACATTGCCTGCTCAATATCTTATCTCTGCCAATTGCTATTCTTTGAGATGTCATTCTGTTGAGAGAACGCTGATCATACATCTCTTTCTTTCTTTCTTTCTTTCTTTCTTTCTTTCTTTCTTTCTTTCTTTCTTTCTTTCTTTCTTTCTTTCCTTCCTTCCTTCCTTCCTTCCTTCCTTCCTTCCTTCCTTCCTTCCTTCCTTCCTTCCTTCCTTTCATCAATATAGTTGCCCATCTCACCAAAGGTGGCTCTGTGACGAGCACACAATAACAACATGTTCATTAACCAGCCAAACTTCTGAATTCTGAGAATATGTCCATATTATCAATAGGACTTTGATGTCCTTTACATTTTGCCTAGGGGAAAAAATACACATCAAGTATAGCTTCATGTAGTAGGAAAGCTACTACATCTTGTCCTTGGCTGCAGAAAACAAAATATACTAGTCTAAACTTGTCATCCCCTCTCCAACCTACCCTTTTCTCCCAAGACAATCCCATGAGCAAAAGACCTATCCTGATGTGACTGGGTCTTCTTGTTTCCGATATTAAATCAGGCATTGTTTTCTCTGTTTTGAGTCAATACAGACTCTCTTTTCCTGTTTACTAAATGACAGGCACCTGCTTAGCCACCACCTGAACTAGTAACCTGAGAATACCTTATGTACCAAAGCCACAACAAAACAGAGGATTGCAGAATTTCAGCAAAACTCAGGCTAATTCAACAGAGCCTCCCCTGAAGTGTTCATATGCTGTTGCGTGTCATCTCTTGAAACAAAACATAGTGGGCAATTCTGACAACCATCTGTGAGGCCAAGGGAACCTTTGATATCTTCTTCCCACAAGGCAACGATCCCTTGAATGCCCAACTTTATTAGTGATGGTTTATATCTGTTGATCAAGGTCACAATATGTGAAGATCCCTTGAATGCCCAACTTTATTAGTGATGGTTTATATCTGTTGATCAAGGTCACAATATGTGAAGATCCCTTGAATGCCCAACTTTATTAGTGATGGTTTATATCTGTTGATCAAGGTCATAATATGTGAAGTGGTGAATCTTTTTTTCTGTCAAGCACAATCTTTTCTCAGAGATAATCCCACTGAGTCTCACATGATAAATCTAGTCAAATGTTAGAACATCTTTCCTAACTCTGGTTCCTCTTTGATGTCCTTTGTTTGCTACCTCTGAAGAATAGGGGAACCTTTATCAAAAGGCTGAACTGATTTCTCTCTTTTCTGAGAATCGGAGGTTAGGTTGAGAGTTGCAGATTTTCCTGCAATAGCGTGCCTTTTCTCTCAAACAACTGCGTGTTACAGATGGGCAGGAGAGATAGCACATTGCTCACATGTAAACATTTCACAACAAGTCCTAATCAACTGCCAGGAAAAACCATTTGGGGGCTGAGTAACACTATCTTCAGATAGATAGAGGGTTAATGTCATTGCCCAGAGGATCATTGGTTGCCCTCTCCCCTCTTTGGAAGAGCTTTATAGCTCCTGCTGCCTTAAAGAAGTTCAAAACATTCTTAAAGATCCATCTCATCCTGGGAACCCTTTTTTTGAATTATTACCATTTAGCAGATGGTATAGGTTAGTAAAAACAAAGACAAACAGGCTGAAAAACAGCTTCTATCCCGGGGTAGTAACTATATTGAATTCTACTGTATAGTGTAATATTAATGCAATATCACGTTTTCAATTCAATTGTATAGAATGTGAAGGATATGTGTTTGTGTTTTATTTTTAGAGTTATCATGTAAACTGAAGATGGCATTTAATTTTGTTGTACGAGGCGCAATGACAATAAAGTAAAGTAAACTTTCTTCATTAAAACCCTAGGAAAAAAAATCTGTTTGACAACTGGATTTAGGAAAAAAAAACTTCACCTGAATTACACAAGAGACGCAATAGGATTGTACAGCATTTCATTTCCAAAAGGTTCTTTAGAGTGTGCAAAGCACAACATTACTGGCCTCTTTCCCAGGAATGCACAGTGAAGCAGCTTTTGGGGTAAAATTCGAAGCACCATAGAATCCTAAGAAGCATTTCTTAAAAGTCCAATTGCTGCAGAAGGCAGGGGAGAGTTCTTAGGATCCCACGGACCGAAGAGGAGAGTCTGCAGAGTGCATTGAACACGGGACAATCCCACTCTTGTCCCTCAATCAGAGCCTAGGAGAAGCAGAGGCCTTCAAAGGTGAGGTAGGTAGGTTTGTGTTTTGCAAAGAAATTTCTGGAGAGAAATACAAATTAATCAGGAAGGATTCTTGTTCTGGAGTACTCTTCTGTAGATAATCTATATTTAGGCGACTGTTTCAAGGATAAATATAGACCTAAAAGTATATACAGGAGATGTGGGTGTGGAAAATGGCTGCTAGAAAAACTGCTGTAAGATCTCTGAAGGAGGAAACACAATTGTGTTTGTTTTGTTTTATCATGCTGGTTGCAACAGAAGCAGACAAGTTGATGCTCTGCTACCAGTCGAGGTAGGCAGAAGTTTTAATGCATATGTTGAAACTTTATCCATTCAGAGAACATTGTGCAATAATGAGACAGGAACGCAGATCTTCACAGATTGGATATCATAATATTATAATATGGAATAATCACTGGTCTGAAATGCTCCCCTCAATGTAGGTTGTATTGTAGAGATGGGCTGGATTCCTGTTAAATCCTACTTTGGTTAACCATGAATTACAAAATAAGACAGAGCTGAATTGGTTCAAACAATTTGTCGATTCCAAATAAACAGACTGCTTTATAGCTTTACATGTGAATGAAAGTTCCCTGCAAGTTGCAACTTGTATCCCTGGTGATTTCCTGGTTTGCACAGGTCAGGTCATTAATGCTACGCCCATAGTAGGTGGGCTTCTCTACATTGCTTCTTAAAGTGGGAGTGGTGGGGTGGTGAAGGATTTGCTGTGAATAGCAGCCATTCTTATTGAGGGCAAAAGAGAGGAATGCATTTAGAAATATCATTTGAAAAGATAGTCATGTTTTGCATGTTCTTTCTTGTCACTCAGAATATGAACATCTAGAGCAGGGGTGTCCAACCTTGGCAACTTTAAGACTTGTGGACTTCAGCAAAGCTGGCTGAGGAATTCTGGGAGTTGAAGTCCACAAGTCTTAAAGTTGCCACAAGTCTTAAAGTTGCCCTGCTCTAGAGGGAGGTGCTAAAGCTATAGACTTTCCAGCAATATCATGACACACACACACAAAGGGGCAGTACTTATATTTCATCATTTTGGCCACATTATAGCTAGCTGCAGACCCTCGTGGCTCTGACTCTGATGACTCAGACTGCTGAGGTTAACGTCCCACTGTTCACACTGGAAGCCATTGAAGACAGAAGCTGTTATTTTCTGTATGGCACAGCCTTTTTATCCAGCTGAACTAGGGGGTATGAATTTATTCATTTATTTAGTGCATAGGCCAGCGAGATATGTTAACATTTCATCTAGATTAGTACAACCCAGTTGATTGTATAAGACAAGAGCATCAAGAAAAGTCTTTTGCATTGATGTACAGATTACACTAACCAGAAATGTTCTGGAAGGAAGCCCAATTGAACATAAAAAGAATAACCAGGTATATAGATATATTTGACATAATTACACAAAATAAACATCAAAATCAAAGAGAATAATAATTCCATTGTGTGGATTGCTCATTCACATAACTTACTTTTTGAACTTGCTCATTATTCCACTATCATTTTTCTTGATATCATGCACTATTTTTTGAAGTTGCCTGTTTGAAAGAAAATGGTAAGAATTACTATCAAATTGCACCATTTATTACATTAGAAATAATAATAATAACAACAGCCTTTAAATTGATTTTGCTCCTGCTGGTGCTATCCATAACAAAAATACAACACAACATATTACAACATGCTGAAATAAGCAATGGCCAACCACTTTCATGCTGTTATTAAAAAATACCATAAATCTACCCATTGAACTGACAAAAAGCTGAGCATGACTTCTGACCTCTTTATCTGTTTACACCCAACATCATCAACAACTAAAATGTTAACATTGACCACTGTATTTTAATGTCTTTAAAGTACTTTATTTTCCTAGTTAATCTATTTATTGGGAAATGTCAGTAACTCTGTATCATGAAAGCATAGCACAAAATCTGCTATTTGACATAAGACAGTGATTCAGTTCACATGTTGAGGAACTTCCTAGAAAGTGAATGTACAATTATATAAGTAAAGTATTATCATTATAATAGCTGTGGTGCGGTGGTTAGAATGCAGTACTGCAGGGCTAACTCATGTTCGCTGCCAGGAGTTTGATTCTTTCAATCCTGACTGGTTCAAGATTGACTCAGCCTTCCATCCTTCCGAGGTCAGTAAAATGAGGACTCAGATTGTTGGGGGCCATATCCTGACTCTGTAACACCACTTCGAGGGGCTGTACAGCACTGTGAAGTGGTATATAAGTCTAAGTACTATTGATGTGTTATACAGGTAGTGCTCAACTTATGATTGATCGCTTAGTGACTGTTCAAATTTATAATGGATCTGCAAAAAGATACTTATAACTGAGTTCTGAAGTTCTAATATTGCTCCCCCACCCATGATTATTATCTTAGCTTATAGGATAAATTCTGATTTACCTAAATTCTAATTCATGTATAAGTGTACATAAAAGACCGTTTTAGACCAAAGAATTGATTATAGACTTCAGAAGATGCAAAACAGAACCTCTCCCACTACATATCAATGGAGACTGTGTGGAAAGAGTTCATAGTTTTAAATTTCTAAGAACTCATATTTCTGACAACCTTACTTGGTCAGTCCACACTATGGCCACTGCAAAGAAGGCTCATCAGCGCCTGCACTTTCAGAGGCTGCTGAAAAAGAGTGGTCTGGGTGAGAAGTTGCTGGTTACTTTTTACCGGTCATACTGTGTAATGGTATGGTATGCTGGATGCTCTGTAGTGGATAAGATGCTGCTGCAGAGAGCTATAAAAACAGTACAAAATATCGTCAGTTGTTCTCTTTCTTCTTTGGAAGAGATTGTGAAGACCAGACTCCTCTCTAAAAATCTAAACACTAAAAATCTCCACAGACCATTCTCATCCTGAACATTCATATTTTGAACTGTCACCATCAGGGAAGTGTTATAGGTGTCTTAAAATGAGGACTAATGGACTGAGAAACAGTTTCTTTTCCAAGGCAATAATTGTCTTGAATCAAACCATGCATATGTGATTTAGCCCTATGTATATAGTGGCATTTTTAAACTATCTAACTTACTATATGTTTTAGATAAGTTTTAGACTAGGTTTTTAATTATTATTTTAATTATTTTAATTTTTAAATACTCTGTAATGTGATTGTGATGTGGTGTTTGGGACACTGTGCTGGAATAACTTTCAAATTTCATTGTATTTGTAGAATGCAATGACAATAAAGGTATTCTATTCTGTTCTGTTCTATTCTTTCCTTAAGGTGCATAATGCATCATACTCTTTGGTTTGTATTTTATAACAAACAGAAGTTTGTGGACATCCTTTTTTTTTTTTGTAAATTTTATTTGAGTTTTCACAAAGAGAAAAAAAATACAAATAAAATATCTTTTTTGAAAGTAGCGTAATCTTGGGTTACATTTCTTCATACAGACACAAATTCAGGTTCATGCTCATTTTTATATTCTATTCCATATCTTCTATATATTCCATATATTCTATATCCATATTAGTTCTTCTTTGTGGTGGCCATTTCTGACCACCCCTGCAACTGCCTTCGGGAAAGGGAGTATTGGCCAGCTGAGGAGGAGAGATGTGGCTCTCATCAACCCTGCTGGTAGTCTCCCCCCCTCTTCACCAACTCTACGGGGTGGCTTAGCCCTGAAACCAGCTGGCTTGGGGCGCTCCAGAGGCGAGCCCAGACAGAAACCGCGCACGATCGCGGATTTCTGCCTGTCGCCGAAGCCCTTCAAACCGTAAACCTCAAGTTTGTGTACATCCTTTTAAACACATGGGAAACACATATCAGAAGTTGCATATTGGAAGTTGTGGGACCGCCATCACTTGAGACTTTCAAGAAGAGATTGGACTGCCATTTGTCAGAAATGGTATAGGGTCTCCCGCTTGGGAGGGGAGTTGGACTACATGACCTACAGGATCCCTTCCAACTCTTGATTATCAGTTATCTGTTATATCAGGAGTCACATACAATCAGAGTGCATAAGCCAAAAATGGATCTTTTTAAAGGACTGGCAACTTCCCAAAATAGGTAATTCAAAACAACCAACTTTTGTGTCACCTCCTGGAGGTCAGTAAAGGCAAAAAGAGCATACAGGATATGCACTGCATAAAAATAGAGAAATGTCTTCCCCCCACTCGCAACACAGAGGAAGTGGAAGTCATGTAAAACTTTGTAAAAGAAATGTGTGACATAACGTCTTCTTTGGAACAGATGGGCAGTAATTCAGTATGATCAGCCTTTAGCAACTTACTGACTTATGCATGCCCTCGAATATACTTAGCTAATAGATACACACTAGAATGTTGTCAGGATGGGAAAGGACCAATTACATATAATTTAATGATTTAATCTACTGGAATTAGCAGAGCCATTTTAGTTCCATCCATGAAAACTTTGTATCTTCCCTGTTTCAATCTGGAGTCAACGGCACAAGTTGTTCTCACTCTCCTCCTCTCTGGATGACTTTTTAGGGATAACAGTTGAAGTCAAACACATCTTGGAGGACTTCATATAACTGAAATTCTGGGAAATCGAAAAAATCTATGATTCTCACTTGATCACATGAGGAGCGTGAAACACCTACCAACTTCAATCTTTGCTTCATTATTATGAAGAGGAACAGATTTGCTATATTCAGTGAAAGAGAAACTGCTATGCAGCTGGTATTTATTTTGGTTGGTATGTGTTTTAGTTTTGTATAAATAGGAACTTAGGTGAAACTTTTGAAAAAAGATTATAGTTTATGAATAGTGGGTGGCCCTTGCAGGTTCCAAACAATTTCTATAAATGCTCTAAAAGAGTATTGTGTTTTGGGTAATTACTGATGTTATTTAATTACCCCAGGATACTTGTAGAATAATAGAATGCATTAATTGGAAGGGCCTTTTTGGGGAATCTACTCGTTGTCTTAAATTAAACCATTCCTGCAGATGGCCATTCTTATCTCAAAACCTTCAACTCTTATCTCAAAGCCTTCAGTGATGAGACTCCATCACTGTTTTAGGCAAACTCTTCCATGTATCAGCTCTTGCTATCAAGAAATTCCTGCTCATCTACAACCTGATTCTCCTTTGTTTATATGAGTTTATCAGCCCATGACTTGCCTTGCTTTCTAAAGAGAACAGAACAACTTTGTAGACAAATACAGATATTTGTAGAGCAGGAGTATAATTCTTCTCTTCTGGAAGTTTATGTTATGTGACTCCTTTCACCACTCCTCATAGAGAATAATTTCCATAATTTATCATACTGATAAGATAAACAGTAATATTTTATTAAGAGTTTTCTCTCTCTCAAAAGCCTGTTTAGTAATACTGGCAGATGAAGAGTTGATAACAGTCATTTTCACTCAGCTTTAAGAAGAAGGTAGTGGAAATCACTTCTGAAGTATTGCCAAGAAAACTAGTTCAGGCAGGTGTCAGGAGTTTAAAAAAAATGATTCAAAGACATACAAGATATTTTGGTCCATAGGTCCTTATAGCTGATTTTTATGTTCAACATAAGTAATTTGGTAATAATCAAGCAACAAATTTATAAAACCTGTGATGGCCTGGTGGTTATGACTGCAATTTTGATAATATCTGTTAAGTATGGAGCATGGGCGAGAAAGAATGGAGACGAGCCTCTGGAACGGTGAACTTCAACTCTTTATTTACATAGTGACTGCTCGAACTCAATGGCAGTTATAGCCCTCCTTATATAGGCAACCCAATAACTATTAACCAATAACAATCTAGGAGCGCTAGCTCCCTTAACCAATAAGAACGCTCCGTTAATGGCCAATCGGATTCCCCGGAATGGGCCAATCCGATCCTGCCGTTAACAGCCAATCAGAAGTGCAGGGCCAGAACCCTGCACTTGACTCCAAGCTTAAGATATCTTTATTAAGGCCTATGCATTCACAACAATATCACCCATCAGTTTAAAGGGATCAGAGCACCGAATTCAATACCCCTTTCCACAGAAACAGTGGAACTAGTTTTTCAAGTTGACATAACTTCACTATAAAATACTTTGAATAGTTGTGTGAAGGGATGTTAGAGGCTGATCACTGACAGATGGTTTCACGCACATTAACATTGTCAGAAAATGTTATAGAGCATTATACTAGATTTTCTCAAATGATCACTGTATTGGAACTGCAATCTCACAATATACCTTGATTTTCTTAGGAAAAAAAATCAGAATATTTAAAAAGGAAATTGCTGCCTTTAGGCATTTGAGTTATTGATGGTATTTACCTACAATCCTTTTATCTGAAGGAAAAGATTCCGGTTTGGGATGTTTTTTTTTACAAATCTAAAAATGTTGGGTAGTCTCAATAGAAAGTTACAGAAAGTTTTCTGCTGATTCCAAGAAAACTCTACATTTCATGAGCTGAACCCTTCCCTACACATGAAGGTGTTGACAGATACTTTGTAGATCTAAAGAGGGTTTTTCTTTATAAAGGATGTACTTCTATGAATCTTTGGTTTCTTTGGAGTGCTACCCCTCAATGTTAATCTCATGGACAAATTTCACACTTCACAGTAAGCCATTAATCATTGTTTACAAACCATAACTGCAGGCTTTGAACTGTGCTAAGTTATAACAAAATAAATCACATTTTGTGGCCTGTTATACTTGTAATGCTGCTGTGATTTAGTTTGATTCCACCCAATTCCCAAGCAGTTATGTCCATGATGTGGGATAACATTCCCCAAAAGGTCCAGATAATCCAAGGCTCACTCCTTTTATGTGCGTGCAGTGCACATGTTAAAAAGGACCAAATTTTAGATTGTCAGGACCAGGTTTTGAAGTAGTTGATCCACCTTTGTGTACAATTTTTTTTTTCTGTACTAAGATTCCTAACTGTCTCAAACAGGGACCTCCAAATTTGGCAACTTTAAGACTTGTGGACTTCAACTACCAGCTATGCTGGCTGATGAATTCTGGGAGTTGAACTCCACAAGCCTTAAAGTTGATAGGTTTGGAGACCCCTGGTTTAAAATTATCTAAAGGAACCAAAACTGTCCAAAATTAAAATGGCAAGAGTAAGAAAGGATGAATAATGGAAACAATTATGATAACTATATTTGTGTGAAATATTAATCTATGGCAAAATTAGCTATGATTTACTCCAATTATCTGAGATTGCATGATAGAATGAATATAAATAAAATACATTCTCACAATAGAACAGGCTAAAACGATTGGCCTTGGTGTGTGTCAGAGTGATTTATAAACTTAGCCATTATAAAACAAATGTATCAAAAAAAGGAGAAATAGAAAAGAAGATAGGGTATAGTTCAGAAGAAAAAAAAACCCTAGTGTTACCCTAGATTTTCTGTTTAATTGAACATTTGTCAACTAGATGTCATTAAGTCAATACCCACTCTGAGTGACCATATTTTCCCCAGAAATAATTGCATATACTTTCGGTTATTAGTGAGACAAATTGAGCCAATTAAAACTTTTTTCTAATTGTAAGTGTTTAGAAACTGAATGTTCCAATTACTTTAAATAACCTTAATCATATATTTTTAAAAGAGAAAGAAGTCTTGTCAAACAGGAGTAACAGAGAAACTTTAAACATTAGTTCTGCCAGTTTTAACCTCTGATTGAAAACTGACATTTCAAGTGATTAATTGCTTAGCTTAATTGGTAAAGTTGACAGAGCTGTCAATCTGTAATTTTTAGTGATACACTTTATTTGATCTGCTAAATTAGTAGAAGAGGACATTTAAAGAATTTTATAAAAGCAAGTGGACTTCTGTACAATTATTCAAGAGACAAAAGGACAAAGTAGTAGTGGAATTCTATAGAATTTCTTTTGCTTATTGAGTCCACAAGGGCCTACCACTCCTAATCACCTATTGTCTTACAGTTTAAATAGAACAACTACAAGAATATTCAATACATTGACTATGTTATTTCAAACATCTATAAAATGTGTAGACTGTGTCGAATTATGGCATTACAAACAATTATAGTCTAATTATGCAATTTCAAAAAGACAGTTGTAGCAACAGCACTCACACTTATATACCACTTTATATTTAAGCCCTCTCTAAGAGGTTTATAGAGTCAGCATATTGCCCCCAACAATCTGGGTCCTCATTTTACTGACCTCAGAAGAATAGAGGCTGAGTCAGCCTTGAGCTGCTCAGAATCAAACTCCTGGAGTGAGCAGTGAGTTAGCTTGCAATATTGCATTCTAACCACTGTGCCACTAGTTTTAAAGAAGTTTGATGTCACCAAAATCCCTTCTACCTATGCAATTGTTGTGAAAAATAGGTTTGAACTGCCGGACACTATTGAGATGATGCCCAACATATTGTTGCAAGAAATTCGATTAACCACCATTGAAATAGCAGTTGAACATACACCATTCAAGAAGCCAAAGAAAAAGCAGAAGTGGCTCTTAGATGAAAGCATCAAAATAGCCAAGCGAATAAAAGTCAAAAGCAGCAGGCAAACAGGAGGAAGCAACAAGAGTGAAAATGCAACAAGGAAAGATATCAAAGTTTATCGAGACTAGCATTTTAAGCAGCTAGAAGAGATTGCATGAAGGGCCACACCAGGAATGCATCTGTGCAGTTCAAAATAATTTGAATACCATTTACTGCTCATAAAAGCATCATCAAAAAAGGGGAAAGAACTGTCTGACCAACAAGGTGTCACTAATGGATGACATGAGTATACAGAAGAACTGTATGGCAGCAACAAGCAAAGGGAAGCCATCCTTCAGGAAGAAGTCTTGTGAGCAATAAACCAACTGTCAAACAAGGGCCCAAGTGCTGATACCATTCCTGTAGAACTGGTGAGGTCCGTACCACTTACCACCAATCACAACCTTTTTGTGCCAGGAAATTTAGGAAACAAACACATGCCACAGGATTGGAAACGGCCAGTATTCATTCTATTGCCAGAAAAGGACAACTGTAAGGATTATTATAATTACTGCGCAATTGCCCACATCCCTCATGCTAGCAAAATTCTCCTTTAGAAGATCATACAGCAAGGTCTGGCATGAGTATCTAAAGGGAATTATCAGATGTTCAAGCCAACTTCAGAATGAGTTGTGGCACTTGTGACCATATTGCAAATCTATGCTGGATCATGGAAAGAACATATCATCAATATTGACTATTAAGAAATTTGATTGTGTTGATCATAATGAGCTGTGGAGAGCCCTAGAAGACCTGAGGTGCCAAAACATCTGGCCAAGTTGGTGCAGTCGCTGTACCCAAATAAGCTAGCCACTGTCTGAACAGCACATAGAGATACTGATTGATTCAAGACCGAGAAAGGAGTGCTGCAAGTCAGAATTTTTCACCTTTTCCATTCAACTTCTATGCTGAAGTGATTATGAGGAAGCTGAAATTTGAAGAATTAAAAAAATGGGAGTAAAGCTCAGAAGAAGGAACAGCAATAATATTTTATTTTATGTCAGTGGCTGAGTTTTAACCAACTTTTGCAAGAATGTAAGATTGGGAACTACCTTTGATTTGAGGGGAGTTAGTTTCAGAGAATAACCCGTATAGAGAATGTATTTATTATTAAATTTATATGCCGCCCATCTCACTAACCAAATTTTTGCTTCTTAATTTCTCTTAGTGTACATGGGACCTTCAGCAACCATTTTTGGGTGGGAATGGGGCAGAGTCTAGCTGGGAAAGGTGGTTTTTCTGGATACCTAGGCCTTGAACCATAATGTCATTTATTGATGATAATCAATAACTCAAACTGCTCTCAGAAATACATTGGTGGTCAATGCAGATCGTATAATAGTGGTATTACATGACCTTAATAAGACTATCCCATAAACACTCAGCCGCTTGCATTTTATAACCCACGGAAGATTCTGAATGGCATCTATAATTCTATTACAACTGAATTATTGTAATACAGATACGAGAAAAGAAAGGCAGGCATGACCTTTGGAGACTCCTTGTTCACATAAGGTCTCTACTGATCTGCCAGCTAAAGCTGATACCTTTCCTGGCCACAGCCTCCATCTATTCTACCTAGGAGGATCTTTAAGTTGCAAGCTTGCTCTCCATGGGAAAGCACAGACCTACCAACAGTCCAGAATCATTCCAGAATCAATAGGTTTTTGAATTGTCATTACTTGGATACTTCCTTGGATAGAGTTTGAATCTGTTCTTCCCTATTAAGATTCCGATAGTTTCCACATACCAGTTTGCTGCTATCACATCCTCAGCTCAGCCTGGAGTGGAAATGCACAGTTGAATATAATCATACCTAACCATCAGATGACCTTTCCCTGTAGTTCCATGTATAGTAAAAATGCAATTAAAAAAAAGTAATTTACCAGTTAAAAGGTAATTGATGAACTAATCATAAATTTAGTAATCCCATATATAGATGGGATATTTAATGAGGTAAAAAAATAAAATAAAAACCTACTATAGAGGAGAAACAAATAAAGCTGTTGATACTTTTGCAGTTTCTTGCACATCATCGAAGTCTGCTCTGGTTTATTGGGCCCATTCCTAATCAAATATCTGGGAAGCATTTGCAGGATGGGACAAAAGAGAATAAAACCTTATTGTCTGAACCATTGTCTCTGCAACAAGGAGCTTCACCCGTTATGTATGTGATTCAGAGAAACGATTTTTCTCACAAATTGTGCAATTCTTAACATTAACAAAATGTTTTGTGATCCTGCTGTGATCAATTCCCAACTGTTATTTTATGTATTCTGTACACAACAAGAAATTGTTGCCAGTGGCACTGGTATATGTATTTTATGTAGGAACCCATGATCTAAGCTTTTTTTTTCCTTCAGAAAATATGAACAAGGTAATGTCTAATAAAAGTTGATATAAATTTTTAAGAGCACTGGACAGGATACGTTCCCTCTATTTTCTATTTTCTGAGAAACAAAAAAAGAACATTTGGGGAAAAGTGTTCATCTGTTTTAAATGTCCTCCTTTAAAGACTTAATAAGCAATCTATCTTATTTTCATAAATTATACAATTAGTGCATTCCATTTGCTATTTAATTAGATATACAAGTATTAATGTCTTAGTCTTGTTCAAACAAGAATTATAGATAGATGTATGTTACGTGAGATGTGGAACAGAAAGCAGCATGGAAAAACATCTGAATACAGGTGGTAGGAAATGTTCCTCAAATCTTTTAAAGATACAATAAATAGACAATTGGAGACTCTCTGCTGTTGGCAGTCCATACTAAAAGGAGAAGCAATACTTTTGTGTGCCATCTGCAGATTTGTTCATTTGAGCTGACCCAAAGTTGTGGGAGAATTAACATCTGTTCTTCAATCTCTACATTTGAAATTAGAACCTTCAGAATTGGATGTTTTCAACAAGTTTCTTAGAACTAAGATGACCTCGACACCCTATTTTAGATGTCAAGTCAAGAGAAGGCCCAGGTGTTCTTCCTCTATGATTAAACTAGATCAATTTCAATCAATAATTCTGATGATGTGAATGGTTGCTTTGGGGTAATATTTGTCCAACATGGCTTATGTCCAACTGCGAGGAAGCTCTGTAACTGGTTGCTAAGAATTACCACTGTCCTTTTCACATGGGAAATTGCCTCCTTGTTTAATAGAGGCACTTATTTTAAGAAGTCATCCTTTGCTTCTCAAGGGAGGCCAGCTTCCCAATTCCAGGCCAGTTTCTAACTTTCCATGGTTGGGCAAGGTAATTGAGAAGGAGATAGCTTCTCACCTGCAGACAGTCCTAAATGGAATGAATTCTTTAGATTTATTTCAAACTGGCTTTTGAATAAGTTATGAGATTTGAGACTGACCTGGTCAGCCTAATGGATGATCTTCATTTGGAGAATAGCAGAGGGTATATTTTGATTCTCCGAGAACCCAAAGCAAATTTTGATACTATTGATATGATTTCCTTCTGGACTAGTTTGTCTTCTCTGCAACTTCTCTGCTATGTTCTTGAGGTCTCTCAAGACTTCATTTTGTCCCTGATACTTCTAGACATAAACTGAAACCATTGAAAAAATATCAGGAGCAGACTATGACAAAGAAACAGAATGATTAACAAGAGAAATTGAGATAAATGGATACTTTTGGTAAAGATTAAAATAGAAGATGTTGGCTTTTAATAAAATATAGAATAATTCAATTGAATAAGTAAAATGAATGAAATGTGCAAAAACTCAGGTTGGAACTGCAAAATGCTAAATGACACTATCTCTAAAAGCAGAAACAGAATTTGGGAATGATCTTAATATCTTACAAAATATGCCTAGACATCCTTTTTAATCAGCTTTGACTTCTAATGATAAAAAAAACCAAAGGTGTCTTTCCTGATAATCTCCAAGTTGATTTCTCTCAATCTGGAGCCCGCAGACCACTTGGGAAGCTTGGGAAGGGGGGGCACAATGTCATCACAGGGAGTCCGTGAAGTCTTGAAGAAACGTTATGATTTAAATCTTGACTTAACTCTCCATGGCCACAAAAGATATTTAAAGGGGGTCCATCATGAAGAAAAGGTTGAGAACCATTGCTGTAATGCATTTCATGTACACCTGTCCTTTGGTGCATCATTCATCAAAATGTGCAATCAAATTGATCTTTATACCATTGTTTCAAATCTTTTCACTAATAAGAGTATAGTTTTTGTAACTGTTACTATTTTTAAAAACTTGAACCGTTTGAACTGAGGACACCCAAGATAAGAGTTCCTCTTCCAAGGCAGAGATCATCTTGGGAGGTTTATTTTCACAGCAGTCACTCATTTGGTTGCCACTTGAAGTCATCATTTCTCTGTGGTTGCGCCATATCTGGGGAACTTCCCAATAAAGTATCGGGATGGCCATCTGCTCTTGCTTTAAGCCAACTCTAACATGTATCTGTAATAGCCAAATGGCTTATTTTATTTTTTATTCCAAACTGCGAATTAATTTAAATAGGTTTTTATACTATTTATAGTTCTTGCTTGTTATCATTCGTATTAGATTTTTTGCAGGTTGTGAAAAATTCAAGGACTATGTACTGATAGGTGGCCAATATATATATATTCAAACAAAAAATAAAACAATATTTTTGAGTGGTAGCTATAAGTTCTGAACTTTAAACCTACCCTTACTCCATCTGAAAAAGAAATCTAAAATTCATTCTTCATACTGCAGTTAAAGGAACATAACGTATATAGATGTTAATTATAAAGAAACAACTACAGTCAAATATCATTGATAAGAATGACTTTCTGCTGTTTTTACCTTCATGTTTGTAAAGAAGTTATTATTAGTACAGATAGTTCTTGACTTATGACGGGTTGCTTAGTAACTGTTCGAAGTTCTGACAGACCTATCTGGAGAGTACCTACCAGCCAGATTTAAAGTTCAGACAGTCAGGTTCCGCCCACTCCATCCTGCAGTCACATGACTGGCAGCACTTATAGCCATTTGCAGTGTCCCATTGTCCCATTTTACAATACTTTTGCTGAAAACTAGCATTTACTTCCGGTTTTCAGCAAAATCACATCCATGGTGAATTGTTGGTTTGCTTAATGACTCATTTGCTTAAAAAACCGCTCATTTGCTTAATGACCACCTCAAAAAACATTGTAAAATTGGTACACTCACGTGACCAACTTGCTTTATGAGTTCTGAACATGGTGGTAGTGGTGATGGCCTCCATTATAGTCATAATGTGAGGACTACCTGCCTTTAGACCAGGGGTTGCCAACCTTTTGGACCACAGGGACCACCAAACTCATCATTTTAGATCCCAGGGACCACTAACCAGTTCTGTGGGTGTGGCCTAATTTGTGGGTGTGGCGTGGTGGTCATGTGACTGGCTGGGCATAGCTTGTATGTAAATATTATAAATATTTATATAAATATTGAATTTTTTATAAAAAAAAGAAGCAACTTTTACCCAAAATCAGGCAAAGCAGGCAGATTGAGTTGCTCACAGAATCATTCAATGATCTACCCATCTGCCATCGGCTAGCTCAGTCTCTCAAATTTGCTTGCTGTGAGTCTGCACTGAATTTGCTTGCAAGCAAACCTTCAGTCCTAAGGGAGATTTGGCTGTGCTGAGGCGAAGATCTAAAGACTATCTAGAAAGCAAGAAATCCAACCACTTCCTGCTTCCTAGCTAATCTAAATCTCCTGGCACAGCAGAACAGCTAATGGTCGGAAAAAGGAAAAATAGCAATTTAGTAGGCAAGTTTACCCGGTAAAGAATGAGTGGGTGGCGCAGCCTTGTGTTTCTGCACAGCCTGGATTAATTGCTTTGTGGGGGTGCTCTGGGGGGTGAGATTTCTCTGCGGCCCACCAAAATTTTCTCACGGCCCACTGGTTGGTGACTGCTACTTTAGACAATACAAGGAAAAACTCCTTATACAGGCTACTGCCTCTGTTCAACCTAGTTCATTCATAAACACTTGTTTATTTTAATAGTAAGTTTAAAATTTAATGAAAATACTAATTGTTGTGTATGCATAAAGATTAATAAAGTGTGAGCTTGGAGTAAGTGCAGAGTTCTGGCCCTGCACTTCTGATTGGCTGTTAAGCGGCCGGACCGGATTGGCCCGTTCCGGGGAATCCGATTGGCCCTTCACAGAGAGTTCCTATTGGTTATAAGAGCTAGCGCTCCTAGCTCGTTATTGGTTGAAAGTTACAGGGTTTGCCTATATAAGGCAGGTTTAACTGCTATTGAAACTAGGAAGTCACAATGTAAATAAAGAGCTGAAGTTCACCATTCAGAGGCTTGTCTCCATTCTTTCTCGCCCATGCTCCAAACATAACACTGGCGACAAGGATGGGATGTGGAGAAATCTGAACCAACGAAACTTCAAAGAACACCGAGCACGTGACAGACGATGCCAACAACGGAACCATGTCCGGCGGCATCGTATCACCCGCTCCGTTCAATCCAACACAGGAAGATTGGGAGTCTTACATGGATCATTTCCAAATGTTCCTAGAGACGAACAACTTAAAGGACGCCATAGCCGGGAAGAAACGGGCGGTGTTCCTAACGCATTGCGGTCCAACGTATTTAAGATGGCTAAAGCACTAGCCAAACCCCGAGAAGTGAAGGTCATGGATTGGGACGACCTCGAACCTATCTTACGAGACCACTACGCACCGACCGTGCCTACGCTCATGAGACGCCACGAGTTTTATCAGAGGAGCCAGCGAAAGGAAGAAAGCGTGGCCGACTTCATAGCAGACCTCCGAAATTTGGGAGGCCTCTGCAGATTCACCGATTTAGAAGAAGCACTAAGAGATCGCACATTTCTGGGACTAGATGCACCAGGCGTCCAAAGCAAGCTGATGGCGAAAGGCAACATCAGCCTTGCTGATGCCATTGCCGATGCTACTGCAGCAGAAGCAACCAGGAAGTCAGCTGCACAACTACGCCGAAACCGCACTCCGGCCAGCGACATCTCACCTAGTTCAGAAGGGCAGCTTGCGACAACGCACCACAAGGACCTCTCTTCGTCGTCAGACAGCGACGAAGAAGGGGTCCATTGACTGCGGTCTGATCGGGACCACCCACCGAAGCCCTTACGCCCTTGTGCTGGCTGTGGAGCCAACCATGCCAGGTCCGAATGCAAATTTCGCGACACACTCTGCTATGAGTGCGGGAAACGAGGCCACATTGGACGGGTCTGCTGCAGCTCGCCAGGACCCAGCCAGGCCTCACAAGGGGCTAACTATCGCCAATCGACAGGAAACCGTCCTGTACGGCGAGAGCCAGTAAACCACTCCTACAGAAATCAAACTTTGCAGAGAGAAGAGGCTCACCATATTATCACTATCGGTCACGCCTCAGCCTTGGACACTAAGAAAATCCGAGTCACGGTAGCCATTGAGAACCAGCCTTGCCACATGGAGGTCGACTCGGGATCGTCCCTCTCGATGGTGTCCTGGAAGACACTCAAGCAACTCATCCCCACAATTCAACGCCAAGATCTCCGCTCCCAACGCCTCATCCTCAAGGACTACCAAGGAAATCGAATCCCTGTTGTCGGGTCCTGCCGAGTCCGAGTCTCCTTCAAGAAGCACACAGCGTACTTACCTTTAACGGTCATCGATAGAGATAGGCCTAGCCTACTAGGCCTCCAATGGTTCGCGCCACTCGGCATTGAAGTGGCCAGCATAAACTGAGTCAGCGGCGGTGACTGGAAGGAAGACCTTATCTATGAGTTCAGGGACGTCTTTGCGGACAGCTTAGGTGAGTACAAGCGGACCCCGATTTCATTCAGTCTAGATCCAAAAATAGCTCCCATTCGCCTTAAGCCCCGTCGAGTTCTGTTTGCCTTAAAACCGAAAATCGACGAACAACTCGACAAACTGATAGCTCAGGGGGTGTTACAGCCCATCGATCACTCCCCTTGGGAAACCCCTATTGTAACACCCATTAAGCCAGATGGGTCAATCCGAATTTGTGGGGACTACCGGGCCACTTTGAACCATGCCCTGCAGCAGAACGCGTATCCCGTTCCGGTGGTGCAGCATATCCTCCATTCCCTGGGGGGCGGGAAAGTTTTCGCTAAATTAGATTTAGCTCAGACATTTCAGCAATTACCAGTAGATGAAAAAACGGCACAGGCCCAAACTATTGTGATGCACCGAGGTGCCTTTAAATGTACCCGGCTGCAATTCGGAGTTAGTGTAGCCCCGGGGATTTTTCAGAGCCTTATGGAAAGGTTATTGCAAGGAATTAAGGGCGTGGTCCCCTATTTTGACAATGTATTAATCGCAGCCCCTACAAAAAAAATCTTACAGGACTGGGTAAAATTAGTCCTAAAAAAATTCCAAGAGGCCGGTCTTAAGGTTAAAAAAAACAAATGTAAATTGTGTACTGACAGTGTTGAGTTTTTAGGGTACCTGATTGATAGCCAGGGCATTCACCCTACCCAAAGTAAACTAAAAGCGATAAAAAACGCTCCCAGGCCACAAAACAAGGCTGATCTCCAGGCGTTCCTAAGCCTCATCAATTTTTATAATGTATTTTTACCGCACAAAGCAACGGTCGCTGAATCGTTACACCGGTTGTTAGATAAAAAAGCAAATTGGTTATGGGGTTATTGTGAAGAACAGGCGTTCTGAAATGTTAAAAAACTACTGACTTCTGACTCTGTACTCATGCAGTATAATGAGATTTTGCCGTTTGTTACAACCTGTGATGCATCGCCTTTCGGGGTAGGCTCCATTTTGAGCCATGTACTGCCTAATATGAACGAATCCCCTGTTGCATATTTTTCAAAGACACTTTCAAAAACTGACCGGAACTATGGACAAATCGATAAAGAAGCCCTTGCAATTGTCTCAGCTGTGAAAAGATTCCACTAATACATGTATGGCCGGGCTTTTACTATTGTGACTGACCACAAACCATTATTGGGGATAATAGCCGGAGATAAGCCGACTCCCTACATATTATCCCCTAGGATGACCCGATGGTCAGAATTCTTAGCTGCTTATAACTATCGGCTGCAATACCGCCTGGGGAAAGCCATTCCCCACACCGACGCATTGAGCCGAACACCGCTTCCAGAGACTCTCAATGATCCTGCACCAACGGTAACCACGTTGCAAATCGAAGCACTCAACTTGCCGCCACTAACCACCTGAGATATCGTGAGAGAAACCAAACACGACCACACCCTAGCACGAGTCCTAGGCTGGGTAGAACGCGGATGGCCATTGGACCAGTTATCAGATGACTTCACACCATTCAAGACTCGACAAACCGAGCTCTTCTCCCAGAAAGGCTGTGTCATCTGGGGCGATAGAGTCATTATCCCAGAACGACTCCAGAAAGCGCTGCTGAGAACCTTGCACGATGGCCACCCCAGCATCGTGCGAATGAAAGCCCTTGCGCGAAGCTACGCATGGTGGCCGGGCATTGACAAGCAAATCGAACAGTGGGTTAAAGCTTGTCCCAAATGCCAAGAAGTCAGCAACGCCCCACCAAAAAGCCATGCCTACTGAATGGGAGACACCATGTGGACCCTGGTCCTGAATTCACCTGGACTTTGCGGGGCCAACCAAAGGCCACACCTTCCTGCTTACCATCAACGCCTACTCGAATTGGCTCGAAATCCATCGCATGACGACTACGACCTCTGAGGCGGTTATCAAAATCTTAAACAGACTCTTTGCAACCCACGGATTACCAGACATCCTGGTGTCCGATAACGGCCCTCAATTTACCGCACTAGTGTTTGAGCAGTACCTCGCTGACCGCGGCATTCGCCATGCGCTCACCTCGCCTGCGCACCCTGCGACCAATGGCAAAGCAGAACGCATCGTCCAATTTGTGAAGAAAACCTTGCAGAAGGTAGACTACGACAACATTGACGACAAGGTCAATCAAATCCTCTTCTTGCAACACATCACCCCACATAGCGTCACCAACAAAACTCCCGCCGAACTGCTAATGGGATGAAAGCTCCGCTCCCACCTCGAACGGTTGCACCCAGCTTACGAATTGGAGAAACCACTAGGATCCAGCGGCCGCTGTCGTACGTTCCAGGTAGGAGACTTGGTATATGCTAAAAACCTATCGGGCGACCCGTTGTGGGTGGAAGCGACAGTAGTACGTGTAACCGGCCTCAGATCCTACCTTGTACAATGCCTTGACGATAAACTTTGGAAATGTCATATCCATCAATTACGATCGCGGCTTCCAGCAGCCAGTCCGCAACTCCCCTATGACCAAACTGAGGGGGGGGGGGAGGTACGGAAGAAGATGAATTCCTAGGAAACCCGTTCGAAGGAAACAACGGTTTGATAGAAACTCAGGAAGCGGAGCCGGAGGGAGAAACGGTTGCACCTCAGTGAATTGCAGAGAATGTGGGCAACGACGTAGAAGTGAACTCTGAACCAGAAACAGCCCCATTGCCAAACAACGATCTACCTCAGCGTGATTGCAACCAGCTGATACAACGGAAATCAAAGAGACTAATAAGACAACCATCCTACCTAAGGGACTATGTAACTGCGCCTTGCAAATAAGAAGCCAGGGGGAAGGGGTGTTGTGTATGCATAAAAATTAATAAAGTGTGAGCTTGGAGTAAGTGCAGGGCCAGATTGGCTGCTAAACGGCCGGACCGGATTGGCCCGTTCCGGGGAATCCGATTGGCCCTTCACAGAGAGTTCCTATTGGTTATAAGAGCTAGCGCTCCTAGCTCGTTATTGGTTAAAAGTTACAGGGTTTGCCTATATAAGGCGGGTTTAACTGCTATTGAAACTAGGAAGTCACAATGTAAATAAAGATCTGAAGTTCACCATTCAGAGGCTTGTCTCCATTCTTTCTCGCTCATGCTCAAAACATAACACTAATTGTTAGGGATAACATTGTTTACCCTAACTGGTTTAGGTAAAATAATAAATATGTAATCATAGTTTATAAATTAAAGTGTCTGCAACTTTAAATATAGGAATGTAATTAAGGGAGTGGTTGTGAAAGCACTTTAAAAGAAGCAAGACGACAGCTTGCTCTCTCTCTGGCTTTGATGATCCCTCATTACTGCATGGACTCAAGACTGCGTTACTCGAACGGGAGAGAGACAAAGGACAGATTTGTAAGTGAACTGACATAGGATATTCTACACGGACTTTGCTAACTGAATATCCTTGAATGGACTGACTGATATGATACATGACTAATGGACTGTTATTTTGACTATGCTATAAATGGAATAAACTATATTTTTGATAGCACAAGCGTATCTGTTATTTTTACTGTATGTTAATAAACATACAAACTAATCTCACTCATTTATCTGTGTGCCTATCTGACTAATGCTGCACATTCTGTTTAGCTTGTCTCCTTAACCCTGGTTGGGGAACCCAGGCTTAACACTAATGATAAAAAGAAATTATTTTGCTCATGTTTCAAGACATGGAGATAAACAACGGAGAAGGAAACTGCCATGTAATCAATGGGGATAATTTCTGATCAAACATCATGACTTGGCAGTAAATGTTTTAAACTAAGTAGATGGTATACCTAGGTAAAAGTATATGTAGGATTCTTAGATGTGTTGGATTGTCAGTTTCCAAAATGTTCTGCCAGGTTGGCTAGTGCTGACTAGAAATTCTAGCATGGAGGGATTCTATGATAAACAGACTGATTTAGATAAGATCTTGATCGGTACTGATGAGAAGGTGATTAAAAAATTATATGGTTATTTACTGGGAATTAAATTAGAGGAAGAA
This sequence comes from Hydrophis major, assembly GCA_033807585.1. Taxonomy (NCBI): domain Eukaryota; kingdom Metazoa; phylum Chordata; class Lepidosauria; order Squamata; family Elapidae; genus Hydrophis; species Hydrophis major. The sequence goes on along the minus strand of CM066331.1, from coordinate 83,533,022 downwards.
CAAGTTAAAGAAACTATGATTGTTTGGGGGAAGAATTTTGGATATGGGATTGATTTAGAGAAATGGCAAAAATTGTGGTCCCAAAATTATAAAATGACAATGTCAACAGCATATAAAGAAAACTTGTAGAAGATGTTTTACAGGTGGCACTTTCCCCCGACAAGAATAGCAAGAATGTTTAAGAGCAAATATGAAAAATGCTGGAAATGTCATCAGATACCTGGCTCATATTACCATATGTGGTGGACTTGTGAGGACGCCAGAAAATATTGGACTAAAATTTGCATGTGGTTGGAAAAAATGATAAGAAACACATAGACTTGAAACCAGAGATATTTTTATTGGGAATTTTACCTGATACATATAATAAAGATTTGAAATACCTGGTTGTAAATGTATTAACAGCGGCTAGGATTGTATTTGCTAAAAATTGGAAGAATGAGAAAATACCATTAGAGGAAGAAATTATTCAGAAAATATTGGAATGTGCTGAGATGAGTAGATTGACATTTGAAATTAGAGAGCAAGAGGAGAAACAATTTTATGAAATTTGGGATCTTTTTTATCAATGGCTAGATAATAAAATACGATAATAGAATATTTAGAATGTTAGACAGTAAGGAATATCTTTATTTTTTTCCTTGTTTTTGTTATTTGACACTGTATTTATAAAGTGTTTTTAGGATTGATTTGGAATGATTATATGATTTGTTACAGAATAAACTGTTTAAAGTATTGTTATCTCATAAAGCATGAATAATTAAAAGTATAGTCAAAAGTTTCTTTTTTTTTTAATGGCGATATTAGGATATATAAGTTTGGATTGACAATATGAGTTGTTATGTAACATAATTGTAATTGAGACTACAAAATGAATGCACAAAACTGATGAACCAACCGACACGCTGGATGTACATATGAGAGTTGATGTTTTAATGTTTTGTTTGTCTTGTTTGTTTGTAGAAAATCAATAAAATTCTTTTCAAAAAAAAAAAAAAGAAATTCTAGCAGCTAGAGTTTCAAGATATCTGAAGATTACTTCTTTGGGAAATGCTAGATTAAATCAGTAATTGCCAGAGTACAGGTGGCAAATGAATATAGATGCACAATGAGTTTTTAAAATTGTAATTTTATTAAAATTTACAAGTGCAAGGTTAAAAACTGAGACATACTAAATTTTCTTTTCTTTTTACAACCCTGTAATCCTTTTTATCAGGGTGGAGTTGGGATGATTGAATGGAGTGGAGTATTTACTGGCCAGATGCCCTTCCTGACGACTATGTGGAGTTTGCAGCAGATATTTTCTCTTTGCGCGCTGATAAGAGAAACATCTATCACTGCCTAGGATTGAACTCTCAGCTTTCCAAGTGGGAGGAAAGTGTCTTTACCTCTGGGCCACCATGTCACTCAAAAAAGGAAGGAAGAAAGAAAGAAAGAAATAGAAGTGCAAAAAAGAAAAAATTAGAAAAACATAAAAAATAAGAATAAAAGAACATAAATATAAAGAAATGACTTCCTACTTCATTACAAAGCATAAACAATTTTAAGAACTTGCCACCTTCTCTTAAAACACAATTGTTTCTTCCAATATCCACCTCTTATCTATAAATAAATCCTTAAGGCCTTACCATTTCAGCAAAAAACTATTACCAAAAAACTATTAAGGGTTATCAGAGGTAACATATCTATTCTAATCTTGATCAAATAAGCCAAGTGTTCCTTAACAATGTTGATTTTTAATTGCTTCAAATAATGTCCTAGAACTTGATTTCTTTTGTTCCTTTTCACAAAATTTTTCAACATCTTGACAAGTCTTTTTTTGTAAATTCAATACAGGAAAATTATCTAGCTTACTCTCTTGATTTCTTAGTTGTAATATGTCTTTTAATGATTAAGAAGCATGGTGATTCAGTGGCTTAATGACACTAGAGATGGTCTCTGCCTCAGCAGTTCAAGTCTAGCACTTTGTGGCAGGGTGAGCTCCCATCACTCCCCTCAGTTCTGCCCATCTAATGTTCTTTGAGAATAAATAAATAGGTACCACTTTGTGGGGAAGGTTGAGTTAGTGCTCTGTGCAGGCAGTCAGATTCTTACCACCTCTGAACCTTCCTGATTGCGGTGCCTGTTTGCGAGGCATCTCTGGGGAAGACAGGGGGCCTTGGGGGCTATTGCAGGAAGAGTTTGTCTTTCTTTCTGGTGCAAAGCCAGTTTACCCTCCTGTGATGCAGCTTGGGAAGCGTGCAAGCATGTCCTATAACAGAACTGGTAAATTGGCAGCCAAACTACTACTCTGCAATACCATTGTGGTCTCCTGGCTAAAGTAACTATGCCATACAATATTAATACTAAAGATATCAGCCAGTTGCTTTTGTATGTTCAGTGAAAGATCTTTTCTCATATCATTCTTATAGCCCATCATTTTTAAATCTACATTTTGATCAGTCTCAATCTTGTTCTTTAAAACTTGTTCCTCTTCTATAAGATCCATAACATGGATTCTAAAATGTCCTCAGCATTAACAGAAAGATTTGATTTAGCAATGATCAAAACTAGACAAACCATTGTTTTGTCTTCTGCCTGCTAACTGTAGAGAAGGAACATATTTTGTGGTTATACTCCTGCCCAGGAATTAATGTGGGACAAAATTTGCTAATAGTAAAAATTACTATTATACTTTATATAAAACACTTGTAAGTCTGCTATCCAGAAAGATTCCCCAGCAAGGCAAAAACATGATTAAAATTTTAAAAACTTATCATTGATAACCAGAGGTTAAGAAAATGGCAGCAATTCAAAAATATACAGACAAAAATAGATCAGTGAAATAATGATTTAAAACCCAAAGAAAGGTTTTCTGAGTTTAAATGATGCAAACTGAGCAGAATCTCAGGAGACTGCACAATCTAGGAAATAGAATGCTGTCCCAACCAAGCCACACAATTAACTGTGACCTACCACTTTCTTCAGAGGCAAGCAATCCTTAAGGTTCATGATGTTGTAAACATTGAAAGAAGGAAATATAGTCATGGCTAGTCTTGAGCACTTCTTGTGAGATTCTGGCCTAGCAAGACTTCAGGTAAGCCTAGATTCAAAAACTTAAGACTCTTTTCTATATTGAGATTTGGTTACTCAAGAGAACTTGAGTTTTCTTTCTAGATGACCTGCCATCAAGATCCTCTAAACAGATATATGTATATGATTAATAGTTATCTTTTGAGAGCTGAATGCAATGAGATTTCTATTCTATTCTATTCTATTCTATCCACTCCACTCTCACTTCTACTCCACTCCACTCTGGACTCTCTGACAGTGATCTGGCACTTTTCTTTAGATATCCAATGGACCTAATGAGAATCTTACCATTAATTATATCTAAATACCAGTGTAACCTACAAAGATTTCCAGCTGTTTATACCTGTGAATACATGAACAATGTTAAAACACAAGTTTATCATAAAAAAGGTATTTACTGTTACAGAAGATACATATGGCAGTTGTTCATCACCCCAAGTGTCCTCTAGAACCATTCAAATTTTACTAACTTCTGTTCAGGCCATTAGGGACTGTGATAGAAAATAACTATCTGTAAATCCATACCCACTTCATGCTTTAGTACTGGAAGAATACTGCTAGAAAACGGTAAGGGATACCATGCATTGCACAGAAAGGTTTTTACGTAAAGAAGGTAGTCTCCAGGTTTATTTAGAAGCCAAGTCTTATGGAGTATTATTACACCTTAAAACTAGCAATTTGAATTGCACTGGAAACATGATTGTGATAACTGAATCACCCACAAATAAGATGCTGCATTTTGAAACAGTTGCAGTTTCTGAGTAGTCTTCAAGGGAGAGTCTTATGCAATTAACACTGTGGCAATCCAAGCACGAGGTGATAGAAGCATGAATCACCGCTGACTTTTTGCTCAGTCAAAAGGATCCTGAACCTACAGGGTGGCAGTTTTAAATAGTTTTTAACCATTCCTATTTCAGTTCAGATTTTATGTGCTATTAATAAACTGCCAAGAATCTAGAAATCTCAGTCGGCGGTATCGTACATTTTATAAATAAATTAATAAAGTACAGCTTTGCTTGTGAGTGATGGGTAGTTCAACTCACTCAGTTTCAATCTGACTTTTTTTGCACATTTAAAATAAACAGTAACAAAACTTAACTTATGATGACCTTATTTCAGTATATTTCATTTCTAATATTAATGCCTGGTAACACTACCTGGTATAGTAAGCATCAACTCTTTACAATTTGTCTTAAGAATATAGGAATAATTGGATGAATTGGAATAATCACCTGCACCATATTTATATAATCTTCATCTTTCTGATATGAAGACTTCTTCACACTTCTTTTAAACATCTTTATTTTCTTCTATTAGGTCTGATTTAGATAAGGTTTTTTTTGTTGTAAAATTATAGAATGGTAGAGTTGGAAAGGACCACTTCAATTATCTAGTTCAAACATCTGAAAAGTGCAGGAAAATCAAATTAAAACTTTTATAGGCAAACTTTCTCTCTGTTCAGTTGGGCAAGGCTACAATGGACCTGTGCAGACAAAATATTGCCCAAAGCCCAGAGTGAATTTTGAGGATGGGTCTAGGCTAGCTATCTGCCAAAACCATCTGGCAAATGGTCATTAAACAACTGGTCATAAACTGAGGATTACCTGTAATGAACAACCCTGGGGCCTATTTTGAAATCCACAGATCACTATCCCCCCCCCTGGTTTTCTGCCAACCAGGTGCATGCAAATTTCCTCCATCACAGATTCATGAAATGACCTAGATTCAATTTTTTAAATTTTCACCAGGTTTCACACTTTCTCTGTTTCTCGTGGCTTCTGATCCTGTTTGTATTTTGCTGGGTTGACTGGACTTTTAATGACTTCATATTCATTTTCAGAAAACTCTCAGCAATGCTCTCTCACCCACAGTTAACTTAAAGGGAGATAAAAAGACCTCAGATGTACAGAAATAAGTACTGCAAGCCATGTGCAGTGCACCAAAATTTGATGTATTTACTGCGTTACCAGTATACATATGTGCATTGATGAGATTTGCAAAGAATGAAATTATTCCCAGTCTCTTAGTTTTTGCACATTATTCTTTGGTTTCATTCCTGCTCTAACTTTTTAAGCACAGGGATAGAAGCTTTTACAGAGTCCCAGAATGGAAGAATGGATGGCCAAGTGAATGGAATTGGAAGGGACAGAAAATCTAACTCTAGCTTTTTTTTTTTTCATACATAGAGATCACTTCTGAACTTTTTGCTTGAATCTGAAAGAAATGAAATTTTAATTTTGGGATTTGACAATTAGAACTGTTTACGATTATACTGTATATAAATACTGTGAACTATTTGAGCTAAAGGTTAATGTATTTTATATTTGTAACTGTAATGAAGGAACTTGGAAGTTCCTTTCCTTTCCTTCTTACATTTCTCCCACTTTTTTTCCTTTTTAAATCCTTTACTCTGTGTCTTCATATTTTATCTTTGTAGAAATCTGATAAATTCTGTATACTCACATGCACACACCTCTAACTTTTAGCCATGTACTGAAAGTTGCTAAAAACTTCGTTGAAATGTCTAACTGGCAAATTCCACAAATCCAAGTCCTACAAGCTGCATTACATCAATATCAAATATGGACTGGTGCCATGATGGCTCTCAAGGCAGAAGAAGAATATCAAGTCAAAACTAATACCATGCCACACACATGCAGGACAGTTCAAATTCTGTTACTAGTAACTCCAGGTAGTGCATGGCATCTGCAGATCCTTTGCCAATTGCAACCAGTCTCGATCAACCAATTATCTGACTCTGTCCCAAAGGTTCAAGAGGCTACTGGCCTTTCCCAGAAAGTCCAGTTGCCTCTTGAACAAGCACCTTTGGGACAACCATAACCTGGATGACTGAGAACTTCCAGAGACATTTGTCTGACTCTGTGTAATACAAGCAGCGCCCTGTGTTCTTAATCACACAACAGAAGAAGGGTTCCTGCTGTCCAGGGAGAAATCAAGGAGTTGAGGAAGTACAGTTAGTCTACTTAAATATACACGTGATCGCCAAAGGTTATGAATACATGCTGGCCACAGTGCCTCACAAAGAAAGGTGTATATAAACATGCAATCGGTTTGAGAGGGGTGCATATAAACATGCAATCGGTTTGTTTGATATAACTAGCGTGGTTATAACTAGCGTGGTTTTATGGCAAGTTGCTACTTCAGACGAAACATTTCCTTTGTATTGAGAAAAGATCCACCAGGTTTTAAGGTTTAAAAAAACCCTACCCGACAGAGGAAAGGGAGCGATCATGGACAATGATTCCTATACAATTGACCATTGGCATATCATTTTAGAAAGATTCCTGGGCGATCCCAAAGCCTCCCTTCCCATTCAGCGTCCTGGATTCTCTGAGGATTGCCGGGCTGCTTAATTATTGTCTACTCGCTACTAGTTCATGCCGCCTCCTCCTTCAGCTGCCCAGACTTCCACTAAGAGACCAGAGAAGGCGAGAACTTCTGAATCGTACTCTCGGCATAAGGAAGAGGGGGGGAAAAGCCAGGCGGCGGCGGCGGCGGCTGGATCGGGACGGAGAGGTGTGGAGAGCCGTACCTGAGTTTTTGTCCCGCCGGCACGGTGAGTTTATTGAGTTTCTCCATTCCAAGCGACCCGCCTGAAGTGACAAGCCAGTCAGAGGGACATCCGCCAGCTTCCTAGTTCCAGGAGATCGTGAGTCAGAGAGGGGCTGCGGCCGAAAGAAACCGAAGCGATGAAGGATCCTCCCGAGGGGAATTTATCTCCTCCTCCGCGCGTCTTTCGGAGAAGCCGAAAACTGGTTCGAGGCTGGCCGGATTTCACGTTTCGCCTCCGTCATGTGACCGAGCCAGCTTAACCAACTGATAGGGTGTTTGTACAAACATGAAGGAAGATCCACACCTATTTGGGCGTGTGAACCACCCCCGTCCGGGGCTGCGATTGATCTATGAGCCTTTGGCATTTCCAAGTCGAACGGAGTCATGATTTCGGGAAGGAGGTTCCTGTCTCTTTCCTAGGCTGGAAGGGAAGGTGACACCTTAATCCTGGAAGAGGTGGCGATTTAACCCTCTTGCCGGGGTTCAGAAGAACTCCCTTCTCCTGGAAGGTCCTCATATTCAATATCTTTAATATTCTAGGGTAGGGGTCCCTGGCTGGAGAATTCTGGGAGTTGAAGTCCACAAGTCTTAAAGTTGCCAAGTTTGGAGACTTCTGGAAGTCCACAAGTCTTAAAGTTGCCCAAGATTGGAGACTTCTGTTCTAGGGATTGGCAACAAGCAACTGGGAAATTCCACTGGGATCTTCAAGGCTGAAAAATGTAGATGTAGGTGCCAATCTTACTGTTGGATGAGCCTCAGGTGCTTCCCAGCCTTTCCCAATCTCAGGCCTCCCAACCATAGCTTAAATTCCCAGGATCTCCAGCTTTGATCCAGCTCCATTCTAGGAAGTTTAATCTGAACCCTTTTGGAAATTACTGGAGTAGGAAAAGACCCTGCTGTGCCCTTATATCCTTCCAAGGACAGTCAGTTTTAAGGACTAGTCAAGAACACAAATGAAATCCAATGGATTTTCAGCACTGGGGAAGAATAGATGTGCAAAAGGTTTGCAGGTTTGACAGCATATCCTTGTTTGTTAAAGCAGGGTTTCTTGATTGTTGGCCTCTTGGAGAGGTGTGGATTTCAACTCCCCGAATTCCCCAGCCAGCAGTGCTATGCTAGACTTTCTTGACACGTACACACCTATGAACCCTGCAGGTTCATTTGGTCATTCAGTTGGAGAGATACCATTTGCTAAGAAGGGGCATTGCAGGTTTGGTTAGATGGCTAAACTGATCCTCAAAACTCAAGTCTGGGTTTGCTCAAATGTTTTGTCTGCACAGGTGTTGCCTTGCACAAGTGAATAGGGAACTATAAGAGACTTAATTGGTTTTCCTGCATTTTGCAAGCAGCTGAACTAGATCACTGTTGTGGTCCCTTCCAGCTCTACGGTTCTGTGATTTTACACATTAAAAAAAAAAAAACCTTCTCTAAATCAGACTGAATAGAAGGAAATAAAAATGCTTGGTGCAAAACCAGGAAAGATGGTAATATAAGGTGCAGAGGGTCATCATCAGTTGCAGGCAATTATGGAAAACCAACTCATCCAGTAATTCCTGTAGAGCGTATTTTCCTACTGTTAGAAGTCCAATTGGAAAGAGTTGATCATAGTATAACTTGCCATATCAGATAAAATATGAACAAACAGAAAAAAAAATAGAAAAAAGGAGGGTGGACTAGGGAGAAATGAAAGCAGAATGAGAAACAAACAAATACATTCTGGTTGGGGAATTTTGGGGTTGAAGTCACATATCTTCAAGTGGCTGAGGTTGAGGAACAGTGCATTACAGTAATTCTTATCTCTTCAGTACACCACAACCCATTCATATAAATGATGTCTTTCCCCCAAGGGTGATGGAGCAGCTTTGACTTTGAAACCCAAAGTTTTGTTCCTCTTTAATAAGCAAGAATAGCTTTTCAACAGGAAATAGGAAAGTGACATGTGACAGAATACACTAGCTAGGAGTTGTGATAGCAGAAGCAGTAAAGGGACACGCAGCCTTTGCATTTGTATGGATGCTGAATGTCTTCCCCTCACTGGTGCCATACATGAAATGGGTGCATATGCTTTGTCTCAGGTGTTGTGTTTCAATAACAAATCTGGAGCAAAGGCCATATAAATTAGAGTTTTTGAGAACCGTGCTTTGTAGTTCGCCAGACTTCTGCTGGGGAGAGAGGATTCAAGTCCATGACTTTCATTTTCTCCAATCACACAGTTTCGCTTTTCATTTTGAATTGTGTGCATGTGATGTTTTTTTTTTTTTAATATTTCACCAGATGTGCTGAAGTCTACAGTAGAATAAAGCATCCAGCTAAGAACTGAAGTGACAGAGAATAGATTATCCAAATGCAGATGTCGGGAAAACAGTTATATAATTTTAATATTCTCCAGTCTTGAATTTTGGAGCCAGTTTGGTGCAGTGCTTAAGGTACCAGGCTAAAAACTGGGAGATTGTGAGTTCTAGTCCCATCTTGAGCACAAAGCCAGATGGGCACCCTTGAGCTAATCAGTGTCACTCAGCCCTAGGAAGGAGGGAATGGAAAACCACTTCCGAGAAAAGAAAAACTTGTCCAGGGGACTTGTCCAGGCAGATTCCAGGAGTCAACATTAGCTTAAAACCACAAAAAGAAGAAATCTTGAATTTGCTTGTAAAGAATATAGCTGTAAACAAGCATGGATGACATATTTTTCCTCGTATTTTTTATTTTACATATTTATTTAGTATTTGCAGGAAGTATTAGGATTAGTTTGTTTTAAAATAAAGGGAAATTTAGAATTGGAAATAACCAGCCACAGTCTGGAATGGTGAAATTCTTTCTGTTAACTATTTGTGTAGTAGATATGTACATATATATAGTCAATGTAATGGGTTAAGACTTAGTTTACTGGTTCACTTAATGATTATTAAGTGATTGGAAAAAAATCTTCCACTTTCAAATGTGGAAGGGAACATTAATCTAGAAAACATCAGATTGTGGTAAGATGGTTTAGGAAATTAGTAACCTAAATTTATTCTAGATTTCAGTCTATAATGCATTTTTTTCAGCTTACCGCAAATAAATACTGGTCTCTTAAATTTGGTTAATTATTAATGAAACTCATGAGCATCACCTTTTCACTGAATTAAACTATTTCCTGGCGCTCCACAAACTAACTACATGAACTGAGCTGGCTAACAATATTCCATTAAAAAGTTAATTAATATTAAAACCAGCCACATTTAACAAGACTTACTTTTGACCTATCAGTGGGTACTATATTTTATATAGCCATCAATAATAAACTATCTTAAGCATCTGCTCTGAATTTATTTAAATGTTCTGGAAAATGGATTGTTTTTACTGGTGACCTCTTTGTTTCTACACTCACAAACACTCTTGTAAATATTTTTTTCTTTCAATTTACTTGCTTACGGTATACCTTTAAGATCAATGATGTTGTTGAAAAATGTAAACTAAGAATGTTGATTTCATATTCAGTTCAATGCATGTGATCTTGTAATCTTAACCAGTAAAAGAATCGTAAACAGATGGATGATTAATTCAAGAGTTTTTGATTTTTTCAGAAAACTACTGTTGTTTCTTAACTGGGGTGTAGAAGTGCACTATATACAAAAATTACAAGCTGTAAACCATTTACCTTGTGATAGTGAGGTTATTTTGCAGGATGGCAGCCATACCGTGACAACTGTTTCTCACACATCAAAGACAAAACTCTTCAATACCAGACATGGCATAAACACCAAATAGTTGGAAATTGTCTCTCTCCCATAAAAGCTAGTTGCTTGCTTCTAATCCCTTACATAGAATGTTTAGGAGAAAGGTGCACAAACAACTCAAGATAGTCCTCAACTTATGACTGGTCTCTTAGTGACTGTTCAAAGTTACAACCATCCCCCAAAAGCTATTAACGACCTAAGTTTGAAGTACCAACAGCTCTGCCCCTATAGTCACATGATTGCATTTGGCCAGCTCACAATTTCAGCCGTTTGCAGCATCCTGAAATCACGTGAACATGATTTATGACATTTTTGCCCCAAAACCTGATATTTCACTCCCAGTTTTCAGCCAAAAAAAAAAAAAAGACCTATGGTAAATAGTGGGTCTGCTTAACAAGGGTGGCATTTCCTTAATGACTGTGGATTTACTTAATGACTGCTGTAAAGAAAAGATAGTAAAATTGGTTGGTCACATGGGTGACCCATTTATGACCACTGTGACTTATGACTAATGGGCAAGCAGGGCTCCATTATGGTTGTAAGTCAAGGACCATCTGTATCAATAAAAGTTGTATTTGATACCCAAAACCTTCTGGAATTTGGGGTGGGTGGCTGAGTGAATGGCTTCTAGCTGTTCTAGAATAAACCAGAAGGTCTTGTGTGCTTGTATTTACTGCTTCTAGTTCTGGCTGCTAGAGAGGAAACCTGTCACTTGCCATTGCATATTGAATTAACTAATCTCAGCTGAGAATTACGATGCCTTGCAAACTTCTACTTAACTAAGAGGCACAGATGAAAACAGCACCTCCACATGTCCGGTCATTCCATCTTCATGATTCACTTAGCAATTGTTAAAATAACAGTTAATTTCCCCTGAGAACAAAACCTCCAAATGAAGACACACAACTTCTGCTTTTGGGTTTGTTTGTTTTACTATTATCTGTTTCTTGATACCAAAGGTAGCTTTTATTGTTGCCTTGCTCTCTGATATGAAAGTTGGCCAGATGATGTTTGGGGTAATCAGCCTGCTTCAATTTGGCATCCTCCAATATGCTAGGACCCCACATTAGATAACTCCCAACCATGTCTAAACATTTAGAAGTGTTCTGACTGGTCTGAGTGAAACACATCTGGAAGACATTTGGTTGAGGAAAGTTGCTCTAGATTACGGGAGTCAAACTTGTGGTATCACATTGCTGTCACATTACATTTCGTGATGGTTTTCCCCCTTCGCAGAGCTGGGGTGGTCATGGCCTGCATGTGATGTATCCAGCCTTTGGGCCACCAGTTTGACACCCCTGTTCTAGATCAAAAGATGGTCACAACTGGACTGTAAGTGGTTCTTGAGCGTTGTTCTTATTTAAACCAGATGAGAAACAGGGTAACATCTTTAAGTCATTTCTGTTATGCATGTGTCACAGAGATCATGCAAAGTAGAATAGATTTCTAAACCTTTTACATTATGTCATTCTAAGTTACTTTTGTAAAAAGGCTTACAAGATCCGTTGATTGATTCATGAATATAAGTTATTAAAATCAGCTGGCAAAATCAGCAGTTCAGCCTTCAGTTCAATATAGAGGAGTTCAGGGTTGTGTGCATGTAAAAATGTTATTCTACCATATTTTATTTCTACTGCAATGTTCCTGGAAAGGGTTGATCTTTACTGTCTGCTAGCTGTACAGAAACAAAGGAATAATGAATAATTAAATGCATTTTATCATGGTTGGTGAATTCTCAGAACGGTTCAGAATTAAATTGATAAATCAGATCTTCTGCATTAACTGTATTTGCATCTTCCCTTCGATTCCTAAGTGTGAACTATGAAGCCACAAGTCACGAAGGAAGGAGAAGAAATGAAGAAGAAATGTCAACTTTCAAAATATATTTTGATGCTTGTAGATGCCTACTCACATCTGGACAATTTAGGATCTGACTAGACAGATATTCAGTGGGTTGGACAGTTATAATTAGCACAACTAATTACATCTCCATATTGAATAACCTTTGTTTCTTTGTTCAGTGGTATTATGGCCATATTTTCCTTGCTTGTTTGCTTACAGGATTTTTTTTTTTGTTCAATGAATGATGAAGTCATTCTTGTAAAATTGCAGAACTTCACTCAGATGGTCGTTCATTTCTCTATAATCATCCACCCATTTCTGATATTTCTTATCTACTATTGCAAGATAAATTTATTTATACAATTGTTTTTGTCACTTCCTACTCCACATCGCTAACTGCATGGGTGGGATTCAAATTTTTTAACAACTTGTTCTGTGGGCGTGGCTTAGGTGGGGATGTAGCTTGATGGTCATGTGACTGGGTGGACATGGCTTGGTGGTCATGTTATTGGCTGGGCGTGGCCAACTCAACAACACTCACATCGAGGCACACATCTCCTTGCCTGGCCTCTCATGACTGTGGGGATGCTGCAACAGTTGTAAGTGTGAAAAATGGTCATAAGTCACTTTTTCCAGTGCCATTGTAACTTTGAATGGTCACTCCACACAAGCCAAATACCAGCAAAGGAAGGGAAAAAAACTCCAGAGAAGTTCCTGAGAAAGGAAGTCTAGTCCTGTCAAGAATGTAATAAGGGTTAATGGAGAGGCAGTTTCTGTAAGCAACACCAGAATGTTTCCTTCCTGCCTTCCTTACAGGATTAGGCCAGTAATTTCTTCTAACAACCAGTTGTCCGAACTGCTTAGAATGTTAACAACTGGTTCTAGTAAATAGGTGCAAACTGGTAGAATCCCACCTTTGGCTAACTGTTGCTACGATGCAGAACCATTTCAGATAATTATAAGGCAGGTGTCTCTGATGGCCTGAATGATATATATTTTGTCTTTGCTCTGTTCTTTGGCACTGAGAGGTAGAACAGGAGAAAGAAAAGAAGGGGACTAGCTTTCTTCATCTCACTTCTGGTTAAAAAAGTATCGGTCTTGTAAAATAACTTGCATGATAGGGAGTCAGTGGAGGAAAAGTTCGGTTACTTGTTCCAGGGATAGGACTGGTGCATTATCATAATGGAACATACATAAATAACTTGAATGCTGAACGTGAAAGTGATAAGTCTTTAGAATAGTTGAAGCATCTGTTCACCATTTCCTGTCCATGTATCAGAACAGCTACAGCTACAGCATTTAAGATGATAAATGTACAGCTTTTCACGCTTGAGTGAGAGACAAATTTCTTCTCACTTTTGAGACCCAGGTGCAGCATTTTACAATGCAAACATTACGTGTATAGTTTTGTGTGTTCTCTCTTGAGTTACCATGTTGGGCAAGGCAGTATATATACTTATATTAACTAATCCAGGAGGCAAATATATTCTAATGTATGATTTGAAACAGGAATGTCCCTTTTGAAGAATGTGAGTTTCTTTGATTTGAAACTGCCTCATTGCCTCAAGACAATTAATTTCTCTCTCTTGTCGCTATGTTAATGCAGCTCAACATACATATTGTGGCTTCTGTGCAAGGAATTAAAAATATCTATAAGCACAGGCATTGAGCATATGGCATCATGCCATGAAGAATAGAGATCAGCTAAACAGTCCGATCCAGAGTTTCACATCGGACACTGTCATGGTCAGCATTCAAATTATTTATGTACGTTTTATTACAGGGATGTCAAACTCCAGTTCTGTGGGCCATATCTAAGCAAGATGCTTAGATTTGGCCCACGGGACTACTTGGGAAATAGTGAAAGACCAGCCCTTGGTGCTTCTGCCAGTGAAAATGGAGCTCAGGAGGGCTGTGCGCAGCCCTCCCAGGTTCCGTTTTTGGCTGCAATGGCCTCCAGCAGCCCTCTGCTAGCGAAAATGGAGCACCATTTTTGTTGGTAGAGGGCTGCAAGAGGCCATCACAGCTGAAAACGGAGCTCAGTGCCTGTTTTCACTGGCAGAGCAATCAGGTCACCACAGGCAACTCTGACATGAGTGATGCCAAGCTAGCCACGCCCCCCCGCAGTCAAACACAAATCTAACGTGGCCCTCAATGACATTGAGTTTGACACCCTTGTTATGACAATGCACCAGTCCTATATCTGGAACTGATCATTTACATCTTCCCTGGAGTTTGTGTGCTCTTCAGCCTGTGCTATTCATGAATACAACAGTGAGACCAAAAGCAAGACCCAAAGATGTCTGTCTTTAAATATACCTTGTTATTATTTTCAGCTGCTCAGCATCTGCTTCCTGAACTGCCCCCCCCCGCCTAATATAAGGAGCAATCTTGATTACTTTTAACTAAACAGTTACAAGGTTGGTTTGTAAAAGATCTTAGGATAATTTATGGAATATTTTTCTACCTTCAGAATCAGAATGCTTTGCAGTCTTAATTTTCTTTTTCTTTTTTTTTAAAATAACCTTTTCTTTTAGTGACGGAGAAAATATGGGCTTATTGTATGTTTTTATTACATTGTGAATCAGAACTGTATGGTTTGTTTCCTAAATAGGCACTCTTCATTTTTTCCAGGATGAAGGATATAAAAGGATTTCTTTAAATATTGTGGGGTCTAATGGATTTATCCTCCAGAGCGATGGATGTCACTGAAAAAGAGCTATACAGTGATGTATCACATTGATTAGGACAGAAGCTAGCAGCTTTTCCATCAGATTTGGATGATCTCAAGATCACCCTTCACTTACATAACACTGCAGAAATCAGCTCCCCCCACCCCAAATTAGAGATGACTAAGAAATGTTTCACCTTTTTAGAACTTTGACTTAAAACTCAGTTTCCAAAACAGATGCAACATAATTTGATACCATAACCCAGTTTTTGGATTACTTTAACTTAAAAGGAGGAAACCTCACATAATACACTCAAAACTTTTATGCCGCTTCTCCAATGCCCACCTCTAGTGGAAATGTACGTGAAAAATGTTCAGCCTTGCTCAATCATGAAGGTTTCTGACACATGCTGGACATAAAATCAGGATCTGTATTGCATGGCGGGATCTTGATTATGTCTTAGTCCAGACTCCAGCCTTTCCAGTATTTGAAATTCTGTTTTGGTCTTAGTAGGATTGAAAGCAAACATTATATATTAACATAATGTATTCAGTTCAGGCCTAAGTGGCATACAAATTTAATAAATTATTATTAGAGTCAATGGCTTAGTTTACAAATGGATCCAATTTGTTATATATGTTTGCTTAGTGCTGATTTAATGTGTATGAATCATATTGACCATGGCTTAAACCAACTTTAAGATGCATGGACTTCAACCTTCCAAATCCCACAATTAGCTGGAAAATTCTGGGAGTTGAAGTCCACGCACCTTGCAGTTGACAAGTTTGAGAAACGTTGGTTTAAACCTCTGTGGAGATTCTCAGTCATCCAGGTCATAGTTGTCCCAAAATTGCTTTTTTGGGGAGGCAACTGGCCTTTCTAGGTTTTCTTTGAAGATGTTTTGCTTCTCATTCATGAAGCTTCTTCAACTTTGGCTGGATAGTGGGGAATGGAAAGATTTATACTTCTTGCAGGCAGCTGGTCATTTGCATTCTTTCAGAGAGTCATTGAGGCCACCTGGAGGTTTATCTGTGTCATCAGGGTCACCTGAATGGTGCAAATGGATGTGGAGCCTTCTTAGAACTGTTGAAAGGGCCTGTGTTGTAGATGTTGGAGATAGATGATGTCATATGCCCCTCCTTCCGTTGATAGAGGGCTATTCAATTTTGACATAGATGGCCTCTTTGACCCCTCTTTCAAACCAGAGGTCCTCTCTGGCCAAAATGTGGACTTTGCTGTCTTCAAAAGAGTGGCCTGTGTCTTTTAAATGCAGATGGACAGCTGAATCGAATCCTGATGTGTTCTCCTATGTTGTACCATGCACTTATGAAGTGATTGTTTTGTTTACTCAATGTACACATCTGTACATGGCTCACTGCATTGTACTGCATATACCATATTGTTAAATTGACATCTGGGTATTTTGTCTTTGGGGTAGTTGGTTTAAATCAATCTAAAAATCATGGCAATCAACCAATATAGTGAAGGTGAAAACAGGGTTGACAACATAACATAAAAATAATATGTAGACCAAATTTGATAAAGGATATACCTTGGTTAATAATAACAACCTTGTTATAATATTGTTATTATAATACAGAATTTCAGATATTGGTACCTGTATTTTATTGTATATATAAAGACCATAATAAAGATTGCGATTATAATAACTATATCATAGTGAAGTTAACAAATATTTCTTTTCAAACTTGATATGCATTTCAGAAAATAACACAATTAAAATAATTAGAAGTCTAAGATGCTGGAATGCAGCATTTGTGTTAAAACAGCATTTTTGGTCACTATCTGGCTTTTCCCACCAGTCTGGATAAACAGGCACACACAAATATCCAAAATTTGGATGAATAAAATTTACGATAAAGAATCTAAGAAGCAATTAAAGAAGAATTCCAGCAATGATAGCACACCAAACGCAACTGTTATTTATTTATGTTTATGTTATTTATTTGCTGAGCCATGGGGGCACAGTAGTTAAATTGCAGTACTGCAGGCTCACTGCTCATTGTCAGAAGTTCAGTTCTGATCAGCTGACTCAACCTTCCATCCTTCCAGGGTGGGTAAAATGAGGACCCAGATTGCTGGAGGCAATATGCTGATTCTGTAAACTGCTTAGAGATGGCTGAAAAAGCAGTGTGAAGCAGTCTATAAGTCTAAGTGCTATTGCCGTTTATACAATTTATATACAGGTAGTCCTTGAGTTATGATCACAATTGAGCCCAAAATTTCTGTTGCTAAGTGAAACATTTGTTAAATGAACTTTGCACCACTTTACGGCCTTTTATGTCACAGTTTCTAAGTGAATTACTGCAGTTGTTAAATTAGTAACATGGTAGTTAAGTGAATTTGGTTTACCTTATTGACTTGGCTTGTCTGAAAGTTACAAAAGGTGATCATGTATCCCCAGAACATGCAATCATCATAAATATGAGTCAGTTGCCAAGCATCTGAATTGTGATTATGTGACCATGGAAATGCTGCAATGGTTGTATCTAAAATGGCCATAAGTCATTTTTTTCTAGTGCCGTTGTAACTTTGAATGGTCACTAAATGAACCATTGTAAGTCAAGTACTACCTGTAATTGCTCATCTCACCAAAATGTCTCTCCATGGCATTATAATGAAACTTTATTCAAATTCTTATATTCCTTTCTTTTTTCAAAAGTTTCTTCTGGTCAAATTTTGGTAATGGACAGTTCTGAGATCAAGTTGTTTTCCTCTGACCATATACAAAATTTCACATAATGCATTTTATAACTTGCAGTTTAAAACAACTTAAGAATATTTTCAACAGAATACTGAGAAGACAAATAAGTTTAAATGGATTAAAATCAGTTTCGTAGACTCTTATAAATAAACCTGGCCTTATTTAGAAGTCTAGATATTTTCCTTGGTCAGCTTGCATATAGGCAAATGATCTAGTCAAATATCAGTGCACAGGAATAGCTTCAGAATCATATCACTATCTCCACCTCCACAAGATTCTTTCAGAAGGCAATGAATCCACTACTCTTCCTAACGCTTACGACATTTCTAAATTTGAAATGGCCTCAGTGTAGAAAGTCCCAACTTTGCAGTCTAGCAAAGAGGAGAAAAATTCAGTTTCAAATATCTTTGTCCCAAGAATCCAGAGGTGGGATTCTAGCGGTTCAGTCCAGTTCTATAGAACCGGTAGCTCAGAATATCTTTTTTCTTTTGTAGGGTCCACCCGCCCGCCCAGGCTCTAGGCTATCCTATATTCTGAGTTTAGTTGCTTTGTACAACTAAGCTGAGTGCCGCGTGTCAGCAGGAGATGGTGATCGCTTGCAGGAGAAGTTGTTTTGCAAGTACTGCGCATGCATACACGGTATGCATTTGGCACGCACACACGCAAAGCGCGTGCTCACTGAACTGGTTGTTATGCTGGTAGGGTCCCACCCCTGCAAGAATCTCTATCTAATCATGGCAATGGGAAATGAGATTTCAGCACAACGAAAGAAAAAAGAAATTATACAATGTCTTATGCATCATAATTATTTCCATAGACAGACGGACAAACAGATGGAAAAAGAAAGAAAGAAAGAAAGAAGGGAAGGAAGGAAGGAAGATAGACAGAAAAATAAATAAATAAAAGAAAGATGGAAAGAAGTGAGGGAAGGAGGAAGGAAGGGAGGGAGGAAATAAGGAAGGAAATGTTTGGAATCAAATTAGGAAGGGTCACAGGAGATCCCAAACAAGTTCTTACCATATCAATCGATAACCCTGGCATCTTACCAAACTGATTTGTGCTATCATTTATGTCCATAGTTTTTTTTTTTTTTAAAAAGTGATTTAACATAGTGTTCTGTACCTTCATTAACATTCTTGAAAGCCCCGCGTTTTGATTGGCCAAAACGCGGGGCGATCTGCTTGGTTAGGCGAGCCGCGCTGATTGGCCCGCTAAGAATTTCCCACGATTGGTGGGTTCGAATCGCGGGAGATTCAAAACGGTGCCATTGGCCGCGGCGGCTTGAGAATAAAAAGCCGCTGTTTTTTCCGTTGGCGCCAGTTCGGTTCCAGGGACCAATAAAGAGCTGAAACCTAGTCACCGACTCCTTGTCTCTTTCCCGACGGACATGACACTGGCGACGAGGGTGGGATCCTGATCCTGAACCCCAACAAGCACGTGTCCGACGGAATCAAGCAAGACCGATGAGATGGCAAGCATCGCTCCGCCCGCACCCTTCAACCCCGCTAGCAAGGACTGGGAATCTTACACGGACAGATTCCGCATGTTCCTCGAATGCAGCAACATGAAGGACACCACCGGGCCGAAGAAACGAGCCGTCTTCCTGACACACTGCAGGCCCGCAGTGTTCAAGATGGCGAAAGCCCTAGCGAAACCCGCTGACGTCACCGGGATGGACTGGGACGACCTCGAACCCTTACTCCGAAAACACTACACTCCCGCCGTGCCCACCCTCATCAGACAGCACGAGTTTTATCAGTGGCACCAACGGTCGGGCAAAAGCCTCAGCGACTTTGTTGCGGAGCTGCGGAGCCTCGGAGGACTATGCGGATTCTCCGACATGGACGAGGCCCTATGGGACCGAGTCGTGCTCGGGCTTCGGGACCCAGTCCTACAAAGTCGGCTGATGGCCAAAGGCGACATCGCCCTCGCCGATGCTATCGCGGAAGCCACCGCAGCCGAAGCCACCCGGCAGTCAGCAAACCGCATGCGGAGACCGGACGCTGGGGACCGCACTGCGAACAACAACCCTGGAAGGGTGACTGAGGCCCAACCGGAAGCAAGTCACCACGAAACTACCACCCACCATGGCGAATTCCACTCTGCCTCTGACACGTCGGACGAGGAGGAGGAAATCCACCGGCTCCAGGCAGGACGCGATCAGTGCAGTCGGCGGGGTCGTAAGTTGGGGGCCGCATGTGCTGGTTGCGGAGGTGACCACCCTAGATCCGAGTGCTGGTTCTTTGATGCAGTCTGCCAGCACTGTGACAAAAAGGGTCACATCGCCCGCGTATGCCGACTGAAGAAAGCTTACAGTCCCAGACGATGGGACCAAAGCAAGCGGAGATGGGACAGCACACCTTCCAGAACCAGAGATCGCCCAGCCGACAGCCGTTGGGACCAGAGCGGACAAGCCCAACGAGGAGGCGAGACCCGGCGGAAGGAGGAAACACATCAGACGGTCATCATTGGCCACGCATCAACCACCGATGCCTGAAAATTCTACGTGGAGGTAGGCATCGAAGGCGAGCCATGCAAGATGGAGGTGGACTCCGGGTCCTACCTCTCCATGGTCGCCTGGCAAGAGATCAAATGCTTGGGTGCCTACCATCCAAAGGAAGGGACTGGAGAACCAAAGACGAATCCTTAAAGACTACCAGGGAAACCGCATCCCGGTAGTCAGAACCGGACAATTCAGAGTAACGTTCAAGGGATGCACTGCAAAGCTTCCCCTAACTATCGTGGATCGAGACCGACCCAGCCTGTTGGGACTTCAATGGTTCGCACCGCTCGGCATCGAAGTCACGGGCATTGACCACATCGCCGAGACTGACTGGGAGCAACAACTGGCACGGGACTTCCAAGAAGTGTTCGACGGCACCCTAGGCAAGTACCGAGGGCCCCCTATCTCCTTCAGCCTAGACCCGAACGTTCCCCCGAGATGCCTAAAACCAAGGTGGGTACCTTTTGCACTCAGGCCAAAAATTGACGAACAAATTGACAAGCTCGTCAAGCAAGGAGTCCTACAACCAATAAACCATGCCCAGTGGGAGACCCCAATAGTCACCCCAGTCAAGCCTGATGGGTCGGTGAGAATCTGCGGGGACTATAAGGCCACCCTAAACTGCGCCTTGCAACAAAGCGTCTACCCCATCCCAGTAGTGCAGCATCTTCTACACTCACTGGGGGGAGGCAAGGTTTTTGCAAAACTCGACCTGGCCCAAGCATGCCAGCAGCTGCCGGTCGACGAAGAAACCGCAGAAGTGCAAACCATAGTCATCCACCGGGGAGCCTTCCGATGTAACTGACTCCAGTTCGGAGTCAGCGTGGTGCCAGGAATTTTCCAGAGCCTCATGGAGAGACTCTTACAAGGCATCAAGGGGGTGGTGCCCTACTTCGACGATGTACTGATATCGGCAGCCAACCAGCCAGAACTAGAGGGTCGCCTAAGGAAGGTGCTAACCAAATTCAAAGAAACCGGGCTAAAAGTGAAGAGGGAAAAGTGCCAACTTTACACAGAGCGGGTCGAATTCTTGGGGTACCTCCTAGACTGGCATGGCATCCACCCAACCGACACCAAAATTAAAGCTATCAAAGAGGCCCCCACACCCAGGTCTAAAATGGAACTGCAGGTGTTTCTGGGACTACTTAATTTTTACAATGTTTTCCTGCCCCAAAAAGAGACCGCGGCGGAGCCTTTGCATAGGCTCCTGGACAAGGTGGCTACCTGGACTTGGAGAAAATGCGAGGAAGCCGCCTTCAGGAAAACCAAGGACCTGCTCACTTTGGATGCCCTCCTCATCCAATACAACGAGACCCTACCACTAGCCATCACATGCGACACCTCATCCTTTGGCGTCGGCGCTGTCCTCAGCCACACTCTTCTCTACGGAAAAGAAGCACCCATCGCGTTCTTTTCAAGGACCCTTACCAAACTGGAGAGGAACTACAGTCAGCTGGACAAAGAGGCCCTGGCTATCGTCGCCGCAGTGAAGAGGTTTCACGAGTACCTCTACAGCCAGACGTTCACCATCATCACCAACCACAAGCCGCTGCTGGGAATCCTCACAGGGAACAGGGCCACCCTGAACATTCTATCTCCTAGAATGACAAGGTGGTCCGAATTCCTTGCCGCCTACAGCTACCGGCTCACACACCGACCCGGTAAGACTATCACCCATGCAGACGCGTTAAGCCGCTCACCGCTACCTGAACTAGATATCGACCCAGCACCCACGACGACCACCATCAGCATAGAGACTCTGCCCGATCTACCCATAACCACGTCAGACATTGCCCGATAAACTAATAAAGACAAACGTCTGGCACGGGTGTTACATTGGGTAGAGAAAGGGTGGCCGGAAAAGGACAATGACGAGACATTCAGAACATTCCAGAACTGGCAAACGGAACTCTCGCTACTGAAAGGGTGTGTACTATGGGGGGATAGGGTGGTCATTCCGGAAAAACTGCAAGGGAAGGTACTGGAGTTGTTACACGAGGGGCACCCGGGCATCGTTAGAACAAAAGCCCTGGCCAGAAGTTACCCTTGGTGGCCAGGGATGGACAAACAAATCGAGGCTTGGGTAGCAAGGTGTCAACGTTGCCAGGAAACTAGACCAAGCCCACCCACGGCACCGATCCTAGAGTGGGAAACCCCCAGGGGACCTTGGTCTAGGATCCACATAGACTTCGCCGGGCCCACAAAGGGACACACATTCTTAATAACCGTAGACGCTTACTCCAACTGGCTGGAGGTAAGCAACATGAAAACCACTACCACAGAGGCCGTGACCAAAGAACTTTGCAAACTCTTCACGACACATGGCCTCCCAGATGTCCTTGTGTCAGACAACGGACCCCATTCACCTCGCTGGAATTCGAAAAATTCCTAGCGGAATGGGGCATACGACATGCACTGACAGCCCCGGTGCATCTGGCGGTGAACGGAAGGGCAGAAAGGATGGTTCAATTCACGAAAAAAACCATCCAGAAAATAGACCACGGGGAGATCCAAGACAAAATAAATAAAATGCTTTTTATACAGCACATAACCCCGAACACTACAACAAATAAAAGCCTGGCAGAGCTATTAATGGGGAGGAAAATAAGATCCCCACTCGATAGACTGCACTCCACATACAACCCAGAGAAACCCCCAAACTCCTCCAGCAAGTACCGATCATTTGCACCAGGCGACGCCGTCTACGCGAAGAACCTAACCAGAGACCCGCTATGGATACCAGCAACCATAACCCAACTGACAGGTCCACGCTTGTACCAGCTACAAACAACCGACGGACGAACGTGGAAATGCCACATCAATCAATTAAGATCGAGGACAGCCACAAAAGACACAAACGACATGCAACCAGACACAATCAATCCCCTTAATACAAACCAAGAGGGGAGGGAATACCCCGGAAACCAAACCCCAGAAGAAAGAAACCAGCCATACTCACCAGCAAGCAGCCAGCTCGAAACCTCACCAGGAAGAAACAGCCAGGCCAGCTCGACCAGCCCGGAAAGACCAAGCGGGAGCGGCGAAAACTGCAGCTCGACCAGCCCGGATAGACCGGGAGGGAGCTGCGAAGAGCAGCCCGGCAAGACATACCAGGCGGTTCCAATGACGAGGCCGAGAGACACGGAGAACCCAACCAAACTGGCCGGGAACCAACCTACGACTGACCTGTGCAGGTCCAGTAGGCAAGTACAGAGCTCCGCCTACCTACAGGACTACGTTACGTAGGACCAAACCAAGAGGGGAGGGGTGTTCTGTACCTTCATTAACATTCTTGAAAGCCCCATGTTTTGATTGGCCAAAACACGGGGCGATCTGATTGGTTAGGCGAGCCACGCTGATTGGCCCGCTAAGAATCTCCCGCGATTGGTGGGTTCGAATCGCGGGAGATTCAAAGCGGTGCCATTGGCTGCGGCCTGAGAATAAAAAGCCGCTGTTTTTTCCCTTGGCGCCAGTTTGGTTCCGGGGACCAATAAAGAGCTGAAACCTAGTCACCGCCTCCTGGTCTCTTTCCCGACGGACACGACACATAGATTCAAAACATTTAGAAGACTGAGGTATGTTGCCCCATATGGAACATTTTGGCCCCAAACTGTTCTCCCCTCCCCTTGAGATAAGAATAAGTGGGGTAACATTTCATGCTAACTACAGCCTTCTACTCAACTACAGAAGAGTGGCTGAAACGTAGTTCAAAAGTAATTCTCTTGGTTTATTTTTCTTGGTTGGATTGCAGTTAGACGTCAGCATTGAATATTGTGCATAATAGTGCTGTGGTAGCTTAGAGGTGGAGCTCTTGCCTCACAATCAGGAGGCTGTGAGTTCGATCCTAGGTAAGTTCGATCTCTCTCTGGGCACATTGAGAATTTATCTTCTGAACAAAACTCTGCATTGACAACAGGAAGGGCATCTGGCCACTAAAACACTCTGCTAACTCCATTCAGTTGCCCAGGCTCCACCCTCCAAGGGATTATGGGATCGTTAAATGAAGATGATTGAATATTGTGCTACCAGTTTAGGAAATTTAAGCACATTTGTCTATGCTATCTTTATGTTTTTACTCTTAATTTATTACTGCCTATCTGAAAGACAACAAACCAGCAAAGTGCTCTTGTTTTTTTGCTAGACCACATGGAAAACTGACATTGCTGTGTAAAACTCTTGCATGTATAACTAATATTACACCGACTATTTCTGGAATTGTGAGGCTTTACAAAATCTGCATGTAGCCTTAATAATAAGGGAAATTTCCAGAGACCCCAACGCTCACGCACACAAACACTCAGAAAACCCAGGCAAAACCATTTTTTTTAACACCTGAGCTAAATTGAGTTTTGGCATTGTGAAATGTATCACGATGACAGAAATATACAAGGGTATTTTTCAAAAATAGGAAACATTACAAACTGGGAACATTTTGAATGCCCTATGTGCATATCTAAAAACAACAGGCAAATAACTTTTTTTAAAAGAACATCCTTCTACATCTTCATAAATTATCTTGGTTTTTAGCTTTTCTGTTTAGCTTGCCTAATTTTAATTGTCTTGTATTGCCTTTTATTATATAGTAAGGCACCCAGAGTCACTATATCAATGAGAGGGGTGCCATAAAAATTTAATAAATAAATAGATGAAACAGTATATATGCACCTTCAAATTCATATCCATTGCTTTATGACATTAGACTGTGTTGTGAATGAATAAATGTGTTAATAAAGCTATCAAGAGCTTGAAGTCAAGTGCAGGGTTCTGGCCCTGCACTTCTGATTGGCCGTTAATGGCGACATCAGATTGGTCCGTTCAGGTGAATCTGATTGGCCATTAACGAGCCTCTCCCATTGGTTAACGGAGCTAGCGCTCCCAGGTTTTCATTGGTTGAATATTTAATAAGTTGCCTATATAAGGAGGGCCGTTGCAGCCATTGAGCTGTGCTGTCACACCATGTTAATAAAGAGTTTTGAAGTTCACTATTTCACCGGTTCGTCTCCATTCTTCGCGCCCATGCTCAGTACTTAACACTGGCGACGAGGGTGGGATGTGGAGACATCGGAGCTGACTGAACAAGAAGAATGATAACCGAGCACGTTCCGGTTTTTGCGTGGCTTCGGGGCAGCAGGAATTCGCAACTGCTCGCGATTCCTGCTGTGCTAGCCACCGAGGTACCCCCGATCCAAATGGGTCAGGGGGATATGGCTGCCCTGTAGGGACAGCCGAAGAGAGAGGGGAGCTGGACAAGGGGTTGGGGGTGTCACAGACCCCCTCCTCGTCCTGAAAAACCCCTTTTTCCCAAGGCGGTGGAGCGACGGTCAACAATGGCTGCCACGAAGAACTCTGCAACCGGGTAAGATCGTGCTGGAGGAAGCAAGAAAAGTGAAAGTGCTGGCTGAGCCAGGTCAATCAACATCCTTTAAATTTGCTGGAACTGAGCTGTCTGAATTGCTGGAGGATACATTGTATCCCTAAGAAGATCGAAAGCGGCGGAGAAGCTGTTAAAGGGAACTTTTTTTTTTTCTTCACTCTCCCATCCCATGAAAAAAGCAGAAAAAGATTTGAAATTTGTTTGGGCACTGAAGGTGAAATATTCTGAAAGTTGCTTGGACATTGGACTTAAAAAATTAAGAAATTGGAAAACCCTTATTAGAGGTATGGATTTCTGATCATTTAAAAATTGATGTTGCAAGTGGGAAGGGAGCGGAAAAATATTGGAGCAGAAGTGGAAAAAGGAGGAGATTGCCAAGAATACTAAAAAAAGATATATGGTAATTGGACCTCTTTGATTAAACAGTAACCCCAGAAAGAGAAAGAGAAGAAGGAAGAAAAGTATTAACTTTTGGAACTTTCTTTTTGAATTACTTTTGACTAAAAATACTTGGGTGGTTGTTTTGGGGAAAGTTTCTCTTTTCAGGACGGCATCGCTTGTGGATGAACTAAAGATTGAATATCAAAAATATAAAAAGGAAGAACAAGATGGAAAAGATACTTTGGGCACTTCATTTAAATTTTTAGAAATGGCGTTATGTACTTATGAAAAGTTGATTACACAGCAGAATGACTGGGACAAGGAAGAAGAGGAACAAGAAGCCATCTTTGATGAACAATGGGTTTTTTTCCGGGGAGGAGGAGAAAGAGGATAAGAAAAAGGGGATTTTAAGGTTTGAAAAAACAACCAAAAAAAAGAAAAATGAGAGGAAAGGTGGATGCGAGGTTAGAAAGCAGAGGAAAGGGAGTAAGAAAAGGGAAGAGGAGAGACAAAGGCGTAAAAAGGGCAAGGAGAAGAATAAGCAAGAGAGAAAGGGGGGGAGGAGAAGCCTCAATGGTGGGAAGCAAGATCTAAAGAAAAAAAGCTTATTTAGAGACAATGGGTGAATCTAATTAAGGATAAAAGGGGGATTCTGGAAGGTATATAAGATTGTGTTTTTATATGTGTATTTAGAGTATAAAATTTATTGTGTAAATTTAGAATTTATTAAACAGAATCCCAAGATAAATTAAGTGTTATATGAAGTACTTTTAAGTTAGGGTAAAGGCGTCGCTCCAAATAGTGTATAGGAGAAGTATAGTAAAAGAAAAAAGATGAATGGATAGTTGGAAATAGAACAGACAAAGAATGTTATTGAAAATGGTTATAAGCTGTTATGCTTTGATTGTTTGTGTACTGTTTTTGTAAAATTAATAAAATTGGTTTATAAAAAAAAGAAAAGAAAATGATAACAAGATATGGAAGGATATATAAAATGAATATGATGTTTGAATTTGTGTCTGTGTGAAGAGTTTTAACCTGGGATCAGGCAGCCTTCAGAAAAGATGTTTTAGTTTATGTTTTGTGTATTGTGTTTGTAAAATTAATAAAATTTGTTTTTTAAAAAAAAAAGATAACCGAGCATGTGGCTGAACGCACAATGGCGGAACCATGTCCGGCGGCGTCATAACACCCGCTCCATTCGATCCAACGCAAGAAGACTGGGACTTTTACATGGATCGTTTCCAAATGTTCTTAGAAACCAACAATTTGAAGGATGCCACTACTGGAAAGAAACGGGCGGTATTCCTAACGCATTGCGGGCCGGCCGTATTCAAGATGGCCAAGGCACTAGCAAAACTGGCAGAAGTGAAGTCTATGGACTGGGACGTCCTCGAACCCCTACTGAGAGCCCACTACGTGCCAATCGTTCCAACGCTCGTCAGATGGCATGAATTTTATCAAAGAAGTCAACAGAAGGGCGAAAGTGTTGCAGATTTCATAGTGGATCTCCGGAATCTGGGAGGCCTATGTGGATTTGCCGATCTCGAAGAAGTTTAAGAGACAGAATACTTCTGGGATTGGGTGCACCACACATCCAAAGCAAGTTGATGGCGAAAGGCGACATCGGCCTTGCCAATGCTATCACTGAGGCTACTGCAGGAGAAGCAACCAGGAAGTCGGCTGCCCGAATGCACCGCAACCGCGCCCTGGTTCACCAACCAACCTGCGAAATTTCACCTAAGTCAGAAGGGCAGCTTATAATGGCCCACCACGAGGACCTCTCTTCATCGTTAGACAGCGACGAAGAAGAGGTCGATCGACTGAGGTCTGAATCGTTACACCCATTAAGCCGGATGGTTCGATAAGAATTTGTGGGGACTACCGAGCCACCCTGAACCACGCCCTTCAACAAAATGCATATCCGGTACCGGTGGTGCAGCACCTCCTCCATTCCCTGGGGGGGGAAAAGTCTTCGCTAAACTAGACTTAGCCCAGGCATACCAACAACTGCCGGTAGACAAAAAAACGGCAGAGGCACAGACAATCGTTATGCACCGAGGTGTCTTTAAATGTATCCGACTCCAATTCGGAGTGAGCGTAGCCCCGGGAATCTTTCAAAGTTTGTTGGAAAGACTGTTACAAGGAATAAAAGGCGTTGTTCCATACTTTGATGATGTGTTAATCGCTGCACCTACCCCGAAAATTTTTCGAGAACACCTGAGGTTGGTTCTCCAGAGATTCAAAGACGCAGGGCTTAAGGTTAAGAAAAGCAAGTGTAAACTATGCACTGATCATGTTGATTTTTTAGGATATTTGATTGACAGTAATGGCATTCACCCTACCGATAGCAAATTGAGGGCAATCAAGAACACCCCAAAACCCTGAAATAAAGCCAACCTCCAGGCGTTTCTAGGCCTTATCAATTTTTATAATGTTTTCTTGCCGCACAAAGCAACCATAGCCGAACCCCTACATTGTTTATTGGACAAGAAAGCAATCTGGGTATGGGGACATAGAGAAGAGCAGGCGTTTGGAAATGTAAAAAAATTATTGACCTCTGACGCTGTACTAATGCAGTACAATAGACTTTGCCGTTAACGATCACGTGTGATGCATCGCCTTTCGGAGTAGGCGCCATTTTGAGCCACGTTTTGCCAAATGGTAGCGAAGCCCCTGTTGCCTATTTCTCGAAGACGCTTTCAA
Source organism: Hydrophis major (assembly GCA_033807585.1). Taxonomy (NCBI): domain Eukaryota; kingdom Metazoa; phylum Chordata; class Lepidosauria; order Squamata; family Elapidae; genus Hydrophis; species Hydrophis major. The sequence continues at coordinate 83,504,458 of CM066331.1, read as the reverse complement.
AAGCAGAACGCAATTACAGTCAGATTGATAAAGAAGTCCTTGCCATTGTGTCTGCTGTCAAGAGATTTCATGAGTATGTGTACAGCCAAGCCTTTACTATAGTGACTGACCACAAACTTTTGCTGGGAATAATAGCGGGAGATAAGCCAACCCCCTATATATTATCTCCCAGAATGACTCGCTGGTCAGAATTCTTGACTGCCTATAATTATCGGCTGCAACACCGCCCGGGGAAGGCCATTCCCCATGCCGACGTGTTGAGCCGAGCACTGCTTCCAGAGACCATTGTTGACCCTGCGCCTACAGTGACAACATTGCAGATCGAGACACTTCGAACACCACCATTAACAACCCGAGATATCGTGATGGAAATGAAACGCGACCCCATTTTAGCATGAGTTCTCAGTTGGGTCGAGCGCGGATGGCCTTTGGACCAGATACCTGATGACTACGCCTCATTCAAGAGTCGACAAACGGAATTGTTTTCACAGAAGGGCTGCATTATCTGGGGAGATAGAGTCGTTGTCCCAGAGCGGCTACAACGAGCGGTACTAAGAACCTTGCACGATGGCCACCCCGGCATCATGCGCATGAAAGCCTTCGCACGTAGCTACGCATGGTGGCCGGGCATCGACAAGCAAATCGAGACGTGGGTCAAAGCTTGTCACAAATGCCGGGAAGTAAGTAACGCCCCACCGAAAGCGACCCCAACCGAATGGGAAACACCGTGGGGACCCTGGTCCCGTATTCATCTGGACTTTGCGGGACCTACCAAAGGCCACACATTCTTGTTAATAGTAGATGCCTACTCGAACTAGCTCGAAATCTATGAAATGAGGAATACAACAACCAAAGCAGTCATCAAGAAACTAGACAGTCTATTTACAACACATGGATTACCAGACGTTCTGGTATCTGATAACAGACCCCAATTTACCGCGTTGTCCTTTGAGCAGTACCTGTCAGACCGCGGTATTCGCCATGCGCTGACTTTGCTGGTGCATCCTGCGGCCAACGGAAGGGCCAAGCGCATGGTACAATTCATCAAGAAAACACTACACAAAATGGACTATGACAATATCGAAGAAAAAATAAACCGGATACTCCTTTTGCAGCATATCACTCCGCACAGCATCACCAACAAAACTCCCGCCGAATTGCTAATGGGGCGGAAGCTCCGTTCCCACCTCGACCGACTACACCCATCGTATGAACCTGAGAAAGCACACGGATCCAGTGGGCGATGCCGTACCTTCCAGGTAGGTGACTTGGTTTTCGCTTAAAACTTGTGGGTCGAGGCTACTGTGGGCCGAGTAACCGGCCCCAGATCATACCTCATGGAGTGCTGTGATAACAGATTATGGAAGCGCCACATTGATCAGCTACGATCAAGGCTACAGTCAGGAATCTCCGAGTCCCCTGATATCCAAATTGAGGGGGGAGGAGATACGGAGGAAGATGAACTTGGAATAGCAGAAAGTCTTAATGATAGAAACGACGGCGAAACGGAAACACGTGATGAAGAATCAGGGATGCGAATGAGCTCGCCTCATGGTGATACCGAAGATATTGGTGACAACGAGAATTCAAACTCAGAGTTAGAGACACCCCTTTCACCAGATAACATCCTACCTCAACAAGAGTGCAGCCAAATACCAGGTGCAATACGAAAATCAAATAGATTAACAAAACAACTGGCCTACCTCAAGGACTACGTAACCGCACCCCATAAACAGAACCCGGGGGAAAGGGGTGTTGTGAATGAATAAATGTGTTAATAAAGTTATCAAGAGCTTAAAGTCAAGTGCAGGGTTCTGGCCCTGCACTTCTGATTGGCCGTTAATGGCGACATCAGATTGGTCCGTTCAGGTGAATCTGATTGGCCATTAACGAGCCTCTCCCATTGGTTAACGGAGCTAGCGCTCCCAGGTTTTCATTGGTTGAATATTTAATAAGTTGCCTATATAAGGAGGGCCGTTGCAGCCATTGAGCTGTGCTGTCACACCATGTTAATAAAGAGTTTTGAAGTTCACTATTTCACCGGCTCGTCTCCATTCTTCGCGCCCACGCTCAGTACTTAACAGACTGCAACATTCTACAGAGAAGACTGTAGGAAAGGAATAGTCCAAACTGGAAACAAGACTGATCAAATCTGGCTATCCAAATAATGGAAAGTTTATGAAGTTATCATATATTTGCAACCTTTCAAACATATGGGTGTGAAATTTAAAGCACCAGCACTCATTCCAATTATTCCAGACACAATTCAGCTGTTCCTACTAAGCCTTGCAAATGCATCTAAATTCTAATACTTTGTGTGCTGCAAAGAACTGGCATCATTCTTAGAGATAATTGAATGGCTTCTGCCTGTAATTTAGAACACATCTCCAAAAGATGACATAATTATGGGGCACTTGCTGTGTCAAAGATAGACAGGTCTTACTTTGTAAATTAGATGTTTTCAAAGAAATGTTATTTTCCAGTACTTTTTACTTACTCATGGTTATGTTCTGAGGCCTATAGAACTTTAGATGTTTTCTGAATAGAACATTTCTTGATCACCAAGCTCTCAATTGTACCAGTAATGGTGGCTTAACTATACAGTAAATCTGAGTTGACAAACAAATGGGGGAAGGAATTTTCAAATCTAATGTCTATTAAACAGCATATGAGACGGTTTTCTTTAGTCCCCAAATGTTCCTGTACACAAAAAAGCCTACTTTATTGGTAACAATTTTGAGAAGAAGCCACAAACATTGCTTGAATGAACAAAGAACTTTTATTTTGCACTGATTAAGAAAAGCAGCGCGAGCTGCAGCTTCTTTGAAGTGAAAGGAAAGTGCAATAAAAAGTCTATAAGCAATGTCAATGTGGAGCAATAGATTTTGAATAGTGTTTTGAAGTTACTCTTGGCTTGATGAAATAGAATTTCTATAAATTCATCAATGAGAATAAGAGTAGTGAAGTGAGGTGTCTATCCATATAAGCCTTGACTGAGAAGCATAGAGTTGCCCTAAATTGCTTCCCATTGCTAAATATATTCCAGATAATTCTTTAATGGAAGTTCCCTCCTGATCTCTAATCTTAATTCCTTCCATTGCTTATCTTAGTCTTAATTAGAATCTTCAGCAGGCCACCACTTTGGCCAGATACAATGCACAGATATTGTAGAATATAATACACAGACATTTAATATACACAGATAAAATACACCGATATTTCCCCATGGTTCAAAGGGAAAAGACAATGAATTGATATGGGGTCATCAGACAAAGTAGAATGAATGAACAAACTATAATGGCAGTATTAGATTGAATTTAATTTCTTTCAACCACCTTCATGAAACAGGATTGTAGTCCAACTCTGTTATTCTATGTCTATGTTCTGAGCCAGAGATAGTGCTGTTTGGAATTACTAGACTGTGAGGTCCTTGGTGCTCTCTGAGCTTGATTATTTTTTTGCAGATGTTTCATTACTCAAGTGGGTAGCATCATCAACCCTAGAAGGGAATGGGGTTTATTCTCTGTTTATATACTAGTGGCTTGTCCTGTCAGGGTTGGTGGGAGTGGTCTTGGAGGTTCCTTGATTAGTTGTTTACTCTTTGATTGTTTGCCTGAGTTAGTAGTTCCTTGACTGGGAATTGGAAGTCCCACCAACATTGACATGGCAAGCTCCTTGTATATAACCAGAGTGTAAATTCCACTCCCTTCTAGCATTGATGATGTTACCTAATTAGGTAATGAATTGTTGGGGGGGGGGACCCCAATTTCAGAGAACATAAAGAACCCCACAGTTCAACCGTGACCTATAGATATTCTCTTCTATTAATTACTAGGATGCATAATCCTCACACAAAATCTAGACATATTTGGAGATGGTCAGACTAGAAAAGATTAGTCCTATTTTGTCCTATTGAAACTACCATCTTCAGAGATTTAATTTTTAAAATAAGATTTTGCTGATATTTTATGCAGATAGTTAATAATTACACTTCTGTTATGGAAGCAAACTTATCTAAGTGTAATCAGATGTCATAAACATAATGACTGGAAAAATATTTGCATTCATATCCAAAGTAGAAATGTATATAAGTGTGGTATTACAATATACGATTTATTTATTTTTCTTTACTTTAGAAAGAAAACAATAATATGCTGATATAGAGTTTATGCTAAATCATAGCTGATAAAAGTAGTTTAGTTTTACAAAAAGGCATTGATTTGTAGGCAATGAACTATGGATTCTCATATCATCAGACTATGATGCAGTCACATATGTTTTTTGGGTTTTTTTGCTAGACACTGGTCCTGGTTAGTACTTGAAGACTATACTGGGAATTTTAAGAAATCTTTTGAAAAAAAGCAATGGCCCAATATTTCCACATTACTGCTAAGGAAAAAAACATGAATATAGAGAGTTATAGAAAGTCTTAAGAATGAACTTGAGTTGAAAGAAGCATTTGCTTTTTAAACATTCATAAACAACCATAATATCCCAGTGAGCCAACATGTTGTGGGCAATTTTAAAAATATAATGCAGGAGGTTTGAAGTTTATATATATTTGGGTTCTTTTAAAAAGTTGTGCAGCGGCTGAACTAAACTGATATTTCTGTGATGAGAACTACTCTAGATAAACATTCTCTTCTGGAAATGGAAGGTTCTAGAGAACTCCAGTTTGCTCTGGCTCTTAGCCATTTGGGGGCCAAAACATTGACTGGAATGCTACAAACTACTTGTTAGCGAAGGTTTATTTCCAGACCACCACAAGACTGAAATTGTCCAGAAGAAGATGGAATGTTCCAGAGTTTTCATAATGTTCTAAATCCAGAGTAGAACATTTTGCATATGTGCTTTGAATATTAATCTGAAAAGATGATTCTGAATATATTATTTTAAAAAACCTACAATTTAAATTTAATACAGAAATAGATACACCCCAAGGATTTTTTCCTTATACAACATTCAAAGTATCTCTGTATGAGAGAGTTTGTATGAAAGAAAAACTTACGGCTGATCCATTACACTGAATCTGTGTCTCTCGTGTTCTGATAAATGCTGAAAGAGAGAGAAAAAAAAGAACAAAAACAGTGCTTATGAAGAAAAAAAAGCTAAATCTAATGAAGAGTTAACTGAAATCAACATTTACTTCAGCCGGAGTGTAGTTTGCTTACTATACAGCATTAAGCATATTCTTTTAACATCACTTTAAGTTTATGATATATTACAAGACAGTTAAATCCAGGTTACTAATTAACTTTTTATTACTAAAATACTCAGTAATTATCATGGAAGACAAGTGGCACAAAGTGTACAGTGCAAAAACTTCCCAGGAATACTACTTGAGAAATACAGTGGTTAATGAATAGTTACACAAATAATCAGTAAAGGAGTTACATATAGTGTTTATGCAGGTGGCACTACTCCAACTGTGATTTTTTTTCATATGTGCAGCAACATCATTTGAACTAAAGGGATGGGTTTTTAATCCTAACACTGTGTCAGCCATCTTGCAGTTTTTGACCTTCTCTGTATGTTAGCTGCCTTGAGTGGCTGTGAGCAGGGTACAATATAATCTTCACATCAATGGTAAATGTTAAACAATTGTTTAAGGGCTTAAGTATCAGATTTTTAAAAAAATCTTAAAACTTTTTTTGGGCTTTTATTATTAATTAAATATAATAAAAAGGAAGAATGTCTTAATGGCTTTAGTATCAAGTGTTATTTGTCATGTGTGAATCAACTATAACTCACCAAAGACCTCAGAAAGGAATTACATTGGCTGTTTGGTAGCTTGATCATTTTCACTGCATTGCAAAATGAAATAAACATTTCTGTCGTGTTGCTAACAAAATATAAGAGAATAATGCAGCGCCTCAGCATAATTGCAGATTATTTTCCTATCCCAGCATATCTGCTTTTTGTTATGATTCTGCTGTAAATTGGGAAAATATGGCATTTCAGACACCAGAAAACCATCTATATTTAATACTAATCCTCTAATTATACAGTATCATAAAACAGAAACCCGGTTTTACACACTATATGCCATAATTAGGAGATGCATTACTCAGATGGAAACCAGCAAGTTCTAGTGGAACTTTACAATATAAAAGCAAAACCTAATCATTCTGTTATTGATGTCATGGTTTTCACCTTTGGTCTATATTACAGTGAATATCAATATGTAGCAGATATTCATATTTTGTTGTATTTTAAATATGTTCATACAGAAAAGAGAGAATAAAGCATCAAGCTTTTAATGGCAAAAGTCACATGTGATGAAGAACAGAAATAAATCTGTCAGGCTCAAGTAAGGAGCAGGAGTTGAATTCAAAGCACTAAAAGTTTATTATATGCTACCTATACACAAGCATCTGATTTTGTTATGTTCTGTGCATGGGCGCAAAGGAGGAGACAAGCTGGTGAACAGTGAACTTCAAACTCTTTATTTACATGTGAAAACAGCTCAGCTCAATGGCCGCAATGGGCCCCTTTATATAGGCAATTCTTAACTATTTAACCAATGAAACACGGGGAGCGCTAGCTCCATTAACCAATGGGAGAGGCTCGTTAATAGCTAATCAGATTCTCCTGAACGGACCAATCCGATGTCGCTATTATTGGCCAATCAGAAGTGCAGGGCCAGAACCCTGCACTTTGCTTCAAGCTCTTTAGAATCTTTATTCAAGTACTTTATTGATTCACAACACCCCTTCCCCCCGGGTTCCGTTTAAGAGGTGCGGTCACGTAGTCTTTGAGGTAGGCAGGTTGTTTTGATTGTCTATTTGATTTGCATTGTTCTCCCGGTATTTGGCTACAGTCTTGTTGGGGTAGGACGTTATCTGGTGAAGAGGGTGCCTCCCATTCTGTGTTCACATTTTCGTTGCCGCTAATGCTCTCGGCATCTCCTTGAGGCGAGATCACCCCCATTCCTGATCCTTCACATTTTGCCTCTAAGCGGTCATTACTTCCGTTTAAACTTTCTGCCGCTTCAAATTCAGCTTCCTCAGTATCTCCTCCCCCCTCAGTTTGGAAGTCAGGGGGCTCGGAGATCCCCGACTGCAGCCTTGAACGCAGCTGATCAATATGGCGCTTCCATATTCTATCATCGTGACATTTCACGCGGAACGATCTAGGGCCGGTTACTTGGACTACAGTTGCCTCGACCCACAATGGATCGTCCGAAAAATTCCTGGCGAAAACCAAGTCGCCTACCTGGAAGTTACGGCATTTCCCGCTGGAACCATGTGGTTTTTCAGGTTCATATGATGGATGCAGACAGTTGAGGTGGGAGCGGAGCTTCCGCCCCATTAATAACTCGGAGGGAGTTTTATTGGTGACACTGTGTGGAGTGATATGCTGCAAAAGGAGTATCTGGTTAATTTTGTCTTCTATATCGCCATAGTCCATTTTATGCAAGGTTTTCTTGACGAATTGTACCATGCGCTCGGCCCTTCCGTTGGCCGCAGGATGCGCCGATGAAGTCAGCACATGTCGAATACCGCGGTCCGCCAGGTACTGTTCGAAGGACAGCGCAGTAAATTGGGGCCCGTTGTCGGATACTAAAACGTCTGGTAATCTGTGTGTCGCAAAGAGTCTGTCTAGTTTCCTGATGACTGATTCGGTTGTTGTATTCCTCATCTCATGGATTTCAAGCCAGTTCGAGTAGGCATCCACTGTTAATAAAAATGTGTGTCCCGGGTTCCGGTTTCACGTGGCTTCGGGGCAGCAGGAATTCGCGACAGCTCGCGATTCCTGCTGTGCTAGCCATCGAGGTACCCCCGATCCAGATGGGTCAGGGGGATATGGCTGCCCTGTAGGGACAGCTGAAGAGAGAGGGGAGTCGGATAGGGAGGTGGGGGTGTCGCAGACCCCCCCCTTCTCCGGAAAAACCCCTTTTTCCCAAGGCGGTGGAGCAGCGGTCAGCAATGGCCGCCACGAAGAAGCCAGCAACTGGGTAAGATTGTGCTGGAGGACGTGTGAAGAGTGAAAGTTCTGTCTGAGCCGGGTCAAGTAACATCTTTTAAATTGCCTGGAATTGAGCTGTTTGAATTGCTGGAGGATACATTGTATCCCTAAGAAGAGCGAAAAGCGGCGGAGAAGCTGTTAAAGGGAACTTTTTTTTTTTTCTTTACTCTCCCACCCCATGGAAACAGCAGAAATATTTGGATATATTGGACATTGAAAGTGGATTGCTTTGAAAGTTGAAGCTAAGAGACAAAAGGATTTTTGGACATTGAAAAATTTAAGAAATTGGAAAACCCTTGTTGGAGGTATGGATTTCTGATTATTTAAAATTGACATTGCAAGTGGGAAGGGAGAAAAAAAATTGGAGCAGAAGCTGAAAAAGGAGGAGATTGCCTAGAATCCCAAAGGAAGATATATGGTAATTGGACCTCTTTGATTAAAATTTAACCCCAGAAAGAGAAAGAGAAGAAGGAAGAAAAGTATTAACTTTTGGAACTTTTTTTTTTTTAATTGCTTTTGATTGTCTTTGATTAAAAATACTTGTGGTTGTTTTGGAAAAAGTTTCCCTTTTCATAATGGCATCGTTTGTGGATGAACTAGAGATTGAATATCAAAAATATAAAAAAGAAGATACTTTGGGCGCTTTGTTTCAATTCTTAGAAATGGCGTTATGTACTTGTGAAAGGTTGATTACGCAGCAGAAGGACTGGGACAAGGAAGAAGAGGAAGAAGAAGCCATCTTTGATGAACAATGGGTCCCTTCTGGAGAGGAGGAGAAAAAGGATAAGAAAAAGGGGATTTTAAGAATTATAAAAACAACCAAAAGAGAGAAAAATGAGCGAAAAGGTGGAGGCAAGGTTAGAAAGCAAAGGAAAAGGAGCAAGAAAAGCGAAGAGAAAAAGCAAAGGGGTAAAAAGGGCAAGGAGAAGAATAAGCAAGAGAGAAAGGGGGGGAGGAGAAGCCTTAATGGGGGGAAGCAAGACCTAAAGAAAAAAAGTTTATTTAGAGACAATGGGTGAATTTAATTTAGATTAAAAGAGGGATTCTGGAGGGTACATAGGTTTGTGATATGTGTATTTAGAATATAAAATTTATTATGTAATCTTAGAATCTTTTAAACAGAATCCCAAGAAAAATTGCTATACGTAGTATTTTTAAGTTAGGGTAATGAGTTATAGATGTTACTCCAATTGGTGTACAGGAGAAGTATAGTAAAAGAAAAAAGAAAGATGAATGGATAATTGGAAATAGAACAGACAAAGAATGTTGTTGAAAATGGTAATAAGATATGGAAGGATATATATGCTTTTTTTTGGATTTTGTATATTGATAAAAGGCAATAAAATTTTAATTAATAAGAAATAATTTGGATGGAAAGGAGAAGTAGGGATAAGATATGAAGTTAATACTATATGAAGTATTGATATTATAATTTGGAAATGTTATGCCTTATTGGTCTTTTATTATTATTTTTTCCTAGAAAAGAATTTATAAGCTGTTATGCCTTGATTCTTTGTGCATTGTTTTTATAAAACTGATAAAAATGGTTTTTTATATATATATATAAAAAAGAAAATGATAATAAGTTATGGAAGGATATATGGGATGAATATGATGTTTGAATTTGTGTCTGTGTGAAGAGTTTTAACCCGGGAACAGACAACCTTCAGAAAAGATCTTTTAGTTTTGTTTATGTTTTGTGTTTTGTATGTTTGTGTATTATGTTTTTGGTAAAACTAACAAAATTTGTTTTTTATAAAAAAAAGGAAAAAAGAATCAATAAAACCTTGGAGGAATGTTAGATGAGAATAATTTAAACAAGCCAGAAAGGAATGAATATGAGGACTATAAAATGGATAAATATGGAAGAGAAATGAAATTGAATAGGAGTAAAGAGAAATAATGAGAAATTTGCTGAAAGATATTTGTGTGTCCATATGGAGATGGGATAAATTGGAATTATGTTGTATAAAAATAATGTTTTATTCGACTTGTAAGGATTTATAATGTTAAGAGGTTTTATGTATTTATGTATTTAATGGTTAATGGTGTGTTGTTTTATCTTTAAAATTAATAAAAATTTGCTTCAAAAAAAAAAAAATGTGTGTCCCTTGGTAGGTCCCGCAAAGTCCAGATGAATACGGGACCATGGTCCCCTTGGTGTTTCCCATTCAGTCGGGATTGCTTTCGGAGGGGCGTTGCTTACTTCCTGGCATTTGTGACAAGCTTTTACCCATGTCTCGATCTGCTTGTCAATACCCGGCCACCACGCATAGCTTCGTGCGAGGGCTTTCATGCGCACGATGCCGGGGTGGCCATCGTGCAAGGTCCTTAGTATCGCTGGTCGTAACTGCTCTGGGACGACAACTCTATCACCCTAGATAATGCAGCCCTTCTGGGAAAATAGTTCCATTTGTCGATTCTTGAATGGGGCGTAGTCATCAGGTATCTGGTCCAATGGCCATCCCTGCTCGACCCAACTGAGGACTCGTGCTAAAATGGGGTCGCGTTTCATTTCCATCGCGATATCTCGGGCTGTTAATGGCGGCGTTCTAAGTGTCTCGATCTGCAGTGTTGTAACTGTTGGAGCGGGGTCATCAATGGTCTCCGGAAGTGGTGCATGGCTCAATGCGTCGGCGTGGGGAATGGCCTTCCCTGGGCGATGTTGCAACTTGTAATTATTTGCAGCCAAGAATTCTGACCAGCGAGTCATTCTGGGAGATAATTTATATGGTGTTGGCCTATCTCCCACTATTATTCCCAGCAAAGGTTTGTGGTCAGTCACTATAGTAAAGGCTCAGCCATACACATATTCATGAAATCTCTTAACCGCAGACACAATAGGAAGGGCCTCTTTATCAATTTGACTGTAATTGTGTTCTGCTTTTGATAACGTCTTTGAGAAATAGGAAACAGGGGCTTCACTCCCATTTGGCAAAACGTGGCTCAAAATGGCGCCCATTCCGAATGGTGATGCATCACACCTGATCGTTAAAGGCAAAGTCTCGTTATACTGCATCAAAACAGCATCAGAAGTCAATAAATTTTTCATATGTCGAAACGCTTGTTCTTCTCTGTGTCCCCATACCCAGGTTGCTTTTTTGTCCAATAAACGATGTAGGGGTTCAGCTACGGTTGCTTTGTGAGGCAGGAAAACGTTATAAAAATTGATAAGGCCTAGAAAAGCCTGGAAGTTGGCCTTATTCCGGGGTTTTGGGGCATTCTTGATTGCCTTAAGTTTGTTATCGGTGGGATGAATGCCTTGACTATCAATTAAATATCCCCAAAATTCTACACGATCCGTACATAATTGACACTTGTTTTTTTTAACTTTGAGAGCTGAGTCTTTAAATCTCTGGAGAACCAACCTCAGGCACTCCTTTAGTATTTTCCGAGTCGGGGCAGCGATTAACACATCATCAAAATATGGGACAACGCCTTTTATCCCTTGTAATAGCCTTTCCATCAAACTTTGAAAGATTCCCGGGGCTACGCTCACTCCGAACTGGTGTTGGTTACATTTAAACGCACCTCGGTGCGTAACGATCGTTTGGGCCTCTGCCGTTTTTTTGTCAACAGGCAGTTGTTGGTATGCCTGGGCTAAGTCTAGTTTAGTGAAGACTTTTCTGCCCCCAGGGAATGGAGGAGGTGTTGCACCACTGGTGCCGGGTAAGCATTTTGTTGAAGGGCGTGGTTCAGGGTGGCTCGGTAGTCCCCACAAATTCTTATTGATCCATCCAGCTTAATGGGTGTAACGATTGGAGTTTCCTAGGTAGAGTGATCGGTTGGTTCTAACACACCCTGGGCTATTAATTTATCAAGCTGCTCGTCAATCTTTGGTTTAAGGGCAAATGGAACTCATCGAGGCTTAAGGCGGATGGGAGCTATTTCAGGATTGAGGTTAAATGATATTGGGGTCCCCTTGTACTCGCTTAATTTTTCTGCAAAGACGTCCTGGAATTCGTGGATGAGCTCTTCTTCCCAATCGCTGCTGCAGGTTCGGTGAATGCCGGCTACTTCAATTCCAAGTGGAGCGAACCATTGGAGGCCTAACAAACTAGGCCGATCCCTGTCGATTACAGTCAGGGGTAGGAATGCTGTACGGTTCTTAAATGATACTCGGACTCGGCTGGATCCAATGACCGGGATTTGATTTCCTTGATAGTCCTTGAATATGAGTCTTTGGAATCTGAGGTCTTGCCGCCAGATAGTAGGGATAAGCTGCTTGAGGGTCTTCCAGGAAACCATCGAGAGAGACAATCCTGAATCGACTTCCATCAGACAGGGCTGGTTTTCGATGGCCACTTTCACTCGGATCTTTTTGGCATCAAGAGATGAGGCTTGACCGATCGTGATCATTTGGTAAGCCTCTTCTTGCTTCGTTGGGTGGTTTAGGGTTTTGGTTCTGTAGGAGTGGTTGTTCCATTGGTGGTTCATGGGTTCTTGCTTCACGGGACGACTTCTCGTCGGTTGGTGATAGTTAGCCCCCCTCGAGGGCTGACTGGGTCCTAGCTTGCTTCTACAGACCCATCTGATATGGCTTCTTTTCCCGCACACATGGCAGAGCGCATCGAGGAATTTGCATTCTGACCGGGAGTGGCTTGCTCCACACCCGGTGCATTGGTACTGCGATTTCTAGCGTTGGTCTCGTTCGGACCTCAGTCGATGGACCTCTTCTTCATCGCTTTCTGATGACGATTCGAGGTCCTCGTGTTGGGCTGTTTCAAGCTGACCTTCTGACTGAGGTGAAATTTCGCGGGCGCGTTGGTGAAGCAGGGCGTGGGTGCGGCGCATTTGGGCAGCTGACTTCCTGGTTGCTTCTGCTGCAGTAGCTTCAGCTATGGCATCTTTAAGGCTAATGTCGCCCTTCGCCATTAGTTACTCTGAGTGCCTGGTGCATCTAATCCCAGAACTATTCGGTCTCTTAGGGCTTCTTCTAGGTCAGCAAACTCGCATAGGCCTCCCAGATTCTGGAGATCCGCTATGAAATCAGCAACACTTTCGCCCTTCCACTGACTTCTCTGGTAAAATTCATGCCTTCTAACGAGCGTTGGCACAGTCGGTGTGTAGTAAGCCCTCAGCAGGGGTTCGAGGACGTCCCAGTCCATAGACTTTACTTCTGCTGGTTTTGCTAGTGCCTTGGCCATCTTGAATACGGTTGGCCCGCAATGAGTTAGGAATGCCGCTCGTTTCTTTCCGGTAGTGGCATCCTTCAAATTGTTGGTCTCCAGAAACATCTGGAAGCGATCCATATATGAGTCCCAGTCTTCTTGTGCCGGGTCAAATGGAGCGGGTGGTATGACGCCGCTGGACATGGTTCCGCCATTGGTGCGTTTCAGCCACATGCTCGGTTGTAGTTCTTCGTCGTTCAGTAAGCTCTGACGTCTCCACATCCCATCCTCGTCGCCAGTGTTATGTTCTGTGCATGGGCGCAAAGGAGGAGACGAGCCAGTGAATAGTGAACTTCAAACTCTTTATTTACATGTGAAAACAGCTCAGCTCAATGGCCGCAATGGGCCCCTTTATATAGGCAACTCTTAACTATTTAACCAATGAAACACGGGGAGTGCTAGCTCCATTAACCAATGGGAGAGGCTTGTTAATAGCCAATCAGATTCTCCTGAATGGACCAATCCGATGTTGCTATTATTGGCCAATCAGAAGTGCAGGGCCAGAACCCTGCACTTTGCTTCAAGCTCTTTATAATCTTCATTCAAGTACTTTATTGATTCACAACAGATTTACCAATGGACAAGGCAAATTAGCATTAGATAAGAGTCAACAGAATTCATGGGGCACTTGTGGCTGTGTAAGGATTTCAAACTGATGGTGCATTTGAAGATTTTGTAAATATAATTATATTATTTTATTTTATTACAGGAGAGCCAGTTTGGTTTAATGGTTAAGGCACCAGGCTAGAAATCCCAAAGACTATGAGTTGTAGTCTATGAACTGGAAATTTCCTATTTTGTTTTTAAAATAAGGTCAAATGAAAAAAAAAATCATGACTTATATTTTGGCCACTTTCTAAGGAATGATATGATATGATATCACATCTCATTTGCACAGAAAAAGGAAGTTTCCATGTGTGCTGAAGTTCACTTGGTGATAGGAGAGAAGAGACCTCACATTGTTTCTTGGAACTGGGAGAAAGAAAATTTCCAAGTGAATATAGTAGGAAGAAGATCCACTGGGTACAGAAATAAAACATGCAGATATAATTCATTTTAAAAACCTATATACGGTATATGCTACATAAGTGCACCACACAAATAGGGACCTATGAAAAATCTTGTCAAAGAAAAAAGAAAGGGAGGAGAATGGGGAAGAGGAGAAGCAATAAATCCAAAACACCCATACCCATAGACACACTTGGATATGCACATGCATAAATGTGAACAGTGAAAATAATAAAAAGATGAACAATTGCAAGGATTGCTAGAGGAAGATAATCTGGGTTGAAGAAAGAACTAATAAAATTCTGACATCTAGTGGCCTTAATAAAAATAGCAATTCCTCAAAGCAATTTGATCTGAGGTAAAATAAATCAGGATTCCATTCGAATCCGAGCACAAATATTTTTGAACAGAAAAGTGATGTATGGTGTGTATTTGTGTAAAAAAGAAATAAAACCATTCTTTAGTTGTAATTATACAAAGGTGTGAACATTAATTACTATTAATTAATTCACTGTCTGTGAACTCAGATACATTGATCAACTTGGGGCGTATTTAAACTAATCGAAGGTGATAATGTATGCATCTAATTTGCTTCGGAATTTTCTGTGAGATTCCATTTCTTATATGTGGTTCAGAAACTCAGAGGCAATGAAAGGAACCCTGCTCCCAAAAGGAAGAATGAATATTTTTAAAACTGCAGGAAAAATTATTATTTATTAGTTAGATTTGTATCCTTTATAAGTAACTGAAGGTGGAGTATATGTATAATACTTCTTCTTCCTCCTATTTTGTCCATAACAACAACCTTGTGAGGTGGGTTAGGCTAAGAGGGAGGAACTGGCCCAAAGTCACCCAGCTGGCTTTCATCTCTAAGGCAGGACTAGAATTCACAATTTCCCGGTTTAATATAAATTGTCACAGATTAAATTAAACTAAATTAAACCAGTGTTCAATTTCCTCATCTGCAATATTTTACATGCAACTGATGTATTCGTTATATGGGGCAGTTATCCTAACAAAAATGTTATTTGTTGATTTGAAGTCTGCTAAATAAGGGGTTGATGATGACCTGGTTGGAAAGACAGAGAAGGGGAGGATTGAGCTCAGTGACTGACAGATCTGCCCTCCACTCAGAGAGAACCTTATGACTAAAGGTCTGTGTGAACTTGAGACAGAAGAGCCCTTAAGATGGTTTGACCATTATATTTTAATACAGGTAGTTCTCAATTTAGGATGACAATTGAGCCCCAGATTTCTGTTGTTAAGTGAGTTTTGCCCCATTTTATGACCTTTCTTGCCACAGTTGTTAAGTGAATCATCAGAGTTGCTAAGTGAGTGATAAGTTTGTTAAGTGAATCCGGCTTCCCCACTGACTTTGCTTGTCAGAAGGTGGCATAACCCCAGGACAGTGCAACGGTCATAAATGTGAGTCAGTTGCCAAGCAGCTGCGTTTTGATCCCATGACCATGGAAAGGTTGCAAAAAGGTAACTGTGAAAAACGGTCCTAAGTCACATTTTTCAGTGCCATTGTAACTTTGAATGGTCACTAAATGAACTGTTGTAAGTTGAAGACTACCTGTATTTCCTATTCTCCATCTTTACACATTAAGAACTTTTTCATGGCTGCCTTATAGTGCTTGGTTTAAGGATTTTATTTCTTTTCTATGAATGAGTCAATATGTTATATTCTATCTCTTTGCTTATGCCTAATTATTTTTCTTCTGTTCCATAGTGTCCAATTCCTGGAGAAAGCCTGGACAAGTCCCTGCATTTTTCTTGGTTAAAATTTTCAGAAGTTGTTTGCCCTTATCTGCTTCTTAGCACTGCGAGAGAGTGACTGCCCAAGGTCAACCAGAACAGAGGTCCCCAACCCCTGGGTCACAGCCGACTACCGGGATGTGGCCTATTCAGTACCATGCTGCCGAAGTGGCGGGCGAATCTGTGTGTGCGTGCAGCTCCATTTGCGCGAGGGGCAGACGTATGTGCCTGCCACTTGTGCAGATTGAGTTGTGTTCACGCACCACTCATACCGAACCATCCCCTCTCCCCACTGTCCGCAAAACCAGAAAGGTTGGAGACCACTGACCCCGAGTGTTGTGGTTCGTCAACTGCCAGCAGAACTGGTAGTTGAGTCAGATGCGTCAGAGGAGATGGAGGGGGTGCCTGGGTTACCATTGGGGCCTGCGGAAGGCTCTGAAGAGCAGAAAGCCTCAGAGCCAGATGCAGAGCAGGGCCCATCTACTCATGCTCAGGCGGAGAGGCAGCTGTTTTTGGGGCCTAGTTGAGGGAGGGGGAGGAACAGATGGGGCCTGTCCCAGATGCACATATGAACAGAGAAGTGTGGAGAGGAGAGCAAGTAGGACTGAGGGCTAACCATCCAGAGAAGAAGGAGACATTAACGAGCCTTTCCCTGGCTGGGATATAAGGAGGAGGGGTGTGGGAGGTGAGGTTCATCTCCAGAAGAGTTCCCTCCGGTGGATTCCTTGTCAGGATTTCCTTGCCACTATCCAGATTGGTCAGGACCCAGGACTCTTTGTGTTGGGATTGAAGTGCTAATTGAGGCTCCCTGCAGGGAACTCAGAGTCTTTGCGAATCACCTCAGGATGTGTGACCTGTAGCTTTGTCAGTGACTTGGACAATGAAGGACGTTGTATTCCTTCCTTTCTAAATAAAAAGGGGTTTCTCTTCACAAGTAGGCTGTTGAATGGGACTCGTGAAGGTTGGGTCAGAACACAGAGGGTTTTGGGCTTCAGGTGGGCCTATAACTCATGGGCTCTGAGTTTCTAGCCCGGTGCCTTAACCACCACACCAAAATCATTGTTATTATTCTCATACTATTAATCTTAATAGCAATTACATTTATCATAATCCGTTGCAGTAATCTTAATCCTAGTAGTAATCTTTAATCTCTTCATTAAAAGACATAGTCACTTGTTCTGATTTGTTTCATTTCAAGATGTTATTATCAGATTTGACCCTAATCCTAATCCTAATCCAAACCCCTAACCCGTAACCCTAACCCCTGATCTATAATCTGCATAATCGGCACAGTATGCCATAAGATTAACTCTAATCCTTTTTAGATATTTTAGAATACAGTAAATATATATTTCCTTTTATTTGAATTAATATGAGCTTTATTTGATGGTTTATGGCTGAATAAAGATTGATTTAATTTGACATTGTCACTCACACCAATCTTTTTTTTTGTACCAATGCACTCAACATATCTGCTTGAAATTTACCCTGGATATATCTCCTTGTAGGTTGCAGTGTCACTATAAAAATGATATCAATAGAAGGCAAGCACAAAAACCAAACATTTATGGGTACTTTCAAAAGATACTTTAAAAATCTCTAACAGAAGAACCCTTGTACTAATTTCTATAAAACTTGGTGAGCTTTTCCTATTTATTTCAAATTTCCTGCAAAAAATCCCCCAGAGAGAAAGAGAAATTGTAATCATTTACTCATGCTTTCCCCATGCTAGCTTATTGAACCCTAAATAAAGCTTGAAAATTTAGAGGTGATAATTAGAGGATAAACTATTTCCCTCAGGAGAAAGAAAGCTGACTGCACTGCATTTGCTATTTACCAAGCTGTCAACCTGGCACAATCTGAATGTCTACTCAGTAATTTCTCAGTAGCACTATTAAAAAAAACAGTACTTTTGTCTAATTACAGGTAGCATTCAGAATGGAAATGCCTCTTGGTTGTGCTGAGGCATTATATTTTTGAGTCGTCCACTGGGGAAAAATGTGTTGCATTTGAGGATTAAGAAGCGCCAATGCATCCTGCTGATATGCCAGCAGGAGGGGTCAGGAAGTGGTTAGCTGTTTATCTCATCACTTCTTATAAAAGCAAACTAGCTTTATATACCATATCCACAGTGCAGGAGAGCAATGCAAGATAATGGGCAGCTTACCAAATAGTTGCACTCATACAGTTCTTCTCAAACTTGCATAAATTACCCAAAATTGAATAAGTGTAGTGTTATGTTCTGTGCATGGGTGCAAGAAGTGGAGACGAGAGGATGAACAGTGAACTTCAACTCTTTATTTAACATTGTGGAACAGAGCAAAAACTACGGCAGCAATAGCCCTTTTTATAGGCAAGCTGCTGATCAAATAATCAATAAGAAACAGGAAGCGTTAGTTCCCTTAACCAATGAAAGAGGCCTGCTAATAGCCAATCAGATTCTCCTGAACGGACCAATCAGATGTCGCTATCATCGGCCAATCAGAAGTGCAGGGCCAGAACCTTGCACTTTTCTAAAGGTTTTAATAATCTTTATTAAAGCACTTTTATTAATTCACAACACCCCTTCCCCCGGGTTCCGTTTAAGGGGTGCGGTGATGTAATCTTTGAGGTAGGCAGGTTGTTTAGATTGTCTGTTAGATTTTCGCGGTCCCCCCGGTATTTGTTTATAATCTTGTTTGAGCGGGACGTTTTCTGGTGAGTAGGGTACCTCCGGTCCTTCATTTAAAAACTTGGTGCCGCTAATGTCCTCGTTGTCCTCTAGACTTTGTGGGCTTGCCTCTAACGAGGTGTCTCTTTGAGGCAAGTCCACCACCCTCTCTGATTCTTCTTTATGCGTTAAGTCTGAATGCTTACTTCTTCCACTCGTGCTTTCTGCCGTTTCGGACTCGGTCTCCTCGGCATTTCCTCCCCCCTCAGTTTGGAAGTTACCGGAGTTGCAGAAGCGAGGTTGCAGCCTTGAACGCAGCTGATCAATATGGCGCTTCCATATTCTTCTGTCGTGACTTCTTACTCGGTATGACCTGGATCCTGTGACTTGGATTACAGTTGCCTCGACCCACAAAGGATCACCAGAAAAGTTTCTAGCAAAGACTAAGTCACCTATCTGGAATTCGCAGCATTTCCCACTGGATCCGTGTGGTTTTTCTGGTTCGTACGATGGGTGTAGTCGGTCAAGGTGGGAGCGGAGTTTTCGTCCCATTAACAATTCAGCTGGAGTCTTGTTGGTGACGCTGTGCGGAGTGATGTGTTGAAGAAAGAGTATCCGGTTAATCTTATCTTCGATATCGCCATAGTCCATTTTTTGTCGGGTCTTTTTGACGAATTGTACTATGTGCTCGGCTCTTCCGTTGGCCGCAGGATGCACTGGCGAAGTTAGCGCATGGCGAATGCCATGGTCCGCCAAATACTGTTCAAAACAAAATGCGGTAAGCTGGGGGCCGTTGTCGGATACCAGAATGTCTGGCAGTCCATGGGTTGTGAATAATCTGTCCAATTTCCTGATGACGGATTCGGTTGTGGTACTTTTCATTTCATGGATTTCAAGCCAGTTTGAGTAGGCATCCACTATTACTAGGAATGTGTGTCCTTTAGTAGGTCCTGCAAATTCAATATGAATACAGGACCATGGTCCCCTGGGTGTTTCCCACTCTGTTGGGGTTGCTTTCGGTGGGGCATTGCTAACTTCCTGGCATTTGCAACAAGTCTTTACCCAGGCCACGATTTGCTTGTCGATACCCGGCGACCACACGTAGCTTCGTGCAAGCGCCTTCATGCGCACGATGCCAGGGTGGCCTTTATGCAAGGTTTTCAATACCGCTCATTGCAGCCGCTCTGGGACGACGACTCTATCCCCCCAAATTATGCAGCCTTTCTGGGAAAACAGTTCCGTCTGTCGATTCTTGAAAGGACGGAAGTTGTCAGGGATTTGATCCAATGGCCATCCTCGCTCGACCCAGCTAAGAACTCGTGCCAAAATGGGATCACATTTGGTTTCGATCGCGATATCTCGAGCTGTCAGTGGTGGTGATTGAAGTGTCTCAATCTGGAGCGTTGTGATGGTTGGAGCTGGGTCATCAACGGTTTCCGGAAGTGGTGCATGGCTTAGTGCGTCAGTGTGGGGGATAGCTTTCCCCGGGTGGTGTTGCAGCTTGTAATTATATGCAGCCAAGAATTCTGACCAGCGAGTCATTCTGGGAGATAATATATAAGGGGTTGGCTTGTCCCCCGCTATAATCCCCAGCAAAGGTTTGTGGTCGGTAACTATAGTAAAAACTCGCCCATAAATATATTCATGAAATCGTTTAACAGCAGAAACGACAGCAAGAGCCTCTTTATCGATTTGACTATAGTTACGTTCAGCCTTTGATAGCGTTTTTGAAAAGTAGGCAACAGGGGCTTCACTACCGTTTGGTAACACATGGCTCAAAATGGCACCCACTCCGAATGGTGATGCATCACATGTAATCGTTAAAGGCAAAGTCTCATTATACTGCATCAAAACAGCGTCTGAAGTCAACAAGTTTTTTACTTGTCGGAACGCGTGTTCCTCTCGGTGTCCCTAGACCTAGGTTGCCTTTTTGTCCAACAGACGATGTAGGGGCTCGGCTACGGTTGCTTTGTGGGGCAGGAACACGTTGTAAAAATTGATAAGGCCAGGAAAGCTTGGAGATCAGTCTTATTTCTGGGCCTTGGGGCATTTTTGATTGCCCTTAGCTTGCTATCGGTGGGGTGAATGCCTTGTTTATCGATTAAGTACCCCCAAAATTCTACTTTATCCATACACAGTTGACACTTATTTTTTTTTACTTTAAGGCCAGAGTCTTTAAATTTCTGGAGAACTAACCTCAGGCGCTCCCTTAGTATTTCTCTAGTCAGAGCAGCAATTAAAACATCATCAAAATAAGGTACAACCCCTTTTATACCCTGTAGTATTCTCTCCATCAAGCTCTGAATGATTCCTGGGGCCACGCTAACTCCGAATTGGAGTCGGTTGCACTTAAATGCACTTCGGTGCGTAACGATCGTTTGTGCCTCTGCCGTTTTTTAATCTACAGGCAGTTGTTGGTATGCCTATGCTAAATCCAATTTAGCGAAGACTATTCCGCCCCCCCAGGGAATGGAGAAGGTGCTGTACCACCGGTACCGGGTAAGCGTTCTGCTGAAGGGCGTGATTCAGGGTGGCTCGATAGTCCCCACAAATTCTTAATGATCCATCCAGCTTGATGGGTGTTACGATTGGGGTTTCCCAGGGAGTGTGGTCAGTTGGTTCTAACACACCCTGGGCTATTAATTTATCAAGCTGCTCGTCAATCTTTGGTTTAAGGGCAAATGGAACTCGACGAGGCTTAAGGCGGATGGGAGCTACTTCGGGGTTAAAGTTAAATGATATCGGGGTTCCCTTGTACTCGCCTAATTTATCTGTAAAGACGTCTTGGAACTCCCGGAGGATGGCCTCTTCCCAGTCGTTGCTGTTGGTTCGGTGAATGCCAGCTACTTCAATTCCAAGTGGGGCGAACCATTGGAGGCCTAACAAACTAGGCCGATCCCTGTCGACTACGGTTAGTGGTAGGGATGCAGTACAATTTTTAAATGAGACACGGACTTTGCTGGATCCAACGACTGGAATTCGATTTCCCTGATAGTCCTTGAATATGACTCTTTGGAATCTGAGGTCTTGCCGCCAGATGGTGGGAATTAATTGTTTAAGGGTCTTCCAGGAAACCATCGAGAGGGACGATCCTGAATCGACTTCCATCATGCAGGGCTCATTTTCGATGGCGACCTTCACCCGGATTTTCTTGGCGTCTAATGATGAGGCATGACCAATCGTAATGGTTTGGTGTGCGTCTTCTCATTTCGTTGACTGGGCTGGTGGTTTGTTTCTGTAGGAGTGGTTGTTCCATTGGTGGGTTAAGTATTCCCAATTCACAGGACAACTTCCTGTGGGCTGGCGGTAGTTGGTCCCCCTCTAAGGTGGGCCGGATCCTTGCTTGCTTCTACAGACTCTTCCAATGTGACCTCTTTTCCTGCATACATGGCAGAGCGCGTCGAGGAATTTGCAGTCTGATCATGGGTGGTGTGCCCCACAACCAGCGCATTGGTACTGCATTCTCTGGTTACATTGATGGCGTTGGTCTCGTTCAGACCGGAGCCGGTTGACCTCTTCTTCATTACTTTCTGATGACGATTGGAGGTCCTCGTGGTGGGCTGTCGTTGCCTGTCCTTCCAGGTAAGGTGAGATTTCGCTGGCGAGTTGATGGAGCGGGGCGTGGGTGTGGCACATTCGTGCAGCCGACTTCCTGGTTGCTTCTGCTGCAGTAGCGTCAGTGATGGCATCTGCAAGGCTGATGTCGCCTTTCGCCATCAGCTTACTCTGCACATGCAGTGCATCTAATCCCAGAATTATTCGGTCTCTCAGAGCTTCTTCGAGGTTGCCGAACCCACAGAGGCCTCCCAGGTTCCGGAGATCCGCGATGAAATCTGCAATGCGTTCTCGCTTCCGCTGGTCTCTCTGATAAAATTCATGTCTTCGAACAAGCGTTGGTAGGGTTGGTGCATATTGGGCCCGTAGAAGGGGCTCGAGGACGTCCCAGTCCATGGACTTCACCTCAGCTGGTTTGGCTAGTGCCTTGGCCATCTTAAACATGGTCGGCCCGCAGTGAGTTAGGAATACCGCTCGCTTCTTTCCGGTAGTGGCATCCTTCAAGTTGTTGGTTTCCAGAAACATCTGGAATCGGTCCATATATGAGTCCCAGTCTTCTTGTGCCGGGTCGAATGGAGCGGGTAGTATGACGCTGCTAGACATGGTTCAGCTGTTGGTGCGTCTTCAGCCACATGCTCTGTTTAGCACTCTGTAGTGATCAGTCAGCTCTGACATCTCCAAATCCCACCCTTGTTGCCAGTGTTATGTTCTGCGCATGGGCGCAAGAATTGGAGACGAGAGGATGAACAGTGAACTTCAACTCTTTATTTAACATTGTGGAACAGAGCAAAAACTATGGCAGCAATAGCCCTTTTTATAGGCAAGCTGCTGATCAAATAACCAATAAGAAACGGGAAGCGTTAGTTTCCTTAACCAATGAAAGAGGCCCGCTAATAGCCAATCAGATTCTCCTGAACGGACCAATCAGATGTCGCTATTATCGGCCAATCAGTAGTGCAGGGCCAGAACCCTGCACTTTTCTAAAGGTTTTAATAATCTTTATTTAAGCACTTTTATTAATTCACAACACGTAGCTTTTCTTTGGATAATGACATAGGAATCCATTAGCCAGCCACAACAGGAAAATTTAAATTGACTTAAAGTGTTTTACCTACATTGGGTGCAAAGGACTTTTCAATGAGCAATTTTGGATAATGAAGGAACAAGTTTGTGAACAAGTGTGCTAATATCTAGGTTTTGCTCAATATCTTGCATATATGGAGAGAGCAATGCCAAATAAACAGGCAGGTTTTTTTAAAAAAAGAAAGACAAAAAATAAAATAAATCAGACAAATAAGTTTGGGAAACTGAATGATTCAGAATAAAAAATAGGGGCAAGGTGAAGATACATATTGTTCTCATACCTGGTTAATGTCTTATTAGGGCAAATATCTTTCAAGGATAACATGATTTAAGCTGAAGTCAAAAGGAGAAGCTGAAACACAACTTGAGAAATGCAAATAATACGCCTTTGTTAGCTTACAAGAGCTCCTTCCAAAAGTAAAAATGGAAAAGAAAACATGGGAGTTAATCTTAGATATTAAAAAGAATAATAGATCATAAAGTTCATAAAGATAATGCTAATCAGCTTATTGAATGAATTTACAAATGATGCCAAAAAGTAGCAATACTAGGTAGCTTTTTTTGTTTAGGGGAGAAATAAAGTTGATCAGCCCCTGAAGAAATAAAAAGCGTGATAAATCCTATGAAGGATAGCATTTATATGACAAAAATGATCAGAATAACTAAAGCAATGATTTTTTCTTGGTAATGGAGAGTTGTGGAAGCTAGATACAGAGACAAAATGAGAAGCAGAAGATAGATGCCTTCAAATTATGAATTTGGAACCAGTTCCTAAGGGTACCATGGGCTGTAGGAATAAATAATCAATTGTTCCAAGGCAAAATAAAAACTCATTATTCCCTTGAGGCAACAATCAGCAAACAGGAAATCATATATTTGGATTATGTGGAGAGAGTGGATGAGAAAAAAGTAACATAATAGTTAAGATTGAGAGCAGAAGTGGTATTCAGCAGGTTCTGACCAATTCTGGAGAACCAGTAGCGGAAATTTTGAGTCGTTCGGAGAACTGGCAAATACCACCTCTGACTGGCCACACCCCCATCTGTTCTCAGCCACAGCTGATTGGCTGGGTCTTCTTTTGTTGCCCTGCACAGGAGAATGGAGCTAGAAAGCAGGTTAGTGGGGTGGGGAGAGAATGGGATTTTTTTCAGTAACCTTCCCCCAGGAGTGGGGAAGGAATGGGGATTTCGCAGTATTCTTCCCCTGCCACGCCCACCAAGCCACACTCACCAAGCCACACCATGCCCACCAAGCCACACCCACAGAACCGGTAGTTAAAAAAATTTGGATCCCACCACTGATTGAGAGAAGTTGTGTACCTAGCATATTTGACATTTGGATCATTGTTTAACATCCATCTCCCCAAAAGCCAGGTCGGTGTAGTGATTAAGATATTAAGATAGATACCAAGAGGTGGTGAATTGTTGCTGGGCCTTGGGCAAGAAGCTGGTTGGGTGACCTTAGGCCAATCCCTCTAGGAAGAAGAAACTGCAAGCCTGAAAAAAAATCTTCCCAAAACACTGAAAGCAGCAGTTGCTGAGAATCAAGACTAAGAAAGACATCTATCATTGTGCCTGCACTGCGTCCACCACTAAAGAACTGATCACTGCATGAATAGAACCAGCCTGACCCTGCATCCTCTACTGGGCTTGTGGTCTTCAGTAGCATCCTCTTATTGCCTGCATCCAAGGCAGACTGTCCCCTAGCTACTGATATACCACTGATAAAGAGAAGGAGAAGATGTGAAAAACATTAAATTCTTTGGATTAAAGGTTTGAGGAAAACTGAATGTCCTTGGAGGTTTTATAAAACTGGATTATACTGTGTTTCTCATATAATAAGGCCGGGTCTTATTTTTTTTTTGAGCCCCGAAAAAATGGCTAGGCCATCTTCTCGGGGGTGACTGCATTCCCCCCCTTTGCATCTTTGGGCGGGTGGGCAGTGATGGCTTGGATGTTGACCTCGGCGTTGGTGGGGCTCTTCATTTCGGGGTCAACGCAGGCAGCACCATATCCAGGTGCGCAACAAAAGTACTTCCTAATGGCAAGCCCCCCCACCATTTCCCCCCATTTCTCATGTTTTAATATAGGCCTTAATTTGGGGGGAGGGGCTTAATTTCATTTCATGCCTATAAAACATGCTGGGACTTCCTATTGGGGGAGGCCATATTGTTGGAGAAACAGGGTAGTTAGTGTCAGGTTGAGATAGTGGGCTTTCAGCCATGCAGTGGTAGAGAAGAGGGATGGGCTGTCTGCTTTTTCAAGAGGCAACTGGATTTTTTTGTAGCTTTAGGACAATCATGACCTGGAAGACTGAGGATCTGCATGGACATGTCTTGATGGCACTTAACTAATTTTCTATGTACTTTATTTTGTGGTCTTCAGCCTAAATTACTTGATTTAATAGAACATTGTGATTTAGAATTGTGAATTATCACTCTATCTTTTTTAAAAATACAGCTTATTGGAAACAGAATAAAACATTGCAATGTGACATATTTATTTTTATTTATTAAATTTATATGGATCTCTTCTCACTAACTAAAATTATTAACTGTGGAAAGTAATAAAACTATTGAGGTCAGCACACCAGTTTCACCTTTGACAGAAAGAAAGGTGGATAAATGTAATAAAGTAGATATAAATGGGCAATATTATTCAGAGAGGGAATTAACAGGAAAATTGGCAGCTAGAATGCCTCAGGTATCAACATCTTCAAAGTAAGATAAATTGATGTATCAGGCTTTGTTTTTCATTAAAAAACATGTTTTATCACAGTGAGGTATTATTATGTAATACAAAAAAATTGTAATTTCTACACAAAAAGGCAGACATTTATTTTGATTCTTTAATGAAAAAGAGAGAAAAGTGAATCCTACAAAATGGAAATATAAAATAAACTCTAAGAATATTTTTTTAACGAAGGAAATTCAATAGTGGGGAGAAGGATCATTACGCAATTTGACCTAGAATAGTCTAAAAACGGAACATTTACATAGTGAATCTTATATTTACATACACTTACTGGATTGCATCTGGTAGAAACTGGGCAGTAGTAAATTAAAAGATTAAAAAATGTTGATACATTTGCATTTGTGCAACCAGAGATCTTTGTGGTGTGCCCAACAGGAAACAACTGAAAGGCAGCTGTTCACGGCAAAAGAGAAGTGTTGGCAATACTCAGCCAACACTTCATTTCTTTAGAATGAAACAGATTACCGTATATACTCGAGTATAAGTCGACCCGAATATAAGTCGAGGCACCCAATTTTACCACAAAAAACTGGGAAAACTTATTGACTCGAGTATAAGTCGAGGGTGGGAAATGCAGCAGCTACTGGTAAATTTCAAAAATAAAAATAGATACCAATAAAATTACATGAATTGAGGCATCAATAGGTTAAATGTTTTTGAATATTTATTTCAAAGAAAAACAGTAAACTAGCTCTGTACGTGGAAAAGAGAGCCAACAAAACCAATATGGTATCAACAATAACTTTAAAAGTACAAAAACCTTAGCTCAATCAGCAACCAAGCTAAAACACAAGAGTTAAAATCCTTCAAAACTGGATTCCTCATCATCATCTGTATGTCCAAACAGAGTCACCCTCTCCCTTGCAAGAAAAAAGCATGTGTATATGCTGCATGTACATCCTGTTTTGGAGAGCCACCATCTCTTTCATAGCTCTCCCTCATGCCTCCATAGCATCTGCACACATGCCATGGCTCAGTAGTAGGTCAACATACAGATGTCACACTAGGTTCCCTCCTCAAAAGGAACATCCAACCTTTCTTGAGAAGTACAAACTTCATCTGTTCAGGATTGTGGTGACAAAGGTGAAGGAGGATGGGGCTGAGAGAAGGGAAGGGAAGAAAAGATCATTGACAGGGAGAAAGACAGGGAGAAACACCTGGAAGTGTGAGCCCTCGAGTTTCCTTAGGGAAGACCAGACAACAAGGGGAGAGGAGAGGAGGAGGAGGAGGAGGAGGAGGAGGAGGAGGAGGAGGAGGAGGAGGAGGAGGAGGAGGAGGAGGAGGAGGAGGAGAGTTAAAAAAAAAGAGTGGGAAGCCAACTCACGCGTGCCATCAAAGCCAGGGGGAAGTGGGGCTTTCTCTGCATGCCGCCGCCAGAGGAGTGCGGGGGGGGGAGTGCGGGGGAAGGGGGTTCGTGCAGAGGCTCCGCAAGCGATTACCAGATTTGCAGCTCCGTTTGTTGGTGAAGCTGGAAGCGCACAACGCAGGAGCTCGCGGGGGCCCCGGGCACCCGTTAATGGGGAAGGAGAGGCCGCTTGGGGTCACCAGGCCCAGGCAGCCTCCCCCGCCCCCTCCCCTAGCAGCGAAGAGCTGCTCCAGGGGGCTCCCGCCACGGCGCAGCCAGGCACTTTGTCTCACTGCCCCCGGAGCAGCTCTTCGCTGCTAGGCTAGGGGGTGGGGGAGGCTGCCTGAGCCTGGCGGTTTCTTGGCGAAGCTGGAAGCACGCAACGCAGGAGCTTGCGGAGGCCCCAGGTGCCCGTTAATGGGGAAGGAGAGGCCGCTTGGGGTCACCAGGCTCAGGCAGCCTCCCCCGCCCCCTCCCCTAGCAGCAAAGAGCTGCTCCGGGGGGCTCCCGCCATGGCGCAGCCAGGCACTTTGTCTCGCTGCCCCCGGAGCAGCTCTTCGCTGCTAGGCTAGGGGGCGGGGAAGGCTGCCTGAACCTGGCAGTTTCTTGGCGAAGCTGGAAGCGCGCAATGCAGGAGCTTGCAGAGGCCCCGGGCGCCCGTTAATGGGGAAGGAGAGGCCGCTTGGGGTCACCAGGCTCAGGCAGCCTCCCCCTCCCCCTCCCCTAGCAGCAAAGAGCTGCTCCAGGGGGTTCCCGCCACGGCACAGCCAGGCACTTTGTCTCGCTGCCCCCGGAGTAGCTCTTCGCTGCTAGGCTAGGGGGCGGGGGAGGCTGCCTGAGCCTGGCGGTTTCTTGGCAAAGCTGGAAGCACGCAACGCAGGAGCTTGCGGAGGCCCCAGGCGCCTGTTAATGGGGAAGGAGAGGCCGCTTGGGGTCACCAGGCTCAGGCAGCCTCCCCCGCCCCCTCCCCTAGCAGCAAAGAGCTGCTCCGGGGGGCTCCCGCCATGGCGCAGCCAGGCACTTTGTCTCGCTGCCCCCGGAGCAGCTCTTCGCTGCTAGGCTAGGGGGCGGGGAAGGCTGCCTGAACCTGGCGGTTTCTTGGCGAAGCTGGAAGCGCGCAACGCAGGAGCTTGCGGAGGCCCCGGGCGCCCGTTAATGGGGAAGGAGAGGCCGCTTGGGGTCACCAGGCTCAGGCAGCCTCCCCCGCCCCCTCCCCCTCCCCTAGCAGCAAAGAGCTGCTCCAGGGGGTTCCCGCCACGGCACAGCCAGGCACTTTGTCTCGCTGCCCCCGGAGTAGCTCTTCGCTGCTAGGCTAGGGGGCGGGGAAGGCTGCCGGAGCCTGGCGGTTTCTTGGCAAAGCTGGAAGCGTGCAACGCAGGAGCTCGCGGGGGCCCCGGGCGCCCGTTAATGGGGAAGGAGAGGCCGTTTGGGGTCGCCTGTGCGGCCCTCAGCGGGTAGACAGCCGCGGCGGCGATGCTGCCCTGGAGGCGCGATCAGTTGCAGCCACGCCAGCGCAGGCCAGGCATGGTGCCGTAGCGGCTGACTCGAGTATAAGCCGAGGGCGGTTTTTTCAGCACAAAAAATGGGCTGAAAAACTCAGCTTATACTCGAGTATATACGGTATATAAAAGTGCCACATTTATTGTGTACAACATTTATTAGCTTTTGCAACAGATCTTTGCCTGGTTTTAACAAATAGTGATTATTCTCACTTTACAGATCGAAGATGAAGATTGGTACAGAGATGACCGCTACAGAACTTAATGTTCAAACCTGATCTTGCCTTGAAATGTGACATGCTTGCCTTTTTTGAGAGGTGATGGGTGCCTCCATTCCATTCCTGGAACCTCTGGAACTTTTTTCAATTTTGTTCTACATGACTGGTGGAGAAGAAGAAGAGGAGAAGAACGAGGAGGAAGAGATAGGTTACCCAGAAGTTACTACATTTTCAGAGAAAGGTTTAGCATCTGTCCTTCACTGCTCTTTTGGACATTACCAGACATGGCTCCAGATCATGTGGGGAAATTCTCTAACTATGCAATAATTTTTCTTCAAGTTCTGTTTTCCACACTAGAACTTCCACCAATAATCTTCTGCAATCACATATTTGTCATTTTCCAGGTGCTGTACATAAACTCTTCCTCTCATGCACTCCCTTAGCAATCAAATTGAAGTGAGCTGAGTGCCACCTTCAAAGCAAAGTTTAATTTCCCACACTGGGAGTGAAGGGCAAACTTGAGCCAAGTCACTCCCTTGTTTACATCTGGAAGTCCTGTCATCTTATGCTGACCTTTCCTTAGACATCATTAACAAATATGTGGACACTGAAGGGTTAAGGCAGACAGAGCTGGCACATCTCTATGTTTTAACTCAAATGATTTCTAGCCAAGGGCCTGGGAACTGTGCAGAAATGCTCCCTTGCTGGCCCAAACAGCTGTTTCTTTTTATTCGTCTCCATGTGCGTGAAAATAAGAAAGAAATTAATGTGATAAATGGCTCAATAA
This sequence comes from Hydrophis major, assembly GCA_033807585.1. Lineage (NCBI taxonomy): Eukaryota > Metazoa > Chordata > Lepidosauria > Squamata > Elapidae > Hydrophis > Hydrophis major. The sequence continues at coordinate 83,474,663 of CM066331.1, read as the reverse complement.
AATGATATTCCACACAAAAGAGCGGTATAAAACCACAGAATTTCAGTCAAATTCTACATTAATACAGCAGATCAAGAAAGTCAAACAGGTCCTAATCAGGGATGGGATCCTACCAGTTCACACCTATTTGCTAGAACTGGTTGTTAACATTCTAAGCAGTTCGGAGAACCAGTTGTTAGAAGAAATTACTGGCCTAATCCTGTAAGGAAGGCGGGAAGGAAACATTCTGGTGTTGCTTACAGAAACTGCCTCTTTGTTAACCCTTATTACATTCTTGGCAGGACTAGATTTCCTGTCTCTGGAACTTCTCTGGAGTTTTTTCCCCCTCCTTTGCTGGTACTTTGCTTGTGTGGAGTGACCATTCAAAGTTACAATGGCACGGAAAAAAGTGACTTATGACCCTTTTTCACACTTAAGACTGTTGCAGTATCCCCACAGTCATGAGAGGCCAGGCAAGGAGTTGCGTGCCTCGATGTGATTGATATTGAGTTGGCCACACCCAGCCAGTCACATGACCACCAAGCCATGCCCACCACCTAAGCCATGCCCACAGAACTGGTTGTTAAAAAAATTGAATCCCATCCTGGTCCTAATTATCTATTTGGTAAGTGTGCTTCCTTCAAGGAGCTTAAAGTGGTATTTGGAATCTTCCCATCTCCATATTCCTCTCACAACAGTAGTCTATGACAGTGATAGTTTAATCTTTCTGTCCTTGCATGGCAAAAGTGCGCATGCACCAGCACCCATAAGTCAATGCATGCACCCCCCCATGTCCCCTGTGCACACATGCATGACCCCCATGTGCATGTCATGCATCTCTGCGCATGCATGTGCGACCTCTCCATGTGCATCATGCATCTCTGTGCATGGATGTGCAACCCCTCTCATGTGTGCCAGGCATTTCTGCACATGCGTGGCAGCTACCCAATGATCAGCTGTGGGTGGGTGGTGTATTCGCCTGCACGGTGAAGCTGCTCTGGGGTGACAGCTCACGTACTGGCGGATATGGCTCTGCGTGCCACTTCCGGCAGGCATTCCATAGATTCGCCATCATGGGTCTATGATTTAAGCTAAATTTTGTGAAGCAAGTAGTCCTCGAATTACAACAGTTTACTTAATGACTATTCAAGGTTACAGCGGCACAGGAAACAGTGACAGATGACCATTTTTCACACTTAGTGACCATTGAAGCATCCCCATGATCACGTGATCAAAATTCAGATGCTTGGCAACTGACTCATATTCATGACAGTTGCAGTGTCCAAGGGTCACGTGATCATCTTTTGCAACCTTCTGACAAGCAAAGTCAATGGTGAAGCCAGATTCAATTAACAACTGGGTTACTAACTTTTAACAGTGATTGTGCTGTCCAGCCAGTTATAGTTAATAGGGAATTGGGATAGTTAGGTCCCCTTAAGGTGAATTTAGTTATAGTATCCTGGGAAATGTAATCCAAGTCATGTGGCCATATCTGTAATCCTGATTGGTCACTGAATTGACTCTTGGTGGGTTGTGGGAGGTTCCTTCACTCTTGCCTGAACCCACTGGTGTCTCACCTCCTTGCTCCTTTCTCCTTTGATATGGGATGAGAGATTACCATCCTTTTACACCAGAAAGTCATCTATGCAAAGAGTTGGACATTGAGATGAATCTCGACGTAACTGTGAGTTATATTGAGGATGCCTAATGAACCAATAAAAAGACTTTGTATGGATGCTTTGTGGGGTTAACTGTCTGCTTTATAATCAGCTAGTGGTTGTAAGGTCCAGAACAGTAAAAGGATGGTAATCTCTCATCCCATATCGAAGGAGCAAGAAGCCGAAGTCTTGAAACTCAGCATATTCAAATCCTTTCAACCTCTCTGGGTTATTAGGCTCTTGGGGCAAACGAGCAGCACTTATTTGCAGATTAAGTCCTCTGAAGAAATCCTGAGTAGATTCTTCTGTTACATCATAGGGCAAATTTCCCAGAAAGGCAGTGTAGGGGGGTGATTTTGGGAGACAGCTTCTGTCAATATTGAGCTCCCGAGCTATCTGAGGTGTAGTAGGAAGGATGGAATGGTCAATCAGAGAGGCTCGGTACACATCATCATCATTGCTATGCCAGGTGGTGGAAACATCTCCTTCCAGGTGGTCTGTTTCATCTGCCCAGCTGACTGGTTTTGGAATATAGGTGGTACCACCACAGAAAAGTGACAAGAAAGATTGTAAAATGGAGCAAAATTCACTTAACAAATGTCTCACTTAGCAACAGAAAATTTGAGCTCAATTTTAGTCTTAAATCAAGGACCACCTATAGTTGGTTATCTAGTGTGTTTCGTCTGTTAAGAATTGAACCTGCATCTTCTTAGTTCTAGTCCAACACTTTAACCACTAGGCTTTCAAAGCCTCTGAAACTCCCCTTGCCTTTCTTAATACTGAATCCCATATTAATATCTCCTCACTGATATCATTTGTTCAATAAGAAATATGCAGATAATCCCAGTGATAGAACAATATTTTTAGGATTATACACTGCTAAAAAAAATAAAGGGAACACTTAAACAACACAATGTAACTCCAAGTCAATCACATTTCTGTGAAATCAAACTGTCCACTTAGGTAGCAACACTGATTGACAATCAATTTCACATGCTGTTGTGCAAATGGAATAGAACAGGTGGAAAGCATAGACAGTTAGCAAGACATCCCAATAAAGGAGTGGTTCTGCAGGTGGTGACCACAGACCACTTCTCAGTTTCTATGCTTTCTGGCTGATGGTTTGGTCACTTTTGAATGCTGGTGTTGCTTTCACTCTAGTGGTAGCATGAGACGGAGTCTACAACCCACACAAGTGGCTCAGAAGTGCCAGGATGGCACATCAATGTGAGCTGTGGCAAGAAGGTTTGCTGTGTCTGTCAGTGTAGTGTCCAGAGCATGGAGGCACTACCAGGAGACAGGCCAGTACATCAGGAGATGTGGAGGAGGCCTAGGAGGGCAACAATCCAGCATTAGGACTGCTAGCTCCACTTTTGTGCAAGGAGGGACAGGAGGAGCACTGCCAGAGCCTGCAAAATGACCTCCAGCGGGCCACAAATGTGCACGTAGCTGCTCAAACAGTCAGAAACAGACTCCATGAGGGTGGTATAAGGGTCCGACGTCCACAGGTGGGGGTTGTGCTTACAGCCCAACACCGTGCAGGACGTTTGGCATTTGCCAGAGAACACCAAGATTGGCAAATTTGCCACTGGCACCCTATGCTCTTCACAGATGAAAGCAGGTTCACACTGAGCACATATGACAGACGTGCCAGGGGCTGGAGACGCCATGGAGAATGTTCTGCTGCCTGCAACATCCTCCAGCATGACCAGTTTGGCAGTGGGTCAGTAATGATGTGGGGTGGCATTTCTTTAGGGGGCCACACAGCCCACACAGCCCTCCATGTGCTCACCAGAGGTAGCCTGACTGCCATTAGGTACCGAGATGAGATCCTCAGACCCCTTGTGAGACCATATGCTGGGTTGGCCTTGGGTTCCTCCTAATGCACGACAATGCTAGACCTCATGTGGCTGGAGTGTGTCAGCAGTTCCTGCAATACGAAGGCATTGATGCTATGGACTGGCCTGCCCGTTCCCCAGACCTGAATCCAATTGAGCACATCTAGGACATCATGTCTCTCTCCATCCACCAACGCCACATTGCACCACAGACCGTCCAGGAGTTGGGGAATGCTTTAGTCCAGGTGTGGGAGGAGATCCCCCAGGAGACCATCCTCCACCTCATCAGGAGCATGCCCAGGTGTTGTAGGGAGGTAATATAGGCACGTAGAGGCCACACACACTACTGAGCCTCATTTTGACTTGTTTTAAGGACATTACATCAAAATTGGATCAGCCTGTAATGTTTTTTCCACTTTGATTTTGAGTGCAACTCCACATCCAGACCTCCATGGGTTGCTAAATTTGATTTCTATTGATAATTTTTGTGTAATTTTGTTGTCAGCACATTCAACTATGTAATGAACAAAGTATTTAATGAGAATATTTCATTCATTCAGATCTAGGTGCCTTATTTTTGTGTTCCCTTTATTTTTTGAGCAGTGTATTTTAATTGACAAGATTCCCCCCCCCGAGCATAAAATATCACGCTATCTGATCAGTTTTAAATTTGATTCCTACTTTTGATGTCCATGGCAATTACTCCCATTCCCCATTTGCCCCCCCCCAAAAAAAGTTCTGGCTGTTATAGCCACCCAGAGTTGCCCTGAGGTAAGATGGGTGTCCTATAAATTTTAAAAATAGATTCTCCATAGCAAAAGGGATAATCTAACTTAACTGTAATATTTACTGTCATTTTTGTTTTTAGCAGCATAACAGAATCATTTTTAAGACAATTTTTTTCCCAGATGTTGCTGGCTAACATTGCTTCTACAGCTTTCAAGATTCCAGGGTTGTATTTTCAGAGCACGTGGTTCTACTGTATACAAAGTTTTTTTTTAAAATTGTGTGTCATCTAAATTTTCAGGAAACAAATGGTAAATGTGATTCACTCTGTTAAATAATTAAAGAGTTGGAAGGCATGTACATTTAATAAATAAGCAAATAAATAAAACCATTGAGTTTAATGGGCTTTGGATTTTAGCTCAAATGAATGCATAGGTATTTTAATGGTAAAAGACAGAGAGAGAATTAACATGATTGGCACTGCAATCCTAAATATCTACACAAACATACAGTAAATAATATTTAGCTTAGTATGGCTTACTCCTTAGTATGTTTACTGGAGCACCTTAATTGATGTCATAATATTCCCGATTAATCAAAAACACATCTGAATTTCAGGTGGAGTAAGATAAAACCAGTAAATGTAGAAGCTAAAATATTCAACTAAATAACATTAAACTCATTAATTTATAATCAAATAAGAGTTATTTAAGGTATTCAGGCTTTCAGCATTGTATCATTATGGTTACAATTTTCCCAAACTCTCGTTGTTACAGAAACTGAAAAACCTGAATGCGTCACTGATTTAAAAAACTTTGATACCATTATAATTTATAAACAACAAGTCATTCTGTCTCATCATTTGATTGAGGAATAAATTTGGATTAAAACTCCAGTAAAGGATGTCTGAATTAATGAAAGATAAGCAATACTGTATATACACTGGAGGGTCTGTTCTAATGCTCTTTGATTATCTTGGCAACATTTATTTGACTTTTTAAATAGGATTACAATGATGGACTCATTCCAGACAGGAACAATGGGACAATCTATGAATAATGAAAGCAATGTAGGGATATTAAAACATGGCCTGCTTGACAAGATTAAAGTAAGGATGACTGAGATAGGAACTTCATTCAAGCATAATATAAGTCATATAGTAGGCGCTTTGTTCCTGAATTAGAATGTCAAGATAGCCATTGTTGCACAGCAGGTATGAATCAGGCTTCCACAGTTGGTTCAACAAACCATTATTTAAATTCCTGTCTTGTTAGGTATGAACTGCCAATATGTGTGGGGTATTTTCAGCATGTACATTACTTGGTGGAAAAATTGAATAATAATCCCACCCCCAAGAGGCTCTGTAATCTAGAAATACACTTTGCCCAAAATTGTTACTTTTTTCTTCTGTTCAATTGTGTCTGATTCTCGGAGATTGCCTGATGCTTTAACCACTAACCCAAATTGACTATTTAGAAGTAACAGAACATATCAATAAAACTATCAAAAATCCAGTTTAAGAATATTTTACTCCTCCCCCCCCCCAATCCTCCAAAAGTTTGGTGCTAACAACAGAAATGGTGATAAAATATATTCTTTAATTTCCTACATGATGTTGAAAACAAACAACTTTAAAGAGTAGCTTTTGAAAAGTATAGATACAGATCAGTGATGGGATTCAAATTATTTTACTACCTGTTCTGTGGGCGTGGCTTGGTGGGCGTGGCAGGAGAAGGATACAGTAAAATCTCCAGTCAGAGGTGGTATTTGCTGGTTCTCCAAACTACTCAAAATTTCCACTACCAGTTCTCCAGAACTGGTCAGAACCTTCTGAATACCACCTCTGATTCAGATAATATAAATTTAGATTACACACGCACAATATATATAAATAAGAAACTCTCAAAATAATCAAAAATAAATACCAACCACCCAAACACCTTATGGAACTAACAGAACACTGCTTAACCAACACATATTTCATATACAAAGGACAAAGATACAAGCAAATTGAAGGATCCCCTATGGGATCACCACTGTCACCCATCATTGCAAACCTGTTCATGGAAGAATTCGAATCCAGAGCCCTAGCCAATGCCACCCACAAACCCAAACTATGGTTAATATACATCAATAACACATTTGTTATTTGGCCCCATGGAAAAGAAAACCTAAACAATTTCCTAACACACTTAAACAGCACACACCCAAAAATCAAATTCACCATGGAAATGGAAACAAACAAACAACTACCATTCCTAGATGTACTAATCTACAAAAAAACAGATGGCACACTAGGACACACCATATACCAGAAGAAAAAACACACCAACCACTACCTCAATGCCCAATCCCACCACCACCCAGCACAGATGAACTCTGTGGCCAAAACACTAATCGCCAGAACCAAACGCCTGGCAGACAAGACACACATAAAGACTGAACTATGCACCCTGACTAAAGTACTGACAGTCAACGGCTTCCAGAAAAGCAAAATCACTGGCTTGATCCACAAAAACACACTGAGACATAAGGGAGACCTGGAAGATGAACAGACCTATGGAACAGTTGTCCTGCCCTACATAAGAGGTACTATAGACAAAATCAGTAAGATACTACACAGGCATCACATCAAGACTACCTTCAAAACAGACAGAAAAATAGCAGCCATCCTTAGAAACCCCAAAGATAAAATTGACCTGGAAAACCAAGGCATATATGAAGTCCCTCGTGCATCATGTCCTGCCACATACATTGGACAGACCAATAGAAGAATAAGTACTTGCCTGATTGAACACAAAAATGCAATAAAAAAGCTGGAACACACTTCCTCACTAGTCCAACACATGAAAGCCACAGGTCATAACATCGACTTCAATGGCACCAAAACCCTAGCCACTATGGAAAACCCCAGCTACAGAATTATCAGAGAAGCCATAGAGATTGAAAAAAGACCAGAAAGCATGAATAGAAGAGATGATTCCACCAGACTGTCAATTATCTGGAAGCCTGCACTCACAAACAAAAAAATCTCCACACCACAAGTCAAGCAAACACCTGGGCACAAACAGACCCCCCCTGATACCTCCAGCTCAAACACATCCCACCAGGCACCCAGATGAAACCTAGCTTCCTAATAAATGATAGTCATTCATTTACTCGGAGACAAGCCGCACTAAAAGCCTCCAATACAGGAACACAATGTTGCCAGCCAATCAAGACACAAAAAAAGCCACAAAACAGACAGAAGATATTAGAAACACCAATCAAGCAGAACACAGCAAACTTCAAGACCAATAAACACAGACCAAGACTCCCAACCAATCAGGATGAAGAAAAAAACATTCTGGCACAGCAGTAGGCTAGCCCCAAATTTAAAACTGAAACGGCTATGAAAGTCTGACTCACAGACGAACACAATACAGAAGCCTGATGATGGCAGATGAGATTCTGCCGAAACGTCGCTACAACTTTAAAAACACAACTATAGTGACGAAGGAAAATACCCAAACAAAGCTGAATACCATACATACATACACACATATATGTTTTCGTAGATTTTCACGGCAGGTCTTGGTGTGTTCGGGTATTTTCCCATGTAGTAGGGTAGAAAGGAACATATATACAGCAGAGCATGAACTGACTTATACCATGAATTTCCCAAACAACTGGGAAATTGTTATTAGAACTGATATTACATAGGCTACTACTAATTACTACATTGATTACTAAGAAGATGTATTTCAACCCAATATATCAGGGGTGTCAAACTCATGGCATCATGGTGGCATCACATGAGATATCAGGACTTTTTCCCCCTTCGCTAAACTGGGCTTGAGCGTGGCCAGAGCATGACGCATCCAGTCCATGGGCCAGGAGTTTCACAGCTCAAAATATATGTTGCTTTTATTTCAGGATACTGGGGAATATGTGTGATCTGTAATGCAGATAGTCTATTGGTCTTACCTTCCTTTAACAACACTGAAATTTTGCAGAGATTAGAAAACCTAGTATGAATTTTCAAGCTAATGAGTATTTCTCAACCTTGCTAGTTTAAAGATGTGTGGACTTGATCTTCTACAATTCCCCATTAGCATTGCAGACATCAATTCCCAGAATTCCTCAGTCAGCATTTCCTTCCTTCCTTCCTTCCGCCAAGACTGAGAAACACAGAGCTAGACTGTGACTATTTAGTTTTATTAGGAAATTTGTCAGTAGGGATCCAATCTCCTTTTAGCAAGAAGAATCCAAACACAATATTAACTAGGGGATTTCAATCAATTTTAATTAAAGCAATTCTATTACCAAACTACTTAATGGCTTACTAAATATTACTAAGCATTACTTTCCAGAATAGTTTTGTTTGGTTTTTCATTAGTGGCTCCTCGCCATCACTAATGATCTCATCCCTTCAGATATAGGGTTTCTTTCTCCTTAAAGCTTAACTACAAATGTCAGCTTTTCTTGTGCAATTAAATTGCTAACTCTCAGAAGAGCGGTAAAAAGACATACTTTTTTACTGGCAGAACTCTTCAAATCAGGAAGTAGAAAAACCAATTTTTGAAACGAGCTCCAAATGAGCACAGGGGGCAGTTATAGGGAAATTATGTTAATACAGATTTACTGTTCTTTCTTTTTGGAGTTCTTCTAAAGGACAACCCTCTCCTTCTCCAATTTTTGTTTCACAGATTCTGATTTGGGAAATTAAAAAAAAAAATCTGTTCAGATGTTTCACTGCAAAGTTTATTTATTTATTTGTTTGTCAAGCATGTATGAGAAAACACATATAAGTATGAATGTAACATATGAACATATAAGTATAAACAGGCATAAGTATATACATAATAAATGAATACAAATAAATGGATAAAAGGGAACAGTAGAACAGGAACGGTAGGCATGCTGGTACGCTTATGCACGCCCCCTTACAGACCCCTGAGGAATGGAGTGAGGTCCATGCAAGACAGTTTAAGGTTAAAGTTTTGGGGGTTCGCGGAATGGTTTCCTTTTCTGTTTCAGATAGACAGTGACTGTAATTTTGGAAAGAAGAAAAATTGACTTGTGGACTCTTTGCACAAAGAACATTCACAAATGCCTATCTTTTCTGAGGTCACATTGTTAGGGCTCAGTAAGCTGACATTCCCCAAATCTACCAGGAGTCTTATTTCTATTTATAACTTGTCTTTCCAAGGGAATATATATAAATAAAATATTATATTTTATTTAATATTAGAATATTACATTTTCCCCAAAGGGAGAAACATTTTTTTTAGAGGCAGGAACCAGACACAAATCTTTCTTAATAGCCCTCATCAGATATTTTGTGCCCATTAAGAAAGATTGATAATATTTCTTCCCCTTCAGCAGTTTAAAATCAATGAAAGAGCTAAAGTTTTCTGCCATGGCCTGCACTGGAAGTTTTGAATTATATATATATATATATATATATTTTTGGGGGGCGTAAATGTTTGCTTCTATTTGTAGCATTTTTTAATTTATTTTTTCATCCACAAAGTCTATTCGCCTTAGAATTACGTGATGTTAAGTTAAATTCTGATAGCCCAACCAGGCTAGCAGGTAAAAGAAAAAATATTTGCATATTGTCTTTGGTTTCCTTCCAGTGCCTTCATGATGAATTTTTAAAATAAGGAACAGCTGATGAATGCTTCAGTAGCCTCCTCCAGTTTGTTCAGAATTCCAGCTAGCTTTTATTCCTCTGTAGGGAATGATGACAATGGACAGATTGCTAGACTTTAGAAGTTCCTAGTGCCAGCCCAGGAGAGCTACTGTGCCTTTTGTTGTGTATGCAATATGATTAATAAAGTGTGAGCTTGGAGTAAGTGCAGGGTTGTGGCCCTGCACTTCTGATTGGCTGTTAAGCGGCCGGACTGGATTGGCCCGTTCCGGGGAATCCGATTGGCCCTTAACAGAGAGCTCTTATTTGTTAAAAGAGCTAGCGTTCCTAGCTCGTTATTGGTTAAACGTTATAAGGTTTACCTATATAAGGCGGGTTTTACTGCTGTTAAATTGAGTAAGTCACGATGTAAATAAAGAGCTGAAGTTCACTGTTCAGAGGCTTGTCTCCATTCTTTCTCACCCATGCTCAAACTTAACACTGGCGACGAAGGTGGGATATGGAGACGTCTAAACCAACGGAACCAAGAAGAAACACCGAGCACGTGACAGACGACGCCAACAACAGAACCATGTCCGGCGGCATCGTACCACCCGCTCCGTTTGATCCGACACAAGAGGACTGGGAATCCTACATGGATCGCTTCCAAATGTTCCTTGAAAGGAACAACTTAAAGGACGCCACACCAGGAAAGAAACGGGCGGTGTTCCTAACACATTGCGGTCCAACCGTATTTAAGATGGCTAAACAACTAGCCAAACCCCGAGAAGTGAAGGCCATGGATTGGGATGACCTCGAACCTATCCATGCTCAAACTTAACACCTTTAAGGACTTCCTGTGGATAAAAAAAGTTTTGTGGAATCTTTAGAAATAGTTCTCAAATTAGCCCCTTAAAGGAATACTTGTCCCCTTTTGGAGGCTGTAGATAACAATCTCCACCATTTCAATGCTTTCCCTTTTAAGTTCACAACAATTGAAGGCTGATGCTAATTGGGAATGAGAGTTTGTGCAGATTTCTCACATATTTCTGGCTGCTGTGTAAATGTGCGTCTGCTTGTTTGGCTTCAATCTTATTCACGGCAGATGGTGTAATTTAGGAGATGACAGAACGCATTCATTTTGATGGAGGTAAATCTCAAATGTTCTGTGGTTAGTATTTCTCTGTGAGGCATACTGAATAACTTTCCTTTTCCCTTATGTCTGAGAAGAATTTTTAATGACATTTGGATGGATCAAACAGGTTTTGTGTGGTTCTACGAATGTGATAAACTGTCAATTAAATATATAGATCTTCAAGCCACTTGTGTATCTGGGTATGCGTGGGCAGGGGAACTAACATTTGGAATGAATGTGGTAACAACAGACTTTAATTGACTTCTATCTCCAGGTCTGGGCCAAGTGAACCCACATACCTATTTTCTTTCTTTTGTGCTTGCAAAAACAAAACCTTTCTTACTGTTGTTTGCTAATGACCAAGTGCCTAACAAATGAATTTAAACAAAAATTGATTCAACCATAGGTTATTGCCCAGTTTTGCAAGGATTCAGCAGCGATCTAAGGCAGCAACCTCGTAGCACTATGAAGTAACAGCCTGACTGTCACTCCTTTTGGAATGCAAGGTTTATTTTTGTATCTTTCCAGAGACAGAAAGAACGTGGCCAAATTTCCTTACAGTTATTCCCTGGGTATGGGAGTTGGGAAGGGGAGTGGGGAGGGAGGGAGAAGGGGAGGAAGAGGCATAGACAGAGAGAAAGAGAGAGATTTAGAGGAGAGAGAGAAGGAGAGGGAGAGAGAAAGAAAGAGAGATGAGAAGGAGGAAAGGAGGGAGAGGGAGATAGAGGGAGAAAGATAGAGATGGCAGAGGGAGGGAGGAGAAAGAGAGAGCGTGGAACCTGTTCCCCATAGAAAACACAGAAAACCACAAAACCTGGGGGGGGGGTCATGTGACTCAGTGGGAGTGACATTGAGTTGCCATGCCCACCCATGCTTTGGGGCTCCCAGTGTTTTCTTTTCTGTGGGAAACAGGTCCAAATGGCTCTTTGAGTGTTTAAGGTTGCAGACCCCTGTCCTGGGGGAGACAGAGGAAAGGGGGCTTTGACCACAAGCCCAATATCCAGGATCCTGCTCAGCCAAGCCCGCCCCTCTTTGTAGTTGCTGTGCCTGACAGCAAGTTCACAGGGTGCCCCTCCTGCCAGGGGTCAGCCTCCCAAGCTGCCCACCCTCTTGGGGCACTCACGTCATAGAGGGTGGTGCTGTTCCCTCCTTCCTGGAGCAGGGCAAGGTTGAGGAAGCCTAGGGTAGGCAGCTTTGCTCTACATTCACAATGTGCTGCCGCTGTGCTCGACACACTGGCTCCGCAGGCTCACCCCATTGAGCACCTTGCACCTTTCCGGTGCAGCAGTCAATGGGGTGAACTGGTGGTGCCAGTGCCTTGAATGCCCCCCTGCCACGTCTTAGTGCCCCCAAGGGGGCTGGCAGGCTTACCCCATTGATTGTTGCACCACTCTGGAGTGGGCATCTCAAATGCGGTGACAGCACCTTTGCTTTATTTTCCCAAAGTGCCACTGTTGTCACGTTCTGTCTGTCTATCTGTCTATCCATCCATACATCTATTCAAAAGGCCTGTTTGTCTGTCTGACTGCCTGCCTTTCTTTCTGTCTACCTACCTACTTATCTACCTACCTATATATCTACCTACCTACCTATCCATCCATCCATCCATCCAAAAGATCTGTCTGTCTGTCTTCCTGCCTGCCTGCCTGCCTGCCTACCTACCTACCTACCTACCTACCTACCTACCTATCCATCCATCCATCCATCTATCTATCCACCTACCTACCTATCCACCTACCTGTCTCTCTCTCTGTCTTTCTCTCTATCCATCCATCCATCCATCCATGTTCAAAGCACCGGCCCCGCAGGCACATTGGGAAAGTAGAGCAAAGCCAGTCTGGGTGGGAGGGAGGGAGGGAGGAAGAGAGAGAGAGAGAGAGAGAGACCTGATGCATCAGATTGAAATGAGGCCTAGTTTAGACCTATGCCTTTTTCCACATTGAAACATCTTTGGCTTCTATTAAAGGTTTTGTGGACAAAACATGGTCAAGACTATCCGGAAGCTCTCACATTTTGTTGAGGCTTTAAACAGGATCCATTGGATCAGATCTCCACCCTAAAAAATTACTTTTCCCCAATGTTTTAAAGTGCCAATTCTGAAGAAGGCAAAACCAAAATGTACTGGTAAATTACAAGGAGAACACACATATACACACACACTCTCTTCTAACCCTGCTGGAGCAGGTGATCGGACTAGAATAGATATCTCATTATCTTTCTCCTCCCTCCCCGCCTCCTGCTTTATTTCTTTTTCTTTCTGTCCCTTCCTTCCATCCCCACCTCTTTCTTTGTCTGTCCCTTTTTCTTTCTTTCCCTTTTCTCTTTCTTTTCTTCCTTCCCTCTTTCTCTCTCTTTTCCTTTTTTCTTTCTTTTTCCCTCTCTCAGGCTCACACCACTGACTTGGTGCACTGCTTCGCTCTGACTTGCTTGGGCAGGTCCTTCCGGTGCAGTGGGCTCAATGGGGTGGACCTGCGGGGCTGGCACCCAAAACATGGCAGTGGTGGCACTGAAAAGTCAAGCAAAGCCAGAGGTTGGTAATTTTTGCTGCAAAGAATAACAAAAGCTTCTGGGTTGTGCACAAGAAGGGACACACATGTCAAGGCAATTCAGCAACATAAAATAAAGAAATAAAAATAAAACAAATCAACAAGAATTGGCAAAGCATCTCTGATTAGATTTTATTCACTACTAGAATCTAATCAGAAATGCTTTGCCAATTCTAGTCCGATGATCTCCTCCAGTAGGGTTAGAAGGGAATGTATGTGTATGTGTGCACATGGCTGTCAAAACTCCAAAAACAGGTCAAGTAGCTCTGGGGAGGCCAGTCATAAATTAGAACACTTGCTAAACAACCGGCCATTAAGTGAGGACCACTTGTATTTGGTTTGCCAGTCACCTGGCCATGCCCACCCAGTCATATGACCACCAAACCACACCTATCCGGTCATGTGACCAGCAAGCCATGCCCAGCCAGCAAGCCACGCCAGCCAGGCACATGACCAGCAAGCCATGCCCACCCAGTCACGTGACCAGCAAGCCACGCCTTCAAATTAGGCCACGCCCACAGAAATTTAAATCCCACCCCTGGGTGGGAGGCACCGAGAATGAGTGTGTAGCACAAAGGAATTTGGGAACCACTGGCTTAGCCCAATGGGGAATCCAATCATCATGCTTGCTTTTTGCAAGTCGGTGATTTTACCATGCATTCCTCTTCCAGAAAGAAATCTCCTGGCATTCCATGAGACCTAACTGCATCTGTAGTATTTTTTATTTTTGTTGCATTGAGTTGGCCTTGACTTCTGTGACTGCCCAAACTAGTCCTTGCAAATTTTCTTGACAAGATTTCAGAAATGGTTGCTCTGATCTCTTTCTAGGACTGATAGTGAGGGACATGCCCAGGTCACCCAGCTGGCTACATATATCTGACAAAACTTTTGGGAACCTAGAGAAGTTAATACATGAATAAAATTCACTGTATTACCTTTTCCCCTACTCAAAGAAAGAAAGAGATGAAACTGAACTGTGCAAAAACTACCACCACTATTATAGTATAGAGCTCTACGCATATGTCAGCATCAGAGGTGGTATTCAGCAGGTTCTCACCAGTTCTGGAGAACTGGTAGCAGAAATTTTGGAGAACCAGCAAATCCCCCCTCTGACTAGAGATTTTATAGTATCCTTCCCCTGCCCCACCCATCAAGCCACGCCCAGAGAACTGGTAGTAAAAGTTTTTGAATCCCACCACTACTCAGCATCCATATTTCTATTTTCTAGCAGCTTCAATTGAAGCTGGAGCATCCATCTGGATAAAGAGATGCTCTCATGAACTGTCCTTTATGTACTATGAATCAAATGCTTGATTTGTATGGATCAATCATTTTACGGATCCAAAAAAATGGTTTTATTGATCCACTTCCTTGTTTTAGTGGCCAATAGCTGATTAAACTATCCTTTATCCCACTGAAATCAATGCTTGGGAGATTGAATTGTTCGAATATGTGAGAAAAAAGTTTTATACAAGCAGTAAAAAAAATCTCTCCCATCTCTCTTAAAAATCTTTGATTGTTTGACTCACTATTGTTCAGTTGTTTCTCAT
Organism: Hydrophis major; assembly: GCA_033807585.1. NCBI lineage: Eukaryota > Metazoa > Chordata > Lepidosauria > Squamata > Elapidae > Hydrophis > Hydrophis major. The sequence goes on along the minus strand of CM066331.1, from coordinate 83,459,617 downwards.
TTTTCCTGACCCAATGGCTGTTATTTTGCCAGGCCTGTCTGTCAATAACTCTTCCTCTTTCTTGCCTATGACAGTGCTGATGTTTCAATCTATCACTGATAGCATCTAGCCAGTTTGCTTTCTGTCAGCCTCTTTTCTGGTTGCCTTCAAGTTTTCTAAGCATCGAGGTCTTCTCTAATGGCTCTGATCTTTACATTTTATGTCCATAATATTTAAATTTTAATTTGTACAGAGAACATGAGAGAAGACTGCCTCCACTGGTATGGACATGTCCAGAGAACAGCACCTTGCTAAGACTGCCTACCAACTAGAAGTCAATGGCAGGAGTCTACAACAGAGATGGCAAGACACCATCTACAAAGACATACAAGCCATGGGCCTTCTCCCAAAGATGCAGCTGACTGAGCAAAGTGGTGTCCAATGATCCGAAAAGCAGACCCCGCATCTGTGGGAATATGCAAAGAAAGATGAAGAATGTGATGACCTGGGGTGTGGCACGAAGGCAACACAGCCAGAGAACAGATATGAGTCCCTTTATTTGTTCCAACTTGATTCCAACATCCCATTTACTCTCCGGTCTGGAGAAAAGCTCTCCCATGAACCTGCAGCAGCCTCTGGCTGCAAATACTCCAGGTCCAAACTCTGTAAGCAAACTGACTGCAATCAATCTCTCCAGCAGGGCAAGATAAGGAGTCCAAGAAGAATCACGGCAATAATTCCAGCAAGGCAAGATAAGCATACAGAATCATAGCAGTAATTCAAACAGTCAGGAGGAAGCTAAGAATGCAGGCCACAGCTCTCAACACTAAATGAATTCAGCATTTGGTCCTGGTTAACTGCCCTCCCAACTGCCTCTCCTTTAAACTCCATCCCCAGGTGTGCCTTGTGAAGGGAATCGGGGTCCTTTTCTTCCTCGTAAGCCACGCCATCCATGTTGCTCTCTTCTGCATTGTTCCATATGCACCTAGTATGAGGAGGGGGGGCTTGGTCTCCATCTGAACCCCCTCTCCCCTGTTCTACCTCTCCCCTGCTCTGCACAGCCTGACTTTGCCCTTCCCCAGTTTCCTCCACAGCAAAAAGAGCCACTCTCCTGCTCTCTGTCAGCTGTTTGTCTTCCCCCTCAGATTCAGACTCCAACGCGGGGAGGGGGGGGAGGCATGAAGAAGAAGAAGAAGAAGAAGAAGAAGATTTAAGCTTTAATTTCTTTATTAGCACTTTCAGTGCGAGCAGTCAGCTACTTTCTGATCCAAAATATTATCAACAATATTTTTCAGCATTAGAGTCCAAAGGGACCCACTTTTCTCCAGCCTTTACAGCCATATGTTACAGCTGGGAAAACCATGATCTTGGCCATGTACACTAGTTTGTGGAGATCTGTCAGAGTCTTTCTATTGGATGATGGCTTAATAGTGGATAATTGCTAAATAATAAAGAAAACTATGATAGCATGACTCAGTGTATTCCTCAGAGCCACATAAAAGCCTGTTCTATCTCCCCAGAATTCATAGCTATAAACTTTCAGAATAAAAGAACGAGACATCAAAGGCTGTGGCTCTTTTAATCCATATTTAATATTAAATGGGAGTTGCATCTCATTCTATGAGTTTCATCTCATTCTATGGTTCTGAAATGTTGAATTTCAGTTGGGAGCGTTTAATGTCAGGAACATTTTAGCAATGGGAATGCAAAAATAACCTTATAGTTTTGATCCCCTGCACAAACAGGGTAGGTCTAAATCATGGTGTCATGTCATCATCACATGATGTATCGTGACTTTTACCCCCTTTGCTAAAATGGGGGCGGGCGTGGTCAGCACGTGATGCATCCGGCCACAGCCCGCGAGTTTGACACCCCTGGTCTAAGTCATATGATGATGGCAAGCACAAAACCCCTGACCTCTTGGGTTGTTGTAATGCCCTTAAGGTCAGATGTGCCATCCCAATAGACATATTACCCTACTTTTAGTGGTGGCATAATAGGTATAAGGAGAAACTGTGTCTGAATGGGGCAGCATGTTCAGAACTTTTTCTAGTGGAGCAGAACCTGGTCATGCTTTAGGCAGCAACAGGTTTCCTGCTTTGGGATTGTCATAAAAGCCCATTTTATTTTATTTTTACTGCCAGAAATCAAGGGATTTTCTGTCTTTGGGTACTATGCATCTTGGCTTGAATAGCAAAAATATAGGTATGAGCATCAAAATAGGTAAATGTAGACCAAAGTAACTAAACAGCAATAGCACTTAGACTTGTATAGCACTTCACATGCTTTCCAGCCCTCTCTCAGCAGTTTACAGAGTCAGCATATTGCCCCCAACAATCTGGATCCTCATTTTACCAACTTCAGAAGGATGGAAGGCTGAGTCAAATGAGGGGAAATACTATCATCCAATATATACTAATGTGATTCAGGGTGATTGTGACTAACCAGGAAGGAAAGCTTGGACTTAAGATTTATTTATTGAATTTATATGCTGTCTATCTTACTCTGAAAAGCAAATCTGGGATAGAGGGTATTAAGAAAATGTTACCTGTTCTGTGCAATAAACTTGGGAAACAATGAATTTCCTGTAAGGGATCCCTATGGAGACCTACTTGGATGCATCAGTTTAAATCAAATGGTGGCTAAAATTGCTTTACAGCTTCACTAGTTTTCCTGTGGTCACAGATGATATCCATTGTTAACATTTCATGTCCATATTGGAAAGATTGTGAGAGGGAGGTTGAAAAGTATGGTGGGCTCTAATGCCTATTGACATGAGTAGACAATGAACATAAACTCAATTCATTGAACTCTGGGTGCCTGTCAGAACTCTTTTGGGAAGGTAAAGCTGGCACTGCTTGAGCTTCAATCACTTCATCAACTCTCAGCTTCTCTAACTTGGCAAGCTACCAGTCTGCATGTTGCTCTCTCTTGTGCTAATGGAACATTTCATTTCTGTGCTGGTCCTGTTACCGCAAATGGGTCTTTCAACTCTTAGCGTTCCAAATGTGGGCTCGAGACAGCACTCTGGAGCTAACTGTTAGTCTTAAATTCTTCATGATTGAGAAAGGATGACGTCTTTCAACAAAGATTGCAGGTCTGCCTGGATAACACTAATTGGTATTGGCCTATTTTAAGAAGAGGTGGTAGAAACTTCTTCTAGACATTTCTTTGTGCCAACATTTTTCTCTGTCTTTTCCTATCCTTGCTGTACTATATCTCAATGGGCAGGCCTGGTTCTGCAACCAAATAAAGCAGAGCAGTAAATGAGCCATATCAGACCTAAGCAAGTTGAATATGCCTCTCCCCATATTTCTTCTGCATTAAAATTCATATCTGCTCTGTTATCTAATTGATTCTTTTAAGAGTACTATCAGCAAGCCACAGCCTTGAGGCAATCATGTGCTTCCCACAAAAGGCTAAGCTTTGCTAATGTGATCTATCTAGTGTGAGTATCAGGCTGCTGAGGTTCGCAAGGGTTCGGGAGAGCCCCCAGCTAAGATTCTGTGCAGTTCCGGGAACCCTCAAATCCCTTTCTTGGCTGGCCCTGCCCACGCCCCTCCGCCCCTCCCAGGAGTCCCCACGTGGCCTGTTTTGGATGCAGAGACTCAGGGAGGGCGAAAAACGGGCCTCCTGGAAGTTCAGGAAGGCCAGAAATGGGCCTGTTTCCAGCTTCCAGAGAGTCTCCGGAGCAGTGGTGGGATTCAAATTTTTTAACAATTGGTTCTGTGGGCATGGCTTAGTTGATGGGCATGGCTTGGTGGTCATGTGACTGGCTGGGCGTGGCCAACTCAGCATCACTCACATTGAGGCACGCATCTCCTCGCCTGGCCTCTCATGACTGTGGGTGTTATGTTCTGCGCATGGGTGCAAGGAGCGGAGACGAGGCAGTGAACAGTGAACTTCAACTCTTTATTAAGCATACTGAACAGAGCAATCACCTAGGGCAGCAGCAGCCCTTTTATAGGGTTGGCTGCTGTCCTATTAGCTAATGAAAAACATGGAAGTGTTAACCCCTTGAACCAATGAGAGTTGGCCCGTTAACAGCCAATCAGATTTCTCAGAAAGGACCAATCCGATGTCGCTATTATCGGCCAATCAGAAGTGCAGGATTAGAACCCTGCTTTTTACTTGAGGTTGTTAAAACTTTATTAAATGCCTTTATTAGTTCATAACAGTGGGGATGCTGCAAAGTCATAAGTGTGTAAAACAGTCATAAGTCACTTTTTTCAGTGTCATTGTAACTTTGAATAGTCACTCCACACAAGCAAAGTACCAGCAAAGGAGGGGAAAAAACTCCAGAGATGTTCCAGAGACAGGAAGTCTAGTCCTGCCAAGAATGTAATAAGGGTTAATGGAGAGGCAGTTTCTGTAAGCAACACCAGAATGTTTCCTTCCTGCCTTCCTTACAGGATTAGGCCAGTAATTTCTTCTAACAACCGTTTCTCCAAACTGCTTAGAATGTTAACAACCAGTTCCAGCAAATAGGTGCGAACTGGTAGAATCCCACCCCTGCCACCATGTCCATGCCCCTCCCAGTCATGCCTCAGGCCCCCCCAAATCAAGTTTGACACCCCTGTCCTAGACTCCTCTGAGCTTGGCTGTCTTCTTGCAGGCATTTCATTATTCAAACTAGGTAACATCATCACTGCCTTTCTTCCTTGCCCTGATTGTTAGAGTTTAGCAACAGCTTTAGTCACAGAGGATGCATGCCTATCAGTGATTCACCCACTTTGTCTACCAATTAGTAATAAATAAGTGTTCTATTTTTATCCTTTTGCACTGTAAGCTTGCCTGTCTTTAACTAGCGATTGCTGAGGAACACAAATATCTTCAGCTGCGAAAGAAAGTTCATCCCAGCTTTATAACGTGTCTTTTTTGTGCTCTGTTCTTTCAAAAGCTTGCAGAAGCACTTGTTACCGACTTTTCTCAGTTAGTTTTCTCTATGACTTTCTTCGAAAAAAAAAGAAGAAGAAAAAAAAAGGGGGGAGGGAAAGAAAGGGTTTGTGAGAGATGACATTTTTTTGCCTGAATGCTTTATAAAAAGAAAATATCCATAATGGATAATTGTTAGGTTCTGCGCATGGATGCAAGGAATGGAGACGAGGCAGTGAACAGTGAACTTCAGTGAACTTTATTAAACCTTCTGAACAGAGCAAAAACCTAGGGCAGCAGCAGCCCTTTTATAGGGCAGGCTGCTGATCTAGTAACCAATGAGAAACGTGGAGCGTTAACCCCTTGAACCAATGAGAGTGGCTCGTTAACAGCCAATCAGATTCTGCTGAACGGACCAATCCAATATCGCTATTATCGGCCAATCAGAAGTGCAGGATTAGAACCCTGCTTTTTCTAAAGGTTTGATAAAACTTTATTTAAGTGTTTTATTAGTTCATAACAATAATAATGCTTCAAATAATCTGGAAAGCTTTCAGATAAAAGAATAAGGCTTTGATAAATGTTAGCCATTCACCGATCACCTCTAAGCTTGTATTGAAACAACTTGGAATCAGACAGAGTTGCCCTTTTTCTTGAGCAGCAAATTGCTCTGTTTAGACTTCATTAATGAGGCCACAGTTGACACTGCTGACATCCAGCAAGCATTAACAGAGAAGCTTCCTTCTAGGGTAGAAGCATTATTGATGCTGAAAACTTTTTTTTTTTTTTAAAAAAAGAAGGAGCGCTGTAGGAACAGCTTGACAACTCATATATATTCATTATACCCTTACTGGCAGCAAGACAATAATTAAACATAAAGCTTCTTTATGTTTTGTATTTTCCCCCTTTTTATTGCAGAAGACAAGTGGGTGGGAATCCCTATCCATTGATTCAACGAATGTTTTAACCCCATTTGCCAATATAAGTAGAAGACAGAAAAAAGTCATCTTGACTTTTTCTCCCCTTTCTAAACTTAGTTCTAGGAGCTCCTAAGAATAATTCAGAATTAAGCTCTTTTTCCTTCCTTCCTTCCTTCCTTCCTTCCTTCCTTCCTTCCTTCCTTCCTTCCTTCCTTCCTTCCTTCCTTCCTTCCTTCCTTCCTTCCCTCCTTCCTTCCTTCTTTCTCTTTTTCCTTTCTCTCCCTCCCTTCTTCCTTCCTCTCTTCCTCCCTCTATTTCTCTCTCTGTCCCTCCCTCCTTCCCCTCCCTCTCTCCCTCTCCTTTATTTAAACAGAACAAAGGAAAGGGAAAAATCAATAAAAATAAGACAGCAGAGCAAAGCAGCAACATAAATAAGAGCTTCTCATACATTTATGTATGTTTCTAAAGTTTTTGACAACTGTTTCAATAAAGAATGTAATCAGTCATGGATAATTTATGACCATATGTTCTTGATTTCTGTTAAGTTCTGCGCATGGGTGTAAGGAACGGAGATGAGGCAGTGAACAGTGAACTTCAACTCTTTATTAATCATCGTGAACAGAGCAAAAACCTGGGGCAGCAGCAGCCCTTTTATAGGGCAGGCTGCTGATCTAGTAACCAATGAGAACATGGAAGCATTAAACCCTCGAACCAATGAGAGTGGCTCTTTAACAGCCAATCAGATTCCCCAGAACGGACCAATCCGATATAGCTATTATTGGCCAATTAGAAGTGCAGGATTAGAACCCTGCTTTTTCTTTAAGCTTTGATAAACTTTATTTAAGCGTTTTTATTAGTTCATAAAACCCCTTCCCCCCGGGTTCCGTTTGAGAGGTGCGGTGACATAAACTCTAAGATATGTGGGTTGTTTTAACTGTCTATTAGATTTGCTCTGTCCCACTGGTTCCTGTTTGTGGTCCAGCTTTGGTGGGACGTTTTTGGACATATCTGATACCAGCGGTTCCTCATTCTCACTGGACGACTCGGTGCCGCTAATTCTGTCATTGTTGTCCTCCGATCTTAGCGGGCTAGCCTCTGTTACGGTATTCTTCTGTGGTGAGGCCACACCCCTCCCTGATTCTTCTTCATTAATCGCGCCTGCTCGCTGACTTCCTTCGCTTCTGCTTTCCCCCATCTCGAATTCGGTTTCTTTGACATCCCCTCCCCCCTCAGTTTGGGAGTCACAGGAGTCGTGGGAACTGGGTTGTAGCCTAGAGTGAAGCTGATCTATATGGCGTTTCCATACTTTTCCGTCGCGGGTTTGCACACGGTACGATCTGGGCCCGGTGGTTTGAATTACGGTTGCTTCGATCCATAATGGTTCGCTGGAGAGGTTTTTAGTGAAAACTAAGTCACCTACCTTGAACTCGCGGCATTTCCTGCTGGATCCGCAGGGTTTCTCTGGCTTGTAGGAAGGGTGAAGCCGGTCGAGGTGGGAACGGAACTTGCGTCCCATCAATAGTTCAGCTGACGTCTTGTTGGTGATGCTGTGCGGAGTGATGTGTTGGAGTAGGAGTATTCTGTTTATTTTTTCACCAATGTCCCCATAGTCCATTTTATGAAGAGTTTTTTTAACAAATTGTACCATGCGCTCGGCCCTGCCGTAAGCCGCAGGGTACGCTGGTGAAGTTAGCGCATGGCGGATGCCCCAATCTGCTAAGTATTGTTCAAACGCCAGGGCGGTGAACTGGGGTCCGTTGTCGGAGACCAGGACGTCTGGCAGTCCGTGTGTTGTGAATAGCCTGTTCAATTTTCAGATGACTGATTCTATTGTAGTATTCTTCATTTTGTGGATCTCGAGCCAGTTGGAATAGGCATCCACTGTTAGGAGGAATGTATGTCCTTTAGTTGGTCCCGCAAAATCAACGTGGATGCGGGACCACGGCCCCCGGGGGGTTTCCCATTCTGTTGGAGTTGCTCTAGGTGGGGCACTGCTGACTTCTTGGCACTTTAAGCAAGTCTTTACCCAGGCTTCGATTTGTTTGTCGATGCCTGGCCACCACGCGTAGCTTCGTGCAAGCGCTTTCATACGCATAATGCCAGGGTGACCGTCATGCAATGTTTTCAATACTGCTCGTTGTAACCGCTCTGGGATGACGACTGTATCTCCCCAAAGGATGCAGCCTTTTTGAGAAAACAGTTCTGTTTGCCGGTTTCTGAAAGGGGTGAAATCGTCAGAGGTTTGTTCTATTGGCCATCCTCTTTCGATCCAGCTAAGAACTCGCGATAAGACAGGATCTCGTTTTATTTCAGTTGCAATGTCTCTGGCTGTTAGCGGTGGTGACTGTAGCATTTCAATCTGAGTGTCGTAAGGGTTAGAGCTGGGTCATCGACGGTTTCCGGAAGTGGGGCGCAGCTCAATGCATCACCGTGGAGAATGGCTTTCCCCGGGCGGTGTGGTAATTTATAGTTGTACGCAGCTAAAAACTCCAACCAGCAAGTCATTCTCGGTGACAATATATAGGGGGTTGGCTTGTCCCCCGCTATAATCCCTAACAGTGGTTTGTGGTCAGTAACAATAGTAAAAACTTGTCCATACACATATTCATGAAACCGTTTCACAGCAGATACAACAGCAAGAACCTCTTTGTCGATCTGGCTATAATTATGTTCAGCCTTTGACAAGGTCCTTGAAAAATAGGCAATAGGGGCCTCACTACCATTTGGTAACACATGACTCAAAATGGCTCCTACTCCAAACAGTGATGCAGGGAGAGTCTCGTTATACTGCATTAAAACAGCATCTGAGGTTAGTAAGTTTTTCACTTGTCAGAATGCGTGCTCCTCGCGGTGTCCCCAAACCCAGGTTGCTTTTTTGTCGAGAAGTCTGTGGAGGGGCTCAGCTACGGTCACTTTCTGGGGCAAGAAGATGTTGTAGAAGTTAATGAGCCCCAGGAAAGCTTGGAGATCAGTTCTATTTCTGTGTCTTGGGGCATTTTTGATTGCTCTCAGTTTGCTGTTAGTGGGGTGGATGCCCTGTTTATCGATTAGGTATCCCAGGAACTCTACTTTGTCTGTACACAGTTGACATTTATTTTTTTTAACCTTAAGGCCAGAGTCTTTAAATTTCTGGAGAACCAATTTAAGCCGCTTTTCTAGTATTTCTCTATTCGGGGCAGCAATTGAAACGTCATCAAAGTATGGCACGACCCCCTTGATCCCTTGCAAGAGTCTCTCCATCAGACTTTGAAAAATCCCTGGGGCTACGCTCACTCCGAATTGGAGTCGGTTGCACTTAAAGGCGCCTCAGTGTGTAACGATCGCCTGTGCCTCTGCGGTTGTTTTATCTACAGGCAGTTGTTGGTAAGCCTGTGCTAAATCCAATTTAGCGAAGACTTTTCCACTCTCCAGGGAATGGAGAAGGTGTTGTACCACTGGTACCGGGTAAGCGTTCTGTTGAAGAGAATTAAGGGTAGCCCGGTAGTCCCCACAAATCCTTAATGATCCATAACGGTTTGATGGGTGTTACAATTGGGGTTGGTTCTAAAACACCCTGGACTATTAACTTATTGAGCTGCTCGTCAATTTTTGGTTTAAGGGCAAAAGGTACCTGACGAGGCTTAAGGCGGATGGGGGCTACTTCAGGGTTAAGGTTAAATGATATCGGGGTCCCCTTGTACTCGCCTAGTTTGTCTGCGAAAATGTCCTGGAATTCCTGGACGATGGCCTCCTCCCAGTCGTCGCTTCTGGTTTGGTGAATGCCAGCTACATCGATCCCGAGTGGGGCGAACCATTGAAGGCCTAACAAGCTAGGCCTGTCACGGTCGATGACGGTCAGTGGTAATGACGCAGTACGATTTTTGAATGATACTTGAACTTGGCTGGATCCAACGACCGGGATTCGGTTCCCCTGATAATCCTTGAGTATGATTCTTTGGGCTCTGAGGTCTTGATGCCAGACGGCAGGGATTAATTGTTTAAGAGTCTTCCAGGAAACCATCGAGAGGGACGATCCTGAATCGACTTCCATCGCACAAGGCTGGTTTTCGATGGCGACCTTTACTCGGATCTTCTTTGCGTCTAGCGATGAGGCATGACCGATTGTAATGGTCTGGTGTGCCTCTTCTCTTCTCGATAAAATGGCCGGTGTTTTATTTCTGTAGGAGTGGTTGTTCCATTGGCGGTTCAAATGTTCCCGACTCACAGGGCGATTCTCTGTGGACTGGCGGTAGTTGTTTCCTCTCTGAAGTAGGCTGGATCTTTGCTTGCTTCTACAGACCTTTCTGATGTGGCCTCTTTTCCCACAGAAATGACAGAGCGCGTTAAGGAATTTGCAGTCTGATTGTGGGTGGTTTGCCCCACAACCCGCGCATTGGTGCAGTAGTCTTTGATTTCGCTGGTGGCGTTGGTCACGTTCAGACTGGATCCAGTTGACCTCCTCCCCCTCACTTTCTGATGGAGATTCGAGGTCCTCGTGGTGGGTCGCTGTTGTGTGCCTCTCTAGGCGAGGTGAGGTATCGCTGGCGAGTTGACGGAGTGGTGCGTTGGTGCGGCGCATTCGGGTGGCCGACTTCCTGGTTGCTTCTGCTGCAGTAGCGTCTTTGATGACATCAGCCAGATCGATGTCCCCTTTTGCCATGATCTTGCTCTGTACTGTCTGGTCATCTAATCCCAGAACTATTCGGTCTCTCAGAGCTTCTTCGAGGTCTGCGAATTCACAGAGGCCTCCCAGGTTCCAGAGATCCGCGATGAAATCTGCAACACTCTCTCCCTTCTGCTGGTCCCTCTGGTAAAATTCATGTCTTCGGAAAAGCATTGGTACGGTGGGAGCATAGTGGGCCTGTAGAAGGGGCATGAGGATGTCCCAGTCCATGGTTTTCACCTCAGCCAGTTTCACTAATGCCTTGGCCATCTTAAAGACGGCAGGCCCGCAATGGGTCAGGAACACTGCTCGCTTTTTTCCCGTAGTGGCATCCTTCAAGTTGTTGGTCTCCAGAAACATCTGGAAGTGATCTATGTATGAGTCCCAGTCTTCTTGTGCTGGGTCAAATGGAGCGGGTGGTATGGCGCCTCCGGACATGGTTCCGTTGTCGATGTGCCTTCAGCCATGTGCTCTGTTTGGTGCTCTGTAGTGTTCAGTCAGCTCTGATGTCTCCGCATCCCATCCTCGTTAAGCGTTTTTATTAGTTCATAACAATTTCCATTAGAATAATCTGTAGTTTGTTTTGTACACCTAAGAACGGATAGAGTCCTGCCAGTTATATATTTGTCCCAATACCCTCTTTCTCTGTTTTTTCTTTTTCCAAAAACTCTTTACTGTAATATTTTATGCCTCACTGATCACTGATTGCATTGCTTTCATAGGTGCCTTCATTTTTCCCTGTTCTTTTCTTTTTTGTGATTTTTTTTAAAACATCACCTCAGCAATGGGCCAGAGCTGTATAAGGTTTCCTCATCTCTTCAGTGGCCTTGAAATTTCCTTTCCTGACTGAGATGAGGAGAAATATGAGATAGGTCTCATATCAATGTTGCTACTAATTTAAACAATGGCCAATTTGGGAGCAGTAACAGGAAAGGAAGTGGTATAGCAGCCACAGTGGTGGGATTCAAATTATTTTACTACTGGTTCTGTGGGTGTGACTTGGTGGGCATGGCAGGGGAAGGATACTGTAAACCTCCAGTCAGAGGTGGTATTTGCTGGTTCTCTGAACTACTCAAAATTTCCGCCACCAGTTCTCCAGAACTGGTAAGAACCTGCTGAATTCCATCTCTGAGCCACAGTGGTTTCTCTATCATTCATTGCCTTAGTAGTTGTGTGTTTATGACTTCAGATTCATGGCTTGACTACCTTCACATTCATGAGAAAAAACGGCCTCCTCAAAGTTCAGAGAGAAGCTATTAATTAAAAATGAAAACATATCTCTGCTTTAACAAGCTAAGAGATAAATTTGCTACTTAAAGTGAAAGGATTTAGTTCTTGAGATTTCTTCAACCTGATTCCATTCCTTTTCAATAAATCTTGTTAAAGAAATATCTGAAAAAAATCTTTGTTTGAAGTTGGCCATCATGAACTTGATACTCTTTTTTCCTTCTTTAAAAATGAATCCTCTGGTATAGGATGATTATGTTGTTGTTTTACTCTGAAAGCATGGAGGGAATCAAAATCAAAGATCAATCCACCTGCACCCATCAGTCCATCACACCCCAATTCCTGCAGTTCCCGATGCTTCTAACTTTATTGCCTTCACTATTTCCTGGTTTTGTTACAGTCCCACACTTGAAGAGTAAGCTCATTGCAGAATTCTGAAGACAACTCTGTTTTGGCATCTTGATTCTTGTTGCCTTTGGGAATCATTTTAGATTCACATAAGAGCATTCTCTAGTTTTTTCCTATTCAAAAAGAGAATAAGCTTGACAGCCTGTCAAATTAGCTCCAGGCTGCAAATAAGAAAGATTGGGTTGTTGTGCAAAACTCTCTCGGAACTTATTTAAAGAGAGGCTTTAATAAATGGGAGTGTGGAAAATAAGACTCATCTTAAAACTATTAGAAGGAAGATTTAAAAAAAAATCTAAATGAGCTTTCTCCAATTAGGCTCAGCATTATGGATTTGCAGATTGATGTAAATCACATCCATTTTATGTTCCACTTCAAATGGCAGATTTCTGCCTCAGAAGATAGAATGCTTAATAAAAAAAACCCTTTGCTAGAGATAAATTTGCTTGTCTGTTTAGGGACACAGGGAAGATTCTTGCATGGTCATATGGACTTTCTATGAGGAAAGAGCAACTGCCTGCAAAAAGCACAGTTTTGAGAGCTTTTGCTGTGAATATTAAGAAGCCAAGCAGTCCAATTTTTTGGGGGTGGTGGTGGGAAATGAAGGAGAAATAAAAACGTTAACTAGATTTTGTTGCCAAATTCCAGCTATGGATCTACAGGGAGCAAAATAATAACAATAAAAAATCCAAATATATTCCTAGTAGAATCCTTGATAAAAGTATTTTCCAAGTTGGAGAAGTTTGTTTTTGAAGTATTAATGCTGTAGTGATCGTTCTATGGAAGGTGGTTGTGTTGTCATGCACAAACATTGGTAAATTGGGTATCTTCGGAGCCTCTAATTTCTGCCAGGGATAGAACTTAACACATGGCTTTCATTCTCAACCACAAAAATTGTCAACCCAAAATTTGGTAATTGACGGAGAGATGGAATTACCATCTTTTCAATCACATAACCAAGCTGGACAAGAACATCTTCAAGGAGAGATAAAAAAACCAGGAGAGCAACTGATATCACACAATTGAAACTCTGCCTCTTTTTCACCTCCGTCATATATTTGATGTGTGAAAAAAGGGGTCGGGGTTCAATCATGCCGTTATGACTGCCATCTTGACTTTTTTTTTTATTCCCCCTTCTAGATTGTCTTTATGGTAGCATATAACAACAAGCCAAATAAATATAATAGTATGTGCAAATTTAAACTGAGTAATAAACCATATTAATTCATGAAATGTAGGAGAAGTGCAGAATCTGAGAGCAGAGTTAAAAAAGAGATCAGCCTAGAATCCCTATATAGCCACAGTTGGACCGTATCTGCCCCCCCAAATAATGTTAACCTAACATTATTCTAGTAGGGGTTATTAGCTGAGAATATTCCTGTGCATAGGCTTGAGTTTAATCAGTGTAATTCAGATTCATGTGTGAATCGGGTCTTTCCTGCCTGATATTAAAGCAATAATCTAAGAAGTAAAAAAAATAAGTCTACTGATTCTACTTCACAGCTTTCCAGTTCTATACATGTCAGAGGAGATATTAGAACCTAGATTTTTGATCTTTCCCTTTGTGATTGTGGCTGATGGTCCAATTCACACATAATGCTAAGGAAATGTTGAAGCATGATTTTTAAACAAGCCATACGTTACATATAAAATTTAGCATGCATATTAACTTGTTAAATTGTTATGCAATATTTACCTCCATTTGTACACTGCTTAATCCTATGAATCTAAACACAAGACACTTAGTGACAAAGTTGTGTAAACAGCCCTTTTTCTTATCCTCTTTGTCAGGTGCAACTTCTGATCCCCTTTTGCGACCTTCTGACATGGGGAAACTAGATTCACTTAACACTTACTAATTTAAGAACTGCAGATTCAGTTAACAAATATGGCGAGAAAAGTCATAAAATGAGGCAAAACGCACTGAACAAACTTCTCACTTAACAACATAAATTTTGAGCTCAACTGTGATCGTAAGTTGAGAGTCCTGTAATCATCAGATGTCTAGTCTCTAGCAACAATCTGCTCCTCAATGTAAGATCAACATAGTATGGATAACTATATACAAGTTGACTCTATCGCTATAAGATTGAAGTTATAGTCAAAGACTTCAGAAATCTGTAGCTTCCTGATGTTGGCTGGTGACTCCCATGATAACTTTCAGCTGTTTTTGCACCTGGACCTGCTGTTGAATGTTGTATCAGCAATTTGTAGATGACACCTTCCTGGCTTAAACTTTAAAAAATTATTTGATAACTTTGGTTTATTTTGCTCTGGTATGAATATTTTGCCTGTGCCACATTGTCTTATTAGATGCTCTCAGTGTAGAAACATTGCCCATTTTATACATATTTGTACAACCATTGTACATATGCATGATCTACATTCATTTAAATGGAAACATTTAAAAAAACTTACCAAAAATCGAACTCCATCTATATTTAATGTTTCCACTATTCTGGCGCAATCATGCATCCCAGACTGGAAAAAGGAAAAAGAGAAGGTGATACTACATTCTGTAATTTACGTTTTTTTAAATGAAGCACTTGGGACAACAATATTGCCTTTCACGGACATACAGAGGGTGGGTGGGGGGTAGGGGAAAACCAATAGATCCAGTGATGAAAAATGTGGATGTTGGTGTAAATACTAAGATGGGGCACTTGCATTGACAATTTGTTCATACCTTGAACTTTTAGAAGTCTCTGTGTAACAACTCTATCTTCTATTTGTGTGGTTGCTAGGAGTAAAAATAACTTGATGGCACAGAATGAACAAATGAATGAATGAATGAATGAATGAATGAATGAATGAATGAATGAACGAACGAACCAACCAACCAACCAACCAACCAACCAACCAACCAACCAACCACCAACCAGTCTTCTAGATTCAACCATTTGGATTTGTTTACATAGCACACTTAACAATTATTTGCTTAACTATGGCTTGTGGACTAAATCCAAGTGGACTAGATTCGCATATAAGACCCCACATATACCACATTGGAGCTTTGAGATTGCAGTAGGACAGTGGCGGGATTCAAAAATTTTCTGTGAGCGTGGCTTGGTGGGCGTGGCAGAGGAAGGATACTGCAAAATCTCCATTCCCTCCCCACTCCTGGGGGAAGGTTACCATTGGTTCTCCGAATTACTCAAAATTTCTGCTACCTCTTCTACAGAACTGGTCAGAACCTACTGACACCTCTTCAGCAGGAACCAGAATGTCCACAAACACTTCCCTTGGGGCCTGCCAGTATCTATGACTCACTTAATTTAAACAAAATATTTTTTTTAAAAAGCCAGGAAGCAAGGATGGGTAGCATAATGCAAAGTGGCAGGTGTATCGTTTTTTTGTCCTGAAAGATATATAGCCCCTTTTATTCTTAGTATATATAAAGGCTCCTTGGCTGCAGTCAAGTGTTCTTTTTGGAAGTGCCCCATCCTTGTCTAAAAGAGAGAAAGATGAAAGGATTGATAGCATTTTGGAGTGAAAGAAGGAGAGAGAGAGGGAGGTAGCAACCTTAATAGTTTACCTTCTGGTTAATGGACTTCTTATGGTAGCTTTTTTTCAACATGCCCATGAGGTGGCTATTGGCCAAAAGATTTGGGGATCACTGCCTTAAGGAGGAGCCTTAGTCCTTGTCTCATTCACATTTCTGGGTAAGTCATCCAACCTACAACTATCTCCTATGTACATGGGTATGGAAGCTGGACTTCAAGTTCTCCTGTGGCAGTGCTTCTCAAACCTGGGTGAATTACCCAAAGTATAGTAAAAGTGGGTTTTCTTTGGATAACAACTCAGAAATGAGGACACAGATAAACCTCAAGTGCTTCAACTACCCTCTAAAAGGATGCAGATTACCAGCAAGGAATATAAATCCTTCCATTCCCCACTATCCTGTCAGAGCTGAAGAAACTTCTTGGATGAGAAGTGAAACGTTTCAAAAGAAAAAAACAAGAAAATCTAATTGCTTCCTGAAAAAAAGCACCTTTGGGGCAACCATGACCTGGATGACTGAGAATCTTTGCAAACTCAAAAATTCATTACAGAACCACAACAGGGGCATTTATCTTGACTTAAACTGTTTTAGCTGGGTAAAAAGGACTTTCTGGTGAGCCGTTTTGGTTAATAAAGGAAAAAAAATTGGGAACTCCTGTCCTATGGACATCCTGCTACACTCAAAGATGCTATGGCTTGCATTGCATGTCTAAAGAGATTCGAGGAGGGTGCAGAGAGAATATAGATTTAGCACAAGGTTCTTCATGAAGTGGTAGGGCAATTGAGGATTTATTTCAAAGGTTTATAACATATTAGTGGTTTTTTTTTTTAATTACCCTCTGGTGCATGGACATCTCCCGCAAACTCCCTCCCCCTTTTTTGCATGTCTAGTTCTTAAAGAGGAAGTTAGTAGTCATGGAAAATGTAATAGTGCAAACATTCAATAAATTGGACAAAAGGCAAATTTAAAATAAATGTATCAGGACTGAAAGGTTATTTTTTTTTAAATGAAAAAAATGCAATGGATTATACAGAAGGAGAAAATAAGCATCTTCTACACATAGACCCACTCTGAAGATTACTCACGTATCTGTAAACATGCAGCTGTATTTCAGATTACTTTTACACTCATTATGAGAATGGCAAATGATGCTGAATGGGGAGTAGCAATAGTCCTGGGCAGCTAAGAGGACAATCTATTGGCCTTGTATTTTCTTTCTCTCTTTCACCTATTTAATTCAACCTCTCTTTCATATTACACCACTTAGTTAATTGATTTTAATTGTATTTATTGAATGAATCAGGATGTGGCCTTTTTAGAATAAACACATTCAGTTGATTGCAACATTCTTAGAAGAAGAGAGCTTACATGATTGTGGTTAATTTATTAATACTGCACCCTTCTGATGTGATTAACTCAGATCAACTTCCTACAGAGTGCTATAGAATATAAAGATAAGTACTAATGACTTTAACATTACATTGCAGAACAAACAGACAGAAGAGAACATTTATTAATATGTCTAGAAGAAGGATTGGCCTATTAGGACTTCTGAGTCCTAGGATTCTCTGTTGGGATAGGAAAGTTGGCTAAATTGCCTTGATCCCCTCCTGCAATATATCTTTAATTCTCACCCAAATATATATGCTTGTTGTGAGGATGACACATGGAACTTGTTCAGTTCTGGTCTTAAAGAAGCCCAGCACCAAATCCATTTCAGATTAGATAGTTCTTATCCCTCTCTCCCATCGTCTTAATCTTGATCTATCAACACTATAAAGTATTTATGGAAATCTAGGGTGTGTCTGCCCTTAAAAAATGGGCTGTCTGGTTGCCATACTCCAAAAAGGAAATTGCAAAACTGATGATAATACAAGATAGGAGCCATTTTTTTTTTCCTAAAGAGAAAAACATGAGGTAAAGGAGATGTAATTGAGTCATATAATCTTGGTAGGGGAAAATAGATCAGGACTTTTCACATTCCAATATTATAATCCAGGATTTTTCAATGAACATAACTAATGGAAAATTCTGCACAATCAGTCAGTCAGTCAGTCAATCAATCAATCATTGTTCATTTAGATCAAGGTGGAGAACTATGGCTACCCCCCCTTCAATCCCTGGATTTCAACACATCTGGATTTCAATTCCCAGAGTTCCTGAGTCAACATGGCTGGCTCAGGAATGCTGGGAGTTGAAGTCCACAAGTCATAAGGAGTTCTACACCCTCGATTTAGATTATAATCTATGGAATTCAGTGCCACCAGTTTTAAGAGTGGTCACAAGAATTTACGGAGGATACAGCTATCAATTTTTACTTTCAGTGAAAGCTATTATTATCTCCAGCATCAAAGAGAATATGCATCTCAATGCTAGTTGCTAGGCAATGAACTGGATTTCATTTATATCCTGCTTAAGGGTTTCCCCTTTAGCTTCTGGTTTTCAGTGCTGGGACAGAATTAGATGGATGTTATGTAAGAGAGTGCACAATTTTTCAATTTCAAGTTTTTGAAACTTCTGAGACAATTATTTTGAAGCTGAAGTTATTGTTTTGAGCTTAAGACTATTTTGAACTCAAAATACTTTGAATTCCTGGTGTTTTACATATCCTCAGACTTTTGTTTGATCCAATTTGATCTTGTGTTCAAACCTCATTTCAATCTAGTACGAATTAGTAGTCCTGCTATGAAGCTGTTGTTCTAAACAAGTTTTTGCAAACATAGATTTTTTTTTCCACATGAAGGGCATATTAAAACAGCAATATAGAGAAATATCTGTTATATAGCACATGTGAAAGTGTAACAATATTCCATGGACATGTACTATTGGATATCACACTAAAATATGACTAACAAGCTTAGTATCTATTGGAAAGTATTTTAGGAGACTACTAAATAAAATGATGATGTGTGCACAAATATGTCTTTAATTCATATTTGGAAGAGATAAGTAGATCATACACTGTATATAGACTTAATCATATTTAATGGCTTTGAAATACAGAAAGCTTAATTTTATTTAGTCATGACTGAATTAGTCCCATTGATTTTAATGGCTTTTCTGTTGTGTGACTGGATTCAGTTCAATATAGTTGCAAATGGTTCTGCTACAGTCAGTAAAATAACACAATCCCTGTGGACTTTTAATTGCTTGCATATGTTTAATTTTATTGATGATGGATGTTTATTAGTTTAGAGATCTCCCCAAACAGGTTCTAGTAGCTGAGTATTAACCTTCAGACAACTTCCAGAAGTGGTTAAATATATGTCTCCTTGTCTTGTATTGATTTGTTTTACTTTACTCTTGATTTTAATATATCTAATATCACTTTATGTTTTAGCATATGATAAAATGTAATATAATTCTGAGGAAACAATGCAGTTTCAGCATGATTACCACTCCTTTAATAATAGCCCTTCTCAAATCCTGACAAGAAGTCCTTATCAAAGATTGATTAATCCAACAATTAACTTTATAGATTTAATTGAATTTATAAGCTGTCCAATTCCAATGCACTCTGATACTTTGTTGGAAAACTGAAACTGTTTTGTGTTTGTAGAAACCCCATTTCTCAGTTCTCAATGACTATGGACATTGGCTGTGCTATCTGGGAATTTTGGGAACTGGAGTCCCAATATATTTGAGGAATGCTTGGCTCAGGAAAGCTGAATTAGTGTTTCCCAAATTACAGCCAGGCTTGAATGACAAGGAGTTTTCTAGGATTGTGTGATTATGAGATTATGACAAGTTTTTAAGACGACTGTGGAGATTTTCAATCATCCAGGTCATGGTTGTGTCGCAAAGGGGATTTTTCAAAATTCAACTGGACTTAGTTTTTCCTTGAAGACCCTTTTGCTTCTCATCCAAGAAGCTTCTTCAGTTCTGATGAAACTTCTCAGAAGTTTCATTCAGCTCTAATCTCTTCCCCACCTTCCTCATTTCTTCCTTCTATCTCTCCCTCTCTGCCCCCTTTCCCCAGAACCAGGATTGTCACCCTTTCTTTCTTAATTTGAAAAGTTTAACTCTGGTGCAGACAGGACCCTTTCTTGAATGAACAGAAAGAAACATTTAACTGAATCAATCCTATTTATTTGAATCCACGTTCCTTTCGTTGCAGAGGGTTTCTACCAAACACAATTAAAACTAGATACACTATATACCCTTATACCTGGTAGTGTATTCTTGGAAGATGCCCAACTTTCCAAATCTAATAAAGAGATTATAAATGTATTAACTGATTAATACAAGAAGACTGCTGCTGGCATTTTCTGCTCTCAGTTGCATCTAAAAGCTTGCCTCTGCCTTATTACCTCTTGGAGTGAAACCACCAATAGAAAGAAATACAGAAACTTGATCTATTCTGGACCATCAGTCAAGTAGAGCACTTCAGTACCTGTCTTAGAAGATCAGCCACCTGTAGAGAGGTCCAGGTCTCAAATTCTTCTCGCAAGGGAAGCTTTGTAGTCATTGTGGGTCCCTGCCGGGAAGAATTGAGATGTTTCTGGTAGTGCTAGAACTAATTTGGTTCACTAAACATAAATGACTGAATTCTGGAAGTCATTAGAGGAAGTTCCTCTGCAATTCCCCCCACCTCTCCTCCCCTTTGTGGTCACTGCTTAAAGTCATACCGCTCTTTAAAGTGACTCAGGGACAATCAAGATGCCAAAATTTTGGATGAGATGAACTGACCGTCGTTCCATTTAAAAATTGAGATGAATTTTAATTTCCTTAACATAGCCTGCCAAACAGACAAAGTTCCCACTATTAATCTGAAATTTAAAACAGTTTGAGGTATATCTCTAAACAAGCATTTACCAAGTTTCTTTTTCAGTAATGTAAGATTGGGCAGCTTTTTGAGGCCAAGAGTCACATTGTGCTACGTATGGAGATCAACATGTACACTGATGCTGATTGCTACAAAAGGGGAAAGTGAGCAGAGTTAGAGGTTAAAAAAACCCCCAATGAAATAAAAAAATAAATTAAAATGCTTTTTAACTCCTCCAAACAATTATGATAATCTTTTAAATCCAACAGAAAAAAAAATATGTAGCTTAGGGTCCAATTGAGAAGTCCACAGTCTTTCTAATACAACTCCTTATTATTCATGTCTTAATGCAGTTTTTCATTAAATCGATTTATTGTTTTGCTGTCTTCAACATATTTCAGCTTTATTAATTATTATATCATTCCTTAATAAGCTTGGGCAAAATGTTCTGGCTTTCAAATGTTCTGAGCTTAGAATAGCTGGTTTTGAATATTCAGAGCGCTCCTCAGGTTCCAGAGTTCGATGCCAAAAATGGTCTTTTGTTACATATACTTTTGAGTCTTCCAGCATCCTGCAAATTGGGGTTTTCTTTTTTTCAGTCCTTCAAGCCATGGAGACTGCATTAAGACAAAGGAAAAAAAAAAAAAAAAAGGAAAAACCCAACAAGCATGCATTCAGTCTCTGCCGCCATATGCTGATGCTAATTGAAGGGATGAGGAGAGAACTACAGAGTCAATTTAAGTGCAGCTTCACTGCTGAGAATTATTCCGGAAATGCTGCTTTTCAAAATAAAACACAAGTCAGACATCACAGAAGGACCAAGAGTCTGAGCTACAGGATCAAGCCAACAGTTGCCTAATGGGGTGGCCTCCTCTGTAGAATTAGTACTGTAAAGTGATACGTTTTAAACTAGCTACTTAAGCAGTGTGGGGTCTATAGATCATGGGTTCATCTGTAACACTCTGGCAGGTCGTATTTGGTTTTTCGAGCAGATTATCAAATGCAAAAATGTGCCTCGTATATAAAGAACAGTTCAGTGATGGTATTCAGCAGGTTCTGAACAGTTCTGGAAAACCGGGAGCAGAAATTTTCAGTAGTTTGGGGAACCGGTAGCAGAAATTTTGAGTAGTTCA
The DNA here is from genome assembly GCA_033807585.1 of Hydrophis major. Taxonomy (NCBI): domain Eukaryota; kingdom Metazoa; phylum Chordata; class Lepidosauria; order Squamata; family Elapidae; genus Hydrophis; species Hydrophis major. Next base: position 83,438,169 of record CM066331.1, on the reverse strand, counting down.
GAATGCCACCTCTGACTGGCTCCACCCCCATCTATTCTCTGCCTCCTGGGTCCCAGCTGATCAGCTGGGTCTTCTTTTGTTGCCCTGCACAGGAGAACAGAGCTGGAAAGCAGGTTAGTGGGGTGGGATGGGAATGGAGATTTTTGCAGTATCCTTCCCCTGCCACACCCACCAAGCCATGCCCACAGAACGGTAGTGAAAAAATTTGAATCCCACCACTGGAGCAGTTGCTTGCCATAGAGAACCAGTGTACATTGTGATTAAGGTGTTGGATTCGGAGTGGGAAGGTAGGATGATGAACCTGAGTTTCTGAACCACAGAAACTCAGAAGTGAATTTGGACCAGTCATTTTCGTTCAGCCCAATCTATCTCATGGTGGGGAAGTGAACACAGGTAGCCCTTGACTTACAACATAGGGACCGTTCAAAGTTACAACAGCGCTGAAAAAAAGTGACTGGTGACCATTTTTTTCACAGTTATGGCCTTTGAAGCCTCCCCAAGATCATGTGATCAAAATTCAGAACTTGACAACGGGTTCACACTCATGACCTTTGCTGTGTCTCCAGGTCATGTGATCCCCTTTTACAACCTTCTGATCAGCGAAATCAATGGGGAAGCAAGGTTCACTTAACAACCGGGTTACTAACTTATCAACTCCAGTGATTTGCTTAACCATTGTGGCCAAGAAAGGTAGTAAAATGGGGGCAAAACTCACTTAAGTAACATCTCACTAAACAGAAATTTGGGGCTTAATTGCGGTCGTAAGTCGAGGACTACCTGTACCATGTACAGCAACTTGACGCAAAATATAAATGAATAATGAATGATCAGGGGCAAAATGATGTTGCTTTTGTTTCTTGGGCTTTGAAACAGGTTGCCAAATGCAACTGATTCCCAACATTTGTGTAGAATTCTAGGTGTTTACACTCATAGTGATTTCTATGTGAAAATGAAACTTTTCTCCAAGCTACATACCCTGAAAGATATAAGCTCATAATAATATGATCTTTTTAGTTGTCTTCTTGGAATTGGAAGATATACTGACTGGTTCATGCATTATGTCTTCCATCGGTGTTATCATCTCTGGCACATTGCATCCCATTCCTGTGCACTGGTTAGTAGTACTGAGCAATATCATACTGTCCCACAATAGAAGACAACAAGCTCTCATTCAACTATAGTCAAGGATGCTGAACAACAAGGCCCTCCCTATTCATCAGGACAAAGCCCATCGCAAGATTGAAATCCCATAGGTCAGCTTGGAAAACAGTTAGTCGCTTGACATCTACCCAGTTTCAGAATGCCTGGAGAGAGGAATGGTCCGAGATACCTTCCTGTGGCCTAATCATTGGAGTTCTTCTCTACCACACGGTTTTAACTTGCCCTCACTTTGCCAGGAGCAAAATTGAACAGAATTACATGTGATACTGGAAGAAGTGCCTCTGACCTATGGAAAATTTCCCCTTGTTGAAATTGTGGTACTGATATGCAAACTCATAAACATATTGTGCAAGTTTGGCCAAAAAGGGCACTTTTGGGGAGCCTGTGAGTTTTATTCCTTGCATTAGGTACAAAGGAAGCTCTGGTTCTTTAGAACAGGGGTCCCAACCCCCGGTCTGTGGACTGGTACTCGTTTATGCCATGCCAGTAACTGGTCCACTAAACAAGTCAAGCCTCATCCAGGGGATGCAGGCAGGGAAGGGCTTCAAAAATTTTAGCAAAAGATTCTCTGACCAGTTGCTGGGTAAGCATGGCCATAGTGGGTGCGGCCTACTATGCAGCATGGTGGGGGGTGATGCATTTTTGCCCTCCCTGGGCTCCGGAGGCTTTCCTCTAGCCTCTGGGAACACAAAAACAGTCTCCCCCATTTCTGGACGCTTTCTGGAATCCAGAAACAGGCCCATTGCCAGCCTTCCTGAACTTCTGGGAGGCCCATTTTTTGCCCTCCCTGAGCCTCTGTGCACGCCCTGCACTTACTTGCATCCAAAATGGACTGGGAGGGGCAGGGTGGGTTGGGTGGGGCTAGCCAGGAGTGGGATTTGGGGGTTCTCCAAACTGCACACAAGCTTAACTAGGGGATCCCCCCAACCCCTACAAACCCCCAGCAGCTGACTTCTGGTGCAGGCATTAGGCAAATCCATACCCCCTCCGGTCTGTGGAGAAAGGTCTGTGGAGAACTGGTCCCTGGTGCCCAAAAGGTTGGGAGCCACCCTGGCTCCGCGAAGGGAAAAAAGTCATGATACATCATGTGATGGCATCGTGACGTGGCGAGTTTGACACCCATGATATAGTACCTTCAATTTTTAGACAATATGTTGTGTATGTACCATAGTTAATAAAGTATGAGCTTGAGGTAAAGTGCAGGGTTCTGGCCCTGCACTTCTGATTGGCTGTTAGGCGGCCAGATCAGATTGGTTAGTTCTGAGGAATCCGATTGGCCCTTAACAGAGGATTCTTATTGGTTAAAAGAACTAGCACTCATAGCTCACTATTGGACAATTCTTACAAGGGTTGCCTATATAAGGCAGAGTTCACTGTTGTTGTTTTGAGAAGTCACTATGCTAATAAAGAGCTGAAAGTCACTATTCAGAGGCTGTCTCCATTTATTCCGACCCATGTCCAAGTACTTAACACTGGTGACGAGGATGGGATGTGGAGACATCTGAACCAAAGAAGCCAGGAAGCGATACCGAGCACGTGATAAGACGACGCCAACAACAGAACCATGTCCAGCAGCATCGTACCACCCACTCCGTTCGATCCGAACCAAGAGGATTGGGAATCCTACATGGATCGCTTCCAAATATTTCTCGAGATGAATAACTTGAAGGACACTATACCAGCAAAGAAGCGGACACTGTTCCTGACACATTGCGGCCCAGCTGTATTTAAGATGGCTAAAGCACTCGCCAAACCTCAAGAAGTGAAAGCCATGAGCTGGGATGACCTCGAACCCATCCTGAGAGACCATTACGCGCCAACCGTGCCTACACTCGTGAGACACCACGAGTTTTATCAGAGAAACCAACGAAAAGGGGAGAGCATGGCCGATTTCGTGGTGGACCTCCAAAATTTAGAGGGTCTCTGAGGGTTCGCCGATTTAGAAGAGGCACTAAGAGATCGAGTAATTCTGGGATTAGATGCGCTAGGCGTGCAAAGCAAGCTGATGGCGAAAGGTGACATCAGCCTTGCTGACGCCATCGCTGAAGCCACGGCTGCGGAAGCGACTAAAAAGTCGGCTGCACAACTACGGCGAAGCCGCACTCCGGTAACACCACCGACCAGCGAAATCTTACCCAACTCAGAAGGGCAGCTCTCAACAACGCACCATGAGGACCTCTGTTCGTCGTCAGACAGCGACGAAGAAGGAGTCCATCGACTGCGGTCCGACCGGGACCCTCACCTGAAGCCCTTACGCCCTTGCGCTGGCTGTGGAGCAAACCATGCCAGGGCCAAATGCAAATTCCGCGACGCACTCTGCCATGAGTGCGGGAAACGAGGCCACATCGGCCGGGTCTGCCGCAGCTTACCAGGACCCAGCCAGGCCTCAAAAGGGGCCAACTATTGCCAATCGACAGGAAACTGTCCTGTAAGGCGAGAGCCAGTAAACCACTCCTACAGAAATCGAGCTTTGCAAAAAGAAGAGGCTCACCATACTATCACTATAGGTCACGCCTCAGTTTTGGACACTAAGAAAATCCGAATCACGGTAGCCATCGAGAGCCAGCCTTGCCACATGGAGGTCGACTTGGGATCGTCCCTCTCGATGGTGTCTTGGAAGATACTCAAGCAACTCATCCCCACAATTCAACGCCAAGACCTCCAATTTCAACGCCTCATCCTCAAGGACTACCAAGGAAATTGAATCCCCCTTGTCGGGTCCTGCCGAGTCCGAGTCTCCTTCAAGAAGCATACAGCGTACTTACCTCTAATGATCATCGATAGAGATAGGCCTAGTCTATTAGGCCTCCAATGGTTCGCGGCACTCGGCATTGAAGTGGCCGGCGTGAACCAAGTCGGTGGTTGTGAGTGGGAGGAAGACCTTATCTCTGAGTTCAATGACGTCTTCGTGGACAGCTTAGGTGAGTATAAGGGGACCCCAATCTCATTTAGTCTAGATCAAAAGGTAGCCCCTATACGCTTGAAGCCCCGTCGAGTTCCATTCGCTCTTAAAGCAAAGATTGACGAACAACTCGACAAGCTAATTGCTCAAGGGGTGTTGAAGCCCATCGATCACTCTCCATGGGAAACCCCTATTGTAACACCCATTAAACCAGACGGGTCAATCTGAATTTGTGGGGACTACCGGGCCACTTTAAACCACGCCCTACAGCAGAATGCGTATCCAGTTCCGGTAGTGCAGCACCTCCTCCATTCCTTGGGGGGCAGAAAGGTTTTCGCTAAATTATATTTAGCTCAAGCTTATCAACAACTACCAGTGGATGAAAAAATGGCCCAAGCCCAAACAATTGTAACGCACAGAGGTGCCTTTAAATGTACCCGATTGCAATTTGGAGTTAGTGTAGCCCCGGGGATCTTCCAGAGCCTCATGGAAAGGTTATTACAGGGAATCAAGGGCGTGGTTCCTTATTTTGATGACGTATTAATTGCAGCCTCTACCAAAAAAATCTTGCAGGATCGTTTGAAATGCGTTCTTAAAAAATTCCAAGAGGCTGGACTTAAGGTGAAAAAAAATAAATGTCACTTATATACTGACAATGTTGAGTTTCTAGGATACCGAATTGATAGCCAGGGCATTCATCCTACCAAGAGTAAATTAAAAGCGATCAAAAACGCTCACAGACCACGCAACAAGGCTGATCTCCAGGCGTTCTTAGGCCTCATTAATTTCTATAATGTGTTTTTACCGCACAAAGCAACTGTCGCTGAACCGTTACACCGATTATTAGATAAGAAAGCATTGTGGGTATGGGGTTACCGGGAAGAGCAAGCATTCCGGAATGTTAAAAAACTGCTCACATCTGACTCTGTACTTATGCAGTATAACAAGACTTTGCCGTTAGTTATAACCTGCGATGCATCGCCTTTCGGGGTGGGCGCCATTTTGAGCCATGTACTGCCTAATGGGAACAAAGCCCCTGTTGCATACTTTTCGAAGACTCTTTCACAAGCAGAGTGGAACTATGGACAAATTGATAAAGAAGCTCTCACAATCGTTTCAGCTGTAAAGAAATTTCATGAATATGTGTATGGAAGGACATTTACCATTATAACTGACCACAAACCGTTGCTAGGGATAATAACTGGGGACAAGCCAACCCCCTACATATTATCCCCTAGAATGGCCCGATGGTCAGAATTCCTAGCTGCTTATAACTATCGCCTGCAATATCGCCCGGGGAAAGCCATTCCCCACGTCGATGCATTAAGCCGAGCACCGCTTCCAGAGACTCTCGACGATCCGGCACCAACGGCAACTACGTTGCAGATCGAAACACTCAACTCGCCACCTATGACCGCCCGAGACATCGCGAGAGAAACCAAACAAGACCACACCCTAGCTCGAGTCCTAGGCTGGGTAGAATGTGGATGGCCATTGGACCAAGTACCAGATGACTTCGCACCATTTAAATCTCGACAGACTGAACTTTTTTCCCAAAAAGGCTGTATCATCTGGAGCGATAGAGTCGTTGTCCCAGAATGGCTCCGGAAGATGCTGCTATGAATTCTGCACGAGGGCCACCCCGGCATTGTGCGGATGAAAGCACTTGCACGAAGCTATGCATGGTGGCCGGGCATGGACCGGCAAATCGAGCAGTGGGTCAAAGCGTGTGCCAATTGCCAACAAATCAGCAACGCCCCACCAAAAGCCATGCCTACTGAATGGGAGACGCCACGTGGACCCTGGTCCAGAATCCACCTGGATTTCGCGGGGCCATCCAAGGGCTATACCTTCCTGCTGACAGTCGATGCATACTCCAATTGGTTAGAAATTCATCGTATGATGGCTACAACTTCCGAGGCAGTGATCAAGATCCTAAACAGACTCTTTGCAACCCACGGATTGCCTGACGTCCTGGTGTCCAATAACGGTCCACAGTTTACAGCACTAATGTTCGAGCAGTACCTCGCTGACCGCGGCATCCGCCATGCGCTCACCTCGCCTGCGCACCCTGTGACCAATGGCCGAGCTGAACGCATGGTCCAATTTGTTAAAAAGACTTTGCAAAAAGTGGACTACGACAATATCGATGACAAGGTCAATCAAATTCTCTTTTTGCAACACATAACTCCACATAGCATCACTGGCAGAACTCCCGCCGAACTACTGATGGGATGAAGACTCCGCTCCCACCTCGACCGGTTGCACCCTGCTAACGAACCGGAAAAGCCAATAGGATCCAGTGGCTGCTGTCGCACCTTCCAGGTAGGAGACCTTGTTTACGCATGAAACTTATCGGGCGATCCGTTATGGATAGAGGCAACAGTAGTACGAGTGACCGGCCCCAAATCCTATGTAGTGAAATGCTGTGACAATAGACTGTGGAAACGGCATATCGACCAATTACGGTCACGACTCACAACGGCCGGTCAACAACTTCCCCATGACCAAACCGAGGGGGGTGGGAGGTACAGAAGAAGATGACGTTCCAGGGAACCTGCTTGAAGGGAGCGACGAACTAAGTGATACTCAGGAAATGGAGCAGGAAGGAGAATCGTTTGCACCGCAAGAAATTGCACCTCAGCAAGAAGCAGATCCACTGCCAAACAACAATCTACCTCAACAGGATTGCAACCAACCAGTCCAATGAAAATCCGAAAGACTTAAAAGACAACCGTCCTATTTAAAGGACTATATAACTACACCGTAATGAAGAAGCCAGGGGGAAGAGGTGTTGTGTATGTACCATAGTTAATAAAGTATGAGCTTGAGGTAAAGTGCAGGGTTCTGGCCCTGCACTTCTGATTGGCTGTTAGGCGGCCAGATCGGATTGGTTAGTTCTGAGGAATCCGATTGGCCCTTAACAGAGGATTCTTATTGGTTAAAAGAACTAGCGTTCATAGCTCACTATTGGACAATTCTTACAAGGGTTGCCTATATAAGGCAGAGTTCACTGTTGTTGTTTTGAGAAGTCACTATGCTAATAAAGAGCTGAAAGTCACTATTCAGAGGCTGTCTCCATTTACTCCAACCCGTGTCCAAGTACTTAACACAATATATAGTAGGTCTCAGTTTAGAATCAAGAATAGGAAGTGGAGCAACTCGGTGGGAGAAAGGCAGGGGTGCAATTCTACCAGTTTGCGCCTATTTGCTAGAACCAGTTGTTAAAATTCTGAGCAGTTCAGAGAACCAGTTGTTAGAAGAAATTACTGGCCTAATCCTGTAAGGAAGGCAGGAAGGAAACATTCTGATGTTGCTTACAGAAACTGCCTCTCCATTAACCCTTGTTACATTCTTGGCAGGACTAGACTTCCTGCCTCAGGAACTTCCCTGGAGTTTTTCCCCCCTCCTTTGCTGGTACTTTGCTTGTGTGGAGTGACCATTCAAAGTAACAATGGCACTGAAAAAAAAAGCGACTTATGACTGTTTTTCATACTTACAGCTGTTGCAGCATCCCCACAATCACAGGAGGCCAGGCAAGGAGATGTGTGCCTCGATGTGAATGATGCTGAGTTGGCCACGCCCAGCCAGTAACATGACCACCGAGCCATGTCCAGCCAGTCACATGACCACCAAGCCACGCCCACCAACAAAGCACGCCCTCAGAACTGGTCGTTAAAAAATTTGAATCCCACCCCTGGAGAAAAGGAAGAACCCCCAAAGCTGAAGGGTGATTTGTATAACCTGGTGTAAGATGGTATCCCCAACCAGAGGGTCTTTTATTCTTTAGTGCTACAAAACCCTTTTTTCTTTTTAAAAAAGAAACACATGCATTCCATTGAAAATAAAAAAGATTCAGTGAAACCTTACCATTCCAGAATAAAGCTGCAGCAATTATGCGAAACATTTTGACAAAGGTCAGCTTGTTGGGTCTGGGAACCCTGAGTCATTGTGACACAAGGATTGTAAAATTTTCCATAAAGATTGAAGAGTGAGGATATTCCATTCCACATCCTGCTTCTCTTCTTCCTGTTTAACTCCCCCCCTCTTTATTTTTAAGAACTAAAATTGAATGGAGTTACATCAAAGTCTGCTCTTTATCTACCAGTTTGCATTTTCTGTATTCAGAGTGAGCGAGGCAGGCCAAATACTGAAAACCAACTATTTTAAACTCTTTCCACTTACAGGAAGCAAATTCCTTATTCTTGTTTACATGGCTTGACTACTTTAGTCATTAAAGCAATGTCTTACTGTACCCATTAATGCAGCACTTAATTGGAAATTACACTGCTTCTTGCTAAATTGTAACCAAGTTGCTCTCATGGCTATTTCACATATGAAATATACAGCAGCCTTTAAAATTAATATTGACATTGCACTAGTGGCCACTATGATGAACACGCTGTTTATATTCCTATAGCCAAAATACATGTCTTTCATTAAAGTATTCCAAAGCAAAATAACCACATAAGGATGTACACTATTAAAGAGCAATTCACCACATACAAATACAGATAGCTGTGGTCTCGTTTTCAAATGCTTAAAACCCCATGGAGTTTGCTATCATGGTTATTCTTCTGAAAGCTGTGCCTTCTATATGTGTTTAGAGAATGATTGATGGGTAAACTATGCCATGCAGCAAACGAAAGGAGAAAGAAAAGGAGAAGGAGGAGGAGGAGATGGGTATTGGAGAAGGAGAAGAAATCTCATAATCATCAATGTATTCAGATTGTACAGAAGTCTCTGCCAAAACCTCTGGAAGAGTTGTTAACTGTTTTCTTTGTGCCTCAGTAGAGCTAAACATTCTGTTTTAAAGTCCAATTTCCCATTCTGTAATTATCATTAATTAGGGAAATTAACTTAACTTTATTGATTGTGCAAGTGTCTTTTTGACCTGCAGAAATAAGCACTTGATTTTATTGGCAATGAAAGGGAACATTACAGCAGAGGAGGAAGTAAAATAGGACTACAGTAAAATATTGTATACCACACACAAACACCCGCTATTATCCTCCAATATAGGATGGGCAAAAATCTGGCCTAGTACATATTGATTTCCAATTTCCTTCTGTCCTAGCCATTTTTGGGGAATGCTGTAGTCCTTTCCTGCTTTGGACTCAGAAAAACATTGGATGGTCAGTATATATTGATATAGTGATGAATGACAAAGCTACATGACAATCACAGGGCCACTTGAGAGATTACAGCACTGTAATTTTGCCAAGTCTGCATGTGGTGATTCTGTAAATCTGGTCACTTGACAATATGAATGAAGTAAAAGTTGATATTGACTGATATTCACTGGAGATGGTAGAGAGTCAAAAGAAGGATGTGCTTAGATCAGTAATAGCTTGGTGAAGCTGGTGGACTTTGCTCAGGATATCAACTGAAGGGCTGTACCATCTTTCTGTGTTTAAGATTTCAGTCTCCCCATCTGGATATTAGAAAAGGCAAAGCTTACGTGATTGAAAAAAGAGAGATTGGTTGCAGTCATGTTTAATACGATTGTGATTCTGCAAAGTGCCTAAGAATCTTAATCATATTCATCCTATGTTTCACTGCTGTTTATTTAAACCTGAAACTATGTCACTCCTTCGTCCTGCACTTGGCACCCCTCTTGTACCCACTCTAATCGAAGGAGAGCAGCTGTTAGGGATACACCCTAGCAGAAATCTGCACGGCAGTCAGGCAGTCAGGCAGTCAAATATGTGAGATAAACGTGTTTGTAGCTTACACTCAGTAAAACAGATACACTGTGCTAGTTAAATAGTTTATTCCAGTAAGAGTTTTAGCATAGTCAAACAATCCATATATCATTCACTAGTTCAGTCCGTTTGGGGATTACTCAGTTGCAAAGTCCAGTGTCGAAAAAGAGGTCAGTAAACTTACAAATATCAGTCCAGTAATATATCTCTTCGCAGTAGAGATATGAAGAAGTCAAACTTCCTTTCTTCCTTCAGCAGCAGCAGCAGGGAACATGCAGTTATCAAACCATCAATCCATCATCATCAGCAAGCAATCCAGTAAGCCAGCAATCAATCAAGTTCTCTTGCTCCCTCTTATGGTGGTTTTACAGCTGCACCCAAAATTACATGCTTTGCAGTTTAAAGTGACACACACTTAAAACTCACTATCATAGTTTATATATATTACCCAAGCTATGTTATGTAACCTTGTTATTCCTAACAGCAGCATTTTGAAATTAAAGAAATTCTGGATTCCAGGAAACATAGAGGGAAGATCCAATACCTCATTGCCTGGAAACATTTTGCCCTTGCATAGCCTGAATGGGTGGATGAAAGGCAAAGACACATGAAATGAACGATATTATGAACTAGGTTTTGTAAAAGTTGAGATTTACTCGAAAAGGATGATGTTTATTATTAAAGTCTAATAAGGAGTTAACAATAACATAACATAATATGCATAGTTGATCTATATAATATGAATTTTAATTTAAATTTAGAAGGGAAAGACTGTTGATATCGTGCACAAAAGATATGTACGAACTGACACAGTTAGCCGGCAGCAGGTACGGACGGCTGAGGAGAGCAAGGACTCTGATGAAGGGCCAGGACCATTAGGAAGTGGAGATTCAGAGATTTCATCAGAGAATTCAGAGATTGTGGGGGCGGGCAGCAGTGATGAGGCGGTTCCCAAGAAACCTGTGCCAAGTGCGTGTGCGTGCAGGATTGCTTGCAGGAAAAAGCAATTGCAGCAGCAAGGGCAACTCGGGAGTAAGGCTGAAAGGTAATGGCCCCTCCTTCAAGAAGATAAAATCCAGCTGTGAATCGGACATTCTTTGCAGGAAGCAAAGACGTTTTGAAACTCGAGCCTCGTGGATATCTTAGTTGGTATTTGAAGACTCTTATGTTATAAAATATTTCTAGGTACCCTTATCTGTTATTTTTGGCAGCCTTGCACAGTTTTGGCGAGGCTCATGCTTATCAAAGTTAATTAGTTTGCAGCAGCCTTTTAACTGGGGATTCGTAAGAATCATTAAAAGGTTTCTGTTCCCTTTGGTTCATGTTTGTTTTATTGGAAAAGGGTTTGGGTCAGAACATAGCAATAGCACTTAGACTTATATATCACTTCACAGTGCTTTTACAGCCCTCTCTAAGCAGTTTACAAAGTCAGCATATTGCCCACAACAATCTGGGTCCTCATTTTACCAACCTCGGAAGGATGGGAGGCTGAGTCAAGATCCTCACTTAGCACTTGTTTTAATGATAGCACCTGGGACTGCCAGGACTGTTGTTGTTAAATGGCACAGGCCCATTTCAACTTACAATTGTGGGGCTTATCTATGGAGTTTCCCCATTAGCATTGTTGAACAAGGCCTACCTGTAACATGAAACCAACGTGCCAAAAATACAAACTTCATTTTACCCTGATATGCAGTATAGTGTCATCACATTCACCCTGCCCTTATATCCTTATGTCTGCACTTCAACACAAGTTACCTAATCTGCAATATTTGCCTAACATCAATATCACCTACCTTTCATCTTTCTCCCATTGTGGATACCTATCTTTATCCTGCTCATCATGCTTCTTTTTCATGTTTCCTCTTCCTTTTCTCTTTGCATCCTTTGGGCCCTATTGATTGGGTGATAGGATCTGCCTTTCCATTGTGCAAGCCTCAGCAGATCTACTCAGAATTAAGCTCTGCATAAACTCTCCATAGATTGGGGCCTTAAAAGCTTAACTAGGGTGACCAAAAAAGAAAAAAAAATTGAGAATGCCCATCAGGCTCTTGTTATCCACATGTATCAAGCATTCTTTTTCATCTCTCATCACAACTGATGATGAAATGCACAGTTGCTGTTCCTTTTGTGTGTACTTTACTGTGCTTTTTAGTTTAATTGGGCAATTTCTTTGAATTATGTTTGTTCTTTGGCTGGCAAGCTGATTTTCAGCACTATTGAACTGCTGTTGTGTCTTGGGCTTTTGAGTTTCTGTGCGCCTACAGCATATGGCAATTTTTGATATCAAATCCCCATTCAAAATACCTGTGCAAAATCATTGATAAAAAGGGAGGTGAGGGGGAAAGAAACATGGAAAGAATGCAGGGCAATGCTGAGTGTCTTCAGGTGAATATTCTTAAAAAGCGAACATTATGATTTCAAGTCTGTTTTTAAAAACAGATTCTTGATGTGATTTGAAGCCCTTTCCCCTTATCTCTCTTGCCTGGATCTCAGCCAGTTAGAATCACAGAGAAGAATCAGAAGATAGAGATCTACTTTCTTTAATTTGGTGCTTTCAAAGAGGCTCGTATGTAGCAGCCTTATCCATCTCTTGGTAGATCAGTGAGTCCTCCATTTCTTTACACACATTCTTTAATTCTTCATCTACCCTTTCTAATTTCCTTTCAGTTTGCTCTGTACTTTTTTTAGAGAATTAGATCAAATAATAGGTCAATTTGTTTGGGATGGGAAAGAAGCTTGGATAAAAATGAAATTGTTACAGGACAAAGGGGAAAGAGGTGGCTTAGAACTCCCTGACTGGGAAATGTATTATCAGGCTGCGGCTATGGTATGGATTAAAGATTGGATCAACCTGGAAAATAGCAGAGTATTGTCGATAGAGGGTCACGACTTGCAGAGAGGATGGCACAGTTTCCTATGGGATGGGAAATGTAAACAGCATGCATATTTTCAGAGACACATGATTAGAGATTAATTAATTTGGACGTGGAACAAGATTAAAAAGAATCATTATACTAAAATACTGAATTGGTTGTCAACTATGGAAGCACAAATATACTTAAATGCCATGGATCTGGGAAAAAAGAGGAGTTACAAAGACCTATTAGACCCACAAGGAAGATTAAAAATGAGACAAGAATTACAGCAACAAAATATAAAGATAGATTGGTGGCCATACATGCAAATCCAGGCAAGATATCAGAAGGACAAAGAACAATTTGCTTTCTGTATGGAAAAGCATCAGTTAGATAAAATTTTACAAGAAATGGAAAAGAAAATGATTGCAAGAATATATAACTTTCTACTAGATTTTAAAATGGAAGAGGAGGTGGTCAAAGAGACGATGGTGGCATGGGCAAAAAATGTTGGCCATAATATAGACCTGGAAAATTGGGAGAGAATGTGGGGATCAAATTACAAACTAATTACATCCACAGCATACAAGGAAAATCAATACAAAATGTTCTACAGATGGCACCTTCCTCCCATTAGATTGGCAAAAATGTTTAACTCAGACCCAAATTGTTGTAAATGTGGAAAAGAAAAAGGCACTTATTTTCATACCTGGTGGACATGCCAGGAAGTGAAAAAATATTGGAATGCAATTAGACAATGGATAGAAGAAATCACGAATCAGAAAACTGAATTTAATCCGGAAATTTTTTTATTAGATATAATAACACAAAAATGCAATAAAACAGATAGATATATTTTGTTATATATACTAACAGCTGCAAGGATTTCATACGCACAACTCTGGAAGGAAAAAAGGGTTCCACCGGAAGGCATGGTTATTAAAAAAAATCATAGATTTTATAGAGATGGACAGGCTAATGATGAAAATAAAAGACAGAGAAGATTCAATTTATTATAGGGCCTTGGATGCCTGGTATGAGTCGTTTAGAAATAAAAATAAAATAAAATGGCAATTAGGAAAAGAATGAGGAAATATGTAAATATGTAAATATACCATGGAGAAGATTGAGATGTAAAGATAAAAGATATTGATTTATAGTAAGAGTAAGATGCAATGGTAAAGGAATAAGTAAATACATATCCTGAAAAATGTGAGGAAATGCAAAAGATGTCTTGATGTTGATAACAATGTGTAAAGTTTTGTTTTATGTTTTTTAAAATTTGGAAACTTAATAACATTTATTTTAAAAAACAAAAACAAAGAAGCTCGCTATACACCAAGATCAGAGGTAGCATTCAGCAGGTTCTGACCAGTTCTGGAGAACCGGTAGTGGAAATTTTGAATAGTTCAGAGAACCGGCAAATACCACTTCTGACTGGCCTGCCCCCATCTATTGTCTGCCTCCCGAGCCCCAGCTGATCAGAGTCCCAGATAATTGACTGGGTCTTCTTTTGTTGCCTTACACAGGAGAATGGAGCTGAAAAGCAAGTTAGTGGGATGGGGAGAGAATGGGATTTTGCAGTAACCTTCCCCTGTCACGCCCACCAAGCCATGCCCACAGAACTGGTAGTAAAAAAAAAATTGAATCCCACCTCTGACCAAATCTGTCCTCTTTGTACATGTGGTCCTTGTTTAATGACCATTTGTTTAGCAATAGTTTAAATGTGGTGGTGCCGAATGAATGGGACTCATAGTTATGACCATCACAATGTTCTCACAGTCAGGTTACCGTGATTTGAGACCTTTCCTGCTGACTTCCCATAGGCAAACTCATTTGGGAAGCTGGCAGGCAATCAGAAATTGTGGTCACATGAGATCCTCATTTAACAACCTCACTTAGCAAAATTAAACACTTATTTTAATGATAGCAATTGCGACTGCCAGAACTGTTGTTGTTAAATGGCACAGTCCCGTTTCAACTTACAACCCTGGGGCTTAACAATGGAGGTTCCAGTCCCAATTAGCATTGTTAAACAAGTCAACATGCCATAGATCCAAGCTTCATTTCATTCTGATTGCTGACATTTGTAAAAGGCATTGCAGTGTTTAGGGAACGACAAGCAAGAGAGAAGACAGACCTCCACAAATACCTTCTCGTTTCTTTTTCTCACTGCTTTATGGGAACGTCTGATGTGCTCAAGCTATTTCTTTGCAGCTAAAACCCATTTTCCAAATGCAAAAGCAGGAACAGAGATTTGAGGCAAAAAAAAAAAAAAGAAGAAGAACACAAAAGGTATTTCTCCAGCCGTGACCGGCAGCTGTGATTTTTGGTATTTTAAAACAAAATGCCTATTCTTTTCAGGTGAAATTATTTCAGCATTGGAAGAGCTTATCTGTTAGTTCAGAGGTGTGCGTCTGAATAACGGAGTTAGAAGAGTTTCATTGGAGGTTTAGAAGAGAGACTTCCAGTTTTGCGTGGCTTCGTCAGCAGCAGGAATTTGCTTGTCTGCAATTCCTACTGTGCTTGCTGCCAAGATGCCTCCGATCCAAATGGGTCTGGGGAATATGGCTGCCCTTAGAGGCAGCTGAAGAGAGAGGGGATCCGGACAAGGGTTTGGGGGTGTCGCAGACCCCCTCCCCAGCCAGAAAAACCCCTTTTTCTCAAGGTGGTGGAGTGGCGGTCAGTGATGGCCGTCACAAAGAAGCCTGCAGCCGGGTAAGAATTGTGCTGGAGGTTGCAGGAGGAAGTGAGAATTTGGCTGAGCCGAGACAATAACAACTCTTAATTACCCTGGAAACTGAACTGTTTGAATTGCCTGAGGATACATTGTTTCCCAAAGAAGACTGGAAAGCTGCGGTTAAAGCTGTTAAGGGGAAAATTTTTTTTCTTCTTAACTCTCCCTCCCCATAGAAATAGCAGACGGAGATCTGGAAAATCTACTTGGGCACGGAAGGTAATTCAATTTGAAATTTAAAGCCAAGGGATAAAGGATTTCTGGACATTGGATTTAAAAAAACAACAACAACAACTTAAAATTGATTTGGTTTGCTTTGTGACTTTGAGATCTTTATGAAATTTTGTTTTTTTTTAAAAAGGGACTAAAGACATTAGGGTTGTGTTAAAAAAGAAAGAAAGAAAAAATGGCATTATCTTTTGAAGGACTGCAAATGGAATTTCAAAAACTGAAAAATGAAGATAAGGGCTCGTTTGGATCTATCTTTCGCTTTTTGGAAATGGCGATTTCTACCTACCAAGAAATACTACAGGAAGGCTGGGATGAAGGAGAAGAAGCCATCTTTAATGGACAAACACATTTCTTTTTTTACTTGTTTTTAGTTTTATTATTACTTATTAAACTCAATATTATTTGTTTGTTTTACTATTTTGAAATGTAATACTTTGAATGTACGGAGCAGAATCAGCACGGAAAATATGTATTATTTTAAGTGTTGAGAAATATTGCATTAGATAGAAAGGATAAGTAGGTGATCGAAAGAAAACAGACCAAAGATGCAAATATAATTATTTAATTGAGATGGAATAAATAAAATAGAATTAAAAGAATGAGTAGGAGAGAGAAAATATATGGAAAATAGAGAATGTTAAATAAGATATGAGATAGTATATTAAGTGAGTATAAATTTTGATTGGTGTCTGTATAAAAAGAGTTAATTCGGGGTAAGCCGCATTCCAAAAAGAAGTTTTATGTATTTATGTTTAGTGTGATGTATGTTTAAATCTGACAGGATGTGGAAGAATACTAATGAAAATATATTCAATGAGTATATATATTTTAAGACAGAAGAAATATGACTAAATAGAACGAAAAGGAATAATAAAGAAAAGTTTTGAAAAGATATGAAGTTGATTAGATAAGATAAATATATATATAGAAGTGTGAAAAAGAAAAGAGTTTCATTGGAGGTTTTCTGGTCCAACCAGAAAACAGGAGATCTGATACCATTCCAGAGAAAGTCCAGTCTCTTCTTAAAAGCCTCCAGTGATAGAGCACCAAAGGTGGTATTCAGCAAGTTCTGACTAGGTCTGGAGAACCAGTAGCGAAAATTTTGAGTAGTTTGGAGAACCGGCAAATGCCACCTTTGTCTGGAGATTTTATAGTATCCTTCCCCTGCCACGTCCGCCAAGCCATTTCCACAGAACCAGTATTAAAAAAAATTGAATCCCACCACTGTAGAACACTCACAATTTCTCAAGGTAAGATGAATCACTATTTACTTGTTCTCACTGTTAGGAATTTTCTCCTTACTTCTAGGTTGCTTCTCTCCTTGAT
Organism: Hydrophis major; assembly: GCA_033807585.1. Lineage (NCBI taxonomy): Eukaryota > Metazoa > Chordata > Lepidosauria > Squamata > Elapidae > Hydrophis > Hydrophis major. The sequence goes on along the minus strand of CM066331.1, from coordinate 83,421,249 downwards.
TAGTTTCCATCCATTGCTTTCTTGTCCTGCATTCTGGTGCTTTGGTGAATAGGTTGATCCCTTCTTCTTTGTGGCAGCCCCTCAAATATTGGAACACTGCTATCATCTCACATCTAGTCCTTCTTTTCTCTGGCTATACCCAAATTCTACAACTGTTCTTCATATGTTTTGGCCTCCAGGCCCTTCATCATTAAAGGTAAAAGTTCTACTTGTACGTACGTGCTGGTCATTTCCGGCTCTGGGGGTGGTGCTCATGTCCGTTACAAAGCTGAAGAGCCAGCGCTGTTCGAAGACGTCTCCGTGCTCATGTGGCCGGCATGACTAAATGGCGAAGGTCATGGAATGCTGTTACCTTCCCACCAAAGTGGTCTCTATTTTTCTACTTGCATTTTTACATGATTTTGAACTGCTAGGTTGGCAGAAGCTAGGACAAGTAACAGGAGCTCACTCCGTTACACAGTGCTAGGGATTTGAACCACTGAACTACTGATCTTTCTTCTGATCGACAAGCTCAGCATCTTAGCTCCTGAGCCACCGTGTCCCTGATAATTACTGTTGCACTTTTCTGCACTCCTTCCAGAATCTCAACATCTTTCTTATAATATGGTGACTAAAACTGGATGCAGCATTCTAAGCGTGCAGACAACCGCTACCCTGAACAATGTTGGAGAAGCTGTCTAGAGCATGAAGGAGGATGTCATGGTTGGGATAGTTGAAATGAGATATCATGGGATACACAGGTAGTTCTCAACTTATGACCACAATTGGGTTTGGAATTTTGGTCAGAAGTTATTGCAGTTATAAATTAAGGCACTATGTGACCAGACTCGATCTTATGACTGTTTTTATAATGGTCATTAAGTGAGTCACCATGGTTGTTAAATAAACCAGTTGGCCATTAAATAAATAACTTATGCAATGGGTGTTTCTTGCCCATTTTTGCTGCAATGTAAGTTTGACTGTCATTAAGTGACCAGTCATAAATTGAAGTCTACCTATATCATGCGACAATCTCAAGGTGCTTCCTGCTAATTCTTTGGCAATCTTCTTCCAGCACTGCTATTAAGTGATATGTGCCTTGGCTGCTAAACTAAGATTTTTAAAACCAGGGAATTGGAATTAACTCAGCTCTGAGTGCTGAGCAGGCGCTCTGCACTCTTTCCCATGGTTTAGCAACCCATTTTCAGAAAGCCGAGTCTAAAGTAGGTTGGAAATAATACTTTAATCCTTACCAAGCTTTTTATAAGTGGTAGAAGTTTCATATGACTGACTCCCTTATACCGATCAATAGTTCCAAGGATTTGCTGCTATATTTCCTCCCCAGCAAACCCAATTTGTATATTACGCTGTGTTTTATATAACAATTCATAACCTTGCTAATATGCAAATAACTGGCTAGAGAATTTTAGGGAAAATCAATATGGAAGGATTTTCTTTGCTTTATTGCAGCCCAATAATGTGGAAGTGTAAATTCAATGTTTACTTATTTTTATCTCTTAAAGTTGTTGAAGTGGCTTTGAGGAATTTTCATTTCAACATTGCATCTTACTGTACTTAATTATCAACCTTACCATAACCTCGGTATAGAAAAAAGGGAAAACTTTTCACCCATCTGTTCCTCCTTTTCCCTCTAAAATCTAGGTCTTTTGCCAGAAAGGATTTCGTAACAGTAGATTTTTCCAGCAAGGGTCAAATATACACTTTGTTTGTTTATGGCTTGAACTGTTGTCAGCTTTATAAAATATAATTTATACTTCATTGTATTGAATGAAGCCAGATGCAATAGTTCAGTGGTGGGATTCAAATTTTTTTTACTACCGATTCTGTGGGTGTGGCTTCGTGGCAGGGATACTGTAAAATCCCCAATACCTCCCCACTCCTGGAGGAAGGATATACTGCAAAATCTCCATTCCTTCCCCATCCCACTAACCTGGGACTTGGGAGGCAGAGAATAGATGGGAGTGGGGCCAGTCATAGGTGGTATTTCCCAGTTCTCCAAACTACTCAATTTTTTTGCTACCGGTTCTCCAGAACTGCTCAGAACCTGCTGAATACCCCCTCTGCAATAGTTATGTATGCAGCAAATCATAGTTCAGCAAACTATAGCTTGAAGTCATATGTGAACCACTTGAATGTCAGTTTTTGGTCTAGGCTACGCATGGCTGTACTAATGTCAAGTGCCAGGGAAAGATTCAGGCAATTCAAATAAGTATAAATATTTATTGCAACCTTAAGTTCTCTACAACAGATGTGGTATTCAGCAGGTTCCCACCAGTCCTGGAGAACCCAGAACTCACCCAAATACCACCTCTGACTGGGTCCACCCCCATCTATTCTCTGCCTCCTGAGTCCCAGCTGATCGGTTGGGTCTTCTTTTGTTGCCCTGCACAGGAGAATGGAGCTGGAAATAAGGTTATTGGGGTGGGGAGGGAATGGGGATTTTGCAGTATCCTTCCTCCAGGAGTGGGGAGGGAATGGAGATTGTACAGTATCTTTCCCTTCCCTTGCCATGCCCACTAAGCCATGCCCATAGAACTGGTAGTAAATTTTTTTGCATCCCACCACTACTCTACAAGAATCTGAACTACTGATGGTCAAGGGAGCATCAAGGAGTCAAAAAGGAATTCAAGGTGGTTTGGATTTAGATCTCTCGTGAGGGACTCATGACTGATGATGCATTTCTTACAACAGGGGTGTCAAACTCGATTTCATTGAGGGCTGTATCAGGGTTGTGTTTGACCTTGGCAAGTGTGGGGGCGTGGACAGGATGGACGTGGCCAGCTTGATGTCTGGTTTTGGCTGCAATGGCCTCCTGCAGCTCTCTGCCAGTGAAACGGAAGGGAGGGGGCACACGTTGCAGCCTTCCCAAACTCCATGTTCGCTGGCAGAGGCACCATGGGTTGGTCCAGAATGACTTTGTGGGCAAGATCTAAGCACCCCATGGGCTGGATCCAGCCTGCAGGCCTTGAGTTTGACATCCTCGTCCTACAACTAGCCTGATTTGTGGATAAACTAGACATCTCAATTACCAAAGCTTAAATTCCTCGTTTTGTTTTTTTTATTAGGATAATCTAGTAGGGGGGAAATGATGCAGATAATCCTAGTTCTAATCCTGAAGTTAAAGCACTGGAGTCCATATGAGGCGTGCATCTGGGTAGAACCAAGCCATCAAGAGTGTCAGGTGTCAAATGTGTATGGTCCAAAAGGATGCATACATTAATTAACATTATAGCAATGGAGTGGATTTAGCCAACGAATTGCCTTGCTCGCGGATGCTGTGTAAATTGCTTTTCTTTTTTCCCATATGGGAAGGCGTATCGAGCTTCATTTCTCCTGTGTAGAGTTCTGCCCTTTATTAGCCATGCTGGCCATATAATTGGAAACTTAGAGAAGACTAAACTGGTTCTTGAAGAAGATGCAGAAATTTGCTCTGTCTCTAATCAACAACAAAGTGATAGTGGAAGCCTGAATTAACAGTGTACCTGAATAACTGCAATTATTGCTCCAGAGATTCTTTTGACAACTTAACCCTGCAGCAATTTAATTACCGTGATATTGCTGAGTAGGTAATGATGCCATTCAATGAGATTAGAATAATGAAGCAATACATCCCAGTTGGCTTGTTTATTCCATTTCTTTAATTTTGTTTTGGAATTTGGAATCAGTGTTAAATAAAATGACAGATTTAGACTTTTCCTGATTGTGGAATTAGGCTCTGGGTCAGGGGTGTCAAACTTGATTTCATTGAGGGTTGCATAAGAGTTGTGTTTGGCCAACTCAAAGTCACTCATGCCGTGCTGGGTTGAGTATGGCCAACTCAAAGTCACTCATGTCGGGGGTACCTGTGGTGGCCAAGTGCTAAGGTAGGACTTCCCTCAGACCCTCCCTCTGTCTTATTATAATCTTCCTTTCCCTTTCTATCCTTTTCTATTTGATGTTAAAAATAATTTTCAAGTTTTTGATTATCATTCCTTTACAGTTTAGACAGAAACAGGGTAGAAAATTATTGTTAGCTTAATTTGATCATCATTTTCTAAGAAAAAGGATTCGGCCTGAAATAACATCCTCACCAATTTCAAAATGACTGATGCACAAAACAGAATTTGCTGACAGAGATATTAATACATTGGTGTGTGTATGAAGAATATAATAATGTGTTAGATTTATCACTGCACCCAATTGACTATTTACAGCATCATTTAAGAGAATGTTTATCTGTAAAACATAGTATTTTAATCACAGTAATAAAATTCAGGGGGGAATGAATAAATGCTGCTGTGCTAGACTTGAAATCTAGTGCTAGACTTGAAAAGGAGATAACAGAGGAGAAATAGTGAACGCTGGCAAAGTAGAAGTATGACAAAGAGACACAGAGTCTATTTTGTCGTGCCCTTGTTGTCTTTAAAAAGGAATGGTGAAGGTTTAGGGCAGGCTTTCAAGATTTTGGTAAAGTGTCTTACAACTATAAAACAATTGTTTGTTTTTTCATCTGGCCCATCTTGAAGGAGTAACATTTACCTCAGTAGCTCTTGTTCTCTCTCTTCTCTGGATCAAGCAAATATTAAATATTAAAACTCTACTGAATCACCAAAGATCCATATGTATTCCAGCATTTTGTGTCACACAATGAATGTATCCAAAAAGGAATGTATCCAAAAAGCTCACAAATCTGGAGCAGAGGGCAATACATAGCTCTCTTGCAAGGTTGCTTCTCAGCAAAAAAATATTTAAGGTGTGCTGAATGGTTCAGAAGGTAATAAACAATATTCGTAACCAATAACACATTCGTAACAGATTGACCTCCTTGGAACTGTCCAGATTTCTCTTAAAATAACCCAACTGGCTGCTGACTACAAATACTGGCAACAAATGCCAGACTTTAACCAAGTGGTGTGTGAGAAAGTATTTGCTTCTGTCACACCTGCATCTTGCTACATGGATGATCTCAATATCTAGGGAGAGTTTCAGTCATCCAGATCATGGTTGTCCCATGGTTACACCTTTGGAACAATTGTGTGTTGTAGTTAGCCAGCAGCAGGTGCAGATGGTTGAGGAGAGCGATGACTCTGATGAGGGGCCAGGACCATCAGGGAGTGGACTGCTGCCTTCAGAGATTGTGGGGGCTGGCAGCAGTGATGAGAAGGTTCCTGAGGAGCCTGTGCCAATTGCATGTGCATGAAGGACTACTCAGAGGAAAGAACAATTACAGCAGCACAGGCGACTCAGGAGTAAGGCTGCAAAGTAATGGCCGCTCCCTCAAGAGGATAAAAGCCAGGTTTGGAAAAACGTTCTTTGCAGACAGCAAAGAAGCTCTGAAACTCAACTGATGGACATCTTAGTTTGTGTTTGGAGAATCTTGTAAATTAGTTCTTATCTCTGGGTTTTTGGCAGCCTTGGCAAACAACTTGGCAAGGCTCTTTCTTGTAGGAGCTAATTAGTGGAAAGCAGCCATGAGTACAGTGTTTGTTATTAAACCTTAAAAAGTGGGGGCTGCTGCCTTTGTCTGTGTTTGCTCTTTGGGAACCCAGTTGGGTCAGAACACCGTGACCTGAATGACCGAGAATCCCCACAGACATTTAGATATGCACTTTGGGATGAACGCCCTTTGAATGGTACAGCAGTATGAATGGATTTCCAGAAAGATTGCAGACTATAGGAACCATTAGTGCCTCAGTTTGAGATGCAGACAACAGCCTGTGCTTGCATTCAACAGTGAAGGGACACAGGGCACAAAACTTCCTACTGAAAGCACAGCTCCCACCACACAACCCTTTCCTCAGTTCCAAGAAGGCTTCACACCCGTTTGCACTACCCAGTTGACCCTGAGGATACAGACAGACCTCCAAGTGGCCTCAATGACTCTCTAAAAGAATGAAAATGACCAGCTGTCTGCAAGGAGTATAAATCCTTCCACTCCCCACTATCCAATCAGAGCTAAAGAAGCTTCTTTCAAAGGAAAAAAGAAAGAAAGTCCAGTTGCCTCTTGAAGCACCTTCGGATGAGCTCAAGTTTTGAGAAAGGGAGAGCAATCTTGTTCTAATCATGTTATCTGTCCCATGCATATTTTATCTACCTTTATCATATCTTCCCTTAGCTTCTTTTATTTCAAGCTAAAAAGCCACAACACGTGAGAATCCTTCAGGATTGTAAAGGTCAACAATGTGATTAACAAACAGACACAACCGCTATACAAGCAGGCCTTGACATACCAGCACAATTGAGCCCAAAATTTATGTTGTGAAGTGAGTTTTGCCCCATTTTACAACCTTTCTTGCCCCATTTATTTAAGTGAATCACTGCAGTTGTTAAATTAGTGACACGGCTGTTCATTGAATCTGGCTTCCCCAAGGACTTGTCAGAAGGTTGCAAAAGGTGAACACATGATCTCATGACACTGCAACCATCATAAATATGAACCAATTGTCAAGCTTCTGAATGTAAATCACATGACCGTAGGGATGCAGCAGTGGTCATAAGTCTGAAAAACAGTCATAAATCACTTTTTAATTTTTTTTTATTTTTTAACAACAAACATAAACATCAACACAAAACATAAAACCTTCTTTCTATTAAACAGTGTGTTGGTTGGTACAAATCTTGTGCACAATATCAACAGGCCTTCCCTTCAAACTACATTATTAAAATTTATTTTACATGAATATGCATATTATATTGTTATTAACTACTTATTGGACTTTACTTATAGACTATATCATCCTTTTTGAGCAAATTTCAGTTTTTAAGATATCTGAATTCATAATATCATTCATTTCATTATAATCCATTATAACATATTACATTGTCTTATCTTTACTCTATCATTGTGTTTATAATGTATTATATCCTATTTCCCTATTTTCTTTTCTAACCATTGATAAAATAAATCCAAAATTTTATAATACTCTTTAATCTTCTTGCTCTCTAATTGCTAATGTCAATTTATTCATTTCTGCACATTCCATTATTTTCATAATCACCTCCTCTTCTGTCAGTATTTTCCCACTTTTCCAATTTTTAGCAAATACAATTCTAGCTGCTGTCAAAACATTCATAATCAAATATGTCAATTCTTTACTGTATCCTTCAGGTAAGATACCAATAAAAATATTTCTGGTTTCAAGTCTATATTCTGTTTTGTCATTTTTTTTCCAGTCATGTAGGAAATTTAGTCCAGTATATCTTGGCTTCCACACACTTCCACCACATGTGATAATATGATCTGATGACAATAAGTCACTTTTTTTCAGTGCCGTTGTAATTTTGAACGGTCACTAAATGAACTGTTGTAAGTCAAGGATTATCTGTAGTCTTTCCTTAGAGGCCATTTTGGTTTCCTTCCTTTTGCACCTTCCTTAGCTCTGTGATGAGTTTTTTTTAAAAATTACAGAGAGCAGAATACTCTGTTTGGCCTCATCATCGGTTGCATAAGATCATAGTTATTTTAGCAGTTCTATTTTCAATTCATTTCCCCAAAGATCCTGCCTTTACAGCAGCTGTGTTTTGGGAAGACATTTCCCTGAGCTACTCACCCTCATGCTGAGATCTCATTCCTGCTTCGACACTGCCAGATCAGATTCTATCAAGGTATAAACGAACCAGTGGTGGGATTCAAATTTTTTTTACTCCTGGTTCTATGGACATGGCTTGGTGGATGTGGCTTGGTGGGCATGGCAGGAAAAGTATACTGCAAAATCTCCATTCCCACCCAGCTCCTGGGGGAAGGAGACTGTAAAATCCCCATTCTTTCCTCACCTCACTAACCTGCTTTCCAGCTCCGTTCTCCTGTGCAGGGCAACAAAAGAAGACCCAGCCGATCAGCTGGGACTCAGGAGACAGAAAATAGATGGGGTGGGGCCAGTCATAGGTGGTCTTCTGAACTACTCAAAATTTCTGTTGCCAGTTCTCCAGAACTGGTCACAACCTGCTGAATACCACCTCATTTTTATGCCAACATATGCAACCTGGACCCCTTTACATTTATTCACAGTGAACCACATGGGCCATTTTGATCCCCCCTCACCCAAAGGTCAATTTGGAACCTCCTTTTCATGTTACTACATTGCACAGTTTAGTGTCATGGGCAACCATGGCCCTTCATTTGACAATCCTAACCGAACATTTATATACAAGCTGTAAAGTTCAAGAGCCGTTCCCTATGAGATTAGACTTTGCATGTCTTTGCCAGTGTGAGAATTGTTTATTTACTTCTCTTACTGGTTTCTTGTTTTTTAACCATTTGTCTGTCCATGATAGAACACATCTTCTGTTTTGTTGGAGATCACTTTGTTCAGTTTTTGTTGCTGAAAAATGAACTGTCGGAGGCTTTTTAGATCTTCCAAGAATTCAACACCTGCTGGATGACCATGATCTTCCTGCTTATTGGCAGACTCAAAAAGCAATTTAGGAGGACAATAGAGGTTTCCTAATTTGTACAAAGAAGTGAGGAAATCATGTTATTTTAGAACCAATACCTACTGAGTTCAGCAGGCCTTTGTTTTGGGTAATTATGATAGAAAATAATGCAGCTTTTAGTTCTACTCAGACTGGTTGAAAACAATGAGATAAGTATTCTCTAAATCAGATTCTCTGTTCACAACATATTATCTGTTCTGTCCTTAATTAACATACTCGAGATCCCCGCGCTTTGATTGGCCAAAGCGCGGGGCTCTCCGATTGGTCAGGCGAGCCGCGCCGATTGGCTCGCTAGGAATCTCCCGCGATTGGTCCATTCGGATCGCAGGAGATTCAAAGTGGTGCCATTGGCCGTGGCTGCCGCGGCGAAAGGAATAAAAGCCGTGGGCTTTTTTCCTTTCGCCAGTTCGGTTCCAACTTACTAATAAAGAGCTTGCACTAAAGTCACCGACTCCTGGCATCATTTCGCGGACACAACACTGGCGACGAGGGTGGGATCCAGACCCTGAACCGAACCACGTGTCCGACGGAAGCCAGACGAACCACCGAGATGGCGAAAATCGCACCACCCACACCCTTCAACCCCGCCACCGAGGACTGGGAATCGTTCTCCGACCGATTCCGCATGTACCTCGAGTGCAGCGGCTTGAAGGACGCCACCGGCCCCATGAAGCGTGCCGTCTTCCTGACCCCGTCCTCCAGAGCCGGCTGATGGCCAAGGGCAACATCAGCCTAGCAGCCACCCTCACCGCAGCCGCAGCCACCGAAGCAACCCGAACTTCCGCCGACCGCATGCGCAGACCGAACACTGGGGACCGCAGCGGAAACAACAACCCGGCGAGGTCGACTGAGCCCCGGCCCGAGACAACCACCCACCAGGGTGAGTTCCACTCGACATCGGGCACTTCCGATGACGAGGAGGACATCCATCGCCTCCAGACAGGCCACGACCCACGAAGCCGGCGAGGTCGTAAGTCAAGGACCAACTGTGCCGGTTGCGGCGATGACCACCCCAGGTCGGAATGCCGGTTTTTCGAATCGATCTGCTGGCATTGCAACAAGAAGGGACACATTGCCCGTGTCTGCCGCCTGAAGAAAAATCGCAGCCCGGCACGATGGGACCAGAACGACCGGAGGAGAGAAGGCACACCACCCCGGACCAGAGATCGCCCCTCGGACAACCGATGGGACCGGAACGGGCGGTCCTCGCGAGGCAGCGACAACCGGCGGAGAGAGGAGACCCACCAGATGGTCACCATCGGCCACGACATCACCAACGACACCCGGAAGGTCCACGTGGAGGTAGACATCGAGGGCCAGCCATGCAAAATGGAGGTGGACTCCGGGTCCTACCTCTCCATGATTGCATGGCATGAAATAAAGCGCTTGGTGCCTACCCTCCAAAGGAGGAATGTAGACAGCCAGAGACTCATTGTAAAAGACTACCAGGGAAACCGCATCCCGGTAGTCGGAACCAAACACTTCAACATCACTTATAAGGGGTGCACCGAAAGACTTCCCCTGACAATCGTCTACCGCGACTGCCCAAGCCTATTGGGACTGCAATGGTTCGCCCCGCTCGACATCGCTCTCACGGGAGTTGACCACGTCACCGACGACAGCTGGGAGCAGCAACTGGCCCGGGTGTTCCAAGAGGTCTTCGATGGAAACCTAGGCAAGTACCGAGGGCCCCTTATATCTTTTGACCTAGACCCTAACGTCCCCCCAAAACGCCTGAAACCAAGGCGGGTGCCATTCGCACTGAAACCCAAGATAGACGAGCAAATTGACAAGCTCGTCAAACAAGGGGTTCTACAGCCCATAGACCACGCCCGGTGGGAGACCCCATAGTCACCCCGATCAAGCCCGATGGGTCGGTGAGGATCTGTGGGGACTATAAGGCCACCCTAAATGGTGCGCTGCAACAAAGCGCCTACCCTGTCCCAGTAGTGCAACACCTACTGCACTCACTGGGAGGGGGCAAGGTTTTCGCCAAGCTCAACCTCGCCCAAGCATACCAACAGTTGCTGGTCGACGAGCAAACGGCAGAAGCGCAGACCATTGTCACCCACCGGGGGGCATTTAAATGCAACCGACTCCAATTCGGAGTCAGCGTGGCACCGGGCATATTCCAAAGCCTAATGGAGAGACTACTGCAAGGTATCAAGGGGGTGGTACCTTACTTCAACGATGTCCTAGTGTCGGCAGCCAACCAAGCCGAACTAGAGGGTCGACTAAGGGAGGTCCTAACCAAATTTAAAGAGACCGGACTAAAAGTCAAGAGGGAGAAATGCCAGCTATGCACAGAACGAGTAGAATTCCTAGGCTACCTCCTAGACCGTCACGGCATTCACCCCACAAACCAAAAAATCAAGGCCATCAAAGAAGCCCCCACACCCAAGTCAAAGATGGAACTACAGGCGTTCTTGGGGTTACTGAACTTTTACAATGTTTTCCTGCCCCAAAAGGCGACGGCGGCGGAGCCTTTGCATAGGCTCCTGGACAAGGCGGCGACCTGGACTTGGGGGAAACGCAAGCAAGCCGCCTTCCAAAGAATGAAGGACCTCCTCACCTCGGACGCCGTCCTTATACAATTCAACGAGACCCTACCTCTGGCCGTCACATGCGACGCATCACCCTTCGGCGTCGGCGCTGTCCTCAGCCATACCCTTCCCGACGGAATAGAAGCGCCCATCGCATTCTTTTCAAGGACCCTCACCAAACCGGAGCGGAACTATAGCCAACTGGACAAAGAGGCTCTGGCTATCGTTCACAAGTCTTAAAGTTGCCAAGTTTGGAGACTTCTGCTCTAATATCTGCTGATTTTTAGAAATCCCTGGGATCTTCCAATGATCTTCACAAACATTCAAAAACAAGATCGAGCCACCAAAATGCAGTTGCCATGTGAACCAGTAGGGGGAGCTCACATGCTTATGCTCATCTGAGGAAATGCAATAATCTCCTTTTAATGACTCGCTCGCCTCTTTATTGTATTTTCCTCTACATTACCCATAATGTTTTTATGCATGCACACCCTATTATATTTGGTTGGTTTAAATAATGTTTACTACTCCAGTTAATTTATTATTTCTAGAGTTTAAAACATGCATAAAATTAAATGTTAAAATAGGATCTGAGGCTCTATATTTGTTTGATTGGGTTAAACTTCTCCCAGATTCCAAATTAGATATCTTTTCACATCAGATCCTGAAAATGTTCTGTTTCAAAACAAAGTAAAATATTCATTGTACTGGCAAAGAGGGAAATGATGTCATATAATATACTATGAAATAGATATAGTATAAGCTAGCTGGCCACAAGAATTGTGTCTGCTAGCAATCACAGAAGAATTGTACACACTTTTACTTCCATTCAATCAAAGGCCAGCTCTATCATTAAGTGGAATGAGGTAACTATTTCAGATGGCAGTTACCAATAAGTTGAAAATTGCACCAGATTATCAGAGTTGGAAGAGACATTGTAGGTCATTCTAGTCCAATCCCCCCCCCCAAGCAGTAGACCCTACACCATTTCTGACAAATGGCAGCCCAAATCTCTTCTTGAAAGCCTCCAGTGATGAAGCTCGCACAACTTCCGAGGGCAAGCTGTTCCATTAGTTGATTGTTCCAGTGGTGGGATTCAAATTTTTTTGCTATTGGTTCTGTGGGCATGGCTTGGTGGGTGTGGCAGGGGAAGGATACTGTAAAATCTCCAGTCAGAGGTGGCATTTGCTGGTTCTCCGAACTACTCAAAATTTCCTCTACCGGTTCTCCAGAACTGGTCAGAAACTGCTGAATACCACCTCTGGATTGCTCCCACTGTCAGAAAATTTCTGCTTATTTCTAGGTCGAAACTCTTCTTGATCAATTTCCATCCATTTTCCTTGTCTGGCCTTCAGGTTCCTTGTAAGATAGCTTGACCCCCTCCTCTCTGTGACAGCCCCTCAAATATTGGAACATTGCTATCATGTCTCCCCTGGTCCTTCTCTTCACTAGACTAGCTAAGCCCAGTTCCTGTAACAGTTCTTTATATGTTTTAGTCTCCAGTCCCTAATCATCTTAGCTGCTCTTCTCTGCACTTTTTCTAGAGTCTCAACATCTTTTTTATAATGTGATGTCCAAAACAGGATGCATTACTCTGGGTGTGGTCTTACTAAGGCTTTATAGAGTGGTATTAGAAAGTCACTTGATCTTGGTAAAGAAGGATTTAGAAACATCGGGTAAGCTGTAACTTTCATTATTAGGCAGGATTGCTACTATTAAAATGAATATTCTTCCAAAATTCCTATATATATTTCAGACGATCCCAATCAAAGTACACAGTTTTTAAAATAATTGTAAAATTTATCTGGCAAGGGAAAAAACCTAGAATAAATTTAAAGGCCATGCAGGATATGAAGAGCAGGGTAGGGCTGGCACTTCCAAATTGGGAGTTGTATTATAGTGCAGCCTCTTTAGTATGGTTGAAGGAATGGGTGAATTTAACCAATAAGAGAATATTATTCTTAGAAGGCCATGACTTGCAGAGGGGGTGGCATGCTTTTTTATGGGATGTAGGGAAAACTAGCCAGAAATATTTCCACAGACACCTAATCAGAGACTCATTATTAACTACTTGGAAGAAAATACGGAAAAAACACTATTGAAAAATACCAATTTGGATTTCAACAATGGCGGCGATGATTCACCCAAATAATCTGGATATCACTAAAATGATTAAATATAAGGACCTATTGGATACACAAGGAAATTTGAAATCGTGGCAAGAATTTTAAGAGCGGGGACTAAAAATTGATCATTGGGCATATCTTCAAATTCAAAGTAGATATAAACAGGATAAGAAAGAATTTGGAATTAACCATAAACTCCAGCAATTAGATAAAATTTTATTAGGATCAGGCAAAAAAAAAATATAACAAAATTTTATAATTATTTATTAGAAGTAGAATTAGAAGAAGAAATTGTAAAAGGGAACATGATAGCCTGGAGTAGGAATATAGGACGTAGCATCACCATAACAGAATGGGAAAAGCTCTGGGGTAGAAATAATAAAATTACAAAATCGGTAGCATACAAAGAAAATGCCTATAAAATGTTTTGTAGATGGCACCTTCCTACTTCGAGATTAGTGAAGATGCACCCCAATATGAGTCCAAATTGCTGGAAATGCAAAAAAAAAAAGAGGGAACTTTTTTCCATATGTGGTGAAGCTCAAAAATATTGGCAGAAAATTAGAAATTGGCTGGAAGAAATGACAAGAGAACAGATCGAATTCAAACCAGAGTCCTTTCTGTTAGGGATCTTTGATAAACAAATATCAAAAAAAGTGAAATATATAATAAAACACATTTTGACAGATTGGCTTTTGCACAACGTTGGAAGCAACCTCATGTTCCATCAGAAAAAATGATCATTCAAAAAATTTCAAGTTGTGCAGAAATGGACAAATTAACTTTGGCATTAAAAAATAAAGACACTTCAATATACTACAATAGCTGGAACTGCTGGTACAAATGGATAGATCAAAGATAAACTTTACACTAAAAGGCAAAAGAGGATAGGATAAATCCATAGTAGTGATACACAGATATATGTAAGAGGTATGTATACGGTATAAGGAATAAAATAAGGATAAAAAAGAGGTCTTACAAACTGTTGAAGTTGAGAATGTTTTTGATTGTTTTCTATTTTCTTCTTTCTATTTTCTTCTCCCTTTCTTCTTTTTCTCTCTTTCATTTATGTATGTGTTGTTGGTTTGTTTTAATTGTAAAATCAATAAAATTTATTTTTTTAAAAAAGAAAGTCACTTGATCTTGATTGTATCCCTGTGTTAATGCAACTTACGATTGCATTGGCTTTTTTGGCTGCTGCTGCACATTGTTGAGATGGGGGTTAAAGAAACCAAATCAAATCTAAAATTTAACATTAAATCAAATCATTAAATATGATTCAGGGCAGTGTTATGTGTACCATGCAGCTTGTGTTGGGCCATACATTGCAGTGTTTCACAAACATTCTGCATTTGTGGATCACCAAATAAATCAAGGCCACTCAATTAAAGAAGCATTTCCCACTTTATATTTGTGCCCTTGAAAGTGTTCATAATATTCAGTGACTGAAAAAGAAAGTTTTTACTTACATTTCTCCATGCTTTCCCATCTCTTCCAGTTTTAAAGCTAAACTTTTGCAAATAAGAAATCAAAATTAAATATTTATTTTCTTCTTGAATTATTTTATTTACCACATACTATAATAACAACAACTCTTAGCACAAACTGGTTGAAAATATTCTTCGGTAAACCTCTTTGAAACTAAGACACAAGGGATAAGTAAATCTCCAGCTCAGTAAAATTTCATTTTTGGATATTCATCATCACATTTCTTGTTCTTTTCTTTTATCCTTTGGGATTTGCTTGGGCGAGATCACATTTTTA